>CP129456.1:36988750-38299375 GCA_030445155.1 Quercus variabilis
CGATGATGTTTTTAAGATCATCTGTGGACATGGTGAAAGTGCATCCTGAAGACTTAGACTGTGCAAAGATGTTAGCCATTAGTTGGACAGTCTTAGTGTTAGCAATAGTAGCAGCAAAAATTGAAACAGCTGATTTGTTGCGATGCTAGCAAGTCTCAATATTGTGGTCAAAACGTTTGCTGGATTTTCGGCAAGGATTATTACAATAAGAAGAAGTCATGTCTTTATTCTTCATTTGGGGGCAAAAAAATGCAAAAAAAAAAAAAAAAAAAAGGACTGCAGAAATGAAATATACGCAAAAAATTGGGTAAGGAGAATTTGGACTGCAAAAGTCAACCTTCAGTCAAAGTCAACCTTCAGTCAAAGTCAACAGTTTAGTCAATGCGAGTAAACGGTCTGGTCAACAATGATGTCAACTGATGTGGTGGGTGACGTCAGCAGATGAATAAACGATGACGTCTGCTAGGGTTGACATGACAATGATGACGTCAGCAGGAATAGAGGTTGGTGCATGACTGAGGCACAACTTCTTTGGGCAGTGCGTGCAAGCTCTGATAAATGTGAGACTTCCACGATTGAGTAGATCGGGGCTATAAAATTCAACCCTGTAAAAAAGTCAACTATGAAGGTCAACCCTTGAAAAAATCAACAGTAAAAGTAAACCTTCGATCAAAGTCAACGGTTTGGTCAATGCGGGTAAACGGTCTAGTCAACAATGACGTCAGCTGACGTGGCGGGTGACGTCAGCTAGGGTTGACATCAACAAGAACAGTGGCCGGCGCGTGACTGAGGCACAGCTTATTTGGGCGGTGTGTGAGGGTGCGTGCAAGCTCTGATAACTGTGAGACTTCCACAATTGAGTAGATCGAGGCGAGACGATCACTGTGGTACCTGCAAAATACTTATCGAAGCAAGATGTACAGCAAAAATGGTAAGTGTAGTGGTTTGTGTGAAGTGGGACTCCTCAACGATGGTGGCTACAAGTCTAGAACCCAAGGACGACAGTAGAAAGACGTCGGAGGTTCTACGACGAAAGGCTACAGCAACTGCTGTGACAGCAAAAGCAATGAGAATAGAGTAGCACCAATAAAGACAAGAATGTTGAGAAAAGATCAGAGCAGTGGCTCTGATACCATATTAGAAATATTGAATAAATTTATTGTATTTCTTAGTTAAAGAATGTAAATGAGAGTCTTTATATGGGAGACATATGTGTGCAGTACAAGTAAGAGTGTAGTACAAACATGTGTGCTATACAAGTAATCTAGGTGGGCCTAAAACTCACAATACTATACACATTAACAAACATTAACCAGATTTTTATTTAATTTTTAAATGGTAGTAGGGATGGCAGTGGGGTAGGGCTGAAGGATAGGGTCTTCACCCCCACTTTGCATGGTTTTATCTTACCTTCTCCCTGGCTTCCATCCTCGTTTTGAAAAACTTTACTTCGTATTAATTTGTCACATTCAACTCCACACTTATTGCAATTTTTTTTATCTATTTATAAAGCTTTTTTCGTTAATATAAATATATTTGAAATAACAATTAAATTTATTATTTTAGTAAAAAATATATTATTTTAATCAAATTAATTTTTAGTACGAGTTTAACAATATTATCTAAAGTGTTTAGTAAGATAATATCACAATAAAACAAAAATTTTATTATTCGTGCATTTAAAATATTTAGTAATACAAACTAAGTCTTTAGCGCTGATAAAGTGGGGCAGGGAGGGGCTAAAAAGCCTAAACCCATATCTGCCCCACCTAGGAGTGCGGGTGAAATATCTTGCTTCGAACCTGTCCCACCACCTTTGCAGGGCAAAAAAAACCTCATAGTGAGCGAAGTGGGGTGGAGTAGGGAAAAATTATCATTCCTAGTAGCTAATGTTTAAAATTTTTCCTATTTGTAATGATAGATTGATTTTTATGCATAATGTATCATTTTGCGTTCTAGCTAGTAGAATTATTTGATAAGTGAAAGGTAAGTTTTTTTTTTTTTTTTTTAAACTAATTCATAGATTTAAATGTTGAAAATAGGTTATAAGTGTCATCGTCAATAATGAACTTTATAGTGGAAGTAGGAACTTCTTTCAACAAGGGGTGGCTTGATACATTTAGAGGTCTAAGCCAAAAACTGAATTGAGATCATTCATATATTTAAATATGACTTAAAAAAATTAAAAATATTACTTATACTCTGTTCTCCTATTTTAGATGGAAATTTACTTTTTAACATGAATCACTTACAATTAAAAAAAAAAATTATATCAAAAATTGATTGGTGTCTTGGTCTGATGATAAAGAGCTATCATCAAGAGCGGACGCCATAAGTTGAAACTCTCTTTCAAAAAAAAAAAATTTATAGACATAAAAAAAAGTTGACAACTAAACTTGTGTAATTTTTTTGTCTATTGCTTTTTTATTTTTTTATAAGTGCTACATTCACAATATTTTTACAACAATTCTTAAGTATTAAGTTGTTACTATTTCTAATTTAAACCCACCACTAAAATTACTTTTTTTTTTTTATACTACCAATAACAGTAGTCTTTAATAACTTGCTATTTAGGATTTGTCGCAAAAGTTTTCTGAAAAATGTTGTGGACATAGTATTTCCTTTTTTTTTTTTTATAAAAAATTATTTTATTTATTGGCTAATATTTGGACTTAATTAACACTATTGCAACGAAATAAATAACTATATTAGTTAAAATTAGGAGGTCTTTTTCTACTTAGAGGCCTTAAGCAAAAGCCTTATTTGCCTATACTGTAAGCTGGCCTTGCTTCCAATCATATATTTATCTGAACACAATCTTGAACCCTGCTGCTACCTGCTAAGGCATGGTTACAATGAAAACTTCAAGTCTTGTGTCTGAAAAACCCAGTTTTCTCTTGAAAATCTATGTCCTACTCTAGAACAACACACTTCCATAGAGCTTAAAGCCGAAAAAAGTGACAAAGAATCACCTTCCCACTGCCTCAGTCCTCATATGACAATATATCCCTAGCAAATTCAAGAGCTGAGCACGTAAAGGTTTGAAAAAGGCAAGTCAAAACAAGTTAAATAAATAAATAAATAACCTCATATTTCCAATATATTATTATACCAAATAAGAGTAGCGTTATATTTCCAAAAATTCAGATTCTCAAGTAGTATATTCGGTTTTTTTTTTTTTTTTTTTTTTTTTTTTTTTTTTTTTTTTTTTTATAATCTCAAGTAGTATATTCTTAGAATTCTAGATGCTCGGCTCTATATTATCCTCCAAATCAAATGTCACATATATGTTATAGTCATCGCACGTAAATTAATTGAAATTCTCAGCTACTTCGAATAAGCATTTAGTTATTGATTGAATAAAATTAAAATGTCTCCAAAAATTTTCCTAGGCGCGCTGCATCTCTTGTTGAGAATTTTTGGGGAAATCAATAATAAAAGTATCAAATTAGAGATTTCCCATAAAAAAATAAAAGGCAAAGAGATACAATAATATTTTTTCTTTAAGATGACATTTTGCCACTACTCAAATGTGTTTGTTAATTTGTTGCATGCAAATCATCTCCAAGATACAACTAAACCAAGATTCTACAAGTATAAAACTTGAAGAATCGTGTGACTTTCTTTATATGGTGTGCAAAGTCTATCAAACAAATGAACAGTGGCGGCTCCACTTGTGGGTGTCCTGATATGCCAAAAAAAAAATTTATATACTTGCAAATAAAAATTTTATATAAATAATTAATTTAAACCATTATGTTTTGTGTCCACCTAACTTGAAAAAAAAAAATTTATATGCATATACATATATTTTTAAAAATATATTTTGTGGGGGGAAAAGCCCAACTTTACGTAGTGGGCCTAGGGCCCTATTTGGGGATTACTGTGTATCCGAATAGAAGGAACCGGCTGAGATGGAGTCCATCTGAAAGAAGGATACTTGGAAATAAAGAAAGAATACAATCCGAAGAGGTCGTCAGCGGTTCGAAGAAGTCTTACTTCTCGGATAGGAATAGTCTTGATTAATCAAACGTGTGGAAGGTCCGAATGATCTTCCTAGCAACCTCGATGATAAAGATAAGCTCTGAGTATGTCTGGAGGCGATAAGAACGAATAAATATCTAAAGGAAAAGCTGCTACCACCGTATTAAATGCACTGCAGCAACTTTTCTAACCGCATTTATGTAGAGAAGACCCCTGAATAGTGTAATTTCAGCTACCGCCACTCACAAAAAGTTAAAGAAGATACATGACATGACATACACTCAAGTAGATATCTAGATAAGGAACAAGTGGACGATGGGGATGATGGGAAAGGATGCTATATAAAGAAGAAGGGCTCCTGATAAAAGGGGGGAGAAAAAGACGAGAGAGAAAAAAATGAAGGTTTTACTGTAACCCTAAGAATTGTAACCAGTATTCAATTTATCATAAGTCTCTTCAGACTTCAACTTATTTGATCTTTACGTGTATTTTTATGCTGGTTTATACTTGAACGTTGTGATCAACTGTTGTGAGCTCCACAATCAACCTAACTCTATCATCCACACTCTACAAATTTATTGTTTTGGGCTAGGGTCACAAATCCTAACCCTACATATTATATACTAAATTAACATATTTTGACTACTCTAATAAAAATGTTGAATAGCTTGACTTGAGAATCACAAGAATTTGAGTTTAATAAAAATAAAAGTATTATATCCACAACATTTTGATAATAATCACAACAAATTTTATTGATTCTAATTTGGTTTGAGCTTAATACTAAAATCTTTTACCCACCAATAGTAGTTTGTCGCATAAGATTTGCTGTGAAAATAATTCTGGCCTCCAAACACGATTCTTAACCACTTAAAAAAAAAAAAAAAAAAAAAAAAGCTTTAATAAGAACAATAAAAAATAACCCAAATAACCCAAACAAAAATAAGACTAGACCAAACAACAAGAAGTGAACAGATTATTCAACAAAAAGTCTATTCAAATACAAAAATAAAAATAAAAATTTATAATCACTCAAATTTGTAACACATTTAACTCATTACATAAAAATAATTTCTAATTTCATTTTTTCCTTAAAAAATGGTACTAAGAGAAATACTGTGGTCATAAGTTTTCTCTAGTTGTGCCAGTAGTTATGCTTTCTTTGATTTTACAGTTGCAACAATTTTTCTTTCCTTAGCAGTTTGGCTCGTAATTATAGCAAATATCATCTCTCTCTCTCTCTCTCTCTCTCCATTTATTTTTCTCTTCTTTATTATCATTTTAGACTCTCTCTCACTTTATTATTCTCATATTAGCATTATCACTTCCCACTCTATCTCTTATTATCATTATTATTTCTTTTAGTACAAAAAAATTGTAATATTTCATATATTTGTGTGTTTGTGTGTGTGTGTGTGTGTGTTTTGTGACGTTGATATATTAAGTTGTCTCTTTATTAAATTTTGTATAATTTAAGTTTTTTAGTGACCAATTGAAACAAAATTCTTAGAGCCACCGTGTTATTTATTTATAAAAATGAAATGTCAACTTTATATTGCAACAAGCACTCAAATTTTTTTTACAAATTACAAGGTTGTTATTACTTGCCATTAATAGCATAAAAATGCTTATTTCCCTTAATATGCTGCATAACTCTACCCAAAAAAAAAAAAAAAAAACTTTCTACAACTGCTTGGCTTTGGCGACGATGTACCTCTTGAGTGAGCCTTTCTTGCTTGATTGAGCTATTTAGTAATTGTTTTAAAACTAAAATAGATAGTTCCACATATCCCTCAATTGTATCTTGCTCAACCAAGGACCAGAGAAAAACTTCGTACAATTGTATCTTGCTCAACCAAGGACCAGAGAGAAACTTCGTATATTTCGAAACTAAATATAGAACAACAAACATGGTTCTAATTTAATTTATTTAAAAATATCTCAAATCTTGTAATGTTTAAGTAGGATTACATATGGGCACCTTAGAGCATCCACAGCCGGTTTTCATATCTCATTTTATTTTACCATCCTAAAAAGCAATTTTATCAATTATACCATATCATTTCACAATACACCCAGCATCCAAAAACTCTATTATTTTACCATTTTATTAAAATATTATTTTTTAATCTTTTTTTTTTATTGTTATTTCTCTTTTTCTCCTCTTTTTCCTCTCTTTCACCCTCAATCTCTAGCACCGGCCTCAACCTCTAGCAAACACATACCCAACAAAATCACAAGAAGCAAATCTCAACAAAAATTCACCCAAATCAAACAAGCACCAGAACTAAACAATCTCAACCTCTAGCACCAGCCACAACTAAACAAACAATCACCACCACGCCACCACTACCCTCTGGCCAAACAAACCCAGCAAACACCGAAACCCACCATCAAACCCATCGGAAAAAATCACAACCATCGGACCTAAATCCAACCACCCAATGCCAACCCAAACGCGACCCAAATCCGACCCAAACGCCGGAAACCGGAACCAAAAACCCAAAATAAAATAAAATAAAATAAAACCTACCAAAATATGAAAGCAATCCAACCAACCAAATGCCGGCCACCAAACCCAAAAACTGGCCACCATGTCAACACCACCAAACCCACCAAATGCTGGTCTTTATGCCGATCTCCACATCAGTCTCCCATCGATCTTCACTGTGCTGACCTCCAGCCACCATGCCCATAGCAGCCACGCCACCAGCCTTGCCACCACGCCGATCTAGAAATCCAATCGGCGTGAGCTCCGATTTGGCTTGGTGATTCGACGTAATCTCCGAGAGAGAAGCTTGACAATGACGAGAGAGAGAGAGGGGATGAGAAACAGAGAAGGAAAAGAGAGAAAAGAAAGAGAAAAAATGATAGAGGAGAGAGAAATTGCCGGGTAAAAAGAGCATTAAATTTTATTTTTATTTTTATACCATTCAGTTACAGTACCATCTTACATGTTGGGCTTGTATGCCAAATGTATCTTACATTTGGCAGATGGAAAGCCCACTGCGAATGTTCTTATAGTAGAAGCAAAATTGTTTACAGATCTCTTTTATTCTATTAATTTTTCTCATATTTGTAGATAGAATTTTTGTAACTCATGATTTTACTAAACATATTAGAGGTTTAACTGTGTGAATAGAAAATGTTCCTTCACACATTAACAACTCTCAACTGATATGGGCTAATTTTTGTTTTCAATAATTGCTTGGTATTTCTTCTACCAAAGAAAAAAAAAAGAGTAGGGTTATATTCTTGAGCCCCCACTTTAATAATGTACCACGACTAAAAAAGAACCATAAATACAAGAATGCTTAAGCTAACAGCAAAGTAGTAGTACAGGGTGTATGCATGACAACTAGTCTACTACGCCCCGAAGTTAACACTTTAACAGCAAAAAAGAGTCCCATTTTTTTACATAACTTCAATGCGCATTATCTTCTGGCACAGTTCTTGTCCTGATTTGGCCACCTTGTATCCAGCCTTCAAGTTCAAACTTCAAATTAATGGCCAGTATAGAAAATGTGTCACCATAGACAGAACCATTATTGATGTGGCCTTCTTAAAGACATTCGTCACCTATTTATTGGGTTGAAACTTTTTTTTTTTTTTTTTTGAGAAAATATTGGGTTGAAACTTGAAACACCAAATAATAGTGCTGAGTTGGTATTTCTAAAACAGCCAATAGTTTCTTAGGGCTTCCGTATCCAGCTCCCTCTCTTTGTTTTAAAAAGGAAATAAATAAATAAAAAGGTAAATTATAAAGTTAGTTATTATTCTTTATATTATATTTTAATATAGTCTCTAATATTTTAATTGTATCAATTTAATTTGATTTTTTTATATAAAATAAAAAATTTTACCCGAAGTATATATGTGTGAAATTCTTTCTTAAAAACTTAAATCCCAACCTTACCTTTCAAACTGCACAAACGTTTAACTTTTAACTTTTATGATATAAAGTCAATTTAGCCATGTCCATTATCTCATTTAATGAAAAAAAAAAAAACGAGCGAGACGAAATAATAAAAAGCTTTTTTTTTCATGCAACGTCATTTGTTAACTGTACCATCACTTCAAAATTTTTTTTTTTTAAATCCCAAATTAATTCTGAGCCACATGAGATCAGTATCATCTCACTAAAATACCCACCACTCTCCTCCATTAAAATCAAGATCAGGACCATCAGGTCAGAGACGCCTACAAGGACACCTAATACAAAGTCGACGCTATGGCCAAGAAAATCCAAACACGTACCTGTAGCCAAGAAGGTTTTAGAAAGATAAATACAAGTGATGATAAAGAGGCTGAAATTATCAACCAAAAGGTTCATGAACAAAGGCCAAATAACATCTCTTGAAGTACTTAACTCTGATATCAATTTCTTACCCTTAGGAGATTCATTTTAGGGATTTTAGACTTTTAGTGAGATGATACTGATCTCATCGTGTCTCAGTTTAATTTGGGTTTTTTTTTTTTTTTTTTTTTTTTTTTTTTTTTTTTAATTTTAATTTTAATTTTAGATCTGACATGGCGGTCTAGTTGGCTAATGATGTCGCATAAATTTTTTTTTTTTTTTATTAATCTGTTTGATACATCAATTTTTTCCATCTAAGAATAATGACAATGACTAAATTGACACAACACTGAAAATATTATGAATCAAATTGACACAATTAAAAGACTAGAGACCAAATTTAAATATGGTGTAAATGATAGAAACCAATTTTGTAATTTACTATAAATAAAATATTGGCGTAAATGCACTTTTAGTCAGTACATTTTGGCCTCATTTCTGTTTTGGTTCCTACTTTTCTATTTTACCACTTTTAGTCATCAAAATGAAAAATATGTCCTATTTTAGTATCTACCGTAATCTAACTTACGAAAATATCCTATGCAGCAAACGAAGTGTACAGCTGACACACTAAATGCTTACATGCCCAATAAAACAATATTAAAAAAATTTATTTGGCATTTAAAAATGTCACCTCAGCATTTTAATGAAAAAATTAAAAACAAAAAAATTTTAATTTCGCAATTCTAATTTAAAATAAATAAAAAAAACATCTTTTTTTCTTTTCAGTTTTAAAGATTAAGAAAAAAAAACTTGAAGAAACTTTCATTATTTTTCTTAAATTTTCTTGTCAACCAAACACAACATCATCAATAAACACAAAGCTTAAACACGGTGCCACTCATTTTTCATTTTCCTATCTCTTTCTCCCTCTTGGCTTTCTCTTATTTCTTTTTCTCTTTAAGTTCAAGTTGTAGTTTTTGGGATATGGCTTTGATATGGGTTTAGAGAAAGTGAGGTTGAGATGTGGTGGTTTAGATTTGGGTAGAGAGATAGGGGCTGAGGTCGGCGGTGGTTTGGATTTGGAGAGAGAGAGAGAGAGAGAGAGAGAGAGAGAGAGAGAGAGAGAGGTGATTTGGAGTAGATTGGCAGTGAACCTGGTCCTTTTGCTCTTCAACTTTCGCACTGTTCTCCTTTAACGTCATCACTGATGATTCTATCTACCGCACTGTCTTCGCCAAAGACACACACACACACACACACTCTCCTCTCTCTCTCTCTCTCTCTGTTTTTTATATTTGGACAACTGAAAGTATCAGATCGAGGTTTGGAGGAAGAGCAAGGCAACACGACTCGACTCAATTTCTCTCAAATTGGTGTTTCTCTCTCAATGAGATCATGATTGCTAGGTTTTGGTCTCAATAGGTTTTTGCTGTTTTGGATTTGAGATGTTTTGGTCTTAATGGGTTTTGATGTTTGATCTGCCGAAGGTTTCGAGATTGTGTATGTATTTGTGTTGTGGAGGTTATTGTATTTGTAATCTTGTATTCTAGTTGTGTTTTGAGTTTGTATTCTTAAGATTAAATTTTATGGGTCATGTTAATGTTTAAGATGAAATTAGATATGAATTTATTTTTATTTTAGGTTTCAATTTCTTTTTCATTTTTTTTATTAAAAATTATATTTTTCTAATTATACTAAATGCTGAGATGACCTTTTTTTTAATATCACATAAATATTTTAATATTATGTTATTGACCACATCAATGTTAAGCGTGCCTTGCACTTCGTTTGTTACGCAAGATATTTTTGTTAAATGAGTAACAACAAAGACCAAAATATAAAGCATTTTTTATTTATGAATTAAAAATGATAAAATAAAAATATAAAAATTAAAATAAAAAAAAATCCAAAATATAGAACCAAAAATACTCCTAAAATATTCTAAGTATTGCATGACATCAGGATGACATGCTTCAAACTACGAAGCCCCACATCACGGTTGTACTCCATCTCACGGGTGCAAAAAACAACTCGACAATGCCACGTGTCAAAAGCAGGGTTTCCAACAAGCTTGTCCATCCTCGTTAACTCAAAGATTCTCAAACCCCTGATTATATGCAGCCAAATATACAGATCACACGGCCACTTTAAAATCACCTTCATCAGTATTAATAAATTATATTAAAAATAAAGAAAAGTCTAGGATTATAAAATTGTTCACAACTTTTTGTCACAATTATAAAATGACAAAGTATGATTAGTGAAGAAAAATAGTGGGTCTATGTGTAAATAATAGTTAATCACTCACCATTTACAAGTCAGAATTGTGGTAATAAAGTTGTGGAATAATTTGTAACCCTAAAATTACTCTATAAATAATGCTACCATACACAATATTTTTATAACAATTCCAAACAAAATTTAGATGATAGTTTGTTATTGACTTGTGATAATGGTGGCTTATAATATAACTCTGACTTATAAACAAGCCATGGTTTTCGATGGCTTAGAATATAACTGGTATTAGTTAACTACTTATACTTTGGAAAGTTAGACTTGTAGCAAAGAAGTTATAGAATAATTTGTGGTGCTAGAACTATTCTAAAAAAATGCCTCCTACCAAACATTTTTATAACAATTTCAAACAAAATTTAGGTTATAATTTGTTATTGACTTATAAACAAATGATGTTAGTGGTGGCTTAAAATATAATTCTGACTTTTAAATAAGCAACAACTCCTAATGTAACCAGTATTAGTATGTTATTTAGGATTTGTTGTTAAAATATTGTAGCATTACGAAATAGGACTCACTAATTCTAGTATAGCTTCCAATATAAACGTTCCACATGTCAAAAATATATTGCATCAACATTCATTTAGCCCCTAGATTCCTTTAAGGAGGCGTTTCGTTCGTCGTGATATTGCATTACGTCATAATATTACATTTTTATAATCTTACATTAATGTAATCTCGATACAAAAATATAACATTATATTTTTTAAGAAGGTAATAAAATTAAGATAATGTGATATAATTTTTAATTTTAAATTACAATAATATTAAAAAAAAATTAAAAATTTTAATGTCATATTCGATAATATACGTCACATTAAGATCTGTTGCGATCAAACAACGCCCTAAAAGACAGTATTGTAGCCAATTAAAAAACAAGGTCAAATTTGTCATGAGGACGAGAAAAGATTTTATTAAACAAAAAGAAGAAAGAAAAAAAAAAAAAAAAATCAGGGATTTGATGAAGAGGCGGTGGAGCCTACAAGAAAAACAGGGGATATAGTTGGTCAGTTGGTCAGGGTCAGGTGCAGTGCTCGGGTGTGATGTGAGTGTAACGAGAGAGAGACTTCAGATACCGTCAACTTCAGGTCCGGACTGCCACTAAGCGCCAGCCTGTACCCAGCTGTCTTCCAACCCCTTCCCTCAAATTTCAAAAAATTAATATTTAAAAAAAACAAAAAAACAGGCTGTTCCCAACTAACTCTATTTTCTAAACCCCTTAAGCTTCTTCAACCCCCCTCATATGTCCCCATTCTCATCTCCGTACTCTTTTACTCTTTTTTAGAGAGAGAGAGAGAGAGAGAAAGAAAGCAACAGTTTCGGTTTTTTAACCTTACTCTCTCTTCAGATAACATAGAGAGAGAAATTAATAATATGAAGGTTTGTGTTTGGAGTTGGAGGTTGTAGCAGCTGTGGTGGAAGTACGCATTGCACTCAGTCTTGGAAGAGTTAACAGTGTTTTCTCAAAATAGAAAAAAAATATCAGAGAAGCGAGGGCGAGGAAACTATGGATCCGTGCCCTTTTGTGCGCTTGACCGTAGGCAATCTGGCCCTCAAGGTTCCTGTTGCCACAAAGCCCGCTCGCTCCGTTGTTCATCCTTCTTCTTCTCCATGTTTCTGCAAAATCAAGCTCAAGAACTTTCCGCTCCAGACCGCCGTCGTGCCGTTCATTCCGCCGGAGAATCAGTTTCCCGACGGCCACGTCCATAACTTGGCGGCTACGTTTCACTTGAGCAAGTCCGATCTTGAAAAGTTTGCCGGAAAATCGATTTTCGCCGGGAAAATCTGCCTGAGAATCTCGATCTACACCGGCCGGAGAGGCACTACCTGCGGCGTGAACTCGGGGAAGTTGTTGGCGAAAGTTTCCGTACCGTTGGATCTGGCGGGAACGGAGTCTAGGCCTTCTACTGTTTTTCACAACGGTTGGATTTCGGTTGGGAAAGAAGCCAAAGGCTCCTCCGCGCGATTCCACTTGAATGTGAAGGCGGAGCCTGATCCAAGGTTCGTGTTTCAGTTCGATGGCGAGCCTGAGTGTAGTCCCCAAGTTTTTCAGATCCAAGGCAACATTAGGCAACCGGTTTTTACTTGCAAATTCAGTTTCAGAAGCACCGGTGACCGGAATCAAAGATCAAGGTTAGTTAGGACTTCCATTTCCCTTTCATTTTACCTTTTCAGTTTCTTCTCGCTTTTCGCTAGGGTTTTACATTTATATTATTCCTCGTGTTTCTCCTTTTGTTTCACTGCGAATTTTTTAAAATGCCTTGGTGTAATAAATAATCTGTTCCTAATTTATGGATTTTTAGGGCTTTGGTAAAGTTTCGTCGGTATATAATTTTAAATGTTTGAAGAAGTTAAACTAACTTAACTAAAGCTAATTCAAAGTGTACGGTAAAGCTGTCACGAAATCGAATTCTGCACTTTTCGCTGTTCTTTTAATCCTCAGGTGTTTTGGCTTTTTACTATTTTTGAAAAATCCCAAAGCTAAAGTTTAGAAGATTGTTTCCCAAATTTATACAATTAGTTAATGACCTTTCTTCAATGCATGTATTCTTTGCTTGTTAATTAATTTGTTCTCATTTTTTTTTCACTGTTCATTTCAGATCATTACAATCCGACCTAGGCAGCTCGAGAGGCTGGCTAAGCTCATTTGGGAGCGAGCGAGAGCGACCAGGAAAGGAACGAAAGGGATGGTCCATAACGGTCCACGATCTTTCCGGCTCACCAGTAGCCGCAGCGTCAATGGTCACGCCTTTCGTTGCCTCGCCCGGGTCGGACCGAGTCAGTCGGTCCAACCCGGGATCCTGGCTCATTCTCCGCCCAGGAGACGGGACGTGGAAACCCTGGGGCCGCCTCGAGGCGTGGCGCGAGCGAGGCGGCTCGGACGGGTTGGGCTATCGATTCGAGCTCATCCCGGACATGGGTGCGGCCGGCATTGTGTTGGCGGAATCGACATTGAGCTCGCACAAAGGAGGGAAATTCTTGATCGACTTGGGGTCGAGCTCGAACGGTCGAGTCACGCCGGTTAACTCGAACTCGCCAGCGTGCAGTCCGAGAGGTAGCGGGGACTACGGGCTTGGGCTGTGGCCATATTGCGTGTACAGAGGGTTTGTAATGTCGGCTAGCGTGGAAGGAGAGAGTAAATGCAGCAAACCCAGCGTGGAAGTGAGTGTGCAACACGTGAATTGTACGGAGGATGCTGCTGCTTTCGTGGCCTTAGCAGCAGCTCTGGATCTTAGCATGGATGCCTGTAGGCTTTTCTCTCATCGACTCAGGAAAGAGCTTTGCCAGCCACACGATTTGCTCAGCTAATGGATCATGATGATTCATCATGATTATTCAATCCGTTTCTTTTTTTCTTTTATTCAAATCTTTTTTTGGTTAATTGTGATTGGGGTTTTCGATGGATTTTGGATTCCATCGGCTGTGAGTGAGAGATTTACTACTAACAAACAATCTACAGACTGTACAGTGAGAGAGAGAAGAGGGGTAGACAGGGCACGCTTTGTTTTTACTTGTGTGGCTTGTATTGATTATGTTTTTTTTTCCTTTTTGGTAAAAAACTTGTGGGGTTGTTTTCGAGAAATTTTTAGTCGCTGACTGACTCCATAATCTTCATTTTTATATAATTCCTAATTTTATACTTGCAGTATATAAATAATGAAGAACAGGTACACGTTATTATTATGCGTGCACGTTATATGTGTCAATACAGGTATTAATTATGACTTCATTTGTTGACAGCAAAGTGGATGATAGCTGTAAGTTCGTTTATATGAATGAATGTGGCTTAGATACCCGTGCACAGTTTGGCAAGCTATTAATGACTTTGCACAGAATTAAGGACTAGTTTGTTAATGACTTTTGTGACTTAGGTGGCTGGTGCCATTATTCAATTAATTAATGGGTACGTTTTTGCTGCTGGCTTGCAGATTAAGAACATTGTTTGTTAATATACCTTTGAGAAATCGGATCCACTTCTTTCACACGAGCGAAATTTGAACAAAACTACCTTAAAAATCTGAATAATTAATTTCTTCTGTTTTTTTGGTAGTGGTAGGACATGAGTTTGGTAGAGCGTGCGTATGGTTGGGTCCAGTTTTTATTTTTATTTTTTGCGCTTTACAACTGGGTAGGAGGGGACCAAATAGTCAAATACCATCAAGTTCCACCCCCAAAAATTGAATTAAAAAATTACATATCAAACTGGCGGAAAGGAAACGAGGGGGTCAAATTAGTTAGTGGGGTCGTTGGGTGCAGTGTGGCTATGGTATGATGTACCGTGGTTTTGGCTAAGAATGGGTGTAAAATCCTATGATAGTGGGCTAGACGCAAACTACAAACAAAGGCAAAGGCACAAACTTGCCTTGGGGTGCTTCGTTTGCACTCGAGAATCATGAGTCACGGTCATGACTTGCTCTCACTTCACTAGGAAGGACCGTTCGCAGCTTTTATGGGAAAGCGAAGCGTAAAGGTTCATATCACATGTGCTACGATGCGGTACAAAAAAGTGGAGATCGAGGACAAAACCCAATTAGCGACTAGAGCTTCATGAGTTGTGCCTAGTGTCGTGGTCAATGCCAACGAAAGAGAACTTCAAACATTTAATAAAAAAATATTCAATAAAACCAATTTTTTTCACAAAATTTTCAAATCTTGGGGGTGGTGAGTTGTAATTTGCAAATAATTGACAAGAACTTCACCACTCAATAATTATGAATTCTATTGTGAAAAAACTTATGCATTTAGCATTGTTAAAACAACTTTGGATGGCAATATACCTTTCTATGCAAGGGCGTAATCAAAAAAATTTGTTTGAGGAGGCCAACTTATGATACTAATTTATTAGTTTATACAAATTTTCATAAATATGCACAAACACATACATCTATACACACATATAACTTAGTATCCTTCATAGTAAACTCTTAAAGTTTTCATTTTTAATATAAGTTACCAAATCATCTACCAAAGTAGGTAAAAAAATTTCAATTGAACTAATAAAGTATTCAAAGACAAGAATGATTCAAAACTTTAACAGACACAAGAATGCATTTTATAATAAAAAATGAATGTGAGGAAAAAAAAATCTTTGTACCTACTAGATCAATTGGACAATTTTTTTAAGAGTATCATTGGATCAGCTCAAATATTTGGGAGGCAGTGAGTCCCATTTTTGTACGCTAATAATTAAAATGTTAAATATTTATACATGTAGCTTTGCCCCTGTATCTATGTGTGTTATTGTTTCCATTCAGGGATGTTGGTCCTAAGGGTTTGCATTTGTATCTCTACGACAGTCATGTATGGTGGTGGATTGAATGAACTGATGATGTTTGTATTGGCTTTCATGGCTTTGGTTTAGACCATGTCGCACTTTGTCATGAGAGCGGTATCCTTAATTCTTTCCATTTATTGGAGTCATGGCAAAATGGATTCAACAAGACTAATAGATGGTGAGAATCTCAAGAGTTGTTCTTATCACGAGAGATCATGGGTTGATGGAGCAAAAATCACACAACTCAACTCAGTAAATTGCGTCTTTCAATATTCCCTCGCCCTCCTATTCTCTTCCACTCCAGGTTGGACGAGTGAATATTGAATGGGTCAAAACATCTTCAGACAAGTATAGTTGGCTAGTTAATGCCCGTTAATATGTAAAACATATGTGATCTCAAAAGCTTAACCGGCAAAATATTATAAATTTAACTAAAAGTCATCATAGATAACAGTTGTGTATAAATAAAATAAATTTCATATATAGGTAATTTAGATATGTATCTATATTAAATAAAAACATACATATACACATTCAAAACAAGGCAAGATGGGATCAAGCGAGCAAAACCCGTCCCTAGCCCATCATGTCCTTGGGGGGTGGGGGTAGAGTGGATTATGATGGGACAAATTGGATGAAAATTTTTTTCTGTATCTAATATTGATTTTAAATATAAAATAAAGAAAAAACTTAATTAATTATTTTTTATGAATTGGCATTTTTTATTTATTATATATCATTGATATCAATTACCTTAATCCTTATATTATGTGAGTTTGTAATAATTTTTATAATAAAAACTGTTGTATTTTTAATCAATAACAGATAAAACAAAAAGTTGTCACGTGACAACGAATTGTTCCCTCCCCTCACCTTAGTAAGGTTGCAAAATCATTTGAATTACACATCGTTAGCTTGAATCTGTGGGTTGACAATATACGTAGTGCACAAATTACACGTCATTGGCTTGGGTCCTGGGGTTGACAATTTTACATTTTCAAATATGTTGAATGCTCTCATTACTTCTTCGATTTTTTCTTTACGTTTAGTTTAGTATTGACTTTACTCCCTTGTCATCAATAACCTTTTGATGGTGGATGACAACCAAGTATGAGCATTTGTAGTGTAGATCACATCTTTATATCAATCTATTTGGTATTTTTCTTTAAAATTGAGAGTAACTAATAGGAATAATTATTTGTTTCCCTATATGATTTTTGAGTAGTTATTTAGTGTTGCGAGTCTGTGAGAGCACAATAAATGCATATTCATTCTCTTAAAATAGTAGTAGATTTTACTAATTAAATTTATGATGAGATGCATTATTCATGTAAACTATTAACCATGTAATGTGACATTTGTGCTTATAGAGCAAATCATATAATTTATTTTTAAAGTCTTTGTGATACCTGGTATTAGCTTAAATCTTAAGGTTAGTTTTACTCGTAATAAAAAATAATATGGCATGTTCAATGGAATAGATTTTGAATAGTAAGGAGAGAGTCAACCACAGATTCTCTCTCACCCATAATTCTAACGTCTCACTAATAATTCTCATTAAAATTTCTCTAAGAAATCCCAAAAAAAAAAAACTCGTTTCTTAATCTCTTAGTAAAAAGAAATCCCTGATTCTAAAGGGTGGTTTGAAGATTTTCCTGAATTGTTGTGCATACAAGCTCTTCCTTTCAACATATATTGTCAAAATAAGGAATTTAGTGATTTCTCCCCCCTTTTTTCTTTGTTTTTTTTTTCTTTCATTCAAATCCATTTATCTTTGTGAGTTTTTTTCTCAGATAAAAAATTTCTTCACAATTTTGTTCTTTCTTTCCCATCCATTTTTATTTGTGGTTTTATTTTTGTTTTTCTTTTGAATGTGTTTTTCTTTCCAAAGTGCAATGATACTAAGTTTGTCTTATTTATGCAATACGATCATTGCCAAACAACCTTGTATGATCACTGTATTGATGATATTCGATTACTTTTGATAAACAATCATTTATTAGAGTTTTCTTTTGTGTATAGAAATGAGAATTGAGTAGGTTCAAATCCTCACTCTAACTTAATGTAAGAGTTCGACTTTATAATATCATACCACGTAAGTTTTTGGGGCTTTACAATTTTAGACGCTATTATTATAATATATAATTAAATTTAAATTATAATATATTTAAACCATCAATTAGAATCTTAGCTTGTCTTGTTTTCTTTAAATGTTAAAATATATAGTTTCATATATAAACCCAAGTGTAGGGGTCAAAAACTCTTAGACCCAACTTGGAAGTTAATCTTGAGGTTCTAATCATCAGAACTAATTTGTAAAACAAGAGGATAATCCACAATGGGAGGATTGAATAAGTAAAATCAAAGTCTGAATAAAAACTTGTGCGATTTAAGACACAAATACACATATGCCAAGGTTATAGGCAAGGATCGATAAATACAAACACTCTCTAGAAACATATAAACACTTTTTCTCCTCAATTTTTCCAATCCCCTATAAGTGTAGGAGAATGCCCCATTTATGCATTCAATTCAACACCCCACCCCCCCCAACAAAAAAAAAATAGTGGATTATCATGCTACATATTAGAAGATACTTGTCTCATAAGAGGTCTTCTCCCTCTTTTTGATGATGAAAGAGGACTTTTAGGATGTAAAACATTGTTTAAATTAGTCATTTATCATTTAAAACAGCTAGTATTAGGTAAGAACACCTAATTAATGCAGAGGTGAATATTGTTAGTGTTGCGTGCCATCTTTCATGCAGCTTGTTTTCTAGGCGACGCCTTCCTCATCTACTGCTTTATTGGTCATCAGTCCTCAGGTGGGGCTTTAACACAGCACTGCAAATCTCGTCAGTTCTTCTCGGCAAGAGGATCCGATCTTGTTGGGCCTTTACCCTCATTTCTGCTTTGGGACTTTTCCATGGGATTTGGCCCGAGCCTGATTTCCCGAATTGTCGTTCTAGCCCAACTCCTCTGGCCTGCGAAACCTTTTAGAAGTCCACCCCTTACAACAAGCATAATAAATACTTACTAATATCTATCATTATTTTTGAGTTTTTGGACATTGCACAGATTACCAACTATTATATGTAAAAGGTCAAAAGTTTTCTTAGGTGTTGACATTGAGAAACGAGAACAAAGTATCTCCTCCTCACATGAAATGTATATAAAATAAAATAAAAAATAGTAAAAATTAACGGATTACGTAAGGCATTAGTTTATAAAATATTTTTAAAAACTTTTCATAATAAAATACAAAAGTAATTAATTTTTTTGACAATTTTTTATATTTTCTATAAAAATTGTATCAAAAGTTTCATTCAACGGTCTATTAATAAATGCTCTAAGGTATCCATTAACTAGAACCCAAAAAAAAAAAAAAATCAAGATAATACATTTATTTTTTATTTATTTTTGTTTGTTTATATAAGATAAAATTCTACTCTAACCTAAGTTGTATGTAGATGTGTGAAGCTCCTTTTTGAAAATTTGAATTACGGCCCTTGTCCCCTCATCTCACAATAACTTTGTGATGTGTGAAGTTATTTTTGAATGTTTTTAAGATACAATTAGATGTGTACACAATAAAAAGAAGTGAAAAGCACATTAAAAACCAATTAAACAGTCACTTACAGTCTAACATAAAATAGCATAGATTTTTTTCTCAAAAAAAAAAAAATAATAATAACAAAGTAGATAATGAAAGTCTTATAAAAAAAATGTTTAAATTAAAAATCAATTTACAGTCTCTTACTTTCTCAAAAAAAAAAAAAAAAAAAATTAGTCTCTTAATTTTAAAACGACGTAGTGCAATCCTAGTTTGCCCACCGGCCCGTTGCTGGTTTTAAACAAACGCCGAAAAAAAAAAAAAAAAAAACACACACACACACACACACAGGGGTGGCCAGCCCAGCCCACACATGTGACTTAAGACTAAACTACCAAAAAAAAAAAAACACAAATAGCCGAAGACTCTTGTTTCTTATACAGAACGAAAGGTGAGGGAATTTTAGGAAAGGGAAGGAAAACCAAAAAAAGCAAAAAAATGAAGGCCTTAGGATGGTGGCTGATGCTAGTGGGTTCGCTTCGATTAGCCTCTGTTTGGTTCGGCTTCGTCGACATTTGGGCTCTACGACTCGCCGTTTTCTCCAATACCACCAGTTAGCTCTCTCTCTCTCTCTCTTTAAATTTTGTTTCATTTTTTTTTGTTTTTGTTTTTGTTTTTGTTTCTAATTTTTAGATTAGAAATCAAATACCAATGTTTTTATGTTTTGTTTGACTTTTGAGTTTTGACCCCCGTTAATATTATGAGGGTAAGAATTAGACTCTTTATTACACTGTCTTAGCTAAATCCGGAACACACATTTCAATAACAACACTCACTCACTCACTCTCATAGGAAAGATTGGTTGTCCATCAAAATCAAGAATAATGGGGTTCTTGGTTAAGCAATTGGTTGATCAATGCGCTTCTTTGTCAACGCTGGGGACAAGTTGCTGATTTTCTGCGTGCTTGTTGGGTTGTGTATCTCAAGCAAGAGATCTGTGTTTAACTAAAACAAAGAAAGGAAATTTAAAACTCAAGGGGCAGATCCCAAAGTTTTGGATCTTTCATATACTTATTACACTTTGACAGATATAGATTGGTGTTGATGGGTATGCATTTTGGAAGTGCCTTTTTGGCCACTTTCCATTTAGATAGCTTTGTAAAGACTGAGTGTCTGAGCACCAATGAGCTTTAGCTCAACAAACACTTTGTCCCCCAAGGAAATGGGTGCATGTAACTTACCAATAAAAAAAGAGTCATGCTAATGAGTGCGCTTAAGGCACTCATTAATAATTCATTTTAGGAAAGTTTTCATACCACTTTTATGGAGAATAAAAAAAAGCTGTCAAAATATTAATTACTTTTTTTTTTCATTTCCTATAAAAACTTTTTTTAAATGGATTATTAACCAGTGCCTTAAGGGCACTTGTTAGCATTTCCCATAAAAAAATTAAACAAAGAAACAAGAAATGTTTGTTTAGCAAATTATATCTTTGTTTGGAGGGTTTTTGACAAGTGCATTATCAAATTGTGTCAAATTTTTTTTGGCTTTACCTGCTTTCTTGTTGTTAGTAATTAGTGTGGGGAACGCAACGCTTATGTATGAGGTGAAATTTGCACTAGAATCACCTGGCATGTCAACTGAGGTTGATGGTGGAACTTTGGTGGCTAAGAGTTACTAGCGCACCATCAAAAAGTTGAGTCAAAATGTCCTTCAGTCTGCATAATGTTTCGGTTCCATCATTTAAGATCCAGATGATGAGTGATGATTATATACCTGCCAATTATAGAATCAGGATATATTTGTTTGTTGAGGGAGAAACAATGAAATATGGTTTAACAAACTTTGCAATGGACTTGGACAATTTTTAGTTCGTTAGGTTTGGAGTTGGATGCAATTGCCTTTTGATATTGTCTTGGTTGGAGAAAAGTCAGGGTGGGTGAGAGTTCAATCTACACTCAAGTCAAATTGTCAAAACAAAGAAAGATACAAAATGATTGATTGCAATTCCAATACTTAATCAATAGTGAAACTGTGGTTTTTGAAGTCATGAAAATTCAATGAACTTTGGAATGGTACTTTAAGAACAATAATGGGGGGAATGAATTTGTTAAGCAGCTATTAGATTTAGAGTCCAGTGACCAAGAAAGATATAGAATGTTAGATTCTGACTATAATGACAACGAAATATCTTAGGATGTAGATTTGCTCCCAGTGCCTTGCAATGTGTTTCTTTTGGATGCATGTATTAGCAATTGTGTATTTAAAGTGGAAGATTATGTTACAGGTAAAAGGAAGCATGGTAGGAGGATTCCCACACATTAAGATATTATTATGTATTCTTTAGCCAGTACTTAAGTCTTTAAGTGTTTTATTTTCTGTCCACGTATGTCCATCACACATAACCTGCTGTGGAGACACTAGATTTGAGCAGACATGTTCTCACATCGAGGGATCTTGACATTGCATTATGAAGATTTGCTGGAATCCCTCTTTCCTTTTTCTGTGGCCAAAGAAAAAAAGATTTTCTAAAAGTTGGTTCTCTCATGCCCTTTTGTTTCCTAAGGACTAGTATCTTAAAGTTTATTTTTTGTTTCAATAAAATAAGGAGAAAGCAATGAGATCCCTTTTTTAAATACTGAAAACGTGTAATGTACTTATATGACTGTTAGTCAGATGCTGCAATTGCTTACTTATCAAAAAAAGAAGAAGAAGCTGCAATTGCTTCTCTCTATATGTTTGAGAACTAAAAAAAATGCTTTAGCCATCATGTTCTAAAGTTTCCTCTGTTTATTAATTCCTTTATAACTTTATCTCTTACATACCATTAGTGACAAATGTTGTCTTCCATGAACAAGGACCTCTTGTAGCCTCACATATGTCCATTTAAATTCTCTAATTTTTTTGGGTGAAACCCTGGAATTCATAATTCACAAATGAAAAAGAATGTCAAGTATATCAGAAAAATGAAGAAATTCTGTATTTCATTAATTAACAAAATAAGAGTACAATGCTTTATATACAACAGAGGTCAGAAACTAGCCTAACTAACTGCTACTAACAGACCTGAAACTAACTCTTACACGTGAGTATATAGAAATAACTAACACTCCCACGTGTAATCACTTACACAATTAAATCAAATGCTAAACTACAGGTCGTTGCTTATAATACTACAATACAGAAGCTACCAATGTCGTTTATGCAGTGCTCATCATTCTGATCAAGCTCCACTGTTCACACACTCTGCTCTTGCTACTTCCTTGTGGTCAACACTTTCACTTCCACTCTGATAAAGTACACAATAGTTTAGATAACCAACACCCATGCATCAGCCTCTTGCTGGCCTACCACCTTCAACAAAAGAAGGGGAGCAGCATACAGAACAAAAGCATTTAAATTCTCATAAAATTTACACCACTAAAGTGGGATAACCTGCCCACAATATGACTGTAACATTTGTCTACCTATGAAAATCCTAGTACTAAGTACTAAAGAGATATCAAGCAGATGATGCCTACTAAGTTGTCTGTGCTTATTTTTATTTGTCTGGTGTTTGTGAAGACTTTGAAGAGGAGTTAGTAAGCTGTCTTAATTACTATTTGATTGCCTGCTGAAGGATATCTAGTGAGTGTGTTAGTCTCAGGCCAGCGATGGTAAAATTGCGCTTATAACGCTTTTCAAATAGTGTGCCCTATTCTCTTTTGAGATGCTCAAAATGTGCCTTTTCTTTTTTGTTTAAAGAGAAAATAGCGCATAAATATGCCCTTTAAATCTTAAGACGGTTGAAATGGCACTTGATTTGTTATACAAACAACATTCTTATGATGTGATACACTACACAGAAGCCAACATTTCTCTCTCTCCGGCTTAAACCAATGGCTACTTCTTCCTCCATCCTCATTATTTAACTAATTCTGTTCTGTTTAAAACCGTTTGTCTTCTGTAAAAATTTGTTGTTTTTAATATTTTTTAATTGGTTGAAGATGTGATTAACCTTTAACATCTATGTTTAAATTTTATAGGTGATTATAAAAAATACTATTGTTTAAAATTTATATGGTTAGTTGATCACTTGATAGTCATTCCATATTGTTCATTTATAAATGCTTTAAATTTTACTATATTACTTTTTAGGAAATGTGTTCACTTCAATCAGGCATCCACTTGTGTCCTAGGTTCCATGAGCCCTTTGCACTTAAGTGCCCCTCATGCTTTGACCAACAGTGTATAGTACTCTTGACATTGTGAGCGTCTCTCTTGATGCAATGTGTTACACACACGAGTTATTGGTATGCAACAGTACATCTAAGATAGATTAACAGAAGATTTAAGGCCTAGCTCTTCCTGTTTTGATTATTTTGTTCTTGCTAGTAACAAATGAGTTTTCCTCGCTTTGATATTTCAACAGTCCCTCTTGCCTCTCTTATTTTCCTCTTTTCCTCTTCATGTCGTGGTTTATTATTTTCTAGAGGTCCTGATGGTTTTTCCTTTTGCTTTTCCCCCTCTTTGTAGTGACTGAAGTTCATGGAAGGACGTTTGGAGTTTGGACACTTCTAACTTGTACCCTCTGCTTTCTTTGTGCATTTAACCTTGAGAATAAGCCACTTTATTTGGCTACCTTCTTGTCATTCATCTATGCCTTCGGTCATTTCTTGACTGAATACCTGATATATCATACGATGGCAATTGCGAATCTGACAACTGTCGGCATCTTTGCAGGTATGAATGTTAATGGTCCAATTTGCTGTCGTATTTCTTTAATGTCTACTCCCTTTTGCTTTGTATGTGGGTTGAAGTTGCCTGGTTATTTTCCTGGACTCGTGGCATAATTTTCATGTTTACTTTCCTTTTTTCTGGGGTGGGGGACTAGGAATGTGATCAATATTCCCTTACGGGGGAAAAAAAAGTGATCAAGAACGCATGAGCCCAATGGGTGTCAGAAAGGCCCGTAGCCCTCTTCCATCTCTTAAAGCCTTTGTCCCTATGCAATGATCACTTCATGTACTTTATTTTATACAGCTGTTGGACCAGTAATACAAGTGGCCAGCCCTAGACCTGTGAGTTATAACATTAACAAGCTTGAACAACGCCAGGTGAACCTTGGGCTTTTGTTCAACTTGCTCGCAGGCCCTGTTTTGTTTGTTTGTTTGTTTGTTTTTTTTTTTAATGATTTGCTGGTCACATCGCCCCCCTCTCCACCACCAAAAAAAAAAAAAAGTTACTGGTTTTTAAGTTTTCATTGGTGATGAGTGGATTTCTGTCTTACCCTTGTTTGGAGCATTTTACATGCAAGTATAACCTCAATCTTCAATTAATAAAACTGCTCTTTCTAATCAGGCACATCAATAATATGGATGCTGCTGCAGTGGAATGCACATCAACCTATCCACCCAAAGCATTCTTGAATGTAGAATGATGTGCTTCTTATTTCTCCCTTCTTTTTGGGCTGATAAAGATGGATTTTTTTTTTACCAGGCATTTTTCATGTTGCTTGTTTGTTCTTTTTATGCATAGGTTTATCAATTGCTCAAGGCAAGGGTTCACGCACACTGTTGGTTTATAAAGTTATGTAAATTTAGCTTTCCAACGTTTATTGTTTCACTAGATTAAATTTAGACATGGCTCTGAACTTTTACTGCCCCTCTATATTTGTTGTTACTTTGGAAGCCTTTTCATTTCCTTGTGAAGAAGTAAGGTGTTACCTGGTGGTTTCCATAAGACATGGTAAAGAATTGCGTATGAGTTACAGACGCTGACTACAATGTTATTGTAGAATCCCATCTATGTTCCTTAATGGTTTTTTTTTTTTTTTTTTTGTACCCTTTTTTAGGTATAACAAGGTTTAGGTAGCAATTAGCATCCATTGCCTAAACTAACAATTCGCTAAGCTACCTACTTATTTTTCGGGTTTCAAATGGGGCTGACGCTACACTGAATTTTTCAAGTTTTAATTCTTGCCATTTGCCTCCATCCAAATTCTGCTTTTGTTATTACATTTATTCTTTTACTGGTGGTGGCAATGTTCATACTGTAACTTCAAATGTATTGCATTGCTCGCTTCCTTTTAGTACACTTGGTGCCTCTCTTGTTTTTATGCCCCTTATTTAGTTTTCCTTTTTCCTCAAACCAATTCACTGTATTGAAAGAAGATGGGCAGCAATTGTGTCCAAGTGGCTCGTTATGTTTTTAATTTTATTTTAATTTATTTATTTTAAAGAGAGTTTCAACATATGACGTTTGCGTTTGATGATAGATGACCAAAATATCAATTGGGGTTATCTATCAATTAGTTTTTGGTGTAGGCAGAAATCAAACTTCAAATCTCGTATTTAACAACAAATAAATTTTATTTGTTAAACTACCCACAACCCATTAAATAACTTGTTAAAGTAGATTTCAAATAAATTAGTAACCAACAAATGGCTAAAGATAAATTGAGAAACCAATTAGGCATTGTTTTAAATAATAATAATAATAAAATCCTTCATTGATATGTAAGTTTTAAACTAGTTAAAGATGATTTTTTGGGAAATTTATACTTTACCATCCTAAATTATACCCCTTATTATATTTTGCTTTATAAACTTTTCGAATGCATATTTTGTATCTTGAATTATGACTATTGTTACACTTTGCACCCTAATGTCAAGCTTCTTGTTAACTTAAATAGAAAATATGACATCATGTGAAAAGGTATAATTTCCCATAACCACTGCCAAAATATGACATCCAATAGTATTTTATCCTCTTATTATATAGAGAAAATCTAGGAAACGTTTCCTAAATCCCATAACCACTGCCAAATAGTTCTAGTACCACTTAAATTACCACAATTTTTGTCATAATTATCTTACGTATTAGATTGAGACTAGCTGGCTATCACTTTCACATTGACCTATCACTTTTTCTCCATCACTCACAGTTTACCACATGGATAGTTGTGGTATTAATTGTGCCATTTTATGTGGTCTCAAAAATTTTCTAGTGAAACTAGCAAATTGGCAATGGCACCATTCACTGCATACGTGGTTGAGGAGCTTGCACTCATTGGCGTGCTGACAACATGTTGGATGATGTAATGTCATAATTATCTTATATGTTAGACTGAGATTGGTTGGTTGTCACTTTCATATAGATCCACCACTTTCTCTACCACTTAGTTTACCACGTGGACAGTTGTACCATAAGTTGGAGAATTTATAATATTTTCATAATGGACCATG
Source organism: Quercus variabilis (assembly GCA_030445155.1). Taxonomy (NCBI): domain Eukaryota; kingdom Viridiplantae; phylum Streptophyta; class Magnoliopsida; order Fagales; family Fagaceae; genus Quercus; species Quercus variabilis. The sequence goes on from CP129456.1 coordinate 37,015,383, forward strand.
TTATTTATCCACCATTTTACTAAAATTACTTTTACTTGTTTATAATTGCTAAATTAGTAGTTAATTTTTGTTTAATTTTTTTTTTAAATTAATAATTTTAAACATGTGAAAATCTTTTAGTAAAATAATCTGTTTGGATACAGCTTATTTTGCTGAAAACTAAAAATTGAAAACTGAAAACATTGTAGAAAAATTTTTAAATGTATAAATAGTGTTGTGTGACTTATTTTTATTTTTTTTTTCTGAATAAAGTGGTTGTAGGTTTATGAACAGTGTGTAAATAGTATATAAACAGTAAACTTTGTCTCTAAAAGCTAAAATACATAGATAAAAAAAAAAAAAAAAAAAAAAAAAAAAAAAAAACGTAAAATGAAAAACGCGGAAAACGTGAATCCAAACATATACCATGAGGACGTTTGGATTGCGCGTTGCGCGTCCACGTTTCCTCAATCCGCGTTTTCCCTTTTTTTTTTTTTTGCCGCATTATTTGACTTTGAGAGACAAAAAACACTGTGCATGAACAGTGTGTGCACTGTTCACACACTGTTCATGCACTGTTTACGCAATAAAAAATATTAAAAATGGGTCTCACGGTACTATTTACATATTTAAAAATTATTTTACTATAGTATTTTCAGTTTTCAGTTTCAGTAACAATAAATTCAATCTAAATAAACCCGACGGTATTTACGTGATCGTACCATTTTTTCAACCAAGTTGGCAATGGCACCATTCACTGCATTCGTGGTTGCACTCATTGGCTGACGACATGTTGGATGACGTAGTGACATGAAATTAGTGAACTGGTGACATGACAAAAAAAAAAAAAAAAAAAAAGAATCTCAGAGTCAGTGCGGGTTCATCCATGTCGGTACATTCACTATACTTGTACTCCGAACCTAAACGCATCCGTGAGCCTTTGCTGGCCTGAGGGAGGGAGCATATGCGCGCTTTACTACTTTTCATCATAACAACAGAGAAATTTTTTTTTTTTTTTTTTTTTTAAATGCCCGTACTGGCGGCATCCTTGCCATTGTTTTAAAAATTGGACCGGATCCGCCGGTTCAACCGAAAATCGAAGTCACTCCGATCCAGTTAAAAACCTTAAAACTGGTCAATAATCGAAAAACCGACCAAAAATCAATCAAAAACCAGGGTTGAACCGAAAATTAAAAAACAGTTTGATACCCGGTTCGGTTTTTAAAACTATGATCCTAGCACACTTCGCATCCAATGTTATTTTTGACTTTTATTGTTTATTTTTTGTGAGCCTGAAAATTTTCTTTTATATTTCTTTATTATTATTTTTAGAAGGTTATATTTCTTTAAATCTAATCAAAGCAAAAAAAAAAAAAAAAAAAAAAAAACTTTAGAAATGAAACTGTATGTAGACCAAGTCCCTAATTTTTTATTTATCTATTAATAATAAGTTTATAACCTATCATATCATATCATATCATATCATATATACTGTATAATAAAAATTGAGCTTGTAATTCATGGTTGTGCTAAGTGACTACTCTCACTAATTAGTAAATTAATTATATATTTTTTTTGTTAGAATATATTTCCTCAATTAAGGGATAATATTTAACAACTATTTAATTTAGGTAAAACTTTATCATTTAAATTTCAACAAATTTAAATTCTATTCAAACTAAAAGTTTGTTATAAAAAATTTCCAAACTTAAATCCCACACAACAACCCACTTTTCTTTCTCAAAAAAAAACCCATGTTTTGACTAATAATTGACAAGATTTAACAATAACTTAGAACAAATTTAAATTCTATTCAAACTAAAAGTGTATTATAAAATATTTCTAAACTTAAATCTCAGACAACTCACGATTTTGTTTTTTGTTTTTTTTCATCAAGTTGCATAATTTAAGAATAATTTAAAACAAATGGAAAGTTACACTTTGTCCACCTGTGATTTGCCCAAAAAACACTTTCTCTACATGTGGTTTAAAAATTGTTACTTTACCCATTGGAGGTTAGCTTCGTTTGTCTCCCGTTACCCACTTTTGTTAAAAACAGGGATAAATTTGTGTTTTTGTTACCCTTTTATGTCTCTCTCCTCTCAAAACATAAAAAATTAAAAAAAAAAACTAAAAAAATCAAGGGAAAAGAAGATCTAAAAACTAGGTTTTGTAAAAATTAAAACCTAACTTTTACATATTCTTTTCATGTATCAACTTTTAGATCTTCTATTTTAACACATTTAAAAAAAAAAAACGTTAGCAAACAAATATTTAATAGCAGAAAGACAATTGATAACAATAAGAAAATAGTTAATTAGACTATGCTTTTAGTAACAATTTAGACTATGCGTTTAGCAACAATTTATGTCTTTGTGATAATTTGCGAAAAAAAAAAAAAAAAAAATTTGAATAGGAGGGAGGCACGTCAATGGAATGGGCGGATAAGAGACCGAAAGGTCCACAATGATCTACTTGGAGATTGATTTTGAAACTAGCTGTCTGTTGGGAAGATCTTCATGATGGCGCTTGCGACCTATGCTTGGAAGACCTATTTATTTTAAATAGGTAAAACTATCCTGCAATCCTTTCCTAACCCTCCACTCAACAGATTTCCCACTCAATGCCTTAAGTCTACCAAGCATCCCTATTTTCAGAATTGTAAGAGTGTGAAGAATAGAATCGCTAGTTGTAGAGATCAATTAATGGTACTTAACTATATTTCCAGGAGCTGGTTAAAAGCAGTGATATGAAACAACAAGTTTATTAAAAGAGGGGCTCCTTGATCGATGTATTTTTGGTGCATTTTGAAGGACGAAAGTAAATATATAGTCTAATTAATTATTTTTTTATTGTTACCAATTGTTTTTCTGCTATTAAATGTATTTGTTGGCTAACATTTTTTTTTTAATGCGTGAAAATAGAAGATCTAAAAGTTGATACATGAAAAGAAGATGTGAAAGTTAGATTTTAATTTTTACAAAACTTAGCCTTTAGATCTTCTTTTCCCTAGATTTTTTAGTTTTGTATGTTTTGAGAGGAGAGAGACATAAGAGGGTAATAAAAATATAAATTTACCCATATTTTTAACAGGGGTAAGTAACGGGAGACAAACGAAACTAACCTCAGGTAGGTAAAGTATCAATTTTTAAACCATGTGTAGGCAAAGTGTTTTTTGGACAAATCACAGGTGGGCAAAGTAATTTCTCCTAAAACAAATTTATATTCTATTCAAACTAAAAGTATATTATAAAAATTTTCTAAACTTAAATCACACATAACCCACATTTTGTTTTTGTTTTTGTTTTTTCCTCAAGTTGCATCTTACTAAATTTAAGAATAATTTAATTTAGATAAAACTTTATTGTATAAGTTTTAGAAATTTAAACTCTACTCCAACTAAAAATCTATTATTAAAATGTTTACAACTTATATATATATATATATATACACACACACATATTCAACCATGACTTTTCGATATAATCTCTCTTAACCAATAAGTTATCCCTATAATTAAATCTCACACAATACACCCCCACGTTGTTGTATTTTTTTTTTTCTTTTCAAAATGCTACTTATGGTTATGTTTTAATCTAATAAATTTATCTTATTTATAGTTCTTAACATCTGAACTTGTACTAGGTTCCAATTAGTTCAACTGGTAAAGTCTTTAATGGTTGTATAAGAGATCTAGGGTTTAATCCCTGCCTACAGCAAAAATTGATTGGTATCTTAGTCTGATGATAAAAGAGCTTTTATCATAAGCGAATGCCATAGGTGGAAACTCTCCCTCTCTAAAAAAAAAAAAAAATTTCTGAACTTGTGTGCAGAATATTATGCCAAAGGAAGTGTAATGAAGCAAAACAATGGACATCTGTGGGGTTAGTTTTTGTAGCCCAAAAGATGTGGGTTAAAGGCCCAACGAACCCAGAACAATGAATTTGTAGAGAGTGGATCGAAGGTTTAGGCACTAGCCGGCGTCAACGAAGCACAAAACTACTTTCTCTTTATTGGAAGATACTAAGCCTAATTTACAACTTAGGGATGCTCCTCGGCCCATGGCCGAGGAGGGTTTTTCTCTCCCCTCTTCACTTTTCTTTTCCTCTTTCAACATTTTGCTCACATTTCTTATATATCTCTCTTTTCCTCCTCCTGTTGATCATTTATTGGCCTCTCCTTTGACCGTCTGTCCCATCAGAGGTCATATCTGTGCTCAAGTGGCTCACCTTGATCGATGTTGCTCTGTCAAGGGGTTACATCCCCATTAATGCGGCTAGGAGGGTTAGGTGAGCGTATTCAATGCCGAGGTGACAGTTCGCCTAGGGCTTGCCCCTTCTCCATACTTTTGTTGCCAACGCGTGGCAGTGAGCCCTCTTCTCCTCGAACAGCAAAGGAATCTTCTTTGATAGGGTGGTGCTTGTGTTCTCCCGGGATCTCGGACGCCCGAGGGAGGGCCCTCCTCGGATAGGTTCCTCGGGGGTCGATTCTCGCACGTCCATCCTTGGACCCCTTATGTATCCTTGGCGTGGGCCCTTAGGCCTGGTTTGGAGTGGGCCGGGGCTACTTGATTTTTCGGCCCCACAATAGCCCCTCAAAATCTTGCTGCACGCATCCTCGGGCGGGGAGGAGGATTTTGACATCCTCGGGCCTATTCCGTGCCCAGTCGAGCCTTACTCCTGGTTAGCACAGGGGTCTATTCATCTGCCCAGGGCACGATGCTGACGTTTCGGAGTGCGTAACGTGCCCATTATTAAATTTAGGCGGCTCTGTGTTCACCACGTCTAATGAGGCGTTACCAATCCAACGGTGGAGCGTTGTTTCGCATTTATGGGCGGGAAAACCCACACGGTTCTTCGTTTTGGGGTATAAATACCCATACGAACTGCTTCTTCCTGTTCCTCATTTGTAATCAAGGATTCTCGCGCGTCCTTCCTGAGTTCAGATACACTCACATCTCCAGCACCAAAAAAGCCTGTCCGAAGAGCTCCCCCTCTTTCCAGTAAGTCGCTCTACCCCTCTCTAAGCTTTCTTCCTCGTTGCTCCTCCTCCTTCATTTGTTCCTTCTTAGTTCCTTTTGGTGTCAACAGAGATGGGTAAGTTTAAGAAGTATGTCCACACTGAGGCGGCGATGGAGAAATTCGTCGCCGACTACCGAATCCCCGCCAATGTAGGTCTGAGATATAGCGAGGACGGGGATTGGCGCTTACATAGGCAGGAGGACGAAATGCTATTCCCATTTTCGCCTTCCTCGAAGGGGGGATGACGATCCCCATGGGGCCGGTGATGAGGGACTACCTCACGTACTTCCGGTTGGCCCCTACCTAGTGTGGGATAAACGTCTTTAGGATTTTAGGCTGTGTGGACACCCTGAACGAGAAGATGGGGCTAAGGTTGACCCACCACGACGTGAATTGGTGCTACAACCTTTAACTTCTTAAGGGCAAGTCTTATTATCTGAAGACAAGGGATGACATGGTGCGGCTCATCCAGTGCCTCCCTAAGTCCAACAAGGGGCTGAACGAGGACTTCCTCATTGTGTCAGGGGAGTGGCACGATGGTCTTCACTGCCCAACGACGGAAGGGATATCAGGTGGGGCAGTAGGAGTAGGAGGGGTTTTAAGTTCTTTTGCCCTTATCCTTCTTCTTCTTGGGGTCGGCAGGCACAGACCCAGAGGGCGAACGCGTTTGAGAAGGAGGAGGAGAGAGCTTTTGCTGAGCGAAAGTCGACTTAGTCTTCGGAGGAGTAGGGGGAATCTTCTGTTAGGACTTCCTCGGCTGGCCCTCGATCAGGTCCAACAAGTTGGTGGTAGGCTTCCTCTTGTAACCCATTGTTGGCGGAGGAGGGGCTGCTGAAGCAAGGAAGTCTGCTTCGCTCAAATTAGGATCACCCAAGTCCCCGGAAGGGTCCTCGGATTGATCAAGCTGAGCGAAAACGTCAAACGCGTCCCCTTCCCTCTCTGGATCTTCCTCGGCGACCTCGGCGAATGGTTGGGAAGACGAGGGGATGACTAGCGTGACAGTTTCTTGATCGGGGGGCTTCTCGGGGAACGAAAATCCGTCCTCGGTCACAGTAATCCTCTGAAGCCGAGGATCGTTGGCTAGGATGATGTGCTTTGGAACCGGGAATGATTTTTGAACAGGTTTATACCCCAAGATTATGTGGCCAATTGTGGGGTCAGTTTTTGTAGCCCAAAAGATGTAGGTTAAAGGCCCAACGAACCCAGAACAATGAATTTGTAGAGAGTGGATCGAAGGTTTAGGCACTAGCCGGTGTCAACAGAGCACAAAACTACTTTCTCTTTATTGGAAGATACTAAGCCTAATTTACAACTTAGGGATACTCCTCGGCCTATGGCCGAGAAGGTTTTTTCTCTCCCCTCTTCACTTTTCTTTTCCTCTTTCAACATTTTGCTCACATTTCTTATATATCCCTCTCTTCCTCCTCCTGTTGATCATCTATTGGTCTCTCTTCTGACCGTCTGTCCCATCATAGGTCATATCCGTACTCAAGTGGCTCACCCTGATCGATGTTGCCCTGTCAAGGGGTTACATCCCCATTAATGCGGCCAGGAGGGTTAGGTGAGCGTATTCAATGCCGAGGTGACAGTTCGCCCAGGGCTTGCCCCTTCTCCATACTTTTTTTGCCAACGCGTGGCACTGGGCCCTCTCCTCCTCGGACAGCAAAGGAATCTCCTTTAATAGGGTAGTGCTTGTGTTCTCCCGAGATCTCGGACGCCCGAGGGAGGGCCCTCCTCGGATAGGTTCCTCGGGGGTCGATTCTTGCGCGTCCATCCTCGAACCCCTCATGTATCCTCGGCGTGGGCCCTTGGGCCTGGTTTGGAGTGGGTTGGGGCTACTTGATTTTCTGACCCCACAACATCCATTTAAGTTCTTGGTTCTCTTATTTAATTTTTTTTTTATTTTTTTATATTCTCAAATTTTGAACTCCTTTGTGTATATTTTGATTTTCAGTTTTGGTTATTGTATTTAATTTGTGAGTATGTTGGTTTTTTCAATTAGACTATCACTAGGAAAAAATGGGTTTTGAGGAACTATATATTTTGTTTATTATTGTTTATGCAAGCTAGAGCATAGATTAAACATAATCCGAATAGAAACGATCAAACTCATTCCATATCTCATATCAAGAAATTAACACAAAACACAAAGAGAATTTTAAAATATAAAAATAGATAAACATTGATAAAGTCTAAAGTCTAAACAATCAAAATTTAAAGTAATTTTTTTATTAAAATTATTCACTTATTTTATAATTTATTTTTACTATTTATTTAATAATTTAGTTTTAATTAGTTTAAAATTTTTTAGTTCACATATGAATTTTCGTCAAACTGTGTCACACGGAATAATACTAGTTTTTTTAAAAAAAAAATTGGGGGAAAAAAAATATATGCACAGTCCCATGTTGAATATTTTCCCTAAAATTTTAAAAATAAATGGTCATCTAACCCATTCCTTTAGATGATGGTCCCTTCAAAAACAAAAAACAAAAAACAATTTTACCCGACAAATTCCGAAAGTGGTACTACTATCAAGTATTAACTTGTTTGTCAACTTATTTGAATGTGTTTAATATTCAAAAAAGAAAAAAAGAAAAAAAGAAAAAAGAAAAAAAAGTCTGGTTTTGATGTTGCCACGTTGCTATATGACTAAACCTAAACAATTCATTTGATTATTATTATTATTGTAGCGGGGGAAAATAAGACAAACTTGCTTTTTCCCTCACCCAATTAATTTATTGAGATGAGATGCTAATCTACCTAATGTAACCCTTGTTTAAATGAGTGTAAAATGAAAGGATAAGTGCTAAGAATAAATATGAGACAAGGGAATTGATTGACAATAGTCTCAAATTGCTTATATGATGCTCCTCGGAACTAGTCCGAGGTATAGAGTTCACAAGTTCTTATGTTACAATGATGATTTTATATTTTCTTTCTTTCCTCAGATATCTCCTCCTCCTTTTACAGAGGCCTCTTTGCCTTATTTAGTCTCCTAGGTTGTATCTTGGCATTTCATTTGGAGGGTTAGAGTTCGTTTTTCTTGATACTTGTCCCATCAGGGCTTCACTAGAAGGTTTTTGCACCAGGCTATAAGCTGTGATGACACTATTCAAGGGTCAATTTCTCATTAATGTGGCTAGCTAAGTAGGTTCAGAGCATTGAATGCAAAGGTGATGGGTGCTTTACCTGCAGCCTTTCATTTCTTGCTTGACAACAAATCTTCCTTCTCTTCCTCGGTTTGTATCCGATAGTCTTCAAAACTAGTCCTCGGCTCTCCCAAGGACACGTTAGTATCCTTGAGATCCTCGGGAATTGTAGTCTCCTTATGCTTGTGATGAGCTATTTATATTTTCCCAAGGACTTGTTGTCAGTGCTTTCCGATGTTTGTTCTTCTAACATTGGCCTTCTCTCACTTGTCCTTGTTCTCGGATTCTTGTCCTCCCACAATTATTATTATTATTATTTTTTATTTTTTATTTTTTAACTTGACAATACATTAGAAGACGTTACACATATTGTTGAACATAATAATAAACGATTTTGGTTGCGTAGTTTCAAACTTTTGTTTATGTTTGAGATTTTAATATATATATATATATATATATATATATGTATGTATGTATGTATGTATGAATAACTTGGCAACACTAATGGTTGGAAGAATAATAGATATATAATGAGATAATAAATATAGATATTATTTGATTTTTTGTAGATTCTAATTTGACTACCATGAATATTGTCAAAATTAATTAAGCTTCACAATATGATTTTTTAACAAATATTTTATTTTATTTTAAAAGGGAAATGAAGCGAAATTTATAATAGAATTCGATGAAACCAAAAATTGTCAGTTGAGTCACTCGTTCAATCTAGAGCTTTTGATGGGCTTCTAAGATTTGCAAGAGAAATAAAGCTCGTCGAAGAAACCACTAGGGTGAGCCCTGGTGGAGGAGTCTCTGATGCTTAAGTTAGTATCCGCCCATATATTTTGTATATAGATAGTATTTTGTAATCTTTTTTACGTACCTTCATAAGTGAAACGGATTGTTCCTTTTATAGGTGATTTGGATAGCTGTTGTACATAATTGGAGGTGATTATTTCCCATGTGTAATGGTTATCGTATTGATGGCCATTTAAGACTGATGAGTAACAGTCGCCATTAATGTGTTGAGCGTGCTTGAGCGGTGACATCTTTTGGTTTGCTAATGATGTAAAGTCGTCCATATTAATGGATGACCTTAATGGTTTTTCTGGACTCATCAGTTGCCCCCCATTCCCAAGTTTTATTTTGTGTTAGTCAGGCTTAGGGAATTTCCTTGACTTGTTTAGATTTAGACTTTTTTGTCTTTCAATCAATTTCTTCTTTGAGGATGGTAGTCTATTTATGACGACTTCTCAGTGTCTGCCTTTTGAAGGTCCTTTTGATGTTCGAAGGATCATTGCTTGATCTTATGAGTAAACTAATTTATTTGGATGACCATTTTTTATCACTATTGAAGAGCAAGTTAATTTCTTTGGATGACCATTTTTTATCATTGCTGAAGAGCAAGGTGACTTCTTTGGAAGACCCTTTTTTTATCATTGCTGAAGAGCAAGGTGATTTATTTGGACGACCACTTTGGATGCCCTCTATTGAAGATGACGATCATTTGGATCGATTATTTCTTTGGATGATCCCTTGCCATCAAAATTTATTCTTGTATTAAGGATTTTATCCTGATTGCTTTGGACAATTTAATTCTTGCATAGAGAATTTACCATTGAACACTTTTACTCTTGCATGAAGAAGTTATCATTGAATGGTTTTACTCTTGCATGAAGAGTTTATCGTCAAACGATTTGATTCTTATATGAGGAATTTTATCATTTTGGACGATTTAATTCTTGCACAAAGAATTTACCATTGGACGATTTTACTCTCTTGGCTAATTCGTGGTTTTATTCTTCGTGATTTTAGACTCGCCTATAGGGTCTATATCCTCAGAAGTAACTTTTTGCTGGCAGGGCAGGAACTTGCATTTATGAATGCATGACGTTTTATGCATATACACGTATATCTTCGCTTGCATGTCTAAGTAACATCTTTATCGTGTTCTAGACTCGCCGCTTGTAGAAAGAATTTTTGGCACATGAATGACTTGATTTAAACTCGTTGCTTCAGTGGACGGAATTTTTATCACGAGGGTCATGATTTAAACTCGTCACTTTGTGGACGGGGTTTTTATTACGGATTTTATGATTTAAACTCGTTGCTTTGTGGACTGAGTTTTTATCATGGATGTTATGATTTATAATCGTCGCTTTGTGGACTGAGTTTTTATCACGGATGTTATAATTTATACTTGTCGCTTTGTGGATGGAGTTTTTATCAGGGATGTTATGATTTAAACTTGTCCCTCGTGAAACGTTTTACATACGACCTCAGGGTTTCCTTTTCCCCCTGCCTGATGGTAAGCAAGTGGTCAGCGGTCCTCTTTGGTCGTTGTCCTCCAATAAAGTGACGCAGGAAGGAGCTGCTCAACTGCTCGAACGTATCGATTGACGATGTTGGCAACTTCGTGAATCATTCTCGGGCAGCCCCCTTAAGTGTAGTTGGGAAGGAGCGACACAATATTTCATCTGGGGGTTGTTGAAGTCCCAGGGTCGTCTTGAAGGTGTTTAGATGATCTTGAGGGTCCTTCAGCCCGTCGAAGGGTTCAAGCTGTGGTAACCGGAATTTCGACGGCACTGGGCAGTCGAGGACTGCTGTTGTGAATGGCGAATCTATCGCCCGGACCATCCGGTCCACACTCCGCTCTGTTTTTTCTTTGATAGCATTCTGTAATTCATCCATCTCCCTCCTCATCTGCCGAAGAACATCTGAATTTTGCTCGACGGGAGTGTTTGGCCTTCGATGGTCACTTCTTCTATTGCTATCCCCCTCATCTTCCTGATTTCCCTTCGAACGATTTTCCTCTTGCTGAAGCCGCAATCTCATTTCTTGGTTTTGCTTAGTCAGTTCTTCAATTGTGGCTGCGAGGGCTTGGACTTGTTGGGCTAGGGCTGCAGTATCTTGATTAGACTCCATCCTGTAAGAACAAAGATAAAGGATCACTATTCTGAGTTTGAACACAAAAAAGTGTCGTCCCCACAGACGGCGCCAAACTGATGAGTGTGAACTCGTCAGCACTTGTTCGTTGGACGAAGACGATCTTTCAGCCCTTGGAGATGAACACCGGTGTGGTGCCTACCACAACGCCTCCGATGCCAAAGTTAGTAAAAGGAAGGTTTCTAGAAAATGAACAGTGCAATTGGAAAGAATTAGGAAAATGTCTTAGTGCTTTTTCTGTGTGCATGTACCTGTTCTTCAGCAATGTGGGAGACTTATATACGTTCTCCTGGCTTCTAGCTGTTGGGTAGTTATGGAGGTTTTTAATGCTCCTTTTGGTAATGTCTGAGGCCCTTTAGTGTGCCATCATTGCCTTTCAACGGATCATACAGTTGTCTCTGTAACCGTTTTGCCTGCATTGAATGGTCTGGATATATTCGTCAGTAAAGCGTATGATCGACTCACCTAGCCAGAGTCTGGACTCGTCCGTGTCGATGGCATCGTCAGTGTGTCCATGAAACTTCGTCAATCTCGTCAATGGATGTTATGATTTAAACTCATCGCTTTGTGGACAGAGGTTTTATCATGGATGTTATGACTTAAAAAGGGTGGAAAAAAAGAAGAGTTAGGAGAGGAAGAGTAAGTCTCACTCAATACCATGAGTCTCAAAAAATCCAAAATATGACAAGACTGCTCAACTTCCTAAAACTCAAGAGAAGAGAAGAGGTGGGGCTTTTTATGTGCTTTGGAATGAAGGAGAAAGGGCTTATATAGTAGTGGTGAAGGAAATATGAATAAAAGACCATTTAATGAGGGTTGACAAAGAGTCATGAACCTAAACCTCATTTTAGCATTGGGGGAAATTTGGTGCATTAAATGTAGAGATTAGTGGGAGTGAGGAGCAAGCAAAATTCGGTTTTTCCGTAGTTACTGTAACAGCCTGTAGAGTCAACTTTAAAAAATCATATCTTACTCAATTCTGATCAGAATTGTCTCTTTCTTATGCTCAAATTGAAGCCCCGGATGTCTAGTTTCTGAGAAAATTAACCTCATTCACAGATTCAAAATATTATGGGAAATATCAATGAAATAGTGAGTAGAGGTCATTTGTTAGAAAACAATTTCAGCACAATTTACATTAATAGGTCCCAAATTAGCTTCCAATTAACATTAATAGGCTCCAATCATTCCCATTTCATACTTAATTAGTTCCAAATTTACTCTAATTGAAAGATAATTGCACAAATTACTCGTTAAATAATAAATGTTTAACTATCTAATTAATTAGGTGTATGCAACCTTATCATAAAATGTAGTCTTAACCAATCAAATTATGACACATCATTAATCTCAAATTGATTATAATTATAACCAATTGGAATCAATTGTTCATAATCATATATAGTCAGACTCAATTTGTGATAGTGCATCTTGGCCAATAAAACTTGATTTGATGATAACTTTCAATCTGATGGCCCGATCAGGGCTTATGACTTGTCGATTTGATTGTTACAACATCAAGATCATTTTGGTGAAGTGAGATTAAGGATCTAGTGACCAAAATCAAGATGCATATTTCCAAGGAGAAATTACAATTTTATCCTCCATGTGAGGTTAAATGCGGGTTGCAAAATGGGGTGTCAATAGTGATTTGGATAGCTGCTGTACATAATTGGAGATGATTATTTCTCATGTGTAACGGTTATCGTATTGATGGGCGTTTAAGACCGATGAATAACGGTCACCATTAATGTGTTGAACGTGCTTGAGCGGTTACATCTTTTGGTTTGCTAATGATGTAAAGTCGTCCATATTAATGGACGACCTTAATGGTTTTTCTGGACTCTTTAGAATTGATCAGAGATAATTTTTTTGGATTCAAAATAAAATCAAATTCCCTTTTAATACGGTTTGAGTTGAAATTCACTATGAATCAGTTATTTTGTGTTATTTTATTTTATTTATATTTGTTAATATTAAATAAATGCTAGTTTAGATATATTTATTTAATTTTGAATTTAGAATACATCTTATTCTTAGAAGGGGTAATATTTTTTGTTCATACCTTGGCCCCCCAATGATGACATTTTGATTCCATCCTTGTATTTCATTAGTTTTTGCAAAGGTTAATTAATTATTTACTAAAAATTGTCAAAAAGTGCAATTATATATTTTTTTTAAAAAAAATTAAAAGTTGTATATAAGCAAATAATTTAAAAGCTTTTAAAGAAATAATATGTTTTTAATTATAAGTTGTAAAACACATTAAAAGAAAAAACTCGCGAAAATCATCTGATTTGTATTCATTCTTGGTAGTTGTGGACATATGGTTTGTATCAAACTCTTAATATTTGTGCATAATTTAACTTTATTGCTCGAATTTCAGTAAATTTTGGTGCATTCCTGACTTATTCCGGCCTACTTCGGTGTGGTCCGGAACAAAACACACCACATTTACAGCAAATTTTTCTGGATAAGTAGAGCAATTTTATAGCGTCACACAAGACGTCGCAATTTTGGCTAGATGATTGTAATTTAAGTTGTGGTATATAATGTTTGACAAGTTCTTTGTGCCCTGTTACTTCACATCATCTCTTTTGTCCTTTTTTTTCCTTCCCCTCTGTACCTCAGTTCCTCTCTACTTGGTGTCACTGTCATCTAGGATCTATCAAGTATCAATCCTTAGCCCTTGCTGATGAGGTCTCTCTCTCTCTGCTCAAATACTGAAATAAAAACACAATTATTGGAGCAAAAACTTTACTACAACAACTAAGCTACAAATTTTGATGCAATTATTCATGTGTTTTATTGTGTGTCATGAAAAAAAGGTGGTGAATTTTTATGAAATTAACAGACACTTAATCTGTTAATCACAGTTTATCATGTGAAATAATTGTAGCTTAATTTGTAAACTAGAATTTTCACATCTTTAAACAAAAACAAAAATGAGATTGTATAGTTGTCAGAATTTGGAAAATATTTCATGGTCCAACTTAAATTTTAGTATATTTAAAAATTCCAAATAAAAATTCCATAAGGTTTAATTAATTATATTTAACAGTATTTTATAAACCTATTTCTCATGAAATAATGGTACTAAAAATGTTTATTATTTGCTTTTGAATTGATATGATATAAACACACATGTGTTGGTAACTCTATAATGGGATGTTGGAAAGAGTAATTCTTAAATACTTCCGAAGCACGGAGAATTATGCTCCATCCTCTCACATTTATGATAGAGTCCACTCATTAAATTCATGATGGAGTCCATCATGAATGTGAGAGAACGGAACACCATTTCTCTGTACTCCGGGAGTACCTAAGAATTTCCCTGTCAGAAATACCAGTACCGAAATATTCTATTTCAATGGACAAATTGAAACAATCACCGAAATAGAACTCATATCTTTTCTTGCATCGGCCATGGTAAAATGGCATAATAGCCAAAACTTGCCCAACTAAGCCCAAAAATCACTTACATCAGCTAATGCATTCATAATGCAAAATGCATTTTTGTTACAATAGTTGTGCAAATATACACAAGCACCATAATTGTGTATTTCAGTTTTTTAATATTTCTTGGGGCTTTCTGTTAATGAAGAAAAAAAGTATATGGTAGTTGTGGTGTGAAGAGATAGAAATGATTTTAAAAATTATATTTTAATGAAATAGAGTTAAAAATAAATGATCTAACATGGGTGCTTTAAATAGTGATTAGATAAAACAGAAAAAGTAAGTTTTTACACTAAACAATTTTTGCATAACCTGATGTCTATGACCTTATACCCTTAATGCACTCATTGTGAAAATCCAACTAAAAAAACACACTAATCCAAACTTACATTGCTTTGATTGATTTTATTATTTCGTATCATATAATAGTAAACCTTACCAACGTGAAACCCATGGGTGGCGCCACCTTAAGGCCAGGGTGGTCCTAGGAGCACCTTGACTTGGATTTCTTTTTTATATAATAATTTAAAAAAAATTGTTGTCTACCCTTTAAAAAAAAATTTGGGAACACCCTCAGTTTTTTTTATACCAATAAAATTAAATTTTGTTCCTTAATTTGTTTTACATTCAGTGGATGAATGATTGCTTGGTTGTGTATATTAAAAGAGATGTAGTTTGTAGCATTGATAATGAGACTATCATATACTGATTTCAAAATATGAAAATTCGTAGAAGACAATTGTAAACTTTATGTATTTGTATGTTTTTTTTTTTTTATTGTTGTTGTTATCAATATATGAATTTCTCTTTTTATTAGATTGTATAATTTATGCGCCTTAAGGAACACCCTGAAAAAAATTCTTGGAGCTGCTACTGAAAACCTACTACACCTAAGAAAATGTGTTATATGCCACCATTATGCATAATACCGTACTCTTTATTGGGACAAACAAAGTATTTATAGTTTGTATTGGGACGAATATTGTCTCTCTCACTCGCTTTCATGACACACATATACATGTAACATCCTTTCATAAAAAAGTGTGGCACCCACTCATATGAAAGGAAGGATACATACAAATGTTACACGTAGCACCACATATTTAAACTGGGGCAAGAAAAGTCTCTCACACAAAGTTTCACACACATATACTAAAAAAATGTAGCAATAAAACATACTGAGAGATCTTTGTGTGAGAGCAGGTCTTATGATGCTTTAAATGATTTAATATTTTGACAAGAGCCTTGTACCTCAATTAGTATCTCTTAATGTCTGTAACAAAGATGTATTCCAAAGTTCATATCCTCCTCTCTTGTAATAACGTCTATATAAAACACTCTTTCATATGTGAGTAAACCTTACAAATGCGAGACCTTTCGCATAACATCTAAGAAGAACATTATACATAATAGGCTGTGTTTCTTCACACAATGTATTTTTATATATAAACGGAAAAATGAGTTGAACGCATGTTTTCAATTATAAAACACAATTTTACATTAGTGTAAAAAAGTTTTTCCCTGTACATATATCACATGCCTCTCATAAAGCGGACCTATAAACAACTAGGAGTATAGGAGAAATGCTACATGCAAGTCTTGACTTAATAACACGTCTTTAATTTTGGGGTAAACAAATTCTCTCTCACTCATAATTTCACATATATATATATATATATATATATATACTTAAATACACAAATTATACATAATAGTATTATGAGAAATGCTACGTTTACAACATTTTTACAATATTTTCACAACAAATTATAGGTGATTAGTTGTTATTAGTTCAAATTTGAACCTATTACTGAGATTACTTTTTGCTTCAATAATAATAACCAGTAATAACCTACCACCTATAATTTGTTATGAACATAGCATTTCTTTATTATTATATACAATACCATTTTTTTTTTTAAATTGGGACGAATAAAGTCTCTCACACTAGGTCTCATCACTAGGGGCGGAGCCAAAAATTTTGATTTGGGAGGTTGAATTACATATTTATGTATACATACATTTACACAACTACATATTGACAAACAACTCGAAACTTAACAACAACATCAAAAGACTTAATCCAAATAAAATAAAATAACTCTAAATAGAAGTTTCTTTTATCAAAAACTTACTATTTAAACTCAACAACTAAAACTTACCAACTATGAGAGGAAAAAACTAAAAAGAAGTGGTTTATATACATGCAAACATCCTTTCAGCATAATACCGCGTACCCGTTTAAATTGTGCCAAAGAAAGTGCTTATCACTGACATTTATCATGTGCATTTAGATGTAACATGCTTCTGAAAGTGACGGACCTAGTACAATTATGAGCATTTGCAATTTGCATCAGTTGGTACAAAATTATAGTTTATTTTAGTCTAATAACTTTTTTTTTCATACTCACATTTCAAAACATGTTAGAGAATTTACATTCAAGGAGGTAAGGAAAAAAAAAATTTACATCATTAAACACTATTTTATCTATTTTACTAACTTATTTAATAAATACATCCAACATCTCGTTTCTAAAAAAAAAAAAAAACATCCAACATCTTAGTTCTTATTTATACATACAATATAATAAAATTATATAAACTACATAATCAAATAATATAAAAGATTTTGTTTATCTCTCTTCTCTTTCATCCCTCTTTCATCTTTTCCTCTGGCTCTCTCTCTTTCTCCAATAATATATATATATATATATTTTTTTTTTTACAACCCATGAATAGTAATTATATATTTGAGAATTCACTATTCATGGTTGCTTGAAAAAAAAAAAAAAAAGATATATATATATATATATATATATATAACTAAATAAACTTGATTTTTGGGTGTTGATTGGTAAATTAGTAACTAAGTTTTTTTACACCCCAATTCTAATGCTCTCATATCAGATTATTTATTTTACACTATATTTCTTTAAAATATCAATTTTTTTAATTGTTTCTCTTTTTTTTTTTTCATACAAATAAAATTGACTATCATTCTTCATCCTCAGAATATGTAAATAAATAATAAAAAAAAAAATTAAATGCAAAATCAATTGCTAGTAACAATCATGTATTCTTAGGTAGTTGAACTTTTGTATTTAGTGTCTATTTGAGATTTGCTTATTTTTCTGAAACTGAAAACTTTTGATTAAAAGTACTGTAGATAAATATAAAAATTAGCTAAAATAATATAATAAAACTCATAAATAGCACCAAAAATTGCAATGAAACTAATGAATAGCAGAAAAAATAAATTAAAAAGTAAAATAAGTACTTAACCAAAACTTAGTTTACTAATATACGGCACCGCGAGCTCTCTAACAGGAATGTTCATGCATGTCCTTGACGTCATGGAAAGTCTTTAAATTTGGGGTAAACAAAGTCTCCCTCACTCGTAGTTTCACACATACACACGTAGGCTTTGACACAAAGATCAGTGTGTGCTAATGGATCAACTAAAACCAAGCCCAGCAAACTCCTCTCCTCTCACTCCCTTAGGCTTCTTAGAAAGAGCAGCCACCGTGTATGGCGATTGCCCATCTGTTGTGTACAACACCACCACCTACACGTGGTCACAGACCCACCGTCGATGTCTCCAACTAGCCTCATCAATCGTATCGCTCGGCATCAAGAGAGGCCACGTGGTTTCTGTCGTGGCCCCTAACATCCCCGCCATGTACGAGCTCCACTTCGCCGCCCCTATGTCCGGTGCCATTTTCCACACCATCAACACTCGCCTCGACGCACGTACAATCTCAGTCCTACTCCTCCACAGCGAGTCAAAGCTCGTCTTCGTCGATTGCCTCTCACGCGCGCTCATCCTCGAAGCCATCTCTTTCTTCCCGCCGCATATCAAGCCTCCACTTCTCATCCTCATCACCGATGATCAGGTCTCACCATCATCCGACACCGTTCGTTTCCACGACACTTACGAAAGTATGGTCGAGAAAGGTGATCCTAAGTTCGAGTGGGTTCGGCCTGAAAACGAGTGGGACCCAATGATCCTAAACTATACCTCAGGTACAACCTCGGCTCCTAAAGGAGTTGTTCACACACACAGAGGAACATTCTTCACAATTCTTGATGGGCTCTTAGACTGGTCGGTACCAAAACAGCCAGTTTACCTGTGGACCCTAGCTATGTTCCATGTCAACGGTTGGGGTTTCTCGTGGGGCATGGCAGCCGTGGGGGGCACCAACATTTGCCTCCGTAAATTCGACGCGCCCATTATCTACCGTCTGATTGAAAAACACAACGTGACTCACATGTGTGGTGCACCAGTGGTTCTGAACATGCTGACGAATTATTCTAACAACCTCAAACCGCTCAAAAGCCCGGTTCATGTACTCACGGCCGGTTCTCCACCACCGGCTACTATCCTCCTAAAAGCCGAGTTATTGGGTTTTGTGGTGACTCATGGGTACGGGTTGACTGAAACCGGTGGTATCGTTGTTTCATGCGCTTGGAAAAAACAGTGGAACAAGTTTCCTGCTACGGAGAAAGCGAGGCTCAAAGCGAGACAGGGAGTGAGGACCATTGGGATGACAAAAGTGGACGTGGTGGACAAAGAGACAGGAATGAGTGTGAAACGTGATGGGTTGTCAATAGGGGAAATAGTACTGAGAGGTCCGTGTTTAATGCTTGGTTATCTCAAAGACCCAGTTGGGACCTCGAAGTGTTTGACAAAAAATGGCTGGTTTTTCACTGGGGACATGGGTGTTATGCACCCAGATGGGTACATGGAGATTAAGGATCGTTCAAAGGATGTGATTATAAGCGGCGGTGAGAATTTGAGCAGTGTGGAGGTTGAGTCTGTGCTTTACACACATCCGGCGGTGAATGAGGCTGCCGTGGTGGCTCGGCCCGATGAGTATTGGGGTGAGACGCCATGTGCGTTTCTGAGCTTGAAGGAGTTGACTGAGAAGCCAAGTGAGAAAGAGATTATTGAATTCTGTAGGGCTAAGTTGCCACACTACATGGTGCCCAAAACGGTGGTGTTTAAGGATGAGCTGCCAAAGACTTCTACTGGGAAAATTCGGAAGTTTGAGCTGAGACAGATTGCCAAAGCCATGGGTGCGCCAACAATTAGTCGGATTTAGTCAATTTTAGTTGTCTGATCTTTTAAATTGTTGTGTGATTATTGTCAATGTGGTTGTTGTTGTTGTTTGTGTCGACTCGCACGACTCACTATCCATTTCCTTAATTTCTAGTTTCTCCTCGTCATAAGCAAATAAAATCAACGTTGTCCTGCTGCCGACCTGCTTCATGTGGTTCTAATAATCCAGTTGTTCTTCATGCTGGCAATAAGTCAATTGTGGTTCAAGTTTCATTGTATCTTACTTGCTGTGTAAATTATTAGCTACTCATATTTAATGTTGCAACGACCAAAAGTTCGTTGCTAATAATGTTCCATTAGCGACGATGATTCATAACCGTCGCTTAAATTACCAAAAAAACAACTTATTAGCGATGACATGAGTATGCACTATATACGCAGTTCATATTCTTATTACCAAAAAAAAAAAAAAAAAAGTCAACAGCAGCAACTAGCTACTATTCTAAACCGCTCGAATATGAAAATATTAATACAATTAGTTACAACCTGGCTCTCATATCGATGATCGTGTTTTAAAAAATTTAATTTTTTAAAAAAACATTATATATTATCCTTCAAATTAATATATATATATATATATATATATATATAAAAAAGATGAGTTCAAGTTACAAATTTTCTAAACTATTGAATTTAAGTAAATCCAACGGTAAAAAAAGACACTTGATAATACTAATATTCTAATTAAGATCTCATTAATTACCCTTTATTTATTGCATTTCATACCAATTTCTAAATCTAAAAAAACACAAAAAAGTATACATCTCTTTCTAATTTTTTTTTCCACTGTTCCTCAAAAAAAAAAAAAAAAAAACCTCCACTGCACATCTCTTTGTCTCTTTCTCCTCCACTACTCTTCCACCTCCCCGTCCAGGTCGCCGGCAGACCAAAAAAAAAAAAAACCCGCTGGTTTAACAACTAGTTAGTCTCCCACTTTTTATAATTGTCAAGTATAATTTTGTTACCCACTTCATATGGTTTCTTTTTGAAGTTGTCAAGTACAATTTCGTTCCCCTTCTCTGTCACATCTCCATCATCACATTGCTCATTTTCTTCATATGGTCAACATTGCAGATATTTTCAAATGGTATTTCATTTTTTCGCTACCTAGATAATGTATATGCTAACATTGCAGATCTTTACAGCTATACTGCATTTGTAAACGGATTTTGTATCAACATAGTAACACTAGTTCGATATCATCACCCGTACTTGTGATGAATCTTGTTATGGAGATATATATATATATATATATATTTTGTATTAAAAACCCATAAAAAATTCACTAGGCATGCCACAAATGGAGTTCGAATTACGTTGATGATTAAACCAATACACACACTTCACTTTAAAAAACAAAGATATAATTTGACATTCATAAGTATAGTTCAATATTGAGCTATGTCATATATTTCAAAATCAAGAATTTTCCATTGAGGTGTTTGACAAAGGAAAAAAAAAAAAAAGCTAATTACATAGGATGAACATTTTTTTTTTCTTGAGAAAGTTTATCCAATACATTTCCTTTATCTTAACTATCAAATTTTCCCTTGTTATAACCAGTTGTGCACAACTGGTTGTACAACCAACGACTTCTTCTTCTTCTTCTTTTTTTTCTTTTTTTTTTTTTTTCTACCAGCGACCTGACCGTGGAGGTGGAAGAGCGGTGGAGGAGAAAGAGATAGAGAGACAGAGAGATGTGCGATGAAGGAATTTTTTTTGGAGAAACAGTGGAAAAAAAAATTAGAGAGAGATGTATACTTTTTGTGTTTTTTTAGGTTTAGAGATAGATATAAAATGCAATAAATAATTGATAATTAATGAGATCCTAATCAGAATGCTAGCATTAATAAGTGTCTTTTTTTATCATTGGTTCTGCTTAAATCTAATGATTTAGAAAATGTATAACTCTAAAGATTTACACCAAGTGTAGCAAATATATATATTTGTATATTTGTTATCAACAAAACTATCGTTTTTGAGTTCAACTTTAGTGGATGGATCTCCTCCAAAAAAAAAAAAAAAAAACTAAAACTCTAGTGGATGGAGGGTGTAAGTTTTTTTTTTGGGGAGAAACTGGTGTACGTATATTATCCAGTACTAAGGATATATTTATTCTGGTAGTATAAAATAAGTCTACGGTGGAATAGATTATAATTTTTTATTAAAAAAATTTAAGTTGGAATTCATCATTAGAAAAAAAAAAAAAAAAAAAAATCTTGATCCTCAGTTTCCGTTTTCCTTATTAATCAGCTTAATGTTTTAAAGTAAATAAAAAGTTAAAAATGCAAAGATATTGCCAACGAGCAGGTTTGCAATGATGGAAGAATGAAAGATCTTAATATATGGATTGTACTCTGTTATTTAGTGAGTTGTAGTATTTTTTTTTTCTCAAAAAATAGAAGGTTTATAGTATTTTATTTAGGTAAGTATAGTCTGAAACTTCATGAACAACCATAAGTACTGGTATGCTTATTTAGGACCCACTTTAAGTGCTTGGTGAGCTGAATATTTAGACTATGAATGTTGAAAAATTATTAAATATTTTAAATATTTACCCAATATTTATGTCAATTGTAAAATATTAGTATTATTTAGTTAACTTTTTATTATGGTATACATGTATTCTAAGTTAATGAGAAAATAAAGCAATCTAAATATATTCTAATAATTTAAACATATCCCAATAAGGATGTAATTAGATATGTTAATTTTTTATAATCGAAATTAAAGTTTTAATTAGTTCAATTGCTTCTTTTGGATAACTTTGACCCTTTGGCATTGAAGTAAACGAGGAATAAAATCCAAAGCCCAAACATTATTCATTTTCACGGTTAGTTTTACAAGGTACGCCCGCCCCCCCCCCCCCCCCCCCCCCCCCCCCCCCCAACAAAAAAATAAATAAATAAATAAATAACTCGATACCCGATCACCCAATCCGATAATAGAGTGTTCCTTCTTAGCGTACCTGACTTTTATCAGGTCGAGTTACGGGTGGCTGTGAACTCGACCCGACCCTTTATAAGTCCTAATGTTACAAACCTTTTATCCGTAGCACTCGCATTCAAATAGTCATTAAAACCCTAGTCAAAGGCTTCCCCCAACATTTCCTCCTATGGGTTCTTCAACATTGCTAAACATTTCTAGGGTGATGTCATCTTCATTACTAACTATTTGACAAATAGGACTCCTTTCTCACACTAATTTTGATATTAAAGAAGACAGGTTTGAAAAACTTAATAATTTTTTTTATTTGAAATAAAATGTATTAAATTATATTCACTTAAAAGATTTAATTAGTATAAAACTAACAATATTTATCTTCAAAAAAACTAATAATATGTAACTGTAGGAGAATTTAATATGAACATTGTGGGAAGGCAGGATCTGAATGTGACATAGAGCCTATGGCCCTAGCCCAAGGATGAAAAAAGGCTCATTCGCACACCAGTCCATGTTGGACACATGGATAAAAATCCGAGGAGAGAAGACACAGAGACCCATCATCCGAGGAGCCCAAAATGTGAGTACTCTGAAATTCTTCAGCTGGGAACTTGCACTAAAGGACAAGATACCGAGGAAGACAATAGAGACGTGTAAGTAAAGAAGAGAGGAAATATTTGGGTACAATAGCCATTACCTCCGCATTTAATGCATTGCACCAACTCAGCTGGCTACATTAATGAATGAATGACCCCTGGACAGTATTCCCACAACTCACAACACACTACCACCTCCAGCAAAGTCCTGATGGGATAAGCATTTAAATTAATACCTTAAGTTGTACAAGTGGAGGGCTCAAATGCAATGGGAGGGACTATATAAAGGAAAAGAATCCCTCCAAGAAGAGGGGCGAATCATTGAGAAAAGATTAGAAGTTATATAATATCATCTTGTATCAAACATACTTAAGCACTTCTTTTATGAACATTGCCTCTTCAACAAGATTCGAGGAAGTGTTTTATCCATATTTTGTACTTTTTTTTTGTTACTCTCTAAGCCCTAATTCCACTAACTTCATATCTAGATCATAGAAGAGCATTAAAGTTGACATTGCGAGGTCATACTCTAACAAATTAATTGCACTGGGCCTGTAAAATCTAATTCCGCTATTCTAAGTGGGCCTAGCATTTTTTGGGCTCTTACAAACATAAAATATATCTATTTTAAAGTTTAAATTTTTATTTTTTTAAAGACGAAAGATTAATAACACAAGTGGTAATTGGACTCTCATAAATTGTAATAGTGTTGATCCGAAGTTCAATCTCCTTTATGTTTTAACTCATAGAGTTAAATGACATAGTTTATTTTCCATTATTAGAAAGAATAGTGTATTCCAATCATTCGCCTTTCATTTTTGCAACTTCCAAACTATATTAAAAAGAAATAATAAAAATTAGTACAGTTAACAAATGTTCTTAAAACAATTGTTAATAATATATTTAAAAAAAAAATTGACATTATTTCCTATAAAAAGATATCAAAATATTAATTTTTTTTCTTTAAAAAAATTTATAAACATAATCTTAGAACATTTGTTAACCTTTTTTTTTCCCCCCTTAAAAAACTAAAAACAAAGCGAGCGGCAGCCACTAGCCATGTCGATAATAAGGTGCGCAAGAATTTATGGTCATTTGATACTCGATTGGCTGGCGGAACGTAAACGTTGGCGCTCCTTTCCATGCAAAGTAGCTTGTATTGTATGGGCTTCCCTAAGAAACATGGTGGACTTTTTCCCCTAAAGAGACCCGGTTTAATATTTTATGTGAGTTGCTGTCGTGATTTCTTGAGAGTTTGTGCATGATTTATAGATCGGTCAAAAGATTAAACATGTATTCCAATATTCGTGCCATGTGGCGAGTTATACGTTTGGTTGGTGAGATATATCTCCCCCTTAAATTTTTTTTTTTTTTTGATAAGATCTCCCCCTTAAATTGTTCAAGAGTTTTTTTTTTTTTCCTTAGAAAATTATAAGTCACAAACAGCTGGGTAGTTTATTTTATAAATGATTGATGTATTAAGTGATTATTAGTAAGTAAAAAAATTAATATTAATGGTAAATTTAGATGAGAACTAGTAATAATTTACTAAACCAATAACTTATAAAAATGTTGTAAAATAATTTGTAACTAAATCATTACACATTTATCATAATTCTTATGTGATTAATTATAAATGAGTGCTATCTCTTTCATATAAATTCATCCATTTTTTTTTTCAAATAATACATCAAAATTGAGATGAAAATTATGACATAAGAGCTCATAAACTTTGTCAATATTTAATAGTTGAGACGCAATGATCTCACGATGAAAAAAAATGTGTTTTTTATTTTTAATTTTTTTTCTATTAAAGTGTTTTACGGTATATACATTAGAACATTGAGTTGGGTTCAACTTCATTCTAGAATATTTACATTGACACATGAAAAATAACTTTTTCAGGCCAAATATGCTTAATCCCACACCCCTCCCCCCCCCCCCCCCCCAAAAAAAAAATCTACATAATTATATATTAACAATCAATTAGCCAAAATAATAATCAACTCTAGTGTCTTTTATAAAAACAGAGAGCAATTTACTTTTAATTAGAGATGTAAACAAGTCGAATTTTATTGAATAGTGCATATTTGAGCTTAGCTCATTACTAAAAGTCAAAAGCTCAAGCTTGACTTGAGCTTGAGCTTGAGACGAGCCTAAAATAATGTTTAAACTTGAGTTTTTCTTGGCTTGCCTTGATTAATTAGTCAAATCAAGTTCAAGCTTAATATCAACCTCAAAATCGAGCTCAGGTTAAGCTTTTGAACTTGAGATCCAACAAAATTACATAATCAAATGCTTAAATCTCCAAAATCAAGTAAGAAAATTACAACTTTATCATGCTTATAGTCCCACCTATTATATTAACCATTATTCAAATTACAACTTTACATAATTAAATCCATCCATTCATCCTTTATTGTCTATAACTTTATCAATTGTTCAAAATACAATTTTACATCCACCTTAGACAGTGAAAAACTAGAAAAAGACTTGTTGTTACTATTTTGAATGGGAAAGAACTAACATGTTTCATAACTTTGCATTAGATGGTAGATGGGGAAGGACTATATGTCTAAAGTGGTGCTTGGTCAATTTAGAGGGAATGAAAAAAACTAAGGTAATAGATAGTGATTCCATGTGGGTAATGTTATTATTAAGATATGAATAACAAGTTTATTTACCAAACACATATCAAACTTACAAATGAGTTTATGCTTGACTTGTTTTAAATAGAGCATTATAACTCACAAACTTGCACATGAACAAATTTTTTGCTTGAACTCAACTTGTTTATTAAACAAACTTAAACTAAGGCTCATACTTGGCTTATTTATAAACAAATAAAAATAAACAAGTTTTTTATCAAGGCAAGACCGAGTTTTTTATGAATGGCATGGTTCATTTATAGCCTCTCTCTCTCTCTCTCTCTCTCTCTCTGCATCAACTATGAAGGTGGTCAAAGAAGCAACTTGGTTCTCAACTACTGCACTGTCGTCATCCTTGTCCTTGACAGCAGCAGAGAAAGTGACAATGAAGAAATCCTCATCCTTGATGAAACAGCTCACCACTACCTCGTATGACAATGGGAGATCAAGGGTTTTCTCTTTTTTGAATATTTTCTCTATGATGTGAGTTGTTGTGTATAGATATTTGGATGTAGGTTGTTATTGTTATTTCTTGAATGGTGAAGGAAGAGAGATTTGGATTTGGGTTGCTAATACTGTGTGTGAAGAGAAAGAACTTGATAAAAATTAATTTTTTTTTTTTTAATAGAATTGATAACGAAATAAAGATTTAAATGTGAATGTTTTGAAAAGTGCTTACTCGTAAAATAGATAATAGAAAATATTATTTTATATTGAAAGGAATATTTTTTTTATCATGGTTAGAAATATACTCTATCCTCACCCCTACCCCCGAGGTCTTAACCTCAGAAACAAACAAACCAACCCCACCAAACACGCCCAGCACCACCCCAACACCCCCGCCCCACCATAATCTCTTGCCATTAGCCTAGAGATGTCTTGGCATATTGAAAATTGACAATACTAACGTAATTGCTCTTTTATTTTTAATTTTTCTTTCAGTCTATGCACGGAGATCATGCAGTCATGACGCTGTACATAGACATTACATTAAAAAAAAAAAAAAAAAAAAAAGATATCACATATCATGATTGTGTCCTTGCCTATTTAGGGAGGTTGTGGCTCATTCTAAAATATAAAAAAAATTAACACACACACATATGAATTCAAATTATGCTTAATATAACTTTAAGCATTATTATACCACTCAATAGCATTTTATTGAAAGCAAATTTTGATAAATCCACTGCTAGATTAGATCTTTTTCTTATACTCTACACGCATACAAAATTTCAAGATAATCTAAGATCAATAACGATATCATTGATTAAGTATTTAAATGTCAAATTTGTATATTTAAATTGTGCATAAATGATTGTTTCCAGGTTGAATAATAAATATAGCATCTAATTAGTATGAAATTTGATATACATGTTAAGAACATAGAGAATATGTAATCCAATAGTTGAATATTATATATAATATTATTTTGGTTCTTAAATTTTATCCAAAAAAAAAAAAAATAGTTCTTAAACTTTAAAAATAAAAAATTCCCTAAACTACTAAAAAAAAAGTTATATTTTTATTCCTATTTTTTTCTTAAAATATTAAAAAAATTATTTACAAAATAAAAACAAACTTTTTAATAATTTAGAGGTGAAAAGTAATTATTATTATTATTTTTTAAATGTTGAAGTGTGCTTGCATGTGGCTTGAATTGCTACAAGCCCATGTTTGTTTAAGTCGATCACAGTTGACCGAATTTAACTAGGAATATAATTCCTAGTGATAGCTGACCTATATATATATATATATATATATATATATATATATATTAGGTTTGTGTTAAACGGCAATACATAGAGAGAATTAGAACAATTCCTAAAAACCTAGCAGTAGCCGCTGTAAAGAAGGAAAATTTCCGACCTATCACAAGCTGACACGTCACACTAACAAGTCCACAAAATACAGCCAATTACAAAGCGCCACATGCTGCTGCTAGGTTTTACTATTACTATTCAGAAGCCGACAGAAATTTGCCAAGTGTCATGCAAGAACCAATCATGCATCAGCTCGTGCAAGCGATGACATAAACAACCTCACACGTGTAAGCGATGACATAAGCAGCCAGCACGTGTAAGCGATGACATAAGCAGACCAATCAGACTGTGACATATGTCACCAATCAGACTCCGCCACGTGTCACTCATCCACCTCAAAACTCCTATAAATAGAAGCCTTCCTGAAACATTTAGGAGGACACCAAACCATTTGAAGCACTCAGAAGTCCAGAAGCTCTGCCGGAACCAAGCTCTAAAGCCTCCAAGAACTTCAAGAACTTCAACTTCGAATATAAAGAACATTCGAAGAGAAATCATCCAAATCATCCGCCTAGATCCAAAAGTTTGCGGGAATCAAGCCTAAAGTGTCCGAAAACATCAACAAATCACAAATCAGTGAAGCTCTACGGATTCAAGCTTCTAAAACCCCGAAGAACTTCCACCACAAATCCAAGAACACGAAGAATACGAAGAACGTGAAGAACAAAGGATTTCTAACAAGCTCATAGCCAGAGATTCATTGTAATTCCGTTTTAGCAATCTTCGATCCATCCCTCAACCAAATTGAAGGATATTTTGTGTTCAAGTCACAATCACATTACCACAAATCCAAATCAATAAGTCTTGCAAGGAGATCAAATCAGAGGATAACTCTTTTGTAATTACAGAGAATTATACCACAATCATCAATACAAATTCGCATTTGTGCAACTATTTTACTTGTTTGATTTATTTCGAACCGAGAAATTTAGTCGTCTACAGCCACATAAAAGGAAGAATAGTATTTTCTTGTCTTGTGGGTGAGAGAGAGTTAGGGTGTATTGGGATTTAGGTTTCTTTAGAGTGTTCTTGTGCACTATTGTAGCTCCCTATTTTTATAGTGAAATTTCTCCATCATCTCCGTGGAGGTAGGCAGTTTGCCGAACCACGTAAATTCTTGTGTTTCTTGTGTGTGCTTGTTATTTAATTTCCGCTTATTTACTGTTATTGATTGGAGTCCTAGGGTGCTATCAGCACAACAAGTGGTATCAGAGCAAAGTTAGGATTCAATCCTTTGATCACAGTAAAGATGTCAAGCATAAAGTATGATGTAGAGAAGTTTTGTGGTAATGGAAATTTTTCTCTTTGGCAAAGGCGAATGAAGGATCTCCTAATTCAACAAGGAGTTCATAAGGCCTTGCTTGGGAAGGAAAAGAAACCGGAAACAATGAAGGATGTAGAATGTGTAGAGATGGATGAGAAAGCACCTAGCGCTATTTGTCTCAACCTAGGTGATGAGGTCATTCACAACATCCTAGAAGCAAAGACCACAAAAGAGGTTTGGGAAAAACTAGAAGGTCTTTATATGAGAAAGAATCTGACAAACAAGTTGTACGTGAAGAAGCAACTGTATAATTTGCATATGAAGAAAGGTTCTGATCTGTTGGAGCATCTCAACACATTTAATATGTTGAACACCCAACTGTCAAGTTTTGGGGTGAATTATGAGGACGAAGATAAAGTGTTACTCTTATTAGCATCGCTTCTTACTTCTTTTGATCATCTAGTGACTACGTTAATGTACGGGAAAGAGACTATAGTACTCGAGGAGGTGACTAGTGCTCTCTTGTCACACATAAAGATGAAGCAAGATGGTGATGGTTTTCAGGCTGATAGACTTATTGTAAAGTCTAAGTCAAGCAATAGGGGTAGAAGCAGGTCAAGAGGACAGAATTCCAACAGGAACAGATCACAATCTAAATTACATGCAAGGAAAGATGTAGAGTTCTTTTATTGTCATAAGAAATGGCACTACAAGAATCAGTGTAAAGAGTTGAAAGAGCATTTAGAGGAGAAAAAGAATAGAAAGAAGCCCCTAGAATCAGCTAGTGTTGCTAAAGAAACATCAGATGACAGTGAAGTTGGTGCAGATTTGCTTTCAGTTTCATCAAGTAATAATGTTCTATCGGAATCTTGGGTTTTAGATTCAACATGCTCATATCATATAACTCCAAAGAAAGATTGATTTGACACATATAAGCCTTACAACGGTGGTATGGTCCAAATGGGTAATGATGCTGCATGCCCAGTTATTGGAATTGGTACCATGAAGATCAAGATGTTTGATAGAATTGTGAGAGTTCTCAGTAATGTCAGACATGTTCCAGATCTTCGAAAGAATTTAATTTCTTTAGGAGTATTGGATGATTTGGGCTATTCATACTCATCAAAGGGTGGAATCATAAAGATTACCAAAGGTGCTTTGATGGTGATGAAGGGACAGAAAGTAAGCACACTTTATAGATTGATTGGGAACACAGTTGTAGGAAGAGTTGCAATCACCACTCCGGTAGAGTCCAGCACTGACGACACAAAATTATGGCATATGCGACTTGGCCATATTGGTGAACATGGTATCTTAGAGTTGCACAAAAGAAATTTACTGAAGGAGGTGAAAACATGCGAGCTAGACTTCTGCAAGTATTGTGTGTATGGGAAGCAGCATAGAGTCAGTTTCAAGACAGACTCTCATACAAGTAAGGGTGTTCTTGACTACATTCATTCAAATGTTTGGGGTCCAGTATCAGTTTCTTCTTATAGCGGTGCTCAATACTTCATCAGTTTTATTGATGACTACTCTAGAAAGGTATGGATTTATTTTATGAAGCATAAGTCTGATATGTTTGGCATATTTAAAAGGTGGAAAACACATGTTGAGAATCAGACTAGCAGAAAAATAAAATACCTTAGAATAGATAATGGACTAGAGTATAAAGATAAAGAATTCATAAGATTTTGTGAATTAGAAGGCATTACTCGTTACTTCACAGCTAAAGGAACTCCACAGCAGAATAGGGTTGCAAAGAGAATGAACAAAACCTTAGCAGAAAGAGCCAGATGCATGAGATTGAATGCAGGGTTGCCTAAGGTGTTTTTGCGGTAGAGACAGTTAACACAGCAAGCTTTGTAGGGTCGGTTTTTGTAGCCCAAGCCCACAGGATGTGAGTTAAAGGCCCAACGAACCCAGAACAATGAATTTGTAGAGAGTGGATCGAAGGTTTAGGCGCTCGCCGGCCCTTGCCAGGCCGGAACTGCTTTATTTTTTATTGAAAGAACACTCAGACCAATTTACAACTGAGGGATGCTTCTCGGCCTGTGGCCGAGGAGGCTTGTTTCCTAGGCTTTCTTTTTTTCCCCCTCTCCTTTACACTTTGCTCATCTTTCTTTATATACCCCCATCTTCTTCCTCCTGTTGATCGTCTATTAGCCTTCCTCCTGATGGCCTATCCCATCAAAGGTCATATCTGTGCTTAAGTGGTTCACCCTGATCGATGCCGCCCTGTCAAAGGGTTACATCCCCATTAATGCGGCCAGAGGGGTTAGGTGAACGTATTCAATGCCAAGGTGACAGTTCGCCGAGAGCTTACCCTTCTCCGCACCGAAGTCTCGGACGACCGACGACAGGGTCATCCTCGGACCCATCATGCGTCCTTGGTGTGGGCCACTTGGGCCTTGGTTGAAGTGGGCTGAGGCTACCCGATTTTCTGGCCCCACAAGCTTCATTATTAATAGATCTCCATCATCAGCCATAGATTTCAAGATTTCAGAAAAGGTTTGGTCAGGTAGACCAGTTGATTATTCAAGTCTAAACATCTTTGGTTGTCCAGCTTATGTGCATGTGCAGAGTGGAGAGCGTTCTAAATTGGATTCGAAGTCAAGAAAATGCATATTTCTTGGTTTTGAAAAAGGTGTTAAAGGCTACAGGCTTTGGGATCTAATCTCAAAGAAAACGGTGACCAGTAGAGATGTCATATTTGATGAAGCGTTTATGTTGAAACAGAATGAAGTAGAGACTTGTGATGATAGTGCACAGGAGAAATTAATTGTTGAGGTGGAGCTTGACGAGAATAGTTCACCCAGTAATAAGGGTGATGTTGAGATTGATCCACAGCTGCAATAAGAAGAGTCTTATTCAATTGCTAAAGGCAGAGAGAAGCGGGTTCACAAAGCACCACAAAGATATGGCTTTGAAGATATGGTTAGCTTTGCTCTCATAACTAACATTGGAGATCCATTGTCTTATAAGGATGTAGAAGAGATGGGGACACTACAGAAGAATAAGATTTGGGAGTCATCTAGTATGTTGACAAAGACAATTCCAACAGATAAGTTCAAGGGCTACTTGGACTTGATTGGTATTTGCAGCTTGTAAGCCCTTAAGGGCTAAGGTGGAGGCGATGGAAGAGTTTGTTCGTGTAGCTCGATCAATTCAAGCCAAGGTGGAGAATTGTTGAAGTGTGCTTACGTGTGGCTTGAATTGCCACAAGCCCATGTTTGTTTAAGTCGGTCACAGTTGACCGAATTCAACTAGGAATATAATTCCCAGTGATAGCCTACCTATATATATATATATATATATATTAGGTTTATGTTATACGGCAATACGTAGAGAGAATTAGAACAATTCCTAAAAACCTAGCAGCAGCCGCATAAAAAGAAGAATAGTATTTTCTTATCTTGTGGGTGAGAGAGAGTTAGGGTGTATTGGGATTTGGGTTTCTTGAAAGTGTTTTTGTGCACTATTGTATCTCCCTATTTTTATAGTGAAATTTCTCCGTCATCTCCGTGGAGGTAGGCAATTTGCCGAACCATGTAAATTCTTGTGTTCCTTGTGTGTGCTTGTTATTTAATTTCCGCTTATTTATTGTTATTGATTGGAGTCCTGGGGTGCTATCTGCACAACATTAAATTTAGGGATCAAAATGTGTTTTACTTTTTTAAAAAAATTTAAAAAGTTTGTGACTCTGTGTAAGGAAATTGTATCATGTGAGGGGAGGATGAGATTTCTCATGTGCAAGTAGTCAGGCAGTGGCGGAGCCAGGAATTTATATTCGGGTGGGGGGGGGGGCATGTATTTTTTTTTTTTTTAATTGTGTATATGAAATGTAAAATAGTAATATACAATACTTCATAACTGAATATGTATAAACCAAAGTATATTTAATTAAAATTAAACAATCATGAGACAAAATTGAAAAAATAATTTAATATCTTTAATCAACTATAAAATGGGCAAAGTCGCAAAACATACAATAACATAAAAGCCAAACAAAGAAAATACAAATACCTAGAGCACACAGCACAAGCACAAGTTGTCAAGCACAAGCATAGAAGCTTCACAAAATTGAGTAACAAATTGAGGGGCTCACAGCAATACAACACATAGTACGTTTATCAAAGAAAAATTGAACACATAGTGATAGTACATACATTACACTATTGCAATTCTGGAAAGTGCAAAACCTTAACTTTAAACAAAGAGAAAAAACTTTTACTTTTAAACAAGGATTTTGCTAATGTGTGCCCTAAGGGCACACAATAATTTTTATTTTTGGAAAAAAAATTTTGAGAATTGAAAAAGTATTGACAGCTTTTTCAATTCTCGAGAAAATATTTCCAAAAATGGATAGCACACATTAACCGGATCCTTTAAAAAAATGGATGAAAAGCAAAGAACTAAAATCTGAAAAGATAAAAAAAAATTAAAAAAATTAAAAAAAAAGAAAGAAAAAAAAAAAAGAAGAAGAGGGCAAAGGCAGTGTAGTGGCGAGAAGGAGTGAATTGCGGAAGGCAAAGAGAAAGAACTAAAAGAAGAAAAAGAAGAAGAATGCAAAGCCCAAGTCCGTAACACAGAGAGAGAGAGAGAGAGAGAGAGAGAGAGAGAGAGAGAGAGAGAGAGACTTGTGTAAGTCTGTAAGAAAGATTTTTTTTTCTTCTGCAAAACTGTTGAAACTGTGTGGCCATGTGGGAGAGACAATGTTTTAGACTATTCAATTTTTTTGCCGTGTACAAGTAAGCCCCTAGATGTATTGAGATGAAAATTAGATTTTTTTTTTCTTTTATTTTTGTTGAGGTAATTGTTAAAATACCTATATTCATTTTAAAGATGCTAAATGTGTAATTATTGTAATTTGTTGACATGTATTTGTGGATTGTATTTTATTAAAATGAAAACTGTATTTATTTTTAGACTTTATATAGGTATATTATCAGGGATAGGGGGGGGGGGGGGGTGGGGGGCCCAAAATGACAAGATTATTTAAGAATCTTCAAATTATTTAAGATATTTATAAATAAAAAAATTATAAATTTTTTCAAAAATTTTGGGGGGCCCTCGGCCCTCAAGTGGATCCGCCACTGCAGTCAAGACACTGCAAATTGCAAAATTCGAGCAGCAAACAGGCTTTGGGTTCATGCCTTAAACCCATGTGTTTCTGGGGCCCTTCTCAGTCCTACGTTCTGTTTTAGATTAGATTCTTAGTCCTCTTTCTGGTTGTACACTTGTACTTCATTTACAATTTACGTCGCTACTTTACCGACATTAAAAGTGTGTTTAAATATCGTTTATTTGTTGAAAATTAAAAATTTATTACTGAAAATGCTGTAACAAAATAAATTTTAAAATTGTGCATAGCGCCATAGGACCCAAAAATATATTGGTATGTGCGGTTTTGTGTTTTTGGCTAGATCATGAACAGTGCCATGAGACCCAGCCAAAAACACGAACGCTAAAAACACTGGGTTGGACGCTATCCAAACTCATGCTAAAGTTATGATTGAAGTTATTTACTTTTTCTTTGATCTGATCTGATTGTAAGTTCTTTACAAATCCACCGAATTGAATTTCTTTACCCTTTTTTTTTTTTTTGAAAAAAAGAAGTCATATAAAAAAATTGCACGACATTTGGGGTGCATTTGTTTCAACCTAAAATGTATTTTGAACAAAAATAAATTCTAAAAAAGCAATTTATTAGTGTAATCATTTGGAATAATTTTTTTATCTGTATAGTTGGTGATAAAAATATTTCAAAAACAAACTGAAAATGGCACTATTATAATCCAAACTCATTATCCACAACCAGTAATTTCACATAACAACCAAGCTTCAAATTTTAAATAGATCAAACGTATCAACACCTTGATATGCGACGATGTAGTGCGAGTGAAGGAGGGGAGGTTGGTTTGCTACAAGGATGTGTAGAGCAATGATATTCGATATATGACAATGAGGACTGAGGAGCAATGATAAAGATGCTTCATGACTGTTTATTAGGGGTGAGATTCAACAGACTTGGCTTGGTTGTGTCAGTGGAGAGCATCACGGTTAGGTTCTTTGGTCACAAATGATCGCGACTGAGATCTATTTAGCGAGAAATTATTCAGTCCTCTTGTGAGGACCACATCAGCAGTAGTCTCTGATCCTCCACTCAAATAATAAATTCAGTCCTCTTGGAGGACCACATCAGCAATAGTCTGTGGTCCTCCACTCAAATAATAAAAAACAATTTATGCCCTAGTGGCTTATGTATTGTGGTCATACTAATATCTTCTTAATGCAATATTATTTAAGTAACTAATGTGTTGTTGTTGTCGTTTTTATTTATTTATTGTGGGGACACAATTTGAGTCTCTAACTCAAAAGATAAATGAACTTAGGCTCAAAAAGCCTAATACAATAAATTTGTAGAGGGTGTGTTGGAAAACTGGGCTTTAATGAATCAGACTACAAGTAAAGTGAATTCAGATGATAAGAAAATAAAAATAGATTGGTTTATCTTAAATATAATCGTCATCAGCACAGTCTGATGAGATCAGTTCTTATAAATTCCTCCCAAATTTGATTGCAAGTTCAATTCTTGATTGCTACAGTGTTTTGCTCTTAATTTTTCGATCCCCTCTCTCATTGCCTCCTTCCTATCTTATTCTATGCATTCTCCTTCATCTTTGCCCTCCACGTGTAGATTAGATTACTGGTGTTGATCCCTACCACATTAGCACCTTCCTGAAGTCTTTGGAGAGTAGCTGTAAGGCTGAAAACTACTGTTCAGGTATCACTTACTCATTAATATGATTAGAGAGTTAGTTGCAGAGTATTCAATGCGGTTGTAGCAGATTTCCCTTAGATATTTCCCACCTCCTAGTTGTCTTGTACGTTCATGACGTATAACGTTATCAACAGAATTTCCTGGATGGTCACCCTAGATGACGAGACACTCTTTCTGACCCCTGTTTCGCTTAGCCGAGGAGATACTCCTCCTCGGCTTACTTTCCTTAGCATTCTCACCCATAATTCACTCATGGGATTCTAAGTCTTACATATTCATTACTGTTTATCTATTTTCAGACCACAAAGTGTCCTCAAACAAGACCCAAGGCCCCGCATATGTTTTTGGTCCCCTTATCCCTACATTTATTATAAATTAAACCCTAGTTAAACTAAAGTGTATTCAAGATATGCGTTTCTAAAATGGATAACAATATGCAAATAATTAAGGCATCATTTTTACTTTTACTATTATATTACACGTATTTAAAAATAGATAAGTAAATCTCTTTGATAGAAGGCTTCTTTTTTTTTCTTTTTTTAATTTCTCTAAAAACAAATTACGTTTCTTTATTTTGCATTTAGAGAATTAGAGATAGGGACGTGAATTTTTTTTTCTTGGAAGAAAAGACAATTTTGGTTTGTGTGGTTAGAACTTAGAAGTTAGAAATCTTTACTTGAATTTATTATCTATGAGAAATATTTGTTCATTTAATTATTATTATTATAATTACATCAACTTATATACGTAAGCATGCAATGTGACAATTACTATTTAAATTATTTAAATTTTATTTTATTTTTATATGTATTCTTAATTTTTAAACTATTAGTATGCTTTAACTTTGTAATATCAAATTTATTTAACAAAAATTTCTTAATATAAAATATTTAAAGAATATTACTTGAGATGGATATGATTTAAAAGATAGAAATTGGCTTGATTAAAAGAAATTGAGTTGTGTAAAGATTAATTGTGTGTGTATATATATTTGATATTCATATGTGAAAATAATTTTTTATTTTGTTTTATAATTCGATAGTCGAGGGAGGATAATTTGAATCTTGAAAGTCTTTATTAGAAACATGAGAAAATTTCTGTTGAGTTACAAGATTGTTTGAATGATAAAATAACATATGTTAAATCATGTTATAACATACTTTATGTAAAAAATAATATATATATATATATATATATATATATATATATATATATGAATTAGGATTAAGTTACACTTGGTGTAACTATTTATTAATAATTTAAAATAAATGTTTGTTGAGTTACAAAACTGTTGGAATGATAAAATAACATATGTTAAATCATGTTATAACAAACTTTATGTAAAAATAATATATTTGAATTTGGATTAAGTTACACATGGTGTAACTATTTATTAATAATTTAAAATTTTCACCATTGATTATAAATACTTATTATTCTTAACATTCATGTCAAATTTCATTAATAATATGCTATGTACTATTTGATTAATTTACTCATATTTTTAACCATACTTTTAAAATATAACAAACTTGAAACCTTTTTTTTTTTTTTTTTTTTTTTTTGCGTGCGTGGAGGTATAAGATGATGATGCTGAGATCGTCAGTCAAGATGTTCGTCCAGATAAAGATCGTCCTTTGCTGGTATCGACCCTGGGACACAACAAGAGAGAAAGAATCATCGGTGGGGTGTTGCCCACAACGCCTCTGATGATTAAGTTAGAGAAGCTTAGCAAGCGGAGTAAAGTAGAGAAAACTAAAATCAGGATAGATTGGTGTGATTTTCTTACCCCTTCTGGATCTTGGTTGGGTTGATCAGGCAACCTCCTTCGTACTGTGATGGTAATGAGATCGTCCTTATGCATCATTCTCCTTGGATGGACGATCTTACTTATTTATTGGACCCATCATAAGAAAAAATATATAATCCATCGTTAGATTTGTAAATAAAAAAAAAAAAATTCAATTAAATTTTTTTTGTTAGTTTAATATTACAAAAAAAATTTACACCTAGTATAAAATTATTGAATGGTTTCATATTTCAAAAAATTACACCTCCTATAACTTAATCTTAACCCTATATATTTTTATAAATCATATTAATGAGTGTCCTTAAGATAATTGTTAATAAATAATTAATCTTCAAAAAAATATTTATACCACTTTTATAAAAAATAAAAATAAAAACTGTCAAAATTTTATTATTTTCTTTTTTTCATAAAAACTATGTTAAGATAATTTACTAAGAAATTTCTTTAGAACATCCAACAACATTGAGGCTTCCATATTTGTCCAGTACTGCACTAGTGTCTAGTGCCCTACATGATGTATTATTGCTTTTTCAAGAGGTCCGTGTTGGATGTGCTGTCAAAAAGTAGTACAGCAAATTAACGATGAAACCTTTTTCAGTTTTTGCTGTATATATTGGAGAATTATTTCTGAAGCTCATACAGGTTCGTGCAGGAGAATTATTATACTTTGCGGTGGAGGAAGTACAGCAAATTAACGATGACACCTTTTTCAGTTTTTGCTGTATTTATTGGAGAATTATTTCTGAAGCTCATACAGGTTCGTGCAGGAGAATTATTATATTTTGGGTTGGAGCTTGTGTCTAGTGGTACTGGTCATTGGGTATGTTGCGATGCAGATATTTTGGACTGTGTATAAGAAAAAGGAAAAGTTTTGGTTAAAATTTAAGACTAACATTCTAAATTTCACATTTTATCCTTTCGGACTTTTAAGTTTCAGTTTTGTTATTTTAGTCATTTATGTTTTAAATTTGGCCAATTTAGTCATCCATTACCTTTTTGTTAAGTCTGCCGTTTATTAAACCAAAACGATGCCGTTTTGGATGAATTTTTTTAATAATTTAATTTAATTTTACTGAAAAAAAAAAAAGAAAAAAAAAAGGGTGTGTTAATGGCAATTCAACAACAGCCTCCTTAATCTCCTGAATCTGTGCATCCAAACCACCAATATCTGCATACGATTCCATAGGAGCTTTCTCAATTTTCATCGCATAGGATCAACCTCATCTTGCAACAACCCCAGAACATAAAGCACCTTGTTATGCATTAATATTGCACAACCAGGCTCCAGCTGATCCTTATCCACAAAAGACAAAATCCCTACATATTATTCCGACCCCACCAACTACGAAACAATCATGTGACTCTCATCTATGAGTTCTTCCAGATTTACAACATTCATAGGTGAACCTTTGAGATCATTGACTTTAGATTTGTCTTCCTCGGCTTTTTCCTCTTGGGGTTTGTCTTTCTTGGTTGCTCAATAACTCTTCCTTCATTAACAGATAGTCTTTGACACGCTCGAGCTTTAGGAGTCAGAGACAGCATTTTGTGTGTGGAGTAACGCCTGGAAGTCGAGAATCGACATCTGGGCCTTTCTGTTTTCGTTGTTTGTGACCCACTCGAGCTGGTGGTGCCGCCGGCTCGAATTAAATTAAAATATTAAAAAAATTCATCCAAAACGGCGTCATTCTGGTTTAGTCTGGTTTAGTAAACGGCAGACTTAACAAAAAGATAACGAAAGACTAAATTGACAAAATTTGAAACATAAAATGACTGAAATAACAAAACTAAAACTTAGAGTACTGAAATGACAAAAGGTGAAATTCAGAGTACTGAAATGACAAATTATGAAACTTAGAGGGTCAGATTTGGATTTTAGCCAAAGGTTTTTGTGGGACATCGCAATCCAATCAACATCGATATTAGCTAGCCATTGGACACAAGTCAGACCCTATATTTTGAACCGTATATCAAGAAAATAAAAGAAAAAAAGTCAAAAATACAAAACTAACCCTCTAACTTTCAGTCTTTTTCATTTCAGTCTTTTAACTTTTAATTTTGTCATTTCAGTTCTCTAATTTTCAATTGTTGTCAATTTGATACTCCGTTAGATTTAAGTTACTTACTACCGTTAAGTTTGGGTTTTTTCTTTTTTTCTTTTTCTTTTTCTTTTTTTTTATATTTTTGTAATTAAAAAAAAATTAAGAAAACTGTTATTAAAAAACTCATTTTCTCTCTTGTCGGACACTTTGGCTTTCTCATTCTCTATCTCTCTCTCTCTCTCGCAGCGCCGTGGTGCAAGGCTTCACTGCCGCCACCGGCCTCCACCCATAACCTCCAGTCCAGCCTCTAAAAAAAATATTTAGAAAAACCCTCTGAATCGACCCTCTAAATCCAAAACTAACCGGACCTGACTCCAAATCCCCCTCCTCTGTCGCCCCGGTCCCTTGTGGCCAAAGCCTGAGTCCATTTCCCCAACCCGGAAGACGCGATCGAAGTGTTCGTCGATGGGTTCTCCGTGAAAGTCCCAAAGGGCATGACGATCCTTCAAGCCTACAAAATCGCCGGCGTCAATATCCCTTGATTCTGCTACCACAGTCGCCTCTCCATCGTCGAAAACTGCCGCATGTGCCTCGTCGAGGTCAAGAAAACACCCAAATTCGTCGCCTCTTGTGCCATGCCTGCTCTTCCTGGTTTGTTTTCTCTCTCCCTTTCTTCTTGCTCTTCTTGTCGTTGCCGACCAGACAGACTCTCCCTTCTTCCCTCAAAATTCTCAATTTAGGGCTGTGGTCAGTACTACCTAGATTATGAAGGAGATGATCATCGGATTTTAGGTATGAAGTTTGGGTTTGAGATTATGGGGGAGAGGGTGTGAGATTATTTTCTTTACTTTTAGATTTTGGTGGAGAGGGGGTATGAGACTTTGGGTTTCAGATTTTGGTGGAGTGAGTGATGAAGAGAGAGAGATGGAGAAGTGGAGGCCGGCGGTGGCAAGGAGGTTGTGGGTGGAGGCTGGCGGCAGCGGTGAGGCCTTACACCACGGCACTGTGAGACAGAGAGATAAAGAATGAGAAAGCAGGAGAGAGTTTGGCGAGAGAGAAAATGTGAAAAAAAAAAAAAAATTTAATTAACAGTTTTCGTAATTTTTTTTAATTACCAAAAAAAAAAAGGAGCCAAGACGATGTCGTTTTGGCTCACTTGACGACAGTAGATAACTGAGATCTAACAGAGTACTGAATTGACAACAATTGAAAGTTAAAAAATTGAAATAACAAAACTGAAAGTTAGAGGACTGAAATGAAAAAGGCTGAAAGTTAGAGGGTCAGTTTTGCATTTTTGCCAAAAAAAAAATTATAGGACATCGCAATCCTGTCATCATCGATATCAGCAATGTGGAATTCGTGGACAGTGTTTTGGTGAGCCCATATTAGGATTGACCATTCATGTTCTCCGTCCCAGTTGCAAGAATGTATGATGTATGCAAGGGCGGAGCTATAGCATCCCCCCCCCCCCCCCCGGCGGAAAATTTTAAAAAAATTAATTTATATTATATATAAGTATTAAAACTTAAAATATGTAGCTACAAAAATAGGTGTTGGCCCTCCCAAATGTTTGAGTTAGTCCAATAATGCTCTTAAAAACTAATAAAAATTGTCAATTGGTCTAGTAGACTTATAGAGACAAGGTAGTTTTTGTTTTCTCTAATTCATTTTTTGTACATGTTTAACATCAAACTAGACAGTTTTTGTATACTCATTTGAGTTTAAAAGATGATAAGTTCCCCTAAAATATTATTTTGCGAATATACATATTTGAAAGTTGTTAATTTTATATACAATATATTTATAAATTATGACCTACTCTAGTATCAAAAATTAAAATATTAATGTTTATATTTGTGTATGTATGTTTATGCATGTGTACAATAGTTTATCTTGACTCGAAACTATTATATTAATACCAAAATTTGGCCCCCACAAACAAAAAATCCTAACTCCGCCCCTGGATGTATGATCTCATACGTCTACCCATGAAAGATTTTCTCTCAAGGTGCTTTCAGATCAATAATTTACTAAATTGAATTTTGAAAATTTAAAATTAAAGTCCATTTTTTATTTTGAATATTTATGTTTTAAAATTTTTAGTTTTGACCCTTCATTTTTAGTTCTATTTCCATATTAGTCATGCTGTCAATTTTTATTAATATTCTGAGAGTTTCCTTTAATGTTTAACTATTTCATGAAAAATTTGCTCTAAAATACTATAGAATTAAGAATTTTCATTATTATTGAATGAAATCATATTATAATCTTATAGACAATCTTATTATTAACGAAAATAAACAGAAACAATACGAAAAATACTAATAGAATCAAAAGTGAATGTTCAAAATGAAAACAATATCATAGGGGTGAAATGTGTATTTTATTAAATTCAAAACTGAAGTTCATTTTTATTATTTTGGTTGAAGTGATTTACAAATCAACTATATTTGCATGCCCAGACATGTTAGATGTTTAGTGATGTGGTTGGATAATGGTTAATTTTTCAGTAAAGGTTCGTGGACTTTCTTCTTTAAAAAGAAATAAATAAATAAATTAAAAATTAAAAACATACATTTGCATGCCCACCTGGTCACTTTCCTTTTACTGGGTTTTTCAATTGGGTTGCTTGAGCCCCAAGTGAATAATTACTTTGGGGCTTTATGTGCTTCTCAATGTGATTCTGGACACCTATTTGATTCGGCCTGTCATAATGGAACTTAAATGCTAATTTGGCAGGCCCGGCTATTGAGTTTGGGCTGGAATGGTGAACAATTACAATTTTTTGTTTAAATTGACAAAAGATAGCATGTGAAGAAAATGAATAATGTGAGAAAAAGCAAATTTCTAAAAAAACCTTTTTCCCTGAAAGATTACCCATAAAAAATGGCTGAATACAACATTTCCATGCATCATGTCGAATTCATATTTAAGGGCTTATCTTAGTATTTTCACAAGATCATGCACTTTCATGCATAATAACAATGTTCATGCAATTTTAGGATTAGGAATATATTTATGCCTGAAATATGATAATTCTTCATTTCGTAGTGTTTTTAGAATTACATTTCTTTTTATGTTTACGTCAATTGCAATTTTTTAAATCCTTTGTTATGTATCAACAGGTAATTTGTGCGTTAAATGAGTAAATTATTTTTATTGGTGATAGACCAATTTTTGGACCAAACAAGCAGTACCTATACATTCCCACTCGGTAACTTACTATCTAAATAGACTAAATTTAGTTTGACGACATATATAGATTTTATCCATGTAATTTTATTAAATTATAACAAAGAAATTGAGTTTTGTGCTTTTATTTTTCTTTATATTTGTAACAATTCAAGAAAAAACTCTAGTCATATCTGCGTTTAGACGTAAGGATGACAATTTAAACTTGCACTCGTGAGTACCCACCTCACTTGTCCATAATGGACAGGTTTTACCTGCCTTGCATAACAAATAGGGCAAGGATGGGGATTAATATTTTTCCCTAAATCCGCCCCACACCCTCCCAATTTATATTTAAATAATTAAATAATATTTTTATAGGCTTTTTTTATAAGACATACATATGTAATTTTAGCCTTCTAACTTTAAATTTATGATGTTTATTTTATATTGAATTTATAATTTCACATCTTAATAATTACATTGTTTATATATTTTTAATTGTTGTATTGCTATGTTTGGATTGTTTTTGTACTTTTTGTTACTTGAATTGTTGTATTGTTATACTTTGAGAAAGTTTTGTAATGTTAGAACTTTTTTTTTTTTTTAATGTATTATGTGTTTTAATTTAATACATTCAAAGTAAGCTTTTAATAAATTATATATATGTGAGTACCCGATAGAATGAGGTAGGGTAGAAAACCCGCCTCGAAGAGAAAGTGGGGCGGGGCAGGGAATTGAAAACCCACCCCGTTGCCATTCCTACTTAGATGTGGTAAATAGACAAGTCGAGTCGAGTTAATTGAATTGCGGGTCAAAACTAGTTCGGGTAATTAAAAAAATTGGTCATTTTAAGCGGGTTAGAAACATGTCAGGTCAATCGGGTTACGAGTCGAGTTAGATTATACTGCCCCAATTTGATTGATTATGTCTTGCGTGAGTATGTAATGAGTCCTACATCGAACATATAGTACGTTGAATTAAACTTTATTAACAATTACAATAGACCTCAATTGTGACTTGT
The DNA here is from genome assembly GCA_030445155.1 of Quercus variabilis. Lineage (NCBI taxonomy): Eukaryota > Viridiplantae > Streptophyta > Magnoliopsida > Fagales > Fagaceae > Quercus > Quercus variabilis. The sequence continues at coordinate 37,059,155 of CP129456.1, forward strand.
CCTATTAGGAATAACAAAGATGTCACTAGCGCTTTTCATTGGGTTGAAAATTAATTTTTTAGACCCTAAAAATTGCAAAATGCAAGCGGTACAAAGAAAATTATAATTTCATATTTCAATAAAAAAAAAAATCTTTCAAAAAAATAAATAAATGGTCTCCAACTCTTTTTTAAAATATATAAAGTTAAAGAACCAATTATGAATTTAAGAGTTTGAATTTAACGCACACAAGATTTAACCATTTCATATTTTCGTTCATCATCACCATAAGCCACTCCAGACAACCAGTGCAGTGAGCTTAATTTCACATGCTCAAATAATTCAAATGTTGTAGAAAAACCGAGATACTCTAATTTCCATCATTCATCGCTATGCAACCAAGTCCAAGTAGAAAACCAATATAGTTCCACTCCTTGCAACCCTTTTTAATTTCTTGGGTACAAGTTTCTAACACGTTGCAAGTAATAATACACAACTCATAATGTAGTTATATATTTATATATATATATATATATATATATATTGAAATCCTAGGATTTCCTAAAACTATTATACTTGGCCAATTTCATCTTCATAATACCTAATCAACGGTGAACATAAAGCAAATACAAGGAGAAAATGTACAATTGCTCATCTACCTTGACATGCATTATCTTCATCAAAAACCATCATTCAGTTGCATCTTCACTGTTGTTCATTTCCTTCAGATCTCTGCCAAAGTCTCCAAAGTAGTTTGATCCTCTCCACCTTGATAGACTGAGGACTCAGAAGAATCAAAGAACTCATTCTGTACAGAATCTACATTCTCATTTGTTGTCAGTGATGCTGAGCCTTTCTCGGATTTTCTATCAATTGTATTTTCATTCTCATTGGTCATTTTAGTAGGGCTTTCCTGAGATACAGCAGATGCATCAAGCTTCAAAGCCCCCTTTCGTTCTGCAGCAGACTCAGATTCACTTAATACTGCCATTTCCCTATTGCTGGCACCTAAATTATCAGCCATAGGAAGCCTCAAATTGAAATCTGAATGCTCATTTTCAGCCTCAGGGCTATTATCTTTCTCCTTTGAAACAGCTTTCAAGTATGATTGCCTTCCATTATAAGTTATATCAATATCATGAATCGGATTTGGCAATGTATCTGTTCCATTCAAAGATTCACTAGTTTTCATCAGCATCAATGTTGAATCACTGTGCATTTGTGTTTTGGTATTTGCCTCTCTTGAATTTGAGCCAACATCTGAATTGGCCAAATCAAATCCATAACCGCTTTCTTCACCACGAGCAGCATTTCCAGAAGCACCACTCTTTACTTTCATACTATTACTCTCCTCAGGTCCTGAATTTTTTATATTGACCACAACCCCTAGGGTGCTATTTGTTTCATTATCCTGCTCTACTTCAATCTTTTCAGCATTCTCTACTTCTTGTTCCTTCACATTTCTCAAGTGCCCAATTTTAAATCCAGTGCTTATAGATTGGGTGTTCTGAACCACAGCACTGGAGGCATCATCACCTTTGTAATTTTCCTCTCTTGCCTCCTGGGTATTCCTTTCACCTTCAATTTGGGCTTGATCTTCAGAAAAGCTCACATCCTCAGCTAGATTTCCCTTCCCTTCACTCTCTAGCTCTTCATCTCCCTCTTCCGTTTCCCTGTCCTCTTCAGTGATTAAATCCTCGACTTCCTCAGAATCTTCTTCTTCGACTCTCTCTTGATCATGTCCATCTATTTCATCATCTCCGCCACCTCTGCTTTCATCCTCACTTTCTTCGCGTTTACTATCTTCAATCTCTTGTTCCAATTCTTCTTTTCTTTCAGTTTCAAAAGCCATTTCCTCTACTTGAGGATGCAGATCCTTCCTCCCAAGTTTTATGATTTCATACCCACCCTGCATTTTTTCAGATATCGTTCCAGAGCTCTTTTCATATGCCTTCTTTGTTTCATGGGAGTGTCTGACTTGGTAAAGCAACCAGATGCAAATGGCAAGCAAAAGACATATCTGTATTGCATGCTTCACCTTGAAGCCTTTTGACCTCTGATTTCTACTAGGTGATTGTTTCAACATAGTTGATTCTTGAAAATATGTCTATCAAATATCAGCAGCAAGTGGGGAGCCCAATCTGCATGACTGGGAAGGCCAAATTATAAGAAAATAAGCAGAAAAGAAGTTAACCACTCTAAAGAGGCAAAGTCCATAAAATAATGAAGACTAAATTTCAACTTGATTGAAACCAAACTAAAGACATCAAAAAGAATCAATGTCACATGGAAACTAATATTACCCGTCCTACCAAATATCAGTAGTGAGTGGAGAACCCAATTGTATGACTGGGATTAAAAAAATATATTACAAAAGGCAAAACCTATATTATAAAAAAGCACAATTTCAACTTGATTCAAGCAAACTAAAGACACCAGAAAGAATCAATGGCGAAAAAAAAAAAAGCCTAATATAACTTGTCCTACATTAAGTTGCTTGGAGAGTTAAAAAAAGGGGAAGAAAGTAAAATTAGGACTCATTCCTTTTCCAAGTCTGTTGGCAACTATGCTAGTATCCTTGGTCATACAACTACAATTAATAGTGCTACCAGTACCACCAACATGACTTAAAACGGATTGAATTTAGGACTTCTATTGTTTTGGTCTCAACAAACTAACCAAAACTTTTTCAGGTATTAAGCTCAATATAGAGGATGTATTTGTTCTTTCTGGTCACTGCTTGTTAAAATATCTGAGGTTAAACAACTGAAGAAATTGGTTAACTAAATTAACTACCAAAATGCAAAAGAAATGGATAACAAAGTAGGAAAAACACATCTTTGGGTATCGAAGCAATAACACATTGCACTACGCGAGTAAACACGCACTCTTAAGTGGATAGCAGTACATAGGGACATTTGTAAAATTCGTACTCCCAACAGTTAAATATAGTTTAAAATCCACTTCTTCCCCGAGTTTGAATAAAATATTCAATTAAACTAAGTAGTTTACTTGCACAATATTATTACTTCTAACATAACTTTCTCCATTTGCTGAACTATGCAAGACATGCTATAAGCAACTGAAGAATTTGGATTTCAGCTAACAGCAATTAAATTCTTCTTCTTTATTTCTTTTGCTCCATAAGGCATAAACAGCTCTAAAATTGGTGGGCACAAGTCAAAATTGCATCTTTAACTAAATAATGGAATCAACCCAGTAGTTTAAATTAGATAACAAAAACAAGGGAAATGAGCCCTTTGACAGAGACCCACATGCCCAATCAAAGACCAGAACTCATTACAAATGGGAGAGGCTAGGCCTAGCTCTCTTCTTACCCCAACTTCAAAACAAGTGGAAATTCATCTCCGACAAGTTGAAAAGTAAACAAAGAAATTGAGATTTCAATATGCTCACGCATTATACTGCAGTAAACCAAATTGATTTGCCACCAGAAGAAAAGAAGAAGAAAAAAACATCTTGAAAAAAGCAAACATGTGAATGAAATAGATAGAAAGAAAGAAAAGACAAAGTGGGAGAAAGGTACCTGTTGAGTTGGTAATAGAAAACATGAAATTTGGAAAAGGATGTTTGAGGCTTCTAGTGGCTTTACATACTTGTATATATGATGAGTATGAAAAGCTTCCTACAAGAAGGTTTCTTCCCCCGAACCCAAAAGTAGTTTACAGAGAGAGGAGACTATTTGAGTGGCTAAGGGGTGTGAAGCGTATGTCCCCCCATGAGCAAAGCAACTCCATAAAGCCACTCAGAGAGAGAGAGAGAGAGAGAGAGAGACAGAGGTTGTGTAATAGGGAGGTGTGCATTTAATCAACTTGTCATCAGTTTGGTGGCCCGGGTAAACGACTTCGTTTCAAGGGAAGTGATGGTACTTGGACCTAAATAAGTGTCGGTTTGAGTTGAATAATGCTGCAATATACTCCTTCCGTCTTATTTTTTTTGTCCTTTATTTTATTTTGAGATGTCTCAAAATGTTGTCCCATTTCTAAAAATAAAAGTCATTAATTTATTAATGTTCCTATTATACCCCTATTAATTTACTAATTCAATTTTTTAATAAATTTTTTTAAGGGTAGTTTTGGAAACTTATACATTTTTAAAAGGTAAACAAGACAATAAATGATATTCCCTTAAAAAGTTTGACTTTTCAAACAGGACAAAAAAATTGGGACGGAAGGAGTAATAATTTTCACAACAATTTAGTTGGTATGTTCTTTTTTAGGAAACAAAATACATATCAATAACAACTTGTTGTATCAACATGTGGAAAATTTTGTGGCTCCAGACCTTTTTTTTTTTTTTAACTTTAGGATTAAGCTTGGAAACATATTTGAAATTCAGTCATTATGTTCTCTAATTGATTTCAAAAATCTGAGTGCATTAAATGTAGATATCCTTAGAAAATAAATCATTATTAGTGTTTTATTTTGCAACAATGTATTTGAATTAAATTTTGAAACTTAGATGGCGTTTGGTATGGGAAAATTCACATTACCTAAGTGTGTGATATTTTGCAATGTGAATATCTTAGAATGTAACTATTCATTTGTTTAGTTTATTCATAAGATTCTTGAATAAATTATTTATTTTTCCCATACTATTCTTAGATTTATAAATCCAATATCAATTTTTTAAATCTTCCCCCAAATAAACAATGACAAACAAAATATAAACAATAAATTATGACAAATTCATTAAAACTATAATCTAACATTTCAAAATGACATGTGTGCGGGTCGTAAATGAGGCCGATGGGCCCAGCCCCACTTAGGCTCACAACTTATTTGTTTGTTGGGCTGAATTTCCTACTATGGGTCGTTCTCCAACTAAAGGCTCAATGAGATCACTTTTCTCCTCTTCAGCAATACACTACCTCATCTTCCTCCCCTAAGATATTCTCTCTATTTGAATTTTCTACTCTCTATCTTTTCCCCCCTTCCTTTTTCAACCAACCCCATCCATCTTACCCTCCCCTCCTATTTATAGTTCAAAGCTCAGACACAGGTCATCAATGCTCTCATAGTTAGTGCGACAGAGGGTCCAGTAGGGTTCTCTATAAGTGGGAGGTTAGGTATGGGTGGCTTTGGGACTTCATTTCCACTTACGTTGGTAGCTCGGTAGAGTCGGTGCGCGCTTAGTGTTACGGAGGGTCCAATCAGAGGGATGATAAGTGAGAATTTAAGCTTGGATGGCTTTGGGACTTAGTGCCCACCTCCGTTGATAGCTCGGCAGCGGCGCTTAGAGGGACTTCTCTGAACAAAGCAAGGATGACACGCCGTTCAGTGACCTTTCCCCACATGCTCGGTAAATCTCTGCCGAGCATAACTTTAGTAGTGAAGCTTGGGCCCCCGGTTGGCGTTAGTAAGGACCGGACTTTTGGGCGAATGGGAGTTGGGCCCAATTACTGTACACTTGAAGCGAAGATTAGGGACTGAGTGGGCCTAACTGTTTGGATGCCACTGAGTGGGCCTAACTGTTTGGATGCCGCACAACATGTATATTACAAAAATAACTATTCAAATTACTGTTCTTTACGGAAATCACAACATCATGTTTTGTTAATAAAAATAAGCATTTTATTTTATTTTAGTGTCTAACCAATCTTGTGGGGACGTAAAATTGTTCCCCAAGGAGTTCTGCACGGATTCTCACTCAAACTATTTATACAACATACCTATAAGCAAACAAAAAGAGGAAAACACTCCACAATGAGAAACTCAAGCAATTGATTTATCTAAACTTGTGTATTACAACTTTAAGTAAGATGTTACAATAGATAACTCTCACGTTCCCGTGGTGTTATCTTTTCTCTCTCTCTCTGTTTGATTGGTTTTCTTTTTGTTCCTTCATCTCCCTTTTTTCTAGATCCTCTTTCTTTTACCTCTCTTCCCCCTTTTATAGATTCAATCCCTATTCTTATCACTACAGCTGTCTTGTTGCCTGCCAGGGCCTCAAGGATATTTTTATCAACCTTATCGGATTCCTCCCTTCCTTTGTCTTGGAATTATGACTTTTGGGAGTTGTTTGTACTGTTCAAGATGTCTCACCTGTATTTAATGCAGCAGAGGTGAGGTAAGAACCCCGTCATTAATGCAAAGGTAAAGATCTTCAACTTTCTAGTATGTTCCGGAACTTTCCCGTGGTTCCAAGAATATCCTCGAAATCACACGTGGATCACCCGTGCACCGCACCTTGGGTAAGGTGGCACCTTACTATCTCCATGAGAACTAATCTTTTGTGTGACTCATTTTCTCTGTGGTACTTAAGATGACCCAGCTTTCCTCCTTTCAGGGTTTATTATCCATTGGGTCTTCCTTTCAAAACATAGGCCAAACCCAATTCTTTCCCATGGCCCAATTGCTTCTTAGGCTTGTTTGTCCGAGAGGTGACTTGTAAGGTTGAATTTAATCAACCATCTTGTTGGCTTTATTCCATGCCAATTTGCTTGTATTTCAATACTTAGAAACCCTGTATTTAGGTGGGATTCATGTAAGGGTAATGAGTAAGAGAGTGTGAAGAAATGCTCAAGATTGTGCAAGGATGCAGGGTTTCGCAGCTGGGACTCGCAGGTGACTCGCGATTGGCAAGCCGCCAAATGCAGCACACGAGTGAAGCGTGCGAGAAGATGAACAGTCGTGCTAGCAGGAGCACTACATGACAAAAAGTCCAGCTTGGCCGTTTTGTTATCTCGCGGCTTAAACTTGCGACTCAGCCAAGTCGCGAGACCAAACTGCCAACAAGCTCTGTTTTGAAAAACCTGACTCTTCGCATTCCTATCTCACCCTAGTATAAATACCCCTCATGCCCACGAAATGTAGACAGCTTCTAAAAAGAATTTTGAGAGAGAAACCCTAAAAAAAAAAAAAACAAGATTGCCTCATCCACAATCTTCACAAAGAGATTATTCAAATTCCTCTACTCTCACCCTCTCCATTGATACATTCTTGAGAAGTTCTTGACCAAATCATTTTCTTACCATACCAACGTCTATGAGAAGGTCTTTTGGTGCTAAGGGAAGCAGTTTGGAAGGGACCAATGGTTATTGGTTGATGCTATAGTTTATAGCGGAATCCGGCAAGCTAGAAAAAACAAAGGTTCGACGTAACCTTGGTGGAGCAAGAAGCTTGGAAGGCTTAGGTGCCTGGGTAAATTAGGCTTAGAGGGTCTATTGCTGTTCATGTATCCCAACTATATTTTCTAGTGGATTATTAACCACTTGGAGGGCGGTGGAGAGGTTTTACGTTGAGAGTTTCGGTTTCCTTTTCGATAATACATCGCCGTATTGTCTTTGTGTTTGCATCTCTCTTCCCTTAATCTTTATCGTTTAATCTCTGTTGTGGATGTGATTTTAATTGATTTAAATTGTTTATCAATTCTGATATAAGCTTGTTATCATTTTCTACACATACATTGTTTGATATAAAGCTTGAATTGGTATTTTGTTGTTTGGGGGTCTAAACATTCATAGTATTTTCAACGCTATTTGAACTTTCATGACTGTTCCACTCCCCATAAATCCCAAATAGGAGACATAAATATATATTTTATTTTATTTTGGCATTTATGTTGTTGTGGCGTGAAGAGATAAAGATAAAGAAATACATATGTCAATTTATAACAAATGTATTTTTTTTTAATTGAGAATCTGGATACCCACTTGTGTCAAAGGAAATCCACATTCCTACAAGAAGGAGATTGAGTGGGAATCTAAATACCTTTGGCATCTGATTCCATGTGTGATTTGCAATCAAACATAAGAATTTTCCCACATTTTCGAAGATCCTAGAACATTACTCTGGACCAAACGCTACATTCATATAATGCACCTAAGATAATATACTTTAGTTTACTCTTCTTCTTCTTTTTTTTTCTTTTTTTTTTGGGTAATAAAAATATTTAAGTTTTACTCTTAACTTTAATGTTTAATTAATTGAAAAACTATACTTATAAGTGCTTTTAAGTCGTAATACTTGTTTCTTCAATGTAAAAAAACTTGGCTAGTGTATTTTAGGTTTATCAATTAAATTCAACCACATTATTATATTTGTACGGCACCCCGCACTCAAGCCCATTTGGGCCTAGGACTTTGGTGTGGATGTATGGCCCATAAACCCGGCCTCTTTCTACCCAGCAGCCCATCCCAAAGCCACACAAGCGGCGGATCCAAACTTTGCCACTTCATCATTGCTCGGCAATACTTTCCCAAGCAATGATGAAGGACCAACGTTCAAACACCCCGTGTACATATTCGGTAGTGCCTCCGAAGGCGCTGCTACCGAGAATACCTACAGGAGGGGGGAACCAAGTTCCAAGGCCACTCACACCACTCCACACTCTCACCTAACCACCCACTTATGATTGACGACATTGGACCGCTTGTTACACTAAACCTAAAGATAATCATAGCCTCTCCACCAAATTCGAGCTATAAATATGAGGAACACAGGAACATAAAGGGGGTTGTTGAAAGTTCACAAAGAGAAAGATAAAAAGAGTGAGGGAGCAAAAGAGAGAGAGGGAGGAAGGACGAAGAGAAGAGTGATTCAGGCAGTGGAAAAGAGAAAAGTGATTTCATTGAGTCCTAGTGCGGAGAATGACCCAGTGTAGGAAATTCAAGCCCACTATACAAATAAGTTGTCGGCCCCAGTGAGTCCCAGTTCAGTGGCCTCGCTTACGGTGCGCACAATATTGACTAATGTATAAAAAATTTCGATGCCTTTTTTAAGGATAATTAAATTCAACCATATGGTTCATTGGTCAATGCATTTACCTAGTTAATTTTAATTGGAAAACATAAGGTACAACACTTAAGAAATTATTCCTAAATTTTAATCATTCAAATTTCTAGCTCTTTAGATTATAAAACTATTTACAATAAAAATGCTACTAAAATATTTTCCTTATTTATAATAATTCATTTTTTTAGAAAGTTGTAAGAACCAGATTTGAGTCTTTAACCCAAAAGGTGGATGGACTTAGGTCCAAAAAGCTCAAAACAATGAATTTGTAGAGAGTGGGTTGGAAAAAATGGGCTAGAATGAGTTGGACAACAAATAAGGTGGATTCGAATGACAAGAAAAATAAGATAGACGAGTTTTAACTACAGAAAACCGTCCTCGACAAGGTCTGAGGAGATCAATTCTTATATATTACTCCTAAGTTTGATTACAAGTTTGGTTTTTTGTTGCTACAGTGTTTCTCTCTTGATTTCTCGATTTCTTTCTCCCATTGCCTCTTCCTTCTTTTATACTCTCTTCTCCTTTCATCTTTGTCCTCTACGTGCATGCCAAATGGTTAGTGTTGATACTTGTCCCATTAGCACTTTCCATAAGTCTTCATGTAGTAACCGTAAGGCTAATAACCACTGTTCAAGTATCACTTACACATTAATGCGGCCAGAAAGTTAGTTGTAGTGCATTTAATGCAGAGGTAACAGCTTTTTCCTTATATATTTTAGGACTTTCCCCTATCCTATGTTTCTACCATGCCTATCCAGACAAACAGAATTTCCTAAAACATTCCCCTAAACTGCAGACCATCTCTTCTATCCTCGGCATTCATTCTCGGCCCACCCTTTTAGGCCATTATGACCAAAACTAACTTTTTCATTTACTAATACGGACTCTTTTGATAATGTCTACTTCTCTTCGAACGACCCTTTATCCTCAGATTGGGCATCAGGCCCAATATCTACATAAATAATGAACTCCTGGCCCAATACCCCTACAAAAGTAATTAATTATTGGCGTAAATGCACTTTTAGTCCCTACATTTTATTTTTTCCACTTTTAGTCCCTAAAACTAATTTACGCGTTCCATTTTAATCCTTTCCGTCAGTCAACTGACGGAAATAGCTGAGGTGGCAGCCGGAGCAATTAAAATATTATAAAAATGCCACATCACCCATGACACGTCAGCATATAAATTTAAAAAATTAATTTATTAATTTTAACAAAATTAAAAAACATAAAAAAAAAAAAACAAAATTTAAAACATAAAAATGTATTAGAAAATCAAACCAAGAACACAAATTCAAAATAAAACCCATTGAATCAAATTAAACCCAAGAACTCAGCCCCGCAACCCAGAAAATCAAAAACAATAAAGAGAGAGAGAATCAAAGCAATTTTCTTCTCGGGAAACAAACAATTCAAAATCAGCTAAAAAATCACCCTTAAACACAAATTCAGAAGAGAAATTCCAAACAAATTTCTTCTCGGGAAAAAAACAGTTCAAAATCAACTAAAAAAAATCACTCTCAAAACAAATTTAGGAGAGAGAGAAATTCCAAATAATTTTCCGTTTCCTTTTCTTTTTTTCCTTCGTTTTCCTCCACTTTCTCAACAACCAAACACCACGAAACCAGTTCAAACTCAGATAAAAAACACATTCTTTTAAACAATAAAGCAAAAACCCAAAGCATATATAACCAACTCTCTCTCATGGATCTGTTGGCTGGGTTTCATCAACTCTCTCTCTCTCTCTAAAAACTCAAACCTTTCTCATCAAATCAGGGCTCTCTCTGCCAATCTCTCTCGACGGTGGCGACGCTGTGCTGGTGGCATGAGGGTTGTGGGCTGTGGGGTGGGTTGTGGGTTTTGTGGCATGGGTTTTTGCTAGGTTGTAAGGTGGTTCGATGGTTGTGGCGTGGTGGTGGAGTGGTAACGGGCCATGGTAGCATATGGGTTGTGGGTTGTGGGCTAGGGATCGGCGTTGACGGCGTGCGGTGTGCAGCTGGGAACAGCAGCCCCTCTCTCTTCTTTCACTCTCCGATTCTCTCTCTTCTTTATTTCTCTAACTCCGATTCTGTCTCTCAGATTGGGTTTTGGTTTTGGTTTGATTTTTTTGTTATGGGTATTGGTGCATTTGCAGATTCATGGTGGTGGCGGCGGCGGGGGTTGCTATGGTGGTGGTGGGGATGGGTTCATTGTGGGTTTACGGAGGTGGCCACGGATTTGGGTGGCGATTGGTTAAAGTTTGGGTTGGATTTAATTGATGTATGAGTCAAATTTAGTGGGTCTGTGGGTGTTTTGGTGGTGGTAAGGATTTTCAGTGGTGGTGGTTTGTTGGTTTGGTGGTTGGTGGTGACAGAATTGGTGTTTTTGGTGTTTGTGGCTGAGTGAGAGAAGAAGGTAGTTGATTTTCTGGGTTGCGGGGCTGAGTTCTTGGGTTTAATTTGATTCAATGGGTTAATTTTGAATTTGTGTTCTTGGTTTGATTTTCTAATACATTTTTATGTTTTAAATTTTGTTTTTATGTTTTTTAATTTTGTTAAAATTAATAAATTAATTTTTTAAATTTATATGTTGACATGTCATGGGTGATGTGGCATTTTTATAATATTTTAATTGCTCCGGCTGCCACCTCAGCTATTTCCGTCGGTTGACTGACGGAAATGACTAAAATGGAACGCGTAAATTGGTTTTAGGGAATAAAAGTGGAAAAAATAAAATGTAGGGACTAAAATGGAAAAACGTCAAAATATAGGGACTAAAAGTGCATTTACGCCTTAATTATTTATAATAATTCTATTAGTAAAAGTATACAACTTTTTGGTGTCACTTTTTAAATGGTTCAAAATACCCTTACATTAATAAATGTTAGGCCACATTTGAAATTTAAAACCAATTATCCACATTCCTCACTTTTTGACACCGGAACAACTACCTGTAACCCCCCATATTTTGATTTTTTTTAAAAAAAATTAAAACCAATATTTTTCTGATTAAAATATTATTATATTTTAGGCTATTTTAGATATAGAATAAATCTAAATAATTGCTTATATAAAACACGTGAGAAGAAACTAGTATCCTAGTATATATTTATTACCTTCAATTTATAAATTTTTAATGGCAATAGTTTATTATTATTTTGTAGTATCGTTATTTTCCTGGAACTTAATTTAATTGTTCTGTTTTAAAAATCGGAAAAAAGTAACGAATGTTTTAAGGACATTGATTTAGGTGATATTTTCCCAAAAAATATATTAATGGAAAAAATAATTTTTTATTAAAGTGATATCAAAATTTTCAAAAAATAGTTTATTAATAAATACTTTCTAAGGATACCTATTAACCGTATATTTTAAAAATATATAGAAAAAAAATTATAAGAAAAATATATCGATCTTTATAGTTTTTACCCCTAAGCTTTTTTTTAAAAAATAATTATATTTCGCCTCTCTCTTTCCCCCCTCTTCAAGATGGTCATCCCACCTTTATAATATTGTGCACAATAAGGGTAGGCTTGTTGATTAGGTTTTTACTCGTCAATTTGATTATCTGATTTTTGTTCAAAATTTTGTTTTGGCAATAAATTAGTGGTGTTTAGTATTTTGTCATCTAATTGAGCAAAATGGTGCAATCAAACCTAGGTTGAACCTATTCAACTATGATCAAAGTCAATAAAATGAAGGTTTCAATTGTAAATTAATGAATTCTTTAATCTTATTTGCGATTGAAGTAAATAGACACATAGTTATCTGAGTTTTTTAAAGTCTCAAGTATAAGTGAGGAGTTTGTGTCTTAGTAAAAACTGAATCACACACCAATAAGAAGAAAGTGTTTTTAGTTATTGGACTTCAGTGTCTAACGAGAAGAAATCGGTTGAATAGGAAGGGTAAGAGAGAAAAATTATGATTAATCCAAAAATTAAACTACAAACTTAACAATTCGAGACAAAGAGTAATTTCTCAAAGTAAAATTAATAGCTAGGGACTTCAAAAATTTCAAAATCTTGAATACTCAAAGAAATTGCTAAACTTTCAATTTTATCCTAATTATCCTAAGCTATTTTGCCCTAATTCTTTCCTTAGAAGTTACAAGCATCGAATCTAAATTTCATGTTAAACACATAGAGGCGTAGCTGGTGCTTGTGTTGTACTCTGATCCAAAATATGTAATGAGGAATAGATTCTGTATTCAATGGATGCATCCTTGTCGGCTGCTCTAAATTCTTTATTTATGCCTTTCGTTATATTTCTCTATAAGAAGTCGTTGTCTCGAAACGACCTTTTAGGGGGAAGCTATCCATGGTTACTCACTCTTCGCCTGCAAAGACCATATGGGCCCCCAGAGGAGGGAAATTAGTAATTACAAATAATTTTTCTGTCGGGTGAATTTAATGGTTAAAAGGTCGTTAATATTTATGAAGTATGGACTAATGTTAGTCAAGTTTAACACTTTTCAAAATTGATTAATTTGATCTCTAATTACTTAAGGGGAGAGAAAAATGAGAAACAATTTAGAAACCAAATCAATCAATTTTGAAAATTTTAAACATGATTGACATTTACTCAAACCTCAATAGTTTTTGTTTATTTATTCATGTTTAAGTACTAAATACTAAACAGTAGTATTCTTGTTACGTAATTAGGGGGAAAAAAGTTGCAGTAGTGTAATTATATATATATATATATATATATATATATATATATATATTATTAAGTTAGTTTTCTATTCCTGATTGGATTTTTCATCGTGAAGTTAAAAATGGAAGCATGCCATTTTTTTCGTTCTTATTAATAAAGGAAAATTTTAATGAGTATTATTAGAATACTAGTTAATAATTTATTTAAAAAAATTTTTTATGAAAAATAAAAAAAAATTAATATTTTAATAATTTTTTTTTTATTTTTTATAAAAATATTATCAAAATTTTTTTAAAATAAATTATTAACTAGTACTTTAGGTGTTCTTGTTAACCTGACTGGTAAATAAATATATTTATTCATAAAATAAATAGTTAACAGTTTACAAAAACTCACAAAGAGAGAAGAGGTAAATATGAGATCATGGGTATGTGTTCTGTAGTTTATCTCTTCGAGGTGGCTGTCTAATGCACAGGCTTTATGATGCACATATCTTGTAAGATACGAAAACAAAACTGTCTGACCAACTTCGATACACCTCACATCTTTTTCTCATTTAATATCCCCATGTCACCATTCAGCCAAAAAATATATATATATATATATATATATCCCCATGTCACCACTGTTCAAAACTAAAATCCTCAGGAGAGGAGAAAAGAAAATCACAATTATGAAAGAAAAACTGTCCAGACAGCTGCCTTGATTTGCTAAGCTTTATTAGTAATTAATACCAGACAGCCTTACCATTTGTTTTTGGTAATATTTCTTTTATCGTTTTTAGTTTTCTAGAAGATTTAATTTTTGCACAAAAATTATGACATCACTTTGATTTATTGCTTAAATTGCTAAGACTTTAGGTTTGGATAGGTTGGTTGATATATCATAGGTTTGTATGTGGTTTTATGTGTTGAACTGATGCTAGAGGTTGAAAGAAAAAGAGAGGAAAAAAAATGACTATTAAAAAGTCCAAGAAAATGTGATGAATCATGCCAAGTCTGAAAAAAAGTAACGAATAGAAAGGAATAATAAAAAAAGATTAAAAGATAATATTTTAATAAAAATAGAGTTTAGAATGTTGAAAATATTATAAAATAGTATAGTATAATGATAAAATGACTTTTTAGAATGATAAAATAAAATATATTTAATATTTCTCAATATTAATACTCTAATACTAGACAGCCTTGCCTTTTTTTATTTTTGTAATATTTCTTTTCAGGTTTTCTCTTTTCTAGAAAAATTGAATTTTTGCACAAAAATTACGACATCACTTTTGGGTAATGCTTCCCAATCTTTACTACAAGCAAATGGCTACTATTAACATAATTTTTGGTAAAACCAATCAAACCATGCCTCACGTCAGCAAAGCAAACTGTGAAAAGTAAAAAATATTGCGTTTCTGTCGTTCTTATCCACACTGTTTTTTTCCTTCCATCTCCATTTCCTTTGCTCGGTTAATTGGCTAGCTCGTGTGTAAATTAAGAAGAACTCTTAAATCTTAAGTACACTGGATATAAATATAATCATGAACTCAATGTAAACTTAACAAATTTATTGAACAAAATAAACCCACGAATAATACAACTCTTTCAATCCAAACCCAAACCCCATCTATACGCGTAGGAATAGGGTTTTATAATATGGATTAAAGGAGAACTACAAAGCATGAGAGATTGTGTGTGTGCAATCCAACTATTTTGGTCATATCCTATCTACTACTTAAATACTTATAACATGTTAGCTCAATCAGGGATTGAAAATGAAGTCGCCGCACTTGCATTTCCAGCACATAGGCTTGTAGTTAGAGGTGCCATCCCCTCTAGAATATGCAATACTTGGGGTTGCACGCAAAGCATAGAATTGGCTTCTTCTGTGGTTTTGCACTTGTGGGACAATAGGAACCTGAACTGCCTCACAGTGCCCACAAGAGCTACACCTCTTCTCACACCTTGGTGGCCTTGACCCTATCTGAGTTCTCACCATCCTTGCCACTTTCTTCACTTCTATCCCTTTCTGTATGTACACAATGTTCGAATTCAACATCAGCTTCAAAATAATTTAAATAGAGGAAATGATCAATATATACAGAAGGGAACTTGTTGTTACTTACTTGAGCAGCCTCAACTAACTTGGGAAGACCTCTACCTGCAATAAATAGAAATTAGCAAAAGTACAATTCAGACCAAAAAAAAGCAAAGGGTTTCTCTATGACTATGAGTAGTATAACTAGTACCTTCAGCCATGAATCTCACTTGGGTCAAGCTTGAAAACAAAAGTGCTAAGAGCAAGGAACTGACTAGGTGTCTATTTTTGTTCCAACAAAGGCAATTTTCAGTGCTGCCCATTTTTTCACTGAAGAGAATGCCAGTTCTTTTGAGTGTAAAAACCTTGAGAGGATAACAATAACGGAGGATAGAAATAGAACACAGTAAATAAGAGAGAGAGGCCTGAATGGTGGCAGAATAGAAGGAAAATGAAACTGCAATTTTGGTAATTGTCCAAAAGGGTTTTCAGAGATTAAAAGCAACTTTCATAATTCAAATATGATCACTCCCTTTTACCCCTTATATATTTTCCCTATCAGTTGTGTACGTGTAAGGCAAAAAGATTACTGTACAAATCTATAGTGAGCTTAAAGAAAGAGTAAAAGCACCCCAACCGAAAACGGAATGACCATAACCTCGTTTCATGAGCTACCAAAAAAAACCAAAAACTGTACAACATGTTTAAACAACTGAAAGCAGCAGAAAAGGAGGGATGGACAGCTCAGCAACAATAAAAGCAGGGCCCGAGAAAAGGGTCATTTTCATATACTGTCATGGTCCCACAGCAGCACCAAGAAAATTTTCCCACAAAGGACAAAACAGTATAAATCAGAGGGTAAGGATTTTCGGACTATTGGGTTTTCGTTTTCCTTCGAATTTTTACCTCATTTTGTCCCTCACGTTTTGTGTTTGTTTCTTCTGGAAATTTGGGCGTGCAGGTCCATTTTGACACGCCAAACAGCTTGCTTAATTTCTCTACTTTTTGATTTTATTTTGATTTTTTTATATATATGTTTTGAGGAAAAACTTTTTACAAAAAATATATTTCCCAAGGAAGATACCATATTTGAGGGTACGTATCTAGAGAATCGACTCATGGGAGCTAGCTAGAGGGACTGTTTAAGTTGCTTGAGAAGCGATGTATTTCGAGTAGGTAAGGTCGGTGTGAGCCATTTCATCAGCTGCATGCAAATTCACGCCCATTCAGCCAAAAAAAAAAAAAATTCACGCCCACTCGTCGATCTTGGGGAATGGAGTCAGAAGTTCGAGCACCGCGCATGCGTTTGGTATACGTCGCGCAAAATCTTAGCAGTAATTACTAATGAGGCACATTATAATCACTTCATTATTCATCATCATGTACGACCTGGTTACTGGTTACTACTATAATTTTAGTGTAAATAGTAAATTCCACCTGCCAACTCATTGCCCCTTTTTTGTTTGTTTGTGGGAAGTATGAAACCCATCAATTTGTTTTCTATAGCATGTGATATTTAAAATTTTAAAAACTATTTAGCTCCACATTAAGCGCCCTGGGCCCCTATCCTACTAAGTATGTTTGAATACAGTTTTGAACCTATTTCGTTTGTACACTAGAACGGAACATTTTGGTAAATGTTGTTAATAATATAAAGTGAGAAAAAGATTGAATAGTATGTATATTAATGTGTGCAAAATAATGTACAAGAGAGAGCTTTATGTAAGCTAAGTATGTGTGCAGTACAAGTAAGGTATACTGGGCTAAGCCCAATGAGCTAATCTAGCCTAATTTATACACTAACATATCTAGTCTAATCTATACACTAACATAACTCCTCAAACTTGAGGTAGCAAGGAGGAAGCCAATTAGATTTTGGATATAAGATTTCGAAGACAACCAGGCGGGTGAGACTTTGTGAATATATCAGCAGGCTGGTCAGCAGAGGAGATGGAAAACAACTTGAGATTGCCTTTCTTGAGATGCTGGTGAGTGATGTGGCAATCAATCTCAATGTGTTTGGTGTATTCGTGGAAGAAATCATTATGAGCAATGTAGATAGCACTACAATTGTCACAATAAAGAGGAGTAGCAGTGGGCTGTGGAGCATCCATGTCAGCCAAGAGCCAGCGAAGCCAAACAAGCTCGCAGGTGGTGTCGGCAAGATCCAAGACAGGCGGGTCATATGCCGAGGACAGAACCGGAGATGAGTCGTCTGGAGAGGTAACCGATGTTGAAGAATCCTCAACAAGTTCAGGATAGAGAGGGAGGAAAAGATCAGTAAAAATGGGAGACTCTAAGGGAGAGGATGTAGGAAACTGCTGAAGACTTGTGAATGAACGATGTTCATAAAACTCAACATGACAGGAGACACGAAGGTGACGAGAAATGGGATCATAGCAGCGAAACCCCTTTTGAGATACACCATAACCAAGGAAACAACAAAGACGAGCACGAGGCTGGAGCTTTGTTTGTTCATGAGGAGGAAGAGAGACAAAGCAAGCACAACCAAAAACTCGAAGAGAGGAGTAGTCAGGAGTTTGACCATAGAGAAGCTTGAATGGAGATTTGTTATGTGTAGTTGGTGAAGGAATACTATTAATGGTGTACACAGTAGTGAGTGCAGCCTCACCCGAAAAGCACTTAGGAAGAGAGGTAGAAATGAGAAGGGTACGGATAACATCAAGAATGTGACGATGTTTTCGTTCTGCACGACTATTTTGTTGAAAGGTGTAAGGACAAGACCACTGAAGAAGGGTATCATGACTGTCTAAAAAGGATAGGAAAGATTTATCATTATATTTTTTAGCATTATCTGATCGAAAGACTTTGACGGTACGATTAAACTGTGTTTCAATCATTTTATGAAATATTTGGTAAATAGACACAAGTTCAAACTTATGGTGAAGCAGATAAATCCAAGTATATCGAGAAAAATCATCCACAAATATGACAAAATATCTAGATCCTCCCTCAGTGGGAACAGGTGCAGGACTCCAAATATCAAAATGTATAAGATCAAAAAGTGCAGAAGAAAATGAGTCACTATTATTAAAGGGCAATTTAGTTTATTTGCCAAAATGACATGAAATACAATCAAAATTTTGAAACTGAACTGAACCTAAATGACCTTGAGAAGCTAACAACTGAAGATGAGATAAGGATGGATGACTAAGACAAGCATGCCATAGATCAGAGTGGCGGTGGTAGTAGCTGCAGAAATAACTTGTGAAGAAATCTTCAAGTCATGAACATCAAACATGCAACCAACCTTACGGCTTGTCCCAAGCACTTGACCCGTCCGGAGATCCTGCACATCCACACCATGATTAGTAAATAGAAGATCTACGCCTAATTCACAAAGTTGACCAACAAAAAGCAAATTAAGGAATAACTTTGGGATATAAAAAGTGTCACTAAGGGACAAACAATGAGAAGTGATTGTTCATTTATGACTAACAGGCATAAGAGTTCCATCGGCAGTGTAAATGGTGATTGGATGTTCTAAGAGTGCCTTATCAGAAAATTGGGATTCATCAGAGTCATATGGTTACAACATGTAGTATCAAAAAACCAAGGTTGTTTACCTGAGGTGACAAAAAGGGCAGTGGAAGTGCGGGATAAAACCTATTGAACAACTGCCTTAATATCAGCTATAGTAAGTGAGGAAGCCAAAGATGGACCTGTTGGAACCGATGGATTTGAAGGACATATAGCAACTGCCTGAGGAAGAGAAGCTTTATTTTGCTCTTGCACAAATTTCTGCAGTTTGCGACAAACTAAGATGTCATGGCCTTTATCACTACAAAACGTGCAGTGAGTACCTTTGGAAGACTGAGAGGTGGGACGCCCAGAGTTTATTCGTGGAGGAGCAGTGAATGAAGCAATGAGAGACTGTGGAGATGGTGTAGCCAATACATGATCAGATGATGACATGTGATGAGTAGGCCGAAGGTTCTCCTCATAAATGAGCTCTTTGATTGCAGTATCAAGAGAAGGAGAAAGAGACTGGCTAAGCAGAAAAGCCCTAGTAAGCTCAAAATCCTCACATAAACCCATCATGAAGTGCATAAATTTTCGGCGATTTCGATATTTGACAAATAGCTCAGTGTCTTTAGAACACACTAGTGGAGGATCTGCAGCAGAGAGTTGTTCTCACATAGTAGAAGTATGAGAATAAAAATCAGAAATAGACTGATCTGGCTCTTGGCGCATTTGATAAAGTTTTGATTCAATGTGGA
Source organism: Quercus variabilis (assembly GCA_030445155.1). Lineage (NCBI taxonomy): Eukaryota > Viridiplantae > Streptophyta > Magnoliopsida > Fagales > Fagaceae > Quercus > Quercus variabilis. The sequence goes on from CP129456.1 coordinate 37,078,790, forward strand.
ACTCTAAGCTTGAATCATTAGTACAATTATAACAATCGGCAAAAAATTTCCAAGCAACCTCAGCAGTTTCAAGACAAGGAAGAGGATTATGAATAGAGGGAATAGATGTATTGATAAACCAAGACAAGATCTTACTCTGAATACTCTCCCATTCCTATAGGCGTTCTTCATAATCATCAGCAGTCTTGGAGGCATCTTCAGCAGCTGTGGCTTTGGACTTAGGGTTTGGTACTAACTTAGGAATTGAACCAGTCACATATCTCCACAGTTTACAACCCTTGAGAAAGACAGTCATATTCTGAGATCATATATGATAGCTAGTAGGACCATCTAACATAATGGTGATAGGACGAATGATATCTCCTTCATTTTGTTAAGCCATAATGAAAAAAATGACCAAAAAGTGGGATTTAGAAACCTCAAATAAAGAAACGAAGCCCAAAATCAAAATCTACGCGAAAAACTGAGCAAGACAAGTCTTGTTGAAAAATTTTGACTTTGGTCAAAGTCAACGGTCTGGGTCAACAGTCAACGACTGGATGCTGACGTATGCTAACGTGGGATGCTGATGTGGCTGTGTGACGTCACTCTATGGCTGACATGACAGGATGCAATACGGGAAGGCGCGTGGAAGCGCGTGACATAAATGATTCGGCGCGTGTGAAATGAAGACGGTGCATGCTCGTGAGGCAGAAACTTCAGCCGATGCGTGGGAGCGTGTTAGAGGTGGTTTATGGCCGTTCTTGGTTGGGTTTTGCTCAGGATTGTCAGATCTGCCAATGTGTGCCTTGACTTTGGCGGTTTGATCAACAAATTGACGAAATCCAAGTGTTCTAGGGTTGTGGGCGTGACGATGGTGATTCGTTTCTGACAGTAACTACTGGATGAAGGCGAGGGCGGCGGAAGAACGCCAAAGATGTCCACAGGAACCAAAAAATCAAAGGAAAGGCTCTGATTCCATGTTAACAATATAAAGTGAGAGAAAGACTGAATAGTTTGTATATTGATATGTGCAAAATAATGTACAAAAGAGAGCCTTATATAGGCTAGGTATGTGTGCAGTACAAGTAATATGAGTGCAGTACAAGTAAGGTATACTAAACTAAGCCCAATGGGCTAATCTAGCCTAATCTATACACTAACAAATGCCTATCTCAATCTATTGTTTGGAATTACCGCTAAAACTTTATATATGTATATTATACCACATTTAGATACCTAAGTTGCATCATATGATATTATATCACATTATATTATTAATTCAAAATCAAAGTAAAGAAAAAAAAAATCATTTGATAGCCAGAAAAGAAAAATTATTAATTAAAGAAGAAAACAAGTCATGTCAAATATGAGTAAAGTAAACAAGAAAAACACAATTATAAAGGAAAGTAATAAAAAAATGTCATATGTGAATGAAATTTTAAAAAATAAAATAAAAAAATCATGGATTTAAGAAAAAAATAATTATTATTTTTACATTCTAGCCAGAATCACCGTATTGGGTGGAATGAAGCAGAATGGTCCATAATTTAGAATGAAATGGAATAAAGGGATGATTCGTATTGGTTACCTAATTGGAATAGAAAATTCTGTTCATTTCGAGGAACGGAATAGAATTCATAATTATATTGGGATAGAAAAAGATTACCAAATCTGGTGTGTGCACATTTGGAAATATCTTAACAAAGTTTTTACATTTATTTTTTTTGTCTCAATTTATTTTTATTTTTAAATAATCAAACTTCTATTTTTTTTTTTTAAATTAACTAATTTTTAGCTTTTCATAACATATTTAAAATAGAAATTACCCAAAAAAACATATCTTTTAATAAACATTATACAAATAAACTATCGAAAATAAGCAAAAGTCAAACATACTTGGAAGGAGAGGGGGGGGGGGGGGGAACTGTTGTAATTACTAACACCTAATTTTTATAATATTTTTCACAACTTATTAAGGTGATAGGTTGTAATTAAAGAAGTAACATGATTTTTAAATCAATCACAACAAGACTCATTAACCATTCTAAAAATAAAAATAAAAATTTGACCAAAATTATTTGGGAAATACATTTTATCACCTGAAATTATACACCATATTACACTTTACACTCTAAACTTTTTAAATGCACGTTTTGTACCATAAATTATAACATTTGTTACACTTTGCACCTCGACGTTAAGTTTGGTGTTAACTTGGAGGGAAATTCAAAATTTAGGATGCAAAGTGTAATAAGGAATACAATTTAGGGTGATAAAGTGTAATTTCTTATATATTTTTTTAAGGGATTGAGAAGATATGCAATTAGGGATCTTTTCAAATGGTGTCATAGTTTTTTATCCAAATTAACGCCAAACTTAATGTAATGGTGCAAAGTGTAACAACGATCATAATTTTAGGTGCAATATATACATTCAAAAAGTTTATGGTGTAAAGTGTAACATGAGGTATAATTTAGGATGGTAAAATATAATTTTCCCTATTTGTTGAGAGAAAAGAAAGCACAATGCAAACAATAATAAACAATAAATTATCTCCTATCTTTCATCCACAGAATTATCATATGATGATCATATCAATTCATGGATGAAGAATAACTTTTCAGGGCACATCGATATATATATATTTTTTAGGGAGTTTCAACTTATGACATCCGCTCTTAATAATATCTTTTTATCATCAGATCAAGACACCAATCAGTTTTTGGTGTAGGCGGGGATTGAACCTCAGATCTCTAATATAACCATCAGAAACTTTACCGGTTTTAATAAAATCTTTTTATCATCAGATCAAGACGCCAATCAGTTTTTTGTGTAGGCGGGGATTGAACCTCGAATCTCTTATATAACCATTAGAAACTTTACCGATTTTTTGTGTAGGCAAATCGATATGTTTATTTGTCTTCATAGATCTTTGTCGCTTTGGTCCCAAACACCATTTCCAAGGGTTGTATCGTTCCAACATTGTTCTAAAACATTTACAAAAAAAAAAAACAAAAAAAAACAAAAAACAAAAAACAAAAAACAAAATCAAAAAGAATGACCCACAGTGGCCACTTCGAGCGACACTAGTAGATTTTGAAGCCCATTATTTGATTGCTTACTCGTTACTACCCAACTAGTAATAGAGTTTTCCATATGAGCTCACAATTTTTTTTTTCTTCCAAATTAAGAAGAGAAAAGAGGAAAGAAAATGCCATTAAGAAAAAAAAAAAAGGTACAAAATGATGAGAGGAGCTTTGGAGCTGGTGGCAAAAATGAGAACACCGCTCTCCTGGCAAAATAGGATTAGCACTTATTAAATAAAAGGAATGTGCCTTTGGTCTCAAATCATGAAGGCCAAGCTATCATGGATGTATGATGGGCCTTGCAGGATGGTCTTTTACAGTCTTTTACTTTGCAATAACAGAAAATTTATAGTTGTTGTCATTAAAGCTATTATTGATGTGTTAGCTAACCTTAGACAATCTAACTCTGTGATTTCCTCGATTGTAGATGATTGCAAGCAGTTGGCTTTCCAGATTTCCTAGGTTCAATTTAGAAATTACTTCATGGAAGCAAATAGATGTGCAGATACTTTAGCTAGAGTTGGATCGCAACAATCTTTAGATTTCATTTTGTATGACAATTCGCCTTTGGACTTAGGGACTATTTTAGACTCCTATAGAGCCACTCTGTATCTGGTGTTTCCATAAGATGATTGTTAACCTTTAGTTTTCTTTTGAATGAATCTCCTTTCTACCACCAAAAAAAAAAAAAAATCTTGAAGTCCAGATATAGCCTTTGCAAATGCTTTAAATGTGTGAAAAAAATGCTTAGGTTAGGCTGTTAGAAGTGGTAGGACTAGCCGATTTTGGACTTATATAATTGGCCGGACGTCGGTCCAAAAGGGAATCCAGAGCTCCCTGAGGAAAATGCGATTTTAGGTCGATTTCCTTTGACATCCCCTTTTATTTTTATTTTTGTACGGTACTTTACTCTTAAGAAATCAAGTACTGAGTATTTTTTTTTTCACATTTTTTTTTTTGTAAATTTTATATTATTAAGTGAATTATAAATATTTAATATTGTAATTAGTATTTAGATTGTAAATGGTGAAGTGATTTATTATTTTCTTTTTCTTTTTTTTTGGTATAAAACTTTATTTTCAAGAAATCAAGTACTAGGTATTTTTTTTTATTTGTAAATTTTATATTATTAAGTGGATTATAAATATTTAAAATAGTAATTAGTATTTAGATTGTGGACTATGGAGTGATTTTTTATTTTTTTTTCTTTTTGTATAGGATTTTATTTTCAAGAAATCAAGTACTGGGTAAAAAAAAATTACTTTTTTTTTTCTTTTGTAAAATTTATATTATTAATTGGATAAAAAATATTTAAGATAGTAATTAGTATTTAGATTGTGGACTGCAGAGAGTTTTTTTTTTTTTTTTTGGTACGGTACTTTACTTTCAAAAAATCAAGTACTGGATAATTTTTTTTAATAATTTTTTTTCTTTTATAAATTTTATATTATTAGGTAGATTATAAATATTTAAGATAGTAATTAGTATTTAGATTATGAAATGTAGAGTGATTTATCTCCTTTTTTTTTTTTTTGTATAGGAATTTACTTTCAAGAAATCAAGTATTGGGTAAAAAAAAATTTTACTTTTATTTTTTTTTATAAATTTTTATTATTAAGTGGATTATAAATATTTAAGATAGTAACTAGTATTTAAATTGTGGATTATGGAGCGATTTATCTTCATTTTTTTAAAATCTTTTTTTTTAATATGATACTTTACTTTTAAGAAATCAAATACAAGGTAATTTTTTTTTTTCACTGCCTTTTTTTTTTTTTTTTGTAAATTTTATATTATTAAATAAATTATAAATATTGAAAATAGTAATTAGTATTTAGAGTTTACAATGTGGAGTGATTTATCTTTATTCTTTTTTTTTAATGGTATTTTAATTTCCAGAAATCAAGTACTAAGTAAAAAAAAAAAAAATTCACTTTTTTTTTTTTCCTTTTGTAAATTTTTTATTATTAAGTGGATTATAAATATTTAAGATAGGAATTAGTATTTAGATTTTAGACTGTGAATTGATTTATCTTTTTCTTTTCTTTTTTGTCTGGTACTTTACTTTCAAGAAATCAAGTACTGGATAAAATTTTTTTTTTTTCACTTTTTTTTTTTTTTATTTTGTAAATTTTATATTATTTGGTGAATTATAAATATTTAAGATAATAATTAGTATTTAGATTGTGGATTGTGGAGTAATTTTTTTTTTTTTTCATTTTGTATGGTACTTTACTTTCAAGAAATCAAGTACTGCGTAATTTTTTTGTTTTCACTTTTTTTTTTTTTTTTCTTTTGTAAATTTCATATTATTAAGTGGATTATTAATATTTAAGATAGTAATTAGTATTTAGAATGTGGACTGCAAAGTCATTTATCTTTTCTTTCTTTTTTCTTCTTGTGTGGTACTTTACTTTCAAGAAATCAAGTACTAGGTATTTTTTTTTTTTTACTTTTTTTTTTCTTTTGTAAATTTTATATTGTTAAGTGAATTATAAATTTTAATATCGTAATTAGTATTTAGATTGTGAATTGTGGAGTAATTTATTTATTTATTTTTCTTTTTGTATAGGACTTTACTTTTAAAAAATTAAGTACTGGGTAATATTTTTTTTCTACTTTTTTATAAATTTTATATTATTAAGTATATTATAAATATTTAAGATTGTAATTAGTATTTAGATTGTGGACTGTGGAATGATTTATCTTTTTTTTTTCCTTTTGGTATGATACTTTACTTTCAATAAATCAAGTGCTAGGTAATTTTATTTTTTTTTCACTTTTGTAAATTTTATATTATTAAATAGATTTTAAATATTTAAGATAGTAATTAGTATTTAGATTGTGAATTATGGAGTGATTTATCTTTCTTTTTTTTTCTTTTTGTACGGTACTTTACTTTCACTAGATCAAGTACTGAGTAAATTTGATTTTTTTACTTTTTTTTTCTTTTGTAAATTTTATATTATTAAGTATTTAGAATGTGGACTACGAAGTGATTTATCTTTTTTTTTTTGTATTGTACTTTATTTTCAAGAAATTAAGTACTGCGTAAATTCTTTTTTTTCACTTTATTTCTTTCTTTTGTCAATTTTATATTATTAAGACGATTATAAATATTTAAGAAAGTAATTAGTATTTAGATTATGGACTGTGAAGTGATTTATATTTTTTATATTCTTTTTGTTTGGTACTTTATTTTCAAGAAATTAAGCGCTAGGTAAATTTTTTTTCATTTTTTTTTCTTTTGTAAATTTTATATTATTAAGTGGATTATAAATATTTAAGATAGTAATTAGTATTTATAGTGTGGACTGTTGAGTAATTTATCTTTTTTTTTTTTAATAGGACTTTACTTTCAAGAAATCAATTATTGAGTAATTTTTTTTCTTTTGTAATTTTTATATTATTAAGTGTATTATATATATTTAAGATAGTAATTAATATTTTGATTCTGCACTGTGAAGTGATTTATCTTTATCTTTTTTTTTTGTATGATATTTTACTATCAAGAAATCAAGTATTAGGTAAATTTTTTTTTCACTTTTTTTTTTGTAAGTTTTATATTATTAAGTGGATTATAAATATTTACATCATTTTTTAGATCCTTAGAATATTTCAGTCACTTTTTAGGTTACGAGGTCATTTTAGTAATTTTAAGTTTCAAGGTCGTTTCGGACAGTTTCTAAGTTTCAAGGTCATGTGGTTATTTTTTTTATCTTCAGGGTATTTTGATCATTTTTTAGGTTTCATTATTATTGTCATTTTTTGGGTTTTATGGTAATTTTGGTCTTTTTAAAAAGTTTCAGGGTCATTTTGTCAATTTTTTTTCTAAGGATTTTTTGGTCATTTTTTAAGTTTCACGGTTATTTCGGTCTCTTTTTTTTTTTGGGTTTTTTAGTAATTTTGGTAATTATTTTTGAGTTTTAGGGTGATTCTGTCATTTTTTAGGTTCTAAGGGCATTTCAGTCATTTTTTAGGTTTCTGAGGTATTATGGTACTTGGTGAGAAGAAAAAAAGGAACTATCGAGTGTGACAAAAGTACCACCAAGTATGAGAAATGTACGGTCTAATGTGATGTTAATACTACCTAATGTGACATTAGAACTATCAAATGTGATATAGAAATAAAGGGAACACCAAATGTGACAAAAATACAGTTACATGTAATATTGATACTGCATAATGTGAGGACGACACCATCAAATGTGAGAAAAAATTAAAGTACAACCAAATGTAAAAAAGTACGATCAAATGTGATATTGGTACTGCCTAATGTAATAATAGAATCATCATTTGCGAGAAAAAAAATTGAACCGCCAAATGTGACAAAAGTACAGTCACATGTGATTTTAATACTGCACAATTTGAAGATGGTACCATTAAATGTTAGAAAAAAAATACAAGTACAACCGAATGTGACAAAAGTAGTGTCATATGTGATGTTGGTTCTGCGTAATATGATAATAAACCATCAAATGTGAAAAAAATAATAATAATAAGGGAACTATCAAGTGTGACAAAAATATGGTTACATGTAATATTGGTACTGCCCAAATCTCAATGTGAAGAAGAAATTGTCAAATGTGAGTAAAAATTAAAGTACCACTGAATGTGAGAAAAATATGATCAAATAAGATGTTAGTACGGCTCAATATAACAATGGAACTATCAAATGTAAGAAAAAAATAAGGAAACTACCGAATGTGATAAAAGTATAGTCACATGTGATATTGGTACTGTACAATTTAAAGATGGTACTATCAAATGTATGAAAAAAAATATAAGTACAACCGAATGTGGCAAAAGTACGATCAAATGTGATGTTTGTACTTTCCAATGTGACAATGGAAAATCAAATGTGAGAAAAAATAAGGAAACCATCGAATGTGACAAAAGTATAGTCACATGAGATGTTGGTACTGCCTAATGTAAAAATAAAACTGTCAAATGTGAGGAAAAAATTAAAAGACCACCAAATGTGAGAAAAGTACGATCAAATGTGATGTTAGTACTGTCTAATGTGACAATGAAACTATTAAATGTGAGAAAAAATAAGAGAAATACCGAATGTGACAAAAGTGCAGCACATGTGGTATTAGTACTGTACAATGTGAGGATGATATCATCAAATGTGTGAAAAAATAAGAGAACTACTAAATGTGACAAAAATACAGTCACATGTGATATTGGTACTATACAATATGAGAATAGTATCATCAAATGTAAGAAAAAAATAACTGCCGAATGTGACAAAAATGCAGTCACAAGTGATGTTAATATTACACAATATGAGGATGATATCATCAAATGCGATATTTTAGTAACCTGTAAAGCAAGTTGCCTACTAGTAGTTACTGTACCCAAAAAAAAAAAAAAGGTACGATAAAATTAGCCTCCTACAACATAATTAACTTATTAAACTGTTTACATACCTGTGTAGCTACTAGCTTCTCCTTTGGGATTACGCCCTCTCTGTCTTTCCTGCCACAGCATTAACTTTTTTTTTTTTTTTTTTTTTTTTGAGAAAGCATTAACTTAAACTATTACATTCGCGTGTGTGTATATATATATATATATTTTTTTTTTTTTTTGGTAAACCATTCGCATGTTTATTTACTAGCTTGTCTTTTGGGATAACATCCTCTCCCTGTGATGGTAAATAGAACTTACAACATTATACCTAAAATTTCACTTACACAGCCTGTCTAACCCCTTTTAAACCCTTAGGATTTTTGAACTTCCAACTTCCAAGTCATGCCAAGATCACCTGGAACATCCAAATCCCTTCTCCCTTCCCTATAACTCTATAACCCCGGACAGGAACGATATTAAGGCAATAGGCAATAGGCAATAGGCAATCGGCAACTCAAACCAGACATACACATAATAACAAGTTGGTAGCTATTATAAGAGAAAATTGTCAATCATGTGATGGACCACATCAGCCCCAGCAGAATTGATTCGGTATCTATTCACCTGAACAGAAAGAAAGAGAGAATTTAGAAGAAATTTCATTTGAGTTAGACTTCTTTGGTAATCAGTTAAAAATGTGAAAAATAATGATAATTGTTGTCTGATAGTGGAACCAATTGGTTCAGAACCCTGATAGCACAAAAATGGAATTTATGTTCTACATGATGACTTTCAAGAGAAGGTAAAAACCCACCTGAATGGTACTGTGCGCAAGATATCTTTGTTTAGTTCCACTGAAGTTAACGTCAATCCGTTCCCAGCTTGTTTTAGTCAAACCTCTTAACATTTCCTCTACAAATGTTGTAAAATGATACAATTGAGTGAAAATAAGTTTGAAGTTTTAGAATCAATCAATATACTAAAGATCAGAATATGTAAAAAAATCATGAGAGTGAAATCACACATGTATTTTCGGAAGCAAAATGGATAAAAGTAGCACTTTCCAACAACAAAATATTTTCCAATATCCATCAGCTCATATCTCATGCCCTAAAACTTAACCTCCATCCACCTTTCATCAGTTATGACGTCTGGAAGAACATCTACATATTTGCTGCTCTTAAAAAAATTCATCATAATAGCAGTAAATAGTTTTGTGACCTCCATAATAACCATTGTGTCAATTACTTATATCATCCAGATAATGTATGTTCTACTATTGTTACCAAAGTCATACTATCACAATTTAAATTCAGGAAAAGCCAAAAAAATTATACTTTATATAATAAGTATATAATTTTCTCCTATTAAATACTAAAGCATACTGCTGATAGCAAATTGAGAACCACACTTTTTCCTTCAATTTTTTATTAACTCAAAAACTTGATGATATTTGAAATCATGTACCACACAATAAAAGTTGATTCACCAAGTGACTTAATATATAGGTTACGCATTGTACAATGTGATTTTTTCATTACTTATTAAGATAGTTTGCTCTAGATAAAATTAAATTATCAAAGTTTCAAGTGCCTCACAAATTATTAAAGTAGCTTACTCTAGGTAAAAATCTATTACCAAAATTTCAAGAAACTTAAAATTCTACTCCAAAGAAATTCTATTACCAAAAGTTTCAAATAATTTTTAATAAAAAAGGTCATTCGCACAAAACTAGAAAAATGTACCCACCTTCCCAAGTACTCAGCATTAAAAATATCTTTGTGTGCAAAAAAAAAAGGACCGAGGGAGACCATTGCAGCATACCCTATTTCAACTGGAAGATTTGTTACTTGGTTACGCCACTTAACTTTCTTTTAAGTTTCCCAACACAACAGGAAAAATTGGAATCAAAAGCTAGTAAAAGGCTGTACCAATCTTCATCGACCTTTCCCAGAAAGGCCAGAATTTCAATTAGCAAGTCTTACAGATCACTGTTTAACAACTTATTTTTGAGTCACCTGGCCCCACTACCAAGAAAGATCTATCACAATCTTCATGGCCTTCTTGGATAATATTTATTATCTATCAGTAATTAATTAGTTGAGATTTTATAATAGTCAGGTAGGTAATTTAAGTAACTGTAGAGGCCCAGTATTCTCCAATTTTAAAACACACACACATTCATCTAGTTTTCAATAGTGAGAGTAGTTTGGTAACTAGTTAAAAAGGACAAACATCAACGCACCTTCTAAGTCAATGTTCTTGAATCCATTGACTTTGGCCTCCAAGAGGACTACTTCTTGTCGACTGGAAGTTTCTGCTGTCTCCACATTTACAATATGCCGGTATTTGTCATCTTTAGAACAATGGCGATGCTGATAGAGAAAAATAGTCAGAGTAACTCAATATGATTTAAACTTCCATAACAACTTTCAAAATTACCTTTGGGAGCTCATCTCGTCGCCGTAGAGATGATGTACTCCATCCCACAAGTTCTATGGAAAGTGTCAAGTACTTAACAGAAACACCACGAGAGTGTGATAACAATAACAATTAAGAGAGGCCAATGGTCAGACCCATCAACTAACTCCTTGAATTTCAGATTTGAACATCTGGAGATCTGACTTCCAATGATTTTACTTGAACAATAAGGTACAACAAAGTAGAAAGGATTAACAAAAAATAGAAGGATACGGTCATATCGTACATTTGCATAGGTGACACGACGCTTGAAGGACTGCAAAGCAGATCTGCAGAGACAAGATGACATTTGATGACTTGTTGAAATCATTTGTGCTGAAAGTATACACTCATGTTACACAAGAACTCACACAAATTTAAGATCTTCACAATCATTAGCCATCTGAAGAAGAAGGGGAGGTTTTCCATTATCTTTGTCAGTTAAAAATAGATGTTTTCCAGTTCTACCAAGCAACCAAGATGCCCGGGATGCTACTTTTTCCATGGTATAAAAGCCACAAAGCATTGGAACCTGAAAATAAAAATCCACCAAGATCCAGAAACTTTATTGACATGGAGCCATACATATAATGTAAGCACAGTAGAGATGTAACAATTATTAGTTTGTTGCATTATCAAATGCCTTTTTCATCATCAATATGACGATACCTATCTCTAAAAATCAAGATGATAGTCCGCCCTTACAATTGAAATAAATTCCTAAGTAAGAAACAACAAAAACTGTTCCAATTAGTTCATTTGAAGTTCAATATATGTTGCTGAAAGGAAAACCCTCTCAAGAGCCAGGTATTTAAAAAAAAAAAAAAAAAAAAACATCTCATAAGAATTAGCATAGTTTAGATATCATGGAACCAAAGAGAAAACATCTGATATCAAAAATGAAATCTTCATAGTAATAATACAACTGAGAATGAGCAAAAAGGGGTAATGAATCACCTGTTTATGCCCTCTTGAACCAAGGTGAGGTGTTGCAAAGGTTATAAAATTCATCGGCACCAGTCCAGCAATTTTGCCTTTGAATTTCTCCTCTGGGCATGGATCTCCAGATCCATCACTCCTACACTCTCCATTTTCCTGTGCAAATTCCCTCCTGACATCTTGTCCATAAAGCTTGGCAATCACATACCTAGTTACCAGGCCACCCAATGAATGACCTACAAATGAAATCTTCTGAACTCCTGGGTGACGTTTAATAACTGATATAACCTGGAAAAAACAAAAACAAAAATAAACAGACAGTGTTCAATTTAAATCCTTAGATTGGTGCAGCAACTTCATATTCAAGGTAGTGCTTTAAACATAAAAGATGTTGGACACACACATCTGAACTACAAAGAAACAGAGTTAACCGCATTACACACCAAGATTTGGTTCTGATAGAAAATTAGTAAAGAACAATCTCAGTTACAATAAGGAAACAAAGAAAGTTGGTTGTCTGAATAGCCAAACCATAACGCACCTCTTCTGCTAATCTATCTCCCATATTATCAACACCATCGAATGTCAACTTTGAAGGATTACATTCACTGCCTGCATTCAATATTAAGCATACTCATTTCATTTTATTATGGAAGCAAAGAACATCAAACTAGGCATTCAGACAATAGCCAATCGACATATATTGAAGCCCACCAAAGATGGAAAATTACTAAGTCCTCAAAAATGTAATTGAGAAGTGTAATGAGCTATCCCCAGTTTAAATTCTATTAATATGTTGTTATGAAAGTCAACCTGAAACGGAGGAGAAACTACTTCCAATGAGAGAAGACAGACAAGTGACCATCACCAACAGACTAAAGATAAAATATCCAGACATGCCTAGTAAATAAGATAATTCCAGCATGAGCGTCTTAATATGGATGGTCCTCCATGTACCATACAGTTATGATTAGATAGTTAATTCCCTCAAAGTTCTTGCCTTTCATTCTCATTATAACTAGAAACACTTTTTTCATTTGTCATTTTTTTTAACACAAATTTGTTTGGATTAAGGTCATCAAACTGAAAATGAAACACCAGATTAGATGGACTAAGTCATGTGTGTAACATAGAATTAAAGCGGGCATAAAAACAGATACTCTTCAAATATTTAAAAGCCACAAAATACTGTATCTGGGAATCTACTCAAGGAACACACACACACACACACACATATAATGGTGTGTAAGTCACTAAAACACAGGTGATGGATTAAATCAGCCAAGTGATGGTTCCAACTACTGTGGTCATCTTGAATTTTCTATGAACATCACTTTAAGCTAATGAACTCGTAAACATGACCATCACTATTCACTAATGAAAATAATTTTATCACACATTCATCGATCATCCAAGACAAACGAGATGAAGGGATTATGAAACTCACAGTGAGCTATAACATCTTCAGGATACTTCTTCAAAAACTGCTTTGCAGCATATCTCCAATTTTCAGCACTGCATAGATATAAAATTTGAAAAAACAATAAAAATAAAAGTATAACCTAAGCACATTACAGTTCCAATAATTTAATCATTCTACATGCTCTAATGACACAACATAAAAAGTCCCAAAAAAAAAAAAAAAAACTGAGGACAGGTTATACAATAACAACGATGAAGCCTTAGCCAGGGTAGGTCATATTTATTCTTTTTCTCCGAAGTCATAATTCTTGTTTCGTCCTTAATTGACATGTACTTTTTAGTTGTTATTTTTGGTCAATCAACTTTTGACTCAAATAAATGAAGATATACAATTAACAAAATTCATTAGCTAAACCACCACAATATGAATCATTCAAACTTGCTCTCAAGTATGTCTCAATGATTCATATTATTGACTCAAAAATTAGAGTCAAATGCAAATAAATGGCTGAGAGTTTTTACCTGCCGCTGAGACCGTTAACCATTATCACAAGGTGAGTAGGATTGCGACGCTGTCCATCTCCATCAACAACTTCCATGTCAAAATTGCCTTCGTTATCGTACTCTGTTCTCAGTCTCACACATCCAAATCCTAGCTTCGACATATAATAACGATACGCACCGATTTTGTCCTTCTCCTTCTTCTTCTTTCTGTTACTCTTCTCGCTCATCTTCGATCCTCCTTCTCCTCCTCCATTTACTTCCACTTTCCGTACAGTCTCCGATGGAGTCTCATCCAACTCTACCGAAGCCATTGGAGCTACAACAAAAATACAGAGCTGCTTAGAACTTTTTTTTTAATTTTATTTTATAAAATACTAGGTAGTAGACTCGTGGTTTAGTACTAAGAGCAGGTATTTTTATAGGTTCTCTTTGGTTTGAAAAATAAACATGTACTTTGAATGGGACCGGTCCACACTTCGAAGAAGAAGAAGACGACGACGAAGCTGTATCGACTCTTTGTTTTGAATCTTTTGATAGCGTACGCTATTTGTAATAGGCCTGAGTTATAGGAAGCAACTCGGATCGGATCAGATCTTCAGATTTCAGTTTAGGGAACAAACCGCCCTTTGATTTTGGAGTTATTTACGGCTTCGCGTTAGTCTATACCATCGTTGAATGAAGGGGCAGAACTGGAATTTTAGGGATTGGTTTAAATGGGAAGGAAATGAAAATTGGCTGAGTCAAAAAAAAAGAAAAAGAAATGAAAGATTGGCATATGTTTTGAGAGGTGGTATACTATGGATAAGAGGCATGTTTCCTCGCTCCTTAGGGGTGGAACTGTGTTGAACGTTGGAGGGTAATGGCCCCCAAAATTTTGAAATTTATATATATATATATATATAATTATTTTAATGTTTTTAAAATTTAGTCTATAAAAATAAGAGTTACCCCCAAATATTTGAATTAGTCTAATGATGATCTTAAAAAAAAATTGGTTTAATAATAAAAACGATATAACTTTATTTTTCATAATTTTTTTTATTGTAAAATGTATTATTATATCTGTTAAATATTTGATAAAATTTGACATCAAACATATTTGAAACTATCTTTTTTTTAACCTGTTATGTGGCAATTAACAAGTCATTGACTTATTATAAAAATCTTGTCATTAAAACTATACATGAAATGTGTCGTTAGTTGCCACATAATAAGTTAGAGCAAAATAGTTTCAAATATGTTTGGAGACTAATTTATCCCTCCAAGTTTTGAATCATTCATATTTTTGAAAATTTTATATGTTCAACTAAAAGATTTTTTATTTACTTTAGTATTGTAGGGTTAGGATTTGTGGCCCAAGCCCAAAACAATAAATTTGTAGAGTGTGGATGATAGAGCTAGGTTGACTGTGGAGCTCACAACGGTTGATCACAACATCCAAGTATAAACCAGCATAAAAATACACGTAAAGGTCAAATAAGCTGAAGTCCAAAGAGACTTATGATAAATTGAATACTGGTTACAATTCTTAGAGTTACAGTAAAACCTTTCTTTTTTTTCTTCTCCTCTCCCTCTCTCCCCCTTTTTATTAGGAGCCCTTCTTCTTTATATAGCATCCTTCCCCCATCATCCTCATCATCCACTTGTTCTTCATCTAGATCCCTACTTGAGTGCATGCCATGTCATGTATCTTCCTCAGCTTTTTGTGAGTGGCGGTAGTTGAGGTT
Organism: Quercus variabilis; assembly: GCA_030445155.1. Lineage (NCBI taxonomy): Eukaryota > Viridiplantae > Streptophyta > Magnoliopsida > Fagales > Fagaceae > Quercus > Quercus variabilis. The sequence goes on from CP129456.1 coordinate 37,094,265, forward strand.
ATACTGTTCAGGAGTCTTCTCCATATAAATACGGCCAGAAAAGTTGCTGCAGTGTATTTAATACGGTGGTGGCAGCTTTTCCTTTTAGATATTTCTCCATTCTTCTTATCTCCAGGTGTGTCCAAAACTTATCTAGACTGCTAAAATCATTAGTAAACTTATTCGAACCCCCTATATACTTATATGACCAAGAATCTTTACACCCGAGGAGAATGATCTCTTCGGAACACTGATGCTTTCTTCGGACGAATCTTCTTTGCTCCCAAGTATCCTTCTTTCGTGTGAAGTACCCCTCAACAATTTTCGCCTCTTCGAACATACAATAAGCTTCACATTAGGCTCTAGGCCCACTACGTATGGTTGGACTTTTCCCTCCACAAGTATAAAATTTGATAATTTGTATTTAAAATGAAATTTTCTAAGAATTTCACTATGAAAATGGAAAAAATGAATTTTATCCATCAAACATAATTTTGATTGAAAATACTAAGCACTAACTTTTTTGTTTTTTTTGCTAGGTGTGTGTGTATATATAACTTACCAAATAAAAAAGTGTGTATATATAATAATAATAAATAAATAAAAATAAAAAAAAAAACTTGTGTGTATATATATGTATGTATGTGGGGGTTGTCTTGATAAATATATTAGTGCCGCAACTTAGCTCCCCAAACAAAAATTCCTAGCTCCGCCCCTGCACACCATGCACCACACCATGCATTAGATGTATGTTTCCTCCATCTCATATTGAGGTGGACCCACATGTATGAAAATGTGGAAACATGCATCAGATGCATGGTGTACTTTCTCGTGTTTTAGACTTTTCATTTATATACACATGTATCATGACATCTTTGTTAGGAATGACAATCGGTTGGGTTTGGGGTAGGTTTCTTTATGCCCGAACCTGCCTCGCGGGGCCATTCTCGAAAATCAAACCTGCCCTGTTTAATAAACGGGTTTTAAAAAAAAAACCCCAACTTGCCTAGCCATGATAAACCTGAAAGCCAGATTTAAAAGCCAAAATAAACCTCCACAAACCTATTTTAAAAACCAACAAAAAAAAAAAAAAAAAAAAAAACCCAAGGTCATGTTCATTAAGACCAAAGTAGCCACCAAAACCCCAAGATTGCTACTCATCAATGAGGGATATGGGTTGTGCGAGATGGGCGAGGGAGATGAGAGAGTTGTGGCCCTGTGAGGTGGAGGAGGGTCTGGCGAGGTAAAGGAGGAAGAGCGGCATCTGTCGGTTGTGGCGAAGTAAGGGAAACAGGGAGGAAGGACCGGCGAGGTGGAGAAAGGAGCAACGCCAACGAAGGAGCAGCGGCCGAAAAGCAGGGTACCAGCAAAGGAGCAAGTGAGAGTGAGGGAGAGAAAGAGAGGGCGGTTGAAAGAGGGAAAGAGAGGGTGAGAGTGAATGTGAGGGATTTAGGGTTAGAATTTAGGAAAAGTTTGTATTTATAGTTAGGGTTTTTTTTTTTTTTTTTTTTTTTTTAATATTACTCCTTCCGTCCCACTTTTTTTGTCCTCTATTCTATCTTGAGATGTCCCAAAATATTGTCATATTTCTAAAAATAAAAGTCATTAATTTACTAATTCAATTTTTTGATAAATTTTTTTAAGTGTAGTTTTGAAAACTTATACATTTTTAAAAGGTGGACAAGACAATAAATGATGTTCCCTTAAGAAGTTTGATTTTTCAAACAAGACAAAAAAAGTGAGATGGAGAGAGTGTATATATATATATATGGGTTGAGTTTGAGCCGGGTATTACTGAAACTCGCACCCAACCTGAACCCGTTTTGGGTTTAATTTTTAAAACCCAAACTCGACCTTACTGTTTCGTGGGTTGAGTAAAACCCAACCCATTAGGGTGACGTCGAGCACTTGCGGGTCGGTTGTTTTTGCCATCCCTAATCTTTGTTTGATTTTTTTTTTAATGTGTATGGGGTCTATTTCCATGTGAGAAGAAGGAAACATGCATATGATGCATGGTATATTTTCTCGTGTTTTGGACTTTTCATTTATATACACATGTAACACATCTTCTTTTGATCTTTCTTTTTCATGGGTTTTGGAAAGGGACTATTGTTGACACGCAAACGCAATTCAATGGGAGATACCATATTTCCCATTTAAGGGACTATATATTTCCCAAACAAGATACCATATTTGAGGGTACGCATCTAGAGGATAGACTCATAGGAGATACAGAGACTGTTTAAGAGTTCGATTGATTAAAAAATTTTAGTATCATTATTTAAGTATTATGAAAATACATATAAACGTATTTAAATATTAAAAACTATTATTTAAACACCCTTAACAATCACCCCCTTGGTTGCTTGAGAAGCAATGTATTTTGAGCAGGCCGGTGTGAACCATTTCATCAGCGGCTTGCAAATTCACGCACACTCGTTGATCTCGGGGAATGGAGCCACAGCTCGAGCACCGCGCGTGCGTTTGATATATGTTGTGCAAAATCTTTTAGCAGTAATTACCAATGAGGTACATTATAATTACTGTACTATTCCTCATCTTGTACGACCTGGTTAGTGGTTACTACTATAATTTGAGTGTAAATAGAAAATTCCACCTGCCAACTCATTGCCCCTTTTTGTTTGTTTCTGGGAAGCATGAAACTCATCAAATTTATTTTCTATCTCAAGGGATTTTTAAAACTTTAAAAACTGTTTAGCTCCGCATTAAGCTTATAGCCCTTGGCGCCTACCTTATTCAGTATGTTCTGAAGACCATTTCACTCAATTTTGGTTTGATTACGGGAAGAGAACATTTTGGTATCAGCTAATTTCGGCATACCATTAAATCTACATTACATGATATTATATTACAAAATTTATATACCTAAGTTTGTATTACTTGATATTATACCATATCAAATTATTAATTCAAAATCAAATAATGCACATTCTTAATATCATCATTACACAATATAAAAATATATAAAATGTCATATATAAGTAAAGAAAAAAACCATGTCATATGTGAGTAAAGTAAACAAGAAAAACACATTATTAAAGGAAAATAATAATAAAAATGTCATATATGAGTGAAGCAGTAAAAAAATAAATAACAGATTTAAGAAAAAAAAATAATGATTCATTTGCATTCCACCCAAAATCACCGAAATAATGAACCAAAACATGTGGAATGGGGCAGAATGGGCTTGAATTTAGAATGAGATTGAATAGAGAGATGATTCGTACTAGTTAACTAATTGGAATAGAAAATTTCGGTTTTTTTGGCAGAACAGAATAAAATTTATAACTATATACTGGCATAGAAAAAGATTACCAAATCTGGTGTGTGTTTGGGAATTTCTTAACAAAATTTTTCCTTTTGTTTTTTTGTCTCAATTTATTTTATTTTATTTTATTTTATTTTTAAATAATCCAACTACTAATTTTTTTTAAAATAAACTAATTGTTAGCTTTTCATAACACATTTAACATAAAAATTAAAAAAAAATCATATATTTTAAAAACAATATACAAATAAACTATTAAAAAAAATAAGTAAAAGCCAAACATACTTGGAAGGAGAGGGGGAAAAAACTATTGTATTTACTAACACCCAATTTTTATAATATTTTTCACAATTTATTAAGGTGATAGGTTGTAATTAAAGAAGTAACATAATTTTCGAATTAATCACAACAAGTCCATTAATCATTAAAAAAAAAAATTAGAAAATTTTGACCAAAATTTGTTGAGAGAAAAGAAAGCACAATTACGAAAACTGCAAACATTAATAAACAGATGATTATCTCCTATCATTCATCAATAGGATTATCATATGATAATCATATTAATTCATGGATATAGAATAACTTTTTAGGGCAAATTGACAAGTTTTATGTCTTCGTAGACCTTCATTGCTTTGTCCCAAACACCATTAAAAGTCCAAGGGTCGTACCGTGCCAACATCATTCTAAAACAATAAATCAATAATAGAGATGGATTTTCTTTTACGAGTGGGACCATAATACCAATCCTTCAACTACTCTATAACAACCACATCCAGTTTTCTATCTTTTGTATTAATTGCCTATTAAAAAACTCATTTTATTTTTCCATTCTTTACCACTTTAACAATACACCCTACATATACACTATCTCTATAGTTCATGACCCACAACCCCAACACTGAATGACCCGCAGTGGCCACTCTGAGCAACCCACTAGAAGATACGAAGCCCTACCTAACTCGTAAAACGTAATTTTCCATTATTTGGTTGAAATGAAGATAAATGAAAGAAAATGGGGGTGGATGGAGTTTTTCGTATGGGCCCACCATTTTTTTTCCCTTCCAAATTAAGAAGAAAATGTGAAAGAAAATTTTATTAAGAAAAAAAAAAGTACAAAATTATCTCACTTTTCTATATTTCTACTTTAAATAATGACATAATAATAATATTTTAATCTCTATCATTTTACTTCCATGCCTTTTCATCCTCTCAACAAAAAACAGAGTATAAAATGAGGAGGAGAGGAGCTCGAGTAAAATGGGATTTTAGGTTGATTTCCTTTGACATCCCCTTTTTTTTTTTTTTGGGGGGGGGGGGGGGGGGGGACATATATATCACAGCCAATCTATAAAAAGAAATGAATCCTTTAAATTAAAAAAACCATTAGCATTACATTCACCAAGTACCAAATTCAATCGCTCAAAACTTCCCAACCTTGATCCAAGTTGGTGAAATCATCGTTCCCCTTCCAAATGATTTATATGTCATCTAAGATTTAACACCAAGAAAGTGAACTTTCAGGCATGTTATTCCAATTTCCATTGCCTATGATTTTTAATGTCATGTCTGGCCAATTTTTGTTTTTGTCAATACTCCATGAGAGAACGTCCTCACCACAACTTTGGAGTCTGGACTGGGCTCTGCTGTCTGCAATAGAGTGGGATGGGCTTGACGATAGTTGGGTAGTAACTAGTAAGCAATCAGATTATGGTCTCGGAAAGTTATGCCAGAATATGGCAAAGCCCTCTAGGCCCTATAAAGGTATATCAAAATCTGTATACATCCCGTGCCTTCACTACAGTGGTAGAGGAATGCGGACAGGTTAGCTTAGGCTTGACAACAGAAGCAGGAAAATAACAATTTCTGCACCACGCATGACTCTACTGTGTTGCATAACAAAAAGCCACGGCCATGGTTGCTGTTATGTCATGAAATGAATGTAGGAGCTCAACACACAGACACAACAATCACGTCTTACAGCTAAAAAAATCATTTGAATGTATCAAGTGCTTAATCAATGCGGTTTTCACATGTACACATACTAACTGGGATTACTTCCCACACATCCATACCCACACCTACAAGAGGGAAAGCAGAAATGTAGAAATGTCTGAAATGTAGAGTATCTGGATTATCAAAGAAAAAAAGAAAGAAAAAAAAAAAAAAGAGAAAGAAAGGTAGAATACTGAACGGTTTAAGAATTTTTTTATAACTTCATTGTAAAATTGATGTAACTGCGTGTGCATAACTACCTACATTTTGGGAGAACAAATCCTTTCTCCCTCATCTGTTACTGTTACAGAAACTTATTTCTACAACAGACTTAACTTATTACACTGTGTACTGTGTAGCTACTAGCTTCTCTTTTGGGATGATATCCTCTCTCTGTAAGGGTAAATAGAACTCACAACATCATGCCTAAAATTTCCCTCACATGGCCTGTCTAACCCCTTTTAACCCTTCCAGAGATTCGAACTTACAAGTCACGCCAAGATCACCTGGAACATCTAAATCCTTTCTCCCTTCCCTATAATCCCAGACGGAGAACATCGTTAAGCCAATAGGCAATCGGCAACTCAAACCAGGCATACATATAATAACAAGTCAGCAGCTATTATAAGAGAAAATTGTCAATCATGTGATGGACCACATCAGCCCCAGCAAAGTTGATACAGTAGTTTTTCACCTGAACAGAAAGAAAGAGAATTAAAAAAAGGATCATTGAACCAGCTTATTAAAGGTAATCATCAGGATGGAATCAATTTTTCCCCCTCCCCTCAATTCGTAATTTATGCAACTAGTGTTAGAGTAGGAGAGAGGAGAGAGTGAGACTAGAGAAGGGAGAGAATAAAAGAGGCATACATTTTTTTTGCACGTTGCCAGAGTGCTTATGCAAATATATGCATAAGCACTCCAGCAACATGAAAATTATTTTTTGCATTTTAGCTTATTGGATGTGGGTGTTTTTGTGCATTTTGGTGAATAGTGTTATTTATTTTGCTTTTTAATGGGTTATATATTACCCAATGAGAATGTCAGATTATGGATTCAGAAAGTTATGCTGGAATATGGCAAAGCTCTAAAGGTCCTATGAAGGTATATCAAAATCTGTATATATCCTGTTCCATCACTGTAGTGATAGAGGAATGTGGACAGGTTAGCTTAGGCTTGAAAAGAAAAGCAGAAAAAGAACAATTTCTGCACCATGCATGGCTCTACTGCGTACTGTGTTGTCTAACAAAAAGCCATGGCTAGTGTTGTTATTATGTCACGAAAAGAATATAGGAGCCCGACACAGACACAGCAATCACGTCATACCACCAAAAAAAAAAAACTATTTTGAATGCTTTAAGTGATTAATTAATGCATTTTTCACATCTACACATACTAACTGGAGTTAATTCCCCCACATCCATACCCACACCTACAAGAGAGAAAGCAGAAACGTAGAAATGCAGAGTATCTGGATTGTCCAAAAAAAAAAAAAAAAAAGAGAAAAAGAAATTTAGAATACTGAATTGTTTAGAAAAAATCTAAAACTTTATTGTAAAATGGAATGTAACTGCAAGTACATAACAACCTACAATTTGGGAGAACTAATCCTTTCTCTTCATCTGTTATTTTGTTTCAGAAACATATTTCTACAACAGAATTAACTTATTAAACTGTTTACATACGTGTGTAGCTACTAGCTTCTTTTTTGGGATTACATCCTCTCTCTCTTCCCTGCCACAGTATTAACTTAAACTATTACATTCGTGTGTATATTTACTAGCTTCTCTTTTGGGATAACATCCTCTCTCAGTGATGGTAAATAGAACTTACAACATCATACCTAAAATTTCCCTCACATGGCCTGTCTAACCCCTTTTAAACCCTTTGGGATTTTTGAAATTCCAAGTCATGCCAAGATCACCTGGAACATCTAAATCCTTTCTCCCTTCCCTATAAGTCCATAACCCCAGATAGGAACAATATTAAGCCAATAGGCAATAGGCATTCGGAAACTCAAACAAGACATACATATATTAACAAGTTGGCAGCTATTATAAGAGAAAATTGTCAATCATGTGATAGACCACATCAGCCCCAGCAGAATTGATACAGTATCTATTCACCTGAACAGAAAGAAAGATAGAGAATTAAAAAAAAAAAAAAAAAAAAAGGATCATTGAAGCAGCTCATTATAGGAAATCATCAGGATGGAATCAATTCTCCCCACCCCTCCTCAATTCATAATTTATGCACCTAATAGGTCATGGAACCATGAACTCACCCTATATCATGTTTTTACAAAGGGAAGAAATTTTATTTGAGTTAGACTTCATTGGTAATCAGTTAAAAATGTGAAATAATAATGATAATTGTTGTCTGATAGTGGAACCAATTGGATCATAACCCAGATAACACAAAAATGGAATTTATGTTCTACATGATGACATTCAAGAGAAGGTAAAAACCCACCTGAATGGTACTGTGCGCAAGATATCTTTGTTTAGTTCCACTGAAGTTGACGTCAATCCGTTCCCAGGTCAATTTAGTCAAACCTCTTAACATTTGCTCTACAAATGTTGTAAAATGATACAATTGTGTGAAAATAAGCTAAAAGTTTTAGAATCAATAAATATACTAAAGCTCAGAATATGTAAAAAAATCGTGAGAGTAAAATCACGTGTATTTTCGGAAGCAAAATGGATAAAAGTAGCACTTTCCAACAACAAAATATTTTCCAATATCCATCAGCTCATATCCAATGCCCTAAAACTTAACCTCCATCCACCTTTCATCAGTTATGACGTCTGGAAGAACATCTACATATTTGCTGCTCTTAAAAAAATTCATCATAATAGCAGTTAGCAGTAAATAGTTTTGTGACCTCCACAACCATTGTGTCAATTACTTATATCATCCAGATAAAGTATGTTCTATTATTGTTGCCAATGTCATATTATCACAATTTAAATTCAGGAAAAGCCAAAAAAATTATACTTTATCTAAGAAGTATATAATTTTCTCCTGTTAAATACTAAAGCACACTGCTGATAGCAAATTGAGAACCACACTTTTTCCTTCAATTTTTTTTAACACATAAAACTTGATGATATTTGAAATCATGAACCACACAATAAAAGTTGGTGCACCAAGTGACTTAATATATAAGTTACGCATTGTACATTGTGCTTTTTTCATAAGGCTCATTACTTATTTAGATAGGTTGCCCTAGATAAAACTCAATTATCAAAGTTTTAGGTGCCTCATAAATTATTAAAGTAGCTTAGTCTAGGTAAAAATCTATTACCAAAATTTCAAGAAACTTAAAATACTACTCCAAAGAAATTCTATTACCAAAAGTTCCAAATAATTTTAATAAAAAAGGTCATTCGCACAAAACTAACAAAATGTACCCACCTTCCCTAGTGCTCAGCATTAAAAATATCTTTGATGTGCAAAAAAAAAAAAGGACCGAGGGAGACCATTGCATCATACCCTATTTCAAATGGAAGATTTGTTACTTGGTTACACCACTTAACTTTCTTTTAAGTTTCCCAACACAATAGGAAAAATTGGAATCAAAAGCTAGTAAAAAGCTGTACCAATCTTCATCGACCTTTCCCAGAAAGGCCAGAATTTCAATTAGCAAGTCTTACAAATCACTGCTTAACAACTTATTTTTGAGTAACCTGGCCCCACTACCAAGAAAGATCTATCAAAATCTTCATGGTCTTCTTGGATAATATTTATTATTAGTTGAGATTTTATAATAGTCAGGTGGGTAATTTAAGTAATTGTAGAGGCCCAATATTCTCCAATTTTAAAACACACACATACATTCATCTAGTTTTCAATAGTGAGAGTAGTTTGGTAACCAGTTAAAAAGGACAAACATCAACACACCTTCTAAGTCAATGTTCTCGAATCCATTGACCTTGGCCTCCAAGAGGACTTCTTGTTGTTGACTGGAAGTTTCTGCTGTCTCCACATTTACAATATGCCGGTATTTGTCATCTTTAGAAAGATGGCGATGCTGATAGAGAAAAATAGTCAGAGTAACTCAATATGATTTAAACTTCCATAACAACTTTCAAGATTACCTTTGGGAGCTCATCTCGTCGCCGTAGAGACGATGTACTCCACCCCACAAGGTCTATGGAAAGTGTCAAGTAATTAACAGAAACACCATGAGAGTGTGATTACAATAACAACTAAGAGAGGCCAATGGTCAGACCCATCCACTAACTCCTTCAATTTCAGATTTGAACATCTAGAGATCTGGCTTCCAATGATTTTACTTGAACAATAAGGTGTGTACAACTAAGTAGAAAGGTTTAATAAAAAATAGAAGGATACGGTCATATCGTACATTTGCATAGGTGACACGACGCTTGAAGGACTGCAAAGCAGATCTGCAGAGACAAGATGACATTTGATGACTTGTTGAAATCATTTGTGCTGATAGTAGACACTCATGTTGCACAAGAACTCACATAAATTTAAGATCTTCACAATCATTAGCCATCCGAAGAAGAAGGGGAGGTTTTCCATTATCTTTGTCAGTTAAAAATAGATGTTTTCCAGTTCTACCAAGCAACCAAGATGCCCGGGATGCTACTTTTTCCATGGTATAAAAGCCACAAAACACGGGAACCTGAAAATAAAATCCACCAAGATCCAGAAACTTTATTGACATGGAGCCATACATATGATGTAAGCACAGTAGACATGCAACAATTATTAGTTTCTTGCATTATCAAATGCCTTTTTCATCATCAATATGACAATACCTATCTCTAAAAATCAAGATGATAGTCTGCCCTCACAATTGAAAATAAATTCCAAATTAAGAAATGACAAAAACTGTTCCAATTATTTCATTTGAAGTTCAATATATGTTGCCGAAAGGAAAACCCTCTCAAGAGCCAGGTATTAAAAAAAAAAAAAAAACATCTCATAAGAATTAGCATATTTTAGATATCATGGAACCAAAGAGAAAACATCTGATATCTAAAATGAAATCTTCATAGTAATAATACAAATGAGAATAAGCAAAAAGGGGTAATGAATCACCTGTTTATGCCCTCTTGAACCAAGGTGAGGTGTTGCAAAGGTTATAAAATTCATCGGCTCCAGTCCAGCAATTTTGCCTTTGAATTTCTCCTCTGGGCATGGATCTCCAGATCCATCACTCCTACGCTCTCCATTTTCCTGTGCAAATTCCCTCCTGACATCTCGTCCATAAAGCTTGGCAATCACATATCTTGTTACCAGGCCACCCAATGAATGACCTACAAATGAAATCTTCTGAACTCCTGGGTGACGTTTTATAACTGATATAACCTGGAAAAAACAAAAACAAAAATAAACAAACAGTGTTCAATTTAAATCCTTAGATTGGTGCAGCAACTTCACATTCAAGGTAGTGTTTTCAAACATAAAAGATGTTGGACAATGGACATACACATCTGAACTACAAAGAAACAGAGGAAACCGCATTACACACCAAGATTTGGTTCTTACAGAAAATTAGTAAAGAGCAATCTCAGTTACAATAAGGGAACAAAGAAAGTTGGTTGTCTGAATAGCCAAACCATAACGCACCTCTTCTGCTAATCTATCTCCCATATTATCAACACCATCGAATGTCAACTTTGAAGGATTACATTCACTGCCTGCATTCAATATTAAGCATACTCAATTCATTTTATAATGGAAGGAAAGAATATCAAACTAGGCAGTCAGACAATAGCCAATCAACATATATGAGTGATTTCATATTTATTGAAGCCCACCAAAGACAGAAAATTACTAAGTCCTCAAAAATGTAATTGAGAAGTGTAATGAGCTATCCCCAGTTTAAATTCTATTAACATGTTGTTATGAAAGTCAACCCAAAACAGAGGAGAAACTACTTCCAATGAGAGAAGACAGACAAGTGACCATCACTGACAGACTAAGTAAATAAGATAATTCCAGCATAAGCATCTTAATATGGATGGTCCTCCATGTACCATACAGTTATGATTAGATAGTTAATTCCCTCAAAGTTCTTGCCCTTCATTCTTTTTATAACTTGAAACACTATTTTCATTTGTCATTTTTTTAAACACAAATTTGTTTGGCTTAAGGTCATCAACCTGGAAATGAAACACCAGATTAGATGGACTAAGTCATGTGTGTAACATAGAATTAAAGGGGGCATAAAAACAGATAATCTTCAAATATTTAAAAGCCACAAAATACTGTATCTGGGAATCTACTCAAGGAACACACACACACATAATGGTGTGTAAGTCACTAAAACTCAGGTGATGGATTAAATCAGCCAAATGAATCATTTTGTATGAACATCACTTGAAGCTAATGAACTCGTAACCATGAACATCACTATTCACTAATGAAAATAATTTTACCACACATTCATCGATCATCCAAGACAAACAAGATTTAAGGATTATGAAACTCACAGTGAGCAATAACATCTTCAGGATACTTCTTCAAAAACTGCTTTGCAGCGTATCTCCAATTTTCAGCACTGCATAGATATAAAATTTGAAAAAACAATAAAAATAAAAGTATAACAAAAGCACGTTACAGTTCCGATAATCTAATCATTCTACATGCTCTAACAACAATGAAGACTTAGCCAGGGTCGGTCGTATATATTCTTTTTCTCCGTTCTATTTTATCCGAATTCATAATTTCTGTTTCGTCCTTAATTAACAAGTCCTTTTTAATTGTTATTTTCGGTCAATCAACTTTTAACTCTTTCTTACCAAATAAAACAAGATATACAAATAACAAAATTCATTAGCTAAACCACCACAATATGAATCATTCAAACTTGCTCTCAAGTATGTCTCAATGAATCATATTATAATTATTATTATTATATTGACTCAAAAATAAGAGTCAAATGCAAATGCAGATGCAAATAAATGGTTTGAGAGATTTTACCTGCCAATGAGACCGTTAGCCATTATAACAAGGTGAGTAGGATTGCGACGCTGTCCATCTCCATCAACAACTTCCATGTCAAAATTGCCTTCCTTATCATACTCTGTTCTCAGTCTCACACATCCAAATCCTAGCTTCGACATATAATAACGATACGCACCGTTTTTGTCCTTCTCCTTCTTCTTCTTCTTCTTCTTCTTCTTACTCTTCTCGCTCGTCTTCGATCCTCCTTCTCCGTTTACTTCCACTTTCCGTACAGTCTCCGATGGAGTCTCTTCCAACTCTACCGAAGCCATTGGAGCTAAAACAAAAATACAGAGCTGCTTAGAACCTTTTTTTTTATATAAAATTGTAGTAGTAAGACTCGTGGTGTAGTACCAAGAGCTGGTATTTTTATAGGTTCTGTTTGGTGTGAAAAATAAACATGTACTTTGAATGGGACCGGTCCCCACTTTGAAGAAGAAAAAGAAAACGACGAAGCTGTACCAACTCCTTCGTTTTGAATTTTTTGATAGCGTATACTTTTACTAATAGGCCTGAATCAATAGGTAGCAACTTGGATTGGACCAGATTTCAGTTTAGGTAACAACCGCCCCTTGATTTTGAAGCTATTTACGGCTTATCGTTAGTCTATAGACTACACCGTAGTTGGAATATGGATGGAGGGGCAGAATTGGAATTTTAGGGATTGGGTTAAATGGGAAGGAAGTTAATAATTTTTTGGACTTTTCGTTTATATACATATGTAACACATCTTTGTTTGATTTTTCTTTTAAAAAAGAAAAAAACATCTTTGTTTGATCTTTCTTTTTCATGGGTTCTGGAAAGGGACTATTGTTGACACGCAAACGCAATTCCCGGGATTCGTTTTATGAACTTTCCCTTCCTTTTACGGCCTAGATTTTTTTGTTTGGTGGGACGTGGTGAAAAAGTGAGATAAGAGGAATTAGCGTATAAAAAAGTGGGGGAATGAAAAAAATATATTTGAATAAATTTACATTTATATTTCTTATTAAAAAAAATTGACAAACAATCAAAATTTATTAAAAAATAAAAATCATATCTAAAAGAAAGTAAATTTTATTTTAAAATCACCTCTGGTTAAACCTTAAAAAAAAAAAAAAAAAAAAAGGGAAAAAGGAAGAACAAGAGCAAAACCAAATAAGAACCCACAAATTATATCACACTAAAAAGAAAAATTTTAAAAAAAATGCAACTAGGTCCAACAGTAAGAGAAGGGATGGTTCAACCATTTGAATGCAAGTATTTATTTCTCTCTATTTTCTTGCTAATTTGGAGAGATTGCATTTTGGTGAGCTCTAGAAGAAAATACTTAGGCCCACCAAATTTTTCTCTCTCCTCTCTTTCTAATCATTTTTTCTCTTATTTTTCTCTCTTTCTTTTTCTATCCTCCCCAAAATCATCTCAACCAAACATCTTCAAGTCTTTTTGTTGTTGAATGTTTGCTTTTTTTAACCATCTTTGCATTCCTCGTTTTTTTTTTTACCTAAAATAGTATTGGTAATTTGGTAAGAATGTGTATTTGTTAGGTTTGATTGGAAGGTTTTTTAATCCAATCAGATATGAGGTTTAGAAATTTTCAACTCAATTTAATCCATTGATTTTGGGGAAAAAAAAGTTCCTAAAGAAACTACCCCTAGGCCCTATCCTATATGTTTAAAAACTAACTCAACCTAAGGCTGGCGCTTACACGTTTTATACTTGTAGAAAATTTGAGTTTCAACTGTTTAAACTTTTCTAATAAATTATTATTATTCACATACTATATTTAAATTGAGATTAAATTCTATAAGGACGTGGTGTAAAACCCATGTTTTACCCCTCCAATCCCAACATGCCACATCATCTTATCACATATTTAAGAATAAATACAATTACACTCAATCAATTCTAATACCCATATATAAATCCAACCAAATTGGGAATCTATCGAGATGTTATTAGGTGTGGTAGGATGTATTGAATTTTAATAAATTTTAAGTAAAATGCTGATGTGGCAATCACTTATTGGATAGTGTAAAACATAGGTTTTACACCCCATCCTTATAGAATTTAATCTCATTTAAATTATATTTCAACAAATTTTAAACTATCAAAATTAATTCTCAAAATGCTAAAATTACTTATAGTTGGTTGAGATTGCATACCACTTTCAGTTGAGCCGTAAACTTCGAAAATGCTTCATTTAAACTTCTATTTTTTTAAGAACAGTTCATTTAAATCTTATGTCACAAATTTTGTTAACTCTCCTTAAACATCATGTGACCAACTAGCTTAGATTAAATTTATTTTGAAATTTAAAATTTATACATAACTGTTTTGTAGTGAAATATTATAAATTTTATTCAAATAATTCAAGATATTATATCAATTATTAAGGTATCACCAAAAGTCGAAGGAAGATCCTCCAACTATATTGAGACATTTTGTTTTGTCTCAAGTCTCAACAAAAGATGTTAAATTGTTGGGTTACACGTGTGAGTGAAATCTCACATTGAATAAAGATGAAAATAATGAGTTGTTAATATAACATAATTGAGCACATACCCATTAAGCTTAGGTCTTTTGGATTAAAGTGTGTTTATATATATTTTATTAATTACTCAAGGAAGCTTCCCAATGTGTTTATCTCCCCAACAAGTGGTATCAGAGCCCATGGTAATGTGCGGCGAAAGTTTGCTAATGGTGCTAAATAATAGTGTGATGCGAGGTTCCCATGGATGTATGTGTGGGATTGACACATGGTTCACATGGATAGCGTATGAGAAACCATGGATGATGCGTTGATGAAGTGAAAAAACCCATTAGGCAAGGGGAAATGAGTAGGACTTGTTCATGGCCCACAGAGAGTTCTTGAAGCCCACAGAGAGACAGACTCACACGGGAGAGGGAGATTGTTGCGTTATACGTGTGAGTGAAGTCTCACGTTGAATAAAAACGAGAAGAATGAGTGGTTAATATAATATAATTAAGTACATACCAATTGGGTTTAGGCCTTTTGGGTTAAAGTGTGTCTCTATATGTTACATTAATTACTCAAAGAAGCTCCCCAAGGTGTTTATCTATAGCTTAAGAGATTTGGATAATGGCCCAATAAACCAAAACAATAAATTTGTTAGACAGTGGGCTTGTTAATGAATGTTCAATGAGTTAAAGTGTGGATCACAGTAGGGTAATTGGTGTAAGAATGAATAAGACAAACAGTTTGAAAAGAAAAATACTCCTTAGTCAGGTTAAAGGATGGTATGTTCTCATATATTTCTCTCAGACTTAAACAAATATTCAAGTTCTTGGTTACACAGTAATTTATTTTCTGGTTTTCTGATGATCCCCTTGTAATGGAATCCTTCTCCTTTTATATCCCCTTTCCTTATTTCATCTTAGCCGTCCACGTGTAGATTAAATTGCTAATCTCCTTGACACTTATTTCATCAGCACCTTCCAATATCATTATCTGCGCCTTTCATCCTAACAATAACATTTTGAAAGTTTAAGATATAATATATTCCAAAACTTGAAGGTTCAAATGAAAGTTTATAAAACTGAATTCTCCTTTTTTAAGAAAACAAGTGTTTGGTATGAATCTTCCTCTTTAATAGTTATATTATGAACAATCTTTCATAAGATATAAAATTAAAAAACATTAATATTGTTCTACAACATTCATCAAATTCCATTGAAAAGGAAGGAGCAAGTTAGGAAGAACAACAGTTTGACTTTGGCACATTAGGTGGGTTCTAGCATCTTCTCGTCTTCATCGCCATTCTAAAAAGAAAACTTCTACGCCAATCAGAAATTTCAAAGTTTCTAGAAAGTTTATTCCTCCTAACTTTTATTTATTTCTTGGAGAAGTATGCAAATTATTCCGGGTTGCTTTTAAGGTCCACGTCTTCTTAACATATTTTATTAGCAGTTAGTTAAACGGTCAACCGACCTATCAGGATTGTAGTCATTAACATCTTTATTCATTTTTATTATTAATATTACTCTTCGAGACATTGACTTGAAAGAATTTATTTGAGGATTTGGTTTTCCTCTAATAATTTTTTAATCGGACATTTTCTATTATTTTAAATAAATATATAATAGAAAATGGCAATGAGTTTTAATCTCTACATTTTATTTAGTTAGTGGATGATGTGACAGTTTCTCATTAAAAAAAAAAATTCCAATTAAAAAAGTATTAAAAATAAGCCAAATTCTTTATTTGAATGCATAATTTTCAAGTTTGATGGTTAATGTGTTTTAAATAAAAACTACATTTCTCGGCCTTTTAGTTAAGATCAAGTGCTCTTAAAAAAAAAAAGGGTTTGATTGTTAATGATTTGTAGGTCTTGCCTTTACTCAAATCTATGAATTATCCTCAATTGCAAGATTAGAGCTCTTCTATCAGTTCTTGCAATTTTATTTTTATTTTTTGTATATTTTTTATAAGAACTTACTTTTTCTAATCTACATGCTCGCTGTTCAATACAGGTTATATTAAATTATTTATTTTACATTACATCTTGTTAAAATATCAAAATTTTTTGATTAAATATTTTTTTTTTCACAAACAACAATCCTCATTCATTCTCTTCATTCATCATCAGAATGCGTAAACAAAGAATAAAAAATTAAATGTAAAATGAATAGTATTACGCTCCATTTATTTTGGCTTCAAACTATTTTCGAAAATTGTTTTCCGGAAAATTGAGTGTTTGGTTGTTACTTCAAATTTGGTCAAACTGAAAAACATTTCCGGTTGACCGAAAATGATGCCAAAAACGGGTGAAAATGATTTCCGATTTCATTCAAATGAAATTTTCTGGAAAAGAAACAGAGAGCACGAAGAGAGAGAGAGAGAGAGAGAGAGACTTAGACCGGCGAGAGAGACCAAGCCAGCACGAGCAACCGCTGACTCACGAACTAACGAACCTAGACCCACGAGCAACCGCTGACCCACGAATCGACGAACCCAGACCCATGAGTAACCCATCGCCTTCGACCCACGAACTGACAAACCCAGACCTATCGCCTCCTCAAGCTCGCCGATCCACGAACTAGACCCATCGCCTCCACGCTCTCTCTTCCTCGATCTCTCAGTTTTTTTTTTTTTTTTTTTATAAATTTTTTAATTTGATTGTTGTTGTTGTTGTTTTTTGATGAACTGATTGTTGTTGTTGTTGTTGGAATTTGTTGTTGAATTGGCTGTGATGTTGAAATTTTTTGTAATAAAATTTGTTTAGATGCTGAGAAAATGTAAAAAAATTGTAGGAAAATAGCATTTTCCTAATAGAACCAAACATATGAAAATATTTCCACAACAATTTTCATAATACAACAAAACACTTGAAAATATTTTATTTTTCCGAAAAATAGCATTTCCGGAAAATACGTATTTTTTGGAAAATATTTTACGGGAACCAAACGGACCCTTAATATAAATTTACATAGTTCTATAAGAATTATGTATTTTTACATAATTTTACATAGCTTGATCTAGGGGAAGTTTGGGTTGGATTAGAATGTAGTACTTTTTCTAATTATACAAGTACTCTGTTGGATATCTATTTATAGGCTGGGCTGACAAAAATTGTACTGCACCCCCAAGAAGAAAGGCTTCAATATGGGCTAGAAATAAGGCCTACCAAGGGATCGAGTCACCAGGCACTGTGTGTAATGGGCTTCAATATGTATTAGACTGAGCTTTATCCGAATTGTGAACTCAAGTTGGGCTAACGAAAGTCCAAATTTAGTTTAGGCTTAGCTTGGGTCGAGGTTTGCCGACGGCGCGTAGTTTACATTCACAACCAACGAAGAAGATAAGAAACATCGTTTTAGAACCCTAGAATCTAGATAGATATTTTCTGTCTCTGGCGGCCAACGGCAAACAAAAACAGAAGTCTTTGTTAACATAGATATTTTTTGTGTGATGGCACGTGAGGTTTTCTTCTCTTTTTTTTTTTTTTTTTTTTTGGGATGGCACGTGAGTTTTTATTTTCTTTTATAATATTCATACACATAATAATAAGGACCAGCAAATTATTGGCCCAACCCAATTGTTTGCTTTTGAGCTGGTGGTAGTGAAACCAAAGCACACCAACATATCCACTTGTTAGTTCGGCTTGTGTGTCATGAATTTGATGACGAACTCCATCAAGAGTTAATGGACACTGTTTCTCTTCCATTTTGGTTCCAACAAACACAATGGGTTTCGGTTTCAGGCTAAATCTCAAGTGGGGTTTTCCTATTCAGTCTCATTCCCTCACCAATTCACCCTCCAGACTTTCTTCATCTTATGGTGAGTTTTTAATTGGCTCAAAAACCAAAAAAAAAAAAAAAAAGTTTAGTTTTTGAATAATGCACAACTTGAGTGCTTTAAATTTAGATATATATATATATATATATCTGCCATTTCATAATTTTCAAATCCATATTTGAACCCAACAAAGTATCAATAGTAGGGTGCAGAAATTGACTTTGCAAGCTTACCAACTTAAAAGAGGGATTGAATTTTAGAGTTTGCTCTGGGAACTGTTTCTAATAGCTTGTTTTTATAGATATTAGACATGACTTTTGAAGTTTGTACTCAGCACTTTACGGAAATGTAGAAGGCTAAGCAATTTGAAGAGCTATGCAATTGTCCCACAAGAAAATATATTAAGGAATAAGGACTTGTTAGAGTGAAATATAGTTGACCAGGATACAGTTTAATATGAGATACTATGCGATTTGAATTAGTTTTCATTCAGAAAGGCTGTTTTTTGTTTTCAAAAATTTATGTGCTAATAGTTGTCATTTCTGGTATGAGAATTTCAATGTTGTTGTTATTTTTATTTATTTATTTTTTTTAATTCTATAAGTATTTTCAACGATTTGTTTAATTGTCTTTTGATTTATTACCAAGATTTTTCCTTTGACTTGGCAATTTCTTTTGAGTTGGGAGGTTGCCTCTAAATCCTCGAAAGTTAGCATGCAATCATATTAGGAAGTTATTTTTATTGAAATTTTCCAAACATGGTGTAAGTTCAATATTGCTTTATAATTTCAGCACATTTATTATGATTCCATCTCACAGTTACTTACTAGAAGTTTAAGTTTGTCAAGTTGGTTTAAATCAGCGAAGAACTTAAACTCTCTTTGTGGATCTTTGTCATGCTCAATTGAATCAGCTAGTGACCCTATTGAATCTCGACATGCTTCAATTAGCTTCCGAAAGCAACTGATTTTAGATTAATTATATCTATTATTTTCTTTGCCCCTTCCTAACTTGTGATGTAACAATTTGATATAAATACTACATAATATGATACTCTTTTTTTTTTTGGATAATTTGATAGCTACAACAGGGGAGGGGGGATTTGAACCCTGGATATCTCCATTGGAAACACCAAGAGGTCCAATTAGTTGAGCTACAAAGCTCTTGGCTACATAATATGATACTAAGCTTGAGTTTCTGGGATAAGTTTATCCCGTTTACTTTCTAATTGAGCTGCATTCTCGAACTCTTTTTCTTTTAGTTCAATAAGAATACATTGGGGAGGATTTAAGTTTATGACTATGCTTGGCAATTTAGCTAGATAACAAATGATAAGAAGTGACATGGTGGGAATAGAAGAGATAAGAAGAGAGGTGGTCAGAAGTGAGAACTGAAGCATAACCTTTCTTTTCCTGTTTGGATATTCCCTAGGCAGAATGGGAGTAAAATGTATTCTTTACCTATTTTGGTTGTCTTTATTATTATTATTTTTAATTAGTTAGGGTTATTCATGGTATTGAAGAAAACAATGGTAAAATGTTCACTCACTTCCTAGCTCCCACCACTTCTCGCCACTTTTTGGCAAGAGAGTAGAAAGTGGACCCAGGTGAAGTTTAGTCCTCTCACTTTTATCCGCTTCTTTCGCACTAAATATCCAAATGGGAAGTTTTACTCATTTTAATCTACTTCTCTGCTTATCCATTCACTTTCCACCACTCCAAACATGGTATTCATGGCTATTAATTCTGCATTGACAGTGTTCATTTGCCTGTATTATGTTTATATAGTTTTAGTTATATCATATTTTTTACTCTTGCATACAAAATGATACAGTTAGAGGCAAGGAGGCTTCTCTCAACTTGACAAGGCAGTCTTTTGTGTCTGTTATTTCTGAGGAGAGTGAGACATTTTATAAAGATCCTCTGAAAGCAGACACTTGTTCAGCTGCAGCTCCACTCTTCATGGAGAATAATTTCTCAGAAATGGAAGACATGAAGGTTTGTCATTGCATTAAGTTTTCATGGGCAAGCTGCATGTAATAATATCTCAAGGATGCTTATTATATTGCGATATTTTTCCCCATTTGAAATCTTATTGTAGGTCTTATCTTTCAGAAAAACATTAGGAAGAGGTCATACATTAGTCTACGTAACGTGATTGATGATACCCAGGTACCTGTTGAAGAGGACAAATTTACTTCCTGCACAAGCTTACAAGGGGGCAAGGAAGCAAATTTTAATTTGTTAATTGAAAATCTTCACGTTTTAGAGGAAACTTTCGTTGATTCAGACGTGCTAAGGTTGGAAAGGGATATTATGCAGCAACTAGGAAGGCTTGGAGCTATAAACTTATTCAATACCTGTCTATCAAGAACGGTTCAAAACTCAAATCTATTGGATTTGTCTGACATACCTACTGACTATACAGAGCACGAGAAGAAAAGCAAAACAGACGAGCATGCAGAAGATGAGATGAAAGGCAAAACGGATGATTGCATAGGTAAAGTTGTTGTTCGCTCCAGGAAAAAGAGGGAAAGAAAATCAAGAGGAAAAAAAACACTGGAAAATGCCTGTGAAACTTCTCTTCTGTTATTGCCTTCAAAAACCATTCAGCAACGTTTTGGACAGCCTAATGTTACATCTGCAAAAAGGGCATCAAGTTCTAGAAGTAGAAGGCTTAAGATTTCTAGGAATGAGGCTGAAATGTCAACAGGTGTTAAGGTAGCATTAATCTTCTAGGCCTTGGAATGAAATTTTTCTGTTCATGTTTCAAAAACTTCCTTAACAGCTATATCCAAATCGTTACAGGTGGTTGCAAACTTGGAGAGAATCAGAAGAACTTTGGAAGAGGAAACTGGTCGAGTAGCCACCATAAGTTGCTGGGCAGAAGCAGCCGGACTTGATGAAAAGGTGCTGCAGAAGAATTTGCATTTTGGTTGGTATTGCAGGGATGAGATTATAAGGAGTACTCGCTCCTTAGTTCTATACCTTGCAAGAAACTATAGAGGCCTGGGAATAGCCTTGGAAGATTTAATTCAGGTTTGTCAGACAAAATTTTCATTTATATACTACTTTTTTTGTTTATGATTTGAAGGTTCGCAATGAAAAAACTGGTATATAGGTGTGAGATGCTATACTTGTCTGGTCATTGGTAAGAATTCATCTATATTTACTTTAACAAGTGTGAAGACTTAGAGGGTGTTATGCTTTTTTGTGAAGAAGCTTGTGGCTACTACTTCTTCCCATTGCTGTTTTACTATCAAAGACACTAATGCATTAGATAAGGAAAAACAAGTCAGTATAATAAATTCAAATAAGATAAATATGCAGCCTGTGTCCTTGAGTCTTGATTCTTGGTAGTTCACGTGTCTCACATCTCATGCCTGCATCAAAACCTGACCCTCATGTTTGCACCTGCATTGTTAAATCATAAAAATTCCAAGTTGCAGCTTTCTTTCATGCTGAGATTGATAAATGCATGAAACTGCCAAAAGGAGGAGAAGAAGAATAAAATTTTATATATGTGCATGCATGTATGTATATTACTATATAATATGTATCGGCATATCACTCTCATTTTCCTAATTTTTTGCTGGCGAAGATTTACAAGTTCACTTTTGTTTTATATTACAGGCTGGAAATCTGGGAGTGCTCCAAGGTGCTGAAAGGTTTGATCATACTAGGGGTTACCGATTTTCAACCTATGTCCAGTATTGGATAAGGAAATCAATGTCAAGAATGGTAGCACAGCATGCTAGGGGAATTCAAATTCCTGTATGTTTCTATAGTCTTCGAGATGTTGTTTAATGTAAAAATGTCATGTTTGTGACATCCAGAGGTTGATCCAAATGTTTTCCTTTTTTATTTTGGTTTATAGTACACATTGTGCAGTGCAATAAATCAGATACAGAAAGCTAAAACAGCCCTTAACAGTGGCCACAAGAAATACCCAGATGATGATGAAATTGCAAAGCACACAGGTCTTTCTTTGGCTAAAATTAGATCGGCTAGCAAATGCTTAAGAGTTGTGGGTTCAATTGATCAGAAGATGGGACATTGCATCAATATAAAATATATGGTATGACTAAAATCCGTTCTTGCTCCCTTTATCATATGCATTCATCTCATCCATACTGGCAAGTCAAAGTCTTGTTGATAAATTAAGATTTGTGTAACACATTTTGTTTTTGGCTATGGTCACCTAGTACTTCTGGTAGATGGCAGCAAAAATTAGTCATGCTTCTTGTCGTTATTGTTGCCTAGTAAATCTACATTGTATAATAATGTCACAGTGGAAACCATTTTTATAGTTGTAGAGAAGCACATTTTCAATTCACTCAGTGGGCACAACATATTCAATAGAACAAGCCTAGTTTTCTTGTGAAACTCTACCAGCCAATAGAGTCACCTAAAGGATCCTGATCATAAAAGTTTTTTTTTTGGGGGTGTGTGTGTACGTGTTCTAAAATAGTGCCAATCGGATCACAAGGCCATTGGTGTTGTTTTTCTGCACTTGCATAGTCATATTTCTCACACAATCTGAAATAAGTGTTTGTGGGATTGTTTTCCATAAAGAAACTAGCATTTTTTTTAAAGGGGGAAGGGAGATTTTGCTTCATAATGTAGTAAAATAAAAATTTCCTCCTCCAGTGAAGCAGGTTTAGGAGAAGGGTGAGCCTACTTTTATGATAGCATCATTGTCTAAAAGCGCTATATGAGGTGGCCATTTTCATTTGAAATTCAGACTCACAGTAACATTTCAAATCTTGTTGAGATTATTTTGCTAACTAGAAGTGTGTTTTGAAAATCTGATGCAGGAAGTTACACCTGATATGTCGGTAAAGAGCCCGGAAGAAACTGTCATGAGGCAACACATGATAAAAGACGTTCGTGATCTTTTGAGAGGCTTGGATTCAAGAGAGAGGCAAGCGTTGTTCCTACGGTTTGGTCTTCAGGACAATCAGCCTAAATCACTTGAGGAATCTGGGAGGCTTCTTTGTGTGACCAAGGAGTGGATGCGGAAAATTGAAAAGAAGGCTCTAACAAAGCTAAGGGATGAAGACATCTGCAGAAATTTAAGCCATTATTTGGATTTGTAGTTTTGGCTTTATTTCAGAAGCTCCAATATTGTCTGCCTTTTATGTTGAGCTTGGAGTTAATTTCAACTTTCTTAGGCTAGATGAATTGTTATAGAAACCCAACAAACCCAACAGAGCTAGGGTCATGACGAGATCTAAAACTGCACACAAATTATGAGTGGCTTTTGTGAGTTCTCAACCCAGGAATGTGCACATCATCATTCCATGATGATCCATGAATGCATTTTTCCATCAAGTTTTTTTGTGTGTTATATTTGAAGGTGCACATGTTCCACACTTTCACTGGTTAAGTATTGGATAATCTCTCCTGGAACCGTTTTATAAAAGAAGAAAAAGAAAAAGGATTTGATTTGATTTTTTTTAATCAATTATTTGAGCTGAGTTAGACTCATTGACACCATTCTATATTTTATATTTGTATATTGTAAAGAACATACCGATTCTTTCATTTTTGTTTCCTTGGATTCACAAATTCCCTTCACGAAGGAAGTGCTAGTTAAACAAAATAAACATTGTTTTCTTAAAAGTTTATTAGATAATGAAATGGAATGGAATAAATGGACCATAAACAATTGGTGGATGAGAAAAGTATATGGGTATATTGTGTTTTGGAGGTTTATATATATATATATATATATATATATATTTTAGAAATCATTGGAATATGTAATTTTAGGTTTACATTATTCAAATTCTATTCCCGTTTTATCACGATAGAGATAATATTTTACTTCCATTTCATTAAATGAATAAGTCATCCCTCCTATCTTAAATGAATTAGGAATGCTTTAGGGTTTGTTTGGATACCGTTTATTTGCTGAAAACTGAAAACTTATTACTGAAAATAATGTAGCAAAATAATTTTTAAATATGAATAGTGCCGTGTAGGACCCAACAAAATATATAATCTACATTTAAAGTGGAGTTGACTGACAAGTGCACGGTTACTATGAGACCTACCTTTTAAATGTCAAATACAGACGTGCTGAGGGAAACGTTTTCCAAACAATCACTTAGAATTAAATGAATTTGAATAGATATTTAATGTTTTCCCTCAACCATTTTATTCATTTTCATTGATCCTTCAAACATGAAAAATTTCATTCTCCTCCCCCAATCCGGTTGCAACTTGCAAGCATCTTTTATTTAATATGACATGTAATGAGTTTATGGATTAACTTTTTTAAACATGTAAATTTTAATTTAAAATTCTAAAATTGTAGGTGTCTAATTCAAAACTATCTATCTTAACCCAAAAAAAAAACTTCATTAAATGATAATTTAAAGTAAGATAAACTATGTATTTGGTCTTTATTTTTTATATTATATTTTAATTTGATTTATAGCTTTTTAATTGTGTTAATTTTGTTCATAACCTTTCAATGTTGTGTCAATTTAGTCTATATCATTATATCTTGGATGAAAATTTCTAACGTAGCAAATGACTAAAATAAAATATTAGTTTATTGCCACATAAATAGAAACTAATTTTTTACTTCAACCTTTAGCCACGTTAATAATTTTCATTCAAAATATAACGATAAGAACTAAATTGATACGGTACTGAAAGATTATGGAATAGATGGACATAATTGAAAAGTTAGAAACTAAATTAAAATATGGTGTAAAAAATAGTGATCAAATACGTATTTTACCCCTTAATATATATATATATATATATAAACATTTTATAAAAATAGGAAAAAAATTTATAATATTTTTTTCATAAAAATAGAATAAAATCTTTCTTAAAATGGTAAACGAATCTTTTTATTAAAATTTAAAAGTAGTCAAAGGAGTGAAAGAAGCCAACCAACCAAACGGTCCAAACTACTACTACTTCACAGCCAAGCAGTCACCCCATACAGCTTAGGTGAGCTTGCACTGTTTTCACTTTTTCAACCCGCAACGATACACGTGTCCCGCCCTCGCCCTTCAATGTTCAGACATCAGTAATTCCGTTAAGAAAACGACTCCATCACCCGCAAGACTCACACATATCTCACAGACACATAAAGCTCGTCGGCTGTCATTGCTGGCGAAATACCATTCGATCTGTGACACATTGTATTTCCCCCGCGGGTGATTACAGTTCCAAAATATTTAAGCGAGTCGGTTTATCGCCGCGCCACCACTCCCTCACTCACGCTCCAAATGGCGCGTGAAGATAAACACAAACAAGTAATCACTAATCAGATTCATAAAATCAGTTTCTAATTATAATCCTAAGATGCTAACAGTTAATAATCAGCTTTCCTAATTAGGAGAGTGTATTCAACGCTCTTTATAACAGCTTCAGTTTTTATTTAATGATTGAATAATCAAGCACGCTATCCAGTACTCTACCAGAAACGAAGAACCAATCAAACGCTACAAAAAAAAATCAAACTCTACAAAAACCTCAAGTTCACAATGTTCTGACCTTATCTGATAATTTTCTCCTCCTCCCAAATATTAAAATAAAGCGCTTCTCTCTCTTTCTCTCTCTCTATTTCTCTCTCTGTCCATCCACTTTGTCTTCCTTCCCCATTCTCCCTTAGCTCCCTCAACTGCTTTTTTAGTTTTTTCTCTCAGAGCAATTTCTAGGGTTTGAAATGCTACTAACTCTAAGATACAATTTCAGCCCTTCATTTTAATGACTTTCTCCACCAGTGAATGGCTCGATTTAACTCTCCTATTTTCCATTTCACCATTCTCTTCTTTACTTTTTTACCCCTGGTTCAAGCGTCCGCAATCGATGGCAGCGATTTCTCGATTCGCGATTCCGATTTCAATCTCTTCCATCAGGACTACTCGCCGCCGGCGCCGCCACCTCCGCCACCTCACCCGCCGTCGGTTTCGTGCACCGATGACCTAGACGGCATCGGCGACCTCGACGCCACGTGTCAGATAGTTAACGATTTGAACCTCACTCGCGACGTGTATATATCGGGGAAGGGAAATTTTTACATCCTCCCCGGGGTGAGGTTTCACTGTCCGATTCCCGGTTGTTCGATTACGGTGAACATTACCGGAAATTTTAGTTTAGGCACAAATTCTTCGATCGTGACCGGAGCGTTGGAGCTGGCATCGCATAACGCGAGCTTCCTCAATGGTTCGGTGGTGAACACGACGGGACTGGCGGGTAACCCTCCGCCGGAGACGAGCGGTACGCCGCAAGGGGTAAGCGGGGCGGGCGGAGGACACGGCGGCAGAGGCGCGTGCTGCTTTTTGGACGACACGAAGCTGCCGGAAGACGTGTGGGGCGGAGACGCTTACTCGTGGTCTTCGCTGCAGAAGCCGTGCAGCTTCGGAAGCCGAGGCGGGACGACGAGCAAGGAGGCGGAGTACGGCGGATTGGGAGGCGGAAAGGTGAGTATGGATGTTGTGGGAACTGTTGTTGTGGAGGGAAGTATTTTAGCTGACGGCGGCGATGGAGGAACTAAAGGCGGAGGCGGCTCTGGTGGCAGCATTCACATCATCGCTTATAAAATGTAAACTCTTTTAACTCTCTGATGATTCCTCTTTCTGTCTTTAGCTTTTTTTTCTTCTATTTTCGTCGTTGATGGAATAGAGGGAAACTAGATATTTCATTGAGTTTTGTTTGGCATCATTTGGATGGTCGGGAAAATTTTAGGTTATTCATAGAGATGCGTTTTTGTCTCCAGTGGGTTGGGGAGAGAAGGGAGGGAAAAATCTTAGTAGGGCTATACGAAAATTTATACTAGAAAACAAAAACCAAGATGCGGCCTACAATTGTTGAATAAAGTTGTGCAAAAAATAAAGGAAAATATAGAAATAAAATATCTGAATCTGCGTTTACTTTGTAGATTACTTGCTGTGAGTCCGTGACTTAAAAAAAAAAAATTATTTGGGATTTAATTCTGGTACTCTGATGTGCTATTTCCTTTTGTGTGTCTGTGCGCACGTTCTGGTGTGAAATTCTGTAATCTAGCATAAAAAGATGTATTTTTTTCTTTCTTCTGGAGTGTAAAGAGTAAAGTTGAGGTGCAAATTTTGCATTACTTGATTTGATGCTTTGGTTTTAAAGTCCCTTCAAATATCATAGATTGTTGCAGTTCCTGAAGTTTCAATATTAGCCCAAACTTATAAATTAGCATTTTAAATGGATGGTACCTATCACTGCTTTCTGCAGAGTGTCATGGTTTGAGCCCCAAAATTTTCACCTATGCATATCCTCGCAATTTTGAACTTTTTGTGATGTATTGACAATACATAAACGTTACTATCATAACCATACAGTGGGAGATTTTTTAATTTTTAATTTTTTTTAATGATTTGGGCATCGTTAAGCCTAATCTTGTGTGTGGACTTGACATGCATTCTTCTAGTATTTTCTTCTGGCGAAGTTTGAAGTTAAATGGTGAAGGAGGCCAATGTTTAAACTTTCTGTTTCTAACTATTTATGCATTTTAAAATATCATTCTTCTTTTCCGGTCAGGTTATGCATGCTAGATTGAATTTGAGAAACAAGATTGGAAATCATCTTTTGTGTAATTTTCTAACCAGAATTACCTTGAAGAGGAAAATGAATGGCAATATTGAAGCAGAATTAGTATTGTAACTATGTTGGTGGGGAATAAGAATTCAATTATGAAGAGGAGCAGGAGACAACTTTTTACCAGGGAAAAGTGAGTTCCCTTTATATTATGGTTTCACTGTTATTTTCCACAACCAGAGCTTGAGTTGTAGGGAGTGTGGGTCTATTTTCTAAATGACATTTGAAATTTCCTATATATATTCTTCTTCCAGAAACTTCATTAGCATCTATTTACTCCTCCTATTGCCTTGCCTTTTTCTTCTCTCCTTATCACCTTCCCTTCATACTGTGGTTTCATAATCTTGTAATTCCATTGATGTGACATGTGTTCCTAATGTAAATTACATTGAAGATTAAGTTAATCCCTAATATAATTTGACTTTTACTGCTCTGTTCACATTCATGAACTTCGATTATTTTAAATTGCTGCTAGAATGATTAAATTCTTGTCTTATCCAATTATTATTTTATAAGTTTCCTTTTTATAAGTTCTAAAATGTTTGTGCATCATCAAAATTTAAAGACTTTTTTTGATTGCTTTCCCATGATAGCCTATCATCACATTGATTACATTTACTGTTAATTATAATTTATATTTTTCTCCAGTTTTTATTGTTAAAGCATACAAAGGATTTAACTATTAATATATGATAAGTAGGTGGTGCAGAAATACTTAATCTTTCTTCCTTGAAATGAGCATTTTCTCAAAGTCGAGTGGGCATTTTCTTTGTAGCTTTGCTCTGGGGGGAAGATGTGTCTAATGTCTTTTTTTTTAAATAAATTATTTTTTTTAAAATGATTTTATAATGGCACAACTTTAGCAACACACTGGTTTGTATCTATATACACATGCGTTCATGTGTGGGCATGCACCATGCGTTTTAGATAACATGTAATGTAGAGTTTTATTTTTAGAAGAAGATGCATCCATATTATTCCATTTTTATATGGTGCATTGGTGCATGCGTGTGTGCCTTACTACGCATATATTTGTGTGCACACACTGGATAAAATTAATTCCGATTTTATTTTTATTTTTTAGGGGAGACATTCAACAGCATATTATTCCATTTAAGTCTTACCCATTCTGTTCGTGTAGATGTGGTTGTGATTGTATTTGCATCCACCTCAACTTAGATCTGTAAAAATTTCAGTAATGGAAATACAGGTTTTTATACTTATTTAATTGAAGTGTTTTCCTTTCATAAGAGCAGGACTGGCAGTGGCAGGATAAGTGCTTGTGGAGGTAATGGATATGGTGGTGGCGGTGGTGGAAGAGTTTCAGTTAATGTTTTCAGCAGGCATTATGACCCAGAAATTTTTGTGCATGGTGAGACTCACTATGTTCTTTGGCTATGGTTAGCTCCCTTTATATTTTTTTGATAAGTAATTATTAGCATTGAAGGGAAACCTCATGTACATGGTACACTGGATGAGTACATTACAACAAAAAAGAAAAAGAATGATGCAGCAAGAAAAACTTAGAGCTGAAAAAGTTCTGATGTGATCCAGCTAAAGAGATTCAAGCAAATTGACACTTATAGAGGTTTAAGAAGAAAATCCAGCAATACAACCAAATATTATAGCAATGATAGAAATAAGACTGAATTTAGAAAATATCGATGAATATGATCAAATGAATCTAAAAGGCAAAGACCATAAAGCACCAAATTAGAAAATTGTCCTTGTTTGTGTCATTTGATATGTTGGCTTTTTCTTTCTTTCTTCTTCTTTTTTTTTTTTTTTTTTTTTTTTTTGTGGAAGACAACACCTATAGTGTTTTTATAATAAATCAATGTTCCATCTCATTTCCATTAATGATAATGATTTACAATTTTTTTTAAAAAGCGTGCTTTCTGCTTTTTAGAAAAATGCTGGAAAGGCATGCATTAGCCTCACTTCAATAAATGAGTTTTGTTTTGACAAAGCAAAGTGCTTACACCTTGGGCTTTGAGCTTTAAGTGTGCTTATTGAGCTGTTAACAAAATTGGTAAAGAGCTTAAAATTTAAACAAAAGTAGAAGATGCTGTAGTCTAGATGGAAAGCAGTCTTTAAAAAATATATATATATATATATATATATATTTTAATATTATAATTAATTGAAGACATTTATTGAAGAGAGAAAGGGAAAAAAAAGTGCTCCCCATGTACATAGGAAGTTACTCGGGAAACTAAAATATATCATCTAAAAGTTGAATTTACCTAAAAATTCCTTCAAACTCTGGACTCCCTTCTTCTCTTGCACATGCATCACCACCCATATGCATGTGGAATTGTGTTTGTAACAGTTAATGGAGGTTCATTTGGTTGTTTTGATTCCTTCTCACTGAGTTTATCAATAAGGTCTCTGACAAGTGACAACAAACTAGATTGAAAGTGCTCTTGCCCTTTTCGCTTTTTTGATGTTGTTTAAATCTATGTTTTTAACATTTTCAGTAAGTTAATGCAATGATACATTGCTCTTTCCAATACTATTCCATCTTTAAACCTTAATTTCTTTTTGTATATGTTCAGCTGTGTTTTTAGGGGGGGAGATATTGGTTCTCAATTTTATTTTACTTATAGGTTGGATCATATGAAATTTTCTCCGTAATCAAGTGGCGGAGGATGAGTTGTAGTTGCCTATCAATAAAAAAAGAAAAAGAAAAAAGGAAAACAGAGAAACCCATGAGCCTATTTCATTTTGAAATCTCATTTGCTGGGTTCTAATTGCCTTTTTTTTTTTTTTTTTTTTTTTTTTTTTTTTGTTTCTTAATGTTTTCCATTTCTGGAACACTCTTCATTTATCAGTTGTCTGGTCAGGTGTCTATGTTGATCAGCATTGATGGGTACTAAGTTACTATCTTGATATCAGATGGTTATCAAATATTTGTTTTATTCTTGGGAAAAGCAAATTACATATCCTCTGATTAAATCTTATGTCAATATGTGGAAGTATTTAGCAACTGCAAGCATCATTTGCAGGTGGAAGTAGTTTTGGCTGTCCAAAGAATGCAGGTGCTGCTGGGACTTTATATGATGCTGTTCCCCGGAGCCTTATTGTTAGCAATCACAACATGTCAACAGACACGGAGACACTTCTTTTGGAGTTTCCTAATCAGCCTCTCTGGACAAATGTTTATATTCAAAATAATGCCAGGGCTTCTGTGCCATTACTTTGGAGTCGTGTCCAGGTTAGTAAAATTCAGACGCATAATTTATACTGGCAGAGCTCTTGTTCCTATTCATGGTTTGCTCTTACTTTCTGGCCAAACCCTATGTACTCATATTTTTTTTTTTTTGGAGTTTAAAGACCTTTTGCGTTACCTCCCTCCCTATCTAAAGAGAAGTTAGATATAATTGTGTGAAATTAAAAAAAGGCTGGTTTAAAATATAATTGTTTACTAGAAGTTAGATATAATTGTGTGAAATTAAAAAAAGGCTGGTTTAAAATATAATTGTTTACTAGGGGGTGGGTGCTTGTTTGATGGAACTTTAATGCTGGGAGTACAGCTAAAATTATTTCAATATGTTTTTTTTTCTTATCTGAAATCTTGGATTTTATTTTTGAATTTCAGATTTATTTTAGATTTCACTTTTGAATTTTATGTTGTTGAGGATTATGTGGGATTTTTTTTTTGAATTATTTTTACTTATTGTTGACAAATGCTCTTTTTACAGATATTGAGGAATACACTTTTGAATTGGAAAATTTCAATTGCTGGGTGTTGATTCCTAAGTTTTTCTGTTTGGTGCTAATTCCAAGCAATCCCTAAGTGCTGATTCTTATTGACTATTTTTATATTCGGCACAATTTTCTCCTCTAAATTCCTATTCTTTCTCCCTTGACCATCTGCATTTGATATCCTCCGACATCAAACTTTACCTTAGCCCATTGTGACTATGAAACCACTGGTTTATGCATATTTACCTTAAGCATGATCATAATTTTGGTGCTTACTGTATGAATATATATATATATATATATATATATTAATCGTTATCTAGATTTTATGAGATTGGTATATTCATTTTAACTCCTAACTACATTTTATTGAGTCTATCTAAGTCAGTTGGTGTGAATGTGGATGTATTGAGATGTATTTATAGAATTCACTATAATTAAAATTGTGAATTCTTTTCCATGTATGGAGCTCTCCAGAATATTTTGAACAATAAATTTTCATTGACCACAAATTTCTATATAGAAGAGATTTTGAGTGTTTTCTTCATCTTAAAAGAACTGAAGTTTGGTTTATTTTGTATCCTTTTGAAAATGTAATCATGATTCACATGGGCTATCTAATTCGATTATGTCCTGATGATGCACTATATCAGGTAGAAGGACAGATAAGTCTGCTGTGTGGTGGAAAGTTGAGCTTTGGGCTTGCACATTATGCTTCATCAGAGTTTGAGTTATTGGCGGAAGAACTGTTGATGAGTGACTCTGAGATCAAGGTAACTAGCAGTTCAGTACGTTATTTTTATGCTTTCCCACAATGTTTGATGCAATTTGAGGTTTAATGTTTAAACTTTGTTATGTGCTTGTGTTATATGATAACATGGGTTTGTTTCCTTAAGGTGTATGGGGCTCTACGCATGTCTGTGAAAATATTCTTGATGTGGAATTCCACAATGCTTATAGATGGTGGTGAAGATGTGATACTGGCTACATCCTTACTTGAGGCTAGTAATTTAATTGTTCTCAAGGTGTGTCACTGTCCATTTTTGGCATTTTCTAAAGCACATATTGCTTATAATGTATTCATATATGATGTTACTGCCTTTTCCATTTCAGAAATCATCTGTCATACATTCTAATGCAAATCTGGGAGTTCATGGACAAGGTCTACTGAATTTATCAGGACCGGGGAATTTAATTGAAGCACAACGTCTGGTTCTATCACTATTTTATAGTATTCATGTAAGCAACTGTTCCATTATAAATGTTTTGTTATTTTTTCTTTGATTATTTTTCATATTTGCTTATAACTGATAAATTATCGATTGTCCCAAAAGGTTAAGCAATTAATAATTGGTGAATCTAATCATTTAATCTAACATTCCCCTTCATGTGTGAGGCGTAAATTGCTCTTATTAAGTGGGCCTAACACATGGGAATTTTTTAATGGTAGGTAAGGTGGAGACAGGTTTTGAACCTAGGACCTCTTGTTCTAATATCATGATAAATTATCTATTGTCCCAAAAGTTTAAGTTGTTGTTAGGAAGTTGTGAATTTAATCATTTAATCTAACAGTAACTATTTGCTAGACCAATAAAAAAAACTTGCAAGTTAGGAAATCTAGTTGTGGCATCTGATAGTTAATCCAAAATTTCAGACATCCCTTCTGGTCACAACCCTTACACTGTAAAATGCTTCTAAATTTACATCTCTGTTTCTTTATCAATAATTTGAAGTTGGGGCATGGGGAGATTGGATATATCACCTACATTGTGCAGTTAATGCATATCCCTTTTAAATGCTCATATCAGTCAAGTGCCAAACCTTTTTTCTAAAATGCATACATTGTGATTTGTATGATGTATTCTCTTACATTGAGTCTGACTGAGGGTGGAGGCCCCTTCAACTCTATTTTATACATGGAAAGATCTAATAAAGATTTATTTTGTGTGAAGCTCTTATTGGTTTATTTTATGAGAAATATAACACTGTAATATTAAATCAATACGGTCAAGTCTTGTCCACATTTTGTTTCTCATACTTTACCTAAATTAAGATTTACAAAAAAATATATTATTATGAAGAATAGGTTACAACTATACACATTGTGCTATCAGTAAATGCTATAGAAAGTAAAAAACTGGCTTATTTTACTGACATGTTTTGCTTGGCTTATAAGAAAAAAAGTTTTCTTGTGATGTACTCAACAAAAAAAATTTCTGTAGAAGATTATTGGTGAATTATCAACTTCCATTAGCTTAATATGTATCTTTCTTCATTCCCTATGATTCCTCCTAATTTTTGGGATTAAGGCTTAAGAGTGATTAAAAAATGGAACCCCTGATTCATTCCCTTCCTTCCGAATAAACTGCCAAACACGGGAATGAAAAGAATATTCTTTAAAATTTCTTTTCTTTCCATTCCATCCTCTTTTATTCCCCTCTCCCAAACAAGCTGTAAGTTCATTGCCTCCCGGATTGCTTAAAATCTTTGGGGAAGATCATACTTATCAGTGAGTTTTTAGTAATCAGGCCTTTTTTTTTTGTGGTTTTTTGTGGGTGGGTTGGGGGGGGGGGGGATTAAATGGTTCATGTTTGGCTCTCTTAGTACTGTTAAGCCCAACTGTCGTTATCTATTTATATAGTCTTGCTTCCACAACATAATAATGATATTATGTTCCTTATCTTCATTATTTAGTAGTAGTATCTATAAAAAAGTCCATGAATGGCTGGTTTGATGATAATTATTTGCAGATTTCTCTGAGCTATAGGATTGTACATGCTATGCACGTTAGGAAATTCTTGTGTTTTTTAGTGTATATGATTACCAATTGATTTCTCTTTTTTGCTTGACAGATTGGACTGGGATCTGTTTTGCGTGGTCCCTTGGAGAATGCAACAACAGCTGTTGTGTAAGTTTGGATCTAGCTGTATCATCACTTGCTTGAAATTTTCTAATGTTCTATTTACAGCGTAAATTTTTTATTTTAATCTCTGTTAGGACTCCAAAGCTCCATTGTGAAAACCAAGATTGTCCTATTGAACTACACCATCCGCCTGAAGATTGCAATGTGAACTCATCACTGTCCTTCACTCTTCAGGTGTTTGTTTAGTTGAGTTGGTGCAGTAGTAGGATTTGAAATTATTAATCTGGATCTATTTAGAAGCTTTATCAATTTGCTTTTCCAGATATGCCGAGTTGAGGATATAACTGTTGAAGGCCTTATAAAAGGATCTGTGGTTCATTTCCATAGAGCAAGAACCATATCTGTACAGTCTTCTGGAATAATAAGTGCATCTGGGATGGGTATTTTTTCCCCTTTACTAGTGATTTATTATGCCCATGAGTGATTGATTCGGTAGTTATGCTTCCTCCACTTTAGTCTCTCTCACTCGCTCTTCTCCAACACCCCCCCCCCCCCCCCCCGCGTTTTTATTCTTTCTTTCATTCTGCCTCACAAACACCCAGGTTGATACACACAATTATGTCACAGTTTAAATGTTCTGTAGAAAACAAAACAACACATTTTTTGATTTCTTTGGAAGAAATCATATACTTAAGTGGAGTTCATGTTTGTGTATGTACAGGCTGCACAGGTGGTGTAGGCAGAGGACGTGTTCTGAACGATAGTGTTGGCAGTGGTGGTGGGCATGGTGGTAAAGGCGGGCTTGGATGTTACAATGGTAGTTGTGTTGAGGGTGGTATTTCATATGGTAATGCAAATTTGCCTTGTGAACTTGGTAGTGGAAGTGGAGATGAAAGCTTAGCTGATTCAACTGCAGGTGGTGGTATCATAGGTGGGTCAATAGTACATCAACTTGTCACTATTTTGCTATAAAATGGTGGAAGATGTTGATAAGGATCTCTAAGGAAAATTAAATTTACTTGGTATATGTATCTGCAATCATTGTAGTCAAATTTGAGTGAAGGTGGATGGCGCCATTCATGGGCACCTTTTTTTCTCTTTGCCTCTTTTTTAAATATCTTTTTCCCTGTGTTTAAATATCTTTTGAAGTCATGTACTTTATATTTGTAACATTTATAGTGTAATACCTGCTTTTAATTATAATTTATCTGGCTGTGTATTAATAAGATATTTTTTCCATCACTTATCATTCTTTAATTTTTATTATGATTTAATAATTGCCTTGTTGCTGTTTTATTTTCTCTTAGAATTTAAGAATGCCTATTTTTAATATAAAATTTAATTTTTATGGTGTAATACCTATTTTTTAATTATAATTTATCTGGCTATTTATTACTAAGGTTTATATATATATATATATATCAGTTTTTTTATCACTTATCATTTACCATTTCCTATCATCTTAAGCTTTTGAGATTAGTGGTAGTTTATCATCATATTAAAGCGTGTAGTTATGAGTTTGAACCCTGCTGCACCTACCTTCCATTTAAAAATTAAAAATTCCATTTGAGCGCCACTTTTGAGGGGGAATCTAGGCCCATACGTGAGAGGGGGTATAGGAAAATAATGGTTAAGTGATAAAATGCACCTTTTCCTGTCAGGTATTATTGGTAGTTTATCATATGCAAGCCTTATTTGAGTTGACGGTTGCTATTCCTTTAGTTTCATATCCTCTATATTCACACCTTTTTTTTTTCTGAGCAGTAATGGGTTCATTTGAGCATCCCTTGTCAAGTTTGTCAATTGAAGGCTCAGTGAGTGCTGATGGAGAGGATTCTGAAGAAACTAGTGGAAAGGCAAATTATGCTGTTGCAAATAGTTCAAATGGAGGTCCTGGAGGTGGGTCTGGTGGAACTATTCTTCTGTTTTTGCAAACAATAGCACTTGGTGAGGCTGCTATCCTTTCAAGTGTTGGGGGATTCAGTCGTCCCACTGGGGCTGGTGGAGGAGGTGGTGGAAGGATTCACTTTCATTGGTCTGACATCCCCACTGGAGATGTGTACCAGCCCATTGCTACAGTGAAAGGAAGTATCCATGCAAGGTTCAGACATAGTCAATTTTTATGCGAATGCTACATATTTCTATATGTTGTGAATTCTATGGGTTTTTCTATTTTGTGAAAAGAAAGAACTTATTGGTTCATAATGAGCTTGTTCATTCAATGAAAGATTATTTGATATGGCGGATTCAATGCTGGCACGTTTTACATTTTATATTACTTCATTTAATAATATCATCACTGAATTTAGCTAGTCTTCTGGTAGCATATTGATGTTTTCTGTAATGGTTAGGGGAGGGAAAGCTGCACATCAAGGTGGTGCTGGAGAAAATGGGACGTTGACTGGGAAAGCTTGCCCAAAAGGACTATATGGTATATTTTGTGAGGTAGGTCTGCAATATGATAACTTTAAGATATATTAATTTCCTTTGTGTTTTTGCACACTGTTTCATTTGTTCAGCATTTCTTAGTTTCAGTTTGTATATCTGCACACAGATTTCATAACATAAAAAATGTATATTTTTCAACTTCAAGCTACCATGAATAAATGGACTTCTTTTTCATTTTTTTATTATTATCTTTGCATGGCCTTTTATCATGTGGGATACAATTACAATCATGAACTAAACAAATTACAACTAGAAATGATAGTAGAAAATGCAGAGCATCATAGTGTGCTACCTATGGACCTCTCTCTCTCTCTCTCTAAATTTGTAGTTTAGTATGCATCACTATTTATTCCATCATATAATTTTTCAATTATGAAACTTGTATTTGTATTTGTATTTTTTTTTTTATCTTCAGGAATGTCCAGCTGGCACTTATAAGAATGTTACAGGATCTGATAGAGCACTTTGTCATCATTGTCCTGCTGAAGAGCTTCCCCATCGTGCTGAATACATTGCTGTCCGAGGTACTTCCATGTTATTGGTGGCTAATTTGTCTTCTATCATAAGAGATAAAGGAACATATTCCCTTGAAGTATTGTCAGTTCTTATTGATTTCCATCCTTTTTGTCTTGGAGGGGGGATTATTTCTTATCTGTAGTTTCATTTGCTTTATATCCGTTGTTTCTTATTCCAAAAAATAATTGGAAGTTCTGGAATTAATGTACGGATTCTCAACTTGTCCGCTTTAACAGGAGGTATAGCTGAAACTCCTTGTCCTTACAAATGCGTTTCAGACAGATATCACATGCCAAATTGTTATACAGCTCTCGAAGAGTTGATTTATACATTTGGTGGGCCTTGGTTATTTGGTCTTCTTCTTATTGTTCTCCTCGTTCTGTTAGCTCTGGTGCTCAGTGCCGCGAGAATGAAATTTGTTGGGGTAGATGAATTACCAGGACCAGCCCCTACTCAACATGGCTCTCAAATAGATCACTCCTTCCCTTTTCTGGAGTCATTGAATGAGGTTACTTTGAACAATCTTGCATTATCAAATTGTCTTTTTCATACTGATTTTTGTACAAGAAAAGAAGTCTTCACATACAGCTTTTGTAAGTTTTGCTGTGTCTCCACCCATGATATCGGATGTAACAAGGTGCTATTGATATACTAGGTTTTGGAAACAAACAGAGCTGAAGAGTCCCAGAGTCATGTGCATAGAATGTATTTCATGGGTCCTAATACTTTCAGCGAACCTTGGCATCTACCTCATACTCCTCCAGAACAAATAAAAGAGATAGTGTAAGTTAAATTGGATCATTCTTTTCCTGATTACTTCAGTTGCCCCTTTATGAATTTCATTGTTATTATCTCTTTGTTAATTTAATTATATTTGATTAGAAGTCTTTCCTCTTAATCTATCTAATTTGGCAGATATGAGGGTGCATTTAATACATTTGTAGATGAGATCAATGCTATAGCTGCCTATCAATGGTGGGAGGGGGCAGCATACAGCATTCTTTCTGTTCTAGGATATCCTCTTGCATGGTCATGGCAACAGTGGCGCCGGAAATTGAAATTGCAACGATTGCGTGAGTTTGTTAGATCAGAGTACGATCATGCTTGCTTACGTTCTTGCCGTTCACGTGCTCTCTATGAAGGGATCAAGGTTAGCTTTTGCACAAGTTCTGGTTTTTTGTCGTGGCTTCATTAGACTATGATACTTTATGTTGCATGTGATGCATTTTAAATGATTAATGTGTTATTAAGTTATTTTAGGCGATGCACCCATACGTCTATGATATGCTTGCATAAATTATCCAAGATTCTACCATTTTTGCTCTGGCTGAACATTCAGTGCTGTAGATGCTACTCTACCAAAGTGGCTGTGAAGGTTATTTTTTGGTGTACTCTGGGGGTGGAATTGGTGGGAAGAACTCACTGAAATGTATAGAAAAAAAGAAAAAGAGGGGTAGACATTGGGGTTCGAAGTGTTATTTGAGACCTGGAGAATGACCTGACTTCAGGGGGGTGTACAATATCTGATTTATTTAGCAGCTCAGTTATAACCCTGATGCGACTATGATTTAAAAAATAAGCTATTTTCCTGTATAAAGTGACATGAATAGAGCATGTCAAGGGTTTTGTGGCATTTAATTTTTCCTACTGAAAGGAAATTAATGCTTATGAGAACTAATAATAGAGTGTTATCTTAGGCATTTCATACTATGATCCAAATCCAGGTCTAATTTATTGACATTAGATTGTATGTTTGCCTTTGCTTTTATAATTGACTATTTATTCTTAACAATGTCTAATGTTCTTATCCTTTTATCCAATTACAATCCCCACTTTTTTTGTGCCAGTAGTTACATTTGTTAAGAAATATAAATCACATCTAACTTTCTCTTTTAGTGATAGTTGGGTGCATATTCATTCACTATAGATGGGATTTGGACTTACCATTCAGCACAAATTGGTTTTCAGTGTGTAATCCTCTGCAAAATCTAATCTCTTGCAATATGGTAAATGCAATGTGGTCCCAGTGAAATTTAATTGGTTTTTAAGCTTGGGTATGTTTTCATGTGTTTCTGTAGGTAGCTGCAACTTCTGATTTAATGCTAGCATATGTGGACTTCTTCCTTGGTGGGGATGAAAAGAGAACTGATCTTCCTCCACGCCTACACCAAAGATTTCCTATGTTATTACCTTTTGGAGGAGATGGAAGTTACATGGCCCCTTTCTCACTTCACAGCGATAATATTCTCACAAGCCTTATGAGTCAGGTTTGTTAATTCATACAGGGACTCATAGTAAAAAATGATCAATGCGCACAAAACACAAGCAAGTTTAGAGAAAGACACACACAAACAAACACATGCACATAAACCTACACATAAGAGGGAGAGGGAGAGATGAGATCTGTGGGGGAGGGGTGCTAAATCGATCTCTTCTAAGATGTAGCTCTTATAGAATTTGCTAATTTTTATGCTTCTGGCCTGCAGTCTGTCCCACCTACCAAATGGTATCGATTAGTGGCTGGATTGAATGCACAGCTGCGCTTAGTTCGTCGTAGTCGACTAAGAGTAACATTTCAACCTGTTCTCAGATGGCTTGAAACTCATGCCAATCCTGCTTTGGTGGTCCATGGTATACACGTTGATCTTGCTTGGTTTCAGGCTACAGCTTGTGGTTATTTTCAGTATGGACTTTTGGTGTATGCTATAGAAGCAGAAAATGATCCTGTATCTATTGGATATATTGGTGGAGCACTACCAACTGAGCAACAATCACGGTAATGCTCTGTAGTGTTCTGTGATTGATAACCTATGTTAACCAATATGTGGTCACATTAGATTCTTTCTATTTCATTTTCATTATACATAGTACTGTTAGTTGTGTGGTGAAATCTTGCCAAAATTGAGGGGGTGTTAATGTTATGTCATGCTTCCGTGGATGATATGATGACACAAAATGTATCAAATTTACAAGCGTCATTGAAGTTGAAGGTTTAGAGACCATAATATTGAACATACATAAGAAAAAGAAACATGAATGCAAGTATTAGGATCAGAAGAGGTGTAGGTGAAAGAATAGACACATGCATCTTGTTACTTATGTGCTATGAACATACACAGGCTCACCAGGCCTATCAGCAGAAACACACAACGTCAAATATAGCAATCTGAAGTCTTATGCTGTGTTTTTTAGCAGATTTAGGATAGATAAGGGAGGTGAATTGATGTACATCACTCTCTTGTACATGCTGACCAACATGTGAACATACAACATATACATGATAGTAATTGAATTGAGTTTGACTTGTTTTTCTTTCTCCCTTGGCCTACGGTGCAAAAAAAACTTACAGAGAAAATCGTCCATCCAGTCATCTGAGAGAAGAAACACACTTAAACCAAGCACATGGAAGCAATGAAAGTTTATTGAGGCGAAGAAGGATATTTGGCAGCATTTTAGATGCTAACAGTGTACAAGAAATTGAAGAAAAGAGAGAAATATTTTATCTCCTCTCTTTTATACTTCATAATACTAAACCTGTTGGACACCAGGTATAATGAGTTGATTATGGCATTTTATTGGTTAAAATTCACTTGAAGTTTTGATTACTTCTCACTTCTCTCTCTCCACAAATTTCTTTTTCCTTTTTGGTCTGATTGCAGGATCTTGTCGGTTTAGTAATCTCTATGCTACTTCTAGGAGATTTTAGCTTAGTGTTGCTTACTTTGCTCCAGTTGTATTCATTTTCACTGTTAGACGTCTTCCTGGTTTTGTTTATTTTACCCCTCGGCGTTCTTCTCCCATTTCCTGCCGGAATCAATGCTCTGTTCAGTCATGGACCTAGACGTTCTGCAGGCCTTGCACGTGTTTACGCCTTGTGGAACATTACATCCTTGATTAATGTAGTAAGTTGCAATATCTGCTCATTAAGATTCGGGTTGAGTGATTCTGCTTATTCTTGAGCCCTGATTAATCTGCTTTTCGCCCAATGAACAAATAGGCTGAGGAACTTACATTATACATATTTTGGTAGCTGAAAAAAGTGTGTGAAGAACATAAATCTTAAGTGGAGTTTTGGTTGAAATAGACATTATTTTTCAGTTTGAAATTGACTGCCACTCTTCTTTTAATAAATTAAAATGTAATTACCTTATTTTCTTTCAGGTGATTGCATTTCTTTGTGGATATTTTCACCATAATGCTCCATCACCACCACTTCCGAACTTTCAAACTTGGAATGTTGGCATGTGAGGGAATTTTAGCTTTGAAAAAATATTAATTTCAATGTTAGGAAGTAGTGCCATTGACAAAACACTGAACTAACTGTGATTATTGATGGTGGTTGTGTGCAGGGATGAAAGTGAATGGTGGATTTT
Organism: Quercus variabilis; assembly: GCA_030445155.1. Classification (NCBI taxonomy): domain Eukaryota; kingdom Viridiplantae; phylum Streptophyta; class Magnoliopsida; order Fagales; family Fagaceae; genus Quercus; species Quercus variabilis. The sequence continues at coordinate 37,136,251 of CP129456.1, forward strand.
TCCTGCTGGACTGGTTTTGTGTAAATTCTTCCAGTCCCAACTAATCAATTGGCACGTGGCAAATCTGGAGATTCAGGACCGATCATTGTATAGTAATAATTATGACATGTTCTGGCACTCATAACTTGGGTTTTCACAAGATGGCATTTCTACATTAACATGCATTTTTGTTGTCATAGGTATTTTGTATGTTTGAGTAGGTGAGTGATTGACATAGAGATTAGAGAAAGTAGAAAAAGGAAAAAGAAAGAAAATGATAGGAGAAAGATAGATTTGTTATCGTTATTGTAATCACCTGTAAACAGTGAGCAATATGCAGTCCTTTCCCCAACAACACCCCACCCCCCCCCCCCCCCCCCCCCCCCATAATGTATACAGTTTTTATACAATGTTAACAGTTCTTTTACTACCTCACCATCTGTCACAACTTGTGGAAGTTTTCAAGTATGTGAGTGGTCAATCACTTGCTGTATCACCATAGAGTTGTGGCACAAAATTCGTCCCTAATGTAACTATAATTGCAGTACGCATATCCTTTATTCATTCAGTGACCGTATACCATTCCCACGTTTTCTCATATAATCTACTTATCGAATGATTAATCTAACGTACAGTGAATGGAATTCGAAATCTGGTAAAAGTTTGATTATGCTTATATATACTTGGATAAATTACTAATTGGGTCCCTCAAGGTTTAACTTGGTCTCTCAATTATTAATTTTGTGAATTTGCTCTTAACTTTTAAAATTAAGTCAATTTCATCTTTCTTCTCAAAATAAAAAAAATAAAAATCAACTTCATCCTTGCACGCCTCTACTTTTAAATTTTATTGAAATAAGTGGTTAAAATTGAATTAATTTTGAAATTCACATTTTCTATGATAACCTTTCAGCTTGTACAATATTTTTATCATATTAACTAAAAATTTTATTAAAATTTAAAAGGGATTTAAGGTTGAAAATGACCTTTTCTTGACTTGATTTTAAAAATGGAGGGATTAAATTGACAGAACTTATGGTTGAGGGAAGAAATTGGACATACACTGTAGTTGGGGCCAAATTAGTAATTTACACTATAATTAATGTCAATTATCATTATTTACATTGTCTAGGCAGGCCACTAAAGTGCTTATTTATCCAGGTTGAAAGCGATGCTTTTTTTTTTATTCGCATATCACGTGCTGAACTGCAGATCCGTTGGCCAGAATGGGTGTGTATAGCCGTGAATTTGTTAATTTGGAACCTCTAGATACCCCGGTTCCTTTGCTTTCTTTTAACATTTCAAGACGATATTGTACAGCTACTATCCTCTAACGCAATCCTTTTTACCAAATAAAAGAAATGAAGATAAACAAAAGAAATTATTCATGTAATTATATCTTTTACTTGAAGATCGAGGAAATGGGGCATCGTTAATACTACAGTAGGATTCTTTGTTGTCCACCTTTGAATATTTCAAAATAGTTTCATGATTCATCACATATATTCCAGCAAATTAAAAGAAAACTTAATAATGACAATAAATTAGGAAAACAATGTATTATCTTATAAGTGTTAATTAATGTAAGAAAATAATATATTTTAAATAACTAAAATTTAATTCAAATTTATAATACAACAAAATTGTAATTGCCTTGAAATTTTTTTTTACTGTTATTTCTTTACTTTCATTCATTCTTATAGGTGGGTTTTTTTTTTTTTTTTTTTGGGGGGGGGGGGGGGCAGCAGCGAAACATGACCATATGCAAAAACCCAATTAAAATGAAATTTCGGTTATTGAAGACCTAATATATAATTTTTCTATAGCACTTTCTTGACCTACAGGATGCATTCTATTGGGTTTCCTCCTTTCTCATAGTACACCATCTGATACCTGCAAAGTGGAAATGTCTTAGACTAGTATTTTCATCATTAGGGATGCAGATTTTTTTTGGCCCAATACAGAAGTAGCCTAGTTGCCCGTGACATAACTCTTTCAAGAAGAAGAAAAAAAAAAAAAAAAAAATCTCTTTCGAGAATTGAGCAAATAAATTGATATTTTTGGTGACTCAAAAAGTCTTCAAAAAACATCTGGATGGTGATCACCTGTTTGCATTTGATTCGCTATTAATAGCAGCATACAGAACTTGTTTGCCAACAAATCCAACACACTTTGAACCTGAGATAGCAGCAGCCTTCAATGTGTCAACCACCCAAGGAATCCAGAGTCATCAGAATTTGGAACGGTACAGAACAAAGGGATCCCTGTACTAGTTTTGGTACCAATATGGTACATACCAGCCGTTTGGCTGACACAAAACAAAATTCAAAACTTTGTTCCATGCGAGGGGCAGGACAAATGCATGCCTTAAAATGGAATCAATAAAAATTTGATTAAATTCATCATAGATTGTTAGATTAAGAAAGGTTTAAAGAAAAGAAAAGAATAAATATAATTATGTTTATCTTAACCTGGTGAGTCTTATGTCTTACATGTTCCCAAGCAAACATTAGCTTGAGTTCCCATGATAACCACCTACAGAAAACAGAACACGACTCAACTCCAACTCTGCTTTTTTTTTTTTTTGAAGATAACTTACACACACCTAGTTGTTCTGACCTCCCACATCACCCTCCACCTTGCTCTTAGGAGAGGAGATGACATTTGAGCTAAAGCTCATTGGCAACTTTGGGCAATTTAAATTCATAGGATTCTAAGAATCACATAAAATGCCCAACAGTATGAATTAAACCATTTGAAATTACAATAGAATAAAAAAGTACATAAGCCTTTTTGATTTTGTTGATAGAGGGGGGATAGAGAAAGTGGACCAAACAGAAACACATTTCCCTACATCTTAAAGCATAAGTTCATACGTGAAGTCAAAAACCAAAATGGCACAGATTACAAACAAAGATTGAATGAGGTCACCTTTAAAATTAGAGAACATCTAATACAGAAATGGAATGAGTTCTTAATGTGCTTTCCTAAGCCACTTGACGAAACAAGTTACCTGAATAATGTTACTCCTTGTTCAAGACTTTGGGAACTTTAATATATGGTTCTTCATAGCTAGGAACAGCAGCAATCATGGACTCCCTGTTGAGGAAAAATTTATATATTAATTGCATTGGAAATTCGCCCACCCACCTCTCCACTACAGGAAAGAGAACAAACCATCTCACCTATTCTCAAATGTTTCAGGAATATCATCACGCAAATTGCTGTCTTCAGTATCTGCAGATGGTGAAAATAAATCAAATCACATTGTATGATAAACACTTGCCAATATATCTCACTCTACTTCCCCACCCCCGAGAATTTTGTATAAAACTTTGACAGCAGGATATGTCATCAAGGAATCACCATAAGTGATTCTTTGAAACGGCATGTACAACTTCACTGAGAAGATGCATGAGCAGGATCCACCATAAAAGAGAGTAGGATTGGGACTTTTTTGTTATTAAACAGTAAAGAGGAAAGTTCTCAACTTATCAAAAAGAGAAAAGCAGGAGGGATATTCTAGGATACTGCAGTTGCCATCACTGCAGGCCAGACATCCTGATGTTCTTCACATCTTACCTCTACCAGATCCCACAAAAGTGAAAGCTTTTTAATGCAAACCACATGAATGAGTTAACATAACTGCTTGAGCTTTTGTACTTTCTAGAATAGGTACACTATGGTAGGTCATTGTTTACTCAAATATGCAATTTAGATTCTTTTGTTGGACTACTTATCAACAGCAGTTTTCTATTGCTTGAAAAGCACATTGAATAAGAAATGGCAGAAAATTTGCGTATTTGTGATACAGATTCAATGACAAGCTGCTAGCATCTATCCTACCATCAAAATCCTTGAAGAAAGAACTGTTCTCATAACACTCCAGCAGTTAATAAGCCAGCTAAAAGGGGAAGGCATTCTCTTAGAAAACAATCGAAATATGCATATGGTTCAATCCCATTATCAAGATATGAGTTATAACAAGGGTTTTCATGCACCTGCTCTAATGGAAGGCTCAATACTATGAAGATCAACATCTTGAAGTTGTCCAAACCTGCCAAGTCGAACTGCTAATCATCAGAAAAATGAGGTAAACCAAAAGAACAATAAAACCAAAAATAGAGAATGAGAATGAGAGAGCAAACCAAGCATACCAATCTATGACCTGTCGTATTTTTGGAGCAAATTCTTCAACCTGCAATAAAATGAACAAGGGGAAAAAACAATAAATATTTACATATATTATAAAAAATAATCTTATAGTCATCAATCAATAGTGTATACCTCATTTGGGGTGAGAGAGATTCGAGCAGTTTCAGCCAAACGGGACACATCGGGAGGTTCAAGAGAGGACTGGGTTGTAGTTGTTGAGCATCTTCGGACCTTATTGTTCTTGTCGTGATTAATAACTACTTTCGAGAAGCTGAAGCTGGAGTTGCTGCTTCTGCTGCTTTTGCAGTTGAAGTTGAAGATTTGGTTCTTTGGTGCTATACTCGACACTCCTTTTAGCATAAGCAATGCTTTGCTTCCCATCTATTTGGAAAATTTGGTGCAATTGTAATGACCAGTGGTAACTGAAAAAGAGATTTGCTGCCTACAGACAATGCACAGTTGCTTGCAAATTATAATTCTTACCAAGAGGTTAAAGAGCACTCGGACTTTCTGTTGTGCAAGCAAGAATTTATATATATATATATATATATTCAATAGTTAAAATGGGGGAGGGGGATTTGAACTCTGAATGTCTTTGCTAAATAAACCAAGAGATGCCAGTTGAGCCACAAGACTCGTGGCGCAAACAAGAATTCTTTATTAATATCATTCAACATATAAATCAAAAACTTGAGCAACCAAAAGGCATAACCAATCTCCACATCACTAAACTAAGCTTCATCCAAACTATCTGAATTAGCCAAAACCATATATAAAGATATAATCAATCACAACAAACTTATATTTGGAGGGTATTTGGTAAGGTATTTTAAATAACTGTTTTTAATGTTTAAACAACATTATACGTATTTTCACACACTTTTTCACTCTCGTATATTTTCAAAAAATACAAATAATGTTATTAAAATAACATTACCAAACACCCCCTTGGTTTTTAATACGCAAGAGTTTATGATATTAGCTAATACAAACAAACATAATAAAACCCAAAATTTTTCCACTTATGATTACTCAAAAATAATGAATCCCCCGGCTTATAATTTTCAATTCGACAAGACAAGACTAGGGTTATGAATTTTTTTTTTGCCATCAGATGGGATTAAAGAAATAAAATTATTCTCATTAGTCCCCAGTGATACATAAATGGGAACTCAAAGCCCTTGCGCAATTTCCCAAACATCATATGGCAGTTGTAAATTTAGTTTACTTAAACCTAAAATGCAATCATCTATAAGATAATGTAAAAACATCAAAAAAAGTGTATACTAATTACTAAAGCACATAACGAGCAAAACGGAGAATGTAGTGTAGTTTAGTGGCTACGGTGAAAATGTTTTCAGCGGAGATCCACAAACAAAGGTTTTTCCGATTAGAGAAAACAAGCATGAGGGGAAATGAAAAAATAAAAAGGGAAAACAAAATCCCTGGGAATGGAAGAATTCAGAGAGGGAAACGTACCCAGATTTCCAGGTCGAGTGGCTGTGTGCGTATGTGAGAGAGAGAGAGAGAGCGAGATAGAGTAAAAGGCATAGTCTGTAGGGGAAGGGATTGGGGCAAAAAATAGGTCAGTCAGAGATGTTTGGATTGGGCCAAAAACAACTGTCCATCTGTTTGTTTGAGAGAAAATAAATGAAATGGAACGGTATTTGTGTGTTTAAGTAAAGAGAAATGCTATGTCTACAACATTTCTATAATATTTTTACAATATTTCTTAAGTGGCAGGTTGTTATTGGTTGTTATTGTTAGGGCAAAAAAGTAATCTTAGTGTTAGTTTCAAATTTGAACCAATAACAACTAACCAACTGTGATTTGTTGTAAAAATGTTGTAAAATTGTTGTAGACGTAGCATCTCTCGTACTTAAGTAAATGGCTGCTTATTTGGTTAAAAATTAAAAATTTATTGTTAAAAATATTGTAACAAAATAATTTTTAAACAATAAATAATATCATGGGACCCAAGATTTACTACTTATTGTTGTGTTTTTCAGTACCGTGAATAATGTTGTGAGACCCAATAAAAAAACGCAAAATGTAAAATCATTGCTTGGCAAATGTAGGCTAAAAGTGTGTTTAAAAACTGTTTGTTTTGCTGAAACTGAAAAATTATTGCTGAAATTGAAATGGAAATTATTTGAATGATTAAGAGGGAATTCTCTAAATCCAAAATTCCTATTCCCTTCAAAATTGGGATAAATTTGAGGCAATGGAATGGGCTTTATTGAAAAGAAAACAGTGTTTTTTTTTTTTTTTTTTTTTTCAAAGAGAAGTTTAAGCGTTTTTTTTGTAACAGTTTATTTAGTATTTTATTGAATATTTTTTTGTTGAAAGTGTGTTACATATATTTATATTTTGAAAAAATGAGCAAAATTTTATTTTTAAAAAACTATACATAAAAGTTAAAAGCGAAAAAAACTAGCTTATAATCCAATGTCAAAGAAGACCATTCACATATATTTTTAATTACATTACATGACATTTTGAGTGAATCATATAATTTGTTTAAATAATATTCTTTTATAATCCTATAAACCCACTCTGTGTCAATTAGGAGAAAACCTTTTCATGAATAAAATTTTTGTAATGTCCATATGTATTGAGAAATCCTATGTTTTACAGATTTTTTATAATAATTACTATTTTTTATTGTGGTAGGACTTTTGTCTCGGCTTTCAATCAAGTATTATTCTCTTTGGAAATGGCGTTGAGTCTTAGTCCTCAAAGATTTGCTCAATCCCACATCGGAGAGAGGCGCCTCCCACTCATGCCTTATAAGCCTTTGGCAAGGATGAGTGTGCCACATTTTATTATATGCCACATTTTACTTAATAATTAACTCACCCTTTAAATTTCACTATTTTTAATTTCAATCCTCTAATTTTACCTTCTTTTATTTTAGTTCGGTTCTTTAAATTTCAAACACCCAAATTCAGACTTTTGTTATTTTGTCATCCACTATTGCCGTTAAATCATCAAAACTACGTCATTTTGTCCTTAATTTAAATTTAAATTTTATTATTTATTTTCTAAAAAACATTAATTTAAAAAAAGTTAAGAAATTAAATAAATTATTAAAAAAAAAAAAAAAAAAAACCCTACGTGTTAGTGTGGGATTTTGGGGTGGGTTTCTTTTCTTTTTTTGATTTTACGGGGAGGGGTGTTACAGACTACAGTGTAAGGGGTTGATGTTACCTTGTATACCTCCAATTGTGTCAAAATTAATATCTCTACCATCAATTAACCTTTGTCTATATTTTTCTCCCAAAAAAAAAAAAAGCTTTTGTCTATTTCAAAGCAAATGATCTTCTGCTACTATGTGACACTTTTTATTCATTTTTGATCAAATCCAAAGATCCATAAACTATATGGGTCATTTATGCTCTAGTGATGTACCTTTAATGAATTGCTGTGAAACTTCCAATAGGATAAAGATGATATATAGTTTAGCAAGAAATCAAATGAAATCAAGACAATCTCCTTCCTGAATTTATTGATCCATGGTGACCGAGCGAAAAAATGTATGTAGATATTTCAGATCATAATATAGAAGCATATCCTTGGCAATTCTGTACAGAAAATACTGGTAACATTTCATTTACTCTAAAATCAGCCTTAGGCTATTATACAACAGGGATTTTAGACTAATCCATTCTCTTAAAAAGCCCTCAATCCCAAGATTCTTTTTTACATGCATGATGTCATATTTTCTATGATAACAAATTAGGTGTAATGCACAAGGATGGTTTCTACAACAACCAGTTAAACGCAGTTCAGTCAGTGAGATGAAGTTAACTTTTGTCAGAATCTCCTTCATGACCTGCCAAATTGCTGCGTTCTGCAACAGTATTTTTACACTGATGCAGTTGCGGTGTAACAAATAACCCCTTTTGATTCTCACCTAGAGATGGTAGTTGATTCACACAATGTCTGGTATCACCCTCAGACAACAGAGTAGATGCCATTGTCGTCAGTGGAGAAGCCTCCACATCACTGCTTCCAACATGGCTTGCTCCATCTTTCCCAGCACCTGCAACAAGCAATGATTTTTCACCAATTGTAATGTGTAAAAACCGGCAAAGAAAGCTTGGAGAAAGAATGAACAAGAACATCTCCAAGAAAAGAAAAGGTAGAAATATGAGTCTAGCAGCATTGCTGTTTTTCTTGGGATAAGCAACAGCCCTGGGTCACACCTCCAGCAGCAGAAAAAAAAAATCTAAAAAAGCAGAAATGGAGAAGAATAACAACCTGCAAGAGTAGTGGTGGTACTAGATACATTTACAGTTGCGGGTGAGGTTCCAGTTCCTTTTTTCATCTTTGACTGCAAAACATAACCACAGTCCCAAAATATATTAGTCAACTTGAATGCCTCAATTACCCCAGATTGCTCAATTTTCCCTTTCGTTTTTCTATGGATGTGATAAGAATATGCATCCTTGCATGTTTTCACATGTAATGTATATTCTTATACCTTAGGTAGAAAAGCATGTTTTATATTATCAATTACCCCATGCTTCAATGCTAAGAGAATTCATGCTCCTCTCAGCTTTTAGCTTTACGAGGAAAACGAACATCTACTCTCAACTCATGCTCCTCTCAACCCATGTCTACTATAAAACTGCTATTTACTTATTCCGTATGCCAACCAAAACCAGTTTAGAATGTTTTAGTATCCATACCTTTGCATTTTCTTCACAATACTTTACAACAGCTGTTATGTTAGCACAACGGCCATGCAATAATGTATAGGCCCACAAGAGAAGCTTCCTTGGAATGCTCAGATCAAGTATTTCAACCCCATCCATGCTTGGCTGAAATTGTGTTCCTGTTGCTATCCGAGATGGAACCAGATTAAGAATGACACCAGATTGAAGCACCACACAGGAGCTCTCCCGATAATAATTGTAAGAAGATTTAAGCAAAGCATTTGCAGTCTCCAAATTTTCTTCTGAAGCTTTCTTGATCATTATATTCTTGATTTTGGACAAAATTGGGTACCATTTTGTTTCAAGATTTTTTAATTGAATTGAGTTTTCAAATGCTGAGTTCCACAATTCATTTATTTGCAGGTCAACACAAAGCAGATGGCTATTTTCCAACCATCCATCTGATGGAACAAGGACTGGACTCTCGCTTGAAAATTCATAAGGTAATGGAGTGATTGATGCCAAGCTTATTATGAGGGATCGACACCAAGCCACAGAAGCATGCCGACAAACTTTTGCACAGTTACTGTTTGACAACTTTGGATTCTTAAAACGCTTTCGAATCTTCTCATTTATTGCTTCAAGAGTTTCCAGCTTTCCATTCCTCTCTAAAGATATGATATGTTCATGAAGATATCTGCAGTGATGGGAGCACTTGCATTACGCTTGTGAAAATCACCACTATCAATTTAATATGTCAAAACACATGATATTATTAAAAGAACGCATTGCATTCACCAATAACAACGCCATCTCTCTTTAAAAAAAAAAAGGTAACAACGAACAAGTTGTGAAGATATATACAGAAAAGCTTACAAATTTTGACAACTTTTGCAAATCCTCAAAAAGAAAATCAGAAAACTTGTTCAATGCAAATTACCCATATAAGCTGCTCTCTGATGTTTCTGGGCTCTTAATCTCGGGCAAACCACAGATTTCAGGCCATAAGTTCCCCTGTTCCATGAACAAAGCAAACAATTTCTCCAGGACATGCTCTGAACTGCTTGCAGAACTAGAACCAACAGTCTCAGTATTATGCATTGATGAAATTAGGGCTTTAATATACCTCCCAAGTGCCACTGGTACAAGATCTTCAATGCACAGTGAAAACTGGGTTTACAATGAAAGTTAGATACTAGAACTAGAAAACAAAATCAAGTTACAAGTAGTGTCAGGTCAGTTTGATGAGACATGCAACATTGAAATAAATGAGGTCTGGTCACCGTTAATAAATTGAAGCATAAGATGGTAACATATAGGCGTTTTATTTTATTTTTAACATAATGACAAAAAATTATCAAAATTGAATAAAAGAATCCCTCCTGCCCATGTGCACCTCCCCCCCCCACCCCCCACACACACACGAAAAATAAATAAGTACTTAATGAGAGCTACAGTCACAACAGGTTTCACAACAGTTGAGTTGGTAGGTGTTTTCTCATCTGGCCCACTATTGACATCACTTTATCATCTACCATTAATAACTTGCCACCTCAGCAGTTGTGAAATATTTTGTGAACAATTTTGTGTCCCTAGAGTTATTGTATAATTGGGAAAGCAGCCATTATCAACTTAAATATCTGACAGTCAATTGAAGAATTGACTCTCTTTTGACTTCCATGAAAACAACTGCAGCATATTCAAATACATATTTTACCAATCATATATATTTTTCCTCGGCTGATACAGCCAGTAAGGCTCTTCTTGAAATGTTATGAACCAAGAAAATGCTCTCGGTATTTATCAAAAAAAAAAAAGTAAATGCTCTAGGTCAAATTGTTACCCTCTTATCTGCCCGAAGAGATAAATATGCTCGATCAAGGGTACATATGTCTCCAGTCTCCTCCAACAATTTCAAATAGAACAGCATGTACTTCCGAATGCAAGTAATAAATTTTCGAGAGCTCTCTGGTAAGTTGACCTCAAGGACCTTTTTGCTCCCAGCAAGACCTGGAGTTTTTCGCCTGATATACGAGAAAGACATATTTAGGTAATTGCTATTTACTCCATAAGGAATTCAAAAGCTACTTGACAGTATAAAATCTAAACAAACTGGAAAATGTTGGGAAAAAAAAACTACGGCATGCCACATAGAAATGGAATAATTCAACTTTGTTTTACAAAATATTTGCGCCTTTTGAACTTTTGTTTCAACCATCAAATTTAAAATGAGATACCATAAGTATTTCAGTAGCTAGTCTTTCAAGTTTCTAATTCATTTAGTAATGAGACTTATTTATATGGAATAACAAATTTATAATTTTACTATATAGTTATTTCATACCACTGCAACTCAAATTTGAAAGCCATATAAAGTTATAAACAAGAACTGTAAGGGATGGCTACAAGCACTCTCTACCTTTCAGCTTTATCTGGTATGATATATTTAATCATGAGCCATCAAAATAATTGTGAAATAATTTACTACGATTTTATTTCCTTGTTTTTAAATACCTACATATACAACGAAAGAATAAAAACTAGAAATATAGGATTATGGTTTTACCTTCCTTTTTTAACCATGCTATCAATCTCCCACATATTTATTGTAAAGGATGAGCGAGATGATTTGAAGCAGAAAGAAAGTTCGTCCTTTGCCCTCTCTAAATCGCCTGTCTCACCCCTTCTATACAGCCCTTGAGCTAGCATATATCTGGCCTTATGAAAGTGCTTAAGATCTCCTTCAACACATGTTTCAAGGGCAGAAATGCAGTCACTGTAAAGCATGCGCCATGCCTCCTCCAATTTAAGTGATTTTTCATACTTAATCTCATCAGCATTTGCTTGAGTGCCATCCTTGGTATGTACTGGTGGGTGCAAAATTTCAGAACTCATTTTACCAAAGATAATCATGACCGCATCCCTAACTGACTGACTAAAAGAATATTCTGAAAGAACCTGGAATGGGCCAACAAATCAACATGAATACATTGATGTCTATAAATAGAAATTTATGCAAATCCAAAACTGGAAGATGGTTAATCATTGAAATAAAAATATTTGCAATGAATCACAAAGACAAGCTGGCATGCACAGATGTGTGTTGCTAAATAATTCAAAATATTCACTACAGCCTATTAATGAAGTTAGAATCACGAAACAAAGTATTATTGATTATAGAAAAGGAAAACAGAATAAGGATAGTGAAAAGCAAGAGGGGGATTTAAATATTAAGTTTAAGATAAAGATTAAAAATTAAAAAAATAGAAGAAGAAATAAAACAAAAACCTTTAAAACCTCCGGATTCTGTTTTCCACACGTATAAAGTAACTTCAAGCGTGAAGCATGCATCCTGTAGACAGGGTCCACAGCTAATGGATTCAAAGCAATAGCCTTATCATAATATGACAATGATGTCTCATGTGAGTATCCAAGCTTTTCACAGAGTTTTCCCATATAGAATGCATGGGACCAATCTTGCCTAAGACAAAAGGAAGAAACAAAGGAACTTGGTCAAGTCTATACATCATAACTACAGAAAAAAAAAAAAGAATACTCCTTGAGAAGAGAAAGATATACTTGTGCACAAAAGCTTTCTTAAAATGTTTCAATGAGTTCTCACAGAATATCATCCATGCTGCATCCTTTGAGGGTACAATATAACGCTGATCATAAAATGGCACCACATTCTGAAGGCCGTCATAGTATACCAATGCCAATAATTCATGTATCTCACACTGGAGCCACAAATATGCATCAGAATGATAAACCAAAATCCCTGAAAACACTTTAATCAAAGCAGACTGACTAGCATACATGCCTCAGACTCAAATATTATGTGTTCAAGCAACTAAAAAGACACATGGTAAATATTAAATGGCATATCATCCACCCAAATTAGAAGATTTCAGCATTAAAATCATCATCATCATCATCTTCTTCTTCTTCTTCTTCTTCTTTTTAAAAAATGAAGATAACACAATATCTGAAACAATCTAATAAGTTCTTTTATTTCATTATCCTAAGATATTTTTTAATAAGTAAATGAATTTCATCAAAAAAATCACAAAAGGGAGTGCAACACTAGTACACAGGACCCATTATACTAAGACTATGCCACGCAGAAACCTTTGGTGGGACTGCATCTTGTCACATCCCTTTTTTCATAACCAATCATCATAACTAAAGGATATATCTACAATTCCCAATATCCCCCCACCCCCCAACAACAACAAAAAAAAAAAAAAAAAAAAAAAAAAAAAAAAAAAAAAAGAAGAAGAAGAAGAAGAAGAAGAAGAAGATGCAGCATACAGGTAAATAATGGATGAAGGTGAAACCTGCTGAGCTGATGTCTTTGCCAATGCCAAACTCATTAAAAAACACCGCCTACTCCTCCTTCGGCTTGTCTCTACTCTCTGAGGTAAAGTAGCGTTCTTCCTCCATCCTACTACATTAATGTGCTTGCTGCCATCATTTAGCAACAAGTCTACCTCCTGTATGAATTTAGCCACAAAGAATATCCTAAAGAAATCAAACTATGGCCAGAAAGATTTCAAAACTAGACCAAATAGTTCTTTATATTTTTACAGCATTCACAATTGAAAATTGACATTTTACCTCATCATAAATATTTGCAAGCCGTTGCCAACTTTCAAATCGTAGAGGGTTGTATAATAAATCATATTTGAAGAGGTTTGCATTTTGCTGTACAAATTCCTCCCCTTCCCTTGTTAGTACAAAGCCAGGCCATTTATCAGTTGCACTGATTTCCTCAGACTGAGCCATGAGATAATACAAATTGGAATAGACCTCCAAATATGGCTCAGAGCTGCAATCAATTAATTAGTCATGCAGATAGCTCAACAAAAAATCAACTGAATTTTCATGGAAATAGAATAATTTATGCATCCATACCTCCCAGCTGACGAGGCCTTGTGCTGTTGGAGGCTACCCTCATCAGGAAATATTATCTTCTTCATAGTCTCAAGAAATCCGTCAGAACCAGCCTCCTCTGAGAGTTTATCTTCACATAAATCTGGATCATTCAAGAATTTCTCTATTGCACTTCCAGACAAAACATCTTCTGGGGGATGTGGAAAGTGTTTCCGTATAGCTCTTAATACTCTTCGAAGCTTGACCAATCCAGTTCTCTAAAACATACATATACATATTTGTTTTTTTGTAAGTTTTTTCCCCAACGCTAAAAATTCGCATGTAGTAAATGCACAAATAAAAGTCAGAGAATTAAAATCACTGAGAAGACATGGACATATCTTCTATGAAACAAAACTTATACAGAAGGGGGCCCAAAGAAAGAGAGAGAGAGAGAGAGAGTATGGGTACTCACAGAAGAAGCTTTTGCATAGGGGAGAATATACTGGAAAACATCAGCACACTGTTCTTTGGTCTGGTAATCCCCACGGCTAGTATTTTTGTGGGTAACTGGATCATCTTCATAGGAAGAATCAGATCTAAGATTTAGACCATATAAGCAGAAAAAGCACTGATCTAATGCATTATCAATTTTTAACTCAAGTTCCTCCCTTTCATCTTCAGTAAATTCATTTCCACATTCAATCAATTGATTGCTTGCCTTTTCACCTTTGTTCAACTCTCCATCAGACCCATCACTGCCTCGGTTTCCACCTTCTACCCCAGCACTCTCCTTATCCAGGGATTTATGAGATGAAATGTCCTTCGAAGTTATCTTATCAGAAATATCCTTCTCCATGATACAATTTCCATCAATTTGAGTCAGACCCATCCCCACATCCAGCGTATCTGTTCTTGATTCATTTAGAGAAGTTTTGGCAGGACTATTATTGCAGACCTGCTCATGACATTGAGTCTTTTCCCTCTTTAAAGTATTAAAGTTGGATTTAAGCTTCATATCTAAGGCCAAGAGATGCTTTATTGCAAATTTAAGAAACGTTCCTTCCTCCCCATCATTTCCTACACCCGCACAGCAGAGCCCATACTCAGCAAGCAAGTCATGCATTGCAACAATTAACTCAACCTAAAATGAGAATTCAAAGAAGCAGGAAACATAAACAATCATAACTGTATCACAGATTTTAACAACTCATACAAGTTCCATTTTAGAGAAAGAGGAGATATGACTCACTTGAGTTTTAACAGGCCAATTAGGGTTGAGGTGTTGAAGTTTGCAGAATCCAATGGCTGCATCAACAAAGCAGCATCTTTCAGCGTCATCAGCAACTAACAGCCCAGAAGATTTCTTGCATAGCAATATGCTTGCAACATTGCACATGACTGACAACAGCAAAGATTGAATATCACCAATGCAGCTCATTGGGACAAGAATGCCATTCTGCAAGCATAATTATAAATTGTACTAATAAATGACTTTTCAAAATTACAGAAAGCATGTGAAAGGATAAAAAAATCCATTCACCATAAATCACTCCATTTTCCTGAAGATAATGAATTCACTAGTTTGCTTTGAAGTTGAATATTTGTCAAACAAATCAAGAACCATCAAACCATTTGAATGCAAAAGATCCTACCAACCCCTAATGGAGCACACCCCCCCCCCCCCCCCCCCAAAAAAAAAAAAAAGAAAATTATAAAGGCATGGCTACCATGTCATAAAAAGTGTTCAAAATAATCAAAGTTCACCATATGGAGACAGCCACCCCTTTTGATTTTAAAAATCAAAACAACTTGATATGTGAAGCATTGGTGAAGTTTCAGTTACCTCTGATATTTGCCTTGTCACAAGTGATTCGGTAAATTATATACACTGATGCCTCCATGATATTCAAAGAAAAAAAAAAAGGAAGCATACAACTCATAAACATAGACTTATTAAAAACATTCATTTTAATTTCTTTTCTCCTCCCTAATTTTTTCTCTTGGTTTTCAAAATGCAGTGATAGATCCAATGTTTTATAAACATCCAAATGATACAAGATTTTTATGATCCAAATTCTTATTCTGTTAAATCTGAACCTTGAGACTTCTTTCAATTCTTTTTTTTTTTTAATTATTTTGTTGAGAATCCTAGACCTTGAGATTTATTTGCTCCAATCACTGTCCTTCTACTGTAATAGGTATTTGTACTTAGGATAAAACTTAGATAGAGTTCCTTAGATGCAATACATTAGGCTTCCCAATTAAATTCAAACACATAGCTGCATTGAATTTAATTGGCTTTGGAAAAATTACATTCTTTGTGTTTTATTGGTCAATGTAACCATTTGTCTTAATTTAATTGGAGAAGTTAACATACTACACCTAAGGAACTGTACCTAAGTTTTGCCTTTTTACTTATCTAGATTTCGTTTTCTAACCATCAATTTATAAAATCAAAGATTATTTTTTTGTAAATAAGTAACGTACGAAATTTAACTAAAAAACCCAACCAAGTACACTGGAAGTGTACTATAGTGGCACAACTCAAGAACCTAGATTACAACGATCAATAAGATCAGGGAGAGAAAAACAAGAAATAAGGTCAAAGATTAATAATTTTATCAATGCATTGTCTAGATTCTAAAATGACAAATCACAATATAAACAACTATGACCATAGAATAAAGCATTGCTAAAAGAACAATGTTCTTTTTGATATCAATAAACTTATTACTTATCAAAAAAACAATGTTGACTCACAGGATCTCCAGACTGATCAATGAAGCTCTTCACTTGTGAAACACAGTCAGAGATTGCCTTCACTTCCTCTGTAACCAAGCAATTCCAGTGCTTGCTTGAACTTTCTTTTAATTCTATATCAGAACCAGAAGGTGTTTTTGACCCCAACTTCTGATGAAAGGGTTTACATGAAGCAAGGTAATCATCCATTCCAGTTGCTACCATGAGTATTTGCAGCTTTCGTCTGTGGCAATTCAAATATAACTCAGCATCCACTGGCTTTATCTTCTCACAAGCTTTGATTAAAATGTCTAGCGCTGACATTTCAAGAGAAGTGATCCCTTCACTGTTTGTATCCGCAATGGCTGAAGGCAATGCATCAAGGTGAACATTTTTTGTAGAGAATAGAAGTGGAGCAAGTAAGTTAACACACTCCATATACATCTCTTTCTCAATCATCTCACCTAAAGTCTTTTCCATCATGAAATCAACCTTTAAAATATTAATTTCATGGAGAAGCCTATCAATATTTAACTCTTTAATAACCTTGCAGTGTGGGAGCTGGACTACACATGGAAAATCATTCATATTTTCCTTATTTTCCAAAAGTGACAAGGAAATAGAGAATTCTTCATGAGCTTTTGCCTTGTTACCATCCAAAATAGACAATCGCCCACTTAACCAGAAAAAACGAACCCAAAAAGAATTGTCATTGGTTAAGAATGAACTATCTAAATTTGAATCCCTATTTTTGGAGCCATGCGTTGATATTCCAACAGTACATTGAAAATTCTGACTTGAAGAACAATTTTCATTCCCTGAGACACAACTCAAGTGAAAAGGATAGTCCAAAGCTTTTAATTCAATGATCTTACAAAGATGATAAGATGCCTCTGACATGAATTCAGACAGTTTGGAAGCATTGGAAAAGGATGAGCCAAGGTCATAATAAAGCTCAGCAAGAAAAAGACTACATTCAGGGGTTCTATCCTTACCCCAATGTCTTGTCAACTTCTCTAACTCCATCAATTTGAAAAATGAATCCTGATAAACAAGGCCTCTTCTTGCCATTTCTTCTAAAAGTAAGTGGCCCATATGGTAAGCACCATAATTTTTTGAAGTTTCTGTCACAAATTTAGAAACGTCACTAAATTCAGAATCCAATGGATTTGAACAGCTAGAATCATGAACAGAACTTTTCGTTCCTGGTCCACCAGTGATAAAAGGTTCTAGATATTGAATTACAACCTTTGGCAGATCCTTACCAGTACCAGAATCTAATTCTTCTTTGCCTGGTTTACGACTCCTAAGACGACTACTCCGCCTCTCATGTGGTTGTTCTTCTAGAGTATTTGCTTCTTTTTCTTTAACTACACTTGCTCTTTCAGTATCACAATCACTAAGAGGCATATTTTCACACACTAAATTTAAGTCAATCCCTTTCCTTTCCACAGTCCCCATAACATTCTCAGAACTAGAAGGTAAGTGTATTTTTAATCTGACATCCCCAGATCTATAAACTTTTTCCGGCTCCATCTCAGAACCACATTCATGCAATGGACGTAAGATTTCCAATAGTGCATCAGCAAGAGTGGCCCAGGAAACCTCTGCCAAGTCCAGTTCTATGTTCTGTTTCAACTTTTTCAACGCAATGCTTTCATCTAAATTCTCATCGGTCAATTTTCTCTTGTCACAGAATTTGAGCCGCACATGTTTAGGTTCCAGTTTATCTATACCTCTTGGAGCAAATGGAACTGGCTCTGACTCTTCAATGGTGTTTTTGACATGCAAGGCACGAGAATGTGATGGCCAATGCCTCAAAATCAACTCTGCTACAGAAAGACATGCCACCTCATCACCAATCGCAATAAGAACTTCCAATAGCTTCTCCATGCAATTCCCTATACAAATTGTCCAGAATGAAGACATTCATAATATGTTGAATGTTTATGAAAGAAGAAAAGCTCAGGACAGAGACTACAAGGGAGATGGATGTAGAAATATGACAGCCTAACAAATAGAAATAATAAAAAGACCACAGTATAAAAGACTATATACAGGATAATATGCATAAAATATTTGATAGAACAAAACAAATGCTTACAATTATTAGGGCTGCACAAAAGCCCTTGCTCAAAAGCCCAACGTGATATACTGAGTGAGCCCATTGAACATGATAATGTTCCCAGCTGGTTCCAAATAACAGAATCTTTGGTATCAATCTCTACAGCTTGAAGATAACAGCGTAAAGCACTCTCATAATGTGCAGAACCTTGTTGAAGAAAAACCGTGGCAAGGTTCTTCAGCGCCAAAAACCTGCAGAAGACTAGGTAAGTAACTTTGTCGAAGATATCTGAGAATATACCTATATCAGAACGGAGCACGCACTTTATTTTTTTTCTCCTGATAAGTAAGTTTAGGCCAGAACGCAACATAATTATTAAACAAAAAAAATCCCAAAACTGATAATTTACTCCACAAGCATTAGAAAAATGGAATCTTCTAAAAGCATTGCACAAAGAAATTGATAATTTACAACGGTCAGTATGTAAATATTAATAATGATGGTAAATTCTAGACTGAAAAATTAAACATCCAAAAGGTCCAAAAGAGCCTCTAGGGCACAAGATAAACAAAAAAAAAAAAAAACACAATATTAATTGAACAAAATCTAACATAGAAAACAAGATATATGTAAACCTGAGCTGCAATAGATGACCATCGCTGGCGCTGCTATCCACCTTGAAAAACAATGGAAAACCATCACTACCTACTTAATTATACCCAATATGAACACATAATTTAAAAAAAAAAAAAAAAAAAAACATTAAATTCGCGAAGAAAGTATAATACCTGCGCGCTTGCTATAAGAGGATCTCTTAAGACGCATTCTAAGAGCTCGCGCGCCTTTTCATATTCTTTAGCTTGTAATTTTTGAAGTCCTTCATGATAGGTTTGTGTTAGATGAAATTCCTGAATGAAAAAAAGAAACCAGATTATATCGTCTTAACAAGAATTATCATAAAACACATTGTGAATTTTCCACTTCAGCAAACCTAGACATTACTAATTGTATTTGTAGGACTTTCTTTTCTTTTTTTCTTTTTTCTTTTTTCTTTTTATTTATTAATTTATAATTCATATAATGCCCTAAAGTTGTTGTAAATAAAAGAATTCCAGAACCATAGATAAAGCAACATAATCATAAGAAAATAGAGCAAATTTTGAGAAAAAGAAAGGGGCATGCCTGGGCTTCTTTGGTAGGAGCTAAAGGTTCCCACTGGCCTTTAGAGTCAGTATCATTGATAGCAGCAATTGCGAACTGAAAAAACCAAAACCAAAACAAAAACAAAATCAATTTTGGCCAAAGGTAGGAATAATAGAAATTAAAGAGAGAGAGAGAGAGAGAGAGAGAGAGAGAGAGAGAGAACTAAAATTAATGTACCATATTCGAATGTGGTTTATGAACTTCTTCTTTCTTCTTCTTCTTCTTCTTCTTCTGCAGAGAAAAAATTTAAAGCGAGTTTGATTTTTGGTTAATATTACTGAGTACTGATTAGGGCTTTTAAGTAAAATAAGTTTGTGTTTTTTTTTTTTTTTTAAAAGCGAGGGAGATTGAGGTTGAGTTTGTCGTTGGGACTTTCGGAGTTAGGAGCTATCGATGTCAATGTAAGCCAGTTCTGTTTGTGATAAACGATGTCGTTTAACTTTAAGTTATTCCTTCTGCGGTTCTGCCTGTTGTGTTGGGGCGGTGACTTGAGTTGGGAGCAAACAGTAAAACGAACTATACGGCGTCGTTCTCGCGGAAAGAGTAGTAACTTAAATAAATAAATAAAAAATCCTTCTTTTTTTTTTTTTTTTTTTTTTGGGATAGGAAATGCAACTTTTCAATTGAGTCATTATTATTTTTTTTAATTGTTACATAAAAATTTTATTAATTTTATAAATTTTTACCGCGTGAAAATGATATTTTTTTAATAGAGTAATATTATGACTCCAGCTTAATGGTAATAATAGGGACCATGACCAATGACATCCAAAACAACCTTCAAAAAGGATAAATGAGAAATATGCACCGCAAACATAAAATATGGATGTTCAAGCATATTACCAGTGACCAGTCATTCAAAGAGAATCTTGTTGTCTAAAAAGAACCAGGTCGTCCATACCATGAGAAGGTATGGATAACCAATAAACACTTAGTAAAATTTTGAGTGTTTTCCACAATTTCAAATGGTTAGACCACTAACTCTCATCTTGGAACGTGGGGTGAATTTCTCGAAATTCGATCCACTCGTCTCATTAAATTCACACATTTCCCACGATGTTAGTGGCACCTAACAAGTAGACCTATTCCGAACTCTCTATAAAAGGGACCAAACCTCATATAATCAAGGTACATTCTACTGTTCATCCACTCTCTATACTTGTGTTTTACAAAAAAAAAAAAAAAAAACTTACTTAACCGTCAGAAGGTCATTGGCTAGTTTACCTCGGTTATCTTCAATAACCTCTTTCTTCCTCTTTAGGTCATCCGACCATTATTAAAACTCATAGCATTCAGCTTACTGATTTTCAAGTATCATCATACCTTTTGCCACAACTAGCTTATGTGATAAGTCATGAGTAGTGGAGCTGTAGACTCACAACTTATACAACACCACTTACGACTTGCCATGTGGGCAAGTTGGAATTAAAGTTGTGGCAAAAATTGTGTTCTTAATATTTTTCTTTTTGATAAAACCTTTTAAATAAAATTGGACAAAATGTCTACATATAAATAAATTTTAAATTCATAGAACTCAATTCAAAAGTAAATTTAAAAATTGGAATGAATTTCATCTCAAAAATGCAATTTGCATTTTAGGGGGGAAAAAAAAAAAAAGGAGAAAAATACTAAACAGTAAACACTCAAAACTAAAACAGAGCCGTCTCTCTTTTTTTCTTTTTTTTTTTTTTTTTTTCTTTTTTTTAATTCAAATTTGTTCATACGCAAATTCTAGGGGAGTGGCTCGCCCCCATTCATTTATCTCCCGTTTCCTCCATTTTTAAATAGATGATTGATATTATCCAACGGTTAGCAAAAAAAAGCCAAAAATTTCTCTTATTTTGTCATCTCTCTACCTCTCTCCTCTTCACCGTCTCTCGAGCCAAATTGAAGAAATTTTTAGCAAAAACAAACAGATTTTTTTTTTTTTGGTCGTAACAAACAGATTTGAAGAATTCCAAAACAAATAGATTTAAGACTTCTTGGCCAAACAACTTCACTTCTTGAACCACAAAACAAACCCTTTTTCTTCAAATCCAGCTAATGTGCTATATCGCCTCTTCAATCCCTTCCTTCACCGATCTGAAATCTCCATGAATCACAGGTCGGTGGCTCACGGCAGCGCACCGGTGGTCGTAATTTGTGCTATCTGCTGGTGGTGGCAAGTGGTTTGGGATTAGACCCTGGTAACTCTATCTATCCCCCGTCCACTTCATTTAGAGTTTTGTTTCTTTTTTTGGGGCACTACTTGAAATATGTTCCAAAGTTTTTGATCTATCAAAATTGAAAAAACAAACTTGATTTTCCACGCGTACGCCATTTTCTGGCTATTGTTAGAGCTCACTGGAATCGAATAACTTGTTGTAATGAATTTATTCATTATCTTTCTCTATATGTAGTAATGTCGTCATTTGCGGTGAGAACTCTAAAAATTGCTCCTTGTAGTGGAATTGAAAGGAGTATTTACTGCATGAAGATAACATCTCAGTAGGAGATTTTTTTTTTTTTTTTTTGCTGTCAGAACTCAGAACTGTCTGTTCTTGTAATGTAAGCACCTGAATTATCTGTGCGTACCCCAATGTCTAATTTTTCGTTACGAAAGCTGCAGTTGTTTATATTGTTGGGTTGAGAGATTAGCTAAATTAGGATCAATTTTAAAAGCATGATACTAAAATTCTTGTAAGGATTTATAAATTTTGGTTTCCTTTTCCTTGTCTTTCTCTAAATTACCCTCTTTTTATTTTTATTTTTAATTAATGGCTTAGTTTATATGATATAATAAATAATAATGCTCCCCTTTGTTTTACAGGAAAAGGGGATTAAATCAACATAATTATGGTGGAATGGAAATGCTAAGCCTATTTGACTAAACAGACTCTATTTGCTGAAATGCACAATTCCGGTTTGGTAGTTTGAAGAAGTTGAAGCAGAACAGTCATTTCATTAATTTAACATGCGTTGCATATATGTCCATAATATGTTCATATTGCTCTACCTTCTTAGTATTATTGTAAATGGCCCAACTTCCGGTTACAGTCATATGTAAGTATATCCTGAAACACCAAATTACACATCCGAGAGCTTAATCTCTTTAGTTCAGTAATTTCTACTTTTGGAACCGAAACAAATTAAATGCTCTGTAACATTGCAGGGTTGACAGCAAGGTTTTAAAGGTCGGGGAGGAGCTGTGGAAAGAAACTCTACCACTACAAACGGGTTTGCGCCTTTACCAACTTCAAGGACTCAAACCTTACACGTGGTATGAAGTGAAGATATCATATCCAGCTTCTGTATGTATTTTATATCTTTCAGTCGTCGCTTTCTCAACATTCTCTTTATAGAAACGTACTCATTCTTGTTCGATTACAGATACCGGCTAGTTTTTCCATACAACTGAAGAGAGACGATTCAGACTTGACTCTGAATCACAACAGAAGATTACTCAATACGGAAAAGCTTATTTTCAAGACTGAAAGTCTTGACTCACTTAGCAATCAGGTTTTATTATTATACTCTACTTTTGCATGCTTTTTTTCCGTGCTATAAGATTGTTAAATGTTTGGACTTTTGCTCAGGGTCATATCTCTGTGTTGGTGACTGTGGTACCTGAGGGGGTTGTTGCCATACCACATGTTCAGGAGAGGCAGTCCATCATTTTTAATATAGGTAACTTAGTTTCACATTCAAATAATCTACCACACATTCCCACTGTCATTAAATATCAACATTAAGTATATATGTCATTGTTTGCTATATCTTGATATTATGTCAATATATATATATTTTAATAACTTTACCATCTTGATATTATGTCTGTAATCCTTTTTTAGTTAATAACTACTTGAGCGAGTTCTTATGACTTAAATATTTTTTTGCCTTACATGCATTCTCATTCTAGGATTTTGCTCTCATTTGCAAAATTGTTTTAGTTATTGCTTCAGAATATGATTTAAATATCACGGTAAACAACAAAATACCTCCTTGTGTTAGGGTCATTATTAGTTTACTTCTGCCTTTTTGAATATATACTTTACTTCCTTCTACTTTAGACTACGTTCCATTGTTACACTTTCCATCCAAATTGATGGAAAATAACGAAAATGAGAAAAATAACCCTTCCCTTCTATACATTTTCTCTTACTTTATGTGGCCAAACACTTCCTCCATCAACCTTGTGCTTTACCACCAAGGCCCCCCTTTTCTTTTATCCCTCATTGATGTGCCCCAATGGGGTGGTGACAATGAGGCCTCACTAGCTATTAACTAAGGATAGTGGTTGGCTTGGGGTAGTCATGACTGGGATTATGGACTAGAGATGGGTGCATGGATTTGCAGTTGAAGGTTTGCAGCTCTAGATGTTGGTGTGGCTGATTTGAGCTATGTGTTGGGGATTTGGTGTGAAGGCTAAGGGTTGGCATGGCTGGCAGCTAGAAGTTGGTAGTTTGGGTTATAGGTGGATCTTGGTTTAACTAGTATGAGAATTTGGGATAGGCTTGGCCTTGTGTGCCAGCTTTTTGGGTTTAGATGGAGTTGTTTGTCGATGTAGTGGTCTGATTAGCATCTTTATATGGCATGGGTTTGTGGAAGTCGAAGGTGGAGGTTTGGTAGTGGTGTTTCTGCTAAATGTTTTAAGAGGAGGAAGTTGAATGTATTTGGAGATTTTGGTTGAAGGCTGTTAGCCATGGGACTCTGGGTGTTTTAGTAGGTTGGGGTTCAGTGGATTTGGGGATTATGTTTGAATTGTTGTTGGCTAGCGGCCATGTGGGTTTATTGGGATTAGATGATTGCTCTGGTTGGCAGTTTGCATGGTTTGCAGGAGAGAGAGCAAATGGAAGGGAAATGAATATTTTTGTCATTTCCCGGGTTTATTGGGATTAGAGGATTGCTCTGGTTGGCAGTTTGCGTGATTTGCAGGAGAGAGCAAATGGAAGGGAAATGAATATTTTTGTCATTTCCCCTGAATTTAGAAGACATTGCAATGTAGCCCAGATACATGAGATAAAGTGTAACATTTGACAAAGTCATGGTGGTAAACTGATAATGACCCCATGTCCCCAACCACTGGAGGGATTTTTTTTTTTTTTTTTTTTTTCATTTACCCTAAATATTAATAAGGCATGCTGTATTTTAGGTATTTATATTACTCTATTGTCATTTTGATTTTCTCTCCCTATGTGGTGATGCTGCCTTCTTTCCACTAGGAGGCCCCTATCATGAATATAAACTGATACAAAGTTGAATAAGCAAATTACCTATTGAACTTTTATCCATAGGCACCTGAATCCATTAAGAAATTTTATGCTACCAAAGCGTTGAGCGAGGAACATATATACCACGATCTTATTCCTGTGTGTTCTCTTTACATGTGTGCCTATAATCTTCTATTTCTCTCATCACCTAGGCATATGTGTGATCTTACTGCACTTGGTATAACACTAGAGTTTTGTGTTCAATTTACATGCTCTCAGATGAATGTTCCTAGGACATTTTCCTTTCCTCTCGTGTTATTTGTGTTTCCAGTTCACTATGTTATATTGTATTCAATTCAAGTCACAGCATCATCTTTTCTGTTCTAACAAATTCCATCTTCTTGACAGTTTGTGATGAACTATTCTTGGGTATCCCGCACAAAGCTTGGTGGGTTGTGGTCTTGGTGTTGCTTTGCCTTGGATTGGCATTCATTATTCCATCTTTTCTTCCCTCATATCTGCTACAGAAGAGCCAAAGTCCACGTTCAGTTAATCATAATGTTGCCAAGGTTTCTTGAAAATTCGCTCAAGAAAAATGTTAGGCTAGGATTCTTGTCCTAATTGTTGTTTAGGCAAAATTTTCTATTAGCCCTGATAGTGTGTAATTGGATACTAGTCTAGTACCCAAGAAGTTTTGTGAAAGCTACTTCAGGGAATGATGTCAATTGTCATATTCATCAGCCAAATGTAGTTGGATTGCCAATCCTTTTTACTTTTCCTGAGAGAATGCTAGAGTATAAAATATATGGTGCTTAATAATATTATGCAGCAAATTGATCTGTTGCCTTTTTAATATATATATATAAATTTTCTTTTTTCTTTTTGAAAATGTTATGGTGCTTTTGGCTTATTATATTAATGTGTCTTTTGGATGCAAATTTTATTTACTTAAGTTGACAAAAGTATAAACTATAGTTAGAAAGAGGAAAAAAAAAAAAAAAAGACTTTGAAAAGCTGTACATTAATCCAAACGGATGCTAATGTCATTTTTTGTTTATATATGTTTTCCAGCAAATAACAAATTAGCAATGAATCGCTCAAATCCACTGTTAAAGACAGCTGCCCCAAAGTTTCTAAAATACAAAAAAAGACAGCTGCCCAAAAATGAATTGTCCTCTTAATGTCATTGCTTGGTTATGTATGCACTCTCCACCAAATGATAATGAATCGCTTTAAAATTCATTCTTAAAAGGCAACTAGCCCAACAAGAATTGTCCTAGGCTCAGGAAGAGTGGGGAATGCTACTAGCCTTCCAATGATGACATCTGAAATTTGTGCGAGGTTATAAAAACAATGAATTGGAAAGAAACTGAAATTTGTGCGAGGCTATAAAAACAATGAATCGGAAAGAAATTACTAATAAGCAAAGTAAACAAACTAATGTTTGAGCATGCTAGCTGTTTTAGACAAGAAATTCCAGGAGCATGTAGCAGTTTCAGATCAACAGAACTCAGAACACAACCAGCAGTGACAGGCAGATAATTCACTGGCAAGCACCTCCCTTGGCTCTTTCAAAATTAACTGTGATGCTGCAACATCTAGACAAACACTTCTGTGCTGCTATAGTGATAAGAGATGGGAGGGACATGTAGGTGTCAATGTTTTACTAGCAGAGGCAAGGGGGCATAAGATGGGCATGTCAATGGCTCAGTTGCTGAAGTTAAGAAAAGCTATTAGTGCCTTAGTGGAATCTCCATTGGTGCACTCAGCAAAGCCACAAACAGGAAACATGATTATATAGAACCATGGGAACTAAGCGCTGTGCTAGAAGATGTGCTGAAAATGGCGAAAGAGATGGACCAAGTAAGATTTTCAAATGGGCAAGAAGCCAAGAAGAGAGGTTAATGAAGCAACTCATGTTTTAGCAGTGTAGGGGTTTGGTCAATAATTGGAATGGTTTTGTTGATGTGCTGTCCTTAATTACCTGATCAGTTTCTGCTTGTGATGATCATGCTGGCTGTATTGTTACCGTTTTAATACAAGTGAAGCTTAGTCCTTTGTCAAAAAACAAAGTAAACAAGAATGGCCTATTTCCTTCATTGTTTTATTAGATTCCCCAAAGGGAATTTCTTCTATCTTTTTATATTAATTCAATTTTTTGCATCCATTAAGTTCCCAAACGAAGCCTCCTATTAGGAAGAGGAGAAAACCCTACTGGATGAGCAAAGAGCGATTCAAGTGAAAAAAAAAAAAAAAAAATCACAACTAGAAAGTACAAACTACCAAATAAAGAAACCATATACAGTGGGACGCAATCTGTCAAAAGTGTTGAACAAGAAAATCCCCAGCCACATATGAACTTATTAATAAACCAAACCCTCAGCTGAAAGTGAGGCACCAAGGTCCAGTACAAATAAAAAAAAAAAAAACAAAAACAAAAACAAAAAAACAAAAACACACCACATTTTGTTGATTCAAGTAAACAAAGACAATACGGCACCCAACAAAGTTTACAAACACAAAATTACGCCTCCCTAAAACCAGAACCCACCACCATATATTTCATTTAGCCCTGAGTAACCTCTTGAACCCTTTGTTGCGCAAACTGCCCATAATCTCTAGCCCTCTCCTTCACATCTCTAGCCTTATCCGCGATCCTCATCCTCGCATAATCCAGTTTATCTGCCCCCATAGGGTGCTGTCCGGTTAGATAATTATATAGCCACGACAGTGCTGTTATCGCCGCCACGCCACACCCACCAGAGAATATGAAACCTGTTGCAACCAGGAATATGACTATCCCAGCTGGAACTAGAATGGGACTAAATAGGACTATAACTGGGGTTGCCATGATCAGTGCTATCACAGTCCCGGTCAAGGTTAACCCGGACAAGAATAACAGTGTAGCACCAATTGTCACTGCGGTCAAGAAATTCACGGCCTGGCGTGAAGTCGGGGCAGATTCTTGGAACCTTTGGCTCATTGGTTTTGATTGATCAGCCATTTTTGGTTTCACAGCTTTGTGTAGATGATGATCAAAGTGGAAGCTAAAAGAGTGTTGAGTGTTGAAGCTTAGAGAAGAGTTAGGCTTTGTGAGTTTGTGTACTTAAGGAGTGATGGACGGGACGCGTGGCAGCGTGTATGTTTTGTGGTGATGCATGTAAATAGTTTAGGATGGTGGAAGTGAAGATAGGCGATGTGGTGAGGTGGGCGGCTTGGCATCTTTGCATGAATATGAGTTGATGAATGAATAACAAGTGGCATGGTTTGTTTTTGGTGTCCGTTGAATGTGATAGCAAGCAGCAGAGTCGGCGTCTAACCAGGCCAAGATGGTGTGTTCACACTTGACAAATCTGAGTTTGTGTTTTCAAGTTTTCCACTACTCTCCTTACAATGACTCCCATTTGTTTTCACCGCATGCAAGACATTTTTTTTCTAACCGTGGGGTTAAAAGCATAGTTAAGTAAAGGTCCGGTTTGTGTAAAATGCTGCTAGATTGATGAAGGGTGTGCATTCAGCCCTGCATTCAAACCATTTTCCAAGAATAAGAGAAATTGTAACTTCAAGTCACAGTTTTGAATTTATTATTTTGAAGATTGTGTGTATTATATGTGCATGTGTGTGATAGACACTCTCCATCCAATAAACTCAAACCAACTCAACCCAATCTAACATTTTGTTTGCGTTTGGTTCCAAATTAAAAAGTCAGTTTATTTTACCATTCAGCTTATTTTTATTACCATTCATGAGCCCATTATACTTTTTGGTAGTATTCATAGAGTCCAAATCTTCTGTCTCATCAATGGTGTTCCACTTCATGCTCCACCAATAAAATTTAGACAGCTAACTTTTCTCATTAAATGAGATATCTCATTAAATAAGACAACTAGCCTCTCTCATTAAAGTCAGAGTTATCTCATTTAATGAGAGAGGCTAGCTGTCCAAATTTTATTGGTGGAGTATGAAGTGGAGCACCATTGATGAGACAGAAGATTTGGACTTGTATTCATAAGTCCCACTGTACTATTTCAAATAATTTTTACCTTTCTTTACAGTACTTTCAGCAAAAAATTTCAGTTTTAACAAAATAAGCAGATCCCAAACAAACTTTTCAATTAGTTCTTATGAGTGTTGATAGGAATATGTTTAGGTTAACAAAATTCTCCCCTCAAAAAAAGAAAAAGAAAAAGAAATTTTCAACTCAAACATACTATTAATAGGATTTTTAACAATATATATGAATTTTTAGGGTGGAAAAACACTTTAAAGTTTAAACCCATAGGTTTATAACAAATTAAAATCACAATGCTCAGGCCCAACAAATCCTAGTTGATGATAGCAAGATTGCTCACAAAATTTGTCTTACGGTTTCAACCGATCTAACCAATGATTTATGCTTTTCGAATTAGATGACAACTTGTATGTCGAGGGTCAACATTAGTTCCAACTTCATGAAACTTGATAGAATTGGGTCAATCTTTAGTTTTACCCCCAAACTCAAGTTTAGAGATCTTCTAGCACACACCCAAGGGATGAATCCCTTGAAGGCCCCAAAATGAGTGAGTTTAAACCTAGGATCTAATGAGATCTTAGGAGTAACTAATCCAACCTTTGAAGATTTTTTATTTATCCAAACCTATTGAGGTTTAAAGTAATTGATCGATAGACATAAAAGGAAAATGTCAAAGGCATAAACATTTTTTTTTTTTTAATTTATAAACTGTGAATGTGACGAGTGTTTAATTGTTTATTAGTAAGTAAAATTTTGTTAAAACTTTATAAAATAGTTTGTGACAAATAATTTAGTATCCGTTTGGATACACGTTTTTACGTCCACGTTTGTGTGTTTTACTCTTTTTTTTTTTGGCACGCATTTTAGGAGCAAATAATACTGTTATGGCTACTGTTTATGCATTGTTTATGAATAATAGCCACAACTTTTGACTATTCTCTTATGAACAGTGCATCTGTGCACTCTTCACAGATCCCACAAACTTCACTTTTCAATCACTTTTTTCATTAAAAATTGGTCCCACGACACTATTCATATATTTAAAAATTATTTTACTACAATATTTTTAACTTCAGTTTTAACAAAATAAATTATATCCGAACGAACTCTTACCCTTCTTTTTAAGTTTTTGCTGAGGTAATATTACTCTTCATATCATACTTTCTATTGGGATTTTTATTAGGTGGGTTCACCGTTCACCTAAAATATTCAATCATAGCCGTCGTTGACCATTTGGACACCACAATCCCCATGCCCCACCGTTGATCTGTATGCACAATGCAGCAAATCCTTGTCATTATTCTATTCTACTGCTATGATCCACTGCTGCTCTACCTCAGGGACGCTCCTACCCCATGTGATTAAAAAAAAGGAAAAGACAGAAAATGCCAAAAAGTTTTTGAATAAGCATCGCGAGCGGGATTGGACCACGTGGCGGCTCCTACGAACTCGACCGTTGTAACTTGTAATTACAGCTTATTCAAAACCCTCTCATCCACCACCCCACTCTTTCCTCGTTCGCCATCTTCTTCATCTCAATCTCAATCTCAATCTCTCTCTCTCTCTCTCTCTCTTTCTCTCTAATGGCGATCGCTACAGAGTCCCCACAGCAAGAGAAGGTAATCAAATTAGGGAAGAAAATGCTTCTAAGTTGTGTTGTTAGGGTTTTGATTTGTATTCGCTGGGTTGGGTTTCTTTGTTTCTCAGATCTGATTTCTCTTTACCCATTTGCTTGATTTGTCAAAGTTAATGGCTTTTCATTGTTTCTTTAGCGAAATGCAAGGAAATTTCATGGTCTAATTTGGAAGAAATCCCATTTTTCAATCTTTGGGGCTTTTGAAACCCAACCTCTCTGGATGCTAGGGTTTCTTCGCGAGGTCTCTTCTCGTTGTTCTTTTTTCTCTTTCTGGTTTTCGGGAAGGAATGGAGGAAAATCCCTAAAATCGCGAGGTCTCTTCATCACACTCTCTCATTCTTTCCCGAGAAACAAACAGAGCGCAAATTCTCTCTGTTTTTTTTTTTTTTTTTTTTTTTGGCTGATTTAAGATCATGGAGTTATGGATTTTTGGGGGGCCGTGGGTTGATTTGGTTCAATATGTAAAATTTGAGCACCACAAATTTAAAGTATTAGTGTTAGGGTTCGCAGATTTGAGGTTCTGGGATGTTGGTTTATAATTTTTTTTTTAAAAATAATTTTAATCTAGGATTTGTCTGATATAATATATCTGCTACTTTTTGTTAAATCTTTTGGTAATGGGTGATTACTAGGAATTTTAATTCTGTGCTTTCATTTGTATAGGCCTCTTCAGATGTTTCATCAGTGGAGAAAAGAAGATGGACACTCAATGACTTCGACATTGGAAAGCCCCTCGGAAGGGGAAAGTTCGGTCATGTCTATTTGGCAAGAGAAAAGACGGTTAGTTTTCATGTGCTTTGACAATTCTTTAATTCTACCAACTACTCTCATTTTTTTATTTTTTTAATAGTAATTATGGGTAATTTAATATGTTAATTATGTGATTTGTTTATTGTGGAATTTAAAATCCGAACACGCTTTATGTTCTTGCTTTTGTCTTTGTGCCATTGCTAAGGAAAATTTCCTTAGGAACTTGAGAAAATGAAAAATGCATTTAACTTATTGTTCAATTTTTAAGTTGCCCTAAGTGTGCCTAGAATGATGGTCAGTTGGATTTTTGTTTTTGTTTCTAAAATCTCTATCAAGAAGATTGGTGAATGTGTTTTCATGGCAGTGTGTCTATATCTTGTATTGATTAATATCTACATCACCTATTGGTACTTGTTGGTTTACTTCTTTGCAAATATGTTACCTAATTGATCTCTATGTATTGCTGAAACAGAGCAATCATATTGTGGCACTAAAAGTCCTCTTCAAGAGCCAGCTGCAACAGTCTCAGGTTGAGCATCAGCTACGCCGTGAAGTTGAAATACAAAGTCATCTGCGACATCCCAATATTTTACGCCTCTATGGATACTTCTATGATCAGGTAAATAGTAACCTTAAGCTCCTTTGTTCTGTGTGAAGCATGAATTTTGAAGTGGAAAAATATGATGCTGATTAACCATTGCAATGCGGTTATTTGCAGAAAAGAGTTTATTTGATATTAGAATATGCGGCCAAAGGTGAACTTTACAAGGAACTACAGAAGTGTAAATACTTCAGTGAAAGACGTTCTGCTACTGTAAGTTATTTTTTTGCCATGCTCTCATTTTACTTCCATTAGTTTCCCCTCCCATTAATTCTTATGGTATATCTTAAGGTTTTTACTGGCTACTACCTAATTTTTGGTTCCTCTGCCTTGTTTACATTACCAAGGCGAAGTTCCTTAAATAGTGGTTCAAAACTATTGAAGATATTGTTGTAGTGTATTGTTACTTGTCACATCTTATTCTATAACGTATAGTAGGGGGCTAAGGATTTTATGTTTTCAGCTCATCTTTTATGCATGACTAATTTGAAGTTTTTGTGCACATGAGACAGTATGTTGCATCACTAGCCCGTGCCCTTATATATTGCCATGGAAAGCACGTGATACACAGAGACATTAAACCAGAAAACCTTTTAATCGGTGCACAGGTGATGACCAACCTCTAGCCACTATTTGTTCCTCCTCGTCCTTATTGGATGTACCCTTGTATTAATCAAGTCCTAGTGGGTTTTCTTTGTCAGGGCGAACTCAAAATTGCAGATTTTGGGTGGTCAGTGCATACATTTAATCGCAGGCGAACCATGTGTGGTACACTTGATTACCTCCCTCCTGAGATGGGTATGTACACGAGGGACTTTTCTTCATTGATTTCCAACTTCTATTATATTATATGTTTGGTTTCATCTTTATGATGCAGTTCTGGGTTCAAATTGATTCTGTTTGTCAAAAAGTTAATTTGTTTTAAATGTTTGAGAATTACCTTACATGGCAGCTTATATGATAACTAATTTCCGTTATATAATACTTGCCTATCAGTGGAGAGTGTTGAGCATGACGCAAGTGTGGATATTTGGAGTCTTGGTGTCCTTTGCTATGAGTTCCTCTATGGGGTCCCTCCTTTTGAGGCTAAGGAACACTCAGACACATATAGAAGGTAAGCGTGACTTGTAGACTGCATCAACATGATCAAAATTAGTGTCTTCACTTGTTCACCCACTATTAATGCTTTTTGTTGAGAGAGGGTGTGGAATGCTAAAAAATTGGTGATCTTTAAAGAAAATCCTTTTCCTTGCAAAATCTAAGTTTCTCCTAAATGGATTTTCATATTGCCTTTAATGCTTGTTATACTATATTGTACAGGATTGTGCAGGTGGATCTTAAGTTCCCTCCTAAACCTATTGTCTCTTCTGCTGCAAAGGACCTTATTAGTCAGGTTCCACTTTTTTGCTTTGCGCTTATTCTACTTAGCTAAAAGTTTTTTAAATTTTCTTTTAAAAGGTATGCTATGCCTGATTTTCCTCCCTTTTTCCGCAACAGATGCTTGTCAAGGATTCTTCTCAGCGCCTGCCACTACACAAGCTTCTTGAACATCCATGGATTGTTCAGAATGCTGAGCCCTCTGGTATATATAGGGGCTAATCAGCTTGCCAGATGTTGGTATTTTCCAATTTAAGGGTCACTGTAGCATGTTTGTACAAGTGATTCAGTCTTATCCAGTGCATTTGTGTCATAAAGTTCATATATAATATGAATTCGTCCTGTAAACAATTCTTTGAAGATGATTTAATTTGCCCATATATATATTTCCATTATTAGCTAAAGATAAGAATTTGATTTTGTGTTATTTAATTATTTAAATTCATTCAAACCCTCCTTGTTTAGATCATTCGCATTAACAAATAAAACCATTATTATGACTACTGTTTCATATGACTCGTGCATATTCCAAACAATTGCTTGGTTTTTTTATGAAAGAATAAACGGTGACAAGATAATAAAAGCATTTATCTGAATCACAAGCTGGACTTGTTAAGAGATAACTGTCCGTCTAAGAAAATAAGAAAATACTTGTTTGGGGCTGGGTACAGTGAGAGAGGAATAAGAAAATAAATATTTGGCAAAGTCTCCCAAATTTGGACAAGAATTGTAACAAAATTCTATTTTGCCTGATGTACATGTTTTAGGGTTGATTAGGCAAATTTTGAGCCTGTGCTATTTTTGGCCTATTCCGGGCTAAGAGAGCGGAAATCTTATGAAAAGTAATCTTATTTTCTTCAGCGGAATACTTTTCCATAACTGCAAAATGGTAAAAACATATATCATATTGCACCATATAATTTTACAAAGGGTAAGGAAAATTGTACTGCCAGAAACTTCAATTTGCTTGCTTCCACGCCCTTCAAGGAAGCAAATTGGAACCTCAACCTAAATTACCAAGGGGCGATAAAATTAAAAATAAAAATAACAAGTATAACCCATTGTGAAACCTCCATGGGACTACAAAATAAAAATAAATCTTCTACAATTTAGTCATATTCAGATTCATAGCAACCAAGAGGGTAGGCACTGACAAGAGAAGCCACTGATTATCACAGGTTTAAAGACGATGTCATATGCAGGATGTTTTAGCAAGTGACTCGAAGGTGTTGAACAAAACAGTGTCAAGTGCTTTTTTTATGTCATACTCGGGATATCTTTAGTCAATGACTGAATCTTTAGTATTTCCCTCCATCCACCAACTGGGTTTGAGTTTGAGGTTCTTCCTCTTTAACATCAGCGAAATCTTTAGGATTCAGAAAGCTTGGCTGGTTGGTTGATGCAAGGACTCTTGCCCACATCCTGTCAGTAATCACAACCTTGTTCTGCTTCTCAATGATACGCTGTATATAAAAAATTCAGACAAAAGATCTCTCTAGTAAGTCTTTTGGACTTTGGTCAAACAGAAGATATTCATTAAAAGAGTGTGAAAAGCAAGTAAGAAAATGTAACTGAAGATAAAGAACAATCAAAAATAAAAATATATCCAAAACAATATAATATTTTATTTTATTTATTTTTGTTCAATGGAAATGGAAATAAAGTGTGTGAAGAGGTATCTTGAAGGTTACCTCCAGAGATCAAGATAATTTGTAAAGATAAGAAATACAGCACATAAAAGAGATTATTACATTCACCATTTAACATTTTTCTTTATATTTTCTTTTTAAAAGTCATTTCCTTTGTTTCAAACACCACTTCCTTTTATGCTCAGATTCAAACAGATAATTAGTAACTAACAACATGAATTAGTGTCAAAATGAGACCGTTGATGTTAAAATACAAAATAATACAGTGCACATCTAGGGTGACAGAATTACATACATTGAAAGGAATCATAGCATGCCTGCCATTGACTGGCCCAACTACGAAGCCGGTATAACCAGCCATTGCACCATGAACTGCACTGTGAGAAAGAAGCGTGCTGTAGACATTGTCGGAAGCATTTCCTGGAATTGCTCGGATCATGTAAGTAGGATCTGCAAAATTAACTTGTTAGAATAAAATAGTTGTAAAATATCCAGATCAAATTAGAGACTCATTTGAAAATAAAGAAAACACAAATACACATAAAAAGAAGCAAAATCTGAGGCCACCAACCTATATGTTTAAGATTAATGACCATCTTCTGTTGTCCTGAAAAATGATCCTACAACAAGAAAAGCTGACAACTGTTAATAGACCAAAAGAAATCTATATTGAACCTCTAAAAATTTAAAATATGGTCTGTTTGAATATGAATAACTACAATATGGATAAGCTGATGATATAATTCTTCAAATGGTAGAATACAACATAGCTGGATATGAGATAAATATGATATTATATACATATATACATACATATATGTCTGTGTATACATAAATATGTGTGTGTGTGTTTGACAAGACCAAGTTACACGTAGTACAACTCTTTATTAATGTTACACCACTCAGTAACTTCTTATTTAATTAATATATTAAAAGTTAACCCATTAGATTATAAGTTTTCATTCTTCTTAACATGCACACCAAAATTCATATTAATTAGATGTTATTTACTATTTGATCAACAAACTCATGTTTTGCCTACAACTTTTTTAAAAAAAAAAAAAAAATTGTAATTTTAACTTCTTATAGATGAGATAATTATTGTTCTTTGATCATCTTGAAATTTTGCCAATATGAAGAGTATTAGGAGAAAATGTAATCTAACAGTGGCTTTGTCAAAACACACATCCAATAGAAAATTATTGAATGGTATAACATTGCCAAAAGTTTCGTCAATGCAACGTGAACCCATCTCTCTCTCTCTCACTCTCTATATGTGTGTGTTCAAATATAATGTAGGCAGTTTCAGCAAGGAAAACACTTGTAGTTGAGCTGAGTGTTCTCCTTTTTCTTTAATGAATCTATACTTCAGGGCAGCTCAAACCCTAGGTCCTCAATGCCCCAGAAATTTACAAGAAGGTTCCAGAAACAAATGCCCCCCCAAAAATTACAAAAAAGGTTCCAAGTTCCCCATTACACAGAGGCCCACAAATTGTACAAAAAGATGCCAAAAACTTTAGGATGATAATTATTTTTTCTCAAAAGAAAATATAGGTAGGTTTTGCATTCTTTCCCCATCTCAAGGCCCCAATGTAATATGAAAATTATTGATTATATAAAAGATTAGTTTTTTTTTTTTTCAATACATGCTTGCTACAAAATTTCTCACAATGCTTATTATTTTAGTTTTTGGAGAAATTTTTTTTTGAAAATTAAAATTGACAAAATTACTTAATATCAATTATATCACAAGCTTCAGTAAAAAGATATGTTAGTAAAATCCAAATACAAAAAGTTAAGTTGTATTTTGTATCTCAAAGGCAAAAAGAATTATTTTCAATACAAATTTATAATATAAAAATTTAAATAGATATTATTTCATTAATATTAAAATATTTTTAAAAGTCCAGTTAAAGTTTTGGCCTTAAACCTCAAATCCTGTATACTTATAAATAAGCCATATATTCTGTAGATGATGACATAATAATTTCATTGTGTAAACCCCAAGGTTAAATATTTTATACATCCATAATGTGGACATATATAACATGTGCATGCTTCAATCATAAACCAATTAGATAAAAGAGATTTAAATCCAAAATTGATAAAAATTTTAAGATATTTTTCATTTCACAAGAGATACCTTGATCTTCTGAGATATCCATAGCCCAACATCTGGCATTAGCTTGTTTCCCGAAGCATCCTTCACGTCCATATTTTGCAAGCTCTCTGAAAGAAGATCCTGCCCTGCTCCCTCAGCTATCACAATTACCATATGCCCATTTTCTTTGAGTCGTTTTTCGATATATTCAAAAAGTCCACCTTTTCCTTCAAGATAGAAGGGAGACTCAGGAATCAGGCAACAATCCACATCCCGGCTGGCAAGAGTAGCATACATAGCAATGAAACCTGCATCAATAAAAGAGAGAAATTATATTGATTACAAATATGTAAATACTGTATAAATTAAATTAAAATCATAAATGCAAAGCTTTAAAATCCACAAGAATATTAGAGACGAACACAGAGCTTACCACTGTAGCGTCCCATTAATTTTACAACACCAAGACCATTTTCAATGCTTCCAGCTTCAACATGGGCTGCATTAATGGCACGTTGAGCTTCTTCAACCGCAGTATCAAAACCAAAGGACTTGTCGATAACCTGAATTAATGGAAGGTCCCACCAAAGTTATTTCCAGAATCAATGTACATAAAAAAAAAGATGAGAAAAATTAGATTTAGTATGGTTAAGTGGAGTGAATAAGAACCGGAATGTCGTTATCTATGGTTTTAGGAATTCCAGCAACTGCAACTTTGAGGCCACGCCGTCTAATTTCCTGCACCATCGGAACTAAAATATTTTAATTATCTAAGCCACAAGTACAATAGTGGGCTAAACATTGGCTATGTGTCAGGTCAGGTAGGTTAAGCACTTATGATAACATGAATGAAGCTCAAACTCAAGTTCAACCCATTTAAGATACCAGTAATATGGATCCAACACATATAACCCATTATCTTCATTATTATTTTATATTTCATAACATATTAATTAAAGAATCAAATATTTCTATGAAAAGAAAGGTTGATAATAAAAATTTCTGATCATTGTTTATGTTATAATTAATGCTTTGATAAAGTCCTACAGAAGAAGTTACGTAAATTATAATAATGAATTGAACATATTTTATATTCATTATATAAATTACAGTTTTAGGCAGAGTATGGTGACCTGTCAGGCAAAGGAATGGATGGTCAGCCAAACCAAACACTTATAAATGAGCCAAGAGAGTGCAGGTCAATCCCTCAAAAACAAGGGCAGGTTCATAGATTGTCAAAAATCTAAGGCCCTATGTTTTACATTCAGAGTAGAACACACACACACACACACACACACAGAGATATATGAGAGAGAGAACAACAGTGTTATACAGTAACAGAGATGCATACTTTTTTTTCTATTGGTAACTGAGAAGGACACAAGGACAAGGGTGCAGAAATAAATAGAATAAAAGACATAAGAAATACAGAGGAAAAGTCTAAGAGCATTTGATAATGTCTATGCACAGCCCAGGAACATCAGTAGACATCAAATGACTAAAACCTGAAATTATCACAGAACTCTGGCAGACCATTCAAGTTGGTGACTCTTAATTGTTGTGCATGTGTGTGTGAAAAACCTTAGGAAACTGTTTCTTGACTGTGTATTTTATCGGCTGGACTTGCAAAGTAAAAGTTAGGTTAAAAGCTAATATTGAAGAAGAATAGTATATTTATCTATCTATTTATGTGTAGACATGGGGAGATGAGAGAGAGAGAGAGAGAGAGAGACTTTGCTGCTAATGATCAAGATCAGGTGAAGTTGGTGATAAATTGTGGTTGACACAGATCTAACATTTTGCAGAAATCTGAAAATAAGATGCTAGCCACATCCTCTATCGAGTGGCCCCAAGTATCACATTCAACATCCCCAAAAATTGAGGAGAAAAGATTACATTATTAAGTCCATTCTATCCAAGATCTCTTACTGCCTCTAATTTGCTAACTTTAATTACCTCAAATATGACAGCTGCTCCTCTCTGAGTTCCATCTCCTCCAATTATATAAACCTGGAAAATTAAAAGAAATAATAAATACTTAAACCTAAAGAATTGTGTACCTGGCTCAAAAAAATATATAAAATGTACTTTTTTATTGATTATACAAAAATCATTGCAAAATTATTAATTGAAATATATAAAAATAAAAAATAAAAAACACTTTCCACACCTGATTAATCCCACGATCCTGAATGCTGTCAACTATCTTTGAGGTATCATGGCCTCCTCGTGATGTCCCAAGGATGGTACCACCACGTTTATGGATATCATCAACAATCTTGGGTGTTAAAGGAACGGTATTTTTGGCATAGAAACCCCTGTATCCTCCCTAGATACACATCAAACATAATCTTCTGTCAGCCACTGAACCCCAAAGTGAATCCCAAATTATGAGATTGAAACAATAAGCTATAAGAAATATCAACACTTCCTCCCCTTTTCCCCTTCTTTTTAAAAGTCATATCAAAACTTTATCTGCCAATCCTGTATTGCTAAGACATGTTCTAATAACAAGGTTCATCCATGTTCAAGACCTTGACCTCTAACACCACTTGGAAATGTACACCAGGTACAAATCCCCGAAGTGTTAATCCACGATGTAACTTTTATTCAGATATGGTGTTATGCGCAAGTATATGTCCAGGAGCTGTACTTGTCTGCTTTCCATATGTTTTATAGTTTCCATAATTTTAGATGCATCAAAAATCCAATAACCCATAATTATATCATGCACCATCAACATTGCACTCTAGGGTGAAGCAAAGGTTTCAATGGCAAGGTGCTGATGATAATCAAAAACTATATTAAAAAATTGTGTTGCCCAACCTAGACAAGCCTCTATGAAGGTAGAAAACATAGGGACATAAAGTTTACGCTTTTGGTTCTTGGACTTATCCAGAATTGATTATTTTCTAATTAATTTTCTTGATATGGCCCTACCCTGCATCCTCATAACATTTAGTTGAAGGTCAGCATGTTAAAACTTAAAAGCCGTAGGACAACTGAAAAAATGGCAGCCGCAGCACAAACCAAGGTCACACCAACTTGCACAGAATATAGAAAATTTCAGGAATAAAAAAAAACTGATTGCTCTAAAAGGAAAAATAAACCACCCAGAGCTTCTAGAATAACAGAGGAAGGCATCAATTATTGACTATGAAAAAATCTGCAATATATTTATATGGCACTTATAATATTTTTTCTTTATTCAGTAATAGTAGAATCTTCTAAATTTCTACAAGCCTTAAGCATGTACTGCCTGTGTTAACCCAAAGCCAATGCCAATACTAAAACCAATACTAGTAGCTCTAAATTCTAATAAAGACATGTTCATAAATCGTCCTCCTCATGGAGATAGCTTTTGCCGCATTCAGTCTTAAATTAATTGGAACCACCGGCTCCTATGTTGTTATGCCTTCCAGCTAGCATTATTGCTAGGTTATATAAATGACATGCATATGACTGATCATCTTAAATTCGCATATAGTCTATTTTCAAATATGAAATGTAAAAATTTATATGCTCATTGTAATTCATAGAAATTGACTCTCGTCTCACATTTACCCTTGTTTTTCCTTTGTTAGCAATAATGGGGAAAACTAAGGATTGGATTACCTAAAGATTTTCAGCTATGTGACTCTTTTTAGGAAAACTATAAGCAACATAAACATGTAAAGCAAAGAAAAAAATCATAACGAAAACTCAAATTTTTAGCAAAGCATCAGTTAATGCGATTACTCACATCTATCCCAAGGATTTTATTGACACCATACATGTGATAAAGGCCACACACAATTTCCCTAATCACAGTGTTGAGCCCGGGGCACAGACCACCGCATGTCACAACACAGGCATGAACTTCATCCGACTCAAAATAGATCTGCGCAGCACAATAAACATGTCACTAACATAAAATCCAACCAAACAAAGCATTAAAGATAATTGAAAAAAAAAATTTTAAAATCATCAGCATTCAGATATGACAAGAATCAAGAAGTTTAATACCTTTTGGCGAGGTCCTGCACGCCGAAAGTGGACCCCTCTTGGGCTATCCTTGTGAACAACAATCTGTATTATGAGCAAAACCAACAAATTTAAATATGCACTAATCACAATCCATAACAGGGGCATTTGAATCAAATGTAGCAGAGATCAGAATTACCCTCTGAGCAACTGAATCATCCACATTAACAAAATACTGCCTGAAATCAATGAAAAATCCTTGTAAAAATATATCTTATTCTAAAATCAAAACCAGTAAAATATATGTATATATATATATATATATATATATAAATTAAATTAAAAAAAAAAAAAAAAAAAAACTGTTACTTACTTAACGACTGAATAAGCAGGATTGAATTGCAATGGATTTGCAAAAGTCTGCCATACAACACAGCATCCATCAGAATAAAATATATTGATCCAAAATTTAAAATTTTAAAAAAAAAAAAAAAAAAAAACATATAGGGTCCAATGTTTCAATGAGCAATGTGCAAAAGTAAAATTTGTTAGTTGTTATTTTTTATAAGGTTCAATTAATCAGCGAAAACGACATTGATCCAACAACAATAACTGTTAGTTACTACTTGGTAGGACCAGATCAAAACCTAAAGAAATAATAAATAAATAAAAAGTAGAATTCAGAGGAAAAAAAAAGGAGAGAGAGAGAGATACAGGAAGATCAGGAAGATAATCGGTGAGGTGAGGAACATCTTCGAGAACGTAACCAGCTTCGCCATGAATCACTTTTATATTCGTTTGCGAATTTTCAGAACACTCCATTCCCTTTCCCATCCAAAGAAAACCAGAGAAAACTCCGAGGATTTTTTGTGTTTGTTTGTTTTTTTTCTTTTCTTTTTTCTAATTTATCAACCTCAGATTTGAGAGAATTATAAGTGTTTACTATTTATAAAGAGTGATGCGAGTGTTGACGGGATGTAAATTGTGTGTGGCAGAGTGAGGAAAGAGGAAAAAGCGACGTCGGTTCGAGTTTTGACTGTGACTTCGCCAGCAATTATTACCATAAAATATAATTAGACAGCGCTAATCTGGTCGTGAGATTTTTTTGGGTAATGTTACGTACAGAAATTATTTTACAATATTTTTATAAATTTGTATTATAACTAATTTTTATTTAAATTTATTGTTAAAATTATTTTTTTATTTATTAATAATCATATTTACGTTAATAATTTATAAAAAAAAATTGTTAAATAATTGTAATCTCTAACATTAATCTTCTTCTAAAAAAAAAAAAAATGTGCGTGAGATTAATGGCTGTTAGATTCGACATTTTGTGACCTGGTTTTGGGGAAAACAGGTGGCGGGCTTTGGGATTGGCTTTTTAAAAGCAATAGTTTTTTACTTTACTGGATACTGTTTTAAAAAAACAAGGGGAGAAAGGATGTCGTATTGACTATTGAGCTTTTGCTTGGATGGTCCGAGACTCCGAGGTCCTATGTGCAAAACAGGTGGCGGGATTTTATGGCAACTCTTGTTTTATCAACTTTAATTTTTATAGTTTCTCAAGAAAAAAAAAATTTTAATTTTTATAGATTTTAGGGTATTTTTTTGGACTGGAATAGGTCCAATGACTTTTTCTTGTGTTGGTTTTATTTTTTGGGGGGTCACATTCGTTTATTTTTGTTGACTAAAAGGAACCAAGTCTTCATCATATCATTTGGTGGTTGAAAGGGATTCGTTGCGAGTTATTCAGACCATTACTGATACTAGGCCAGTTAAGACTTTGTATGGGCATGTTATTGAGGAGATTAGAATTTTGTATTCTTCAGTTAATTGTAGTCTTTTGCATATTAATAGGAACAGCAATAAGTTAACTTATGTCCTTGCTAGAAGTACAGTTTTTATCTGTCGATTTTTATGTGTAAATGAAAGACTTTTCACGAGATTTGGATGATGAATTTTGATTTACAGTAATGAAGTTCATTTACCTTTTCCTCAAAAAAATAATTTTTCTTTAACTATTTTTTTCCTAAAAAAAAAGAAAAGAAAAATATTTTCCATCAAAATAAGCGTAATAAATTAAACTATCAGCCAAAGGAATCATACCCTCACTCTAGGATTCCCATCACAACTTTAGTGTATTTATATATATTAAGTGTCAAATTAATTTGGTCCATTAAAGTACTAAATTTATCAAACCGTTTTATTTGTAGTGTTGTTCAATTATTTGTTTCCATTATTAGAAATAGTATTGCGGAGGAAAATAATAAATCATGTAGGTCCTAAAGTGAAATCTTTTTTTGATACACAAAGTTAAATCTTGGAATGGGAAAAGTTTGGGAAAAACCTCGCGTCTTGATACCTTTCCCACTGTTGCCTTTATGGGATTGGGTATTTATTGGTTCATTTGCTTGCTCGCCCAATCTCAACTAATAAGGTTGTTGTCATAGTCACACTTAGGAATGGCCAAACCCAATAAGAAACAAGTACCCAACCCGACCTGAAAGTGCGGGTATTTCTCGGTTTATCATGGGTAAAGATAATCGAGTTGGATTTTTGCTTGAACCCAATATTCGAGGGTCAAGTTTAGATATTACCCAAACCTGATCCATACTATTAAAAAAAGAGAAAAAGGAAACCCTAAAACAAACCATTTTATTCCTTCTACCTCGAGCTTGTTTCTTCAACCTCTCCACA
Organism: Quercus variabilis; assembly: GCA_030445155.1. Classification (NCBI taxonomy): domain Eukaryota; kingdom Viridiplantae; phylum Streptophyta; class Magnoliopsida; order Fagales; family Fagaceae; genus Quercus; species Quercus variabilis. The sequence continues at coordinate 37,179,906 of CP129456.1, forward strand.
GAGCAATATAACAAAAAAGTTCAAAGCAATAAAGAGAAGCATAACAAACCAAAAGAAAATTCAAGTAGAATATTAAAAAAGGTATTATACTATTATCTATTTCCGTTGCTCATCTTTACTGTGATGTTTCTCAGTACATGTGGGTTTACATTGACACACAGAATCATTTTCGTACACACAAACATAGCAGCATGCACTTAATACTTTTGTACACATTTTTTCTTGTGCACATTACACACTACCACAAAATCACACACACATACAATATGATCTCTCCACATTAACATGGTCTGAGTTGAAGGGTCCATTTGATTGGGAGATAGAAAAGTGGGACGGGATGGAAAAGTGAGAGGATATAAAAGATTTTAATTTCCCTTATTTGTATTTGATTGTGAGGATGGAAAATTTGAGGGATGAAAAAACAAATTATTTGGTTAAGAAAAAAAAGAAAAGAAAAAAGAGAATTGAAAGTAGACTTTGTATAAATTTTCCATCATGTTCTACTTAAATAAAACAAAAGGTAATGTGTTATACTTTTAAATAATTGTGTATGAATGGTCACTTTTTCTTTTTTCTTTTAAACACAAGAAATTAACCCAAAACCGTTTCCAAAAAAAAAAATCAAAATTGATGAGAAAAGAAACATATGAGCACAAAAAAAAAAGAGAGAGAGAGAAGGGAATGATGATTATGAACACCATAATGTTTAGCTAAATTTTGCTATTGGGGTAATTTGTCCCAAAGCACCAAGGGGCATTTCTCCATGTTTTCACTCCTATAAAATCTCCTTAATTTGGAGAGATTGAGTTTTGGTGGGTCTGGAGAGAAAACACTCGGCTAAACCAACTCTCTCCCCCCTCCCCTCCCAACCATTTTCTCTCCTATTCCTCCCCCCCACCCGGAGAGGGTGGGTGGATAGAATTGGCTAGAATCTGAAATAAGAGAACTAGTTTAAGTGAGATATGCAGGTCAGTTGACCTAACCTAATTAGGTAAGGATCTAGACCCTACCTAGTTTGTTAGGTCCAATCCAAGATAGCTCTATGCCTAACCCAACACCAAGTCTAGTCCACTCCTTTTGCACACAAGCCTAGATTTCCAAACTCATCTCTTACACTTGCAACACTAAACCCAAGTTAATTTCAAACCTTTTTAGGCCCAATATGAATATAATAATCAGAAAAGAACATTGTTAACTTAAGAGTTATTAAAAAAAAAAAAAAAAAAAAGAAGATTGGGTTAAGTTGGGTATCCATGGGTAGAATATCCGAATAATAATCAAGTACGAGTGTTTAATGGGTATTAGGATTAGGGTATCCATAGGTACAAGTTTCGGGTTGGGTTCATGTATACCCGACCTAAACCTTGTCCATGGCCATCCTACTCACATCTTGATAAAGAAGCTACACTGGTCGTCCCATCCATAACTGTTCCCTTTAGTCATTTGGTAGACGAAGTCCAGTGCTTGTTGGTAGGATGTTGTAGTTAGCATTTTGTTCATATATCTATTAGCCTAGTAGTGGTTATTTAAGGTCCACTTTGTTACCCCACCATGCACGAGATGGTTTTGATTGTATTATCTGGATTTTTAACTTTTAATTTTAAAAAATCAAAATTTTTTTAAAACTTAGATTCTACTCATAAAGATAATTAGATAATATCATTAAATTTTATTGTTTTTCGGAAACCATGTTTGTTGTAGTTTATGTATTTATCTATACTATTAATAAAAGGATTCCCAATTTTAGCTTTAATTTTTTGCGTACCAAAATATCCTTATACAAATTCTTAAACTTTCTAAAGTGCCCCTATCTTTTAGTTGAATAATTTTAAATTTAAAACCACAATATGGTTAAAAGAGTAATTTACTATTTTTAAAAGAATTCATAACTTTAAGGCTTTCAAACTTTTATTAAAATATTAAAAATTATGACAAAATCTCTATCTCACTTTTAAACATTATTTCACTAAATCTTTAAAAAAAAAAAAAAAAAAAAAAGCCTTATTACACATGCAAAGTGCATGTGATGAATCTAGTGACCTTTTAAGGTTTTGTTCTTTAGGTACTAACCCACTTTATTTTTTGAAGAGATAATTCACATAATTTTTAAATAAAAAAAAATCAATAAAAATCAATTATTCCAAACACGAATGGGACGATGATGATTAACATTATCATTACCCACTTTTTTTTTTTTTTAACAAACGAGGAATTTATATATATTTTTTGAATATCTAACTATTCCCTTGGACATATCTAGTCTCCCATCCCAAATGCAACAAGTTATTATAGGGTGGAATTCCATGGGGGTGGCCCTCAGGTGTATGTATTTCTCCTGTCTCAAACATACCAGACTATTATAGGGAGGAATCCTATAAGGTTGGTCCTAAGATGTTGGTGAGAAGTTTGGAACCTAAGATCTCATGAATATCATTAGAGCCAACTCTATGCTATAGGCAAATGAGGTTGTTGCTTAAGACCCTCAAATTTTAACCAATATAGTTATTTCTTTCATTGTAATAGTAATATTTAAACACAAATATTAGCTAATATAAAATAAATTTTTTTATCAAATGAAAAACAAGAAAAAAAAGAGAAAGAAAGAAATGTTATGTCCGCAACATTTTTTACAATAAAATAGCAATACACAAAAATTTTCATAACAGTTGAGTTGATAAACTTTTACTATGACAACTTTTATAGTTCTCATCTAGTTCCACTACTAATATCACATTTTTACTTATTACTATCATATTGGCACATCAACAGATGTAAAAAGTTTGTCAAATTTTTTGTGTCTATAGGTTCTTTAAAAAAAAATCTACGTGGTTAATTAGTATTTTTGTATCTAAAACAAGAGAACAAAAGTTTAAGTAATATACTTTTTTACTAAAATCATATTTAAATATTTAAAAGATCTTAATTCAATTTTCACTTAACTATATAAAAAACCCCTAAATGCATCAAGCCATTCCTGAATATCATTATTCACGAGGTCTAAGGAATATCTTAGTCAAACCTTGGGTTATTATTGTCCGCCTGGTCCCATTATAATGTCTCATGTGTTGGGTCTTAAAATTGGAAAATTTTACACTAAAAAAAAGGCATAAATAAAATAAAGAAAAGAAATGCCGTTAATGGGAGGCGGCGAGTAAGAAACAGAACCGAGTAAAAATATATATATACAAAAAAAAAAAAAAAAAATCAAACACGTCTATCTGCCTCTGAAAGCTGAGAAATAGAGAATAGAGAATTGGAAGTAGCAGAAAAATGGGAATCCCATCGGAAATGAGAGACATATGGGTGAACAAAAGAAACGGCTTCATCATTGCTTCTCCGGTCGAAGATCAGAATGCCCTGAACGCCAGAAGAAAACTCTGCAATCAAGGTGAGCTTTAATCTCTACTCTTTTTTATAAAAAAATTTAAATTATTAATTTAATGCATTGTTTTGCTATTTTTGGAGCTGAAATTTAGAAATATTATTCGGGATCAGTCTTTTTTTTTTTTTTTTTTTTTTTTTTATCATTTATGCTCTATGTGGTTGTTTTACTGATTGACTGATTAGTTGTTTTATTGTTGATTAAGATTCTCACTTTGGACCTTTTTTTGTAACTGTCCCGATGCACTGTTTGGTTGCTGAGAAATTGTACAATTAAATGTATAAAAACTCGGTATCAGGTTGTTGGGTTATCTCTTTTGAGATTCTAAAATTAGATGCGTTGGGTTGTCTTTATGACCTGTTTGGTTGCTTGGGAAAAGGTAGGAAACAGAAAAAAAATCATTAAAGGGTTTCGATTAATATTGGATTCTGTCGATTGGGAACTGAGAATTGGAGAAAAATGTAAAATTAAAGAGTTTGATACAATTTCTTGGTTAGTTTGAGGTATATATGAAAAATTAAAATGGTAATTTTAATATTTTTTCCTTAGCTTTCATAAGACCGGTTAGAGGGTTTGTGTGCGGGTGCGTGTAAAAAATAAAATCAATCATCTATTAGCTGTATGATCTAATTTTGGTTGGGTGGAGTGTCTTTTTTCTTGGGTGCTGTTAAAATTTTAAGTCTTTGTGTATACAGAGCCAGTGTTTATGTAATTATTTGTTCATTTACATTTGATTATTTATGCAACTAAGGGTTTACTGAATATCATCATCAGATTGACTTACACAGGCATATATGTGTAATTTGCAGAAAGTATTCGTGAAGGATTCAAGAATGCTACCATCGCAGCTGTTGTCAGTGCCGTGCCAACAGTATGTGAAATTGTGATGGTCATCTTTTACTAAAAAAAAAAATGGCGCTGGACCTTTTATTGGTTTTCAATTTCTTATCTATCTTGTTTTTGGAGGTCATATTGGTTGGGAAATGAGCTATAGAGACTCCTTTAGCACTTGGGTGGAATGAATCAGACATCTTAGCTTGTAGGAAATGACAACAACCTGAGATTTTTATGTTTTATCAGTGGTCAAGTGCTATTTTATAGTTTTGATAAGCTTTCATATGCATTGAGCTGGACAATTGTATAATTTCCTGCAAGCCTCTCTCAAAGGCGCTCGCCTTATCAGTTGAAAATTTACTTTTACTTATAATCTAAGGACCCAACATGGCCTGGGTTGAGGTGTTGATATTTCATAGATTTCAAAATATAAAGCATGTTGTAACCTCATTTCAATTGCACAAACTAGCTGCTTCAAAAAGTAAACAGGCCATATATTTGTTGGACTTAGTTAGATTGATACCTACTTAGATCACATCATTATGGAAAAATTAACAATAATCAAGGAAGAAACCTGGAATTTTCTGCTGGAGGTGCACAGTGGCAAATATGTTCAAGGAGTTGAAGTTCCATTTGATATGTTTCTATGAAGTCCATGAAGGAGGACCAATGAAATGACAAGTGTTTTGCGTTTAAATATTGCATTGAGGACATGTTTTTTGATCATAGTTCATCTAGTAATTCTTGAACAAAGGCCTTAGTTTTTATATCTTTTTCAGCTCTTGTTGTAAACAAGTTATCTAGCAATCATTAAAACTCTTTGGCTTGTGGCTACTTTACCTGTGGATTATGGGTTATGTGGAGTGGGAACTAATTGAAGCACATGAAAAAGCTGCTGCCAGTTAAAGGGTTACTTTTACCTACCTTTGGAGCATTTAAGAGTAATAATTTACCAAAATTGTAGGCAAAAATAAATTAGTTTAATAATAATTTATTATCTGTGGTGATTATGATAAAGATGTGTGTGTGCTGAGAAATCTCATTCTAATGAATTATGTTGTTGGTTCCTGTTTAGTTCGCACATATTTGTATTCTGTTCTGTCCCATACATGTAGATCTTTATATCTTTTTCTAATGTTTCTTGTTCATATCCTTAGTTGGTAGCAGTTCGTAAGATTCCTTGGGCAAAGGCAAACCTCAATTATACTGCTCAGGCACTTATTATATCTGCTGGTATGGTCATAACATTCAAATTTTGTTATGAACTTTGTTGTTGTTGTTTTTTTTTTTTTTTTTTGGGATGAGTGAACTTTGTTGTTATTATTCTGGATTTGGAACATTGCATTTTAGTTATAGGGTATTCCACAATCACAGTTTAAAAATTCAAGTTCCACAGATGAAATCAAGTTTTTTTTTTCCTTGTTTATATGCAGCCATTATCAATATTCCAAACAAGTTTAAAGAAAAAGCATCATCTTATAAGTTATAAGACAAATATTACAAAAGAAATCTTGAAATAAGCTTCATTTGTTGATCTGTACTGCCCCCTTCCCACCCAAATTTTTGAAAGAAAAGACACTGTTTATATCACACTTTCTGCTAATATACATGTAATTCAATGTGCCAAACCTATTTCTTCTTATCTAATATAAAATTGATTAACTATACCAGTTTTAACTGTTTAAATTTGTGATTGGTCAACAGCATCAATTGCAGCATTCTTCATCACTGCTGATAAAACGACATTAGAGTGTGCAAGAAGAAATGCCCTGCTTGAAGATGCCTTGAGACGTCAGAGATGATTTATTGCTACTGTAATGTGTACAACTTGATGCTTTGCAAATGCATGTCAAGCTTGGGCTTGTTAAGATGTACCTTTTTTCTGGTTTCTCTTTGCTAAGTATGATGGTTAATGTTTACTCCTATCAAATAGCGGTCTATGACTAATCAGGTTTAAGACTCATTTTAACTGAGTTTAATGTGGGATTACAACTAAAATAAAATGCAAGAAAACCATTCTCCAACATCCATTGTATTTCAGTTGGCTAAGCTTTCCTTGATCAACTTGTAACTGTTACTGGTTGATGCACCCTGATTTGAATTCTCTTCAACATCATCACTTTGGTCATCCACTTCAAATTCAAGGAGTTCCAGTTCCAACTCAGCCTCAATGGAATAGCCAGTGCAAGCTAAAGGGTCCATCAGTTTGGATGCAAAGGATGCTATGCAGTGGTTCAAAAAGTAGTGAGACTGAGGATCAAGATTGAGGGTTGTGAACACATTGAAAAGGTAGGCATGAAGGTGATCAAAGGACCAAGGTTGTATCTTCATCTAAGTGTAGAATGCCGTTGAGTTCCCGATGGCCTTTCTTATATCTATAAGCTCTAAGGTGACCGGAAAATGCGAGCTTTTCTGAGATTTTTGATGCTCTGTTGTATTCACTGAGTTCAACGTCAACAACTTCATTGGTAATGGCCATTGTGTGTGTCCACACACACACACTCTCTCTCTCTCTCTCTCTTTCTCTCTCTCCCCCAATTCATAAGAGAGATAATTGTGGCATTCAGAAACACTTAATACTCACAATCTGCAATAGTGGCACCAAGTGATCCCATTACAGATCCACTTTGACCTTGTGCAGGCACTGGATGAGGAGGAGCAGCAACCGCTGTAGAAATAAAACAGTTTAAACACTATGATAAGATTAAATAGGAAAGACAATATCACTAAGTAATACAATCAAAATGATAAGAATGTTCATTGTCTTACATATGACAATATTAGGCATCTACCTCATTATAACAAAAACACGAAACCCAACTACTCAAGCAGGAATTCTCTCATTCCCAAGAATAGCGCTTATGACCAAATCTATAGTTTTCTACAATCTTTTGGCTAATGGGTGCTTTGTTATATTTGCAGTGCCAATTTCAATTCTATCCCTTCAATTGCCATATCTTCCAGAGGCCACTAGCTCGAGCCCCTTTTTCCTCTTAGGCAGTTTGATTCTTGTATCAGGTCTTGTAATTTACAGCATACCCCAACCTGCCAAGCATGACTCCAGAGATGGTTAACTTTATAATTATTCGAAGCAGCTCAAATTTATTAATTCATTCTTTTCTAATTCAACTGTACATATTGCAACTCCATTCTTTGTTGGGATTGTTTCTTCAGCACATCTCTTCCATCTCAACGGGACTATAGCTAATTTCATTGTTAATCATACTTCCATTAATTTTCCATCCTCAGAACCTATTTTTTTGGGTTGGCTAATGAAAATTTGAGGTCCTAAGTACTTTTTCTTTCTAACAAAGTGCTAGCACATTGGATGTATGGCTCCTTTAGGTGAGACTATAATATACTTGTATGGCTTTAGAAACTATAAATCACTGGCACGACAATTTGGTTTCTTATACTTATTATGGCTAAAGGATGCATTTGGATATCCCACTGTTGTTTGGCTCTGCAATATATGCATTTCTTATTATTTTACCTGCAAAAATTGCACTAATAAGGTTTACTGGCACAACCACCTTATGTCTTCAGCTTCAGCAAGTAGTTAAGGCATGATGTGGTTGAAACAGGTTGATGACTTCACCCTTAAATGGCTTTCGAACGAGGATGAGGGTTGTTTCTCAGTTCCTCAATTCATGTCCCAAACAACAACCCCAAAGAAAAAACTTTGGGTTTGGCTTGCCTCCCGAACCCACTGGATGTGACTCGGGCATGAAACACATCCTAAAATGGCCGCGTGTTAGTTCTGTATCTCTCTTCCAATGCATGTCTTTATAGAAAAAAATAAATAAAGAATTTGTGATCTTTTGGTTCACTTTTTATTGTTTCTTTAATAAAATAAAATTGTATGGCTAGGCAATTTTTGGTAACTCTATGCATCTGCAAAGTGAATTGCGGTTAAAATATATAACTTTGGCTAGGTTTGACCATATTGGAATGTGATTGTCATGTTAGATTAAAGTCATTAAACAAGTGAACGAACATTTAACTTGATATCACATTGACATTTAGAACCACTAAACTCAATACAAGAAACATTAAGGTCCATGCCATTTCAACAGACCCCAGCCTGCCAAGCAGACTCTGAAGATGGTTTAACTTATATGGTTATTTGAAGTCGTTCATTTCATTTTTTTTATCCAACAGTACATATTGCAATGCCATTCTTTGTTTGAACCGTTTCCACAGTATACCCTGCGTAACTGAGGACTAGCTACTTCATTGTAAATCAAATTCCATCCTCAGAAACCACTTTCTTTGTCGGCTGATGAAATCTGAGTTTTCAACGAAGTGGTATCACATTTAAAAACTAGCTCCTTAAGGTGAGATTGTAATACACTTGTACAGCATTGGATTTACCACAATTCACTGGCACCACAGTGTATATCAATGGTGTAATTCGGTTTTTATTTTTATTTTTTATGTGACTAAAGGGTGCATTTGAACATTCCATGCTGGTTTGACTCTGAAATATATGCATTTCATTTTATTTAAGGGTTTATTTGCAACCATCACATGCCTTTCAGCAACTATTTAAGGCACAATCAACTAAACTGTGTGGCGGAAACTGGTTATTGAGTAGACCTTCGCCTTCACATGGCTTTGCCTATAAGGGTGAGGTTGGTTTGTGAGCTCTATATTGAAGAAGAGAACGCCAGACACACATTTGAGGATTAGGGAACATGTACAAATGTACAATTAATCAGCCAGCAACAATGCCTTAGCCATGGCACACGTAAATTAAGAGAGCAAGAAAATTGGGATCAAACTTGAAACTGACTTTAATATTGTATGGTTTTCATCTAAGCAAGCAAAGAAAAAAAATCTATGCAAAATAATGTGTCTCACAGGGGGTAAACAAAATTGCTCCACACACAGCCATTTATACCTCAATTACTACTTCAACCAGCGCAAACTGTCATCCAGCTCTAAATCCCAATTGCTCAACAAAACAAAATTTCGACTTATAGTTCCTCAATACCTCCTCTGCAAATGGGCCAAATGTTAGGACCTAGTTCAAATGCAGACCAGAAACTTTTTGCACAAAATGTGAAAAAAAAAATGCATATATACTACATGAACATGGAAAATCCAACGAAGAGGTGTAGTTCAATGCTCCTGAAAGATTTTATACATGTTTAGCAAGTGAATATGAATGCCAATGAGCTCCAGCTCAATGGCATCTACTCCTTTTGTAAGAACAAGGTAAAGGGTGAGGTCGTGAATTCGAGACATACTAACACGTGTGTAACTTATCAATTAAGAAAAAAAAAGTTAATACTGACCTAAATCAGTTATGGTAATCAATACCAATTATTTTACAACTTTTAATCTAAAGACTCTGTACTACAGGCTAAAAAAGAGGGCATAGTCAGTTCTATATGAGTGTTGTGAAGAAGAATGCAAGAAGAATTTGTGACCCAACACCAATATTTTGCTCAACATGATATTGTCACTACTAAAACCCTTGCCTACAGGGATTTATATTTCACTGTTCATGCCCCCCAAAAGTGTACCTGCTTTTTCCATTCTACAAACCCTATCATGTGGACCCATGAAGAGCCACCATGAGACCAGAAAACATAAGAGGTAGAATAGAAGCAAAAAAGCAGTGACCCTAATATTAGACAAAGTTTAAAAATTTTGAATTTATATTTGGGAAAAGTTAATGGACTAAGGGCATTGGTTTACAAACTACTTTGTATCATGCATCATAACATTTACCAAACATACCACTTTTCAAGGGAAATGTGAATTCATAGATGCAAGACACTAAATATAAAAATCTTATATTATATAGGACGTACCTTGCGTTTCTTAAGTTTCCCCTTTCCACTACCATAACCAAAGCCTGTTGCTTGTTCGCTGTTATCATCCTCTAACGGTAAAGCTTTGATTTCATCATAGAAACTTTTCGTCAGACCTAGCAACCTGGTATAAAAAATGAGAAAACAGTCAGGCCGAAAACAGTATAAACCACCAAACATTTTGTATTTTAACAAATACAAATCAATAAATGAGATAAGAAAACCACTGCAACCAATATTATTTTTATTCTGCATAGCCATTTCTTGATTTCTTCAAGTGTTTCTCCTTCTTCTTTTCCATCTTCGACATAGGAGCACGTGTAAAAAGCTCTTCTTCCTGCCGAGCACGCTTCTCCATTTTTGCCTTATACATAGAAACCTCAACACTTTCAGCTCCACTAATTTCTCTGACCTGTATTTTGACCATCAACAACAATAGATCACGATTATCATACATGGAAGACATTCATGTCTAGTAACCCCCATAAGAGCAGTCCACAACTAACCTCTTCAGGTCTCCCCTCCATATTATCCATCATCTCACGCATAAAATCACTCTGCCTAGATTGTCGAAGCATCTGTTTCTCCTTTCTCAAGGCATTCCTTTCCTTCTTTGAGATTTTATCTTCCTCCATAACAACAGGGACAAGTTTGGGGGGTCGATACACACCACCACCACCTTCCTAAAACATATAAACATAATCTTAGAAAACAACTATCACAAGTTTGTTTCTCATTTTGGTAAAAGATAGTTTAAAAGAGAGGAACTTAGTATCTGAACTTGATACTTCAATATCTTGACTCACAGGAGGTACTATATCATATTGGGGAACAAGCATGTCGGGGTTTGGATGATACATCGATGGATCCTACAACTTCTGTTGTATCTGTGGTAACCCTTGTAAGCTTATGGATTTGGTATTGGAGTTTTTTGTCAATTGGTCGTATCTGTCATAAATAGAGAGAACAATTCTGTAATAGGCATAACACAGGGTTATTAGAAGATAAGGATAAATAGAAACAAATCCAGACCTTCTCCAAAAACAATCTTGTCTCTATTAGGCTCCGAACAACAGGATGCCCCTCAATTGAGAAACCTTTTGCTTTGCGAAGTAGATAATAGACCAGTGACTGGCAATAGTTTAGGAGAAGCAAATGTTTGGTTTCAAGATAGCTTATCCCATCTGCTGTCGGGAACTGACTTGCTTTCACCTAATGTATGAGTTAAAAATGAATCAGTAGTCGTAACAATGATGACCGATATGATAAATTTGGTAACTTGTAAGGTGAAATATAGCAGTCATGAATAATTCAAACAAGCTAATGTTTTTGTATCAAAATACTTGCAATAGTTGCTTAATGCTGAAGAGTTTACAGTAGAGCATGTAATATAATAATCCCATGCATTGGATATTTGCATCCTCTGTGAGGGGCGGAACCACTCAATGAGTTGTTAAAGTACTCTTAAATTTAGTTAAACTTTTCATATAATTCTCATGTAGAACTCTTAAATTGGATAAATTTAATGTTTGTTATTACTTTGGCCCCTCTCACTCATAAAATTATAGTTCCGTCCCTTTGTGAGAGGGAGCATGCATATATCCAATAAATGAGATGCCTTCTCGAGCATGTAAGGTGAACAACCATACAAAAGCAACAATTTTGCAGCAGTTACATAATTGGGACTCAAAACCACCCCTACCTTAGAAGTTAAAGCTTGTACTTTAGTCCTTACAGTATCTAACCCTTCCTTCATCTCTTTCAACAATGTAGCTAATTGGGGGGCTTGTCTGCAATCACAACAGGGTTACCAAAAATTCATAAAATTCATGAACTTGAGTGGGTAAAGCATTGAGTTTTCTACAACATAAACAAGTGCCCAGTACCAGCAGCAGATATACAGAGTTAGGTAAAAACTTACTTTTTAACTGTGTCATTGGAATTTGAGCTGGTAGTCCCTTCCAATTCCATACTTGAATTCAAAACTGTGCAATCATTTTATCAAACACAAATAGACACCTATAAAATTAATTTGACAATCAGGAAAAATTAAAAGAGATGACCCTTAAAGAAAATTCAATTTTTAAACCACCATAGGAGTAACTGAAATAAATTTAAATTATTTTTAAGTTGTCTTTGTTTACAGGTAACTTTTCCTTCTCATCCCTATGGAAGCCAACAATAAGAAATGACAAAAATGCCCCAACTTTCCCTGCTCCACCTGACGCGGGATTTCCCTTTTCTGTCCCATTTGAGCATTTTATATATGTTTTTCTTATTTGATAATAACCTAAATTTTTATCATACATTTATAATTTATATTGTATGCGGCCTAAAATCTGTTACCAACTCGAGATGGATGGAGAGTTAATATGTGACTGCTCAGTACAATTAATTTGTAGAAAATGAGTTTCCGAGATCAACCTTTGTATGCTTTAATGGTTTAGTTTCAAGTTAATGGAAAAACAAGCAGCTATTTATAAGAAAGAAGAAGATTTCAATATTAATTCTTCCTCAAGTTAGTCCGAGGATCTCTAATTCATATAATGTTCATGTCTCAATTACAAAGTATAGATGCACAGGGTATATTTTTATTAGATTCTCCGTCCCCCATTTTGGAGGAGTTTCCTTTCTTTACATAGCTATTTGAAATGCATTCTAACCCTCCACTTGTAGTAGGGGCGTAATCGGTTCGGTTCAGTCGGTTTTTTAGTTTGCTCAACCAAAACCGACCGAAATAATTGGAAATCAATCGATTTTGATGGTATTTCGGTTTCGGTCAGTTTTCTGTGAAGCACATGGGGCTATCTATTTTTCCAAAACTCTAAGTCAACATCACAGTCACAAAAAAAAAGTAACAACTCAACAGAAAATAACAACTCAACATCACATTGGTTATCGATTTTTCAATAAGAAAATAATAACTCAACATCACAGTCTCAGATTCACAAAAAATAGCATTGATTCAGTATTAAACAAAACCCAAAATACAAAAAAAGAGAGAGGGTTATCAAGAAATTAAAAATAGAGAAGGTCACCGTGAGAATGAAAAGATCAAACCACGTGGGGAGGCCGGCGTGTGAAGGCTGGCATGTGGAGGCGGCAGTAGAGGCAGATTCGCGTGGAGTGGAGGCTGTAAGAGTGACAGTGAATACATGTGGGCTGTGGGGTATGTGGAGTAGTTGTGGAGGCCAGCGTGTGAAGTAGCCGTGGAGGCCGGCTGCAGATGTCGACTGATGCTATGAAGCACGGGTGCGTTTCGGGACTCGAGTGCGGATGCAGGTGGGGGTGCAGGACTTGGAAATTTTTGAAAAAGTAGGGTGCGGATGCAGCGGGACTCGGCGATTAAAAACTTATTAAAAATATTTTTATTTATATTTTCTATATATTTTTACTATTAAAATATTCTTAAAAAACACATTGCTATGCCTTGATTCACAAAACAAAGAAAGAAGAAGGCAAGAAACACATTACTATGCCTCTGAGGTCAGAATTTCGGTTGTTCCAATGAGATTCAAGGCCGATATTGGCCTGTTTCGGCCTTTTTCGGCATGTTTCGTATCGGCAATATCGGTCGCCGGCCGATACAACCCGATATGGTCGATATGGCCCGATTCTGGCCAAATCAAGCCGAGTTGGCGCAAATCCGAGGGGAAAAAAAAAAAAAAAAAAAAAAAAACCTCAGACGCGGCATCGACGCGTAGTCAACCACGTCGGACGCCGTGTCCCGCGTCAGGCCACATTGGACTCGGGTGCGGCACCCTCCCAGCTGTGTCCGTGCTTTCTAGGACTGATGGAGGCTGGTATGTGTGAGAGGGAGCGAGGGAGGCTTTGTGTGAGAGAGAGTGATGAACGTAAGGTTTTTTTTTTTTAGTCCGGTTAATGTATACTCTAAGGGCATACATTAACAAATCCATTTTTAGAAAAAATTTATCAGGAATTGAAAAAATTTTCAAAACTTTTTCAATTCCCATTAAAACTTTTTCCAAAAATAGTATACTATTGTATGCCCTTAGGGCACACGTTAGTAAATTTTTTTTTTTTTTTTTTAAGGGTAGAAACAACAGCAAACGTGGGTTGATTAACTTATTTTTTTATTAAAAAAAACAATAAACGTATAATTATTTTTTCAAGAAATGGGCCATAGAAGAGTGTTTTTATTTTATAGGTAATGTTTTAGTGTAAGTTAGATATGTATTTTTACTATATTATCTTTTAGTTCATTAGACATGTATTTTTACCATATTATCTTTTAGTTTATTAAACATGTATTTTTATCATACTATCTTTTAGTTTTGTCTCTACCTTTTTTTTTTAGGGGTAGTTTTGTCTCTACCTAAATCTAGAAAAATAGGGGTATTTGGAAAAGAAAAAAAAAATGATCCAAACAAGAGAGCCCTTTAAATAATAGTATTGATTAATTTCTGTTTAACTTAATTAATTTAAGTTAATTAGTTTAATTTTAGTTAGTTAATCTCACTTATCTAATGCCTAATGGGCAGTGGGCTTCTTTCCAAAAAAAAGGGGCAGTGGGCTTGAGTAATTTTGGCAAGGCCAAGCCCAAACATTTACAAACTTTATATTATATATTTAATATAAAATATAATATAATAATATATTTCGGTTCAGTTCGGTGCATTTAAATCTGTCATCGAAATTGAACCAAAATTTTTGCAACGGTTCAGTTGGTTTGAAGTGGTTTTTTGGGTTCCTCGATTTTTTGCACACCCTTAACTTTTACAATCACTGATCTTCCTTTGGATACTTGTCCTATCAAGGTTTTGTTGGAAGTGGTAAAATATGCTGCAAGCTGTGAAGGTATTATTTAGGGGTCATTTTGCCATAAATGCGGTCAGCTGAGTTAGTGTAGGTCATTAAATGCGGAGATGATGGATACTTTACCTAGATATTTCTCTTCTTCTTACTTGCATGTCTCTACCTCCTTCCTCAATATTTTGTCTTTTGGTCCAAGTGGCTTGCTAAAAACTTTTTGAGCAATGTTCGCTCTTTGGGCTCCTCGGGTGATCTGCTTCTGAGATTTCAATACTCAGGCTCTTATCAATGTATTGGGCTAGGACTAATGAGAGTATGTGTCTTTTCATCTCTTTAAGTCAGG
Organism: Quercus variabilis; assembly: GCA_030445155.1. Taxonomy (NCBI): domain Eukaryota; kingdom Viridiplantae; phylum Streptophyta; class Magnoliopsida; order Fagales; family Fagaceae; genus Quercus; species Quercus variabilis. The sequence continues at coordinate 37,195,060 of CP129456.1, forward strand.
CTCACATGACATTATTCTGTGTTCGAATCTTGCCCCTCCCACATATACATATTCTAATTTATACCATTTCTAAATTACTTTTTTCTCCCTCTTATAGCACTTTGATCACAGTCATCTTTTCCTTTTTCTATTTCATATGTATCGATTTTTAACTATCTTTGGAAGAAGCATAAATTCACTTGACATTAACAAGTGTTGTATTTGGGCTTGTCCTTAACACAAGTGCAACCAGCCCATCGTGTACTGGGTTGATCTATTTATGCTTTTGCTTTTGCTTTTGCAGTTAGTAAGTAAGTATATATAAAGATTCCACAGCAGAAGTCACTTGAAAACCCAAATATGAAAATTTTTCAAGAATAATTTTTATTTTAAGCTTTTCAAAATATGATTCAATGGGTAAAATTTGACAAAACTTCTCGCCTCTTTAGCTAAGCTCATTTAATGTTTTTCTAAGAGAAAAATAACAAAAACTAGTGACAGGTCAGCGTTTAGTTGCCTCCTTTATCTATTTAGTTTAGTCAAAATTTTCATGCTTGAACTAAAGCTCATGCCTCATAACACATACCAGTACATTGCATTAGCAACACCATCTTCATCATTGCTGGCACCAATTACAATATCCACAACTTTTGCCATCTGTGATCAATTACTAAGAAGAAAGTATCTTATACATTATGGAGTACACATGTCAATCTCACATAGGTCTTATATGTCGAGTGTATACAAGGTTTTCAAAGCAATGCCTAAGGAAGTCAACTCAAGCAACTCAAAAGTTATTTTCCCCATTATATCACCATCAGCCATAGTGCATACTACCAGGTAAAAAGGTTGGAACTTTTTTTTTTTTTTTTTTTGATAGGCTAAAGGTTGAACTATTTTTACTCAAAGGTTGCGATAATTGAATATTATGTTTACTATTTTTGAGAGAAGCGTAAATTCACTATCGCTTGGGCCATAGTGCATACTGCATACAATCACAACCTTTTTGTTGTGGAACGTTACAGGCTTACAGCTAAGAAAGGCGCGAAGTTTGCCTCAGAAAAAAAGTTAGGTAGACTTGCTGATAACAGTTTCCAATTAACTGGCAAAAGCGATTACGGAACTCAAGCTTTGCCTTTAAACCTAGGTTTTCTGCATTTTTTTTTTTTTTTTTTTGGGTTGAGAATTTGATATTTGATTCTTATAATGTTTTCTGCAATTTGATTCTTACAATTTCGCTCTAGCGAAATTGATATTTGATTTTTTAACAACTCTGCAAAAGCTCATGGATAATATCATAAGCGCGGCAGTAGCTCGAGGATAATCATAACAGAACAGAGATCATGCTAGTAAAACACTACTTTAAATTCTAAAAAAATAATGTTATAAGAAGACCTCTTTGTGTGTATATATATATATATATATATTGTCATTAAACACCGACGGACCACTGATTACATATATGATATACCTGAAAAAATTGAAGAAACTACCAAGAATATCCATAAACAAATCATGGAAGAGTGTAACATAAGCTGAAAATAAAATCCACCCCACACATTAATCCAGATTCCATACTGTTAGCATATTAGTATCTTCACATTTATTGTATATATCCTGATTAGCTAAAATCAAGGATTCTTTGTTTCCTCTAGTCAACTAGCAATAGGCCTACATATAGTTATATACTGTTCAATTCCAATACAAAAGATATACAAGAAATGCAGATATAAATTCTACACAGTTCGCTTGTCTTGTATCTCTATTATGTTATTTCTTGCTCTTTGTTCCTACTTTCAACAGGGTATCAGAGCCAGGTTAGTACATTAGTATCTTCAGTTGCTCTCAGTATCCTCTAAAGACCAGCTTGTTGATGTGTTCGCCAAATTGCATCCATCAGATTGTCTCTGAGATTGTGTCTCCAAATTCAAGATGGCTTCCTCCACACCACCTCGACTTTGAGGGAAGATGTTAGCATACTTAGTACCCATTTGGGTACTGCATCTGTGTTCCACGTCCAGCATTTCACATTTTCTTTTCTTTTTCTTTTTTTTTTTTTTTTTTTGAGAAGAGCATTAATTGAGTTCTATTGGGTCCCGTGCACTATTCACAGGACCTACAAACCTCTTTTTTCAACAAAACTTTCATTAAAAATGAGTCCCATGACACTATTCACACATTTAAAAATTATTTTGCAACAGTGTTTTCAGTTTTTAGCAAAATAAACGGTATTCAAACAGATCTTTGGTATTTTCGTATTTATTGTATATATCCTGGTTGACTAAAATCAAGGAAAATCACCATTATTGTCCTTGATTTTAGTCTCAATCAACTAGCAATAGGCCTATACATACTGTTTACATTTTTGCTTTTGCTATATAAATAGAAATATGTTTACAGAACTCCGAAAGCAATCATGATGTAATTGATGATTTTTATAAATACTAAGAATGATTCCACAACAAAAGTCACTTGAAAACCCCAAAGATAAAATTTATTTCAAGTATGATTATTTTTTAAGCTTTTCAAATCTGATTTGATCAGTAAAAATTGACAAAACTTATTGCCTTTCTAGCTAAGCTCATTTAGTGTTTCTTTGAAGAGGAAAATAACAAAAATGAGTGAATACAACATTGGGATGCCTCCCTTGTATCTATTTATTCTAGTCCAAATTTTCATGCTTGAACTGAAGCTCAGAACGCATACCGATATATGGCATCAGCAACACCATCTTCATCATTGCTGACACCAATTGCATTAGCGACAGCTTTTGTCTTCTCTGATCCATTACTAAGAGCAATGCCTAACATAGCCAGCTCAAGCATCTCAATGTCATTTTCCCCATCACCAATAGCCATTATCTAAAGGATAAGTGATTAAATCAGTCAGGTGTAGAGTCAGATATTGGCACATCCCCAACAAAGGAAATATATGATGTAATTATAGTAACCTGAACATCTACAAGCTTAGTACATTTGGGGATTGAACGGCTAACATTGTTGTAGTTCAACCTTTTTACATAGTAATGATTAATGAATATTATACTGACCATCTTTATCAGTTCAATGAAATCCATGCTGCACCTCAAGATGCCAAAAAGCAGTATAAGGAATTGATAGTCTCTAACATTGACCATGTGTGTTTAGAAGAGAGAGAGAGAGAGAAGGGGGGGGGGGGGGGGGGGGGGAGGGGACACGACATGTGCATTCATAACCTTTTGTATTTTTTATAATTCTTCAGGCTACTTCATGCCTTTTTACATGAAGTAGTCTCTTTTCAATAAAATTTTATTACCTAAAAAAAAAAATCTTAGGAGAACATATATTATGGTCCATACCTCTTTTGCCGTGATTCCCAAATGATCAAGCAGTATTTTCACTCCACCCCCTTTAGAGGTCCCATGGGGAACAATTTCAAGCATGTCTGGTACAGCTTGAACAACAGTTGCACGATCTCTCAATGCTTCTGACCAGTATGGCCGCAAAGTAGTCGACACTCCCTCAGCAGTGTCTATGAAGATCACTTTCTGTGAATTCAAAAGATGTCATGAAAAGGAGTCATTATCTGGTACACCAGCAGTACCTTTTTTTTAATTTTTTTTTCTTTTTTTTTAAGTTTGGTACAGCAGGAGTGTCATGCTCCTTAATCTCATAATGTGGGTCCCACACATGGGGCCACATTCATGAGTAGGTTCAGGGTGCTCCTGAGTACTGGATTGTTTTGGACTAATAAGAACCCAGGCAACAGAGACAGGTGTATTATTTTGGTTGGGTTGTTTTCTTAAGACCAAGTGGGATCAATTGTAAAGGTAAATGATTTCCTTTCAACGTAGTTTTTCCTCGAAAAAAAGTGGTGTATGTTTCAATCACAAGGGATTCAGGAGCAGAACCTATGTTGCTACTAATTTTGATTATCATTGACAGGAAAAGCATAATGCAAATAAATTGAACAATTAAGGAATGCACAAAAATATAAATGCATGGATAAAGTTTCAAAAGGATTGCAATGAATCTAAAAATGAGCATCTTCCAGTGAATTTACACTGAAGAAAATGGGCAGTCAATGCCAGCAACTTAACATAGTGGTCCAACCTTAATTTGTCACAGCACCTTTTGGTGCCATGCAATGTATCATGCATGTAACTAATCAACAACATCAGTAACCCAAATTAGATGAGAGGGGCATAGAAACTATATCTGTGCCAAAAGCATACCTGTATCTCAGCTGCAGCCAAGAGACTCTCAACTGAAGGAATGACCTCTGCCTGTTAAGATTTTCTTGTAAATTATACAAATGAAGAAGCCTCTACACAATAACCATAATAAATCAAGAGGGGAAAAAATTATATGAGGCACCTTTGACTCATGATATATGGTGTGCATTGAGTCAACTAGTGGGTGATCAAATAGGGTTAAGCATCGATCTTTGGTGAATGCTACGAGAGGAACTTTATTCTCCCAAGAATAAAGATAGGTCTGCAAAATACACAATTTTTTTGCTTTATGCAACAATGAATAAGAATCTTCCCAATGAAGCAACAGAATAGTGCAGGTTTGTTAAAGTTTTTAGTTTACAAAACTAAAATCTGTCTTTGGTCCAAAATATGAGCCCTTCAAAAGCCTTTCTTTTTTATTAAATAAAACATAAGCTATCTAAAGGACAAAGAGACAACAAATAAAAATACAGAACAAAGATACATGCATGGCTAAAATACATTTTGGTCCATTCAGGTATGGGTCTGCTTTAAATTTAGTTCATGATGTTCTCAAGTTTAAATAGTTTCAACTTTTAACTTTTGGTTTGTTCTCAACAATATCCTTCCGTTTAATACTGCTAACATTAGGAATGTCAGATTTGACATGACCTTCCACATGAGCATAAAACCATTTACATGTTTACTCTTTTTTCTCAAGAAGAAATATGGAAATGCAAGTGAGAGAAAGAAGGGGAGATCAGGACCAGAGGTAGCACAAAGTGGAAGAAACAAAGAGATAATATTGCATGCGAATTATTAATCAAAGATAATTTCAAAATCATTCTGTTCCTTGCATACCAATGCCGATGCAACAGTAATAATATTCTCAAAATTCTTACTGGCATTCTCAGCAACCACCCCACCATGATCACTCAGAACCTTGGTGTCAGATTTTATCATTTTTTTTTCCCTGTTCTCAGACCTTTTCTTGTAAAATATTTGTATTCAATTTTGATCTAGTTATAATTTTACGAATGAAGCTTGAGAGAGAGGGAGAGGGAGAGAGAGAGAGAGAACAAAAATACAAGTTCTTTAAACCCAGAAGATACAGTGGTTGAATAGCACACACCTTGATTTCTCTAGTAAATTTTCATTTTACTTAAGTCATACCATATTCAACTCAAAATTTCTACTTGCCAAAACAGCATCATTTACATTCTAGTGATGCTTCATATGACACAAAACAGACAATTGTTGATAATGCTATATGGGATTATATCGACAACACATCAAAACTTCAAGGTTTTAATTATTCAAATTGGAATTTTAGGGACGAACTCTCTAGAAACATAAACTTAGAGGGGCTAAAATGTATTTTAGCCTACATAAAATTATCAAATCTGTGCATCATAAGTTCCTTTATTGTTACGGTGTGTGTTAAGTAAGATAGCATGCCTATGTGATTTAGTATCAAAGAACAGTGAAGATTACCTCTCTGCAGACATCTGGATCTAAATTCCTTCTAAATATTTCCCGACCTTGTCTACCATAAACAATCAGTCCCTGGAATCAAGTAGAGAACAGACCTTAGGAACCAAAAATTTGAGACAGATTCAAGACTGCAAATATATATATATATATGTGTGTGTAGGATTAAAATTGTCATTTCATTTTGTACAAGTTTATATGCTAATAAGGGACTTAGAGATTGAGTCATCCTTAGAGAGAGAGTCATTAACTTATAATTGACCTAGGAGGAATTTACAATTATAAGTTGTAATAGACTCTTCAAAATTTATGATTTAGCACTTCCAATTTTAAGCAGAACCTACATGTCTCTTCTGACTTTACAGTAGTTTAGAAGGAATAAACGCACAGAATGAAAGTCCAGTTAGTTCCTTGTTTATTCAATTGATATGCCTTCTAGAGGATATCTCCTTGGAGAGTGTCTTTTTTTATTTGGATGTTCGCATGGGGGAAGATCCTTGCAACAATTATAGGAAGAAAGGATATACTACAGTGGATTGGTGCTGTATTTGTCGGTGTAGTGGGGAGGGGGTGAATCTCCTTTTGATTCATTGCAAGGTGGCCTACCATTTGTGGTGTTTTGTAATTAGGTCTTTTGGTATCTCCTGGGTGTTGCTAGGGAGTGTGAAAGATGTTTTGTTTGGTTCGAAGAATTGGTTTGGAAAATATCCATTGGATATTTGGAACTTGGTTCCACTTTGTTTGATGTGGACTCTTTGGCAAGAATAGAATGGGAGAACATTTGAGGATTTGGAGAATTCTAGTGACCAGCTTCTAGCTCTATTTGTTGGGACTTTGTTTGATTGGTCTTGAGTTGACTCTCAAGCTTGGGGACTCACAAATAGAGATTCTATTCCTTTGTTCATTGAGTCTCTTTTTCATTGTATATAATTTTTTGTTTCCGTTTGTAATTCTTTAGGCTACTTTATGCCATTTTGCATGAAGTATTCTCTTTTCAATAAAATTTCTTACTTATCAAAAAAAAAAAAAAAAAAAAAAAAAACCCAGTAAAAAAAAAAAATTGGTAGAAGAAAAGTTCCAAGTGAATATTTATACCCACTGTGATGACAAATTAAGATTTCTGACTCAATAAACATATTTAAGACCTCATATACAGTTAGAAACTTAAAGTTCACAAACCCGAGAAAATGTCCAATTCTAAATTGTGACATTATGAGTTACTAGGGAAGAAATTATTGTCAATTTATTCAATTATGGCCCTTGACATTCTTTTCCATAAATTTGATACCAAATAATTTTCCAAGTTCAGGTGACATCATTGGCTTCCCAAAAAATTTCCATCATTCTTCTGAACTTTCCCAGACAACATTCAAATAAAAAATTGATGGCTAAATAATACCCAATTCACAAATTTGTTACTATGAAGAGAATGAATCTGCCTAGTGCCCTTTCTACCTTCTAAGTAGTGGAGAATCTCTAAAGCCACCTTAACCATCACAGACCCTTTTGATGACATTAGAACATTTATAGCCACTACATTTGGTAAATCCTGCTGTTATAGATTCCTTTAAGAATGAAGGCATTGAAGCTGAGTTTAATTCCATTAACACTGGGAAGGTTGCCAAGGACAGGGTCAGGGACATGGGCCAGATGTAATTTCAAGGCTTATATAGAGAAGGTACAAACCAAATTATTACTATGATGCCCTCGCCAAACTTGTACCAAGGGCATACAACACAAAGTAGTATGTCAAAGTTCTAATGCAAATAAAGTATGTTATGAACAAAAATACTTACATAGATATGCATGTAAAAGTAATCTTGGACGTATATGTCAAAATGAAAAACAAAAAAAAGAGGGATAAGTGCTCTCTAAGCAGAAGAGTAAGCCTGTCTGTGAACAGAGATACAATTCTTTGCTGAACACACTCAACATCAAGATACGAAGTAACCTTATGGTCCGTTTGGATTGAGGGGGAGGGAGGGGGAGTAGAGTAGGATTGGCCCAAAATTAGCTTATTTTCAGTCAACTCTTCTCTACCCCCCTCCACTCCCCCTCCCTTCCCCCTCAATCCAATCAGGCCCTTATTGAAAACATGGAAGATGCTGAAAGATGAAAGAACAAAAGGGGGAAAGATAAACCTGTAAGAAAACCCCAGGAGAAAATTCCGAAACAATGCCATCTTTTCCAGCTAAATCTACCATCTTTAAACTTTCTATCACAGCTGGACGAGCCTGAACCCAAACATAAAATTAATAACTGAAGATCAGTTGGACAAAAATCATTCTCCAACAGGAAAGAAAAAATATACAAGAACTAATGCAGCACAGCTGCTAAGCACAGAAAGATGCATGACTGAAATGACCAAGGGTAAGAAGAATAGAAATGGTATTTGACAATATATGGAATGATATTGAAACACACTTATTTGGAGGCAGGGGGTATGGCTAGGGGGAAAAGTCCTTTCCGGTTTGAGAATATGTGGTTGAAGACGGATGGGTTTGTTGATAGGGTTGAATCATGGTGGAATGGCCATTCTTTTTCGGGCACTCCTAGTTATGTGTTTGCTAAAAAATTGAAAGCGTTGAAAGATGACATTATTCAGTGGAATCGTCAAGAGTTTGGCAATGTTGGGCGAAGGAAGAAAGAATTATTGGGGGTTCTAGAGGTTTTAGATGCTAAGGAAGGGGTTCTTGGTCTCACTGAGACGGAGAGAGAAGAGAGAAATGAAGCAAGATCGCAAGTAGAGCATCTTCTTTCTCTAGAGGAGATCTCGTGGAGACAAAAATCGAGAATGTTGTGCATTAAAGAGGGAGATAATAATACTAAGTTCTTTCATAAGATGGCTAATTCTCATAGAAGGCTTAACCACCTTAGTTTCTTAGAAGTGGATGGGGTGATTTATGAGGACGGAGCAGAAGTTGCTGCACAGGTTGTTCAATTCTATAAAACTCTGTATCAAGAGTCTAAGGAGTGGAGACCTTTTGTGGAAGGTTTGGAGTTTGATCAAATAGGGGAGTTGGAGAGGGGCTGGTTGGAGAGGAGGTTTGAGAAAGATGAGATTCTATCAGTGGTCAGAGATTTGGAAGAGGATAAAGCCCCAGGTCCGGATGGCTTTTCTATGGCCTTTTTCCATCATTGTTGGAGGGTAGTTGAAAGAGACGTTTTGGCAGTCTTTGAAGAATTCCATCAGCATTGTAAGTTTGAGAAATCTCTTAATGCTACATTTATAGCGTTGATTCCTAAGAAAAATGAGGCCTCCAACATTCGTGATTTCAGACCTATTAGTTTGGTGGGGAGTCTATATAAAATCTTGGCCAAGGTTTTGGCAAATAGACTGAAAGTGGTTTTAGATCAACTGATATCTGAATCTCAGAATAGCTTTGTGGGAGGTAGGCAAATCCTTGATTCAATTCTCATTGCCAATGAGTGTGTTGATAGCAGAATGAAGAGTAAGATTCCGGGAGTTATTTGTAAGTTAGATATTGAGAAAGCCTATGACAATGTGAATTGGGAGGCACTTCTGAAGTTGTTGAAGAAAATGGGTTTTGGGGAGAAATGGTGTAGCTGGATTCGAACCTGTATCTCTACAGTGCAGTTTTCTGTGTTGGTTAATGGGACCCCAGCAGATTTCTTTGGTAGCTCCAGAGGTTTGAGACAAGGGGATCCGTTGTCTCCCTTATTATTTTTAGTTTTGATGGAGGTGTTTAGTAGGATGGTGAAGAGAATGGAGGGGGCAGGTTTACTTAGTGGTTTTAGGGCGGACGGTAGGAGGGGCAGAGGGGAAAGTGTTTCTCATTTGCTATTTGCGGATGATACTATTTTGTTTTGTGATGCAGAGATGGAGCAAGTCCTTCATGTTCGATTGCTATTACTTTGTTTTCAGGTTGTGATTGGCTTAAAGGTTAATGTAGCTAAAAGCGAAATGGTTCCTATAGGGGAGGTTATTAATTTGCATGCTTTGGCAGAGATATTGGGTTGTAGGGTTGGGGCTTTGCCAATGACTTATTTTGGTATGCCGTTGGGGGCGTCCCATAAGTCCCCCTCTATTTGGAACCCTATTTTGGAAAAAATCGAACGGAAGCTAGCTGGGTGGAAGAAGTTGTATTTGTCGAAAGGAGGTAGGATGACTTTGCTTAAAAGCACACTATCCAGCCTTCCCACATATTTTTTATCTCTTTTCACCATCCCTACACATGTGGCAAACAAAATTGAGAAGCTCCAAAGGGATTTCTTGTGGGGAGACCCTAAGAATCATTTAGTGGGATGGGATAAAGTGTGCTTACCTATTGCTAATGGTGGCTTGGGTATTAGGAAATTGACTACCTTCAATAAAGCCTTGCTAGGTAAGTGGCTTTGGCGTTTTGGGATTGAGGAGAATAGGCTTTGGAGGAGGGTGATAGCTTCGAAATTTGGGGAAGAATGGGGGGGGGTGGACTTCTAAGTTGGGTAGGGGAACTCATGGTTGTGGTTTATGGAGAAGTATCCGGAAGGGTTGGGAAGTTTTCAACAAATATGTCCAATATAAGGTTGGGGTGGGGGATAGAGTGAAATTTTGGACAGACAGGTGGTGTGGAGATCTTTCTCTCCAATTGGCTTTCCCAGTCTAATACAATTTTGCTGCAAACAGAGAGACTTCAGTAGAATCATCTTTGATAAGTCAAGGAGCAGGGGATGGGAGAACTTGGAATGTTCATTTTAATCGAGGTCCTAATGATTGGGAGGCTGCTGTGGTGGTTGATTTCTTCCGATTCTTGGCAGCCAATTTACCTTCAGGGACTGTTGGTGATTGGTTGAGATGGAAGTTGACCAAAAACGGGGATTTTACTATCCGTTCATATTATCATAAGTTACATGGCCCTTCTTCTGTTATTTTTCCTTGGAAAGGTATTTGGAAAGTTAAGGCTCCCCGGCGCGTTTCTTTCTTTGTTTGGACAGCCGCATGGGATAGGATCCTCACGGGTGATAACTTGCGGCTTAGAGGCTTTGATTTTGTTGACTGGTGTATTATGTGTCGTTGCTATGGTGAGACAGTGGATCATTTGTTGTTATATTATGGAAAGGCTTATCGGCTGTGGTGCTTTGTCTTTAAGATTTTTGGGATTTCATGGGTTTCCTCATTTACGGTGTCAGATTTTCTGTTTAGTTGGTGGAATTGGTTGGGGAAGCATTCATCTTACAGTTGGAACTTAGTTCCATTGTGTTTGATGTGGTGTATTTGGAAGGAATGCAATCGACGGACATTTGAAGATTTGGATAGATCTGAAGACCAAATGCATGCTTTCTTTTCTGGTTCTCTGTTTGATTGGGCTAGGGCTTGGGGACTCACATCTAGTGACTCTCTTCCTCTTTTCCTTAGCTCTCTTTCTTTGTAATTTAAGTTTTTTATGTCTTTGCTTTTTCTTCCTTTTTGTAATTTGCCCTGCTGGTGCTTTTTGCATCTAGCAGTTTTTTAATATATTTTTTCTTACCTATCAAAAAAAAAAATATATTGAAACACACTTATATCATAACTTCATGATAGTATGAAATAGAATTTACTTACTTTTCCAGTGGCTATCACTACTTTCACACCCCTTGACATGGCCTCTTTCAACGCCCTGGCATTTGCTGGCGTAACTTGACTTTTGCTGTTTAGCAATGTACCTTACATATAAAAAAGAAATCTGTTATAAGCTAAGAACAGAATGCAAAAAATTTAAAGGGTATCATAAGCGTGATCTCACCATCCATATCACAAAAGATGTATTTGAACTTTGGTTTATAAAATCGAAGACTGCCTTCTTTCTTCCTGTCTTTTGAAAATCCGACTGTAAGATTATTCTCAAAAGAACGCTGAAACAACATAACTGATAAACAGAAATTACCATCTGTATTTTCTTTATGAGAGTATGCACTATTTTCAGCATCATATGCACTCTGAATTAATCCTTTCCCCTTCCATCCAAGACTCTTCAAAAGAAGTTCCTCTTCCTTCTCCATTTCTGCTTCAGCCTCTTCACTAAGCTCATGATCAAATCCCAAAAGATGTAACAATCCATGAACCTGCAGGGACAATAGGTAGCTACGGTTCTCAAGTAGCACACTGTACCTATACCTACATATAAATGGGCTACTGTATGGATGAAGACAATCAGTTCCAAATATGGCTTTCATAACAAAGGAACTATTGGAATCAGAAAACAGCACAGCTCACATCTATATGTCCTCTTACATTTTCATGGTTTTGTCACTGCGGTCTGCACACCTTCTGGAAAATTAAGATCCAGCTACAGCTATCAGAGTTAACAAGTCCTTTATTTGGAACCTAATTTGAGGAATCGGTTTAATAAAATTCTTCCTTCATTGGGAACCCAGCCACGTTATACCTATTGTAGACTTTGTGGAGGAAGAGGACTTGTTGCACATTCAAGGATGTGGGAGTCTTGGTTATCCAGTTGTAATCTTCTTTTATGATGTCATTGTATGAATGGTGGTCCAAATGAGTTACATTCTATTGCAGATTTAATTGATTCATTCTCATTTAGATTGCAGTTCTCATTCTTTAGGAATAGCTTATGTACACGTCTTGTCTACATGATGTTGTTCCGCTTCTTTAATAAAATTTATTTCTCATAATATATATATTACCAGCAATTTGATTCTTATAAATTTCTTTCTTTCCAAATTGGTATATGAATTTTTAAGAGATCTGCAGAAACTCTTAGTATTAGCATAAGAGAACAGTGATACAACTTGAAGATAATCATAACAGAACATAGATCATGCTAGTAAAACACATAACTTGAGATAAAAAAAATAGTACTAAAAATATCCCTAAACGAACCATGAGGATGCGTATCTCATCAAGAAGAGTGTGCCCTCTTTCCTCTGCTTGTCTTGCAGCTGTCTCAACAGAAATTACGATGTCACCTAACATAAGCTGAAAAGATGGGAAAATGTCAAGCATTTTATCACTAAAGACAAATCCTTTTATTAATGGCTTTGTGTTCTTACAATTGGAAGCTTAAGTTCAGGGACATGTTCTGACATGGAGAGAACATCAGTGGCATGATCCTCATCCCTCCATTCTTTATTAAGTTTGCGAATAAACTCATCATTGCAAAGAAGCACAGACAGCTCAACACTTTCAAATCCACCAACATCATTTATAGCAGTATCCCTTGTTTTGTATGTTGAATCTTTTAAGCCATCAAATGCTAGCTTCATAGCCATTGGAACATTTAAACGAAGCATCTCTGCAATACTCTGCAGCATGTACGAAAGACAAACAGACAAGTCAAATCATCGATCAAAAGGAAAACACCTGAAATATTGCATAAATAATGTCATATGCGTCATGTATTCATGTTCCCTCTATAGTCTACTCTATGAGGAAGAACTTCCCATAGCTATTTAAAAAGGGGGGGGGGGGGGGGGTGTGGTTTGGGAAATCATTGTGAACTTGCAAGGCTTGCTCCATTACTCAAGCGCTAATATAATACTATCATAAAAAATTCAACCTAGAAGTAACCAAGTTCAACACAAATTCAAAACAATAACCTTATACAACAACTCTACAATTTATGCGCTGCAAAGTGAAAAAGAAAATAAAGGAGACAAAAATTCATCCAAAAAATAAAAGAGGTATCCACAATGCAATCATTTACTATTAAACAATGTGAAATAGCCATACTATGTAGTCGCATGAAGATTTTAGATAACCTGGGTCTCTCTCTCATATGACATGAAGTTGATAAAACTAAAAATTAACAACACTTCCCTTTTTTCTACATTTCAAACAACCAGAGGAAAGAAAAAAAAGGGAGGGAAAAAAAGCTAACTTTCATAGCAACTTTGCCTCCCCCACCCCTTTATTGACACAAAAACACACTCATACACCATGTTATCTAACTAAAGCTACTAAAATCTTCACTAACTTCTACATTTCAGTTTGATCCCTTGCAAATATTTTTTGACACGCGACTCGCAAACAATGCCCACGTCCGGTATAAGATAGACATCCACAGGAATTAGCTTATCGACTATCCAAACAGTACTCAACATCACCATGTAATTTCTACATGCTCCTATAGCAATAACCTATTCTGGTCTATTTCTTTGTTCATAAAATCTCACTGCAGAAGAAGCCATTTTCAAAAAACAAAAACTCCAACATTTACACATAATTACACGCCAATTATTTGATTGAACAAAAACATAGCTCTATTTAAACGAACCTAAAATTCTTTGAAATTAGAACACTCTTTCAGCTATAAATTATGCAAATACAAAATGAAAGTGAGAGTACCAAAACTTCAGGATCGTCAGGCAAATCTTCTTCGATACAAATGCTGACATTGAGCTCCAACTCCTTCTCTTTGCTCTTCGCCGCACGCCTCCTCACTTTCCGGTACTCTCTCTGCGAAGCCCAAACCCTTCCTCGGAGTGGACTCAAGCCCTGAACGTCCGATATCGACGGTTTCAGGGACTGAGAGACGAAGCCGAAACGGTTCGCATTGGCAACGAAACCTAAACGCGATGAGGGAAGACGGACGAAAGCGACGGCGTTCGGCGTATGGCTGAGAGGGACAGCGGCGGCGCGTGGGATGACACGCGCCATTGAAGTGGGGAATGTGGATGTGCGGAGGAGAGGTGAGAGGCGTGGGAGCATGGATATATCATATATAGGTTATAGAGGCGTGAAAGGTTTTGCTTTGGTTTTGTGAGTTAGACAGTGAGAGACAGTGACATGAACGAAACCGATAACGAATGTCTAACGACCTTTCTCTCCCCAAAGACAGTACTGGTTTAGAGAGAAACGACTACTAGTACTACAAACAAAACCAAATGAAATGAGCTCCCTCCAAAGGTTTTGGGTGTTGGTTTTTGTTAACTAACCCTTCGTTAGCATTTCTTTTTATTTATATAAAATATTATTCTAGAAACTTAAGTTCTAAGTCAAATTCAGGCCTGTTTGGTATAGTTGTTTTAGTAATATTGTTTGTATTTTTTGAAAATATGTGTTGGTAAAAAAAATGTGTGATGTTGTTTAAACATAGTTTTCAGTGAGCCTTTCTCTGTTTTGTACCAGGCAATCTTCCAGCCAGTTTGGCTGCTATTTGTGAGGAAGATGCCTTGGTTTGTTTGGTCCCTTAACTCAAACTTACATTTTTACATTTTAAAGAATATTATATACATTTTTACACACTTTTTCATCCATGCGTATTTAAAAAAATTACAAAAATCTCATCTCAAACTACTCTACCAAACACCCCCACTAGTTTGTTTGTCTTTTTGAGTTAATACATTGAAGTTTTCCAAAAAAAAATTGTTTAAACAACGGTAACAAACGGGCGAGTTTACTGAGCAGGTGGAGTTGTAAGCATTATGATCCAAAAAAAAGGTATTCCAAGATATGTCAAACTTTGAGCTTGAAACTTGAGATTGGACTACTAGAATTTCATAAAAAGGTGCCAAGTTTAGGCGGAGGTTTTTAGTTTTTTGGTTGCAAAATCAGTATATTTGGAAAAAAAAAAAAAAAAAAAAAAACTAAATTGTTTGTTGAATTTCTTTCTCAAAATGTCTTTTTACAAACAAATACCAAGTTTTTATATATTTATTTTTAATAATTTGATAGTTAATATTATACTGATATACAATAATTTTTGGTAAAATTTATTGAATTTACTAATTGTCTTTGGAAATTATAATATTTGCAAAATCATACTACATGTGAAGTTAGTATACTGTAATCTATATCTATATATATAATAATAGATAAAGTAGAGAGAAAATCTAATTAAATTTCAAATTCAATTAGAGTCTAATTTTGCGACATGTGTCTCATCTAATATAAATTTTAGAATTTTGTGCTAAGTGAGTTAATTTAGTGTAAAAATTGAATTTCAATTAAAGTTTAATATTGCGTCATGTGTCCCATCTAATCTAAATTTTTAAATTTTTGTACTAAATTAGTTAATTCAGTGTAAAAAAAGAGGAGTCCAATATAGTAAACCATAAAAAAAAAAAATAATAATCATCTAACTAAAAAAAATTCAAATTTATAAGTTATATATATATATATATATATATATATATATATTTTAGGATAAACTATATATTTGGTCTCTAACCTTTATACTATATTTTAATTTAGTCTCTAACCTTTTAATTATGTCAATTTGATCTCTAACATTTCAATGTCGTGTCAATTTAGTCAATTCCATTATATCTTATATGAAAATTGCTAACATGGCAAACGGCCAAAATAAAATTTAAGTTTATATATATATATATATATATATATATTAGGATAAACTACATATTTCGTCCCTAACCTTTATACCATTGTGGATACCTAGGCATGCATGCAACCACCTAGGTCATCCTCGGACGGTTTTTGCAACGTCCTAGGCATGCTTGGAAACGTCCTCGGACGGTGTCCTAGGAGTCCCACATCGAAGGAACCCCCCCCCCCCACTTGCTGCCTTATAAGCTTTGAAGCGAAGGAAGTAGTGTACCATTAGTTTATAGTTATTCGCTTCAAAGCTTAGGTACACTACTAATGGTACACTATTTCCTTCGCTTCAAAGTTTATAAAGCAGTAAATGGAGGGGTTTTCCTTCGATGTGGGACTCTTAGGACCCTGTCCGAGGACGTTTCCAAGCATACCTAGGACGTTGTCATGCATGCTTAGGGCGTTGCAAAAACCGTCCAAGGATGTCCTAGGTGGTTGCATGCATGCCTAGGACGTTTCGAGCATGCCTAGGTACCCACAACCATATTTTAATTTAGTCTCTAACTTTTTAATTGTGTCAATTTGATCACTAACCTTTCAATGTTGTGTCAATTTAGTCAATTCCATTATATCTTATATGAAAAGTGCTAACATGGCAAACGGCCAAAATAAAATTTAAGTTTATTGTTATATCAACATAAGCTAATTTTTTATTTTGGCCACTAGACATGTCATCAATTTTCATTCAAAAGATAACAGTATGGACTAAATTGACACAATATTGAAAGGTTAGGGACCAAATTGACACAATTAAAAGGTTAGTGATCAAATTGAAATATAGTGTATAGGATAGGGACTAAATACGTAGTTTACCTTATATATTAATAGGTAAAACTTAGGGAAAATTGAATTAGAATTTGAAATTATAATACAATTTTGCGCCATGTGTCTAAATTTATGTGGGAATAATATGTGAAATTGAGAGAAACTCAAATTAGAATTCTAAATTAGAGTTCTAATTTTGCGCCATGTGTCCTAAATTATTTATTCTTAAAACGTTTTATTTCTTAATTTTAGAATCAAATGTGGGTTTACATCATAAATATTCATTAAAGTGAGTTATTAAGTACAAAAATTAAAGAGTTTAGAATAAATGAATCGTAAAAAAAAAAAAAACTGTTTCACAATAATAATAAAAAAAATGGACAATTTACATTTTATATCTAATAATATATTTACAAATTTTTTTAAAAAGTTAATGAAATATAAAAATATCTATTAATAATATTTAAATTATATATATAAGAATTATATTATGCAGTTTATTGTATATTTTTAAGTGTATTTATGTATATGCATGAGATTACAAGCTAGTTTTACTAATAGAAGAAACCAAAGTAATATTATTAGAAACCACTTAAATTCAGAGAAATTAGTTGAGAAACAACACCAAGCTCCTCCTGATTGAATATTCCCTCCGATCTTACACACATCCCAAGACTAAGGGCAACCTCCTTTGGTTGATATTTGTAAGATCAACTTTGATGGAGCCATTTTTAAGAAAGAAAAATGAGTTAACATCAGGGTTATTATCAGAGACAAGAAAGGTTTGGTTATTACTTCAATGTCTCACAAAGTTAGTTTTCCACGTTCAGTTGTGTAGTGCCAAAAGCTCTTTACTTCTCTCTGGAAAAAAGAATTATAAAGACAATTTTGGTGGGAGACTCAAAGTTCATTTTATGAGTTCTCTAAAAGCAGAGAAGGTATCCCTCTCTTCGTTTGATTATTTGATATTTAGGGTCTGTTTGAATAGCACTTATTTTACTAAAAATTAAAAATTTATTACTAAAAATTCTGTAACAAAATAATTTTTAAAATGCAAAATACTGTAGCAAACTTTATTGCTGCGTTTTTCAGTACTTGGCTGGCCTGTGAACAGTGCCATAAAACCCAATAAAAAAAGGCAAAACGCAAAATCATTACTTGACAAACACTCCCATAATGTTAAGTTTAGCATCTCATATGTTTTTTGCTATAGAAATATTACTACTCAAAACCTTACTAGATATGCTAAATATGTTTGAAGTTTTTGTGTGGATAAGAGACATTTTTTTACTAATCCAAGCCCATGTGACCTTTCTTTAATGAAATTTGCCGCCTTTTTCTAAAATTAAAAAAGAAAAGAAAAAAAGAAGTAATATTACTGCTTCAAATCTGTTGGCGATGTTTTTTTTTTTTTTTTGTCTGGATAACAAATCTGTTGGCGACGTTGATAAAACTTGAAGCGCAATGCAATTCTTTCGGCTCATAGGTTATATTTGCTTGGGTTTGGGCCAAAAAGGATCATTTGGATGGGCCAAGGCCACATAGGCTTGGGCCTTATGATGGCTGATATTATTTTGGGTTATTTGGGTATGGAATTGTATTATTTTCCTTAGGTATAAAGATTAGGATTGGTTGGTATGTGTTTTTAAATAACAGTTTTTAATTTTTTTAGAAATGCATGTGGGTGAAAAAATGTGTAAAAATACGAGTAATGTTGTTTAAAAATTGAAAACATGTGTTTAAAATGATGTACTAAACAGCTCCTAGAGAGTCATATTTAACAAAAATCGCGACTTATTGGTTTATATTATTTAAGGAAATAAAATACATAAATATAACTTTAAAAAAGGGTTCATTAGGGTTTTATTAGTTGGAATTTCTAGTTATCTTAGTGTTTACGCATTTATACTTTTGACTATATGTCACTATTGCAATGAATTTATTACACAAGAGGCATTAGGTCTAAGTCAAGTCTGCATCTATATTTTGCATTTTCTTATTAGATATAGTATTTTTCTCCGACCTTTCTTTCACCTACTCACCTTGGTATTGAACAATTTAACAAAGTGACAAAAATTACAAAGAACACAATATGTAAAGTGTTTTGTCTTCAATTAAAGGATTGAACATTTTTTATTTTTGGGGAAAAAAAAGGGACTGAGCATAATTATATATTTTAATATTTTTTATCTGAGCTTACTATTGATATCACATTTTCACTTATTAATAACTACTTATATTAAAATCTTTTTCTTTCTTCTCGTTTTTTTTTTTTTTTTTTTTTTTTTCATTTCTCCAATTTTTTTTTTCTTTGGTAAAAGAACATGTAGCTCTTTCATTTTTTCCAAAAACAATCTTGACTTGTTTCGTATAATTTATGGATCGTTATTAAAGTAGTCACGAAGAAGAATAGAAACAGAACCAAGTCAATAAGCAAAGTGTTTTGCCTTCAAATAAAGACTTGTCATAACTACAAAATATATAGTTGCAACAAGTGAAAGTAAAAATTTTGACTTGTTTTGTATAATTTATGATTTCCTTATTAAAATATATGAAGAAGAGAAAGCGCAGAATCATGGATCTGCCTTGTGATTGAATAAAGAAAAAGGCTGCGAGATTTGCTTGTTATTAGTTGTTTGTATACTCAAGCATAAAAAAATGACAAAAAGAGAAAAAAAAAAAAAGGGAATAACAACCGTTTTTACACGTCAACTGGGGTCTGGCTTGTCTGGGCGGCCAGTCGGCAACTTTGAAAATCAGTTCCTCTTTGAAAACCGAAAAAAGAAAAAGAAAAAGAAAAAGAAAATGCAACTTAACTGTATATATATATTTCTTCTTATTAAAAAGAAAAAAAAATCTATGAGTGTCACTCGTCGATTTCTTATCATGTAATAATTAATATTATGTGTATTTTTGGGCTTTAACGAAATTATAATAATAATAAAAAAAATATAAAAACTCTAACCATCGAGCCATATCCGAGTGCAACTTAGCAGGATGTGACGTGCACACCCTACAACTACAACATTTATTTATTTATTAATCTAAACGATAGTACTACCAATACGCGTCGAATATGGTATTCCAGTATCCAAACACGCCCTTTTAGCCCACCTAAACTCTGTGTAAGTTTGTAACGCCCCAATCCTCTCTCCTTCTCGATCTTTCTCACACGCACACATCTCTTTCTTTCTCTCTATCTCTCTCTCATATATATTCCGTGTTTGACCAACAAACCTTTTCCTTCGTCGGAGACTTAGGGTTTCGATCTGTGCTCTTTTTTTCCAGCTATCCAAACAGACACCTTCCTCTTCAGCTCCCTCTTCCTCTATTCTCAGATTTACACTTTCGATTCTGTTGTAATTCCGATTTTGCTGAAGAGGATTTGATCTTCCCTTATTCTTCGATTCAAAATCAATTTGAGGTTAACTTTGCTTCTTTCACTTCTCAATTTTTTTTTTCTCTGTGACACTGAAAATGGCGGGCCCCGAGAGTCCAAACGGTTCTTCGCCGGCGGAGAGGTTTGGCATCACAAAGCCAATCTCCGCTGCCGGTCCCACCGATACTGATCTTATACGCAATATAGATTTGGAAAAGGTAAAATTTCTATATGATTTGGGCTAAATTCGGATTATACTGAATTTGCTTATGTATTTAATCTGTGTTGTTCGTAGTTCTTGCTCGATTCGGCGCTTTACGAGAGTGAGGAAGAAGGTGCGAGGAGAGAAGAGGTTCTGGCTCGCATTGGTGAGGTAATTTTCTGGTTCCTTTTTGTTATTGACTATTTATTTGAGGAAAATAGTGTGTGTTCTTACTATATGTTTACATTTCACATTCAACTTGGTGACCATTTCTAAGATATATGACTTTTTTCTGTTGACTAAAATGAATTAATGGGAATTACTTATAAATCAATTATATAATTAAAGTCGAAGCACAATCAGTATCCAAATTAGCTTATGATTGTAGCCTAATTTTACATCTAGTGTTTATTTTAATTTTCTTAATTTTGGTGCCACGCGACCCATTCATAATGATACTTGACGCGAAAGCCGAGATGACCCACGTGAACCATCATCGCTATTAAGCACCGGTTACAACCTAGTATAAAAATGATGGTGGAAACATGAGAACAAAATTATTTCTATTTGATTTGTGGATGATTTTCATGAGTTATTGGACATGCCTAAACCTCGCCCGATAGGCGGTTAGGTTGTGAAGGCAAAGCAATTACTGGTTCCTGAACATGTGTATATGTTTCGTGCTGTTGGTTGTTAGGATTTTGGAGTTTACAAACTAGCGGGGGTATATTATAAGGTGTAAGTTTATTACTGATTTTATTGTAATCTGCAGTTCCAGATGTTCATGTAATTTTAGATGCTTCTTAGCATAATTTATCATTGTTTCTTATACTTTTTCATTTTTATGTGCTCTATTAAATTTGTATGTGGCATTCTTTCTTTATGGGAAGAGTGTTTTATTGGCTAAATGTTGTTCCTATTTTATTGTTTAGTTAGCAGAAGTTTCACTGTCTCTTTATCTGGATACTTTATTTTATTCTTCTGTAATTTATCGTTGAATATTTCATTCATTTGACATACATCGGGGCTTAACTTAATTATGGAGGCTTAGAGGTTGGGATCCTAGGTTGTTGTAATATATGCATTTTTTATCTTTTTCAATGTATGCATTTCTCTGTTTTGAAGTACTGTTTGTGACCAAGTTAACTTCTTATTGTAGATTGTAAAAGGTTGGGTGAAGCAATTAACCCGCCAGAGAGGCTACACAGAGCAGATGGTGGAGGATGCTAATGCTGTCATTTTTACTTTTGGTTCTTATCGTTTGGGGGTTAGTATGAATTTTCCATTATGCTCCTTTTATGATGAGAGTAATCCCTTCCACATCGTTATATTCTTCTCCTAGGTATTTCTGTCTGGGCCTCACAAATGTTGTTGGAGTTAAATAAGTGTGTAAATTGTGTGAACTTTGCATGCATAATCTTTTACTAATATTTTCCACTTTTTGTTGGAGGATCAACTTAGATCATGTTGAGCTCGGGAATAAGAATCGAGCTACCTGCCAGAATCAAATACTATCTATTTTTGCTAGCTTGTGTCATCATGGTGATGTACCTGGAATGGGGAAAACCAAATTCAAGTATGAAGAACCCTGATATATAGGAGGCAGCAAGAGTATCTAGTAATGGTTTCTGGATTATTTGGAGGAAAAATAGGAATTTGTGGTACATAGAGTCATTAATAGTGATTATTCTGGATAATGGCCTTTTGCTTTGTAGAAGTTAGGGAACTGGGCTGCTTCATCTTGTAGACAGGAGACCAGAAAGTGGTTTGTTTTGGTTGGCGCAGTAGTGATTATGCAGAATGTATTATGACAAAAATGCCAATTTCTGTTTTTATGTGGACTTCTGGTGGTAATAGTGAAGCTCATTTTGTGGTCCTTAACTGGGAAATCCTTTCTCATACTGTGAGCGTGGTGATCATGGTAGTGGTGGCATTGGTGGTGATAATGATGATGCCAATTTTTTTCTTGGAAATTGTTGAGCTTGGATAAAGGGTTGCCCATGTGTGAAGCAGTAGTACATTTAACTTAGACAGCAAGTAGTTCTACCATTAAGCTTTAATGAAAAGTGCTTCTGTCCTGATTTTGGTCTTGCTTCAGTTTTTGTCTGCCTGCCTGTCAGTCTGTTGCAGTCAAACAGTGTACAAGAAATGTTACACTCTCTAGATTCTGACCCTTTTTTCTGTTGTAATTCTCTCTCTCTCTCTAAACACACACACACACGCGCGCGCGCGCGCATGTATGTATATGTATATACCTTAGTGAAATAATAGTTTTTTGAGTATCTGGAGACATAGCAACAAATTGCTTTCTTGGCAGGTACATGGGCCAGGGGCTGACATAGACACATTGTGTGTTGGGCCATCTTATGTAAATCGAGATGTGAGTCATATATTGTCCTTGTTCAGATCTGTTGAGTCTAGACAGAATAAACTTCATCTAACATATGATTATCGCTTTCAGGAAGATTTTTTTATAATCTTGCATAATATTCTGGCTGAAATGGAAGAAGTTACTGAGCTTCAGCCAGTTCAGGATGCTCATGTCCCTGTAATGAAATTCAAGTTCCTGGGGATATCAATTGATCTTCTTTATGCAAGCATATCTCTTTTGGTTGTTCCAGAAGTAAGTTTCTTTTGTGCTTCTATTCTTTTTCTCTTATATTTTTTTTGTGGGGCAAAGGAGGAGGAGGAGGAGGGGTGGAGTCATTTATTTAATTATGTTTCTCAGTTTTGTTTACTTAATTATGTTTCTCAGTTTTGTTTACTTAATTTTGTCTCTACATGTTTCATGACTGTTTTCAAAAGGACAGCTTCTTTCAATCCTATATCATATGCTGTTGTCTTTGAGATTTGTTTGGTAAGCTGGGTCTTCTAAAGTTCCGAAACTCACATAAGTGACAATTTTATTCACTTTGTTTGCTTATTTTGGATCAGATGTGATAATGATAATCTTGGTTTTTGAACAAATTCTTTAGTGTGATATTAGCTTCCTTTACATATTTAGATGTGATCTTTTTTTAATCTTTTATATGAGTAATAAATTTTATTAGAAAAACTGAACGCGAGTAGTAGAACATCACAATAAATATTTTGATGTGAATTTTAGAGTGACCATAAATAACTTAAATGCTTTTTATATACTAATGTTGTAATATTTTCTATAACTTCATTTAGTGCTTGATGAATTAGTTTCTGACTGATATACCATGTTCATTTGCTCTGCATTCATCATGATTGTAATTGAGAATTTGTGACAGTAAAGACATATTTGTTGCCTCTTTCTGTTTCATATCATTATTGTTCTTGAACTAACTTATCAACAGGACCTGGACATATCACATGAGTCTGTGTTGTACAATGTTGATGAGCCAACCGTTCGAAGTCTTAATGGCTGCAGGGTTGCTGATCAAATTCTTAAACTTGTGCCAAATGTTGAGGTGGACATTCCTTACTCTTTACCCTTTTTATATATCTATTTTGTGGTTTTCACAGTTTTTTAATCCTATATGTTATTGTAGCACTTTCGTACTACACTCAGATGTTTAAAGTTTTGGGCTAAAAGGCGAGGTGTTTATTCAAATGTAAGATTGGTCTGTTTGTAAGTTTTTCATTGCGTTCAGCAGATCACTTTCGTATCGTGGTTTTCATTCTCTTTTCCTTCTGTGTAGGTGACTGGATTCCTAGGTGGTGTAAATTGGGCTCTTTTAGTTGCTCGGGTATGCCAGCTCTATCCCAATGCAATTCCAAGTATGCTGGTATCTCGATTCTTCAGAGTTTATACACAGTGGCGTTGGCCGAACCCTGTGATGTTATGTTCAATAGAAGAGAATGAACTAGGGTTTCCTATATGGGATCCTCGCAAAAACCCTAGGGATCGACTTCATCACATGCCAATTATAACTCCTGCATACCCTTGCATGAATTCTAGCTACAATGTCTCAGCAAGTACTCTTCGTGTAATGATGGAACAATTCCACCATGGTAACAAGATCTGTGAGGTTTGAACTGACTCCCACCCCCTTCCCCTTCTACTTCTTAACAGCTGCCTTTATTTAATTACTGAAGCCTTTGCCCTTGTGATTTTGTCCACTGACAGGAGATTGAGCTGAACAAAGCCCAGTGGAGTGCTCTGTTTGATCCGTATATATTTTTTGAGGCTTACAAAAACTATTTGCAGGTGGACATAATCGCAGCTGATGTTGATGATTTGCTAGCTTGGAAGGGATGGGTGGAGTCTCGACTTAGACAGCTTACATTAAAGGTCAAATCTGTCTTTAAGATGTTGTAGAATGCCGGAGTAAACTTCACCCTTTTGGGCTTCTAAATTTTATGCATTCTATGATTATTAAATCTCTTACGTATCCTTGCTACAGGAGGTGGGGTTGTTTTTCTTATTAATGTTTTCCATTTGTCACTGTTCAGATAGAGCGGGACACAAATGGGATGCTGCAGTGCCATCCTTATCCAAATGAATATGTAGACATGTCCAAGCCGTGTCCACATTGTGCTTTCTTTATGGGATTGCAAAGGAAAGAGGGAGTTAGGGGTCAAGAAGGACAGCAATTCGATATACGTGGAACAGTTGATGAATTTAGGCAAGAGATAAATATGTATATGTTTTGGAAACCAGGGATGGATATTTTTGTTTCTCATGTTCGTCGAAAGCAGCTTCCCTCTTTTGTTTTCCCTGATGGTTATAAACGTTCTCGATTGTCAAGGCACATAAGCCAGCAGCCTGAAAGGCCTTGTGACAATGCTGTGGGGTGCTTGTCTGGTTCTTCTGAAAGAGGTCTCAAGAGGAAAAATGATCCTGAAATGGTGGATCTGAAGCCTGACAAACCAGAGAAGCGAGTCTCTATTAGTCCGCAACTACCGGAGTCAGTTTCTCCAGAAAGTAGTAGAGGTAGATCTGGTGGAACTTCTCAAGTCAGCTTCAGTGAACGGGTTAAATTAGAGTGTTCAATAACTGGGGATGTAGATAGCAATGCTGAGGTTAGGTCATCCAGTGGCCAGTTGGGGGGTGAAGAGGATATCATAGGAAATCATGTGCAGATGGGCGAAACGGTTGTTCATGACTCTGTCACCCTAAGAGAGAGAATTTTTGTATGTAAATCTAATTTTCCAGAAGTTAGGAATGAGGTAATGCTAACTGAAGCAGTGGAGAAACCTTCACCTAGGAGGGAGTTGCTTGCTTCATGTGAAGTACCTAATTCTCTAGCTGGGGAAACAAGTCAGATTGGACTGAATGGGGACAAAGTTGGGATGGCATACATGGAAAGTGCAGAGACTGGATCTACTGGGAGACTGCTAAATTGGACAGAGGGTGCTGTTGATGCTGCTCAAGAAATAGTCAAACCATGTAATCAGACAATGGGTAAAGAAAATGCTGAAAGCGTATTCGAACCAAGTTGCAATACTCAAAACCTCAGTTGCGAGGTGAGTTTCTCCGTTTGAAGACTTTGGATTAGGCATTGTAGCAGATGGCAATGAGAAAAATGGAAGTTCTGGAGATAAGTGAGTCGGAGATCTTTGCAGGGTGATGTATGTGCGGCAGATCTTGTTTCTCCTTTGGAAAATGGGTGTTCCAATGCAAGCGGAGTATTTCAAGACAGTTTGTCTGAAGACTTGGAGGTTTTGAATCTAAACTCATTATCTTTATCAATTAAGTTTATGCTTTCATAAATTCTGGCTGACATACCTTTTCTATTGGTGATTTTAAGAAGAAATAGAGGTTTTGAGCTTAAATTTGTTAGTATGTAACAAAAAATCTTACTTTCTTGCGCTTTCCTATTAGCTGGTTTACTTACTATCCACACCCCCCCCCCCCCCCCTGCCCGTCTCTCTCTATGTGGTTGGTTTTTTCTTATTCAATTTATTTATTTTTTAAAGAAAAAGAAAAGGCAAGCTTGTTTGTAGGTTTCATTATATTCTCCTTCACCTGCTGTTATTCTCATGGAATTTTGCATTTTTTTTTTCCTATAATCTGTTGATAATGCTGAACTGTTGCACAGACAATGTCCTAACTGGTGCATATGTGGTGGCAGGTCCTGCACCACCATACGTGCTATGTTTCCAGTAACTGTGCATAAGAACCTGACTATGTTTTGTGTCTAAGGCTCAGATACATAACCCTCCCTTCCTGCTTATTGACTCTAGTATCTTGTTGGTAGCCTAACTTGTGCTTTTGCCTCTACTTTTGTCTTTTATAGCCAAATATTGCACTCGGGGTGTTATAACTTCTGAAGATGGAGCTAGGTCAGAATTTATGAAAAAGCTAGTGAAAAGGCATGTTTTTTGAAACTTACTTTTTTTTAATGCAAATCATTATATCTTTATGCTGTCCTGTTTGTTGTGTATGGCTCTTCTATGGCAGGTTAAGGCTCAAGTCCATGGTGTAAGGTATGGGAGGTGACTGTCACTAAACATAGATCATTTCTATGAAGGGAGGGAGCGGGCAACTTGGTAAGTGCCACATTAATTGCTGGCTTTCATTAGGATTTTCCCAGGTGCACTTTGTGTGCCATATTGCAAGCTGAGAGCTGGGGCCAGCAACAAAGGCCTATACATTAGATTTGGGTTAGCATTAGATTTTAGGCATCACTTTTCTGTGCTATGCTGCTGAAGCTGAGAGCATTGTAGAAGCTATTAGTGTTTGAAGTTCATTGGTGCTTTGAAGAGTAGTCTCTATGTTCTACTTTTCCTAGTGGGCGCGGAATGGGAAGTTTCATAGCCTTCTGTCGATGAAAGAATATTTTGAACTGGGGCGCAATGTTTCTTGACCAGAGGAAATTGAGTGAGGGGGTATGCCTTATCTCTTTTTAGACATTGTAATACTTCAGTCACTGTTGTAGCCTGTTGGATTGCTTCCTTGTAATAGTTTCTCCAACGTTGTAGTTTTTAGGCTTGCTTCCTTGTAATAAGTTGAAAGTTCTATTAAACCATGGTTTATCTCGCAATCTCTCTCTGTCTCTCTCTCATCCAACTCTGGTTTCACATTATCTTTAGATGCTGTAGAAACCATTGTGGAAAACAAATGCACTTTTTTGTATGGTTGCAAACCTTATAAATAAGCGGAAAAAATCGTTTCATGGAAAATTGCTAATGTTTCTTATAACTCCAATTAATTATATGGATAGAGACTTTCATTCACGAAACCAGACTTAAAATGGGAATTAAAAAAAAAAAAAAAAAATAGAAGAAGAAGAAGAAAAGAAAGGGGTGGGAGTGGGTGTTTTCTCTTCCTTAATCATTTGGGAGTATCATATGGAATAAAAATTGTTAAATTTGGATTTTATGCTAAAAAGGTGAAAATGGTAGGTTTGAGTAAAAAAAAGATAAATGGTGGTTGTAAGAGAGAGGTGTCATATCAATCATACTTCTACACAAATTTTATGCAGTGAGTTGTTGATTTTAATTTGAACTTATTATTGAAATTATTTTTTTGCTCACCAGTAACAACACCAAGGATTTGTTATGGACAACATTTTTCAACTTAAAATAGGAGCATTTCTCAATTTAAAAATAGTACACTGTTTTATTTTCCCTCTATTGTATTTTGGTACATCAAACTAAAACCAAAACTCCCTACATTTGAGTGCAAATATTCATGAGTTCAAATGCGTTAAACTAAGCTATTAACATCTTCCCTATTGATCTTGTAATTACTAGAAACACTTTCAAGGAGAGGAGCAACGTCAAAGTCACTTCCCTTCTTCTTAACTGTGTAAGCTCTAGGAGGGGAACACCAGCAAAGAATCTGCAAAACCTCCCTCATGGAAGGCCGATTTGCAGGTAATCTGCTAGTGCATTTGAGTCCTAGTTTAAATACCATAGTCATCTCTTCCAAGTAACATGGTTCCTTGATTTCATCATCGAGGGCATCGGTAATAGACTTTTCTTCACTGCTGTGTTGCAATGCCCATTCTGCTAAATTCATGTTCTCATCATTGGGTTCTCTTCCAGTGACGAGTTCAAGAAGTACAATTCCAAAGCTGTAGACATCAATCTTCTCATTGACCTTTGTTATATAGGTGTACTCTGCAATGCGAATCACAAAAGGATATGTGCAGATGTGTTAGACATTGGATGAAACATTGAACATAATTATTTTTAAATACTCTTAAATAAGTGTTTTTATATGCTTGAACTTTTGAGACAACTAGTAAATTATCAATAAGATGCTCTTACCTGGGGCGAAGTAACCAAAAGTGCCTGCAATAGCAGACATTGTGCGGGACTCTCCATGCTTTTCTAACATCTTTGCTAACCCAAAATCAGCTATGCTTGCCTTGAACTCAGAATCCAACAAAATGTTGCTAGACTTCACATCTCGATGAATGATTGGAGGAGAACAGTCATGGTGCATGTAACTTAGGCCTTGTGCTGTGCCAATTGCAATTTGCAACCTTCTTGGCCAATTCAAGACCATCTGATGCGCTGAATTCATCCCTATTGATGATTTTCTCTTCTTCCCATGGAGCCATCTATCTAGACTGTGATTTTCCATGTACTCGTAAACAAGAAGCTTTGAGTTCTCACTTGAAATACAGCACAACAACTTTACTATGTTGGAATGCCTAATTGTGCCCAGTATATCAACCTCCGCTAGAAATTCTTTCTCGAGCTTGTGATCTAAAGTCTTGTCATTCCAAATACTTTTCACAGCAACAAATTGGCCTGGATGGTCAGTGGGAATCCGGTATACTTTCCCTGATCCACCACTTCCTATAATATTGTTTTCAGTCAAATTCGACAGAATGTTCAAATCTGTGAAATTCAATCTTTGGAATGATGTAAGCTTCCATGTTGCCAGATTGCGTTGGTGCTTTTTCCTCCGGTAGTCACTTAACTTATATAAGCTTAATAAAACAGTGACTAGGAGAACTACAATGACAAGAACTAGAATCATGGCAAGGTAGATAGAGGGCATTTTATTATTGTTGGAATCAAGGGTTTTGGTGTAACAACTTGGAAGGTCTAGAATTGGACTAGCAACACATAGATTGGAATTATTCAAGAAGCTGTTTTCATATGCAAGGTTGTTAAGCTGATCTGGGATTTTTCCAGAGAGTTGGTTGTAGGACAAGTTGAGTGAATTAACCATCAAATTGAATGGGATTTCACCGGACAATTGGTTGTTTGACAAGTCCAAGTAATTGAGCTCAGGTAAAGACCCAACCACTCCTGGGATTTGGCCAGAAAGCTTATTTCTTGAGAGGTCCAAATCAGTTAATAACTTCCATGAGATGATCTCTGATGGAAGCTCACCGGAAAGTTGATTACCACCCAGAAAAAGATAATCAAGATGAGAAAGACTAGTTAATTCTGCTGGAATTTTTCCGGATAGCAAGTTGTTTCTTGCATCAAAGACAACCAACTGCACCCAGGAAGAGATTCCAACAGGAATTTCACCTGAAAATCTGTTGTTACGAATTTCTACCCTTGTCAAATTCGAAGCCAACTTACTTGGAAGCCCACCCGAAAACAAGTTATCACTTAACATCAAGCTTGATAGATTGAATAATGTCCAAAGACCAGAAGGAACTTCACCTGAGAAATTGTTTCCCTGAAGCTGAACTGTACGCAAAGTAGGACAATTTCCAACCCATTTCGGCACTTCCCCGCTGAGATTGTTAGAAAATGCAACCAGTCCTTGCAAAGCACCTCCATCGCATAAATGTTCCGGCAATTGACCACTTAGTTGATTCTCCGAGACCTCAAATGCTTCCAACTTCGAATAAATGCCTAATTCCGGTGGCAAAGTTCCACTCAACTTGTTTCTGAAAACCCGAAAATCAATCAGTGGTAGTTGGCCTATACTTCTTGGAATCTCACCGGTCAATTGATTCTCAAACAAAAGCAACACTGTCAAATTTCGTAACTTGCCAACACCTTCAGGAATAGAACCATTCAAGTTGTTTGCAGAAACATCAAGGCTCTCCAAACTTAATGACGCTTCAATCGAGCTGGGTATCTCACCAGACAATCTATTAGCAAAGAGATACACAAACTTTAGACTCTTTATCAAGAACAAACCACTAGGAATAGCACCTACCAGTTTGTTCCTTGCTAAATCCAACTGCACCAGGCTCGAAAAATTCGAAAAATAATCTGGGATTCGGCCAATCAAATTAGAATTTGTCATCCACAAAAACGTCAACTTCCTCAACCGTCCAAACTCTTCTGGCAAAGCTGTAGGCACAAACTTATCATTATAAGGCATGCTCAAAACTTCAAGATTGGCCAAGTTACCAATTTCCTTTGGCCACGTGCCGTTGAACTGGTTTTGATAGAGTTTCAACGTTTTCAACTCTGTCATGTTCCCGAGCCCTTTTGGGATATTGCCTGAAAAGTTGTTGGCTCCGAGGTCTATGTATTGGAGAGTTCGAATCCGGTATATGTCTTCTGGGATTGGACCCACAAAAAAGTTTTCAGAGAGATCAAGATGTTGGAGCTTGGAACAATTGTATAGCACTGTTGGAAACTCTCCTGGGATGTAATTCCAGGACAAGTCAAGGAAAGTCAGGTTCTTGAGATCACAAATTGTTGATGGAATTTTTGTGGTGATGTTTATGTTTTGGAGGGTTATTTCGGTGACCGCGCCGTTGGTGCAACTGATCCCCGGCCAATTGCACGGTGAGGATGAGGAGTTCCATGACTGGATAAACGGTGGATCACCCCACTGCTGTTTCAGGCCGAGTAGGATGGCTTGTTCGGTGTTCTGGGATTGTGAATTTACTTGAAAGGGTATGGAGATGAGGAGAACGATAAGGAGGGGTAGTGGGGTTTTGAGAAATGGCAAGGGTAGTTTAGTCATTTTGGGTGGAGTCAGTTGCTCACTCCGTTGCTCCGGTTAAGTACTTTCCCGGGGAATCCAACGGTCAATATTCAAATGTGGTGAGTGGAGCTTATAGACAGTCGTGAAGTGAACTCCATTTGTTTTGAGATACACGTGAGATAATGACCCAAAAACTTGGTGCGTTTATCACTGGAAAAAAGTGGTTTGTCCAAAAAAGAATAGTCAAAGTAAACATGCTGGAGTTTTGTTCAAAGACGCATGTGCATTATTTAATTATCACTTTCAACAGGTGGACCTAACAGCGACTGTCTTTTTGTTAACTTGGACTTCAACGGCACGATTTGTAGATAGTGATATGAAGGTTCCCCGTAGGTGTTCTAAATTTCTTTCTAGACTTTCAGTCAGTTTAATTTCTGAATTTCTTTGATAAATTATTTTGCTGAGTGTTTAATGTTAAGGTCCATTTCCTCCGCCTAAACTAGGACACTGTCTTGATTAGTTTTTTGACTCTATATTCGGTTATTATGACTTCATTTTGTGGTTTGTTTAGCTTACTGAGAAGAGAGAAGTGATTAATTGAAACTTGTACTTTTAAATGTGCCAGTTTAAATCTCATACTTTCATTATAGTGTTGAATGATAGTCTTAACTCTTAAGTTTATTATAATTTATATGTGTTTGGCACAATCATAAAAGTGTGGGGTTTGAAGTATCACATTTGAAAGTATTGGATTTATTATTTTTGAGAATCAAAATTATTAGATTTAATTTGTCACAAAGATAAAACTGTTAGGTTTTTTTTTTTTTTTTTTTTTTTGCTATACTTTCCCCTTTATTCTAAAAAATGGAGTCTACTTCTTTTTTTTTTTTTTTTTTTTTTTTTTTTTTTTGAAAATGGACCATATATTACTCAATTAATCAAAAGCACAAGAGTCCACATACAGAGCCTCAAGGGCAGGAATTGGTTGTTCTTCCAACCATACATAATCTTCACGTAATTGGCTTGCAAACCTGGCCAAAGAATGGGCCACTCCATTAGCACTCCGTCGAACACAACTAGCTGATACACAACTTCTACTTGATATCTTTGTTTATTTATTTTCTAAATAAAAAGGAGATAGGGTAAGATTTGATTATTCTTTTTTATTGTTAGGCAAAGAGCATAGGTTTTGATTTCAGTCTTTTATTTGATAAGAAAAGAAACCTGTTTTAAGAAATGAGTTTTGAATGAATTATATCTTAAAAAAAAAATGATATTTTAAAAAACATTTATATATAATAAATAAGAAAGAAATTGGCTAAATATAGTAGATTTAAAAAGAGGAACATCGAAAAGTGACCAAAAAAGCCGCCCATATTTGGTGGTCATAAATAATGGCATATATTCTTAAAACCCTGTTCCTAGTTTTTATTAGGTTTGTTAAAATTGAAGAATTTATTAATATTATAAGAAAGATAAAGTTTGACTACAAATTTACTTGTAGCATAAAGTTACAATTTTTACTAAAAAAATTAATATGGTTACATATTTTAAAATTTTAATTTTTGAATTAAATGTTTTTTACATGTCAAATTTCCTACCAATCCGCTATTGTTTATTATTTAATCTATAAAATTATTTTTTATATATAATTTTAAACTACAAAAACTTAATACTTAAACATGTGATAATGATATAACTATTAATATATGAACTTCATGAAATTTTGTATTTAATGGTGAAAAAAAAGAAGATATAGAGTTGAGTTATAGCGTTAATTAGCAATAATAATTTTTTTTTTTTTTTGGATAGCAGTAATAATTTGTTTTGATCCATGAAAACAAATAATTTAATAATTCTAACATCTAATTTTTATTTATTTATTTTAACCAACATCTACATTTAATAATATTACGTCCAAACAAAAAGAGAATTTGTTTTAATAAGATGGAGAGTGCACGCGTGCGTGACTATACAGCAGACTGAAAAAAAAAAAAAAAATCACGCGAGTAGTTTTTTTTTTTTTTTTTAAATAAAAATTTTCTGGTTAGTCGCAAATGGTTTATAATATAAAAACTTTGGGATCATTGTTCTGGAAGTTTAGTACAAGAGATTTGGCTTAAGAGAAAATAGTGGGCATATATAAAATCTTATAAAGATTTATTAATTTAATTGTTGTGACAATTATTGTAAAAAATATTATATTTATAGTATTACCCAAATATATTATATCACAATGTGTAGTACAATTGCAAATTACCCTATTAGATAGTCCGCCGCCAAAGAGCATGGATTGGCTAGTCTATACTCTATAGCATCATTTTGTTTGTTTGATTTTTTTAATACAAGTATACACTAAGAAGGGGGAAATGACCTATTCACATCTCTAACTTCAAGAGGAAAAACTCATTGAAAGAGAGAAGAGATGTTAAAAGATTCATCCTAACAAGAGGCGACCTAACGGGCAAAATTATTGGACAAAAAATTTACATCTCCATTAAAAAGAACTTAAAAAAAAAAAAATTATATAAAGAAACACAGCCTCGAGAGGCTTAAGTGCAGAAATGTACACTGATGAGTAATTAAAAGTAACACTCGTCCAAAACACACGTTCATAATGAATGTAACCCATCTAAAGGTAAAAGTCACCAACAAACCGTTTTGATCACATGATACGTCTAAAGTATACTTGTCCATAGCTCCACAGTCACACAAACCAAATCATTACTTAGATATCATAGATGAAGATCACTCCTCCAACCCACTACAAAGAACATGGGAACGATTTCCCAGTATATATCTTGCTCCCACTAATTCCATATTCACTTCTCCTATAAGGAAGGTGGTGAGAATCAAGGGAAACACGATCCACTCAAGTTATCCTATATAAAGACCAAACCTTTTTCGTTTCAAGGTATGCCCAAAAAAATCTTAAGTCTTACATATTTAGCGTTTTTGGAGATCTTTTGTGAGATTCCGACTTAATTATTAGAGGATCTTTGGTCAGCACCACACAATTAGCTCACTGATTTCTTGTATCATCATGCGGTGCTCTATTAGGTATTGTTAGGTTCTAAGACTTTAAGATCTAATGTATTAGAACTTCAATTTGTATTGTGTTGGCAAACCATGATCAAAACATAGAGTCTAGGTTTAGGCTCGCTCAAAGTGTGTTTACTTGTAAAATTGGAATCAAGTGATTGCATAAATTATTGGACTTAATCTGCAAGGCTTGATTGATCGAAAATTAGACTCAATAATCAAACCACGTGCAAATTTATTTTTCTGCAGAAATTTCAATTCAGCCCTAACCCATTTGACGTGTAGGGTTTTGTGTTTTACTCCAAGTATAAAAGAAAAAACCCTAACTACATTTTCAAGGTCTTTTTGATGAGTTGCGTGTTGAATCTTTTGTGAGATGTAGAAGTGTTTACCTTTATACACACATTTAGGATTATCAAGATCAAGATTATGTCAAAAACTTGGTGATCTCTTCAGTTGTTGCATAAAGAACTTTAAAGAAGATTTGAAACATTTGATTGAAGTCTCAAAGTCACAAGTAGGAGAACTTGTGGTTGCAGTGGATCAAAGAAAGATATAGTCCATGGACTCGTAGCTGTCACGTGGTCGTGGTAGTAAGTTTTCTACTCGAGGTAGCAATAGGATGTTAATGGTCTAAATTCTATTGTACAAACTTCAATTCTTTCATAGTGGATCTGTTTTACCTTAAGTATAGTTAGGTTAAATTATTCCCAGGATTTTTACCGGGATTATCATATCGTTTTGTTCTTTATATTTTTGCATTATTTACATGATATGATTTTATTGTGTTAACCTAGTAATAATTTATCTAAGTAATCTCTTGGCTAAATAACTAGGTTAAATAATTTGTATTAAGGAGTCTAAAAATAGACAGGTGTGTTTAGCCATATCTTAACCTTAATCCCACGAGGATCCCGGTAGCATTACCTGAATACTTTGTGCTCCCAATGATTTGAATATAAGATGTGGATTTGAATAAAACTATGGGAGTAAACTTTGCCATTGGATCACTCACCTTTGGTGGTGTCTAGACCTTCATTTAGTTCTTAAAAAGGACTTGAATAAAGAATGTGAAAGAGAAAAGGAAAAGAATATATGTATTTTTTGGAAGGAAAGACCAAAAGTCTCTCAACGAATCTAAGACTATGGCAAGTTGGCCACTATGAAAGAAGAAAAGAAAAGGTCATCTGCAACATTTGTCTAATATGTAGATACAATGTACTTCTGGTTCTGGAGTATTGAGATGTATGGGATCACTGATTACAGTCACTAATCAACGATAACCTTTTGTTAGCAAAAAGTAGAATATCTAAAAGAAAAATTAGAACCGCTGTATTGCAAATTTAAAATCCATTTACGCAATTACACAAATTGATGTGATCTGTACATAAATGAAGAATTACTACTAAGAAGTAAACCTAATAGAACAAATATATTTATGTCCATTGTAATTTATTGGGTTTAGACTGACTTGAAGTTAGCTATCGAACCCCAAAAAATATCTTTTATGCATCAGCTTTACGACATACTTGTGAGAGTCCGACATAAATATGCAGGCCCACACAAAATACGAGAGCCTTTTATATTTTATCAAGGACTGACTAAGTGGACAAGAAAATTTGTTATTTTCCTCTAGCCCAGGTTGAAAGTTCAAACTCCAGTATAAAGTTGACTTCAGAGTAATGCTGCCATATTGGGCGTTGATCTAATAGAAGACAAATTGTATGTTTGCTTACCCAGAAATTCTCTTGACATCTTTATTGATTCTTTTTCGCTGGTTTTTTTATTTTTTAAAATTTTATTTGTTTATTCTATGATGTGGTTTATTGAGTATATACCACTCATTATTAGTCAAACTTCGAGAAGATGAAGTACTTTTTGGATGTTTCCTGGCCAGCTTCCGTATTTTTAATGCTAGTCTCACATGCCCACTAATTGCTCTCCATTCCATAAGGCACTATCCCAACCACACCTATTATGATTTTTTTATTGGAGCCGATGCCAAACACAATACATTTGACTTAAGTTATCTTAGTGAAATAAAAATGAGTTATTTTTAAGTAAATTATACTCTTATTTTTAAGAAGATAAGTAAATTATATTAATTCCATTGGTTTAATTTGGATGATACTTCCATCTTTCTTTTAACAGGAAGAGTATCTACTCTACAATCAACTTTATGATGGCATATTATAATTTGTAACCTCCTGAGCTCTGAGCTTCTAAGTTTATTGAGAATTTGACACTAGACGGGGCCAATTTGTGATCTCCAATATACTAGGGGGTGGAGGGAATAATTTGTAGCAAGACAAGACAATAATAACAACTTTCTCATAAAATCCCAATTCCAAAAATTTGATCTTGGCACCAATCTACTAAGTAGAGCATGTTCCATTGTGTAAGAAAATGAGTATATACCTCTCTAGGATAGAATTGTGTATGCGGTTTTTTTTTTTTTTTTTTTTTTTTTTTTTTTTTTAATGTTTTTTTACATTGTAAATCATATTGTTATAATTTGAACAGTTGTTGCTCATAATGGTACTTGCAACTAAAGTAAGTTACACAATATCTACAATCTAAGAACCATAGAACAAAATCTAAAAGCTTTTGAGAGAAAGGTGGAGAGGAAAAAGATGTTCTATTTCCGCGAGTTACACAAATAAGAGAGGCTACACTCTTTCTGTAACTCACTAGCCTATAGTACATAGGAATTAATCCCATTAACTATGGTCATGTCCACTATGGTGACATGACTGTCCAAATTCTAACACAGCTTTTATTGGGGTGGGTCTTGTATTCTTCGCTTCCTCCTTGGTAAATTTTAAGCTAAAGAAGAGTAAGTTCCAGAGCAATTTGAGTCGATTATTTTTGGTAATGATACCTCATACCATTTTAGTCATTGTAGTCAGTTCAAATTACACAAAATTCAATTTTGGACTACGCACGGTCAAAAGGGAGCAGGAAAAACAAAGAAAGAAAAAGGAGGTATCAATTGTACAATGAATCAAACATGAAACACCTAGAAGAAAGGCAAGTAGGCGACTTTAATGTCCTGCCAATTTCCCCTCTGCTCCTCACTAACTCTTCGACTAGTGAAAGTGAAACATATAGAATGGTCATAGAGAAGCCAATTGTTTAAGCACACATAATCTAAGGCACCAATCTAGAAGAAGTTACATATAATTCAAATAGAAGAATATGACACATTTGACAATAAAGCCCCGGTCATGTGCACCGTAATAATACCTAATCCATACTCACTAGAAATTTATTGATTTTTTTTTGTCTCGTTGTTGGACATTTTTTGTAACCCAAAACTCTTGCTAGATGGATTGTCCTTTGGTCACTATCGGGCAATCCAAACTCATGCCTCCAAACACAAGAGAGAGGCAGAGCAAGATATCGTTGCCAATACGGCCTGAATTGATTTATCCAGTGACCATTGGGCTTGGTATTAGTATTTAATTCGACTGGAAAGTGAATTAGTTAAATTTCATAAATTTACTGACCATTTTAACCAAATTATTGTTAAATCTATGAAGAGGATTACTTATCCAGTTATCCAAATAGAACCGTACCTAGTAGAAATAATGCTAAATTTAGAGCACAGGTCAATCAATAAAGTACGGGTAGAATATAAGTTTGGGAGGGGGAGAACCTGATGTGTTATTCCTTTCTCTTAAGGCTAACGCAGAATAATTATTTGAAAAATTGATGAAGAATAGCCTTTTTCAATTTCGGGTACCCTTTTGTATTTATACTAAGGGAAGATTGAGTTATGGAAATTGTGAACAATTTTTTTTTTTTTAGATGAGAATTGAGTTACAAACTTACAATGGCAATTTTGTAAAAATATTCAATAAGTGGGATATACGTTAAGGCCAACGGCTCTTTCTGGAAATCAGTTTTTGTTCATTAGTACTCTACACATACAAACATACTAACACTTACACCTCTTCTTTTTTCCTTCTTCGCCTTGCTCATCCTAGTCCTAGAACTCTGCTTCACTTTTGTCTCTTTCTTTGTCTTTAGGTCTTGCATCTAAAGAAGAACATCGAGTTAGAGAATTGAATATGAGATATGAGTTAAAGTTTTGAATTATAAAAATTAAGTTATGAGAACTGAGTTTTGAGTGATGCTAAAGCCAAATAGGACATGAACTTTTTGGATGCGGACTTGTTTGTGAAAATAGACGATAGCACAACTTTCTCACTTGGGGTAGGTAAAAAGTTATTATGTTATACCATCTCCTGTAGAGTGCTTGCACAGGTGAAAGTGGGGCTCTTGGGGGATAGCAAGATTAATCTTAGGCGAGATTTAGGCCAGGTGGATCTTCATGCAACCTTGGGTAGCTAGCTTGTTAATTTGTTGGTCCAGACAAGCCCAATAACGTATATTTCTTTTTCATTTTTGCTTTGTTTTGAGGCCCAATACATTGTGGTAGATTGCCATTTTTTCTCGGCATTGAATCCCAAGGTTACAGTGCCATCCATGGGACTTGGAGGCCCAAAACCCTTTCAATTTCATTTATTACTGTTATCATTGGGCTTCAGCTGAGTGGAGCCCACACAGAAAAGCCCTATATACTTCGTGGTGAGTGACTGAGTCTGAGTGTACTATGTAGATTGTAGAGAACGTTTGCACCATATCCCCTTTTCACTGGGTACTTAAGATTGCCATTTTGTCAAGCCATGTACTCGAGCCTAAATTATTATGGAACCAAAAAAATTATTTCTACATGCTTTATTAAATAATTGATGCCAATAACTTGTGTTTCTGAATTTTAGTATGTTTCCAATTCCATTGATTGCTTAAAAAAAAAAAAAATTTTATTTCTAAAGGTCTATTGGCATATAACTTATTTCTAAGGGTCTATTATAATAGTTGTCTTTCATCGTTCAACTTCCTTTGAGTTTTCATCCACCAAATGATATTCTCTCTCTAATTTTTTTTTTTTTTAAATTTTTACAATTCAGAGTTGGAGGATAAGAAATTCATACCTTCACGACTGTATTAGAAATACTTAGAAGTACCACTTGAACTACAAAACCCTTGACGACTAAATGATGTTCATAATTAGTAGTCAACAAGCCGAGGGCATAGCTTTTGCTCCATTAAAAAAAAAAAAATATATATATATATATATATATATATATATATATATACACATATAGGTGGAATGCATGGTTCAACTAGTATCAACAGAAGAAAAAGAAAAGAAAAGGAAACGAAGAATACATGCATGATGGGGAATATTGGAGCGGTTAACGCATAATTAGAACATTAGTTTCATTATTTTGTGAGAACTTTGCTGCACAAATTGAGAGGCAAGATCGTTTCCCAATTTCATCACACTATAAGCAACCAAGAAATTGAGAAAGAAAATCCTTACATGTCTCTTAAATAGTTATATATAAACATAGCAGCTTATTGATCATAATTGCTTATAGGCTCTGAATCACTGTTTGAACTGGAAAGGCTTGCTGGCATGAAGACACTTATTTAATCCTTGGATGGCACCACATGCTGCAGCCAATGAAACAAGAAAGCAAAACAAGCTCAAGATTTGAAGCCCGAACCACTGAAATGTTCGTTTCCTAATCTTTTTCTGAGCAATGTACATCTCCACTGGGAAATAGACCGCAACTGGCCAGAAAGCAATGGCTCCAAGAAGTGAAAGCATCTCATTGAAAAAGGGCATAGCCATGGCAAGAACTGTTATTATCACCACAAAAATTGTTCTCCAAATTAGCCTTAAGAAGTTGATACTAAATCTTATTTTGCCAATGTTTAATGGGTACTCTACATATACGAACTTTGAGTTAGGCCATCTCATGCTAGCCCATAATTCTAACATGCGGAAGACTGGTTGCCCAATTACCTGTCCACAAATATTCAACATGAAAGATCATCTAACAACTTAATTTTCAACTCGCCAGGGAAACAAAATTTTCTTTTTGTTAAGATATTAAGTTGTGATTAAAGTAACATCATTTTTATATGGGTTTATTAGTGACATTACATTTATAATATACCAATCATAATAGATCATGCTAATGATTGTGAAAGATTTTGCAATTCTAAATTTATTGCTTAATTTTACATCGTATATCAAAACCAAAATGAAAATATGAGTGAAATTATTCAATGCATCCGATATACTATACATTCCTTTTTTATAAAGGTGAGTATCATATCATATGTGAGTTCCACATATAAAACCCACATTATTTTTTGTGCAAATACAATATATTTGAACTTATGATATTCTTTCCATAATATAATTAATATTAATTCCAAGGAAAAACACCAATTGGTTTCTTATATAGGCAAGATTTGAGCTCAAAGAACTTTAACAAAAGGTCCAAAACCAACTAAAATCCACATTTATATTTGATGGAGAGGGGGAACTAGATGCTGAGATTGTTTGAAATTAGAATGTTGTGTAGAAATTTTGAATCATATATAAGTTTGGCTAATTTCAAGTTATGAAGCATGGTTTTAGCTTCTCAAGGTGAATGTCTCTAGATTACCATACAAATGGTTTTAGCAGGTGAGTTCAGTTGCTTGTAAGTTTTACTAGTTAAAGGCAAGTTCTGAAAACTTTTAATAAAAATATTAGATGTTATCCAAGAAAATAAAATAAAAATATTTAAGCATCGATTTGGAATGCTTGAAAGAAAGAACCTGATATGATCCCAATAGGTGCACCACAATCATGATATTGCCCAAGTCTATCAACCAGAAGGGCTCGTAAAACCCAAAGCCGGTCAGCATGTTGCCCCGTGCCTCGTTCCCAAATGCAGCATAGCCAAGGCAACCGCACATGAGGAAGAATACTGTCATGGTCGAGATAGCTATTGTGTTAGCCTTCTTCATCACTTTATTTTCAGGCGGTGACGACTTTAACGTGTCCTGAAAATATAATTCACAGGAAATGAATGTAAAAAATTTTCTTGTAATATAATCAAATAAACTTATTTGCTTGAAATAAAAAATCCAAATAAGAATCTGATGCTTCTCAAAAAAAGAAAAAGAAAAAAAGATCACATATACACATACATATATATATATATATATATATATATATATATATATATATATATTTATATTAAAAAAAATTAAAATAAGATCATCTTACGACTTATTTACTTGTAAATAGAATGGCTCTAAATTTTGATGTTATTATAAATTATTTAATTTTGTTAAATTATTAATTATCTGATTTTTTTTTTTTTGAGAAGAAAGATATTGCATTTCATTGAAAAAAAATCAATCGTGATTGGCGAAAAGAACAGGAAGCAGGTGTGAAGGAACATTCTCCATTTACACTGAATAACCTCTAATATGTTTAGCGCCTATTTAGCTAGGTTGTGCATTATGAAATTACCAAGTTTACTTAAATTATTAGGAAATGATGAATTTAATTACTAAACTATAATTCTAACAATTCCTTTCATTTTGTGGGCATAAATTCCCCCAAAATAAATGAGGTCCATCAAATGAGATTCTTAATATTTTAAATAGGAGGTAGAGTTAAAACATAAATTGAATTCAAGATTTTCTGCTCTAATACTATATAAATTGCTAGTTATCCAAAAATTTTAAATTGTTAAAAAAATAGTGAATTTAATCACTTAATCATAATTCTAACAAACTTTGAGTATTGCAAATGCAATAATGAAAAGGGAGGGGGAGGGAGGGGGGGGGGGGGGAGTGTGGGAGATCAATGAAAAAAAAGGTAAAATACTATTTTGGTTCTTAAACTTTACAAAAAGTTTGTTTTTGGTCCTTAAACTTTAAAAAGTTATTATTTTTTTTTTTTTTTTTTTTTTTTTTATCCCTAAACTTTGTAAAGAATTTTTTCAATAGTTTATAAACAAAAATAGAGATGAAAAAAGAACTTTTTTAACGGTTTTGGAATGAAAAAAAAAAAACTTTTGGTAAAGTTTAAGGACATGTATAAAACATTTTTAATAGTTTAAGGACGAAAGATGAACTTTTCAATAATTTAGGGACAAAAAATAGTGAGTTTAATTATTTAATCATAATTTTAACAAACTTTGAGTATTGCAAATGCAATAATGAAAAGAGGGGGGGGGGGGAGTGTGGGAGATCAATGAAAAAAAAAAGATAAAATACTATTTTAGTCCTTAAACTTTACAAAAAGTTTGTTTTTGGTCCCTAAACTTTGAAAAGTTCTTTTTTTTTATCCCTAAACTTTGTAAAGAATTTTTTCAATAGTTTAAAAACAAAAATAGAGATGAAAAATGAATTTTTTTAACAGTTTAAAAATGAAAAACAAACTTTTGGTAAAGTTTAAGGACATGTATAAAACATTTTCAATAGTTTAAGGATGAAAGATGAACTTTTCAATAGTTTAGGGACAAAAAAAAAAATCTTAAAATTTAGAGATCAAAAACAAATTTTTGATAAAGTTTAGAAACTAAAATAGTATTTTACATTAAAAAAAAAAAGAAAAGAAGAGAGAAAGTGGTTGGTCTTACCTGGACATTGATTGCAAGAAAAGTATATACGCAAGCAAGTGCAATGTTTCCCAATGCTGTGCACTCCCTCCAAATTTTTTCTGCTTGAGATACATCAACCCCTACTTCGAC
The DNA here is from genome assembly GCA_030445155.1 of Quercus variabilis. Lineage (NCBI taxonomy): Eukaryota > Viridiplantae > Streptophyta > Magnoliopsida > Fagales > Fagaceae > Quercus > Quercus variabilis. Next base: position 37,237,784 of record CP129456.1, read on the forward strand.
TCCAGTCATGGTGGTTCTCCCCCTTGGCCCTGTAAATAGTATTTTACATAAACACCCCGCCACCACCCCCCCCCCCCCCCCAAAAAAAAAAAAAAAAAACTCGAATATTTGAGCACAAGGTAAAACAAGGAAACAAATATCCTGCTAGGTTTAAAAAAAAAAAAAAAAAAAACTCGAATATTTGAGCACAAGGTAAAACAAGGAAACAAATATCCTGCTAGGTTTAAAAAAAAAAAAAAAATCCTGTTATGTCATTTTTAATGTACTCCAATATATATATATATTTCAAGAGTGTCTATTTGGTATAATTTATTTTTTAGTTATTTGATAAAGATATATTTATCAAAACAGTTTCGAGAAACTGCACTTTGAATAATGTGTCATGCTAAATAGCCTAAATTCACAGTGTTGGGTAATTACAAAATATAGATGAGATCATGGAGTAAATAATTGGAGAAATTTTATATGTATTTTTGGGAGAATTTTTCTTCAACCTATTACATGGTGATAATTGGAGAAATTTTATATGTATTTTTGGGAAAATTTTTCTTCAACCTATTACATGGTGATGAAAAAGACTTTCAACATGCAATATTAATTCAATAACCTATTTAATTTATAGTCATTATCTTGATTAAAATAAATGTATATAGTCATTTCAATTAGTTAGATGCGATTCCTCTAAACCATTTGAATGAAAACTTTTAACATTTTCTTTACATCATCATGGAATGTTTTATGATAAAAAGAAAAACTTGTCTATATATATATATATATTTTGGATGCGTGGAACTTGTCAATAACTGTGCCAAAAGAAAATAGGAAGGAGGAAAAAGAATGAACATTACCCGAGATGACCCTTGCAAAGGAAAGTCCAATCCCTATACTCGCATAACCGAAAGACATAATTGCTGCCACACTGGACAGCCATGGCAATTCATGAAAGTTTGGGATTTGAGAGAATAAAATCTCAAAAATCCCCAATGCAATCATGTATGGATTGTAGGAAAACTTGCATGGAGCTTCATGGCCTCTTTTGTGGAAGCAATGTGATTTATGTATAGCCCTACAATATACAGCAATACTCGTATATAAATAGTCACAATTATAATAGGTCTCAACACAATTATACTGCTAGGGAAAGTGTAGCAGTTTTCACTTTTCATATATGCAAAGGGAAACTTACACCATGCTTGTAGATGTTGTTATGGTATGGCCGATCAAAATTCCAATAAGGCTCATATTTTGGACCAACCCACAAGCCATGTACATTTCTCCACCTAATCATTTAGAAAATAAAAAGGAAAAAGACAATTTCAATAAATTTAGACCATGAAACTGTAGGTATTAATTTTACAGTTTTTGGTGTATGCTTTAAAATTACCTAAGATGTTTTGGACAGCCTCCATGTATGTGTAATTTCGCCTCCCAGTGATTGGGTCTGGGCACCTGTAACAATCTGCTAAAAGATTGGCAGTATATAATGTAATCGCTGCAAAAATTAAGACAATGCTTATGCCAACAATCCATCCGAGTTGTGCCACACTCCAGGCTAGTGAGAGAACCCCGGTGCTTATCACAGCAGTAATTATACGTGCACTTGCAGTCCACACAGTCCCTGCATCTCATACAAGTTTTAAGTTTATCATGCAAAAATGCTTGAATTAATCATTTTTAAATCTTAAATTGACTCGTGTCAATTTTAAATACATATTAAAAAATTAATTAAGAACTCTATCTATTATATTATTATATTATTGTTGACGTAACATCAATCACATTCATTGTCATTTTAAAAGGAAAAAAAATTGTAATTTTTTTAAGTTTTTGTATTTTCCATCTCTTTTACCCTTAAAAGGAATACTGTTTATGTTGTTGCATTAAGTATTTTTTCACCTCTTATTGAGGGGCGTGTCATGAATTGGGTTCCCTTAAAGTGTGTGGGTTCATCCTTCATATATAGGTGTGTGGATCTAAATTTTAATAGAATTTGGAATGAGTTTGAGATCTATATATTTTAATAAATACATATTTTGAAAAGGTAATTTCAACTCAAACTTGTCTTTTAAGTAAGTGTATTAAAATGGACCAAACGGACTGAAGTGGACCCAATGGATAGAAATAGACCAAAGTGAACCGAAATGGAGGGTGGGCATTAGTTGTTTGTTTGTTTTTTTTTTTTTTTTTTGATAATTATTTTATCATTTTTTTTTATAATTTAATAGTTATAACTATAAATAATTGGGGATTAATTTGAACTCTAATCATGGTAATAATGGAGAATAAATTATGCTATTAAACTAAAAACCTCTTTAAGAGGTTTAGGGTTTATTAATTTGCACAGTTAGGAAAAAGACACTAATAATAACAGAGAAATATTAACGAATATACTAAGGGTATTGATTTGAAAACTATTTTTAGAAACATTTTATGGGAAAATGACAAAAAAAATTAATTTTGTTGACAGCTTTTTATATTTTCCATTATAAAAGTAGTGTCAAAATTTTCTTAATATAGTTTATTAACAATTGCCCTAAAAGCATCGGTTAATATGACTGATAATAATTTATCACTTTTATATTGGTTTATACTCAATTAAAGAACTTTTACTCTAATGAGGAACCCCAACTGCTCTCATTAAAGCCCATGAGTAATCTGGCACAAAGGACAAATCATGAAGCTTGATGACATCTAAATCTTTAATCTACAGGTTGACATTAATGGACCTTCACCCATAACATTGATGCCCGGTTATTTATTTTTATTATGAATAAGAGATCCCCGGTTTTACTTATTACAGCCCCTCTCTATCTCTTTGTAAAATGATAATAATAATAACAATAATAATAATAATAAACAGCTGAGTTTAGATTATGTGGCAATCTATAGATTGTGTTTTGATAAAAATTAAAATCTAGACTATATAATGAATAAAATAGACAGTTTATGAAATGGAAAAGACTATGTTTTGAAAGTTCCGTCTTCCAACATGTATAGTAAGAATACATTAGTATGTGAGTTGTAGGCCGAGTAGTGGCAAGTCTAATTAGTAGCCAAATTATTTCATACTATGATGTAATGATAGGGTTTAAGTGGTGCAGAAACAGTGACCATTCTTGTGATCTTCTTTTTATTTATTTTTTTTTTTTATAGCCAAAATAAAAAAGAAAGAGTACATCTGTACATGTCTTACACAGATTCTTGACCGTTTCTATCAGTTCGAGCTTTTTCTCAACCAGGCTACTAAATTCATACATTACATGAAATCATAAAAATAAATTAATAAACATATATGTGTTTTGGTCAATAGGGAAGAATAAATAATATGAGATCCACGGGAATTTGTCAGAAATGAGAGAGACGGCACTACAATGATACATGCACAAAACAATCAAATAAATAACTAGATAAAAGTATTTTATGCATGCATGGACTTTGGAAAGAGATCAGAGGGACAGAGAAACATTACCAGTTCTTTTGGGTTTCCCATCATCATCTAGTTCTCCATTCGCAGCTTGTGATCTGTCAATATTATCCAAACCAGATTCACATATCTCATGTTGGAATTCTGAATCAATAGCACTCTCCATATACTCTTTTTCTTTGCCCCTTAGCAAGCTAGCTAGCTACTTCTCTGTCCTTTGAATGAAAGATCAATGACTATATTCAGCGATTCAAAAAACTTTCACCGTAAAAATGGGCATTATTTAAGTTTCTTACGTCAAACCATCGTTTATGGAGGTTTGCTTTATTCATCCCAAGATTCACTCTGGTGATGAGAGGAGTAGAGTCAAGCACTCCTATTTATTGTACTGCATCTGCATGTAGTTTATGTGGCCCAATATGATTGATCCAAGCAAGATGATGATAGTGTATGCGTTACTTTTTGGGTTGGCAAGTTGGAGATATTCCAAAAATTATTCTGAATTCCTGATGTATTAAGCTTCCTTCTCATCTGAAAATGATCTGATATATATGCGGAATTCGTGAATGGGATCCATTTGTACGTAGTACATGAATGATTTCACATTGAGGTCTATTACTTGCCATATTAGCTATTTACAATTTACATGGATATACACGCCAAGCATATTGGTGTGTTCCTGCAAGTCTGAGAGCGACGTTCAACTCATACTAGATTCCAATGTGATGTTTGTGCTTCAGCCAAAAACAAAAATCTAATATGTGATATTTTATGATAACTTACACCATACTAGATGATGTAATATTGTACTACCTTTAATGATTCAACAAGTGATTATTGGTGGCAAGAGTTTTATAATTCAGTTGACATCTTTTAATGGGGACATTCTTTTAGAAGAGTGAGATTAGAAAAATCTTTTTAATTATTTTGTTCTCTATTTCAAAAAAAATCCTTAAGAAAATTAGGCCAAAATCATTGTTTAGTAGCTATTTTGCTTCATTTTTTAAAATACAAATTAAACCATAAATTGAAGATTTGATTACAATATAAAAATACTCCCTCCTCAACAGCCAATAAATAAATAATTCCATTCTCTATTTATCCATGGATTCTTAATCATACTCATTTAATTGGAAGTATTTTTTTTTTATTTATCCATTTTTTTTCCAATTGGAATTGCGAGTCACATTTACAAATAGTATTTTACAAATATTTATTATTAGTATTAATTATTACTATTATTAAGAAATAGCAGTATTTTGACACAAAAATAGTGTTTTTAATTCAACTATATAGAAACTGCTTAGCTTTATTTCTTACTGATCACTAAGACTCTTAAAAAAAGAAAAAAAGAAAAGAAAAGAGAGAGATGGTTTTCAAAATATAATTTGTTATGTATTCCTTTAGTTATATCATCACTCAAACTTTTCTCAAAAAAATATCAATACTCAAAAACACACACACACACGTACAGTTAGCCTCTACTTTCCTTTTCCTTTTTTTTTTTTTTTTTTTTAAGAAAAAAATAAATTGTAATTAATGAATTAACAAGATAAAAACAAAGAAACAGAAAATTTGGAAGTTGAATCATTTGTAATCAAGAAAACACAAATATTAATAAGATTGACCCATTTTTTTTTTTTGAAATTAATCAGAGAGGGAGTATGAGCTGTGACTCTTGTGAGTATGTGTGTGGAGGGAACGAGAGCCCTTGCTTCAGCTGGTATTGCATGTACCATTGAGGGTCTCGATACTGGTGGTCCCTGAATCAATTGACAACATTTCTTAATATAGTTACTATCTTCTTCAACATGCTTATCATCACATCACCTGAGTTTAGGTATTTATCAACTACAGATTTTTATTTTTTATTTTGTGCTTTTTTTAAGGATGAGGACCATAGATATATGCCAATTGACTAATTTCATTTTTGGGTATTTTTGAGCCAATTAAATCTTGATTGAAAATTTAAATTTTAACTATATCCACTATTCTCCGCCCCCCCCCCCCCCCCCCCCCCAAAAAAAATCTACACTAACTTGGGGGCTAGTACTCCCCAAGGTAGTTGATTTCGTACCGTACCGAACGGTATATACTGTACTGGCAAGCATACCGGTATATGTAATCCTCCTGTTTCGTACCGAAAAAAATACCGGGCGTACCGGCCATGTACTGAGCGTACCAGCCAATTTCGGGTAATACCGGCTGGTACCGAGCGCACCGGCTGGTATAGAAAAAAAGTTTTTTTTATTTTATTTTATTTTTTTAAGTTTTGCAATTTTTGAATTTTTGTTAGGGTATAATGGTAACTTATTTGCATTAATTTATTAGTATTATTTGTTTTCTTAGCATGCAATGGTAACTTTTAAGCTTTCTATTTTTTATATTGTATTTTTTTTTCTTTTAATTGATACTAAAGTCTAAAACCATGAATAATTAGTTCTAAATTGAGGAAATGTTTTATGGTAAACTTTTATATTTATTATAATACACACACACACACACACACACACACACACATATATATATATATATATATATATATTTATTTATATTTATTTATTCATAAATACAAAAAATAGCGGTAAACCCGAAACGGTACACCAGTATTGACCAGTATCCAAAATATATCGTACCGCTGTCCAAACCGATACAACCACCGGTACGGTATTGACTCTCTTGATACTCCCTGATGTTCAATTGGTTCAGTCCAAAACATGTGTCAAACATTTTGCTTGATTTATTTTTAATAAATAATTTTTATGACTTACTATTTTGGGCAAAATATCATGGATTGTCCATCATGATGGTAGCTAGCTAGAACTTAATCATGCATTAATTAAGATAGCAAAAATTAGTTGGTGAGTTGTTTTAAATTTTAATTTTCTATAAATCTTTTAGAACTCTGCTATTTTTATCACATTTCTTCACAAATTTGATTCTCAAAAAAGGATTTCTTCACAAATCTTATATACTTTTACGGGATGTAATATTTTACTCTTTATTTACTTCTACGGTTCTACCTATCAGTTACTACCTCCGTCTCATTTTTTTTTTGTCCTTTATTCCATTTTGAGATGTCCCAAAATATTGTTTTATTTCTAAAAATAAAATTCATTAGTTTACTAATATTCTTGTGGGGGAGAAGAATCCAGGCCCAACATTATTAAAACCCAACATTATGAACCAAGGGCCCACGAAACGGCTGTCTTACACCCGAAGATAGAGAGAGAGAAAAAGGGTGAGGCCTAGCTAGGAATGGGATCTTCATGAAAGATCATCGCTGTCCGAGGAAGGCATTTCCTGTCCGAGGAGAGTATCACTTGTCCGAGGAGGACACATCACTTCAGCAGGAAGTCCCAAACCATTTGGGTACTAGAAAAACCAGTGGCTGTCCGAGGACTTTATCAGATCAGGATAAGCTCAGAATAAAGGATGGGAATGATAAGAATGAAGAAATATCTAATAGAAAGGCTGCTACCACCGTATTTAATGCACTACAACAGCTTTTCTAGCCGCATTTATGTGGAGAAGACCTCTGAACAGTGCACCCTCAGCTACCGTCACTCCCAAATAACTAAAGCATACCCATGATGTGACATACACTCAAGTAGATACACAGATGAAGAATAAGTGGACGATGAAGATGGTAGGGAAGGGCACTATATAAAGAAGAAGAGATCCTGATAGACGGGGATCGGAAAAGGAAAAAAAAAAGGAAAAGAATAACTTTACTGTAGCCTTGAACCTTGTAACCATTGATTGTTCAATGAAACACCTCCTCGGACACTAGCAAAAGAGTTTCCTTGGTGTTATTTTATGTCTCTTTTCTGTTTAATGTAATCCTGTCCGTCATTGTTTATATCAGACCCAGTCCAGCTCTTTCACCCACTCTCTACAAATTTATTGTGCAAGGTCCGTTGGGCCTTTGGTCCGTACTTGTGGGCTTAGGTTCCAAATCCGTTCCTTACAATTGGCGCCGTCTGTAGGAAGAGCTTAAACGATTGGGGAAGAATAACAGTGGATGGTAATGGCTGATCAAGGGCAACAACCAGCAGAATCTGGGGCCTCCCAACATGTTGATCCTTTTCTTAACCTGGAGCGTAGGCAGGATCGAGAAGGTAGTGTACATACTACACACACTGAACGATCCCATCCTCGTGGTGGAAGTCATGTTTCCCATACAGAGAAAAACAGCATGCAGATAGAGATTGAAAGGTTGAAGAGGGAATTACGGATGGAAAAGAGGAAACGTGCTGCACCGCATCCTGATGATGACCTGGATGATGAACAAGACATTACTTATCAGCAGAACTCTCAAACTCCAATCAGCGAAACCTTTTCGTATGAAGCCGAACACCCTCGTGAGAAGCGACCACGAGAACTACCATATGGAGGGATAGGTAACGATGCCATGAGTAAAGCCCTGAATCAAATTTCTAGGTCACCTTTTACACGAAGGATCGAAGGAGCGGAGCTACCTCGACGTTTCAATCAACCAACCTTTATTATATATAATGGCAGGACAGATCCTGTGGAGCACGTCAGCTATTTTAATCAAAGAATGGCTGTTTATGCCAGGGATGAGGCACTGATGTGCAAGGTATTCCCCTCGAGTCTGGGCCCTGTAGCCATGAGATGGTTTGATAACTTGCGGGCTAATTCCATTGATTCCTACCAAGAGCTTACCCAAGCTTTCGGATCACGATTTGTCACCTGCCGAAGAGTGCCCAGGCCCTTATCCTCCCTTCTATCCTTGAGCATGCGTGAGGGGGAGACACTGAAGGCGTACTCGGACAGATACTGGGAGATGTTTAATGAGATGGAGGGCAACTTTGATGCCATGGCTTTGGAAACGTTCAAGTTGGGTCTCCCCACTGATCATGGTTTGAGAACGTCTTTGTCCGGCAAGCCTGTTGACAGCATGCGCCAGCTTATGGATCGCATCGAGAAGTATAAAAGGGTGGAAGAAGATAGGCAACAAGAGAAGGGTAAAGACAAGGCCACCACCCAGGAAATGAGGGACTTCAAGTCGGACCGCTACAACAACAGTAAGCCGAGGAGAGATTTCATTGGGCACTCAAGTTCAACAAATGCCCAAACAGTTAATACTGTGTTTAAAGAGCCCGTTCATCAAGTTCTGGATAAGATAAAGAACGAACCATTCTTCAGATGGCCGAACAAAATGATGGGGAATCCGGAGAGACGCAATCACAATGTCTATTGCCAATATCACCAGGATCATGGGCATACGACTGAAGATTGCAGAAGTCTGTGGGACCATCTGGACCAGCTGGTCGCCGAGGGCAGGTTGAAGCACCTTTTGCATCGCTCTAATGGGAGAGGACAACCGGTCTCGGATTCCGAAAGGGGGGACTCTACAAAACCCCCTCTAGGAATTATTAATGTCATTTTTGCAGCCCCGGGAAGGACCGGGTCCCGTCCGTCAAGGGTTATGTCTGTGACTCGATCGCCGGTAGAAGATGCTGACAGGAATCCGAGGATTCCTGGGAATACAATATCCCCCATGCTGTGCTTTTCGGACAAGGATAAGGCGGGGACTATTCAACCGCATGAGGACGCATTGGTTGTCACCCTCAGGATTGGGGGGTATGATGTGAAGAGAGTTATGGTAGACCAAGGCAGCGCGGTAGAAATTATGTACCCTGACCTTTTCAGGGGATTAAATCTTACACCCAGTGACCTAGCTCCATATTGCTCCTCTATAATCAGCTTCGAAGGGAGAATGGTCACTCCGAAGGGACAGATCCGACTGGCTGTGCAAGCTGGCACAGAAATTGTCGAGGTTGATTTCGTGGTAGTAGACGTATATTCCCCCTATACGGCAATTGTCGCTAGGCCCTGGTTGCATACACTGGGGGCTGTTTCTTCTACTCTACATCAAAAAATCAAATATCCTTCCGAAGGACGAGTCTGTGAAATCCGTGGGGATCAATCCTCGGCTAGGCAGTGTCTAGTAGCGGCAATACGGCACGGATCCGAAGATAAATCTTCAGGAGGGGTGATCAAAGACCCATAGCAGTTAAAGGAGCGGATGTCACCTGCCGACGGGCATGGTGAGGATGTAAAATGTGAGGACTTAACACGGGTCATGGTTGAATCCGATCCTGAAAAGTATTTTCAAATTGGGGCACAGATACCCTAGTTAGAAAAGGAAGAGCTAATTGACTTCCTCAAAAGAAATATTGATGTTTTCGCATGGAGCGCTTATGAAGCACCGGGGGTAGATCCAGAATTTATTTGTCATCATTTGAAGGTCAATCCTTTAAGCATACCAAAGAAGCAACCTCTTCGGCGACCGTCCAGAGAGCACGTTGAAGCAGTCAGAGAGGAGGTAGGAAAGCTCAAGCAGGCTGGGGCTATAAAAGAAATTTTCTATCCCGAATGGTTAGCAAACACTGTAGTGGTAAAGAAGAAAAGCGGAAAGTGGCGGGTCTGCGTAGACTTCACGGACTTAAACAAAGCCTGCCCTAAGGATCCCTTCCCTATGCCGAAGATTGACCAGCTGGTCGATGCTACTGTTGGACATCCTCGGATGAGTTTCTTGGATGCTTTTCAGGGGTATCACCAGATTCCCCTTGCTTCAGACGACCAGGAGAAGACCGCTTTTGTTACCCCCATTGGTAACTACCACTATAAGGTAATGCCTTTCGGTCTGAAAAATGCAGGTTCTACTTATCAGCGTATGATGACCAAGATGTTCGAATCACAGTTAGGCAAGACCATCGAGATTTATATAGATGATATGGTAGTTAAAAGCAAACTTGTTGCTGACCATTTAAAGGATCTTGATGTGGTCTTTGAAATCCTGAGAAAACATAAGCTGCGCTTGAACGCTTCGAAGTGCTCGTTCGGAGTTAGGTCAGGCAAATTCTTGGGCTACATGGTTACACACAGGGGAATCGAAGTTAATCCTGATCAGATTAGGGCTATCCAGGATCTGCAGTCTCCTCGGAATCCGAAAGATGTGCAGAAGCTAACAGGAATGACAGCCGCGTTAAACCGGTTTATATCCAGGTCTGCGGACAGATGCAAACCCTTTTTCTCCCTAATTAACAAATGGAAGGGTTTTGAATGGAACGAAGAATGTGCCTCAGCCTTCCAACAGCTCAAGGATTATCTATCTCGGCCACCGATTATGTCCAGTCCTGAACCCGATGAGGTTTTATTTGCATACATCGCAGTGGTCCCACACGCTGTAAGTTTAGTGTTGATAAGAGTGGATCAGGGGGTACAGAGGCCGGTCTATTGTGTAAGCAAATCATTGCACGAAGCAGAGGTCAAGTATTTGCCACTGGAAAAAGCCATCCTGGCCGTGGTGCTCGGAACACGGAAATTGCCTCACTACTTCCAAGCCCATACTGTCGTGGTGCTCACCCAGCTTCCACTTAAAACAGTACTTCGAAGCGCGGACTATACGGGGAGGATAGCTAAATGGGGCACCATTCTAGGGGCTTTCGATATCAAATACATGCCTCGCACATCAGTTAAAGGCCAAGTACTTGCAGATCTGGTGGCCGAATTCACAGAGCCCAGTTTGGAAGATGTAGAGGTAAGGCCGAGCATGGATGAAAAATTGGTTGGTTTGGTTTCTCAGCAGGATCCTGCTCATTGGGAGTTGTACGTAGATGGCGCTGCAAATCGGAAAGGCTCTGGAATTGGGTTGGTCATGACATCTCCGGAGGGGATCATCATCGAGAATTCACTAAGGCTAGATTTTAACGCCACAAATAATGAGGCTGAGTATGAAGCCCTATTGATGGGAATGGTCATGGTCCGAAGGATGGGAGGAAAAGCCGTTAAGGTGTTCTCGGACTCAAAATTGGTTGTGGGCCAGGTTCAAGGAGAATTCGAAGCCAAAGACGAGAGGATGCAAGGCTATTTGAGCAGAGTCAAACGATTGGAAGAGGAATTTGTGTCTTTCAGTCTCATGCATGTTCCCAGATGTGGCAATGCACACGCCGATTCTTTGGCCACATTAGCCACCTCTTCGGATCAAGATTTGCCGAGAGTTATCATCGTGGAGGATCTTCATGAACCTACTAGAGCAGGAAGAGACGCAACTCAAGTATACCAAATCCGAAAAAGTCCATGCTGGATGGATTCCCTAATTGAATTTTTAAAAGATGATGTCCTGCCAGAAGAACGAAAGGAGGCTGACAAGATCCGAAGGAGGGCCGCTAGGTTCTGGTTGTCCGAAGATCAAAAATTATATAAACGTTCTTACTCGGGACCATATTTATTGTGTGTCCATCCGGAAGCCACTGAGGCACTACTAGAAGAGTTACATGAAGGAATTTGTGGAAGTCACACCGGAGGCAGATCATTGGCACATCGGGCTCTTACCCAAGGATATTGGTGGCCGAGCATGCAAGAAGAAGCTCGGGACTATGCGAAGAAATGTGATCAATGTCAGAGATTCGCACCAAACATACATCAGCCGGGAGGAACCCTTAACCCATTGTCCAGTTCATGGCCGTTTGCCCAATGGGGCTTGGACATCGTAGGCCCATTCCCTAAAGCAGCAGGGAACAGAAAGTATCTCCTGGTCGGAACCGATTATTTTACGAAATGGGTCGAGGCAGAACCTCTTGCTAATATCCGAGATGTGGATGTACAAAAATTCGTATGAAAAAGCATAGTAACTCGCTTTGGAGTTCCAAATACCCTTATTTCAGATAATGGTTTGCAGTTCGACAGTATCTCGTTTCGGAATTACTGTAGCGAACTGGGGATCACGAACAGATATTCTACTCCCTCCTACCCTCAGGGTAATGGCCAAGCTGAAGCGGTCAATAAGGTTATAGTCAGCGGCTTAAAGAAGAGGTTGGACGACGCAAAGGGAAGGTGGGTCGAAGAATTGCCACATGTGCTTTAGGCTTAAGAACTACCCCTCGCAGGTCTACTGGAGAGACTCCTTTCTCGATGGCTTATGGGTCCGAAGCTGTAATCCCTTTGGAAGCCAATTTCCCAACTCTGAGAACCAGTTCCTTCTGCTTGGACAACAACAATAAACTCTTGGAAGCTGGATTGGATTTCATCGAAGAACGGAGAGAGAACGCTATGGTTCGGCTAGCTCACTACCAACAAAAGCTCAGACAGGGCTATGACGCCAAGGTCAAACCGAGACCCTTAGAACCCGGCGACTTGGTGCTCAGAAAAGTTGTCGGCAATACAAGAAATCCAGCCTGGGGAAAATTAGGACCAAATTGGGAAGGCCCATATCGCATTACGTCATGTGCAGGTATTAGAGCATATTTTCTTGAAGACTTGGACAGTCATGTAATACCCCGTCCTTGGAATGTAAATAACCTCAAGAGGTATTATTATTAATCGAATTGTTTTCCTGTTTATCTATAATAACACTCATCATTCGTTCTCTAAGTGTTTAAACTTAAATCTGATCATGCCTGTAGTCCTCGGACCAGATGATCTCGGATTAGTTAACACTCATTATTCGTTCTCTAAGTGTTTAAACTTAAATCTGATCATGCCTGTAGTCCTCGGACCAGATGATCTCGGATTAGTTAACACTCATTATTCGTTCTCTAAGTGTTTAAACTTAAATCTGATCATGCATGTAGTCCTCGGACCAGATGATCTCGGATTAGTTAACACTCTTTATTCGTTCTCTAAGTGTTTAAACTTAAATCTGATCATGCCTGTAGTCCTCGGACCAGATGATCTCGGATTAGTTAACACTCTTTATTCGTTCTCTAAGTGTTTAAACTTAAATCTGATCATGCCTGTAGTCCTCGGACCAGATGATCTCGGATTAGTTAACACTCTTTATTCGTTCTCTAAGTGTTTAAACTTAAATCTGATCATGCCTGTAGTCCTCGGACCAGATGATCTCGGATTAGTTAACACTCTTTATTCGTTCTCTAAGTGTTTAACTATTCCCTTGGTGTTTAGATCGGTTAGCCTTAATTGGTCAAGTGATTAATGCTACCTTTCATACGCAATACTAATTGTACAAGTTATTTGCAAAGGAAAGTAAACCATAACTGTAATTGCCAAGTAAAACCATTTGTAACACAAAAGGGTAATATTAAATTGCAAGTACTATTGTTTGAACAAGAATTACTTCATTGATAAGGATTGGTTTACAATGTTCTCAACATAAAACAAAAAAAAAAGGGGAAAGAAAAAATCCTAAGTCTATGTTGGGACTCCCTGAGAAGGACCCGAGGGTGGTTGTTCCCCTTCTAAAGATCCACCCTTCTCATGAGGGGGCTCAGCAGGTGAGACCTGGCCACATGGCAGTGGAAGACCCTGGTTAGGCTCAAGAATAACCAGAGGGTTCGGCTCAGCCAGAGGTTGCTCAGGAGCCTCAGGGAGAGGTGCAGGAGGAGCATCATCATCGGAGTACTGCCGGATATCCTCGCCGTAAAAGATGTTCTCTGGCCGTCGAAGATCTGAGTCCGGAGGAACTCCAGCAGCATCTAACGCCTTGCTCCATGTCAGATCACAGTAGTCCCGGGCAACCGAGGCAAACTGCTCAATGAGATCTTTTTCTGTCACCTCCACTGCCAGTTGATAGGACGCCCTTTTTTCAGTTTCCATGGCCTCCTTAGCCAGCTGGGCGTCCTTCTGAGCATCCTCGGCAGCCGCCTTGGCCTTCTGCAGCTCGGCACGAAGCCCTTTGACAGTCTCTCTTTCTGCGGCCAACTTTTTCTGGGCTTCGTTCAGCAGCCTACGCTGAGACTCGGCCTGGGACTCTGCATTCTTTAAGCCAGCATCCAGGCTGTCCCTCTCCTGGGCTACTATTTTTAGCTGATCCGAGAGTTTCGAGGTCTTTTCTTTTAAGTTGTCCATGACTCTCTCGACTTCAGATCTGGCTTGGGCCTCGGCCTGGGCTTGCACACTGGCCTTGCGGCCCCACTCTTCGACCACAAACACCTGCTAAGTGATCTGAACCAAGTTACAGTGTTAGTATACAAACATAAAAGCCAACACTACAATGGAGAAGCAAAACGGATATACTTACCATGGCCAAGTCCCTTTTCAGAGACATGAAGAGTTCATACTGGCTAAAACGCCTATATGAATCCATGTCTTTGGGCAGAAGAAGGGGCTGCTCCAATGCCTCAGCTATCAGTGCTGCCCGACCACCGTCATAGTTTCTGACCGAGGTCTCCCAGGGGAACGGAGCACCATCGAGCTCTAGCCGAGGGGACCATATCCGTTGTCCTCGGCGAACCTCGGCCTGATTGGGTTCCTCTCGGCTTTCCACTAAGGAGCCTCTCTTTTGACGAGAGTCTTTAGCCACCTTTTGCTGTTTAGTCTTGGGTGGCAGCCCCTTTTCTTTGTCCTCGGGTTCCATTGGCCTCTTCTTTTTTAGATCCGGAAGGGGTTTAAAAGCCGGATCAGGAACCTGCGCGACAGGAGGAGGTGGTGGCACAGTGACAGGGGGACGAGAAGTCCCTGTCTCTTTAATCTCCACCTTATTTGTCCTCTTCTTAAGAAGAAGTCTTAGGTCAGACATCTCTTCCTTCGAGGAGTCTTCGGGTATTGTTGTTAGCAGTACGAGGGGTCGAATAAAAGATTGCCTGTCCGCCTCTTCTTCGGAGTCCGAAGGAATGACGTGGACCCCTCCTTCACTCTCGCCTTCAAATTTAAACTTATCGATTTGCTCGTCCAAGGAAGTGGACGAGGATCCGACTCGTTCTCTCACAGCCGGCTGAGCAGGAGGAACTTGTTGGACTGGTCGGACGAGCAGCGGAACACCCTGGGGATTAGGGTGTGGAACTGGTGGGAGATCGTAGGGCGCAAGAAAAGCCTTCCGTGCAACGTCTATACGCTGCAATCTGTAATCGCCCTGAATAATGGCGTTCCCCGCTGGTTGGACGTCTGCTGGCTTTGGAGTATAGCCGAGTATCAGCGGAATAGACCTCAACTGCCTATCTTCGCTGACGTATATTTCCGAGCGCAGTAGGTAGTTGAAGGCTTGTACGTTGATAAGACTCAGCCGAGGTGTAGTATGTGCTTTATCTGTAAAACAAACAAGGCAAACCAATTAGAGAGCAGATACAAATACAAACCAAGAAGTAGTTGCAGAAGGAAAAAATCCTAAAGCTATGGTTAGAAACCCTAAGTCCGAGAGGGCACACCTGGCTCTCCTGGCTTGGTCGGACAGTGCAGACCGTCGTGCCATTCGCCCGAGACAACCAAATAGTCATCTTTCATCCCCTTATTGGATTTGGGAAGGCAGGAGAACAGCCTTACGACATCGGAGCGAGATTTAAGATAGTACCCCCCTCCCCTTTGGCTACGACATTCATACATGTATGCTAAGTCGTGCCAGGTTAGCCCTAAGCCTAACTGCTCATTTACGATGTCGATGGCCCCTAATATCTTAAAGGTGTTGGGTGCGCACTGCTCGGGAGAAAGCCTATGGTTGATAAGGTAATTTCGGGTCACGGGACCCATTGGAATGGTCATTCCTCCCTCGAGAAAGGCGATCATAGGAATTATGACCTCTCCCTCCGCTCGGTTTAGTAATAGTCCCTCTGGGGGACAATACTTCAAATTTACCCCCTGAGGGATATGGTAGGTTCTTTTGAAGTCCTCAATTAACGCTGGGCTATCTACGAGGTACTTGTATTTACCCATTTTTGCAAGGGAATGGAGAGAATAATGAAAGAAATGTGACCGAAGAGAAAATAAGGACTCAGGGTATGATGAGACTTACTATATCACAAGCAAGACGAATTCGCTAACTGGAAATGTGCTTTAGAGAGGGACCCTGAAAGCAAAAGATGCAGAAATCCGAGAAGGAATGAAGTGCTTTGGAAGGCAGGAACTCTCTGGGAACTCTGAAAACGCTCTGAATGCTACGAATGTGTAAAGTAAAAAGAATAAACTGCTTGCGGATATTTATATCTAGGGACAAACGGAGCGGTGTCATTCATCTCACACGAATAGCGAGGACAAACCCCAACCGTCTGATCCGCGATCCACCGTTGGATACGAGAGACAGAGCCGCCTGAAGTAATTGATGTAACGCCTTGGGAATGGAAGATCTACAGTAGCAATGATGAGGCGCGCGTCTCCATAAGCTCGCGCGTATAAGCAGGGGTACTTATGTCATTTGGTTTTCATTTTTATTTATTTTCTCTATTTTATTTTTCTGTTGTTCCCGCCTATCTAGTCAAAATTATTCTTCCTTCCCGCTTGCGTGGGAAAAAAATAAAATTTTGAGGGGCTGATGTGGGGGAGAAGAATCCAGGCCCAACATTATTAAAACCCAACATTATGAACCAAGGGCCCACGAAACGGCTGTCTTACACCCGAAGATAGAGAGAGAGAAAAAGGGTGAGGCCTAGCTAGGAATGGGATCTTCATGAAAGATCATCGCTGTCCGAGGAAGGCATTTCCTGTCCGAGGAGAGTATCACTTGTCCGAGGAGGACACATCACTTCAGCAGGAAGTCCCAAGCCATTTGGGTACGAGAAAAACCAGTGACTGTCCGAGGACTTCATCAGATCAGGATAAGTTCAGAACAAAGGATGGGAACGATAAGAATGAAGAAATATCTAATAGAAAGGCTGCTACCACCGTATTTAATGCACTACAACAGCTTTTCTAGCCGCATTTATGTGGAGAAGACCTCTGAACAGTGCACCCTCAGCTACCGTCACTCCCAAATAACTAAAGCATACCCATGATGTGACATACACTCAAGTAGATACACAGATGAAGAACAAGTGGACGATGAAGATGGTAGGGAAGGGCACTATATAAAGAAGAAGAGATCCTGATAGACGGGGATCGGAAAAGGGAAAAAAAAAAAGAAAAGAATAACTTTACTGTAGCCCTGAACCTTGTAACCATTGATTGTTCAATGAAACACCTCCTCGGACACTAGCAAAAGAGTTTCCTTGGTGTTATTTTATGTCTCTTTTCTGTTTAATGTAATCCTGTCCGTCATTGTTTATATCAGACCCAGTTCAGCTCTTTCACCCACTCTCTACAAATTTATTGTGCAAGGTCCGTTGGGCCTTTGGTCCGTACTTGTGGGCTTAGGTTCCAAATCCGTTCCTTACAGTTCTTATTATACCCCTATTAATTTACTAATTCAATTTTTTGATAAATTTTTTTAAGGATAATTTTGGAAACTTATACATCTTTAAAAGGTAGACAAGACAATAAATGATGTTCTCTTAAAAAGTTTGACTTTTCAAACATAACAAAAAAAGTGGGATGGAGGGAGTACTTATTATGCTGTCAGCCTATCTCGTACTATATATATTAGGAGGTAATTAAGGTTTTCTTGAGACTTCCAACTTTTCCCTGAAATTAAAGGCATTTTCTTTAGTGCATTGTTTTCCAAATGCATTCTCTTGAATCATTGCTGAACCATGTCGAAAATTTACCCAATTTAGTTTGGAAATCATAGTATAACTGGGTCACTAGAAGTCTAGGATCCAATTTTGGTGTAATGAATCTCAAAGTCACTCTAAATCTGCCCACAAACAAGTAAGCTCAAAGATAGAAATTGGCACCACGACTTGTCATTCAGTAATGATCTTCATCCTTAATAATCCTAGTTTGTATTTCACTCAAACCTAGATTTACTTTATTAATTCTGTGGAGATTTGAGGACCAAGGAAGGATACAACAAGCTGTGACTATCATTATAAAAACATTCTAAGCCTGAGGAGGGGATCCACCCGAGGATAGGAGGAGAGGGGACAAAATACTTTCTGGAATACCGAATGGAGAGGATGGTGTTCAATGAGAGTCAAGGTAGGTGAAGGAAGTTTCCAGTGAAAGCTCACCGACTACCTCCACATTAAATGACTGACAATAGTTTTATCAGCTGCATTGATGAGGAAGTGGCTTGAACAGTAGAATTCACAGCAAAGCATCTCCTTCTACCACCTTCAACAGAAGTTTAAAGGGACAAGTGTTCTAAGGAGAGTTTGGGGGATTGTAGATGGAGGGTCAGGATGCAATTAGCTAAGGAGTATATAAAGAAAGAGGACTTCCAAATAAAAGGACCTCCCAGAAAAATCAAGGAGAGAGAGAGAGAGAGAGAGAGGTGTACATCCTTGTGCAAGAACATCGTCGAGATTGTAGAGAACCATTTATATACTTAATCTTTGGCTTTCGTTCATTTCTTCTCTATCTGAATCTTCGGGTTAAGCCCAACTTGCTTTACCCCACTCTCTTTACAAATATCTATTAGTTTGGGTCTAGCTGGAGAGCATAAATTTCACTATTCTAAGTGAGTTTGGACTGCGAGATTTTTGTCCTCACAAATTCCTTTGATTTTGTTTTTCCACAAAAATAAAAGAGTAAATTATGAGAGTGTTTCTCTGTCCAATAGTACTTTTGTGCAGTGAACATAATATTAGTGTACAAGATTAGGAAAAAGTGAGATGAGAAAAACATAAAATCATTTCAATTCTGGTCATTCATATCTAATCTTTCTTTAAATTATCATTTCGTTCAAGTATTAAAATTGTGTGTCTAAGTTTTCGCATATTATTTACATTTTATTTATCAACTTCTCCTTTTATTTGCTAATATTTTAGTTGCATTATGATTTGTCTTTTTTTAGATATGGATTTAAATAATCTTAATTCTCAAGGTCCTTCTGAACGAAATTGAACTTCTCTTGAAGATTTGAAATTAATGAAGGCTTTGGCAGAATGTCACCATGAAAGGAAAAGTAACCTGAGAATAAATTTAAGCTTGGATATTTGAAATTTTTGGAGGAAAATATTTCTACCAAATTACCTACTGTTGGTTAAGAGCAAAACCAAATATTGAATCAAGATTGAGGACTTTGAAACGATTGAGTATTTTACCATTGTTCAAGTAAGATTGTCATTTGTCGGTCAAATTTTACAAGTGTGGGATAGTTGATTGAAGACCCACAAGATTTTTTGAAAGACCAATTGATTATTGATGTAGTTACTTCTTAATTTTAATGCAATGAAATGAAAGCAATTAATTTTATCTATAAAAATAAATAATAATAAAAGAAGAAGAAGAGAGATTGGGATTGTTGGAGGTCCTCCATTCAAGATTGGGTTTGTTAAACCAATCTTTATCGAAAGTGTATTTGTAATTTTAGAATAAGGATATTTTATACAATTTAATTTAAAATGTTTTCATTCCATTGTTTTCAAGGTTCTATCTTTGTGTTGTCACCAAACAAATAAATAATAATAAGTATTATATTACAACATATTATATTTCTTGTAATACCTATTCTTATTCCTATACAATCACCATTACATGTTACAAATGTTTACAAATGTGACAAACAGGATACATTTAAGTTGATTCAGTTTTCAAAAGCTAAGGCTTAAAAGTATGAAGACTTTAAGGAGGACCAGATAAGAGATAATATACGTAGAAACACTATGTTACAATCTCTAAAAATCTTGTTCATTAAAAAAAAAAAAAAAACAAGAAGAGTTACAACTCCTTATTCACCATTAGTGTACAGATGGAAGGCAAAACAACCATACAAGGATCCCAAGCTGAGGTTCATAGAAATGGAAAAATTCCACTTTAAAGCTGCCTCAGATTCCAGTTTCCACTGCAAAATCAAAGTGGTGTCTTTTCGTCTTGACTGGTAGTAACTGAAAACAGCCAAACTTCCACTATGAGTCCAAAGCTAAAAAGTAGCTTGAAAGTGATAAACATAAAATAAATAAAGGTCCAGATAATGTATGCCTTTAGAGCATACTTTAACAATATATTTTTTAAAATTTTTTATGGAAAATTAAAAGAATTGTCAAAACAATTAATCATTTTTTCATAAAAAAATTTCTTAAAATGGTTTATTAATATATGTCCTAAGGATACACGTTAATAAAACTTAATAAATAAATAAAAATTAACGCTTTGTAATTTGATGAGAAAAGTAATCTCACATCGTAGAGTGGAAATCTTAGAGCTCTTTAACACACATAGCCGCTTTACTGTGGATACAAACATGCTGCAAGAAATTTAACTCCCAAAATGTTAAACTACGTGGTTTAACATGAGAATAGTAATAATAAATAGTTAAATATTAGGTTTTAGGTTTTAGATGTTATATAAATGACATTAAATTAAATGGCAACCATGAAGACTTTGGCCAGTGCTCCACTAATCCAACTTAAGTTTAGTGTGATAAAAACATAAAATGAGTTTAACAAGTTTACAGTACAAAGAAAAATAATATGCTTTGGCTCTAAATTTTATAAGTGAAAATTTAATAATTTTTAATGGGATTTTGAAAGTTGAAGTTGATGCAACAAACAAAGACTTATCAGTGGGAAAATGATTACTGCCATGGGACATCCCCAACAAGCATTCTGTCCCCTTCATTATCCTCATAAATTAAAGTATATTCCCTACTACCATGTAAGGAATCTGTGATTGCTTTTGCATCCCCCACCTTGTTTTCCTTTTTAGCGGCAGAATAATCTCTCTAGCTGAAAATGGAAAACTTACAGGTCAATTACAAGTCCATTTTTTTATTAAAAAGGTATGATCAAATTTTCATGTTAAAAAAAGGATTTTTATTTTTTAAAAGCCTAGAGCATATACATCTTTCAAATCAAGTACCCAGTTTTTAATTTTTTCAGTTAAAATTCTAAATTTATGAAATCTTTTCAATTCGAAGTTTATGTCCATTTTCATTAGTCATGTATGTCATTCTAGGCAGATAACGGTGCATTAAAAAGTCTGAAACCATGGATTAAATTATACGTTTCACCCAGCTAGGGCTTGTTCATAAATCGACTTAGTATCCATTGCACATAGAGTAAAGAGAGGGAAAGCTCAAAGATAGAAAGTTTTGTTTAAAGTAAGAAAGTAATCGCCGAAAAATTGAAGTCGGTTACCTAGGTGAAATAAAAAGTTCTATTTTTCTATGCTGTATATTTGTCCAAAATAATAGAAAAGAATAACAGAGATTAACAATGGCTTGAAATTGAAACAATTTTATCAGTTTGAGATAGATTTTCGTTTGACAAAATTAAAATCCTATAATCTAATCTGAAAAAGGGTATAAATTCTGGAAATTATTATTATTTTTCTTTTGTAATCTCCCATAAAATTTAAAGAGAAGGATAATTTTCCATGTACTATGCGTGTGCAAATTACTTGCAAGAAGATCTCCGAAGAGTTCATCTATAGCGAAGGAGAGTTTCTCGTAACTATCATAGGCTTTGAGATCCACTTTTCTTCCAATGGGGACTCCGTCCATATTGATCTTTGCAAACATATGATGTTCCAAATTTACCAATTTTTCACCATCACTCCCCTCCTTTGGAGTTTCATTTGGTGACTTGGGAGCTGGCTTTGAAAAGTTTCTGCTACCGAGATTTTTCCTGAACGAAAGGATTGAAGGCCACCCAACAACAGGAGCAACTGCGATTCTGCTTTTTGTTGGAGCATCAATGGGAAGAGAAATCAAAATTTGATCTTGATATACATACTTCATTGAAATGTCTCTACTAACAACAGGACTAAAGAAGACCTTTACCATAACAACTAGCTAGCTGGATACATATATTCTTCTTTTGCTGGACAAATCTCTATATATATACTAGCATATTGAAGGTAAATCAAGTTGCAATTCATTTTTATCATCAATGATACGTGTACGTGTTGCTCATGCATGGAACTAAATCGAATGAGAAGAAAAGATAGCAGACATGCATGGGTCGGAAGTTAATACTCTATGGGGCTTTTTTTTTTTTTTTTTGGCAGAGATTGAGACTAAACAAAATGAAATTTGAACCTCACTGGAGAGTGGTGAAGCTTGTTATATGATGAAAATACGCAAGGCCGGTCATCAGACTCATCACCAATCAGAAGTACCAAACGCGGTATGCACAATTTATAGCTCTGTATTAAAATTCCCTTACTTGAAACAAACATTTGATTAAAATTGATGTACTTGTTTAAAGGCTATCAAAAACACACCCCAAAAAAAGAAGAAAGGAAAATATATATATACAAATAATATGTAGTATGCAACAGTGTTCCCAAATGCTCTAACAGTGGCCAACACTTCAGGTTTACTAAGAATCAAAGCAAGACATAGTTTAATTAAAGATAATAATTCCAAACAACATAAAAACATAAAGATAAATTTGTTATAATGTCAATGAAAAGTTAAGAAAATCTGGGAAAACCTTTTCTGAGAATTAATGGGCTCAGCTGTAGCTGTAGAAACTGAAGCACTAGCAGGTCTACTAAAGCATGCCTTCTTATCTGAATTCTACATCTCTGCCACTCTACAGCCACATGTCTGTTGTGACTCCTCTGCCATAACATTTAACCTACGAGAGATCGAAGGGTACTGAATATATGTAGGCTTTGGCTGTTGATTCTGCTTCTGAGTATCCAAGTGAAAGGCAGAAGAGTGTAAAGATGCAGAAGACCATGGAGTTGGAAACACCCTTTCAACAGTTTTCTCAGTAAAAGAAAGGTCTTGGTACTGGTTAATTTTGAGCATTTTTTGACAACCACTTTCTCTCTTCTTTCTTTGCCAAACTCTTTTGGCTCCATTGATTTCGTTGCTGAAACCAACATAGTGAATAGACTGGGCTTCTCCTGGAGGAACAAGCCTCAGCTCCAACTTTTTTTCCTCTGATACTCCATTTCGTCTCTCATTTTTTATTGGATCAGACTCTTTTTTCTCCATTTGGGTAAGAAGAAAGAAAATAATATTTTGAATGAAACCTTTCTCAGGAAATGAGATATCTATTAGAGGGTGGAAAAAACACAGAGAATTGCAATTGATCTCATCACAAGAATTTCCAGAATCATGTTGAAATTGTTTGGAAAAAGATATGATGGCTAACAAATTAGAAAAAGAAAGTACATCAGTAAAAGCTCCCCACCACCCCCACTCTCTCTATGTGGTTGATTTTTTCTTAATCAATTTATTTATTATTTAAAGAAAAAGAAAAGGCAAGCTTGTTTGTAGGTTTCATTATATTCTCCTTCACCTGCTGTTATTTCATGGAATTAATTTTGCAAATTTTTTTTTTCCCTATAATCAGTTGATAATGCTGAACTGTTGCACAGACAATGTCCTAACTGGTGCAGATGTGGTGGCAGGTCCTGCACCACCATACGTGCTATGTTTCCAGTAACTGTGCATAAGAACCTGACTATGTTTCCAGTAACTGTACATAACCCTCCCTTCCTGCTTATTGTCTCTAGTATCTTGTTGGTAGCCTAACTTGTTCTTTTGCCTCTACTTTTGTCTTTTATAGCCAAATATTGCACTCGGGGTATTATAACTTCTGAAGGTGGAGCTAGGTCAGAATTTATGAAAAACCTAGTGATAAGGCACGTTTTTTTAAACTTATTTTTTTTTTAATGCAAATCACTATATCTTTATGTTGTCCTGTTTGTTGTGTGTGGCTCTTTTATGGCATGTTAAGGCTCAAGTCCATGGTGTAAGGGTATGGGAGGTGACTGTCACTAAACATAGATCATTTCTACGAAAGGAGGGAGTGGGCCAGGGCCGGAGCAAGCGTTTCAAATGTTTAAAGCGAAATTTTCAAATGAGGCCTTTATGTTATCACTTAAATAATATTTACTAGCATTTTATATAATAATTTTTTTTTAAAATTCCATTCTTTTTACTCTTTAATATGATTTTTTTTTTTGAGAAAATGCTAAAGTTATAAAAATTTTTATTATAAATTGGTGTTGTAATGAATGTGATCAATGACATGAGGCTTACAAAAATACTAGAAATATTATAAATTTTACAAGAGAATTATAAAGATATATCACCAATCACAAATATTTATTCAAAAATGCATTCAATAGTTTGTTAAAATCTACCTATCATATTCATTGTTACATCAAATTATAAAAGTTATGAAAATCACCATACACTCTTAGTGCAGTAATTACTCTGCAAGTATAAGTTCTTATGGGGTGTGGGGGGCAATGGCCAAGATTTAAGTCTCTAGAAAACAGTTTCGCACACATATACACTTAGATTAGGTTAAAGTATGATTTTTTTTCTTGTATAAAAATAATTAAATAAATAAAAGTTATGTAGTAAAATTTATAGTATTTTTAACATTTTTCTATTTGAATTACTTATAATTAATAACACGTCTATTTGTAAGACTTATTTATTTAAATTTGTCTTATTTTTATCTCTAGTATTACTTAATTCTTTGAGTATTCTTAATAGTGATGAAAAAAATATGTAAACTAAAATATTTTAATATTTCCCAAAAATATTTATATATAAAAAATAAATAAATAAAATTTTCCCTAAATTAGGGGCCTTCTCTTGTAAGGGGGCCCGCCCTGGAGCGGGCAACTTGGTAAGTGCCACATTAATTGCTGGCTTTCATTAGGATTTTCCCAGGTGCACATTGTGTGCCATATTGCAAGCTGAGAGCTGGATCCAGCAACAAAGGCCTATACATTAGATTTGGGTTAGCATTAGATTAATTTAGGTATCACTTTTCTGTGCTATGCTGCTGAAGCTGAGAGCATTGTAGAAGGCTATTAATGTGTGAAGTTCATTGGTGCTTGAAGAGTAGTCTCTATGTTCTACTTTTCCTAGTGGGTACAGAATGAGAAGTTTCATAGCCTTCTGTCAATGAAAGAATCTTTTGAACTGGGGCGCAATGTTTCTTGACAAGAAGAAATTGAGTGATGGGGGTTATGCCTTATCTCTTTTTAGGCATTGTAATACTTCATTCACTGTTGTAGCCTATTGGATTGCTTCCTTTTAATAGTTTCTCCAACGTTGTAGTTTTTAGGCTTGCTTCCTTGTAATAAGTAGAAAGTTCTATTAAACCATGGTTTATCTCGCAATCTCTCTCTATCTCTCTCTCATCCAACTATGGTTTTACACTATCTTTAGATGCTGTAGAAACCATTGTGGAAAACAAACGCACTTTTTTGTATGGTTGCAAACCTTATAAATAAGCGGAAAAAATCATTTCATGGAAAATTGCTAATATTTCTTACTACTCCAATTAATTATATGGATAGAGAATTTCATTCACGAAACTAGACTTAAAATTGTTCTCTTTTTTTTTTTTTTTTTTTTTTTTTTTTTTTAAGAAGAAAAAAAAGGGTGGGGTAGGTGTTTTCTCTTCTATAATCATTTGGGAGTATCATATGGAATAAAAGTTCTTAAATTTGGATTTTATGCTAAAAAGGTGAAAATTGTAGGTTTGAGTTAAAAAAAAAAAGATAAAAGGTGGTTTTAAGAGAGAGGTGTCATGTCAACAATACTTCTACACAAATTTTAGGTAGTGAGTTGTTGATTTTAAGTTGAACTTACTATTGAGGGTCCGTTTGGATAGAACTTATTTTGCTGAAATTGAAAACACTGTAACAAAATAATTTTTAAATATGTGAATAATGCTGTGGGACCCATTTTTAATATTTTTTTTAATAAAGTGGTTGTGGGTTTCATGAACTGTGTGAACAATGCTGCTATAGTACGTGAACAGTGCATTTTGTCTCTAAAAGCAGAAAAAAGTGCAGGAAAAAAGAAGAAGAAGAAGAAGGAAACGCAAAACGCTGAACGCGGACGCGCAATACAAACACATACTAAAATTATTTTTTTGCTTACCAATAACAGCACTAAGGATTTGTTATGGACATAGCATTTCTCAACTTAAAATAGTAGCATTTGTCAATTTAAATATAGTACATTGTTTTATTTTCCCTATATCTTATTTTGGTACATCAAACTGTAACCAAAACTCCCTACATTTGAGTGCGAATATTCATGAGTTCAATCGCATTAAACTAAGCTATCAACATCTTCCCTATTGATCTTCTAATTACTAGAAACACTGCCAAGGAGAGGAGCAACATCAAAGTCGCTTCCCATCTTCTTAACTGTGTAAGCTCTAGAAGGGGAACACCAGCAAAGAATCTGCAAAACCTCCCTCATTGAAGGCCGATTTGTAGGTAATCTGCTAGTGCATTTGAGTCCTAGTTTAAATACCATAGTCATCTCTTCCAAGTAACATGGTTCCTTGATTTCATCATCTAGGGCATCGGTAATAGACTTTCCTTCACTGCTGTGTCGCAATGCCCATTCTGCCAGATTCATGTTCTCATCGTTGGGTTCTCTTCCAGTGACAAGTTCAAGAAGTACAATTCCAAAACTGTAGACATCAATCTTCTCATTGACCTTTGTTATATAGGCGTACTCTGCAATGCAAATCACAAAAGGATATGTGCAGATGTGTTAGATATTGGATAAAACACTGAACATAACTATTTTTAAATACTCCTACATAAGTGTTTTTATATGCTTGAACTTTTGAGACAACTAGTAAATTATTAATAAGATGCTCTTACCTGGGGCAAAGTAACCAAAAGAGCCTGCAACAGCAGACATTGTACGAGACTCTCCATGCTTTTCTAACATCTTTGCTAACCCAAAATCAGCTATGCTTGCTTTGAACTCAGAATCCAACAAAATGTTGCTAGACTTCACATCTCGATGAATGATTGGAGGAGAACAGTCATGGTGCATGTAACTTAGGCCTTGTGCTGTGCCAATTGCAATCTGCAACCTTCTTGGCCAATTCAAGACCATCTGATGCGCCGAATTTATCCCTGTTGATGATTTTCTCTTCTTTCCATGGAGCCATTTATCCAGACTGTGATTTCCCATGTACTCGTAAACAAGAAGCTTTGAGTTCTCACTTGAAATACAGCACAACAACTTTACTATATTGGAATGCCTAACCGTGCCCAGTATTTCAACCTCTGCCAGAAATTCTTTCTCAAGCTTGTGATCTAAAGTCTTGTTATTCCAAATACTTTTCACAGCAACAAATTGGCCTGGATGGTCAATGGGAATCCGGTATACTTTCCCTGATCCACCACTTCCTATAATGTTGTTTTCAGTCAAATTCGACAGAATGTTCAAATCTGTGAAATTCAATCTCTGGAATGATGTAAGCTTCCATGTTGCCAGATTGCAATGGTGCTTTTTCCTCCGGTAGTCACTTAACTTATATAAGCTTAATAGAATAGCGACTAGGAGAACTACAAGGACAAGAACTAGAATCATGGCAAGGTAGATAGAGGGCATTTTATTATGGTTGGAATCAAGGGTTTTGGTGTAACAATTTGGAAGGTGTAGAATTGGACTACCAACACATAGATTGGAATTATTCGAGAAGCTGTTTTCGTATGCAAGGTTGTTAAGCTGATCTGGGATTTTTCCAGAGAGTTGGTTGTAGGACAAGTTGAGTGAATTAAGCATCAAATTGCCAAATGCAGATGGGATTTCACCGGACAATTGGTTGTGTGACAAGTCCAAGTAATTGAGATGAGGTAAAGACCCAATCACTCCTGGGATTTGGCCAGAAAGCTTATTTCTTGAGAGGTCCAAAGTAGTTAATAACTTCCATGAGATGATCTCTGATGGAAGCTTACCAGAAAGTTGATTACCACCCAGAAAAAGAGAATCAAGATGAGAAAGACTAGTTAATTCTGCTGGAATTTTTCCGGATATCAAGTTGTTTCTTGCATCAAAGACAACCAACTGCACCCAGGAAGAGATTCCAACAGGAATTTCACCTGAAAATCTGTTGTTACGAATTTCTACCCTTGACAAATTTGAAGCCAACTTACTTGGAAGCCCACCCGAAAACAAGTTATCACTTAACATCAAGCTTGATAGATTGAATAATGTCCAAGTACCAGAAGGAACCTCACCTGAGAAATTGTTTCCCTCAAGCCGAACTATAAGCAAAGTAGGACAATTTCCAACCCATTTCGGCACTTCCCCGCTGAGATTGTTGGAAAATGCAACCAGTCCTTGCAAAGCACCTCCATCGCATAAATGTTCCGGCAATTGACCACTTAGTTGATTCTCCGAGACCTCAAATGCTTCCAACTTCGAATACATGCCTAATTCCGGTGGCAAAGTTCCACTCAACTTGTTTCTGAAAACCCCAAAATCAATCAGACGTGGTAGTTGGCCTATACCTTTTGGAATCTCACCGGTCAGTTGATTCTCAAACAAATGCAACAGTGTCAAATTTCGTAACTTGCCAAATCCTTCAGGAATAGAACCATTCAAGTTGTTTGTAGAAACATCAAAGCTCTCCAAACTTAATGACGCTTCAATCGAGCTCGGTATCTCACCAGACAATCTATTAGCAAAGAGAGACACGAACTTTAAACTCTTTATCAAGAACAAACCGCTAGGAATAGCACCTACCAAATCGTTATATGCTAAATCCAAGTGCTCCAGGCTCGAAAAATTCGAAAAATAATGTGGGATTTGGCCAATCAAATTAGAACTCGTCATCCACAAATACGTCAACTTCCTCAACCGTCCAAACTCTTCTGGCAAAGCTGTAGGCACAAACTTATAATTCTGAGCCATGAACAAAACTTCAAGATTGGCCAAGTTACCAATTTCCTTTGGCCATGTGCCGTTGAACTGGTTTTTATGGAGTTTCAACGTTTTCAACTCTGTCATGTTCCCGATCCCTTTTGGGATATTGCCTGAAAAGTTGTTGGCTCCGAGGTCTATGTATTGGAGAGTTCGAATCCGGTATATGTCTTCTGGGATTGGACCCACAAAAAAGTTTTCAGAGAGATCAAGATATTGGAGCTTGGAACAATTGTATAGGACTGTTGGAAACTCTCCTGGGATGTAATTCCAGGACAAGTTAAGGAAAGCTAGGTTCTTGAGATCACAAATTGTTGATGGGATTTTTTTGGTTATGTTTATGTTTTGGAGGAATATTCCGGTGACCGAACCTTCGGCACATTCGATCTCCGGCCAATTGCACGGTGAGGATGAGGAGTTCCATGACTGGATAGACGGTGGATCACCCCACTGCTGTTTCAGGCTGAGTAGGATGGCTTGTTCGGTGTTTGGGGATTGTGAATTTACTCGAAAGGGTATGAAGATTAGGAGAAGGATAAGGAGGGGTAGTGGGGTTTTGAGAAATGGTAAGGGTAGTTTCGTCATTTTGGGTGGAGTCAGTTACTCACTCCGTTGTTTCGGTTGAGTACTTTCCCGGGAAATCCAACGGTCAATATTCAAATGTGGTGAGCTGAGCTTACAGACAGTCGTGAAGTAAACTGCATTTGTATTGAGATACACGTGAAATAATGACCCAAAAACTTAGTGCGTTTATCACGTAGTACCATATGGCACTAGAAAAAAGTGGTTTGTATAAAAAAGAATAGTCAAAGTCGACACAGTTTTGTTCTAAGACGTACAGTCATGAAGTAAACTCCATTTGTTTTGAGATACACGTGAAATTATACAAAAACTTGGTGCGTTGATCACATACTACTACCATACGGCACTGGAAAAAAGTGGTTTGTCCAAAAAAGAATAGTCAAAGTAAATACGCTGGAGTTTTGTTCCAAGACGCATGTACATTATTTTATTATCACTTTCAGGTGGACCTAACAGGGACTATTTTTTTTTTTGAAAAAGAATATCTTTTTGTTAACTTGGACTTCAACGGCACGATCTGTTAATATGAAGGTTCCCCGTTGGTGTTCTAAATTTCTTTCTAGACTTTCAGTCAGTTTAATTTCTGAATTTCTTTGATAAATTATTTTGCTGAGTGTTTAATGTTAAGGTCCATTTCCTCCGCCTAAACTAGGACACTATCTTGATTAGTTTTTTGACTCTATATTGGGTTATTATGACTTAGTTTTGTGGTTTGTTTAGCTCAGTGAAAAGTGATTAATTGAAACTTATAATTTTAAACGTGCCAGTTTAAATCTCATACTCTTTCATCGATCATTGTGTTGAATGATAGTCTTAAGTTTATTATAATGGGTCATGCTAACGAGTGCTTCTCTTCTAGGGTAATAGTTAATAATTTATTTTAGAAAAATTTTGACATAGTTTTTATGAAAAATGAAAAAATTATTAAAATATTAATTTTTTTTCTTTTCTTATAAAAATTTTCTTTAAATGAATTGTTAACTAATATCCTAAGAGCGCACAATAATAAAAGTGTGGGGTTTGAAGAATCACATTTGAAAGTATAGGATTTATTATTTTTGAGAGTCAAAATTATTAGATTTAATTTGTCACAAAGATAAAACTGTTAGATTTTTTTTTTTTGTTATACTTTCCCCTTTATTCTAAAAAATGGAGTCTACTTGATATCTTTGTTTATTTATTTTCTAAATAAAAAGGAGATAAGGTAAGATTTGATTATTCTTTTTTATTGTTAGGCAAAGAGCATAGGTTTTGATCTCAGTCTTATGATTTTTGAATGAATTATATCTTTAAAAAAAATGATATTTTAAAAAACATTTATATATAATAAATAAGAAAGAAATTATCCAAATGAGTCTAAATCTTTTGTCTCACTTTTCCTTTTCCACTCTATTCTCCACCAATAAAAACTTATCACATGTTCTCCTAATTAATTAAATACTATCATTAATTAATAATGATAGTATTAATAAGTCAATAATGATAGTATTTAATTAATTAGATAAATATGTGGTAAGTTTTCATTGGTGGAGTATAGAGTGGACTAGGAAAAGTGGGATAGAAGATTTGGAACATAAAGTTTTCATTAGTTGTAACATAAAGTTATAGCATTAGTAATAATTTGTTTTGATCCATGAAAATAAACAATTTAATAATTCTAACATCTAATTTTTATTTATTTATTTTGACCAACATCTACATTTAATAATATTACGTCCAAACAAAAAGAGAATATGTTTTAATAAGATGGAGATTGCACGCATGCGTGATTATACAGCAGACTGGAAAAAAAAAAAAAAAAAAAAAAGAAATCACGCGTGTAGTTTTTTTTTTTTTTAATATAAAATTTTTCTGGTTATAGTCGCAAAGGGTTTAAAATATAAAACTTTGGGATCATTGTTCTGGAAGTTTAGCACAAGAGATTAGGCTTAAGATAAAATAGTGGGCATATATAAAATCTTATAAAAATTTATTAATTTAATTGTTGTGAAAATTATTATATTTATAGTATTACCCAAATATATTATATCTTGTGTAGTACAATTGCAAATTACCTTATTAGATAGTCCACCGCCAAAGAGCATCGATTAGCTAGTCTATACTCTATAGCATCATTTTGTTTATTTGATTTTTTTAATACAAGTATACACTAAGAAGGGGGAAATGACCTATTCCCATCTCTAACTTCATGAGGAAAACTCAATGAAAGAGAGAAGAGATTTTAAAAGATTCATCCTAACAAGAGGCGACCTAACGGGTAAAATTATTGGAAAAAAAAAATTACATCTCCATTAAAAAGAACTTAAAAAAAAAAAAAAAAAATTATACAAAGAATCACAGCCCCGAGAGGCTTGAGTGCAGAAATGTGCACTGATGAGTAATTAAAAGCAACACTCGTCCAAAACACATTTTTATAATGAAAGTATCTCATCCAAAGGTCAAAATGTCACCAACAAACCGTTCTGATCACATGATATATCTAAAGTATACTTGTCCAAAATGACAGTCACTCCGCAGTCACACAAACCAAATCATTACTTAGATATCATAGATGAAGATCACTCCTCCAACCCACTACAAAGAACATGGGAACGATTTCCAAGTATATATCTTGCTCCCACTAATACCATATTCACTTATCCTATAAGGAAGGTGGTGAGAATCAAGGGAAACATGATCCACTCAAGATATCCTATATAAAGACCAGACCTTTTTCATTTCAAGGTACGCCCAAAAAAATCTTAAGTCTTACATATTTAGAGTTTTTGGAGATCTTTTGTGAGATTCTAACTTAATCATTAGAGGATTTTTAGTTAGCACCACACAATCAGCTCACTGATTTCTTGTATCATTATGCGGTGCTCTATTAGGTGTTGTTAGGTTCTAAGACTTTAGGATCTAATGTATTAGAATTTCAATTTATATTATGTTGGCAAACCATAATCAAAACATAAAGTCTAGGTCTAGACTTGCTCAAAGTGTGTTTACTTGTAAAATTAGAATCAAGTGATTGCAAAAATTATTGGACTTAATTTGCAAGGCTCGATCAATCGAAAATTAGACTCAATCAATCGAACCATATGCAGATTTATTTTTCTTGTAGAAATTTCAATTCAGCCTAAGCCCGTTTGACGTGTAGGGTTTTCTGTTTTACTCCAAGTATAAAAAGAAAAACCCTAACTACATTTTAAAGGTCTTTTTGGTGAGTTGTGTGTTAAATCTTTTGTGAGATCAAAAGTGTTTACCTTAAAATACACACTTAAGGTACATTAGGAATAGTAATCTTTATTACTGGGAATTGATTACATTATAATAGAATAATTATTACTATTCATAAGTTTGGTTGTTACATATGGAAAGTTTGTAAAAGATGATATATAAGGAAACTTTATATTTTTGAAAATATATTAAATTTAAAACCTATTATATGCACTAAAGAATAGCAATTACATCCATTTTAAATAGAAATAGCTATTCTTCAATTTAAAGAATAGTTATTCCAATGTAATAACTAATCCATGTAATAAAGATGTAATCAAATGACTGAATTGATATTACACATGAATACCTATTCCATTACTGGAGCTATTACAGCATACCAAACGTACCCTTAGGGTTATCAAAATCAAGATTCAAGTTAAGAACTTGGTGATCTCTTCAGTTGCTGCATAAAGAACTTTAAAGAAGATCTGAAATCTTTGAGTAGAGTCTCAAAGTCACAGGTATGAAAACTTGTGGTTGCAGTGGATTAAAGAAAGAAGTAGTCCATAAACTCGGAGCTATCACGTGGTCGTGGTAGTAAATTTTTTATTTGAGGTAACAATAGGGTGTTAATAGTCCAAGTTCTATTGTACAAATTTCAATTCTTTCATAGTGAATCTGTTTTACCTTGAGGATAGTTAGGTTAAATCATCTCTAAGTTTTTTACTGATTAGGTTTTCCTGAGTTATCATATCGTTGTATTTTTTATATTTCCGCATTATTTATATGATATAATTTTATTGTGTTAACCTAGAACTGAATAATTTATCTAAGTAATCTCTTAGCTAAATAACTAGGTTAAACAATTTGTATTAAGGGGTCTAAAAACATACAGGTGTGTTTAGCCATATCTTATCCTTAATCCCACGAGGATCCTGGTAGCATTACTTGAATACTTTGTGCTCTCAAGGATTTGAATATAAGATGTGGATTTGAATAATACTATGGGAGTAAACTTTTGCCACTGGATCATTCACCTTTGGTGGTGTCTAGACCTTCATTTAGTTCTTAAAAAGTACGAGAATAAAGAATGTGAAAGAGAAAAGGAAAAGAATATATGTATTTTGTCATGGAAGGAAGGAATAAAAGTCTCTCAACAAATCTAAGGTTATGGCCAGTTGGCCACTAGGAAAAAAGAAAAGTAAAGGTCATCTGCATCATTTGTCTAATATGTAGATACAATGTACTTCTAGTTCTGGAGTATTGAGATCTATGGGATTACTGATTACATTCACTACTAATCAATGATAACCTTTTTGTTAGCAAAAGGTAGAATATCTAAAAGAAAAATTAGAACCGCAGTATTGCAAATTTAAAATACATTTACACAATTACACAAATTGATGTGATCTGTACATAAATGAAGAATTACTACTAAGAAGTCAATCTAATAGAACAAATATATTTATGTCCATTGTAATTTATTGGGTTTAGACTGACTTGAAGTTAGCTATCGAACCCCAAAAAATATCCTTTATGCATCAGCTTTAGAACATACTTGTGAGAGGCCTACATAAATATGCAGGCCCACACAAAATACGCGAGCCTTTTATATTTTATCAACGACTGACTAAAAATTTGTTATTTTCCTCTAGCCCAGGTTCAAAGTTCAAACTTCAAAGTAATGCTGCCATATAGGGCGTTGATCTAATAGAAGACAAATTGTATTTTTGCTTACCCAGAAATTCTCTTGATATCTATATTAATTCTTTTTCGCTGGTTTTTTTTTTTTTTTTTTAATTTTTATTTCTTTATTCTATCATGTGGTTTATTGAGTATATACCACTCATTATTAGTCAAACTTCGAGACGATGAAGTACCTTTTGGATGTTTCCTGGCTGGCTTCCGTACTGTTAATGCTAGTCTCACATGTCCACTAATTGCTCCCCATTCCATAAGGCACTATAACAACCACACCTATTATGATTTTTTATTGGAGCCGATGCCAAACACAATACATTTGACTTAAGTTATCTTAGTGAAATAAAAATGAGTTATTTTTAAGTAAATTATATTTTTATTTTTAAGAAGATAAGTAAATTATACTAATTTCATTGGTTTAATTTGGATGATACTTCCATCTTTCTTTTAAAAGGGAGAGTATTCCACTTCACGATCAACTTTATGATTGTGTGTTACAATTTGCAACCTCCTGAACTCTAAGCCTCTAAGTTCATTGAAAATTTGACACTAGGCAGGGCTAATTTGTGATCTCCAATATATTGGGGGTGGAGGGAATAAACTCGTATCTATGATAAATTGATAATTAAAATACATAGAGATCAAACTTTGTAGCAAGACAAGACAATAACAACAACTTTCTCATAAAATCCCAATTCCAAAAATTTGATCTTGGCACCAATCTACTAAGTAGAGCATGTTCCATTGTGTAAAAAAAGGAGTATATACCTCTCTAGGATAGGATTGTATATGCAGTTTTTTCACGTTTTTTCACATTGTAAATCATATTGTTATAATCTGAAAAGTTGTTACTCATACTGATACTTGCAACTAAAGTAAACCACATAATATCCACAACCTAAGAACCATAAAACAAAATCTAAAAGTTTTTGAGAGAAAGGTGGAAAGAAAAAAGATGTTCTATTTCCACAATTTGCACAAATAAAAGAGGCTACACTCTTTTTGTAAGCCACTAGCCTATATTACATAGGAGTGAATCATATTAACTATGGTCATGTCCACTATGGTGACATGACTGTCCAAATTCTAACACAGCTTTTATTGGGGTGGGTCTTGTATTCTTTACTTCCTCCTTCTTGGTAAATTTTAAGCTAAAGAAGAGTTAGTTCCAGAGCAATTTTAGTCGATTCTTTCTGGTAATGATATCTCATACCATTTTAGTCATTGTAGTCAGTTCAAATTACCCAAAATTCAATTTTAGGCTACGCACGGTCAAAATGGAGCAGGAAAAACAAAGAAAGAAAAAGGAGGTATCAATTGTACAATGAATCAAACATGAAACACCTAGAAGAAAGGCAAGTAGGCAACTTTAATGTCCTGCCAATTTCCCCTCTGCTTCTTACTAACTCTCGCGCGACTAGTGAAACATTTACCCATAGAACGGTCATAGAGAAGCTAATTGTTTAAGCACACATAATCTAAGGCATCAATCTAGAAGAAGTTACATATAATTCGAATAGAAGAATATGACACATTTGACAATAAAGCTCCGGTCATGTAGTGCACCGTAATAATACCTCATCCATACTCATTAGAAATTTATTGATTTTTTTTGTCTCTTTGTTGGACATTTTTTGCAACCCAAAACTCTTGCTAAATGGATTGTCCTTTGGTTACTATCGGGCAATCCAAACTCATGCCTGCAAAGTGCAAACACAAGAGAGAGGCAGAGCAAGATATCGCTTCCAATATGGCCTGAATTGATTCATCCAGTGACCTGTGGGCTTAGTATTAATATTTACTAATTCAGCAAAATATATGTGTATATATATATATATTTATTTAATACCATTGGAAAGTGAACTAGTTAAATTTCATAAATTTACTGACCATGTTAACCAGAGTATTGTTAAATCTATGAAGAGGATCACTTATCCAAATAGAACCGTATCTAGTAGAAATAATGCTAAAATTAGAGCACAGTCGAGGTCAATCAATAAAGTACAGGTAGAATATAAGTTAGGGAGGGGGAGAACCTGATGTGTTATTCCTTTCTCTTATTGGTAAGTAAATGGAAACTTTAAATCAATGGGAAGGAAAAGTGACTTTGTGAAGAAAGATTTATGCGATTATAAGGCTAATGCAGAATAATTATTTGAAAAATTGATGAAGTATTGCCTGTTTCAATTTTGGGTACCCTTTTGTATTTATACTAAGGGGAGATTGAGTTGTGGAAATTGCGAACATTTTTTTTTAGACGAGAATTGAGTTATAGTGGCAATCTTGTAAAAATAACCAATAAGTGAAGTACACTCTCATGACTTGTCTTTATCAAGTCTGACCATAGTTAAGGCCAACGACTCTTCCTGAAAATCAGTTTATGTTCATTTGTACTCCACACATACAAACATACTAACACTCACACATCTTCTTCACCTTGCTCATCCCAGAACTCTTCTTCACTTTTGTCTCTTTCTTTGCCTCTAGGTCTTAAATCTAAAGAAGAACATCGAGTTAGAGAATTGAATATGAGACATGTGTTAGAGTTTTGAGTTATGAGAATTGAGTTGCCAGTGATGCTAAAACCAAATAGGGCTTGAACTTTTTGGAT
Source organism: Quercus variabilis (assembly GCA_030445155.1). Lineage (NCBI taxonomy): Eukaryota > Viridiplantae > Streptophyta > Magnoliopsida > Fagales > Fagaceae > Quercus > Quercus variabilis. The sequence continues at coordinate 37,274,705 of CP129456.1, forward strand.
GGGGATTTGTTTGTAAAAATAGATGATAACACAACTTTCTCACTTGGGGTAGGCAAAAAAGATATTATGTTATACCATCTCCTGTAGAGTGCTTGCACAAGTGAAAGTGGGGCTCTTGGGGGATAGGGTAGCTTAGGGTTTTTGGGCATTTAATGCTAAGTACTACTGAGATGAATCGAAAATTTTGGGTAGTTAATGTTTGGTTTAGCAGTTAGAAAAGCAAGATTAATCTTAGGCGAGATTTAGAGAAGTATACATTTAGGCCAGGTAAATCTTCATGCAACCTAGGGGTAGCTAGCTTGTTAATTTGTTGGTCCCAAAAAGCCCAATAACGTATAATGAAGATTTTTTCTTTTTCATTTTTGCTTTGTTATGAGGCCCAATACATTGTGGTGGATTGCGATTTTTATTCGGCATTGAATCCAAAGGTTACAGTGCCATCCATGGGACTTGGTGGCCCAAAACCCTTTCAATTTCATTTATTACTGATATCATTGGGCTTGGTCTGAGTAGAGCCCACACAGAAAAGCCCTAAATACTTCGTGGTAAGTCTACATGCTTTATTAAATACTTGATGCCAATAACTTGTGTTTCTGAATTTTAGCATGTTTCCAATTCCATTGATTGTTGTTGTTGTTTGTTTGTTTTTTTCCAAAGGGTCTATTGGCACATAAGTTATGACTATAAGCTATATTAGGACGTACCGTTGTCTTTCATTGTTTAACTTCTGAGTGGTCATTGACCAAATGATATTCTCTCTTTTATTTATTTACTTATTTTTAATTTTTATAATTCAGTAGTTGAAGGATAAGAAATTTATACCTAGACATCTTTATTAGAAATACTTAGAAGTTAGAAGTACCACTTGAACTACAAAGGCCTTGACAACCAAATGATGTTGATAATTAGTAGTCAGCAAACCGAGGAGATTGCTTTTGTTCCATTAAAAATAAAATTATAGTGGAATGCATGGATCAACTAGTATCAACAGAAGAAAAAGAAAAGAAAAGGAAATGAAGAATACATGATGGGGAATATTGGAGCGGTTACCACATAATTAGCACATTAGTTTCATTATTTTGTGAGAACTTTGCTGCAAAAATTGAGAGGCAAGATCGTTTCCCAATTTCACCACACTATAAGCAACCAAGAAATTGAGAAAGAAAATCCTTACATGTCTCTTAAATAGTTATATATAAACATAGCAGCTTATTGATCATAATTGCTTATAGGTTCTGAATCACTGTTTGAACTGGAAAGGCTTGCTGGCATGAAGACCCTTATTTAATCCTTGGATGGCACCACATGCTGCAGCCAATGAAACAAGAAAGCAAAACAAGCTCAAGATTTGAAGCCCAAACCACTGAAATGTTCGTTTCCTAATCTTTTTTCTGAGCAATGTACATCTCCACTGGGAAATAGACCGCAACTGGCCAGAACGCAATGGCTCCAAGAATTGAAAGCATCTCATTGAAAAAGGGCATAGCCATGGCAAGAACTGTTATTATCACCACAAAAATTGTTCTCCAAATTAGCCTTAAGAAGTTGATACTAAATCTTATTTTGCCAATGTTTAATGGGTACTCCACAGCTACGAACTTTGAGTTAGGCCACCTCATGCTAGCCAATAATTCTAACATGCGGAAGACTAGTTGCCTAATTACCTGTCCACAAATATTCAATATGAAAGATAATCTAACAACTTAATTTTCAACTTGCTAGGGAAACAAAATTTTCTTTTTGTTAAGATATCAAATTGTGATTAGAGTAACATCATTTTTATATAAGTTTATTAATGACATCACATTTATTATACACCAATCATAATAAATCAGGCTAACGATTGTGAAAGATTTTGCAATTCTAAACTTATTGCTTAATTTTACATTGTATATCAAAACCAAAATGAAAAAATGAGTGAAATTATTCAAGGCACCCAATATACTACACATTCCTTTTTTTATAAAGGTGAGTATCATATGTGAGTTTCACATATAAAACCCACATTATTTTTTGTGCAGTTACAGTATATTGGAACTTATGACATTCTTTCCATGATAAAATTAATATTAATTACCAGGAAAAAACATCAATTAGTTTCTTATATAGGCAAGATTCGAGCTCAAGAACTTTACCGAAAGGTCCAAAACCAACTAAAATCTACATTTATATTTGATGAAGAGGGGGAACTAGATGCTGAGATGGTCTGAAATTAGAATGTTGTGTAGAAATTTTGAATCATAGGTTTGGCTAATTTTAAGTTATGAAGTATGATTTTAGCTTCTCAAGGTGAATGTCTTTGGATTATCGGACAACTGGTTTTGGCAAGTAAGATTTGTTGTTTGTAGGTTTTATTGATTAGAGGCGTGTTCTGAGGATTTTGATTAAAAAGATTAGATATTATCCAAGAAAATAAAATAGAAATTAAACATAGATTTGGAATGCTTGAAAGAAAGAACCTGATATGATCCCAATAGGTGCACCACAATCATGATATTGCCCAAGTCTATCAACCAGAAGGGCTCGTAAAACCCAAAGCCAGTCAGCATGTTGCCCCGTGCCTCGTTCCCAAATGCAGCATAGCCAAGGCAACCGCACATGAGGAAGAATACTGTCATGGTCGAGATAGCTATTTTGTTAGCCTTCTTCATCACTTTATTTTCAGGTGGTAATGACTTTAAAGTGTCCTGAAAATATAATTAACAAGAAATGAATGTCAAAAAATTTCTTGTAATATAATCAAATAAACTGAATTTGCTTGAAATAAGAAATCCAAATAAGAATCTGATGCTTCTTAAATAAAAATAAAAATTAAGATCATATTATTTTTTTTAAAATAAGATCACCTTACGACTTAATTACATGTAAAAAGAATGGCCTTTAAATTTTGATATTATTATAAATTATTTAATTTTGTTAAATTATTAATTATCTGATTTTTTTTTTTTTTTTTGGAGAAGAAAGTCATTGCATTTCATTGAAAAGAAAATCAATCGTGATTGGTGAAAAGAACAGGAAGCAAGTGTGAAGGAACATCCTCCATCCACACTGAATAACCTCTAATATGTCTAGCACATGTTTAACTAGGTCGTGCATTACTGAATTGCCAAGTCTACTTAAATTATTAGGAAGTGATGATTTAATTACTAAACTATAATTCTAACAATTCCTTTCATTTTGTGGGGGCATAAACTCCCCCATAATAAATGAGGTTCAATAAATGAGATTTTTAATATTTTAAAATGGAGGCAGAGTTAAAACATAAGTTGAATTCAAAATTTTCTGCCCTAATATACTATATAAATTACTAGTTATCCAAAATTTTTAAACTGTTAAAAAATTGTAAATTTAATCATTTAATCATAATTCTATCAAACTTTGAGTATTGCGAATGCAATAATGAAAAGGGAGGGGGAGGGGGTGAGTGTGGGAGATCAATGAAAAAAAATGAGAGAGTGGTAGGTCTTACTTGGACATCGATCGCAATAAAAGTATAAGCGCAAGCAAGGGCAATGTTTCCCAATGCTGTGCACACCCTCCAAACTTTTTTTGCTTGAGATACATCAACCCCTACTTCCACTCCAATCATAGTGGCTCTCCCCCTTGGCCTTGTACAAATCCCAGTTTTTACACCCCCCCCCCCCCCCCCCCTCAACCAAAAAAAAAAAAAATCTGAACAAATAGCACAAGGTAAAACAAGGAAACAAATATCCTGCTAGGTTTATCAAAAAAATATCCTACTATTTCATTTTTAATATACTCCAAAATATATTTTAGGAGTGTTTATTTGGTACAATTTATTTTTTAGTTATTTGATAAAGCTATATATATCAAAATAATTTAGAGAAACTGTACTTTGAATAATGTTATAGGGGTGATAGGCCTAGGAGTACATATTTATGTATATATTGGGTCAGGAGCTCAATTCGATGATATTAAGTAGTCCGAGGACGGGTAAACATCTTCCTAAGAATCCATGTTGGTAAGTAAAGAGGTTAAGTCTAATCATGGTCATCCAAGAAGGTGGTTTGAGGATGAATGCCTCCTCGGCTAAGCAAAGCCGAGGTCGAAAGGTACGGCATGACATTAAAAGCAACGTCGTTCCGAACAATTCCACTAATGAGGATAAGTATCAAGAAGGAACAGGATATAGGGAGGCTATGAAAAATCTAAAGGGAAAGCTACTATCATCACATTAAATGCTCTACAGCTAACTTTCTAGCCGCATTAATAAAGAAGTGATACATGAACAGTAACTTTTAGCCTTACAGCTAATACCCAAAGACTTCAGGAAGGTACTGATGGGATAAGAATCAATACCAACAATCTAGTTTGCACGTGGAAGGTGGAGATGAAAGGGGAAGATAATATAAAATGAAAGAGATACCCTGAGAGATAAGGATCAATAAATTAAGAGAAAAACACTGTAGCAATCAAAAGTGGAATTTATAATCAAACTTGAGAGAAATATATAAGAACTAATCTCCTCGAATTGTACTGATGACGATTTGCTTGATATTAAACCAATCTATCTTCATTTTCTTGTCATCTAGATTCACTTTACTTGTTGTCTAACTCATTAAAACCCAGTTTTTCAACCTACTCTCTACAAATTCATTGTATTGAGCTCTTTGGGCCTAGATTCTCATAGCTTTTAGGCTTAGAACTCAAATCCGGTTCTTACAAATGTGTTATGCTAAATTCATAGGGTTGGGTACTTACAAAATATAGATGAGATCATGGTGTACATAATTGGAGAAATTTTATATGTATTTTTGGGAGAATTTTCCATCAACCTATTACATGGTAATGAAAAAGACCTTCAACATGCAATATTAATCCAATAACCTATTTAATTTGCAGTCATTATCCTGATTAAAATAAATGTATATAGTCATTTCAGTTGGTTAAATGCGATTCCTCTAAAACATTTGAATGAAAACTTTTAACATTTTCTTTACATGATCATGGAATGTTTTATGATAAAAAGAAAAACTTGTCTATATATATATTTTTTGGATGTGTGGAACTTGTCAATAATTGTGCCAAAAGAAAATAGGAAGGAGGAAAAAGAATGAATATTACCCGAGATGACCCTTGCAAAGGAAAGTCCAATCCCTATACTCGCATAACCGAAAGACATAATTGCTGCCACACTGGACAGCCATGACAATTCATGAAAGTTTGGGATTTGAGACAATAAAATCTCAAAAATCCCCAATGCAATCATGTATGGATTGTTGGAAAACTTGCATGGAGCTTCATGGCCTCTTTTGTGGAAGCAATGTGATTTATGTATAGCCCTACAATATACAGCAATACTCGTATATAGTAACAATTAGATAGGTCTCAACACAATTATACTGCTAGAGAAAGTGTAGCAGTTTTCACTTTCCATATATGCAAAGGGAAACTTACACCATGCTTGTAGATGTTGTTATGGTATAGCCGATCAAAATTCCAATAAGGCTCATATTTTGGACCTACCCACAAGCCATGTTCATTTCTCCACCTAATCATTTAGAACATAAAAAGGAAAAAAGACAATTTCAATAAATTTAGACAATGAAACTGTAGGTATTAATTTTACAATTTTTGGTGTATGCTTTAAAATTACCTAAGATGTTTTGGACAGCCTCCATTTATGTGTAATTTCGATTCCCAGTAACTAGGTCTGGGCACCTGTAACAATCTGCTAAAAGATTAGCAGTATATAATGTAATCGCTGCAAAAATTAAGACAATGCTTATGCCGAAAATCCATCCGAGTTGTGCCACACTCTAGGCCAGTGAGAGAACCCCAGTGCTTATCACCAGCCGAAAATCCCTATACTCTATCTATTATATTATTGTTAATGTAACACCAATCACATTCATTATCATTTTGAAAGGAAAAAGAATTGTAATTTTTTTTAAGCTTTTGTATTTTCCATCTCTTTTACCCTTAAAAGGAAGACCGTTTATGCTGTCGCATTAAGTATTTTTTTCACCTTTTATTGAGGGGTGTGTCATGAAGTGGGTTCCCTTAAAGTGTGTGGGTTCATACTTCATAGGTGTGTGGATCTAAATTTTAATAGAATTTGGAATGAGTTTGAGATCTATATATTTTAATAAATTCATATTTTGAAAATATAATTTCAACTCAAACTTTTTTTTTCCCATTTTTAAGTAAGTTTACCGAAAAAAAAGTAAGTGCACCAAAATAAACCAAATGGATCGAAGTGGACCGAATGGATAGAAATAGATCAAAACCGGAGGGTGGGCATTAGTTGTTTGTTTGTTTTTTTTTTTTTTTTAATAATTATTTTATCATTTTATTTTGATAATTTAATACTTATAACTACAAATAATTGGGGATTAATTTGAGCTCTAATTATAATAATAATGGAGAATAGATTATGCGGTTAAACTAAAAAACTCTTTAAGAGGTTTAGGGTTGATTAATTTGCACAGTTAGGAAAAAGACACTAATAATATCAAAGAAATGTTAACGAATATGCTAAGGGCATTGATTTAGAAACTATTTTTAGAAATATTTTATGGGAAAATAACAAAATAATTAATTTAATTTTGTTGATAGCTTTTTATATTTTTCATTATAAAAGTGGTGTCAAAATTTTCTTAATATAATTTATTAACAATTACTTTAAAAACATCCGTTAATATGACCCATAATAATTCATCACTATTATATCTATTTAGGGAAATGATATGTTTACAACATTTTTACAACATTTTTATAACAAATCCTAAGTGGCAGGTTGTTACTGGTTGTTATTATTAGGACAAAAAAGTAATTTTAGTGTTAATTTCAAATTTGAACCAATAACAACTAACCACTTGTGATTTGTTGTAAAAATATTGTAGAAATGTTGTAGACGTAGCATCTCTCATCAATTTATACTCAATTATAGAACTTTTGCTTTTATGAGAACCCCAACTGCTCTCATTAAAGCCCATGAGTAATCTGGCACAAAGGACGAATCATGAAGCTTGATGACATCTAAATGACTAAATCTCTAATCTGTAGATTGACATTAATGGACCTTCACCAATAACATTGATGAAATTAATCCCCCGGTTATTTATTTTTATTATGAATAAGAGATCCCCGGTTTTACTTATTACAACCCCTCTCTATATCTCTGTAAAATAATAATAATAATAATAAACAGCTCAGTTTAGATTATGTGGCAGTCTATAGACTGTGTTTTGATAAAAATTAAAATCTAAACTATATAATGAGTAAAATGGACAGTTTATGAAATGGAAAAGACTATGTTTCGAAGGTTCTGCCTTCCAACATATTTAGTAAGTGTTCATTAGTCTGTGAGGAAACAGTAACCACACTTGCAATCTCTCTCTTTTTTTTTTTTTTTTTTTTTAGCCAAAATAAAAAAGAAAAGTGCATCTGTACATGTCTTACACAGATTGTTGACCGTTTCTATCAATTCGAGCTTTTTCTCAACCAGGCTACTAAATTCATACATTACATGAAATCATAAAAATAAGTTAATAAACATGTGTTTTGGTAAATAGGGAAGAATAAATAATATGAGATCCACAGTAATTGGTCAGAAATGAGAGAGACGGCACTACAATGATACGTGCACAAAACAATCAAATAAATAACTAGATAAAAGTATTACATGCATGCATGGACTTTGGAAAGAGATCAGAGGGACAGAGAAACATTACCAGTTCTTTTGGGTTTCCCATCATCATCTAGTTCTCCATTTGCACCTTGTCTGTCAATATTACCCAAACCAGATTCACATATCTCGTGTTGGAATTCTGAATCAATGGCACTCTCCATATACTCTTTTTCTTTGCCCCTTAGCAAGCTAGCTAGCTACTTCTCTGTCCTTTGAATGAAAGATCAATGACTATATTCAGCGTTTCAAAAAACCTTCACCGTAAAAATGGGCATTATTTAAGTTTCTTACGTCAAACCATTCTTTATGGAGGTTTGCTTTATTCATCCCAAGATTCACTCTGCTGATGACAGAAGTAGAGTCAAGCACTCCTATTTATTGTACTGCATCTGCATGTAGTTTATGTGGCTCAATATGATTGATCCAAGCAAGATGATGATAGTGTATGCGTTACTTTTTGGGTTGGCAAGTTGGAGATATTCCAAAAATTATTCTGAATTCCTGATGTGTTAAGCTTCCTTCTCATCTGAAAATGATCTTATATATATGCGGAATTCGTGAATGGGATCCATTTGTCGCGGTACAAGAATGATTTCACATTGAGGTCCTTTACTTGCCATATTAGCTATTTACAATTTACATGGATATACACGCCAAGCATATTGGTGTGTTCCTGCAAGTCTTAGAGCGACATTCAACTCATACTAGATCCCAATGTGATGTTTGTGCTTCAGCCAAAAACAAAAATCCAATATGTGATATTTTGATGATAACTTACACTATACTAGATGATGTAATTATGTTGTTCTACCTCAATAATTCAACAAGTGATTGTTGATGACAAAAGTTTTATAATTCAGTTGACATCTTTTGATATTTTTAATAGAAACATTCTTTTAGAAGAGTGAGATTAGAAAAATCTTTTAATTATTTCGTTCTCTATTTCAAAAAAAATCCTTATGAAAATTAGGCCAAAATCATTGATTAGTAGCTATTTTGCTTCATTTTTTTAAAATACAAATCATAAATTGAAGATTTGATGTCGATATAAAAATACTCCCTCCTCAATAGCCAATAAATAAATAATTCCATTCTCTATTTATCCATGGATTCTTAATCATACTCATTTAATTGGAAGTATTTTTTTTATTTATCCATTTTTTTTCCAATTGGAATTGTGAGTCACATTTGCAAATATTATTTTTCAAATATTTATTATTAGTATTAATTATTACTATTATTAAGAAATAGCAGTATTTTTGACACAAAAATAGTGTTTTTAATTCAACTATATAGAAACTGCTTAGCTTTATTTCTTACTCACTAAGACTCTAAAAAAAAAGAGAGAGAAAGAGAGAGAGACACAGAGATGGTTTTCAAAATATAATTTATTATGTATTCCTTTAGTTATATCATCACTCAAAACTTTTCTCAACAAAATATCAATACTCAAACACACACACAAACGTACAGTTAGCCTCTACTTTCCTTTTTCTTTTCTTTTTTTCTTTTTTAAGAAAAAAATAAATTGCAATTAATGAATTAGCAAGATAAAAATAAAGAAACAGAAAAAGAATGATTCACATCAGGTGCAATACCTCCACTTCCCTCACAATTTTGTTTTAACTTTTTTTACTTTTTAACTCTTTTTCAATATATTTTATTTAATGACTGAGATTAAAAGTTGCTTTTTTAACTTTCAATATCAGTCATTGATTAGGTATTGCACCAGGGTATTGTACCTTATGTGAATCTGAAAAAGAAATGATATATTTTTCAATTTGAAAGTTGAATCATTTGTAATCAAGAAAACACAAATATTAATAAGATTGACCCAATTTTTTTTTTTTTTTTGAAATTAATCAGAGAGGGAGTATGAGTTGTGAGTATGTGTGTGAAGGGAACGAGAGCCTTTGCTTCAGCTGGTATTGCATGTACCATTGAGGGTCTCGATACTGGTGGTCCCTGAATCAATTGACAACATTTCTTAATATAGTTACTATCTTCCTCAACAAGCTTATAATCATCACATCACCTGAGTTTAGGTATTTATCATCTACATATTTTTATTTTTTATTTTGTATTTTTATTTTTAAGGATGAGGACCATAGATATCTGCCAATTGACTAGTTTCATTTTTGGGTATTTTTGAGCCAATTAAATCTTGATTGAAATTTTAAATTTTAAATATATCCACTATTTACCCAAAAAAAAAAAAAAAAACTATACTAACTTGGGGGCCAGGGGGGCCACTCCCTGATGTTCAAGTGGTTCAGTACCCAAAACATGTGTCAAACATTTTGCTTGATTTATTTTTAATAAATAATTTTTATGACTTACTATTTTGGGCAAAATATCATGGATTGTCCATCAGATCGATGGTAGCTAGCTAGAACTTAATCAAGCATTAATTAAGATAGCAAAAATTAGTTGGTGAGTTGTTTTAAATTTTAATTTTCTATAAATCTTTTAGAACCCTGCTATTTTTATCACATTTCTTCACAAATCTTATATACTTTTATGGGATGTAATATTTTACTCTTTAGTTACTTCTACGGTTCTACCTATCAGTTACTTATTATGCCGTCAGCCTATCTCGTACTATATATATTAGGAGGTAATTAAGGTTTTCTCAAGACTTCCAACTTTTCCCTGAAATTAAAGGCATTCTTTTGAAATTAAAGGCATTCTCATTAGTGCATTGTTTTCCAAATGCATTCTCTTGAATCATTGCTGAACCGTTTCGAAAATTTACCCAATTAATTTAGTTTGGAAATCATAGTACAACTGGGTCACTAGGAATCTAGGATCCAATTTTGGTGTAATGAATCTCAAAGTCACTCTAAATCTACCCACATACATGTAAGCTCAAAGATAGCAATTGGCACCACGACTTGTCATTTAGTAATGATCTTCATCCTTAATAATCCTAGTTTGTATTTCACTCAAACCTAGATTTACTTTATTAATTCTGTGGAGACTCGAGGACCGAGGAAGGATACAACAAGCTGTGACTATCATTATAAAAGCATTCTAAGCCTGAAAAGGGGATTTGCCCGAAGATAGGAGAAGAGGGGACAAAATACTTCTTGGAATGCCAAATGGAGATGATGGTGTTCAATGAGAGTCAAGGTAGGTGAAGGAGTTTCCAATAAAATCTCACATACTGCCTCCACATTAAATAACTAGCAATATTTTTATCAGCTGTATTGATAAGGAAGTAACCTGAATAGTAGAATTCACAACTAAGCATCTCCTTCTACGACCTTCAACAAAAGTTTAAAGGGACAAGTGTCCTAAGAAGAGTTTGAGGGATTGTAGATGGAGGGCCAGTGTGCAATTAGCTAAGGAATATATAAAGAAAGAGGACTTCCAGATGAAAGGACCTCCTAGAAAAATCAAGGAAAAGAGATTAGAACAAGAATATATATATATAGAGAGAGAGAGAGAGAGAGAGAGAGGTGTACATCCTTGTGCAAGAACATCATCCTCATGTGAGATTGTAAAGAACCATTTATATACTTAATCTTTGGCTTTTGTTCATTCTTTCTTTGTCTGAATCCTCGTGCTAAGCCCAACTTGCTTTACCCCACTCTCTTTACAAATATCCATTGGTTTGGGTCTAACTAGAGAGCACAAATTTCACTATTCTAAGTGAGGTTGGGCTGCCAGATTTTTGTGTCCTTACAAATTCCTTTGATTTTGTTTTTCCACAAAAATAAAAGAGTAAATTATGCGAGTGTTTCTTTGTCCAATAGTACTTTTGTACAGTGAACATAATATAAGTGTTCAAGATTAGGAAAAATTGAGATTGGAAAAATGTAAAATCCTTTCAATTTTGGTCATTCATATCTAATCTTTCTTTAAATTATCATTTTGTTCAAGTATTAAAATTGTGTGTCTAAGTTTCCGCATATTATTTACATTTTATTTAACAACTTCTCATTTTATTTGCTAATATTTTAGTTGCATTATGATTTGTCTTTTTTTAGATATGGATTTAAATACACTTGATTCTCAATGTCCTTTTGAACGAAATTAGACTTCTATTGAAGATTTGAAACTAGTTGAGGTTTTGGTAGAATTTCACCATGAAAGGGAAAGTAACCCTGAGAATAAATTTAATCCTGAATATTTGAAAGTTTTGGAGGAAAAGATTTCTACTAAATTACCTATGGCTGGTTAAGAGCAAAACCAAATATTGAATCAAGATTGAGGACTTTGAAAAGATTGAGTATTTTACCATTGTTCAAGTAAGATTGTCATTTGTTGGTCAAATTTTACAAGTGTGGGATACTTGATTGAAGACCCACAAGATTTTTTGAAAGACCAATTGATTACTATGTAGCTACTTTTTAATTTTAATGCAATGAAATGAAAGCAATTAATTTTATTTATAAGAATAAATAATAAAAGAAGAAGAAGAAGAAGAAGAAGAGAGATTGGGATTGTTAGAGATCCTCCATTCAAGATTGGGTTTGTTAAACCAATCTTTATCAAAAGTGTATTTGTAATTTTAGAATAAAGATATTTTAAACAATTTAATTTAAAATGCTTTCATTCCATTGTCTTTATGGTTCTATTTTTTTTTTTTTTTTGTCACCAAACAAATAAATAGTAATAAATAATATATTACAGCAGATTGTATTTCTTGTAATACCTATTCTTATTCCAATAAAATCACCATTACATGTTACAAATGTGACAAACAGGCCGCGGATACATTTAAGTTGATTCAGTTTTCAAAAGCTAAGACTTAAAAGTATGAAGATTTTAAGGAGGACCAGATAAGAGATATACGTAGAAACACTATGTTACAATCTCTTAAAATCTTGTTCATAAAAAAACAAAACAAGAAGTTACAACTCCTTATTCACCATTAGTGTACAGATGGAAGGCAAAACAACTATACAAGGATCCCAAGCTGAGGTTCTTAGAAATGGAAAAATTCCACTTTAAAGCTGCCTCAGATTCCAGTTTCCACTGCAAAATCAAAGTGGTGTCTTTTCGTCTTGACTGGTGGTAACTGAAAACAGCCAAACTTCCACTATGAGTCCAAAGCTAAAAAGTAGCTTGAAAGTGATAAACATAAAATAAATAAATGTCCCGATAATGTATGCCTTTAGAGCATAAATTAACAATATATTTTAAGAAAGTTTTTATGAAGAATTAAAAAAACTGTCAAAACAGTTACTCATTTTTTCATTTTTTTATAAAAAAAAAATTTAAAATGGTTTATTAATGTATATCCTAAGGACACACAATAATAAAACCTAATAAATAAATCAAAATTGACACTTTGTAATTTGATAAGAAAAGTATTCTCACATTGTAGAGTGGAAATCTCAGAACTCTTTAACACGCGTAACCGCTTTACTGTGGATACAAACATGCTGCAAGAAATTTAACTCCCAAAATGTTAAACTATGTGGCTCAACATGAGTATAATAATAATAAATAGTTCAATACTAGGTTTTAGTTTTTAGATGTTATATAAATGACATTAAATTAAAGGGCAAGACTTTGGCCAGTGCTCCACTAATCCAGCTTAAGTTTAGTGTCATAAAAACATAAAATGAGTTTAACAAGTTTACAGTAATATAATATACAACAAAAATCTTAAGCAAGAACTAAAATTTTTAACAAGCACCATGAGGCAATCAAGACCTGAAGAGTACATAGAAAAATAATATGCTTTGGCTCTAAATTTTATAAGTGAAAGTTTAATAATTTTTAATGGGATTTTGAAAGTTGAAGTTGATGCAACAAACAAAAGACTTATCAGTGGGAAAATGCTTACTGCCATGGGACATCCCCAACAAGCATCCTGTCCCCTTCATTATCCTCATAAATTAAAGTATATTCCCTGCTACCATGTAAGGAATCTGTGATTGCTTTTGCATCCCCCACCTTGTTTTCCTTTTTAGCGGCAGAATAATCTCTTTGAGCTGAAAATGGAAAACTTACAGGTCCATTACAAGTCTTTTTTTTTTTTTAATACAACATACAAATTCTACTCTAACCTAATCTAAGTGTATATGTGTGTGAAACTCCTTCCTAGAGACTTGTGGGGAGACCATCGCACCAAGAGTGTGCGGTGGTAATTGCAAGTCTATTTTATTATTTAAAAGGTATGATCAAATTTTCATGTTAAAAAAATGATTTTTATTTTTTAAAAGCCTAGAACATATACATCTTTCAAATCAAGTACCAAGTTTTTAATTTTTTCAGTTAAAATTCTAAATTTATGAAATCTTTTCAATTCGAAGTTTATGTCCATTTTCATTAGTCATGTATGTCATTCTAGGCAGATAACGGTGCATTAAAAAGTATGAAACCATGGATTAAATTATAAGTTTCACCTAGCTAGGGCTTGTTCATAAGTCAACTTAGTATCCATTGAACATAGAGTAAAGAGAGAGAAAGCTCAAAGATAGAAAGTTTTGTTTAAAGTAAGAAAGTGATCGCCAAAAAATTGAAGCCGGTTACCTAGGTGAAATACAAAGTTCTATTTTTCTATGCTGTATATTTGTCCAAAATAATAGAAAAGAATAACAGAGATTAACAATGGCTTGAAATTGAAACAATTTTATCAGTTTGAGATAGATTTTCGTTTGACAAAATTAAAATCCTATAATCTAATCTGAAAAAGGGTATAAATTCTGGAAATTATTATTATTTTTCTTTTGTAATCTCCCTTAAAACTTAAAAAGAAGGATAATTTTCCATGTACTATGCGTCTGTAAATTACCTGCAAGAAGATCTCCGAAGAGTTCATCTATAGCAAAGGAGAGTTTCTCGTAACTATCATAGGCTTTGAGATCCACTTTTCTTCCAATGGGGACTCCGTCCATATTGATCTTTACAAACATATGATGTTCCAAATTTACCAATTTTTCACCATCACTCCCCTCCTTTGGAGTTGCATTTGGTGACTTGGGAGCTGGCTTTGAAAAGGTTCTGCTTCCAAGATTTTTCCTGAACGAACGGATTGGAGGCCACCCAACAACAGGAGCAACTGCGATTCTGCTTTTTGTTGGAGCATCAATGGGAAGAGAAATCAAAATTTGATCTTGATATATGTATTTCATTGAAATGTCTCTACTAACAACAGGACTTAAGAAGACCTTTACCATAGCAACTAGCTTGCTGGATACATATATTCTTCTTTTGCTGTACAAACCTCTAAATATATGCTAGCATATTGAAGGTAAATCAAGTTGCAATTCATTTTTATCATCAATGATACGTGTACTTGTTGCTTATGCATGGAACTAAATCGAATGAGAAGAAAAGATAGCAGACATGCATGGATCGGAAGTTAATACTCCATCGGGCTTTTTTTTTTTTCTTTTTTTTGGCAGAGATTGAGACTGAACAAAATGAAATTTGAACCTCACTGGAGAGTGGTGAAGCTTGTTATATGATGAAAATACGCAAGGCCGGTCATCACCAATCAGAAGTACCAAACGGGGAATGCAAAATTTATAGTTCTGTATTAAAATTCCCTTACTTGAAACAAACATTTGATTAAAATTGATGTACTTGTTTAAAGGCTATCAAAAACACACCCCCCAAAAAAATGCGAGGAAAATATATATATATATATATACACACAAATAATATGTAGTATGCAACAGTGTTCCCAAATGCTCTAACAGCGGCTAAGACTTCAGGTTTACTAAGATTCACAGCAAGACATAGTTTAATTAAAGATAATAATTCCAAACAACATAAAAACATAAAGATAAATTTGTTATAATGTAAATGAAAAGTTAAGAAAAGCTGGGAAAACCTTTTCTGAGAATTAATGGGCTCAGCTGTAGCTGTAGAAACTGAAGCACTAGCAGGTCTACTAGAGCATGCCTTCTTATCTGAATTCTGCATCTCTGCCACTCTACAGCCACATGTCTGTTGTGACTCCTCTGCCATAACACTTAACCTGCGAGAGATCGAAGGGTACTGAATATATGTAGGCTTTGGCTGTTGATTCTGCTTCTGAGTATCCATGTGAAAGGCAGAAGAGTGTAAAGATGCAGAAGACCATGAAGTTGGAAACACCATTTCAACAGTTTTCTCAGTAAAAGAAAGGTCTTGGTACTGGTCTTGAGCATTTTTTGACAACCACTTTCTCTCTTCTTTCTTTCCTACAACTGTTTCTTGCCGACCTCTTTTGGCTCCATTGATTTTGTTGTTGAAACCAACATAGTGAATAGACTGGGCTTCTCCTGGAGGACCAAGCCT
This sequence comes from Quercus variabilis, assembly GCA_030445155.1. Classification (NCBI taxonomy): domain Eukaryota; kingdom Viridiplantae; phylum Streptophyta; class Magnoliopsida; order Fagales; family Fagaceae; genus Quercus; species Quercus variabilis. The sequence continues at coordinate 37,290,603 of CP129456.1, forward strand.
CAGCTCCAACTTTTTTTCCTCTGATACTCCATTGCGTCTCTCATTTTTTATTGGATCAGACTCTTTTTTCTCCATTTAGGTAAGAGGAAAGAAAATAATGTTTTGAATGAAACCTTTCTCAGGAAATGAGATATTTATTAGTGGGTGGAAAAAACACTGAGAATTGCAATTGATCTCATCACATGAATTTCCAGAATCATGTTGAAATTGTTTGGGAAAAAGATGTGATGGCTAACAAATTAGAAAGAGAAAGTACAACAGTAAAAGCTCACACATATTGAAAAATCCTTGTTAAAAGAATTTTCTTTTTTTGACCAGAGAAGCATGAAAAGTAACTAGCTACAACATGAACAATTTAACTTTCCATGAAAGCCGACCTGAACGTTTTCTGAGATCATATATAAAGGCTTAATTGTATATTTATATGTATTGTTTTCCACTATCTCTCTTCCTCTGCAAACCGAGTATGGAGCAACAAAAGAAAATGAAGAAAAGATTCCTTGGCATTACAACACACTAGAAATGAAAATATATATAAGATTATTCACGCGCAACTAGCGTTAATGCATAGATGGAATGCGGTCACATAGTACAACTATTTATAACTTTTTATTCATTACTATCAATAGTGGAGCTTAATGAAAGTGATATTACTTTAATCATAATACATCAATATAATTGGAACTAAGACCTGCTCCCATTATAATTTGTTGTAGTTGTTACATTATAAAAGCGGTATTAATTAGTAATGGACTAAGATGAAAGTGATATAGCTCTAATTATAACAAATCATATCAAGAAGTGGAACACAAAAGGTGGAATAGATAAATTTTGTATTCCCTCAAAAATGCACAAAGACTTGGGACGGAGCCAAAATTTTGAGTTAAATAAGCGGCTTTACTATTAGTTGTGTATGGCGGTTTCAACCTTTGACCCTGCTACTACTTAACCGTTGTGGCTTTTTTTTTTTTTTTTGGTGGGTAAGAATAAAATTGTTTTTGTTTAGAATTTTTTAAAGAGTAGGGTTGTTTATTTTGGATAAAATTAGTTGATTGAGCTCAGTTTTTTTTAGTTTTATTATGGGTAATTTTTGTTGTTGAGCTAATTTTTTTGGGTTTGTATATTTTGTTTTAGATTTTAGATCTATTAATTTTTTATGATCACTAAAATGAGAAAAATACTTGAGTTATAAACCTTTTTATAAATTGCTAATGTGATAAGTGATTATTAGTAAGTAAAAAAAATGATGTAAATGGTAAGTCCATATGTAAACCAATAAGAATTTGCCAGCAAAATAGTTTGTAAAAATATTGTGAAAAAGTTTGTGAGTATAACATTACTCTTAAAATAATCAATGATATTGTTTAAGGAGAGTAAAATGTAATTTTATAGAATAAAATTGATAAAATTAGTACATATATATATATAATAATATTTTTAAAAAAAATTAGGGGAAGCCACTGCCCCTAGTCCAACAGTGGGTCCATCACTGACAATGACCAACACATCATGGCAATGGAAGTAATCTTTTTATAAATAAAAATGCTCAAGGTACCTTTGCACACAACAACACTACCGCAAGTCAGTCCTTCAATAGAGGAATAGGTAGGTCTAACAAGAAGAAGGAACGTGGAAGAAGCAATAACAAAATAGGAGCAGGAAACTTGTATCATCAAGGCAATAGGCTCTCATGATCCGACCAAAAGAGACCAATTTGTCAAATTTGTAGGAAGGCAGGTCCTAAGTGTTAGGGTCAAAACTATTTACAAAACCTTGTTCAATTATAATTGAGTTGTAAGTTTTTAGTATTTAGAATAGTGGTTGAAGAATATCATCGAAGGCAAGAAAATGCCCAAGAAGCTAATCAAAAACTATCGAATCTAGCACAGATTATGTTAAGATAAAAAATGCTCTTACTATTTTGATGATCATTTATAAAGGCAAGAATGAGTATAGTCTCTTACCTAATCCATGCAGCCCTTTCAAGTTCAATTTCAACTTTGAAATGATCATCTACGTATGTCGGTACAAAATTCAATCATTCCTTATGGAATGATCATCTAGGACACCCAAATCCTGCTACTCTTCAACAATCTTGGTTGTCTTATAAAAATAAATGTTATTCTCTCTCTCTCTATGATTTGTATATATTGTCATCATGGCAAGATGGCACAGTTTTAAATCCACTTTTCCCTTGGGTCTCCGCCTTGCTAAGGATCCCATTTTTTAACTAAAATACGGTCTTGGAAATTCCATTATTATATGGGAAAAAAAAAACATTTTATAAATATACCTCTAATGAATAATTGAATGAATTATACGAGTGAATCAAAGAAAAATAAAGACTACATGGCTTTGAACCTTAATACAATCTATTAAATAGAAAATTACAGAACTTTGGTTCTAGTTACATTTTAATGAAAGGAAAAAAAAATATCATACATTGCTTTGTTTCCTAGTTACATTAACTTGTTGAACAACTACTTAATTAGCCAAACTTGCATATAATCAACTACATCAACAAAAATAAACTTAACAAATCTGCCATATATATTAGCTTAAGCTAGTGAACTTAACTTGTTGAACCTACTTAATTAGCTAAACTTGAGTATTATGGAAGTAGCTTGGGCAAGGGGTACTATCATATTATCATGTGCAGCTATGACAATTCTTCAAAGCAACTCTATATGGTAAATATTAGTGCATATAGTGCATGTAACATTGTGTTACACACTCTGTTTTATAAATTTAAGTCACGATTTTAGTTTACAAAATATATATATTTTTTAGAGAGTTTTAATCTATAACTTTCATTTTTGATGATAGTTTTTTATCATTAGTCTAAAACATCAATCAATTTTTATTGTAAGCGAGAATTGACCCCTTATTCAACTATTAAAAAATTTACTAATTGAATTAACTAAAAACTATCATTTAAAAAAAAAAAAAAAAAAAACATAGCATAAAACACAGTGAACTAAGCACAGCCCATTCAAAATAATATAATAAAAAAAGCACATTCTGTATCTCACTTTATCATAATAGCTAGAAAGGTTATCTGGAAATTAAATAAGAAAGAAATCTGAAGTGCTTTTTGAATCGGATTCATCTAAAAAAAATAGCAAACGTGTTTTAGTAACTTGTTCGTCGTGTTGCGACGACTTATAAGTCACCAAATATGGCGCACTATCGAAAGCAACAGCTGACCAAAATTTTCCACATACCCGGCGGCAGCACTTTTATAAATATATATATATATATATATATGTGTGTGTGTGTGTGTGTGAAATGTGAAATAAATCTATTATCTAATTTAGTGTAATGTTTTTTTATTATTAATTGAATAATCTAGTGTAAAGTTAATATTGTAAAATAGAAAGGAGAGAATTTTTTCACAGAATTTATGACGTAGTGTATAGTTTTACTGGATATATATACATACACATATATATATAGGTTGAGTTCAAGTTACATCTAATATAATTTTAAGTAATATTACATTACTCAATATTTTTTAATTGAGAAATGTTACATCTACAATATTTTCACAATATTTTTACAACAAATCATAAGTGGTAAGTTGTTATTGGTTATAATTTAAATCTACAACTTAAATTACTTTTTTGACCACATATAATAGTTAATAGCAACCTATCACTTAAAATTTTTAATAAAAATATTATAAATATATATAACATTTCTCTTTCTCATATTAGTGAGAATCAATTTCTCGTAAGCTTTTTAACTTCTCCTTTGTTAAAATTCTCTCTCTCTCTCTCTCTCTCTCTCTCTCCCCCCCCCCCCCCCCCCCCAAAATTTAGCCTCCAATCTCCCAATTATGATGGCCTATAAAGGCTAGAATACCTATGTAACAAATAAATCCGACAGTATCAAATTTGGTTGGACGAATTCTTGTCAAAACTTTACCTTCTATTATATGAATTTTATGACTAATATAATCTATTCTAATAATATAAGTAAAAAGTCTAAAACCTTTTTTAGAACTTACTCCTATGTTATTACCGCATCAAATTTTGAAAGTTTTGACTTCTCTACAGTAACATTTTAATGTTCAAAACTACAAAGCAATATTGTTGAATCTTGAAACCAGCTAAAAACTCCTATTGTTTCATATCAGTTGAAACCAACTAAAAATTCACCTACCATAAGTTCTAATATTTTACTATAGTAATCCAATATTAAACAAAATTTTAATTACTTATTTGATTAAATTACATTTAATGTTCTCTAATTAATTACATTTGTCATCTCTACAATTTTTCTAGTTTGGTTTTTTATTGGTTCCTCTATTATTTGGTGTTACGTTTGCTTGTTAATTGATTTAATGAGTTAGATATTATAATATGTATGCAAATTAACAAAACAAATATTAGATGGCTTTCTCCATAGACCGCTTTATATTGAAATGCTAAGTGTTATTTATTTATGTTTTTTACATTTTTCTATTGATTTCTTTTTCTTTTTTCTTTTTTCCTTTTTTTGAGAGGACTATTGATTTCTTTTGAGTAGAGTAAAAGATAAGTTTGTAAATCTCAAATCTACAGTTCTACTCTCAAAGTAATTCTTATTCACCTATTATTTACGCTATTGTTTAATTAATTAGAGAATTTTAGTATATAAGGTCTAATGATAGAAATGCTATTGACATTGATTTTTAAATCTATTAATAATTATTAATTAAACCTTACTTTATAGAAATATTCTTAGTTTTGGAAAACAATATTTTGACATCACATATATTGTGGGTTTAAAATTTTAAATATTCACAATTATTGGTAATTTAGTATTTATTGAAAGATATAATTTTTTATAGAGACTAAAATTAATTTAAAAGAATAATTTAATGAGAGCTTTTCATGGTAGACATCATAAAACATGCTGACTTTTTTTTCTTTCTAGGCACGTTTCTTCAATATCGGTGCTTCATGGGTGGGTGGAGAAGCCTATTAAATATGTTCCTCTCGATCCTTTTAGAGTATTGATGACTATGGAGCATTATTTCTTCTTCTTTCTTTTTCTTTTTCTTTGCTCTTTCCTAGCTAACAGAAAATGTCCAATGAATTTTGTGTATGGTCATTTTCATCATCATTAACATAACAACCCTCTTGTTGTTTCTATCTCTAGTGGTGGACCCCTACATCCCATTTATCTTAATATGATTTCTGCCCTGATGTTTCCTTCACCTCAAAGGAGCTTTTTTAGAGCTAGTCTTGACCTTTTTTGCTTTCTTCCTTTTTTTTTCTTCCATTCTTGATTGTTATTATCATTACAAGTTTGCCTGCTAATCTGCCAACCATTCTCTCTCTCTCTCTCACTCTCATATTAACAATAGCTCAGGAGTAGCATGCTTTGGTTAAGATCATAATCTACCACTTGTTCATGCACCTTATAGTTTAAGACAATGAGTTTATATTCAATTCATCAGCCCAACAAACTAGACCCAATTTAATCCAAAATTCCAAACTCATCATCTCGGGTTCGTTTTTTTAATTAAACTAGATAAGTTGGGTTGGGTTCTAAAATCATTTTGAAACTTGGGTTAGGTCAAGTTCTAGTTGACAAAATTTTTAACCCAAATTAGTTGACTTAACCCACGACATTAATTTTCTTTAATTAGTTTGATTTTTTAGATTTTCAAATTTTGTTTAAATTTTTAGTTTAATTTATTTGTTTTTTTTAAGACAAAATTTTGATGGCTAATGTCTAATTGTGTAAATTATTCTCATGTATTGAATGATGAGCTTAAATAATTGAATGAAAACTCAAATTTTTTTATTGAGCTTGACAATATAACCACAAGTCAACAACCTAACCCGACTTGATTCTTATGAATTAGGTTGGATTGATTTTAAGAGTTACCATAAGTTGGGTTGGAAAAATATCCAAACCTAACCCATACATACCCTCCATGCATATGACCCATATTTACATTTAGAATGAACTTTATTTAGGGAGTCTCTTTAATTGTATCTCAGAAAATTTTTAAATAGGTAGAGGCCAAAGATGATGATTATTAGAAGCTTGGGATTGCTAGTTCATTTTGGATTAAAGTCATTGGCACATTTGATTTTGACTCGATTAGGTCTTGTGCTCAATGTCAATGGGCGTCCTGCTCTTCTGATGATGTTAACTCATTGGCACTCTCCTATTAATTCATCATTAGGTATGATCATTCTGGTGACTCCACATATATAAAGGATGAATAAACCTACGACATGTGGATCAATAGTATGGCCAATTTTCAAGCCATGAAACTATAGGCAGTAAGGATGTACCAATCAATTAATTTCCTAACAGTGTATAATTCTTTGTTAATATTACATTATTTGATAAATTTTTATTAATTTAGTATTATAAAAAAAAATAAAAGTAAAAAACAGTTGGATTACAAGGTATTAACACAAAACTAGCAACTCACATTCTATGTATAATTTTAAATTATTATTAAAAAAAATTGAAATGTAAGCATGTTATTAACGAGATAGTTAATAGTTATGTTTTTTTTTTTTTTTTTTTTAATGATTTTGATACTTTTTAAGTATGAAAGGTATAAGAGGATAATATAATTTAATGGTAGACTTATCAAACAATCCACCACATCCTATGTTGAACCATTTCCTCTCGCATCATAATTTTCAAGTTCCAATAGGAGTTTTACATTTCTTTTATGTGCATAAACCACCCTCCCAATTCAACAGATGGGTCCTAGATTTTTCAGAGATACAAAGCCTCATACACATGCGCACACATATCAGGATCACATTGGGTTAAAGCTTAACAGGATAAATGGGAAACCTTGATTTTTCCATATTTTTCCATGTATGAAAGTCCAAGTCTACCAGCTCAGTATGAATGCAGAATCCCAGTCAGGCCAACCCAATCGTTGTCTCAACACCCAAACAGATCCACCCCCTAAAAAAAGGCTTCTCTTTCTTACACACGCACACGCACACGCGACAACAACAACAGCAAATGAAAACATAAACATTACATAAATTTCAGATCAACATCATACATAGAAGAGCTAAATTGCATTACTAGTTATAAGATTTAGATTCCTAAAACATTATTTATATTGCCACTAAGACATACAAAATCTGCAAGTTCTTCCATTTTACTCGATCATGTGGGCTTTATCATATTTATAGTGTAAGTCCATAATGAGGGATCCTCCTTCTTCCTTATAATCATCTAACTTGACCTCCTGAAGTCCCAGATGGTCCAGCTTGTTTTGCCAACTGAATAAACATAAACAGAATAGCAAGCAAATATAAGTAAGAGCAAAAATGACAAGCACAAATACACACTCAAATAAAAGAGATGCATACCTGAAAGTAAGTTTCAAGCTTTGTCCTCAAAATTGCATGCTCTTGTTTGACTTGTACGAAAGTCCTTAAGCATCTGCAAAATTAACCATTATAACATAAGACAGACACAAAATTTCAAAGGGGCTGGAATTAATCTTAACTGTAAGTCCAATAGAGTAAGCTAGAATGGCACAAACTGTGTGTATTTAAGCATGCAAGTGAAAATCTGTTACCCTTCAGCATTTCCTGCCGTACAGTACTCTTTGAATCGCGTGCATTCGTTCTTCACCCTTTTAGCCCCAATGCTGCAACAAAAATGTTCTCCTTGTCATTGCATTAATTTTAACAACAATCTCTTAATTAATGATTTAGAGTAACAACTCACATCAAGTGTGCAAGGAGCCCTGGAGTACCATTTTCACATATGTGTTCTTCCATTACTAATCGCATACAAACACCTCTTTAGTAATTCAAGTGGAATCTTATGTGAAAGAGCTACACTTGCTTTTATGATGTGTGATTGTGTTGAACCAACAATGGAAGCTCACAGTGTGGTTCATCAAGCACAATACATTTTCATTTATTTTAAGACCAATTTGTTTAGATTTTGTACAAAACATTTTACCTTGAGCTACTACCCTTGAATTGGTGCATATAATTGTCCAGCCTAGGGAAATCGATGGGCCCACTAACCCTGTTATATATCAATAAATATGAAACCAATGATGATGGTAACAACAAGAGCAGCAGCAGCAGCAGCAATAAAGACATTCTACTTACAGTGCCTGTTCTATGTTCTGGAGCAGCCTAGCTGAATCATTGAAGAACAGTGTCACAATTTCCTCTACAAAATTAGGGTTGTCATCATCTTGCAACTCCTCAAGTTGAATGAATTGCTCATCAAGGTACCCCTGCAACATTGCATCTTTTGACTAACCGCTTCACTTTTTTTTCTATGTAACTCTTTTTTTTTTTTTTTCTTTTTTTGATAATTAAGTAAAAACTTTATTGAAAATAAAGGAAATCAGTGCTCCCCATGTACACAGGCAGTGATGCAGTGTACTAGCCACTAGGGTAGCTACAAAACATAGCTAAAGTTACACAAATATCTAAAAATTCGACCAACTTGGAAAATGAATGTCCACTCAACGCAGCCATCCAATCATACATATAGAGTGTAATAAAATCTTTATACCTAAGTAATTACCATTTCACACACACTTATAGAAGGTAATCCTAGAATTAAAGGGCAAGCATTTCGTATGTTCATGATACCCAGAGAAGTTCATGGAATTGGTAGTTGAAAAATCAAAACATATTAATTTCTGGTTGACCATGACCCAAGAGACACACACACAAGAAAGATACTTTTTCGTTTTTCATAAAAAGATTAACACTACTTTAGTGTCACAAATTTTCTTAAAAGAATAAAAGGGAAACTGAAAAGAGGACCATGCATTTCCCCGGCAAGTCATCGAACTCCTTACAGGATGACGACTCCCACATTTTTTTTTTTTTATGGGCCCACATATTTTGTTAAAGATTATTGTAAAGTATTCTTGTTTCACGTCTTGAAAAACTAAAAATGTACCTTTTTGAAATAATAGAAGTTGAACCTTCAAGCTAGCTAAAGCTTAGCTTATTGCATAGAGTTAGCTTCACCCTCAGGCTGTGGTTTAAATTTGAGAGTTAATTACCACCTTCATTGTGAAATGGTATTTTTTTTCCTTTCTTCAAAAGAGAAAATCTACCTGACCCCCAAAAAAAGAAGTTTGAGATTGATGGTGTAGAAATCCTCTATTGTTAGGAAATAGGAGGAATATCTATACATGTGTCAATCATTTACTATAATTTCTCATGAATGTATCTCCAATCTCCTACTTGTAATTGACAGGTAAATTCCATACCAAATCTTTATGCTCAATTTTAGGGAAAATTATTCAACACCCTAAGAACAATGCTCCTCATCTCACGTATATGAATGATGATTGATGAATCCTATTGTGAATTTAATTAATGAGACTAATATGCGAGAGCAGGGACCATTGTTCTCGGAGTTTTGAATAATTACTTCAAATTAATGTAGGGCTTGGTGATTTCCTTTAAGGCCATTTCCTAACCCCGACAAATGCAACTGAATAATCTCAATTCATGAAAGGGTCACATGAATCAAGGGCATAGTACTGGTTGCTTCCTATTTCCAAATCATGCCCAAATCATTCCAAGTTTTTGTACAATGATATATTCTAATGCAATAAGCCAAGAGTTTTACAGTTGAACTGGCACCTCTTAGGGGGTTCAAATCACTCCTTTGCATGCATTGTATCTATCGAATTAATAAAATAATAATAATAATAATAAAAAAACATTCTAATGCAATAAGTGGAACAAAATGCCAAAAGGTAATAAATATATATTTAAAGGGTCCAAAGACAATCACAGCATTTTTTTTTTTTTCTTGGAGAAAACAAAGGCTGCATTGGGCAGCAAATTTGCTATAATCGGCTATTAAAGCATTTTCTGTTTAGTAAAAAGCCATAATACCGATGACAAATGAAAACAAAGAATCAAACACAAAATATGCACTCTTGGACCTTACAATGTAGACAGCATTTGAAAAAGAAAAAAAAAATTGTAGTGCAAAGAAAGAAAGTAGCACTAGCACTAGAAGCAAAACCTGATCAAGGAGGGACCTCTTCATGAAGTCAACTTGGCGTTTCAAGTGGTTTCTGTCCATGTCTCTCTTCTCTGTTAAAGTGGCAAAATTATTTGATGGAACAAATACGAAGTATATAACTATATATCACAAAAACTGTGGACCGTGAGGAAAGGAAAAAATAAACCTCTTGTAATAGAAGTGGCAAAAGGACTGTGATGATAGATATTATATGCCACACCAATGTACTTATAGTACTACAGCTACACGGCAAGAGGAATATATAGAGAGATTGCGAAAAAGCGAAAACAAATATCAAGGTTGGTGTACGTGTCAAGAAGATTGATACCTTCGTATCTATCATTCATTGCAACTTTAGGTACTGAAGTATATTATATATACATGGAGATTCTAAATCCCACCATATTTGGAGGTACAGATTTTTAAATATTTGATGCACCAATAATCTAAGATTCTAGTAACTTTAGTCTTTATCATTCAGCAAGCAAAAAAAAAAAAAAAAAACTTTAGTCTTTATTGAGAAGTGTAATTTTTTACCCCGTATTTCATTCCATTCTTATGTCATGCAAGTTTATTTAGATCTCTCCTAAATTCAAGGACTCATTTTCCTAAAATAAAAAATGTACACCACTAAAAATATAGAGTAAGGTTGGGGGGAATGTTTTTTTTTTTTTTTTTTTTAAGTTTCAACCTATAACATTAGCTCTTGATGATAGCTCTTTATCATTAAAACCAAAACAATAATTAGTTTTTTGTGTAAGTGAGGATTGAATTCCAGATCTCTTATTCAACCGTAGAGACTTTACCAATTGAATTAACTAGAACCCTCAAGTTGGGAAAATGCTATGTCCATATTATTTTCACAATAAACTATTAAATAGTAAATTATTATTGGCTGTTACTTATGGCCAAAAAAAAAAAAATTCACTAGTGAGTTCAAATTAGAACTAGTAACAATATGCATTCAACCTTTCTCTCAAAAAAAAAAAAAAAAAAAAAAAAACAATACGCATTCTTGTTAGCTAGAAATAGAATATATTTCACAAACTTTTTTTTCATGTATATTGACATGATTTGTTGTAATCTTTTAATTTTTTTTTTTTTTTTTTTTTTTTTTTTTTTTTTTTTTTTTTTTTTTTTTTTATAAAAGGTTAGAAAGATTTGTTGTAATAAAAAAAAAATATCACTTTTATCTAGGTCTCTCACTAATATTATTTTTATTAAAAATGAATTACAATAGCTTATATTAACAATTGTGAAAAGGATTACAAAAATATACTTGGTCTTTCCCCTTGGCCACGAACCCCTTTGTATTTTTGAATCACTCAATTATTTTATTTTCCAATCCAAAGAGAAGAAAATCCCTAGACTTATTGTACAAAAATGTCACTTTTAATCAAACCCCCAAATCAGTAGGAAAAAAAAGGGCTAAAATGCAAAACCAATCCTCTAATTTCTTCTGAATTCATTTTAGTCCTCTTACTTTGCTTTCATTCATTTCAGTCTCTAAGTTTCAAATTTATTTAATTAAAGTCTTTCCATCAATTTTTGTTAAATTTTTTTGAAAAAAAAAATGGAAAATACTTTTCAATCATTAATTGAATTTTTTTTAATTTAAAAATTTTGAATAAAAATTAAAATTGGAAAATTAACTGCAACATATAACAAAATTTAATAAAAAAGCCTTAATTGAATAAACTTTTTTTTGAGAACTGAAATGAACGAAAGTAGAAGATAAATAACTCAAATGAATTTTAGTAAAAAATAAAGGGTGAATTTGCATTTTAACCTTTTTTTTTTTTTTTTTTTAAATCATTATAGGAACTCATTCCTAATTTGACCCCCGAATCTTTAAAATCCTAACTCTACGTCTAACTGAGTAAAGAAGTAACCAGTGCAGTAAAGAGTAGACTATAAACTCATCTGGCTACCCTTTTCCAATTTACACTTTTTTTTAGGAGGAAATTGCATTCATAATTATTCAGAGATTTGGTTTACATCAAAGATCAAACAGAATTGAGAATGCTAGGAAAGGTAGTCCTCTACCCAGATTTCTATATGCTCTATATTTGGATTTGATTCCTTGTCAGCTCAGTGATGTTTCCCCCTGGTGCCACGCTCGCTGCAGTACTTTGATCTTTGAGAGGACTTGAGTTTGACTATAATCAACTTTTAGTGTCACGTCTCTTACACTAATGTCAAGGGCCTCAAATGAGTGAGTTTGGTACAATATAAATGAGTTGGGTATATAAAACTATTTACTTATTTAATCAATTAATTATTATTCAAATCTAATCTAACTCAATTATTATAAGTAAAATCTAACTCATCCAATGACCTAATAATTAATGAATATATGACAAAAATATCCCTAAAAACTCTAAAATAGCCAAAATACCCCTAAAACTTAAAAATGACCAAAATACCCTTAGGCTATGTCCATCTATATCCTTTTTATATCCTCTACATTTTTCACCAAATTAAACGCGCTCTTAAGCTTAATCTATATGATTTCAATTGACAAAAATGTCATTCGATTTGAAAGTCAACTAGCTTTCTCTTTAGAAGCAAGTCATTTACCTTAAGTGCCAACATATATTTTATAGGACAAAGTTTGACTACAAACCTTATTTTGTTGAAGTCAATGATTACAACTGCCATGACAAAAGTTAATATAGCTACATATTTTGAAAAATTAACCGTTAAATTGTATATTCTTTATACGTTTCATACGTATGTCAAATTTTATGCCAATTAGAAGTTATTTACTATTTGATCCATAAACTTATTTTTTACGCATAATTTTATACTACAAAAATTTGAAATTTAAAATTTTGATTAATAACATAGCTATTGGTTTTTAATTTTTTAGAAATTTTGCAAGTACATAAGATATAAGAAGAAAATGTTATCCATTGGTGGATTTGTAAAAATTCACATCTAATAAAAATATATTGAATCAAATTGTAGTTATTAGCTTCAACCAAGTTTGTAGTCAAACTTTATCATATGTTATATGTGAGAACAGGTTACCCCTCACCCCTAAATAATAATAACAATGATGATGATGATTGTTTGAGCATAAAACAATTTTACTAAGTCTAGTCTCTCTTTATATTTATTACAAATTACTCAAAGATGAAGATTTGCTTTAAGATAGGGGTATTTTGTATTGATGAAAAGATGAGAAAGAGAGTCACTTGAGATGACTTGGTCGTGTTTGGAGGAGAGTGATTAATAAATTGGTAAGAAAGAGTGAGTTGATTCAAGTTGAGAAGATGAAAAGGTAGAAGAATGTCAAAAATAAAATTATTAGAAGCAATAAAAAATGACACATCAGTTAAGGAAATAAATAATAACAAAAAGTGCGATTTGAGATAGAATAGTATGGAGGAAAATAACACATATGACCGACTCTAATTAATTTGTCGAGAATTTATAATCGACCCCAAAAATTTTGAGACTAAGGCTTCGTTGCTGTTGTGGTTTGAGGTGGTATTGTGGTTTTAAGTAAAATCCAACTTTGTGCTAGGAAAGCAAAAACAAAAAAGTAAAAAAAGCAGTGGAAAAAAAAAAAGTTCACTTGTAATTCAATTTGGACAAATGTCCTTTTTTTTTAATCTTTTTTTAAGAAAATCCTACTTTAATTACTTGAAAATACACAAAGTTCCATTTTAGTTCTTAAAATTTGAAATGCTGCTAATGAATTTTTTAAATAGTTAGCATTCTTATTTAAGTCCTTTTGATAGTCTTATTAAATATATAATATGTTAATTTTTTTATTATGTGACAACTTATTGAATAAATGAAAGTTGAGAAATGCTAAGTTTACAATATTTTTACAACAATTTTACAATAAATCCTATGAAGCAAGTTGTTGTTGATAGGTAAAAAATAATAATATCAGTAATTGCCCCTCATTAGAGATAGTAGTAGCTTACTACCTAATAGTTATTGTAAAAATATTGTAAATGGTAGTATTACTCATAAAAATTACCATTCATATTTGCATACTTAAGTCACCTAAAATGCTCATAAAAAATTTAAAAATAAATAAAATAAAAAAACTTAGTTCACCTAAAGTGACGATGATGTATGTTGTGGGGGGGGGGGGGGGGGAGTCCAACCTTACATAGTGGGCCTAGGGTCCTATTTGAGGATTACTGTATGTCCGAAGAGAAGAAACCGGTTGAGATGGAGTACATCTAGAAGGATACCTGGAAACGAAGGAGGAGTACAATCCGAAGAGATCACCAACGGTCCGAAGAGGTCTTACTCCTCGGATACGAATAGTCTTGATTAATCAAATGTGTGGAAGGTCCAAATGATCTTCCTAAAAACCCCAATGATAAAGATAAGCTCAGAGTATATCTGGAGACGATAAGAACGAAGAAATATCTAAAGGAAAAGCTGCTACCACCGTATTAAATGCACTGTAGCAACTTTTCTGACCGCATTTATGTGGAAAAGACCCCTGAACAGTGTAACATCAACTACTGCCACTCACCAAAAGCTAAAGAAGATACATGACATGACATACACTCAAGTAGGTACCTAGATGAAGAACAAGTGGACGATGGGGATGATGGGAAAGGATGCTATATAAAGAAAAAGGGCGCCTGATAAAGGGAGGAGAAAAATAGACGATAGAGAAAAAAAAAGAGGCTTTACTGTAACTTTAAAAACTGTAATCACTACTTAATTTATCATAAACCTCTTCAGATTTCAATTCATTTCATCTTTACGTGTATCTTTCTGCTGATTTATACTTGGAGGTTATAACCAATCGTTGCTGATTCCATAATCAACCTAGTTCTATCATCCACGCTCTACAAAATTTATTGTTTTGGGTTTTGACCACAAATCCTAACCCTACATATGTAATTATGTATAAAAAATGAAAAATAATGTTATAATCACAAACTATTTTATAACATTTTTTACAAAATGTTGACGTGACTAACTTTTTATTGATTTTCATTTAAACCCACTATTAATATCACTTTTTCATTTACCAATAATCGTTCACCACTTTAGCAGTTTGTAAAAAAATTTATAAAAAAAATTTGTATCTCTAACATTATTCAAAAATAAAATAACAATAATGTGGCAATTTTTTTATTTGACTTATCTCTATGGCATTCTTTTATTTTTATTTAATAAAAAATAATGCAAAGAAAAGCTATTATGTGGCTTTTTTTTTTATTTTCTTTTTTTTATAAAATGAGTATACCATAGATATTTATGACGCGGTATTTACTCTGGCTGCCAAGTTGTTTGTCGACACTTTCTGCCGCATCCGAATAATGGAAGGAATAAAGTACAATTTGTTAAATTATTGGAAGACTTTTTTTTTGTTGAGAATCAAATTATTGGAAGACTTGATTCTACCTTTCTCAACTTTGTATGGATCACATTGAAACACTTTTTTTTTTTCTTTTTTGTGCGCCCAAAATAGGTATAAGTCAATTATATATTAAAAATAATAATAATAAAGTATAAGCCCTTATTTTCAAATCCTTTATTATTTTTGGAAATTTTAGATTTGAACAGGAGAGGATCTTATCTATTTTGAGTTTTGATACTTCTAAAGATAGGAATTGAAACTTTTTTTTTAACGGTCAATAAAGTGGAATTCAACATAAAATATCGTACTCAAAAGCGGCAAAGACAAGTAAGATGATTTTGGGTTTCTCTGGTTTCTCTAATTGGTAGAGTTCATATAGATTTTACAAAGAGAAGAGCTTATTAATGTTACAAATTTTACTATATAAGTTTTATAGAGTTACAAGCTTATGTGTCAATTATTAAACCTATAACGAAGGAATAAATAAAAAATTTATTTATTTTCTATTTGATACCTGCTTATGGATGGAATCCTTGTAATTGCTATGCAGATTGTATACTCCACAAAGCTCCTATAACTAACACGTCAACAATATGAATTGAAAACAGGTCTAATTTTTATTTTTTTTTAACTCCAAAAATGGTGAGTTTTTGCAGATTTATTTTTTTAATTAGTGTTCCAATATAAAAAATAATAAAATAATAAAAAAATTTATATTGGGATGTCCAGAAAACCAGCAGAGAGAGGCTATTATTGTATGGTAGACTTTTTCCAATCCTTTGGAAAGGGGGATTATAAATCAATTATATTAAAAATTACCACGGACAGGTCTGCCTTCAAATCTAAAGACTCTGCCTTCAAATCTAAAAATTCCGATAGCTTTTACTGCTGCCTAAAGGTGTCAAGCACCCATATACAACGGTTTGACTTATGGCAAGAATTATTCCGTATGTTTTTTTTTTTTTTTTTAGGTAAATAGGAATAATTATTGTGTAGTCCAGAAGTATTACTCCCTCCTCTCACATGAGAAGTGGGCTTCATGGCGGATCTCACGTGCAAGGTCCATTCCTCATGTGAGAGGAGAGAGCAATACTTCCGGACTACCTAATAAATTTCCATTAAATAAAAGGAGGACAAGCAGAATTTGAACCCCATACCCAAGCACCACAAGAGATAAAAGAACCGTTAAGATATCCCTCAAACTCCAAAATTATTTTATACACAAAATATATTATACCACTCTTTCGTATAAATATGGATATCACGTATGATATCGACATGAAATCCACTTTAATAAGAGAGGAATGTACAGTATCATTAAGATATCCCTCAAAAGAACCAACAAGATAATCCTCAAACTCCAAAATTATTTCATACACAATTTATTATACCATTCTTTTATATAAACATTGATGTCATGTATGATCTCAACATGAAATCCACTTTAATAAAAGAGGAATGTACAGTACAATAAGTGTGCTAAATAATTTCACGTTTGTGTGGTTAGAAAAGACATGCTAAATCAATAAGCATCTTAGAAAGTCAGCAGTCCTTTCAAGCAAGAATTTTTTGTTCTTTTATAATTTTGTAACCCATACCTCGTGAAGGAAAATATCGCATAAACAATTCATCTATTTCTATGGTTTTATACATTTTAAAAATCTTGGTGCAACCCAAATTATTGAAACCTTTAACCGATCCTAAATTGTTATAAAATAACAAAATGTATATGAAAACGGGTCAAGCTCCAGCAAAATGGGGTTTTACCCCTTTCTCACAAACTTTTCAGCAAAATGCCCCCTATCTAAAACTATTTAGAGATATGCTCCTATTTTGAAACTCGATTTTTAGAAAATAGAGTTTCAATGTAAAACTCGATTTTTGGACAATCGAGTTATAGCGAAATGAAACTTCAAAAAAAATTGTGGAATTCGAGTTCCACTCAAAGAACTCGAGTTCATGGAACTTGAGTTCCACTTGAATATTTTCAAGGAACTTGAGTTCCATGAACTCGAGTTCCTTGAATGGAACTCAAGTTTAAATTTTTTTTTTTTTTTTTTTTTAAGTTTCATTTCGCTATAACTCGATTGTTCAAAAATCAAGTTTTACAATTGAAACTCGATTTTTAAAAAATCAAATTTCAAAACAATAGTGTATCCCTAAATAGTTTCAAACAAAAGGCATTTTGTTGAAAAGTTTGTGAGAAATAGGTATTTTGCCATTTTGGCCCCGCTCTTTCGTATAAATATGGATATCACATATGATATCAGCATGAAATCCACTTTAATAAAAGAGGAATGTACAGTATCATTAAGATATCCCTCAAAAGAACCAATAAGACAATCCTCAAACTCCTAAATTCTTTCATACACAATATATTATACCACTCTTTTATATAAACTTTGATGTCATGTGTGATCTCAACATGAAATCCACTTTAATAAAAGAGGAATGTACAGTACAATAAGTGTGCTAAATAATTTCACGTTTGTGTGGTTAGAAAAGACATGCTAAATCAATAAGCATCTTAGAAAGTCAGCAGTCCTTTCAAGCAAGAATTTTTTGTTCTTTTATAATTTTGTAACCCATACCTCGAGAAGGAAAATAGCGCATAAATAACTCATCTATTTCTACGGTTTTATACACTTTAAAAATCTTGGTGCAACCCAAATTATTGAAACCCTTAACCGATCCTAAATTGTTATAAAATAACAAAAATGTGAATGAAAACGGGTCAAGCTCCATCAAGATTAACAGAATGCCATCCTATCATTGTTATACCATAATAAAATAGTTACCTCAATGAGCAAACAGATACAGCTTCAATAATCCAGATTATTTTGAGTTTCTTCATTTCATGACCTATGGGCTCTATGTTAGTGCAGTTCTTCAAAGTGGCGCATAAAATTACAAAAAGCTACAGAAGACAACCATGACCATGAAATAACCAAAAGTAGCAAATAAGAAAATGGAAAAACATGGAAAGATGCAATTCAAAATGAGAAAATACTCTTAAAATAAGAATGACCCCTATTGATAAAAATATGAGACACTCACTTGAGATAATTTAGCTATGTGCAAAAAAAATAAACGATTAATTCACCAGAAAGAAAGAGTGAAATGATTCAAATTGAGGGAATACCAAGAAAAAAAAAAAAAAAGGGAGAAGAAGACCAAAAATAACATTTACAGAAGTAGTTAAAAAGAAAGTGTCAATTAAGTAAATAATAGAAGCCATAGCTTCAAATAGAATAGAATGTAAGAAAAGAATACATGTAACCGAGCCTAACTAATCTCATTAAGGATTCCTGGCTGAGTCCAAAAAAATTAGGACCAAGGCTTTGGTGTTGTCATACCAACAAATAAGAAGAAAAAATATCCACAAATAATTGAAATGAGAATACTAGCTTTAGATTATTAGACAGTGGTCCTTATAATTTCTTTGTATATTGCCCTCTCTCTACAATGCTCACCGCCAAAAGGAGAAAGGAGAGAATAGTTGAGAAGGGATTCTCCTTTCCACCCAACAAATAGAGGAGGAGAGCGCATGGAAAGGTTTTACAGAACAATTGACATTTCCCAGTATCACTCCAACTGAAATTCCAGACGTGTGGGGACATGTCCCCCCTTTGTAAAAGAAACAAAACACTTTGGGCTGGTGGAGTGGAGTGGGATGAGAGAAACAAAAAGTTTATCTTTCCCCCCTCTCATTGGAGAGATTAAAAGTCCCTCTTGCTATCATTCTTTCCTGTGTTGATAAGAATCCCAGAATGGACATGATAAACTCTACATGAGTAATAGTTAGGTCTGGATTCTAAATTAAAATAAGCTTCCAGAACAGAATTCTCAACAAAAAAAAAAAAACTTCAATAAAACCATTCCTTATTGAATGTTTAATTTAGTCATCTAGAAATTACAACATTAAAAAAACTTTGAAGACTTCTACGAAACTGAAAATTATAGAGTTTTTCCACAAAGTTTTCCTACAGTCAGCGTACCATACAGGATTGTTAATGCCCTTATCAGCATACATCATGAGTTGACTACTGCATGTCTATAATCAGCTCAACTAAAAAGAGTTTAACGTTGATGATGGTCATTGCTATGGAT
Organism: Quercus variabilis; assembly: GCA_030445155.1. Taxonomy (NCBI): domain Eukaryota; kingdom Viridiplantae; phylum Streptophyta; class Magnoliopsida; order Fagales; family Fagaceae; genus Quercus; species Quercus variabilis. The sequence goes on from CP129456.1 coordinate 37,310,065, forward strand.
TCTATGAATAGCAGCATGTTTCTATTGGGGTGGTCCATGACAATTTAAATGGAAAGCCTAGCTTGTTAGTGAAGAACCCTAGGCAATATCTGCAATATTTTTATCAAATTTTGTAAAAGAAACAAAACACTTTGGGCTGGTGGAGTGGAGTGGGATGAGAGAAACAAAAAGTTTATCTTTCCCCCCTCTCATTGGAGAGATTAAAAGTCCCTCTTGCTATCATTCTTTCCTGTGTTGATAAGAATCCCAGAATGGACATGATAAACTCTACATGAGTAATAGTTAGGTCTGGATTCTAAATTAAAATGAGCTTCCAGAACAGAATTCTCAACAAAAAAAACTTCAATAAAACCATTCCTTATTTGAATGTTTAATTTAGTCATCTAGAAATTACAACATTAAAAAGACTTTGAAGACTTCTACGAAACTGAAAATTATAGATTTTTTCCACAAAGTTTTCCTACAGTCAGCGTACCATACAGGGTTGTTAATGCCCTTATCAGCATACATCATGAGTTGAGTACTGCATGTCTATAATCAGCTCAACTAAAAAGAGTTTAACATTGATGATGGTCATTGCTATGGATTCTATGAATAGCAGCATGTTTCTATTGGGGTGGTCCATGACAATTTAAATGGAAAGCCTAGCTTGTTAGTGAAGAACCCTAGGCAATATCTGCAATATTTTTATCAAATTTTACTGGTGAAGTTTTTCTAAATATCATGTTGGTAAGGATATCCTACAAAATAAGGAAAAGGATAAAAGAAAGTACAATCAATAACATGAATTCAGTGGAGAGACAAAACAACATTATATTAGTTCTAGTCAGGCTGACTGAATAAATAATCTATGACAAATGTGAGAACACAATTAGTTCTTATAATGTGGTCAATTTCTATTACATAACAAATGGTGGTTCAAATTTCTAAAGAATAAGATTAAATGAAACCTAAAAATTACCAGGTTCTTTAAAGCTATATGTATATACTTTATGAAAATCAGGACAAGACAAGGTAGAGGTAAAGGTAACTTCATGAAAATTTGTGGAGCCTTCACGTAAAATTTTCTTTTTCACTCGTAAAGAATATGCTTATAGATATACTAAAAAATTTTGCGGGCAACTACATGCCACCCAAAACTTAAATTTAGGTGCTGTCTTACTCAGCTTTTAGCCTGAATCCTTCCTGCAGCATCAATTCTGCTCATCTCCGCAAGAATCCCATTGCCTGGTAGACATTATTTAGAGTAGCATCTGCTATATCTGCAGCTTTTGTAGCACCTTCTGCCAAGACTCTATCCAAATAAGCTGAATCAGACATGATTTCCTCGTAGCGGACCTGCATAAGTTGAAAACCTATTGGTGATGGCAACACCATGATCACTAACAACATCAAAAGTGGCAAATGAATTGTTAAATTTCAGAAAGTAGAAGAAAAGGAAGAAAAGAATCACCAGAGAGTTGTTAGTACAAAAAGGGAAATTACTAAAATTATCACATAAAAAATAATCTTGCACTGGCAGAAATATACAAGTGCATACCCCAAAAGCAAAGTGAACAAAAATACCTGCATGCACAAATTATTTACTCATAGATGTAGACACAATGCATATTGATACCCAGTGCCAATGAGCTCTAGCTCAAATGGCATTTCTTCCAACCATAAAGAATAAGATGGAGGGTGAGGTCATGTTTTCAACATCCACTGCATGTATGACTTACCAATCAAAAAAGAAAATATCAAGACCTGGCAACACAGGTAAAAAATAAACGTGCCACATCCACACATGCACCAGTGCAAGCAACACCCCACCCCCCCAACCCGAACACACACACACACAAGCAGAGACAGTAGACAAGTACGTCACAGAATACAGATAGGTGCACATATTAAAAGTAAAGGATCTGAGCAAACAGGGGCATGGTTGATTTTCAACTTCCAACTTGCACCAGTATGAGTTCAAAAGGTTCAGTGAAAAGAGGGTTAGGAAAACTCCTCCCGAGCATATTACACGGCAACTACAATAGTTTTTACCCAAAAAAATCAGTGCCAAATATTGACTTGGTGAAGACGAAGACACAGAAACATATTTTTAGTGCTAATCATTGCCACAGTAGAGACAAGAATGCAAAAAAAAATTGCAATTGACACCACCAATATGAGTCAAATTTAAGCACTTCAGCAATAATTCCTACAATGCAATTATCATGAATTATGTTAAACTCTACAATTAAAATCATTAAACAAAAAAAGATATGCATAATTATAATCTCCTGCCCAACTGGCATCAGTTTGTGTATGGATAGACAATAATAATTTCAAGTTTGGCTACACTTATGGGAAGTCATAAGCAGCTTATTTGTTAATAGCTTGCTGAAACAAGCTTAGCATTTACTACATAGAATCTGATTCTTAAAAATTTAATAATAGAAAAATAACAAAAAGAAATGATAACACAAAAAGAAAACTAATTTCAAAACTTTTTTCAACTTTATGATGTAAGGTAGCAGTTTAAAAAAAAAAAATCTTAGGAAAAATATTAAAGCTTTTCTTCCTTTTACAAATTTCGAACAGACCCCAGGCTACTTAAAATAAAGTTACATTTACCGAGTTGCTTCTTTTAATAAAATGTCAGCATGCACTATCACAATCAAGAGCTTTGAAGTGTGACTAATGTGAGGCCACTAGTTAAAGGCTGCTGCTCAATCACAACAGCATAACCACTGTGAACCTATAAAATGCACTAAACAGCTTCTAAACACATGTTATCTACTTGGTACTAAAAGTAAGCATCTCTTTGGTATTAAAAGCAAATATTCTTGTGCGAACTGAAAGAAAGAACCAAGTAAAAAGCACAGCATGCACACATCAATTATCATGTGCTATAACTTATTGAGTAAGGCATCATATTAGAAGTAGAAACCTGGATAGGTTGCAGATGATCAATCAAGGCGTCTGTTAAAAGGATTTTAAATGTACCCCAGTTCATATTTTCGCATTCCTGTGCAACTTCCTGTATTAAAAAAATAAATATTAAGCAGAAAAGCTTTCAGGGTGGAATTCAAAAAATGTAACGGCTACTATATGATTGTCAAATTTAAAAATTAAAAAAAAAAAAAAATTCAGCAATTCTTATACAGAAAACTCATATAGAAAATTCTTTTTATTGGTAAGTTACACACTCACATGCAGTCAATTGGTCCTCAACCTTGAACTCACCATACACCTCATTCTTACGGGAAGAAGATGCCATTTAAACTAAAGCTAGAGCTCAACGGTTTGTATAAATCAAAATTTAAATACACTTTTCTAAAGTAAATTTTAAATACAAAATATTCCCAAGGAAATTAAGAATCCCAACCTAACTGCAGCATGTAGATTATATGGCACTATAATTATAACAATGAACACTATCTTCAACAAATTGTTTTATATCTGATAGTCTCTCCAGTTGATTTAATCTCACCGTCACCTCTCAGAGTTGGATTACTAAGTCCATAAATTTAGATTTTACTTCTAAAGTTAAATATGCTGCATCAAGTTTTCAGTACAGTCCATCAAAATAACAAATATTTTAAATTACAAAAAATCAATAATAATCATAAATGTAACAGATTCTCATAACCTTTAGATCTCAACTAATTGATCTCCCCTATAAACACAAGCCTATCATCCTAAGATTTTTTTAAATAAAAATAAAAATAGTAATAATAATAATAATAATAATAATAATAATAAAGAAAGAAAGAAAGAAAGAAAGATAACCATAAAGAAAATTGAGTCTTCAAATGAGTAATGGGCATCAATTTACTACAAGGAAAATAATAGGTGCATTTGACAACCTCTTTTGTCTTCCCTGACATGAGCTGATATATGGAAAGAAGATTGTTGGATTCAGGTCTTTCAGGATTGTCGAATTCCAAGCTGTAAGAATTGCAAGAAAACACACAGAACATAAAAGAGATTACAAGACCTTACATTTGAAAATTAAGGTCAAAATAGAAAATGACTTCAATGTACAGGAGAATATCAACAAGACAGAGCATCAAAAGGGTAGACAATTCATGAGATGGAAAATGCAAAGGTTAAAGTACTAACCCAAGAAATGAGTCGGTTTTGCAACGTTTTATCTTGTTTGCTATTACCTTCAAAAGAAACAAGTGGAAGGAGCAAAACAGAATAACAATTAGAAACTATCAAATCAAGTATCTTCATTTGTCTTATAATTTTATCATATCAAGATAAAATTCATTGAAGATGAACACATAATTAAGATATGCAAAACTGAAATCCTAGCACTTAACAGAACCAAGTATCAATAAATGGTTCCCATCTCAAAAAGAAAACAGGTTTGCAATCAAATATAAGTTACTTCACTTAAGAACAACAACCAAAGTCAGCTTTGGATCCTCAATAGACTAGTCAAAGTTGGCCATATATATTCTTTTCCACCATTCTATTTTATCCAAAGTCATACTCTCTATCACCTTCTTAATTGATATGCCCTTTTTTACTACTTCTATTAATATTATTTTAGGTCATCACATGACTATCATTATTAGAATACCTCAAATGACTACCATGATAGACTGATAGTATATATAAGTATAGAGAACTACCTCATGTCCAGAGCTAATTGCTTTGGCATGATGCTAAATCCAGGAGCCAATACTTGCTTGATATAGCTTGTGTATGTGGAGGATATCAATATGTACTCTTTGATGTTAGCAATTAGCATCAATGATATATATTACCTCATGTTACCATTAATATAGTAAAATAAAATAAATTACATTACACATACATGTCAAAACTCAAACACGCCTACTTACATCTTTTGAATCAAGAAGATTGATTCGAGATTGATCAGAAGGTGTGGACTTGGACATCTATAAGAATGAACCCCAAAAAGATGTTAGTTTGTATGTAAAAAGCATTTCTCCAAAACACACACACAAACATATATACATATAGATTATATAAAACCTTAAAGAATCTTAGTTACTATGATTTATTGATCAGGAATGTCTATTTCAACTTATTATCATTATCTGGGTAATTGAAAACTTATGTTCCATTATTAAAATTAAAAATAAAATAAAATTGAACTTCTAAAGAGAACCATTTACCCGTTTTATAGAATATCATCCACCCATGAAATTGGAATTTACTTTTAATCTCAAGAATATTTAACAAGGGGCAAAAGCCCATGAATATCCAACTTGTACTTCGTCCAAATACAACCTAGTTTCTTTCTTGGCCAATTTAAATTCCAGTTGAACTGAAACATACTTGCAAAAGTTTCTGACAGGAAAATGTCAAGCAATGCAATATTGAATTAGTTTTCACTTATATTTATTGCCTGGTTTGATGCTAAAATAAATACAACCATTCAACCTTATAAATAAATTTAAAGTAGACTTTGTATCTTTAAAAAATAAAAAAAGGCACTACTCGGTATAAAACCATAAAGGAAACTACAGGGGAATAAGGACAAGCGAACCTTGGAAAGGCCATCAGTGAGGGACATAACTCGGGCTCCAGCTGGTGGTATAAGGGGCTCAGGAACCTACATCAAGAAAAACATTTAAAAAAGAAATGTTTGTGTTGCATAATACCTGAGCTCAATTAATGGGTTTCAACAAATGCACCTTAAAGATAGTGCCACCTCGCCTGTGACCAGAACATAAAAATATGAAGGGTCAACTCAATAATGCAGGAATACAAAAAGAGGCTAAGAAAATGGAATATACTCAACCACTTTAGAAGGGTAATTTCCATTCCAAGTTGAAATATATTTCTTACCCACCCAATTTCTTCCACTTCCTTCCTCCATATAAAAAATTAACACGCTCAGCCAGTTCACGGGTTAACTCCAGGTGCTGCTTCTGATCCTCACCGACAGGGACAAAGTCAGACTGCAGAGGCATGCTGGAGCGTATAAGAATCATGCATTTTCAGGGTAATTATTAGCCATCTTGAGATTAAATATGCAGAGTCAAAAAAAAATTATTGAGGTTGTTGTAAATAAATAAAAATATTACTGCCACAAGAACCTTTACTACACTTATTAAGAGGAGAAGATTCTTTTATTTACTCATAAAAACTTCCAAGACAAATAGATTTTCTACATCCTATTACATAAAGCTGCAGATATTGAAGAGAACCTGATATAAAAGAATATCGGAAGCCATCAGAACAGGATAAGTCAAAAGAGCAACAGCAACATTTTCATCCCCCTACAAAACGAAATTAAAATAAAAAAATAATAATTTAAATCAATGAAAAAATCATACAGTCAAAAGTAGAATACACAAAAAGACTAAGATAGAAGATAGATTAGGGTCTACTATGAAGAACAAACAATCTTTAATCATAATTTGAAAATTAAAACTTATAAGCATAAGATGATCATTTTTTTTTTAATAAGTAATAATTGATTTCATTGTAAGAGTGCAAAAAGGGGCTCAACCCTATTTCATGGATGTCTTCAAAATGACAATTAACACAAAATTGTCAAAAATTACAAGAAATTTAATGTTATCATAGAACAATGGACATCTTATTGTTGGTTTGTCACATCCAAATACCCTTTCATAAATAAAAGCCATAAATAGGATTTTTTTTCCCCTCTGGTCATCAAACCTAAGTGCTAAGGCACTGCTGTACCTGGAAATTTGATGTTAGATTGATGAATTTTAATTATTAAATTTTTAATAATTGAAGAAAGTTTCTATCTTTTTTTATTTATTAATTTATAAGAATATAAGAAAAATTCTATCAATTGGATTATTCTTCAAATGTTACATTAACTATCCCATGGGACTGGTCCAACCCTTTGCACACCAACCAGATTCTCATGCGCTAGAATAAAGGTTCAATGATTAGATTCATAATTTTCTAACAACTTAAGTTTTGGGACAAAGAGTAACTTATCATGGTATCAGAGCCCTGGGTAGTGTGTGGCAAGGTTATCAAGCTCCCTTTCACAGTTGGAGTGGGGATGGGTGTTATACTTAGAGCCCACATAAGTGTGCATAAAACAAGGCAAGACCACAAAGTGCATACAAATGATCTTGAGAAATGGCCCAACAATGTAGTATTGCCAATAGTGCTAGATCAAAGAGCATGGAAGAACTAATATAATATCATTGGGCCCAGCTCCATACACTAAAGATTATGAAACCCATATGTTATATGCTATATGAAGGCATCAATTGGAGTCTCCCCAAAGCGTTATCTCCCCAACAAGTGGTATTAGAGTTACGATTCTGAAACCCTTCTCCCCTTCATCCTCCTTTTCCAATGTTCCTTCCTGCAATGCCTCCATCCAATAGCATCCCTATAGCTATTTAAGCATTGTCCCCCTTGGACATCGAAACATCATTTCGAGTTTTTGAGCATTCAACTTGAAAGATCTAAAGCCAATCTAAAAAAAAGGAACAAAAATCAACCCAAAACAACGCCACATGCATTCTCACATGCCATTCTGCACGTTAGATCCACAAACTCATGCACTACAAGAATCTTCCATGCATCAGACATTTGTGATGCTATCATATGCCAATGTCATTTGGCAAACGTTGCTACTCTCCTCTGACCATCGATGTCACCATCCTCTAGCCACCATTCATCAACAACCGCTACTACTGCCGGCTTCTATCTCGCATATGCCATCCCTAAGCCACCGTTCCTTTGTTGATACTCCTCATGCCACAGCTACAACCATCTTTCAACAATAGTAGTTGTTGCCTAGTCATTGGTGCAACTGTTCTCTAGTTCTAGTAGTAGTAGCCGTCATCCATCAACGTCCATCATTGTCCGTTGCCCCCGCCAAAGTTTTATGTGTTTCACTCCTCATCCTACTCGGTCCATTCTATATGCCATCCAATTATTCATGGTCATGGTTTTCATGAGTTTACATTCCAAACTCAGTTTGTCTTCAAGCTTCCACATTGGGTTTAAGGGAGACATTAGGATATTTTATAATATTACAATAAATACATAAACCATGTTTTTGTAGAATAACATGAATTATCACACTTTTGTAATACCCTACATAAGCCTAGAAATAAGGACTATCATAATTTTAGGGTTACCATACTCAATCTAATGTATTCCTACATTAAGCTCATCTTAAGTTCTTTGCATATAGTTTAGAATAGTAAAGATGTAGTTGTTTGAGGCTTTCTACAAATGATGTACACCATTAGGCTGAATCACATTAACTCTTTTGTTTTCACTTTCTCCCTTTACATTATTTTCTTCTTTCTACTTTATCACGTATCAAAGCAAGTAGTCCCAATTTCAAACTGTGACTTCGCTCTACCTCCCATCTTAAAAGTTAAAAAATCCCACATGTTGAACCCCACATATTAAGAGGAAGACTAGAAGTCTAGACCCACACATAAGGGAGAGTATTAGAATAATGGTTAAATGATTATTCTCACCATTTCCTAATAGCTTAAACTTTGGGGACAAGTAGTACTTTATCAACATACAAGAATACTTAAATGCTTTTCTATTGGTAAGAACAAATATTTTTAAGTAATGGATAAGAAGTACAGGTTTAATAAATATTTAAAACACACACAAAGATGCAGCTGTCATACAGCTATAAACGCACCGCCTTGCGGGATTTCTCTTTAAATTGAATCATTCTGTTGAGCCAACCAATTGGTGTTGCAGAACTCAGTAACCACATTAGTTCTACATGTGCACGAACATGAGACTGCACAAAAACAGAAGCCTATATATACAAGTAAGATTCACTCATTCAAAAGAGATATAAATACTTTTAGCTTGAATAGAAAATTTGAAACAGTGTTATTAAGGACTAATAGCAGCCTCAGACCTTCGAAGTGTCCACTCCACATGCCAAATAAATGGCTGCAGTATCCCTTGTTGCCTTTGATAGTTGCTGTGCATCATATGGTAATGTAATCTGTAATCTGAAGCTGTTAATAACCCATACTGTAGTACAAAAACAAGAAACATTTTGCTATGAGTATACTGTTTATGAAGTGCGACTAAAAACATAGTCTGCACTGTCCATTTATTTCTGTCAAAAAGAAAAAAACTATAACTAAACGATGATAATAACGGCACTCTCAGAAATGGAGATGCTTAAGTAGCATCTTCTATCCACAATTATTGGTCTCTGTGCAAATACTTTCACAAGAAAAGCCTCAAATATGAAAATATGATATCAATATAAAGACTAACTTGGCAACAAAATACTATGATAAGGAAAACTCATGCCATAATAATTTGGACCAATGATCTGATTATGGCTTCTGGCATCCTTTTTACGGGTAAATATGTTTCATGACTTAGGACTCGTCTAGACTACTCAATTAGCATAGCTAAAACTGCTTAATGCCAATTCTCTTTGAACTTAAGAACACAGTATACATAGAGGCAGATCCATGATAAGGATTCTATTAATATATATATATATATATATATATATATATCTTTATTCAAAGAGAAGATAGTCCAATTCATAGGAGGTGAAACAAAACCACCCTAAAGAATTACAATCTGAAATTCAAAAGGTCTAAAAAAGAGAAGGAAGGGGTACCGCCTATAGCAGTCATCCAATCATGCAGAAATCTCAAAAAAAGACCATTTAATAAATTAATAGCATGTGCAGAATTTTAACATCTTCAAAAATCCTACTTTCATCCCTCTCCACATTTTCCACAATACACACAAAGGAACAAAATTGAAGATTTTTGAACCCGTGTGACAATCAAATATTCCTTGCCAACTATCAGGCATCTAAATCACACAGAGTCTACGTCATTACCAAAAGTACAACAAATAATGTACATAGAAATGGCCAAATTTCTCTTGCCACCGAACAATCAAGTAAAAGATGATCAACTACCTCCACTACTTTTGCACATACAACACCGACTCAAAATTGACAAAACCAAAACAGCAACACTTGTAGAATAACAAATTAATGAGTAGGAAAATAACTGTGGACCCCATAACTTGTCCCTTCATAACTCCCAAGATTATGATTCATTAGAATTTTGGCACTCATTATTCAAGGTATGTTGTTTTAAATTACATATGATACATGGAAACAATAATTAACAGAAATTTGCTTGTATTTATATACATCTAGCATGAAGATAACCCAAATTTGAAAAACATGGGAGTTTATTTCAAGCTTCAAGTTGGGTGCAGTGATAAAGGGCATTTATCCAAGAATCTTCCAACTTCAGAATGCATAGAGGCTTGTTGATTTGCCCTTAAGGCAAAGGCTTTGACACCCTTGCTAGTGTTGTTAAAAGCATGCTTAAGCGAATTCAAAGCTCAAAACTGAAAGCCCCAAGGTCTAAGCACTTTGCTTGACCAAAGCGAAGCTTGTTTAATGAAGGGTGCTTCAAGCACACTTTTCTAGTGCTTTCAGAAAAAGCACAAAGTACGCTTCTTTTCAGCTAGAAAATATATGAATTTTTAAAATTAACCATCCGATCTTGAAGGATGACATGAACCATTAATGTATTATACAAACTCTATTCCTTAGGTATTCCTAAGGCATGCACATCTAGCATAATGATACAACTTAGTTTGATAAATTTTGGAGTAAGTGCCCCAAACAACAAGTAAGCAAAGCAATCTAAAAGAGCTTAGAGGATATTGATGGACACTAATGGTCCGTTTGGATTGAGGGGGAGTGGAGGAGAGTAAAGGAGAGTGGGGTAGAATTGGCTAGAAATTAACCTATTTCTAGCCAACTCTACTCTACTCCCCTCCACTCCCCCCTCCATCCAAACAAGCCATAAGACTAAGGATATACCTCCAATCATGTACATTAATTAATTTGTAACTTCAAAGCTATGAATCGAGTACAAAACTTACCGCATGGAGGTCCACGATAAAGAAGAGAGTATCATATGAATTCTGAAATATTGAAACCAAAGCATGGATTACTAAATCTATAAAAAATAAAATAAAATAAAATAAAAAGAATGCATAAATCTTTACTTAATAAAATAAATTTCTTTCTTGAAGAGTGTATAACCAAGTCATATTTTCAAAATAACAACCACCTCCTTGAAGAAGAGTGAGCAATAGAGAATCTATTAACTATGATGTAAAGGGTCCTTTTATCATATAAGATTCTTTAGTGACCCAAATAGGCATATGTGAGCAAAGAAGGGATACCTCATTCATTGTGGTATAAATCAGCAAGCTAAACTTAAATATATGCATGATACAAATTGGTTGTACGAACAACACATACATTTCATCCCACCATTCAATGGGACAAAAGATATGAATCCCATTTAAACATGTAGGGCACACAATAGCGAACTCATATAGTCATCCAAAAAAGACATTGAAATATGTTTATTCAAGCTCTTAACTGCAATGCAACATTTCGAAATCCAAAGGAAAACTAAGACCTAGAGAGGTTGGTAAGTATGTAATTTGACTATCAGATGTAAAATAATATAGAAAATTATTAGTCCACAACTCTGCAACAGATCATCTTATCTAACTTTGTTAGAGCCCAAACCATTATAGTGATTCACACAATCTTATTCAAGGTCCGAACACTATTTTGTCTAGTTCAAGAGGCCGGCATGGATTGGCTTTCAAGACATTTTTTGCAACATGTTTGCATGAATAATATTCAATCCTATCACAAAAATGTTTTTATCTTTTATTAGCAAGTTACATTACTGATATGAGGCTATTATATTATCTAATAAGCAACTAATGCTGTGTTCAAGTTTTGGATAAAACAGTTTCACAACAAGAGCATGTTGAAGAAAGTCGAAACAACCTGAAGTGAAATCCAATTCTTTATAGCTCCAAGATAATTTCCAAGGTGAATAGATCCAGTTGGTTGAACTCCAGAAACTATTCTCTTCCTGTAAAACAAAAGGGTTCAAAATTGAATTTCATAACTAAAAAAACAACCTAAATTCCAAAAAGATTTGCAGCCAAAGAATCAGTCATAGCCAATAAGTATAAAACTAAGAAATCAATTTAAAAAGAGATGAAGATTAAATGAATAAAGAAATAGAAGACGGAATTACTTCACAGTGGTGGGAGGACTTTGTGGCACAAGGGGTTCAGAGTCAGAGACCGAGACACTGCAAAAGCAACGGAAACGAATGGGGCGCCGAGTCGGACTGACAAAACCAGTTGTTTTCATGTACTTCACTGGGAAGTGACCACGCCTGCTTCAAATGAAATGAGAATCGTTATAGATAAGCGAGGATACATGCTACATTAGAAAGAGAGAAAAAGAGAGTACAGTGAGGAAGTGAAGCGTGGGTAGGAGTGTGATAGAGTGAGGAAGTGGGAGAGAACTGGACGACCCATCTTCTTCTTCTTCTTCTTGGTTCGTTCGTTGTTTGTGTCGAGTGGTTTCGCAGTTTTGATTTTATTATCCTAGTGAGGCGCGTTCGAGGCCAGATAGATAGACCTGTTTGAGGGATTTTTTTTCAAAATATCACCATTTTGGGTATTTGGTAAAGGAGAATGGGATGAAATTTTTATAGTTTTTTGAAATATATATGAGTGAAAATGTGTGTAAAAATATATGTAATGTTATTTAAAATATAAAAATGTGAGTTTAAAATTGAAAAACAAATAAGCCTGGTGTGTAGTGACGTTGTTCTAATAAAGTTGTTTATATTTTTTAGAAATTTGTGTGCATAAAAGAATGTGTAAAAATATATGCAATATTGTTTAAATAATGAAAACCGTAACTTACCGAATAACCCTAAGCATGTTTTCAAAACAATTTCGTTTGAGTGTTTCATCAATTTTGGTCTTCCTGCCTAGCCCTTGTAAAGTAGTATTAGAGCGTTAGAGCAATTGCATTAGTTGATATAAAAAAAATTTCTATTTTGCATGTTTAAAACCTACTTTTTCAATTTTATATTTTCATTTTTACAAAATACCTACATTAGTTTGTCTATTATACATCTATAATCCAATAAAATATTCATTTTTTTTACCTTTATTTATTATTTTCTGCACTACCTCTCTCTCCTTCTTAGACCCAACCACCATTATCATCACTACCCTGATCAGCAAACCACTCAAGATCAAACCAACCCAAGTTCAGAAAACCATTCAAGATCAAACAAAGCAAGATCAAAAACTCATTTAGGTCGAAACCCACTCAATTTGAAAGCCAAATCATCACCCACCCAACCTTAAACCCATTGATCAAACAACGAGAAATCGGTGAGTTGACTGGCGATGATTTGATCAGGCTTCGTGTGGTAGTGGTTTGATCTTGATCAGCGAGTTGATCAACAGCAATGGTTTAATCTTGATCAAATGAGAAAGATGGAGAGTGAGGGGAAAGTGATCAACGACAATTTGATCAAGCGGTGTGTGGTTTAATGTTGATCGGCAACAGTGGTGTGATGTTGATAGGCAACAATGATGTGATGTTGATCGAGTGAGTTCTTCGTGCGGCAGTGGTGTGATGTTAATCATGGAGAGCGAGGTGAGAGGGAGAGTGAGGTGAGAGCAATAGAAACAAAAAGAGATAACAAAATTACTAAAATATTTATGTAAATACTACAATAACCATGCATATATGCACGGTTACTGTAGTAACTGTGTATAAATGCACAATTTTACATCCACTGATGTGTGTGTTTTTTTGGGTCAAAATGTGTAAAATGACTACTTTTTTTTTTTTTTTGCAAAACTTTTCACCAGTTGATGTAATTGCTTTTAGCATGCAGGGATGGAAAAAAAAAAAAAAAAAACTTTATTTTGCATTCTCAAATACTACTTTATTTATTTTACCAACTTATTTTATAACTCACCCAACATTCAAGTTTTTATTTTTACATACAACTCGATAAAATAATATAAACTATCTAATAAAATAATATAAAGCACAATTCTCTTTTTTTTTTTTTTCCTCCGACTCACTTTTTCTTTTCACGCACAATCGCAAGATTAAACTAATATTTTTTTTTACAACCTATGAATAGTAAGAACACTAGCATTGGGTGGTGTAAACACCCCCCCAGTTGCTATTTTACAACCTAAGCTACCCAAAACCCACTTCATCCGAGTTTGTAAACTCAAATATATGCAGTCTTACTATTCATAGGTTGTAAAAAAAATATTAGTTTAATCTTGCGATTGTGTGTGAAGATAAAAATTGAGTGGGAGGAAAAAGAAAGAGAATAATATTTTATATTATTTTATTAGGTAGTTTATATTATTTTATTGAGTTGTATGTAAAAATAAAAACTAAGATGTAGGATAAATTGTAAAATAAGTTGGTAAAATAGATAAAGTAGTATTTGAGGTTGCAAAAAAGACTTTTTTTTTTTTTTTTTGCATCCCTCGATACTAATACTCTAAGATTGCATATGCACCCTTACTATTCATAGATTGCAATTTTTTTAAGTTCACAAACTCAGATAGAGTGGGTTTTGAATAGCTTGGGTTGTAAAATAGCAATCGGAGAGTGTTTACACCCCAATACCAATGCTCTTACTATTTATGTTGGGACTTCTGGTTTGGTGTATGGGTAGTAAAAAACTGTTAACATGGAATTCTTTTTCGTTTTACCCCCTAGAAGTAAAAAAAGATGTGGTTATAAGTGACTGACATCCATAACATGACAATAAATTCCCAAAAAAAATGACAATAAATTATAGACAATTTTGTAGAGCCTTTTAGGTAAATATTGCTAAAATCAAAATATATTTGCGTTATAGGTATTGTTTGAAGTTAATTGTGGAAATGATGAGAGAGATTGAATTTCGGCAACACCGTTGTTGAAATTCAACAAAAAGTAGGAGAGAGAATGAGCAAAAGGAGGAAAGAGAAAAGCTAACAGTAAAATGTTGAATTTTGGCAACACCGTTGCCGAAATTCATCTGCCCAAATTTTCTGTGCTGCCCGGATGTGTGAGAAGTGCAATAATGCGTGAGTGCCCAAACTTTAAAAAAAAAAAAAGTAATTGTGGCAATGGTATTGCCGAAAATAGTAGGAAAAAAAAAGTGAATACGGAAGAATTAAAGAAAAATATAATGTGCTACGTACACAATATTTTTACAATAAATCACAAGTAACTAGTTATTATTAGTTCAAATTTAAATTTGACATTGACATTTCTATTTTAATTTAACAATAACAACAAGTAATAACCTGATACTTAGCATTTGTTGTAAAAATATTGTAAAAATTATATGCACTTATTATTTCTTAAAAAAAAAAAATCCCAATTGTGGCAATGCCATTGCCGAAATAGTGGGGAAAATTGTTTCCCCACAATTTCGACAATGGTATTGCCACAATTGGGGAGCAATGCCATTGCCGAAATAGTGGGGAAAATTTTTTCCCCGCAATTTCGGCAATGCTATTTAGGAAAAAAATAAAAAAAAACTTTTTTCTCAATGTGGCAATAGGAAGTTGTGGAAAAATTTTTTTTTTCCCAATTTCGGCAATACCATTGCCGCAATTAGAAAAAAACTAAAAGTCATTGCTGCAATTAAAAAATAAAAAAAGGTTTTTTCCCCAATTTCGGCAATGGCATTGCCGAAATTGTGGGGAAACAATTTTCCCCACTATTTCGACAATGGCATTGCCACAATTGAGATTTTTTTTTTTTTTTTTTTAAGAAATAATAAGTGCATACAATTTTTACAATATTTTTACAACAAATACTAAGTATCAGGTTGGTACTTCTTGTTATTGTTAAATTAAAATAGTAATGTCAATGTCAAATTTAAATTTGAACTAATAATAACTAGTTACTTGTGATTTATTGTAAAAATATTGTGTACGTAACACATTATATTTTTCTTTAATTCTTCCGTATTTACTTTTTTTTTTTCCTACTATTTTTGGCAATACCATTGCCACAATTACTTTTTTTTTTTTTTTTTTAAGTTTGGGCGCTCACGCATTATTGCACTTCTCACACATCCGGGCAGCACAGGAAATTTGGGTAGATGAATTTCGGCAACAGTGTTGCCGAAATCCAACATTTTACTGTTAGCTCTTCTCTTTCCTCCTTTTGCTCATTCTCTCTCCTACTTTTTGTTGAATTTCGGCAATGGTATTGCCGAAATTCAATCTCTCTCCTCATTTTCACAATTAACTTCAAACACTACCTATAACGCAAATATATTTTAATTTTAGCAATATTTACCTAAAAGGCTCCAATTTTGTACTTCAAATATATATATATATATATATATATATATAAAGAGAGAGAGAAAATATTGGGTTGGGTCCGGAACTGGCGTAAAACACAGTTTTACGCCAGCCAATGAGATTACGCCACGTCGCTCACAGCTAAAAAAAAAATATGACCTTAAAAAAAAACATTTCAGTAACAAGCCAAGTTACCAAACATATCAAACACAAATCAATAGAAAATCAGCCCAGCAAAGCCGAGCCATAGCCAGCCACCACCCACAACCCATTAATCAAACAAACCCACGATCCAGCCTGCCACCACCAAAAATCAACCCAAAATAAAGAAATTTTGGTTTAATCAATGCGAAAATGAATTTACTTGAGGTGTTTGGCTTAAAAATGCAGAGAGGGAGAGCTCAAAATAGAAAAAAATGGAGGATTTACGGACCCAACCACCGCGATCCACCGCCACAACAGCTAGCACCATCACGATCTGCCACCACCATCTGAAGCCTCAGGAATCACAACCACCACCATCGAAGATAGAGGGACAAAAGAATGGAGAGATGCCTAAGAGAGGGAGGAAAGTGACGAGAGCTGTCTGAGAAGAGAGAAGAGTGCAAAGAGAAAAGAGGAAAAAACAAAAAGGAAAAGGGAGAAGGACATCAGTCATATGAGAAAGAAAAGGGCAAAAGAGAATAAAATAATATTAAATATTATAACATTCTTGGCTTGTATGGATTCTTTAAGCAGTGAGCGTGTTCACACTCTGACGTGGCGTGGTCTCATTGACTGGCGTAAAACACTGGTTTTACGCCAGTCTGGACCCAATGTTTTCTCATATATATATATTTGAAGAAGGAACTTGTAATTCAGCTCGTACTTCTACAATGTTTATAACGGAAACGATTAGGTTTATAGTATATCCCTACTTCAACTATCGTCAAGAAAAAAAATGACAACAAATCATTTGTCCTGCATCAATGGATATTGTATATATATAAAAGGGTGAAATGAAATTATGGTAAACTTTAATTTTTTATATGGACGACCAAACCAAAGGGTTAGTTTAATTGTTCTCAATACAACATGAGATCAATGATCTAGGATTCTTTTTTTCGATTTGTCCTAATTTATTTTGCATTGTAACATATTCAAAAAATGGTGCATTTTTATCCTTTTAAAGTAATTAAGGAAAATAAAATGAAGAGATGAAGACTTTATATATTTTTTGAGGAGATGAAGACTTTATAGGTATGAGGAAAATGATGACGTGTCATCTCGACTCTGCCCAATGTAAAATAGCTAACCGCAACCGACCTAGTGACAGCTTAAACCCCTAAAAGCTTGTTAGCTATTGAATGAAAAGTTAGTCAAACTCGTTATATAGTGGATGCATTCATATCCTAGATAGCTACCACCACCGGAGTCTACAACATCAATCCCTGCAATTAGGGAATAAGTTCAAGGTTAAAGGAAGCCCATTACACAAGATAATATCACTATAATTTTGGGTAATTCAGTCCCTAAAATGCAATATAAATATGAGGAGAGATTTGTTGGAAAATGTATGCTCAACAATCCACACTCTAGATTTTGCATATAATCTCATATAGGTAGTTCACTAACTTAGGCATCAAAGAGTCCATTCGTAAACAAACTTCAACAAGTTTTCATTGTTTTTGTTCCATTTTGTGCATGTTCATGGATCAAATCAGATTGTTGATGGAAACGCATCATCAACAATAGTAAGCCCAAATCCCATCATTGGCAATTATTTTATTTTATTTTTATTTTGTATAATTTGATAATGGGGTGTAGGGGATATGATCATATGAGTTCTAGATATTTACATATTTTGAAAATTTAACTGTTAGATCACTTTTTTTTTTTTTTTTTATTCTTAACATGCATGTCAAATTTATTGTAAATAAAATGTTACTTACTATTTGATCCATAAACTTATTTTTTATGCATAATTTTTAGACAATAAAAACTTGAAATTTAAATATTTGATTGATAACATACTTATTGATTTTTGAATATTCAGTAAAATTTGTGGACGTGAAGGTTATAAGAAGAAAATGCAATATAATAATGGATATGCCAAAATTCACATCCAATCAAATATATTGAGTGGGCCAAACTTTGTAATTTAATTATTTACTTTGATTTAGTATGATCCTCACCTGGACCAATTATTTACTTTACCTGTTGGTGTTACCGACAGGTAAAGTAAAAGAGAAATGATATGTCTACAACATTTCTACAACAAATCTTAAGTGGTATATTGTTATTGGTTGTTATTGTTGGGACAAAAAAGTAATCTTAGTATTAGTT
This sequence comes from Quercus variabilis, assembly GCA_030445155.1. Classification (NCBI taxonomy): domain Eukaryota; kingdom Viridiplantae; phylum Streptophyta; class Magnoliopsida; order Fagales; family Fagaceae; genus Quercus; species Quercus variabilis. The sequence continues at coordinate 37,328,566 of CP129456.1, forward strand.
TTAAATTTGAACCAATAATAACTAACCACCTGTAATTTGTTGTAAAAATATTGTAAAATTATTGTAGACGTAGCATTCCTCAAAGTAAAAACATAGAATATGAGAGCATCAGTATCACTGACGTGGCAAAGAAATTAACAATACGGTGGATTACTCGATAGAGTAGGAGGGGGTATTGTTAAGAGGGTAGGGGAAGTATATAGAAGAAATAAAACGTTACCAAAAATCCAAAAATCAAAACAGAGTAGGAAATGGAAGACGAAAGGTTATTAGCGATGGAGTGGCACCAGATGGAGCAGATTCGAGAGCTTGATCTCGAAGAATTGCAGGTCGAAGAGGTCGACGACATCAACAACTCATCCGACGATGACCTCGACGCCACGTAATCTCCCCCCTCTTCTCGGTTCTTTTTTTTTTTTTTTTTTTTTTTCACAATGTTGTTTATACTCCGTAGTATGGGACTTAGGGTTCTTGCGTAGCTTTGAAATTAACCGTAGCTTGATTTTGATTTTGTTTAAAAAAAAAATGGAAATGCAAGATAACTTTCGTAACATTAACATATAAGCATTAATTCATAGTGAATTGATTTCCAAAAAATTAAATAATTGTTTTTTTTTTTTTTTTTTAAATCCACTCATATTTTGGTGACTGTGAGCATGAATGCGTTTTTCTGTTTAATTTGGAGTTTGATTTCACTGTTGTTTTGATTATTTCTCATTATTATGCGTATTTTGATATGGATTGAAGTGATCGCAGTTATGGCGGCGCTGGTGATATGACATTCAACACATCTTTGGCTTCGTTACATACATACCTTGGCGGTAGGCATATTGTTTTTGTGTTTTATGTATACATGTGTATTGGTGCTCGTCGAAACTATCTATGGTTTAGTGATATGATATCTCTTGTTGCATATAATAGAGGTTGAAGACACTCACGGTAGGTTGGCCTTCTTGGAAGGCAGCGCCGTCTTGAACCTCCCGCTGTTTTATCTTGAAGGTATGTATTTAATATTCAAATTTTCAATAATGGTTTTGATTTTCAGTTCCGGTATCAATCTCAGTGGCGGCTCTAGGAATTTTATTTAGGGGGGTCATTAAAAAATTTTAATAAAAAAAGAACTTGAATATATCGAGTTATCGGCAAAAAAATATTAATTCATGAAGTTTTACAATTTTCCTCTACAAACTCTCAAATTTTTAATTATTATATGATAGTTCATTATGACTATTTTATTTTGTTAAGTTTATCTAACATTTTTATTTTTATGCAGTTGTTATTATCTATTTGTTATTTTTTTAAACTAAATGAAAAAACTAAACTCATTAGTTTTGTATTAATTATTGACGTACATAACCACACTTAGTCATACATAAAATTATACACTATGTGTTTACTTAACCAATTAAATGCTTGGACAAACAATAACTTTACAATTTTTTTCTTAAATTTTACTAACTTTATAACAAAGCGTTATTATAACATGATAACAATACACACACATGTAACAAACAATTTCTATTTCCTAATTATTAAATTATATAAATTTATATTGTCTACACAAATATCTATACACATCATAATTCACACAAATAAAACTATAATAAAAAGTAATGTACACAATAAATATTAAACACACACACTCACATATAATATAAATTTATAAAAAAGAGTGACACAATTCACAAAGACTTACTTTTTATTCTTAGAGTTTGAAATACTTGTAATAAAGATGTGCAAAATTTAATTTAGAGTGCGCAAAAATATTTTTAAAAATAAATTAAAGTATTAAATTAACAAAGAAAAAATATTATACATATATATATATATATATAATTTTTTTTTTTTTTTTGAAGTCAGGGGGTTCATTTGAACCCCCTGAATATAGACTAGCGCCGCCCCTGATCAATCTTGCTATTAAACTTTGTCCAAAGAACAAGCTTAGTTGTAGTTGTGTGAAGTTGAAAAAAAAATCTGGAATATTAGGAACTGAAAACTGTGTTTCATAGTTTTGGTGAGCGCTAATCAAAAAGTGCATTCAGGTTTTTGTTGGATGTTTAAACAACTAAAGTTTCAAGTACAATTTTGCAAACATTTTCGAAAGAAATTTGATGCCGGTGTAATACTGTGTTATTGAGCCTTTCTAAATATAAATATGTGTGTGTGTGTGTGTGTGCGCGTCTATATATATTCTTTTCCTTATTCATTCACCTGCCATGTTGTGTGTGAGTGTATATGCATGTATATATTTATTTTTCCCTATTCTTTCATGCGCCATTATGCTCTGTAATGGCTTGTGCAGTATCATGCATAAGTTTTAAATCAGTTTTCATAACCCCTAGGCATTAAACGGCAGTTTAATGAAGTACCCTCAGTCTTGCAAGTTTTAAGATCTAACGTCCTAGTCAGATTGCTGAGGTGTTTGATGCACCAAATTATCATCTATATATTTTCTGAAAGAGAAATTTTGACCTGCTGTGTGAAATATGTCAGGAGTTGTTTTGTTCCCAGAGGCTACCCTTCCTCTAAGAGTTATCCAACCAAATTTTATAGCTGCTGTCGAGAGAGCATTGGCCCAAGTTGATGTTCCTTATACTATTGGTGTGGTAGGTGAATTTCTTACGACTGATTTTCACTTGGTCTTATCTTTATCAGGGATTACTTCCCTGAATTTTTGTCTGAGTTTTGACAAGGTTTTGAAACTTCTCCAGGTCCGTGTATACAGGGATCCTGATAACCCAAGAACAAAGTTTGCAACCGTTGGGACAACAGCAGAGGTTATATTACAAAAGCTTGCAGCCAATTCTTTTTTTTCTTCTTCTTCTTCCTTTTTTCCCCCTCCCGATTGATGAGGATGTCACTTATATATGTGGGATTCTTTGTTGGTTGTTTCATATCTTTAGGCTCTATTGTTTGTCACATTATTTATGGAATAGCTTATCCATTTGCTAAACTCACTTTTACAGATTCGGCAATACCGGCGTTTAGAGGATGGCTCACTGAACGTGGTTACTCGTGGCCAGCAGAGATTTCGTCTAAGGCGACGTTGGATTGATGTGGAAGGGGCAGTTAGGATAATATTATGCTTGAATGATGTTTCTTTATTTTTCTTTTTATTTCCTCCTCTTTTTGGTTGCCTATAACGGTAATGGCTTATTTGGGGTAAAATTTTCATCTTTCTAGCCATGTGGAGAGGTCCAAATTATCCAGGAAGATCAGCCATTACGGACTCCACGTGATGCTTTTGGAAAATTGACACCATTAACTAATCTTCGGAGCCATAGTCTCTCATGTACCCAGCCTTTGAATGCTTCTCGTGCTAAATTGCATCAATCTAGGGATGAGGACAATGTTTCAGAGTCAAATTCTGAAGAAAGTTTTGAGAGTGCGCTCACCCCTAGAGAAAGGAGCATCCACCATTCTGCTGTTAATTCTTGTTATGGGTGTGATATAATGGATGAATCTACAAGCAGTGATGATGAAAAATTCTTGTATGAGCCAGACCTACACTTTGGAAGATCTTTCCTAAAAGACTCTGAATCCATAGGATCATTGCATTCAAACCATCAAAAACACATTGAAAATGCTGATTTAGGTTCCACATCAGGAAGGCAATCTTGTCAAGGAGAAGAGACAGACAGGCATAGGAGAAAAATCAATTTCGACCAGTTCCGCAGAGTTCCAAGAGCGTACTGGCCCCACTGGGTATACCGTATGTATGATTCCTATTGCCTAGCTGAAAGGGCTGCAGGTAGTTTTACTTTGCTTTTGTTCATACCCCGTGTTCTCTTTATCATTTATTAGTTTTAATATTTTAACTTCAGCTGTGGTTGCGTATTGTAACGCAAGGTCTTCGTCGTGAAAATACCTTAGGTCATACATTCTAATAGCATAAGATATGTATTGTCATCATTCTTGTTTTTAAATATTTAAGTCAAAGGACACTGATATGGTTCAGTTTTGATCTTTCTAAGCATTCTGAAGCCTTTCTAAATGTGACTGTAGTCTATTTGTAGAATGAAATTATTTGTTATCCATGAAAAGGGAAAAATCTGCAAAATTTTGTTATATTTTGTAGAATCAACCTATTTATTTTAGATGACCAAGAATAAATCATTCTAGAAGAGATAAAATCTCATTAGTTTAGCAGACCACACTAGTTCAAATCCTTCCTTTCCCCTCTCCCTAGGGCCATGCTTAACTTTCCAAGCATTGTTCCTGATATCCTCCTATCTCTTCCTTGGTTCAAGTGGAAAATTACATAATTGCATTGCCTTATAAAGTATTCAGATATTTTGAACAGGAGGGATTCTTCCTGTTCATTGTCTTTAACTCAACTAGGTTTGGATCTTGTTTTTAAATCTCAATTAATGACACTAATCTTTCTGTACTGGTATTTTGCAGATATGTGGAAAAAGATAGTTGGGGCACCCAGTATGGATGGTCTTGTTAGGAAGCCTGATCTTTTGTCATTTTATATTGCCAGTAAAATCCCGGTTTCTGAATCTACAAGGCAGGAACTTCTGGAGATTGATGGGATTTCATATAGATTGCGTCGGGAAATTGAGTTACTTGAGAGTGTCAATCTAATTCGATGTAAGATCTGTAAGGTAATTATATGGTCTTGCTTCAAAACTCTGGGTGTGTGCGTGTGCACAAATAAAGATGCAATGACTCTAGTTGCCCATCTATTTGTTCTACATTTTCAATTTTCTTTGATGCAGACTGAAATCGCGAGGAGGAGTGATATGCTGGTCATGTCTAGTGAAGGTCCTCTTGGTGCTTATGTGAACCCACATGGTATCGTGCACGAGATAATGACTCTCTACAGGGCAAATGGCTTAGCATTAAGAGGGCTACCACAGACAGAATGCAGTTGGTTTCCTGGGTATGGGATTTTCTTTTATTCTCTTTTGTCCATGTGACTTGTTTGAAAACTATTGACTTGTGCAATTTCACCTTTCACAAGTTAAGTGATTGTGCGGCTACTTATCCAGAATATATATATCACCAATGAACTCAAGCTCAAATGACACCTCCTCTTGTAAGAGCAAAGTGGAGGGTAAGGTCATTGGTGCAAAACCCATTAGGTGTATGTGTAATTTATCAATACTAAAAACCAAAGAGTAAAGTGCTTGTGTGCTAAAGGGCTAATGAAAAGTGTGTTTGGAACCGTTGGATGCAACCAGGGACCTTATGATGTTGCATGTATTGACATGGATACCCATTCTATTATCACTTTTTCTTAGTCCTGGTATCCAATGTGCATAATGATTTAAAGTTTGCGTGTGTGCTTATCTGGGTTATGATTTAGGAGGATTGGTGGATCTAGAGTTCAGAAAATTTTATATCTTTTTATAAGAAAGGTTTCATAAAGAAGAGAAAATAATATTCTATCTAAGTTTGAAAGAGGTAAGAAGAAATGAAATCAACTTTCTCTACTTTGTGAACAGTGTGCATGAACTGTGCAAATGAGTAGTACCTATGAACAAGATAGTGAACAGTACACAGTACAGAGTAGAAAGAAAGAACGGAAGGAAAAAGAACAATGAGGCCAATGTGCCTTAATACTTAAACACTCGGTATTTTTTTTCAACTCCAACTATTTTTCAAGTTCTTTGAGCACAAAAATGTATATATAACAACTCATTCTTGTACTAATGGTAATAGGAGTAATAGTAATAGGAGTCATAGTTTGACTAGTAAACTAAAAACCTAATAAGGTAATAACTAATAAAAGACTTGGACTCAAAAGAAAATAAAACCTAAGATATCCTTGACTCAACTAAATTACCAAAACCCCTAATTCACAAGGATTGTAGAAACTACAATTTTGCTACTGAATACAAAATTCATCATATCTTTTAAAATACAAACCCAAATGAAATTTTTTTTTAACCCTTAGACAAATATAACTGGACCTTTAAACCACTCAATTTTTAGTTCTATTGGACTTCATACTTGAACCCCAATTAAATCTTTTTTTTTTTTTGAGAATCAACCCCAATTAAATCTTGAATAGACGAATTATCGAAGTAGTATTAAATCAATCTTATCTGGCTGCATCATAGATACCCTACCCCCTCTACCTCTATTAATTGCACTTGTTCTTTGTTTTTGTGTTCATAATGAATTAAATTTTGGTCAGCTGGATATAGTTTTCAGCTGATGGTACTTACATCTGATTCCAAGTCTAGTGGGGTGGGGCATATTGCATTTGAAAATAAATGTCCAAATGTCCTTTGGAACTTAACTCTGATGAATATCTAATGTTGGATTTTAATTAAGTTGTTCATGTTCTTACTTTGTTATGGCACTTCAAAGGCTTTTTCTACTCAATCCCCCACCCCTTTTTTCTGGCTTCTTTTTAGAAAAAATGACATTATTATTGATGGTGTTTCAGTGACTCTTTAGATAGCCCCTTAGGCCTTAAACCTGCAACCAATCACAACACAAATATACGGTCTCTTACAATATGAGTATGCTTATGAGTTATGACTGTACTACCATTGTATACCTTTGTTCTCTCATATGATTACTCCATAACTTTTCATCTTGTAGCTTCCTTATTAGCATGATCATTTTTCCTACTCTGTTATGAGTTTGGATTTTTTTTTTTTTTTTCCGCACCAATTTATTTGCTTATGCATTTTTAAAGCCTTAAATAGTTAAATATTCTAGGTACAACTGTACTTTTGCTAACTTTCAGCAAATTATCTTTTCAGTAAAAAGCTAATCCAAATGTACTTTTGTTGAGTAGCTGATAACATGCTTCCAGAGGATTTGGAAAATGTACATTGGTAATTTGGTATAGTTAGCAAGTTCAAAGAGATTGAGAAGATAGTCTTTCTGGAATTCTTAGTACCTAGTTGAAAATTTATTGCAGAATTTTACATTTGTACAAAGAGAATACTTGGGAAAGACATCATTTGCTGGGATTAGAAATTGTTTGCAGTTGTAGGTAGTTTGGAAACTAACAGTGTAAGGTAAGATAACCACAGGAGGAAGTACGTCATGATAACAAAATATAAAATATTTTATTATTAGTCTGGGATAAACAAGGTGTGAAATACTTAAAGCAAATCAAAAATTGTCTGCCACGTCCATGAGTAATTTGCAACTGTTTAATTATATTTATGAAAATGTTTTCTTCAGACCTCAAAGAATATGGTACTGTGTATGGCAGTTTATTTTGTGGTTAATTTCCTGAATCTTGTAAGCTTTTGCTCGCTATTTTAAGCTAATGTGTGTTGAAGTAATCTGTGGTTTAGTTCTGATGCAAACTCTACTGAAGTCAGTGTAGCCTGAGTAGCTAAACTGGAAATTTATTGATTTTTTGCAGGTATGCATGGACGATCACTCACTGTGTCGCTTGTGAAATTTTTATGGGGTGGTTATTTACAGCCACAAACAAGAAGTTGAAGCCTAGATCATTTTGGGGGATTAAGAGCTCTCAAGTTGCGGATGACATGTAGTAACACGTAAATTTTTAGGTGTATATGGCTTGTGTGTCAGCAAACGTGTATTTTGTTAGAATGATGAATAGTTTAAGCTTTTGAGATAAATGGTAGTTTTTCATGGTAACAGGCAGCACAATGAACTCTCAAAGGGTAAATAGTCTACTGTGTACAATGGTTTGTGTGTCAGCAAACATGTATTTTGTTAGAATGATGAATAATTTAAGCTTTTGAGATAAATGGTAGTTTTTCATGGTAACAAGCAGGCACAATGAATTCTCAAAGGGTAAATAGTCTACTGTGTACAATAGCGAGATATTGGCCCTTCTGATATCAAATTACATTTAACATGGAGAGAAAACAAACTCATAACGAGATTGCATCTAATATGGAAATTAAAATTAAATAGAATCAAAGTCCTCTAATAGCATTAAATCATGATCAATCAATATTGATCTGTCAAATTTGGCTTACGCATCATCAAGTTTTTAAAAAGCGACTGAAAATTGTGGCTTTCATTGACGTGAGGATATTGTCCCAAACATGTATATGTAGGATCAAGATCGTTAGTGTCAAATTTGAGTCGGTGATAAATCTATAATATGTCAGAATACTTTTTTTGGTTTTTCCTTCCTCCTTTTTGGGTCAGATATGGGTTGGGGTGATTTGTGGTGCCATTACACCTTCCGCCTGTAACATTCAGAAACTGATATTTGCCATTACTTTTTGGCATAATTTTTTCTAGGAACAGGTTTAAATGCAGAATCAAGCTAAAACTAGTGTAAACTGCTTAAATTCACGAAAAAAATTGATTCTGAAAAAAATTGATTCATGTTTGACGGCTTGACGCAGTAAGAATGTCTTTGCAACACCAACTAAAGTTGGCAGTTTTTCAGATGTATTAGTCACAGTGTTGTGTGAGAAATTAGACAGGAATCATAATAGAGAGTAGAAACCAACGTTTTAATTTTTTTTAAAATTTTTTTTGCTAATATCATACAAACCACCGTCACTCTTAAAAAGAACAGAAGTTTTATTTCCAAAACATAATGGAACAGCACTCATCTAAAGTTTGTGCAACACGCTGCGCACACACACACACCAGTCAATTGGCATCAGAGTATAATGAATCCTTCTGATATATGAATATTATTCATTAGATACGGAGTTTGAAAACATTGAAATCTCTCCCTCTTAAAATGAAAATGGATAAAAGAAAATTTTCAATCCTGAGATCAACATAGTGACTAACTATAATTTATGAACTAGATGACTAAAGAAAAACCAATAAAGAAAAGAGAAAAGGACAAAACTTGAAAGTCGGAGAGGTTGCAGATTACAAAGTGCAGGAATTTTAACGATAGCTGCGGTAGATTGGGCTGTACATGCAGCTCTCTGCATACTTAACAAGATCCTTAGGACGAGGGAGACGAGAAGCAAGACCTGGAAAGCAATCACAGTACAGCATTATTAAAAAGTTGAAGGCATCTTTTATGACCTGAACATATCAGAAAGAAACTCACCAAGTTCGTATGCTTTAGCAGCGACTTTAGCAGCAATGTGAGCTGATATCTTTCTGATATTGGTGAATGGTGGGTAAATCAATCCCTTATCGAAGTTTTCTTGTCCCACTTGCACAGCCAAAGCTTCCGCTGTTACAATGGAAAAGATGGAAGTAGTTAAACCATTAAGATTCATACAAAACAAATGACAAAGAGGAAAGAAGAAAAACAGTGAAGAAGCATGTTTCCTTATCAGGTATTACACTGAAAATTTTCAAACAAGTATATGCATCATCAAGTTATAATTTTATAATTCTTTAAATGTGCTTACAGGCTGCCAAAAGCATGTCATCATGCACACGAATTGCACCAGAGATGATCAAACCCAAACCGAAACCAGGAAAGATGTAAGCATTGTTGGCCTGAATGAAATGAATAAGAAGTAAGCCCATAATATCTCTGTAAATTTCAGGCAAATAGGATCATATACAATAACATAATTAGTCTAGAACCTGGCCAGGCACAAAAACTTTCCCATCATACTCAACAGGATCAAATGGGCTTCCACTAGCAAAGATTGCTCGACCCTGCATATTGATAGAGGACAAAAGTGACAGATGGTCAAAAAAGTGTAATGCTAGTTTATTTAGCCATAATATCCACACCATATGCAAGAAATGAGGTGTCTTGAATTAAAAACCAAAGAAAAAAGAAATACAGTTTTACCTTACTCCATGTATAAGCTTCTTCAGCTGTACACTCAGATTGTGAAGTTGGGTTGGAGAGAGCAAGAATGAGAGGTTTCTACAAGCCAATCACAGACATCACTGTCAGATTCTTACTATCAGATATCAAAATAAATATATTATATGGAGCGGCTGAGAGAACCTTATTAAAGGATGACATGGCCTCAACCACCTCCTTTGTAAAAGTCTTTCCTACTCCTGAGGATCCTATCAGCACTGTTGGCTTGATTGCCTGATAAATTGGAATGTAATGTAAGGAAAAAATCTTTATAAGGTATTCTTTTTATAGACATGTAGCATTATCCAAGACAGTTTTCATACCTTGACAGCATCTAAGAGCGCCTTAACAGGTTCATGCTCATGAGCCCATGGCTTCTTAAAGTGCTGAAGTGACTCCTTACGGGAGCTAACAATCAGTCCCTGCAACCAAGTTAACACACCACTTATAAGTGACTAAAAGAACTTTAAAAAATATTGTAGAAGCTATTTTTCTTTTCCAAGCATGGAAGTCGGATCAGGTTTTTATTACCCTTGAGTCCACAAGCCAAATCTTCTTGCGTGTTTCTTCCAATGGAGCTTTTGTCTGTGAAGAAAATAAATCATATTAATCACAAATGCTTTACTGAAGAAAATAAAAAAAATGATACAATGGAGAAATTAATACCTGTTTTGAAATCTCAAGTGCTATAAGCTCTGCTATGCCAGTTCCAGCCTTCAATAGAAAAGAGACAACAGTGAGAAAGAACAGCCAATCGGATAGAGTACATATGAACATAAACAAGAATAGATGGTATCTATCTATGCATCTGTATGTACACATTAGAAAATAGGATCAATGAAGCAAGCATGGAATCATCAAGTTAGAAGGTGCTTGAACTGAGATGGAGACTAAAGTAGGTAGACTCAGCAAGATGTATCAAAGTGCAGGACATTGGAATTCTAGCTTTTAAATTGATCTTAGTTTCACCAATGAAAGAAAAATGAAGGAAAGACAAAAAGGAAATCTCTAAAAGCAAATGTGTTTGAGCCTTACTTCTCCAGCACCCAGGAATAAGAAAGTGTGGTCAGCTAAGGTTCCACCAACTAATTTCAGAGCTGCAATAAGTCCTGCTAGCACTACAGATGCTGTACCCTGAATCAAATTGAAAGAAATCACATTTTAGAAAAATATTCACCAAATTGAAAATAAAATGACCAACATTTAAAAAGTTTTTGAACATCTTACCTGTATATCATCATTAAAGACAAGATGAGTTGAGCGGTATCGTGACAGCAGCTCAAATGCATTATGGTTAGCAAAATCTTCGAACTGAGGAAAAAAAAAGGTTATGTATTAGGAAAAAATGCAATCATATGAAACAACTCAGAAGTTCAGAACACTAAAAGAATTAGTTCGTTATAATGATATAGACCTGAACTAGAACTTTCTCCCCATAGTTCTGTTTAACTGCATTCATGAACTCATCAAGAAGCTCAGCATATTCCTGAATCAAAAAGTGAAAAACTATCTCAATAAAACATAATTTACATATTTCATAATAGTTTTTACAATAGTTAAACATATTGCAGTCAAAGGAAGAAGACAAGAATATTTTAAAACCTGCCCAGTTGCCCTCTTGTGCCTAAGACCAATGTAAAACTCATCCTTCAACAGCTGCTCATTGTTTGTACCGACATCAATAGTTACAGGCAAGCACTGCAGACAATAAATACAAATGGTAAATTATCAGCAACAATAGCGAACCACTCTATTACTTGGTCAAGCTGTTGATGAAATAACTAATCAAGGTCCAACTTGCAAGGCATTTAACTTCAAGTCTTCAGAAGAGGAATTTATGAAATAGGAATCACCATGTGACAAAAGTGTATTTAACTTCAAGTCTTCAGAAGAGGAATTTATGAAATTGTATTCACCATGTGACAAAAGTGTGGCCATAACCCACCAACTTTGGGCCCAATTATACAAGAAGACATAAACAAATTTAGGATATGGGAACCTTTTTTTTTTGCTAAGTAACTCACACATCTTTGCTAAGTAACTCACATCCCACAAGACCTCACCTACCAGCGCATTAGGGTGGAACTGTTATCTGACCTTGTTAGGAAGAATTTGAAATTTGAGATAGAAATATTAAAATTATGAAATAAATTCAAACCTATTTGCGATATTTTTGCTGCATCTAATTCACTTGCAACTTATTATGCTGCAAAGGACATATTTGGTAATGATTGATGAAGTATTTGAGTATTATAAAGAGCTTATTTTAAAACAAAAGCATATTGCTATAAATAACACCAAGAACCTTAAGTTTAAAGTCATAATACTAGAAGTCTTTGTTGATAAATTAAAGGAACATAAGAAGAAACTTTGTAAAAGTCCATTAAACCAAAAAGAGAGCAGTTAGAATGGTGCTTACTGCTGAAGGACGAATTCCTCCTAGTGCTGTATATAAAGAAAGTTTTCCAACAGGAATTCCCATTCCCTGAAGAAAATCAAAATGATCATGTCAAAGAAGTTGATTGTAAACTCAACTATGAGATAAGAAATGGTGACTATGAGTTCCATGATTTATCCATACAGATTGAAATTCAAACTGAACTAGACATGCCATACCTGGCAGCCAAGATCCCCAAGCCCCAGTATACGCTCACCATCAGTCACAACAATAACTTGAATACTCTTCTCTGGCCAATTTTTCAAGACTTCAAGAATCTTCCCCCTGAAAAATTGAATCATTCATTATCTGCTTCAATGCTATGCAGAGGATTAAAAACAGAAATGCATTCAGAAAGTATACTTCTCTTTCAAACTGATGTAAAGGCCCTGGGGACGACTGAAAATACTCCCATATTTCTGGCAAGCCTCACCAACAGTTGGAGTGTACACAACTGGAAGCAGTTCCTCAACATTATCTATCAGAAGCTTGTAAAACAGCCTTTCATTTCTCTCCTGTACAATACAATCAAATTGCACTAGAAAGCTTCAGTAGTAGATACTTAAGATATTGGTTTCACCACATCAATCAGGATTAGCAACACTCAAAAGCATATCAGATTTTAAATGACCTATATTTTATCAAAATTTCATCTATTCAGAGGCATGTGGAATACTCCAACTTCTTCTAAAGAGTATATGAACAACGGATGCGTTTACAATTGACCAATAGAAACCCTTCTGTGATGGAATTTGGAATAATACCAAAACAAAAAAACAAAAGAGAATCCTTTCAAAAGTTCATTATCTCAAATATATTTAAACCAAAAGTGGGGTAACTCAACCGTCACATTCTTAGTGTTTCCAACCAAAAGGTACAGGGTTCAAATCCCCCTCCCTAACTATCAAATTATCAAATAAATAAAGGACTTTTATAGGTTAAAATTGTACTAACAATGTAAACTTATATTTTAGATACACAAAATGTGTGCAATGTTATATATACACATTTGCAAAAAGTGTACAATATAAACTAAGAATTTTCCATAAATAAATAACCCTTTAGAAACCAATGTAAATTAGGCAGGTGAACAATTACCTGAAGATCCATCATGGCCATGTACCTATGCAATGGAACATCATATTTTCGAAGATTATGCATTAACTTCTTTTCCTAAACACCATAAATGTAACAGTAATAAGTACAAATTAGCAAATTAGCAAGCACAAATTTCCTAATTAGCATAAACTAAGTGTAGTCAAGTAACCTGAAGCTCCTGAGTGAACACAGCTGGAGGGAGAAGGCCACGCAAGTAATGAGCATCTCTCTCTTTCTCATTGAAGCCAAGCCCTTTGTTGTGGTGTGGATCCCGCAGCAAGGTGTACCCACTGTAACAAAAATAATGCTTATAAAAAAATTCCAAATTCTGCAAAGCTAATTGTTTTGGGATATAATACCATTACCTACAAAAATGGTTTCAGCAACCAAGAAATAAAAGTGCCGAAGAGGAACAGAGAAAAAAAAGTTCAATGAAGGAACAAACAAGCCATTGTAACCGGCTAGTCTATACAATTGGAAGTAAATTGAAAGGAAAACTATGTGAAATGAACACATTTTTATTTTAATTTTTTTCTTTTTGTTTTAAAAAGGTAAGAAGGTATAACTATTTGATTCAGACCCAAAATAAAAAACCATTAAATGAAACAGCAAAAATTTAACAATAACCGTAATTAATTAGGCCTGTATTTAGTTTTGTTCTTTGGAAATTAATGCTGCATCGGACAAAATAGAAAAAGGCACTTTGTGTCTTACATGTAATTACATATACTTTATTAGTCTATTCTATTCTATCCCTTGACCATCAGAAATTTCAAATGTAATTTCTAAATGGTAAAAAAGATCCAGAAAACAACAATAATAATAAATTAATAAAGGCTTTACCACCAAACTCCTACACGTATCTCTTCAAAAAAAAAAAAAAACTCCTACACGTATAGAAAGCCTAAATAAACAAAGAAACAAAAGATAATTATTAAAATAAAATAATTTATAAAAAAAAAAAAAACCTTTTTCCTTTGTCTGAAAGAAATAAAGAAAAGAAAACTAAGCAGAATTTTCAAAGCATCAAGGAAAAAAAAAATCAAAATGAACTTCAAAACCACACACAATGTGGAGACAATACAGAATATACAGCCAATTTTTTTTTTTTTTTTATTATTTAAAAAAGCTATATAAAAATTATACAAAATAAAGTACATACAAACAAATAAAAGTTAATAATCTCAATCTGTGTGTGTGTGTGGTCTCAGTATTCTCATCATGTCTCACCTAGCAACAGAGACGGTCCAGGGAGTAACAAGCTGATCTTCCGTGGCACTATCCTCACCATACACGTCCTCAACACCCCCTCCAAAACCAGCCTTACCTTCTTCTTCCACCACTGAATAATCACCACCGTTCATTGTTACTGTCTTCTCCATCAATGCAACAAAAAATTTCCTCACTAATCTCCTTCTTTCAACACCCACAGCTTTCTGCAAATGGCACAATATATATAGATATATATGCTCTCAAGTCTCAACAAAAAAAAAAACAAAACACCCAGAAACCAAAAAACAGTTTGCTTATGTTCAAAACCAAGAAACCAAACCCTATTTTTATAGGCTTCCTTTTCCTGTTTCTGGTGACGGTATTGCGTATAGGGTTGAAAAACATGACTTGGGTTTGTTTCATTCGTCAAAGAGAAAAAAAAAATAAACAACGTGGACTACCACCACCACGTGTATAAATATTATTTAAAACGAATCCAGAAGATCTTTAATAGTTTATAGTAGAAGTAGTAGAATTTTTTTTTTCTTTTTTAGAAAATGAGATTGTCGGAGAGAAATGAAATTATTATACCAAAAAAAGTTACATCGTGTTTACATTGTTTCGTACCAGAATATTGCTTCTGTTCAACGGTATCATAATGTAGGAACGTGTTTGAATGGCAGGCAAAGAATATAGTAGTCACTGAATCTGAATCCGCGTTGTTTTTAGAGAGAGAAACTGAGTCTCGGCTCCGCGTTTGTAGAGAGAGAGAGAAAGAGAGAGAAAATAAAGGAGAGAAAATTTAATAGTGTTAAGGGGAAAAAAAAAAAAAAACATTCATTTTCATGTCCTATATTTTCTTAATCCGTGTCTCTCGCTGTTACTCTAAATATCCCGCGAAATACTTTTACGGGTAGATATGGTGTGGGTTGGTGACTGGGGAGGGTATTGACACGTGTACGGTGAAGATAGTGCCACGGATGATCTGCTGGTCAACCTTTAGACTTTCTTACTTTGTTGCTACTAATTGCTAGGTTAATTAAGATTTCGGGTATTTAATTCAATCGGCCAGATTTTTTTTTTTATTGACATCTTAACTTCCTTTGTTAATTATTATTATCATTATTTCTTCCGTGTGATACAAGAAAAATCTATCATACTACAAATCTCTAGATTAAAGGCTATATATAAGTTCTTAAGCACTTACTGGCTACTTTCGAAATACAACAAAAAAACATTGCCTATCTATTTACATGATCAGTAAGAAAGACTATTTTTAAAATTATGTTTTTGAACCTCCATAGGGTACTTGCGTTCAGTCTGTTCAGATTGGATATGGCTTAGGCTTAGATGTATATTTTGGAGTCCTATTCAATAATATTGATTCAAATGGAAGTTGTGTTAAAAGGTGGGCAAAACAGAATTGAGAACTTTAAGGTGGGCAACCCAACCTTCCATAGACTTCTCAATTCTATTTTTGTGGTATTTGGGTACTCACCAAAATAAAAAGCTTTCTTTCTAGACTTTTAATGAAAAAAAGAAAAGAAAAGAAATATTTCATTACTTTTTTTTCTATAAATATTTCGTTGATATTCTATTCTCATTTGGGAAATATTGTTCTCTCTCTCTCTCTCTCTCTATATATATATATATATATATTATCCATGTATTGTAGGACATAATCAATAATCAATTAAAATTATGAAGAATATTTATTTAATTTAATAATGAAATAGATGATACCAAGAGTACTCTTATAGCTTAAATAATTAGTATTTTTAGGTGTTTTCAATAGAAACAATTAGAATTTAATTCTCCTCTCCTCTAGTTGTAATTATCGAATTATAAAACAAAAACATATATAAAAAAAGAAAAAAAAATCACTTCAAGTTACAAAATGAATTGAATGCACGTCAAGTAAGTCTAAATTTATATTATCCATGTATTATACGTCTTAATCAAGAATCATATATAAATTATGAAAGTTATTGTATTATTTTTATTAAAATTAAATATTAACATAGATGATCAATATAAGAAATACAAAAATAATTTGAAGTTACATGATAAATGCACATCATAAAAATTTAAATTTTCAAAAAAAAAAATCATAATTAGAAAATAATCTAAAATAAATAGAGAAACTTTTTTCAAATGTAATTGTGTTTTAATAGGAATGGTATTTTAAATTTTTCTTAAAATTTGGTTATTGGGTTTTACTCATAATAAAGTTCATAATTTTAAGGTACTTATATTAAGTTACATGATGAAATTATCTTATACAACTTCTAATACTTATATCCCGATTGCACTAAATTGGAGTTAGGAAGTATTTTGATATTTGAGAATACATTAGAAACAAGCACTATAATAATTTCAAACATGTTCCTAACTCTAGTAATAACCAAACATGATATATATAGTAAGGAAAAAGTTATCGGATGCCCTAAGAACTATTTTTAGAAACTTTTTAATAAACTTAGTAAAAAGTTGTAATAACAAAAAAAAAAAAAAAAAAATTGCCGCAAACGTAATCCTAATTTTAGTGCTTATTTTTCTGTCCTCTGCATCTTAGAGATCTTGAGTTAGGTTCGCAAGCCAAACCCTTAATTATGAATGAATCAACTTCGGCCATTTCTAAATCTTCAGCATGGGTCTTATCATGCCTGTCGAGTTAAAGGACAGGCTGCAACACGCGGTATGACCAAACCAATGGATTATTGTCGTTGTTTTAATGGCGTTGCACAAAGTTAAGAGAAACTTTCCTTCTCAAAAAAGTTAAGAGAAACTGGTAGCCACAAACCGACCTTATTTTAGTGCTCATATAGTCATATTTATGATTACTAGTATTATTCACAGGGGACCCCCCTTATGCCATTTTGTATGTGAATGGACTTGCTAGCCTAGCTTGCTTTGCTGTTTTAACTTTTAATATACGACCTTTGATTAATGACCTAACACGTACGGCCTTGAAAAACATTGACGATATTGGTTTCGTGACTTGGTTCTAACCTAATCGAAGAGAAATGGCTCTCAAAAAAAAAAAAAAAAAAAAAATCGAAGAGAAATTTCATCTTAGATGTATTGATTTGCAATCAAGAGATTTATATGTATATTTTTTGGAATTATTCTTTGGTATGAATATTTTACAATATATGATAATTTGGATCTATAATAGAAAAAAGGAAAGAGATTTAATCCGACAAGTTACTTAATTATGTGATGAATTTTGATATTAAAAAAAAAAAAAAAACTTGTACTCAATTATATTAACAAGACTTAAGCCCATGATTTTCATCGATAAAAAAAAAATGTATATTTGTATACTTTAATCAAGCCATTATTTTCAAATTATTTTAATATAAATTAATCATTAGAGAAATTGAAATTTACCGTGCCCCTTTTATAATGGCTACATATTTTGCACCGGAAATGATGCAGTATTGACTTTTAAAACCAGCAATAATATTCATGCTTAAACTAATGCCCTCATCTTCACAAAGAAAAAAAAAAAAACTGTGCCACTCATCAATATACTAATTCAGACTATGATTCTGGTAGGCCAAAAAAAAAAAAAAAAATCAGAGTTTTCAGATATTGTCAAGTGATCTTAATTATGACTCTTCTGTGAGTCATTAACTACCTTTTGTTCTAATTTTATCTTCTACGTTATGTTGGTGGGCTGTAGTTGTTGGTGACTCTGACCAGTAGAACTCATTGAAATCAACTGGAACCTACAATGCAAGAAGACCAGGACCTGGTCATTCTCACCCTGCTGTTTGTGGGGCTTTTTGACTAAGACCATATTTTAAGCACTTTCTAAAAACTTTCTCTACTTTTGGTGGACGCAAACCATTTTTCAATCTTCAAATTTTCGGTTTCAGACCCAAACCCGTCCTTATCTTACGAGTCTATTCAATATTGAAGGGCATAAATAACGAACAACTTACTCTTTATGTCAAAAGTGCAATGTACATAGAGTCCATATTAATATGGAGTTGTTATTGAATTCATTTTCACCCCAACCTGTCAATGCCTTTTTAGTTTTATTCATGTACTTCTCCTTAAACAAATCATAGTTATATATATAATTCTAATATTGGGTGAGAGATAATTTAAACTTTAAATATTTTTATTGAAAATATTAATATATATCAATTGAGTTACAAAACTTTTAACAATTTAATTTAATTTTTTTATTATTTTTTAATAGAAACAAATCAGAGAGTTGAATTTGAAGAGTTGCGACTTGCAATGACAATACTTTCTTAAATGCTAAATGTTCAACCAAAATTTTTTTATTATAAAAAAAAAAAAAACATGTAAAACTTTATACTTTAAAGAAAATGAGATGACAGACCTAAACTTTTTTCCCCCTAGAGAAAGAATCTGGCTAAAATCTATACACAATCATGTACTTTTTAGTTTATTTATGTACTTCACCTTAAACAACTCATATATATATATATATATATATGAGAGTTGAGATGACAGACCAAACTTTTTTCCCCCCTAGAGAAAGAATCTGGCTAAAATCTATACTACACATTCATGTACTTTTTAGTTTATTTATGTACTTCACCTTAAACAACTCATATATATATATATATATATATGAGAGTTGGATTCAAATTACACTTGGTATAATTATAAGTAATATTATACCACTTAATAACTTTTTATTAAATTTATATTTTAAGAATTTCACCATTAAATTACATGTTCTATATGTGCTTAACATGCATGCCGATTTTTATACCAATCAAACGTTATTTACCATGTGATCCATAAATTCATCTTTTATGAATTATTTTTAAATAATTAATTAATAATATGACTATTAATCTTTGATCACCATGAAATTTTGTAAGAATGGAGAGTATATGAATATAATGTAATCTAACAGTAGATTTGTCAAAATTCGCATCTAATAATAAGTTATTAAGTGGTGTAATATCGTTTAGAGTTATACTGTAACTTGAACTCAACTCTCTCTCTCTCTCTCTCTCTCTCTCTCTCTCTCTCTCTCATTTAAACTTTGAAATTTTTTTATTGGAAATATTAAAATATGTTAATTGGGTTACAAAACTTTCAAAAATTTAAACAATTTTTTTTTTTTTATATATATAAAAACAAATCAGAGAGTTGAATCTGAAGAGTTGCAACTTGCAATGACAATACTTTCTTGAAAATTTTTTATTATAAAAAAATGTAAAATTTTATACTTTAAGAAAATGGGATGACAGACCTAAACTTTTTTCCCCTGGAGAAAAGGATCTGGCTAAAATCTAAACTACACTATCAAAATTTAGGTTAATTGTCATTTTCGTTAAAATCATTTTCCCAATTCAAGTTCATATTTATAACGAATGGTCCTTTCCTATTCCATTACGTATAAAAAAAATGTCATTCATCAATTCATGCACGAAACCTTTGGATTTTCCCAATTCAAGTTCATATTTATAACGAATGGTCCTTTCCTATTCCATTACGTTTTAAAAAAATGTCATTCATCAATTCATGCACGAAACCTTTGGCTTTGGGTTTCCACCACTTGGGTTTTCCATTCATATATGAAATCATCCCTCGGGTCAATTTATAAACTTTTGGTTTATATTAATGATTGGTTTATTTATTTATTTATTTTTTCTAAGAGACTTTACCATTTTTTTTTTTTTTTGAGATTGAAGACTTTTATTGAAATGAACTAAAGAGCGGCCAAATTAGCCTGATTAAAAGATAAAGTGTAAGATGGAACATCCTCTATCTACACTGTACAATATTGAGATATCAAGGCTAACCTAGCTAAACTGTGAGTAACTTTATTACCATCTCTCTTTACATGAGAATATGACAACGGTGAATATAAACCAAAATATAAAGACATGTCTTTTAGCAAATGGGCTTAGGGCGCCAACCCGAATTCATTGCATTTTAGGGCCTTTGCAACCACTACGGAGTCACCCACAATTATGGCGTTATGAAGACCCAACTCATTGCCAAACTCCACAGTCTTATTCGCAGCCATAGCCTCAACTTCCACGGGCTGGTAAGCTTGGTCCAGTTGTTGTATAAGTGATGCAATGACTTCCCCATGGCAGTCCCGAACCACAATGCCAACCCCAGATTTGTTGTCTGCACTAGAAAGCGCTCCATCTTAATTGATCTTGTAGCTGTCAGGTGCTGGTGCAGTCCATAAGATATGGTGCGTTGGGCTTGAGCTGAACCAGTTGAGTCTGAGATTGCTTCTACAGATCTCATTCCAACTCTCCATTGCCATCTTCTGCAGATCTTTGGTGAGGCAACAAGACTGATTCAGCCTTAGTTTATTACGATGGCTCCATATGCTCCATACTTGAACAGCAAACAATTCCATAGGCTTCCCATTTTCAAGAATCCAACTGCACAGCTCTTTGAAATCAATGAACTGAATATTTGAACAAAAACTCCAACTATCCCCATCCCACACCTCATTCAGACCCGTGCAACTCCACAAAGCATGCAAAGAGTCCTCTGCTTGTAAGGAGCAACGGTCACAGGTGGAGGTTTGTATAACAGTTCTCCGTACCAGGTTTTGCTTGGTTGGAAGAGAGTTCCTACACGCACGCCACAACAAATTTTTGTACTTATTTGGAACTTCCAGTGACCACATCTTCTTCCAGAATTTTCTGTCCACCTCCGTATGAGTGCCAACATCAGAATTTTCCTCCAAACCCTTTAGAAACTTGTACCCGGACTTACAATTATACTGACCATCAGCTGTGAAAGGCCAAAACAGAACATCTTCTGTTTGGCTTCGAGGCAATGGTATCCTTAGAGCAAGCTCCGCTTTAGCTGGTATGAGCACTCCTTTAGGCATTTCAGCATCCAAATTTCCGGTGTTGTTATCAATGAGCCAGTCCACAGTAGCAGCTTCCATAGATTCAATGATTGTGGATGATATCAATGGAGGATGCTTTATGGGCAGCCAATGATGCTACCATATTTTGATGCTTCTTCCATTACCCACCCTGAATCTAGCTCCCATTTGGATCACCTCTCTCCCCTTCAAGATGCTTTTCCAAGCATAGGAACTGGTAGCCGATTCTTTTGCTTCCATAAACGGGCAATGTGGAAAAAATCTCGCCTTAAAAATTCTGAAAAAGAGGGTATCTTCATTTTGTAGGAGCTGCCATGCTTGCTTGGCAAGGAGGGAGTCATTGAAAAGAGCAAGATCTCGAAATCCCATTCCTCCTTCTAATTTTGATTTTGTCAGCTCCGACCATTTGACCTAATGAATTTTTCTTTTGTCACCTCATTGCCCCTAAAAGAATTTTTTACCATTGCTTCAATTTCATGGCAAGGGCTCAAGGGTAGTTTGAAACACCCCATGGCATAAGTTGGAATAGCTTGGGCAATTGCTTTGATAAGGACTTCTCTGTCGGCTTGAGAAAGGAGCTTCCCCTCCCACCCTTGTAATTTCCTCCATACTCTCTCCTTAATATTATTGAAACTTGCTTTTTTACCCCTTCCCACAAATGAGGGCAGCCCCAAATATTTCTTGTAAGACCTTATTTCATTCACCCCCAACACATTTTTAATCTCCTCTCTCATATCATCTTTTGTGGACTTGCTAAAGAAAAGAGAAGTTTTCTCTTTATTAATTTTTTGCCCCGACATCTCTTCATATTCCTCCAAAATTTTGAGCACATTTCCACATTCATGGGAATTTGCCTTACAAAAAAGTAAGCTATCATCTGTAAAAAATAAATGGGTTCGTTTATGGCATTTTTTGCATATTGAGAAGCCGTTGATCTCCTTTGCCCTTGCAGTTTTTTTGATTAACCCATGTAATTCTTTCGTGCATAATAGGAAAAGGAATGGAGAGAGTGGGTCGCCTTGTCATATGCCTCGTGTTGGGTTTATTAACCCCTTTGGATCACCGTTCACCAAAATTGAGTATGAGACTGTACGAACACACTCCATCATTAAACCAATCCACCTTGAACAGAATCCCATTTTTTCCATCAGTTTCTGAAGATAGTTCCATTCCACCCTGTCTTATGCCTTGCTCATGTCTAATTTTATCGCCATAAAACCTGTCTGCCTTGAATTGTGATTTTTCATATAATGCAAAGTCTCAAAAGCAACCAAAACATTATCTAAGACAAGTTTATTTTTTGCAAAAGCAGATTGATGCTCAGTTATAAGATCTAGCATGAATTTTTTTAATTTGTTTGTAAGGACTTTGGAAAAAATCTTGTACAATACATTACAGAGACTAATAGGGCAATATTGAGAAGCTGAAACAAGATTCTTCACTTTTGGGATTAAGGTGACAAAAGTATGATTTATTGGGTACGGTTGTTTACCTGAATTCAACCAAGAAGGTATTGTGGAGTTACCTCTCTGTTTATAGTCCCCCAAAAATGTTGATAGAAGAAGGGTGGCATCCCATCAGGACTTGGCTTTTAAGGGTGCCATATGATGTAGTGCTTCCTAAATTTCCCACTCCATGAATTCCCCAATTAATTGTTCATTTATCTCATCTGTGACCAATCTTGGAATAAAGGAGAGAGAACCATCCTCCATGACCGAATTCCTAGTAGTGAACAATTCTGCAAAATACTCCACAATGGTGTTTCCAATCACTTCCGGTTGCTCTTGCCAATTCCCCCTTTTATCTTCAATTCCAAAAATAGAATTCTTCCTGAATCTTTGAGTTGCTTTGTTGTGGAAAAACTTGGAGTTGATATCCCCACTTTTCAACCATAACACCCTAGACCTTTGGCTCCACCTTCTTGTTTCCTTGTCCATAAGATCATGAATTTCAGTTTTCAACTCTCTAAGTCGAAAATTATCTCCCCCCCTCATTGTCTCGGCCTCGATCTTGGCTAGCTTCTTCTTTTTTTCCTCAAATTCTCGTCTTACATTACCAAATACATCTTTTTCCCACCACTCCAACTCCTTGCTGCATTTTTCAATTTTTTTCATGATGTCACCGTCTTCCCCATTCCTCCAAACCGCCTCCACAATTTCTCCACATCGTGTGTCAAATAACCACATCTCCTCAAACCAAAACACCTTCTTCCTTGGTAGAGCTTCCAAACCCGAAAGATTGATAAGGAGAGGGATATGATCCGATGTCATACTACTAAGGTAGAACACCCTTGAGCCCGGGAATCTTATAAGGAACTCACTATTCCCCAACCCCCTATCCAACCATTCCCAAACTAAGTGACCATTGTTAAACATGCATTTACTCAAAATGAATTTTGATCCCTCAAACCCCAAATCAATGAAACCACATTCGTCAATTACATCTCGAAATTGTTGCATTTGATTATGACTTCTCAGTGCTCCCCCCAATTTTTCATCTTGTCTATTGATGTCATTGAAATCTCTTGCATAGAGCCATGGAATACTTGATCTATTATTCAACCCCCTCAATTTATTCCAAGCCTCCATTCTCCGATGAGTCTTAGGCTCTCCATAGAATCCAGTAAACCTCCATTTTGTCTCCTTATTTTTATCTATGGTTACATCAATAAAATACCTATGTGAATCCTCAACAAACATGAACATCATTTTTCCAGAATAGCACCAAACCTCCACCCCTCCTTCCACTACAAACCTCCCACTTATGATCAAAGTTTATGCTGTGAAGTACTCGTTCTAGCCTAGTTTCGTCTGCCCATGTTTCAGCTAAAAACATGATAGATGGATCTTTTGCCCAGATAATGTTTCCAAGCTCCTTCTCTGTACGTAGGTTTCCAAGTCCATGACAGTTCCACACTAAGAGATTCATGACTCTTGGCGGGGTTGTTCAATAGCCTCCACCATTTAAGAAGATAGTTCAGCATCATCCTTCAAAACCTATTTTTTGTTGCAAAGTAATTCAGGATAATCATTGACTAAAGAGAATTTTCTTTAACATGGACCAGTGAGTTCTGCCCGAGCAATCTGTTGCATGCATTTGCTTCTCTCCATCCTTGTCCACGTGCCATATTTTTTGGTTGCCCTAGTAGTCTCATGGCTCTCACGTGACAAGGGAGTAGGGTTGGACGTGTGTGCTTTAGGGTTAGCATGAGCCACCACCAAATGTTCACAGTTGTTTGCGTATTCACTCAATGAATTAATTGAGTTAAATTCAATTGGATCCATTGGATTGATTGGCTAGCTAGCATCAAAATTTTTGTGTTGATTGCCTCTTAAATTCGCTGCATTAAAGTGGTCTAGAATATATGGAGGGCTGTTGGGGGTTTGACTATTGTTTTCTGGATAGCCATTATTACCTGAGTTAATATGCACATTAAAGGTGTCCGTTTTCTCCCTTGAATGTGCATTGACTATACTGTCCGGTATCTCCAAATTTTGCTCCATTATGACCTCCTCCATGGCTCATGATCCTTCACCGTCAGCGCTGCCAACTCCAGGTTCGGTTCCGGTGGCATGAGGCTTTTTGGCAGAACGCTTCTAGTTGTAAAACCCAAGAACAACGACCACACTTTGTTTTGATGGAAAGAAAGGTGGTGCACGAAGTGAAGGTCCAAACTGCTTCTATGATTCTATTAAACTCCCTTCACTCTCCAGCCAAATCTCACAATCACAGTTCGAATGATCCATTTTGCCGCACCAATAGCAAATATTGGGTAAGTGTTTGTATTTGAAGTTGACCCAAGATTTCTTTCCTTTTTCCATGGACACCACGACAAAAGGGTAGAGAAACGTCCATCTCTACACGAATCCTCATAAAGTTTCCCCCCTCCGTTTCAGTTGGATTGGTAGAGGGTACAATGTTTCCAACAACTTCACAAATTTTCTTAACCGCCTTAACGTTCATAAATTTGTAAGGGAGTCTATGAACCAACACCCAGAAGCGAGACTTCTCAAATTTCAATTCCTCCATTGCCATACTCTCGACGTATTTTTGCATAAAAACCAAGTGCTTATCAAAGCACCATGGCTTAGCATTAAGGACCTTCTCTACTTCATGATCGTTTTAAAAAATGAATAGTATCACATGAACTCCCAGGTTTTTTTTATCCTAAATCTACTCCTTGAGCGCCACAATGGGGTAAAAGTTTTTGCAATGGCGTCAGTATTAAGTGCCCGTTTCATAAGGAATTTTGCAGTGATGATGTGTTCTTTGGAACTAAATTTGTCTTCCAAACAACAACTTGGTCCCTCTCTTTCCGAAAGTGATAATTTCGTCCAGCTTTGTGATAATTCTTCCATGTAAACAAACTTCTCTAGGCAATTAGAGAAAGAACAAATAAAGTGTTTCCCAATTCCCTTGAAGAAAACCCAACTAGCCAACGAACTAACACTATTAGAACGTGGAGAACAAGAAAGCCTTCGTAGAAGGTATGGCTATTCTACTGCCTAAGAGAAGTATGGAGAACTTTCTTAGCTATAGAGAAACTCTTACATGTCGAGTTCATGTTTATGAATACATTGTTGAATGACTTTACCAATGGAGCTAACTGGATCTCAAGGTTTAATTCTTTACATTTTAATTATTCTTTCATTATAATCCTATGTCTATAAAAAAAAATGATGAATAACATAACATTCTTCCATATATGTTTTGTCTTGCAAATTTTTTTTTTTTTTTTGATAAGAAATACTTTCATTTCATTAAGAAGCATAAAATAACAGAGCATCTTGAGAAATAGTGGATGCAAGAAAAGGTGGACATTCTTCCATCTATGTCACAAAAGAATCAATATTTTTAGCAAAAGCTGCCAAAATATGAGCTGGCTTATTTCCTTGACGTCCTACGTGTGAGGCTTGGAATGTTTAGAACTCACATAATCTGGAACAAAGTCCTGAGACTATAGTAGAGATAGAAACTGGGGCATCTGTGGGGCTCTCTATAGCATGACAAACAGTAGTGGAATCAGTTTCAAAAATCACATCTCTGACTTCTATGTCTCATGCAATTTCTCTATATTGTTTGGTTATTTCTTTCATTTTACTGCTCGTTATCATTAAAAAAAAAAAAAATCTCTAACCAACCGTTAAAACAAAAGTAACACTTCTTTTGTTCTTCTCCATGAAAAACTATCCATATATATATGACACTCATCAAGTTAGTACAAATCTCAATTCTCAAAACAAAAAAAACAAAAAAAAATCTTTCTGAAAAGTACTAAACACAAGAAATTTGACAATAAATTTCACACAAATTAATTGTTGAATTGGTAATTTATTATTGATTCTTATAAGATCTCACTACTAACACTATTTTATTATCTACCATTTACCACTTGTCACCTCACACAAGTAAAAAATTTGTTATCAATTTTAATGTGCATCTAGACATATTGTATCACTTAGATGCATGCCCGTATTTTAGTGTATATAGAATGGATTTAAAGTTCTCTTCTGATATGGTTTTTATGGTATAAATTTTATAACAACTTGTTTGACAATGGAAACGAATAGCGTATAAACAACAATTCTTTATTTGCTTACCTTGTCCTTAATCAAACTTACATATAGGTAGGAACCTTGTAAGTGATTTACATTGTCTAATATTGCCGATTATGAACAAAAAATTAATGAAACTCGCACAACGGTGTTTGTTATATGAACATAACACACAATATTCACATCCTAATTCACTATTAGAAATTGAGTGAGGAGAGAGAGATAAATATATATTTCCTTGTGTGTAGTTCTCTACAAACCACCCTAGTTTATTATCTAACAATAATGTGTAATGTCCTACTTAAACACACATCCACGCGGACCACCCCCCTTCAAGAAATGTCACGACCTTCTTAATTAACAGTTGCAACATTTGCCAAATATTGTAATCCTTCGCTAAAAGTCACTCATTTTCACCAAATGACAATGCACTTTTCATAAAGTTCACACCATTTCATCAAGAATCACACCCTTTTACCGTGTCTTAACTCTTCTTTGTGAACTGGATCAGGCCCATTATAGGCATACTCATTGGGTTCTGCACCACCCAATATTGATAACATTTCCCATTTGCACATATTTGGCACTGGGCAACTAGGCAATACGTTCTCATATCAATTTTTAACATCATTCATCCTTTGCAAGTAGGTTGTGCAACTAACGAGTTCAACCTATAAGAAAAGTTGGAAGCATTAAAATAATTCTTATGATGGATTAGGATAACAAGTTAAAAACATCCCTATTAGTGTCTCAATTTGCCTTGGATTCATTCGGTCACAATGGATTTAACTCCGATGATCCTTCTTTAATTCAATCCTTTTAGAGTTGTGTTAGAGCCTACTAACTGTTATGCATTCTCGATTAAGTCATAACGTTCAAGAAGTAACACGACTTGTCAACTAGGAGTACAAAACATGGATATATTATCAAATAGTTTTTTTTTTTTTTTTTGAGATAATTTTATCCTATGATGTCCGCTCTTAATAATAGTTTTTTATAATCAGATCAAGACACCAATCAATTTTTTGTATAAATAGGGATCGATCTCCAGATCTCTTATTCAACCATTAGAGATTTTGCCCGTTGAGTTAACTGGAACCCACTGAGACTTTATCAAATAGTCTTCATTTGCTCTCACGTTACTTAAGTTTAGTTCAATAATTTCCTTAGTCATGTCTCTTTAGATCGCATCATCCATGACAATATACAACATGCTAGAGTAACAATCATTTAATTCTCTACCTTGTAACATAATCGAAATCATGTAGGATATAATTGGAGTATGTATATTGTATAATGACCTACAAGGCTCACATGGTGAGGACTCACCTCTCATGGTGATAAAAAAGGGTACATGTAATACGAGTTTACATGCTATGGTGGAGTTATCATTTTCAAAATGTGTATGTCCAATTTCTTTACAACACAATATAAATCTTATTTTAGACATTGTCCACGTGTCTACATGTCCTTTATTTGCTCATCCCCGTAGGTGCTAAATTAAGGTTTTGCATCTGTTCAATTACAGGCTACATGGATTATGAACTATTCATGCAGAGTCTTAATTAACATAACATGCATATTAAAGTTGTAACCTTAGTGAATGCGACATTTATATACAATATGTCTCCTATTTATTTAATCTCAAGTATTAAAGGAAACTTATATTAACTTTGCCTGTTAATGAAAGATTAAATAACGCAACATCTCATTTCTACTCGTTACGCAAATGCTGGAGGTAATCACTCATGTGAGAGAGTTAATCTAACTCTATCAACATACCTTTTCACCATAAAACCCAAAACGTACACATGGTGATTGTGTGTGCTCTCTAGCATTTATAGTTAATGCCACAATGATTATAGAACACATTAATATGCACTCATGAATGACCAATATCATCGAATAGATGCATCAATTGCATTGTATGGTCAGCTACAAACACTTAATCTACACGTCAAAGTAGTGTTTTGGAACCATTCCTCTTGATTATCTAGCATGCATGGCAATTCATGTGCTTGCTTTGAAAAATGGCCTACTTGTTTTCAAGGTATATATGGTTGTGTTACTAAAAATGCTCTCGAAAATATCCGCCAACATTTGGCTCATACAAAAAATCACAAATTTTACCTATTTTTGATATAGATATAGATATTATGGGCTTGACCAAGCTAGAATTTGCCAATTTGGGCCTTTAGAAATCAGGCTGCTTTACAAACATAGATCCCCATGAAGCCATTATTGTGCTTCCCACCGCCCTGTTGATTGAAACAATGAACAAAAAAAGAAAAAAAAAGAGTCTTGAGTTTGGAGTCCTGTAGTACTGTTTTTTTTCCCCTTTTTGGGCACAATGCACTGTTTTACTTGTGTTGCTTAATCAATCAATTCACTATTGGATGCTGATTGGTACGGATACCAACCCAAAAGGGTACACAAAAAAATTAAAACCCAAAATATATAAAAAGCCAGAAAGAACTCAAAAG
The DNA here is from genome assembly GCA_030445155.1 of Quercus variabilis. Taxonomy (NCBI): domain Eukaryota; kingdom Viridiplantae; phylum Streptophyta; class Magnoliopsida; order Fagales; family Fagaceae; genus Quercus; species Quercus variabilis. The sequence continues at coordinate 37,357,913 of CP129456.1, forward strand.
GCCAGCAAGACAGCCTTAAAACTAATTCTTCTAGGGTTTCTAACCAAACAGAACTTAAGGAGAGAAAGAGAGAGAATATTCAAACTTAGGGCTTTTCACAGAGAGAGAGAGAGAGAGAGAGAGTCATGGGCCGTCTTCGTCCAAGAGAAAGGCCAGCCTTTTCTGGCTTTACAAAGGCTGAGGTAATCCTTTTTTTTTTTTTTCCCTTTTTTCTTTGTATATTGTAAATGTAGCTCTTTTTTTTTTTTTTTTTTTTAAATGATTTATATTATTACTTTTTTCTTTTTGTTGATTGATTTCTGTGATTATGTACAATCATGAAAGATTTTCTGTTATGCACAAAATTTTAATGATACAATTTTTTTTTAATAAATATTTTCTGTTCATAATGCCATATATTGTAGCCTCAAACACACACAAAAAAAAAAAAAAAAAATCCTTAATTTTGAATCATGGAAATCATCTATGGTCTGTGTTTGTGATGACCCTAATTTTTTGCAGCTTTTTTTTTTTTTTTTTTTTTAGCACAAGAACATGGGTTTCACAAATGGAATCTTTACTGTTAGCTCTTAATTTCAGCCTTGTATAAGGTTTTATTTTTAAAAATTACTTGAAGTGGGGGAGGGGATTCAAACCAGGGTTCTTCTTCATTGGAGAATTGGGCAATGCCATTGAGCCACAAGAGTCTTGGCAGATTTGTGTACTAGAACAGATAACCTCAGTCTTTGTAATAGCTTTTGAGGATCTTATATTCCTATGTGGGTTTTGATGCATAATCTATCAATGTAGTAGGTTACAATTGTCTGACTGGTAATTTTAGAACCCGATTGGCAGTGAAACATGGGTATTGATTGATTATCCTAGTCTTACAGTACAAACATGAAAGTTAGCTTTTAAGTTGAAGTTAAGCCTCTTGGGTTTGATTGAGGCTGAACCCAAATGTTATAATTACATGTGTTGTACGTGATTAAGTCATATATATATGTTTTATATGTGCAGAGGTTTATAGTTCTCTGATCATGATGTCTTAAGTTATAGCCTCTGTTAAAAGCAAACTTGTGGAAATTTTTTTCATAAGTGCAAAAAAAGTGCATGGAAATTTGACTTAGCATTCTTGTGTATGTGGATAAATGGGCATGGAAATAATGGATCTTTTAAGTATTATACAAAACATTCCTATTCAATGCCATAATGCTAAAAAATAGCTTGCTTTGTGATTGTCCGGTCCAAATTCTATCCTTCTTTTTTGCCCCCGCGGGGTGGGGGGGGGGGGGGGGGGGCTGGGGGTGGAAATTATGATATTTATTCTTATTGTGAACAAGTTCAAAGCATTTCTATTTATCAGCTTAGTTATCCTCTAGATTTGTGTAAAGTTGTGTGGGAATTTTAGAATACGAAGAGTTGATGTGCTTATGATATTGTGTTTTATTGTGATCATAGAGTCCCAACTATTATATTGTGCACTTTGATTAGCTAGGTCATTTGGAACCTTGTTTTCAATTTATTTTATGCTCCTTGATAAGTTGCATTCATAGGCACCTCTTACCTCCTCTGTTGACCATCAATCCCAATCCTCCCCATATTTCAAAGGAACAAGTCATCTCTATAAACGAATGCCTTCCTCTCCAAAGCCCAACAGGCTTGGTTAAAAGTGTCCAGCTTAGACCTCCCTAAACTCCCCTAGCTAGTAGGAGAACAAACTGTTTTCCAATTCACAAGATTGAATTTGAACTCGTCACCCAAACCACTCCGCAAATAATTCCTCTCCAATCTGTTAGCCTCAAATGTAGAGGTTGTGAACGACTGTATTAAGTTTGTATGTAGATTTTCTCTTTTCCCCCTCATTTTGACAAATATAATTGTTTTTAACTTGATAGTCTTCACCCAATTTTCTCCAAAATGGGATTCCACGCTTTCTTGCCTTGAATGATGATCCAAAAGGTGCGACTGAGTAATTCATTTGCAACATAGAATATCAGCCCATGCAGAACCTTTCCTACAAGAACTAAAGTGATATATTTAGGTACATAGTTTCTTAATTGAAGGAGAAAGGATTCAAGATTTTGTGCTTCTATGGCATTCAAAAAAAGTGAGCAGCCTGGTAGAGTTGTCTCATGCCAGGATGTATGATAAGATTTTCACTTGTTCTACACACACACACACACACAGCATGCATAGTTAAGCTTTTAAGGCGTGCCTTTAAAATCCACAATTATTTGGGCTGATTTTTTTTTGATAAGTAAATAAAGATTTTATTGAAGCGCAGATAAGAGAATGAACATAAAGGAGTCTAATGAGTTAAAAATATTTGGGCTGATTGTTATTGTTCCATCTTCCTCATAATAGGTGGAATCAATTTTTGACTTAAGAATTTAGTGTCACAATATCCATTGGGGGTGCATTATTTGGACATTGTTTGCATTTGCTAAATAATACTAATAATGTTTGTTCAATCGTTTCTTCTTCTTCTTCTTCTTCTTCTTTTCTTGAAAGCTGTCACTTTTGTCATTTAGATATTTTCGAAAGCAACCCTGTTGACACCATTAGCATTTTTCTTTGTTGAAATTGTTTTCAATTTTTTTTTTTGGGGTTAATGTTATTTGCTAAAAAGTATCATAATTTTATCTGCTCAATCCCTTGCAAACAGATTGAGAAAATGGAAAAATTGCTAAAGGAATCAGGAGAACAGTTGCTGAACCGAGAAATATGTCAAAGAATTGCAAAAAGTTTTAAGTGAGTCCCATTTCGTATCTTTATTGGTTTGATTAAATAGTATAATTTGGTTATAACAATGATACATATGTTTTTTGTTTTTATAAGTAAGAACTATGATACATATGTGATTGGTTATTGTCTAAAAATTGTTTGTCTTAAATGATACTTTCTTCTCTCTCAATAATAGATGGAGGATGAGGTCATGGGTGAAGACCCATTGGGTGTGTGTGTAACTTACTTACCAATAAAAAAGTTGTGTGTCTAGATGCTAAGCCTTTCACTTTGCATGTATGTCTCTGCAGTCGCTCATCTGGTCGTGCTGGGAAACCTATTGTTAAATGGAATGAGGTTATTGCGTTATCTATTCTTTCTATTTCCCTCTTTATTATTATTCCACTCTAAGATAGGATTATTACTAAGTTGTTGCTGCCTTAAAGAACTGTTGTATATTTTGTAACACTTATGTGTTTTGATTATGTCTTAGGTATATAGTTGGTTCCAAAATCAGCAACAAAATGAATTGGCAGCCTCTAAAAATGTGCCTATGCTCCCAAAAGCTAGCCCTTCTAATGGGACAGATGAAAACTTGGAAATGCCTAAAGGTTCAAAATGCTTACTGCTTCTTTTCTGTTTTGTCCATGCTGTTATATAAGATAATATTTGTTGCAGCTTTCAGATTTTTATATCTTGCTCTTTATATTGTGTGTTTTTATAAACAAATTTACCTCTCTCTCTCTCTAGCTGGCAGTGTGTAGACTGCAGACTGTGGAGAGATTAACTCTTTACATGTTATAAATCCTGTCTTTGAGTAAATGGTTTATAAAAAGCAGGGGGACCCATTTAGTATTGAACTCATGGTGCCTTGTAAATACAATATATGTATAAAGCATCTGCAAATGCAGAATTTGATGAAAGAACTGGAGATGATAATGGATGGATTGAAGCAAATGAACAAGTTGAATGACTTTAATGTTGTAAAAAGAAAAAAAGAAAGCATGAATGGCTTAATATATAGAATATGTCTGAAAAAATGTACTATTCAATTTAACATGGTTAGAAAGTTTACCATTGGCATTAACTCCTCAACTTGCAATTTCAGTTGTTACATTTACAAGTTATATATAATCAATGCTTTACTTATCAAATAAAAACATAGAGTCAATTGTCATGGTATGGTAAACTGCCCCAAGCTATTGTTGAAGAATCTTTATGCTTTTGGAATTCTCTATGTTGTAGGAGATATTCAATTTATGTCTTTTGTGATGTTGCCATCAACACAATTTAGTAATTAGTTGTCAAATTTGCTTTATGGTATGTGATACTATAATAAAACATGCTCATTAAATAAATGTATTTGAATTGTGGATGTTTTGATTGATGTGCAGTACATCAGGACAGTGTATATGACTGTGGCTTTTACTTATTAGTTCTCTTTTAAATTTTGGTACTCATCTCGTTTTTTAAAATGGAATTTTTCTTTTTCATAGGCCCCTTCTTACAATTGATATTTATCTTACTTTATAAATGAGTTAGAATTTTTGAGTTAATAAATAAATGTTTAAGTTTGTAATCTTTGATATTTTTTGCTGTAATCTTCTGTAGAAGATAGTTCAAAAGCAGGAGAAAGAATCCCAGATAGTTTAGAAGCAGGCGAAAGGATCCCAGACTTATTAGAGTTGGAATTTGAGGCAAGGTCATCAAAAGATGGGGCATGGTAAGCCTACATATAAGCAAGGGTATTTTCATTACTTTGTTAGAAACTTTAAGCTGGTCATTTAATATTTTAATATCACTTTGTTGAATGCATCCTTGTGCGGTTTATCATTGTCCTGTTGTTTGCCACCAGTATTTTTAAAGGTCAAAGCATGATACAAGGTCTCTTATCATTGGAAAGGCCTATGGCACAAGCTTTTATATATTTGGTAAAATATGCTTTGGCAAATATATTAAAGGATAGTAGCAGAATTAATTGAAGAAAATGTTAATAACAATAACATCTTTTTTTAAATAGCAGACCATAATACTATAAGTAATACAATCTGAATTATTATTCAGATCATGATTACTAATATCTAATAATATTGAATATTGGAATTAAATGAACTAAACAATTTATTTGATACTATGGATGGCTGGTTACAGAGGGACCATTTCATGGATCAGATATATATCATGGCAAAATTTTCAGAGATCTTGGTGGAATTGCCCACATATGAAATTGAAACTGAAACTTAAAATATATATAAAAAATTGAACCATATGAAGACTTTATGTGGAAATAATAAAACAAATAGAGCATGGATCATTATAGACATAGTTAAAGATTTTTTTTTTTTTTTTTTAAAAGGGTCTTACCCAATGCGCAAAGCCCTACTTTTGTTGGGTCTGGGAAAGGTGAATCTTTTTAGCAATGCAATTAAAATAAAAAGAAGAAGAAAATAAAAAAGAAAGAAAGACACATGTTTAGGTAGTAAGTATGATAATGAATGAAGTATAACTTCAGATGGCACCTCCTTCAAATAATAAATAACAGGGTGAGAGATGAGTGACTTACCAATAAAAGAGAAAGACATAGCGAATGAAATTTAGTTAAGTAATCTACTCGATGAAGCCTTAGTCCAAACTACAAGGGGTTGGCTGATTAATCACTTGAAATAGCAAAATCAAAATATTAGTTCATAGTATGAGGCATCTGAGGCACACTTCCAACCTGTGAACTAAAAATGCCCAAAAAGTATTTCCTACTTTTAGGCCTCAAGGCCTTTCTGTTATAATCCAAAAACAGGGCCTTTTTTTATTTATTATAAGTAAAAATTCTTGTTATTAATTGTCAAAAAGAGTACAACAGTTATTTTGGACAGTTGCTTAAATTTCACCTCATGAGATTCTTCCTTTGGAGTGTGTTCAACAATCCACCCCATTAACTTACAGTTGCAACCCAAAATAGTTGGCTTTCAGCATTGAGGTTACCAGAAGCAGGAACCTATATCTACTAAAATAATTGACAAAATGTTTAATTTACAAGTTTGATCCCTCTAGATTGCATTTTAAACTCCCTCACCCCCCTCCCCCCCCCCCCCCCCCCCCCAATAAATATATATATATATATATATAAAAGGATTTTAAAATAAATGAGAAAAAATGACAATAAAATTTAGAAGGGCTTAGCTTTTTGTAGGTACAATCACAATAGCTTTCTTGCTTTGTTCTGACTATAATTAGTATTAATCAGGGTCTAACAGTAAGATATATATATATATATATATATATATAATTCACTAATTACCTTTTATAGTGCTTGTAACTTAGTTAAACTTTTTGAACCTTTTAATCAGACTTCTGGCTTTGCAGGTATGATGTTGATGTGTTCCTTGGCCACAGATTTCTTTCGGGTGAAATTGTAAGTCAATAAATCATAGTTTTTTCTTCAACTTTTTGAAATGATACTGAATTAAAGAAGTGGTCAAACTCTTAATGGCATGGTGGTGTGGGCCTTTGGGAAGGGAAGGGTTAGTGGTTTAGAGCTTTTTGAGCTACAACCACCCCCCCCCCCCCCCCCCTCCCCCTCTCTCTCTCTCTCTCTCGCCACAAATATATACACATAGACCAAATAGTTAAGAACGATCAATACTAAAAGTAACCAGTTATTTGTGCCCTGTGTGTGTGTGTGTGTGTATATAGACCAAATAATTAGGAACGATAAATACTAAAAAGTAACCGGTTATTTGTGCCCTTTATTCTACCTAATTACATTTGATAAATTTTGTCAAAGGAAGTTTGTGTCAGATTTGTTGGATTTGGTGCTGAGGAAGATGAGTGGGTCAATGTGAAAAAGTCAGTGCGGCAACGCTCTATTCCTTTGGAGCATTCAGAGTGTCATAAAGTGAAGGTTGGGGACCTTGTCCTCTGCTTCCAGGTGATTCTAAATGCATTGTTTTGGTGTGTTCTAGAAAAGGCCTCAATTCTTGGTAGCCCATCTAAACTGCCAATGTGATTGAATTAGGAGAAGAGAGATCAAGCAATCTACTATGATGCTCATGTTTTAGAAATCCAAAGGAGACTGCATGATATAAGGGGTTGCAGGTGTCTTTTCTTGCTTCGATATGATCATGATGACTCTGAGGCAAGTATAGTTTGCTATGGCATTCATATTTTTCAATTAATTTGCTCATGGACAAGAAAAGAACAAAAGAGAGTTTATGGACACAGCTTTTACCACTACCTTGACATGTGCGATTTTGAGTGGTGGAAAAAAAAAAAAAACAGTGATGGATTCGTGTGAAAGTGATGATTCACTAGTCATAGTCACACATGTCATCAAGTAGTGGCAAATGATGTGGTCCTAGAAGCGTTGGAACAAAAAACTCATTCAACGGTATTCATTCTTATTTCTTTTTACCTATTACCATTGCTTAATGGGTGATTAAAGAACAAAAAAGCTCAGTGCAGTTGATATGCTGACTCTCTTTTTACCAGGAACGAGTGCGTTTGAGGAGATTATGTCGTGTGCTGCGCTAATAATTTTTGGTAACTTTTGAGGTCACTTTGTCTGTGAGTTGCATGGGAATATGGATACTCCAAGGGGCAGTTTACTTCAAGGAACAATATATGGATACCAGGAAACCAATGTGGGGGGTAATCTTTTGCTCAGTCTTTTTTATGCCTCAAGCTGAGTAAGGATATGAGAACTCGAGGAAGATATACATGGAAGCTTGTGCTGATGTGATTACCATGTATCTGTTGTTATGATCGCAACTGTACCAATGGAAAGCACATCTGCAACCGCAATAGCCTTTACTAGTGTACCATTTTACCATATTTTCCCCCACGTTCACGTTGTTTCGACCATTCAATGTAACGGTTCTAATATGAGATTGCCTTTACTGATTATGAAATGGGCTTATAGTATCCCCTCACACTTGTGGGTCATAGTATAATCTTAGGTGAGAATACTATTTTGGGATAACTGTCAATTTTGGTTCTACATTTTGGTAGTAATCAATTTGGTACTATTATTTTCAACTTACAATCAATTTGGTTTCTATCGTCAAATCACAATAGTTCTTGCTTTTTCTAGCACTTTCTTGGCATCCAAACACAAATAAAATTTACTAATCTACAACCCTGGCACACTTAGCAACTAAAACAAAACTAGATTTGGACCTAGAATGACTAAAAACTGAAAATGGCATGAACGAAATTGACTACAAATTGAAAATGACAAGGACTAATCATGTTACAAAAATTTCAAGACCAAAGTAATGACAAAGTTGAAAATAATATGGACTAAATTAACTGCTACCAAAATGACATTGGCCCAAAAGAATTAAAATAGTATTTTTGCCGTAATTTTCCTGCTTGTAGGAGTAACCTTTAGAGTTGGAAGGAAACCCCCTTGACATGCTTGATGGTAAGTGCAATGTATGTTAATGGAATCATCACTTAAAATAATTAATATTATAGAGTTGAGGCAAGCTGAATGTGAGGAAAAAGGTCATGCATTCAAGGTCTTTTTGGTCACTAATGTCTCTAGATTCAATGGCATCTATATGTGGTTCGCATTTTTCTTAGTCAAAAAGAATGATTACATATCAGCGAGCTAGGTGAATCTCTCTGTACCCTTGTAGAGCATTTTCTATTCTTCTTCCCTTTTTTATTTTAATAAAAAAAAAAGTTGTAACAGTGGCGGCAACGATGTCCCAAACAGAGAGAAGGTGAGCTCAAGCGAAGGAAGAACAAAGGGGATCTTTTTAGAGAATTCCGCGTAATGGGTTTGCTTGTACCGTGTGTGCTCTGTTTTGATGGTTTTGTGATTGGTGGGTAGGTGTAATTCATTGAAGAGGATTCGGACAAAGCATTGAAGAGCTTTGAAAACATTCTGCCACAATAGTTGAGAGAAAAGAAGAAAGCTGAAGAGAATGAAATTAGCCGTTGAACAGAGCGCACTGTTTTGATCAGCTGATATCTATGCTTATGCAATGAATAGTACGCGCATCGTTTTCATTAGATCGTTAAGCGCACCATTTTTTCATAGTACATGCACATGCCATGAACAATACATGCACACGCCTTGGAGTTTAATGAAACGATGTGTCTCTTTTGCATTTCAGCTCTTTTCAATTCATTCCTGAATTTTGCTGTCTTTGGTGTCCATGAACAGTATTTCAACACGCGTTTGGAGTTTAATGAAACGGTGCATTAGAGCTTGCGTTTTAGCTCTTTTCATTCCTGCGTTTCCTTAGCGTTTATTTTTGTCTACCATGTGTAGCATAGGTCCTAGCAAATAATAAACGTAACTGTGAAACGCAGCACAAAATGTGGATCCAAATAGATACATACACTTCAAACAAGTACAGAAACTACGAAAAATCACCATATTGATTGAATGCCGTCAACAAATGATCCTTGATATGACGTAGCATAATTGATTAGTTGGGTGTTGGGCATGTGATACTAAACCGAAGTGAACTTGGCCTCTAGTTGGATCTGTGAAGGAAAACCTAAAGGGTCGTATGGTTTGAGGTGGAATAAAGAGGATAAGAAAAAAAAAAAAATGAGAGAATAGTAATGAGGAAATATTTTTAATAAATGTTTGGTTGGAAGGAGGAGAGAAAAATTGGTGAGGCCCAAATGTTGTCTCCTATAGCTTACCAAAATGTTTTTTCTCCAAATTAGGGAGAAAACAGGAGAGAAAAGTTTTATAGACTAAAACATCCTTGTAAAACATGCTAGGTTTTCTGGGTTTGTGCTTTTTCTTTTTCTTTTTTTTTTTTTTTTTTCTTTTTTTGCTTTCTTTTTCCGTTTTGTCTTTTTTGTTACTTAGTTGTTCATTTTTATTTTATTTTTTTTGTACTTGTGCTTTCTTTTTTTCGTTTTGTCCTTTTTTTTTTATTTAGCTGTTCCTTTTTTTGTTAATTTCCTTTTTCAGTTTTTTGTTCTTTTCTATACTTTCCATTCAGTTGGTTTTTTTTTTTTTTTTTTTTAATTATTATTATTATTTATCAGCAGTTGGTTTTTTTATTTATTATTTTTTGGTTGTGTTTCATCTGTTTTGATTTGTTTTTTTCTTTATCTGTTTTTTTTTTTCCCTAATTTGTTACCTTTTTTTTTTTTTTTTTTTTTTTTTTATCTAATAAGGCATGAAATTAAATTTATTCAAACTATATACTCTCTATCTCCATTTTTTCACTCCAAACCAAACACCATGAGGAAATCTAAAAATTTTTATATTCCCCCATTTTCTATCATTTCCTCATTTTTTATCTTCCTACTTTTGCACCCCTTCAACCAAATGGATCCAAAGTTTTCAATTTAGCATAAGAAAAACTTCAAGGTAAATTTTTCATTGTAGTTCCCTTTTAAAGCCCTAGTGTTTGGGGTTATTTTCATATTGAAACTCATGCATGTACGGTCTCTAGAATTCTCCAATAATGAAGAATCTAAAGGCTATCCAAGATATTACTCCCCAAGTACTGAATTTCCATTTTAGCTTCTTATATGCAACATTTTATTTTATTTTTTATTTTTTATTTTTCTGTTATGTATTGTGATAAAAGAGTAAACATTAGAAGTTGTTGATAAAAAGTAAACAATAGAAGTGGCCAAAACTAATAATCTATTGAAAATTTTGTTGAGTAATTTCTTTAGTAGAAATAGGAGGCTAGAAGTGTGCTACCAACTCGCCAAAACCGACCCAATTCAACCCAACCTGCCGAGTTGAACCGATTTTTAGGGGTTGATGGATTGGGAATGATTGTAATTTTTTTTTTTTTTTTTTTAAATACAATGAGTTAGGTTAGGTTCAAGTCATAAGTTCACAAATCTACCTAACCCAACCTAACCGACCTATATTTAATCTATATATATATATAATATACTATACTATACAATTTTATTATTATTATTTTTTTTTTTTTTGCCCCTCTTCCTAAACAAAACTCAAATACTAAGTTCTCATCATTTCAATTTCTTTCTTACCTCATGTTACTCTCTCTATTCAATTTCTTTCTTACCTCATGTTACTCTCTCTACCGCCACTCCCACTACTATTCTGAGCCCTAAATAAAATCCAAACCCTAATTTTTTTCATATAATTTATATTGATTTGGTGTTATGTTCAAGGTTATTTGGTTATAAACTTGCTCTTATTTGTGATGACACTGTTCTCATGCTCAATTTAATAATAATAATAATTAAAAAAAAAAAAAAAAAAACTGTCCTACACATAAGTCCGACCTGATCCACGTGGGTTAGGTGATGGGTTAGGTTGGTTGGACTTTTTTAACCTAGTAGATTAGGTTGTAAAAACCCCTTAACAACCCGACTCATATTCACTCCTACAATTCATGTCACTACAAAATTCCCAAGAACAGATTGATGAACCACTGCCTACCGTCAAATAGACTAACATTGAACAAAATACATTCTTGCCTATATATATATATATATATATTTTACCGAATTTTGATACCACAAAACACAACCACCAAATTGTGTCAAACGTTTCTCTAAAAACAAAAAAAAAAAAAAAAAAAAAAAGAAAAAAAAAAAAAAAAGACGATGTTAAACAACATGGATCCGAACAACAAAGGAAACACTGTCCTCAAGCGATAATAATAAGTCAGCATACATAAAGAGCAAATTAGTTTGATGAGAGAACCAATTAAACCTAGGAATGTAAAGAGTCACAATTGCCGCACATCTCTCACATAGCAAGAAGATTCGGGTGAGGCCAGCCTTATGGGTTACAGACTCTCCCTCAACCTCTGTTGTTGGCTTTCTTCAGAAAATTACAAACAGTGGGCTAATTCCTCAGATTTCTCACCTCTCTTGTAAGTTGTGACTTACCAACTCTCTATCCCTCTCTCAATCACAGTTTTATCATTTTATCAGTTCAGATTTTACGGTATTTATGACACTGATTTTTGTTCCAAAAAGGGTCTGAATGAACGGTTATTTCTTTTGTGCTTGGCAGACGTATTATGCAGACCAATACATTGTGTCAGGTCGGTGTCCTTTGGGAATTGTATTATATGGTGTATTTGAGATTTAAACTTTGCTGGTTTGGAACAAAATAAATGCCAAATGTATTAACAGAGTGATTTGAGTATTAGCTTCTGCTATTATTTATAGTAATAGAAAGGGAGGAGGGGGGGTCTTCTTCCTTCAAGCCGTGCAGTACATGTACCTGTTTACTCTCAGCAGGCATAGAGCAATGGCATAAAAATCAATGGTAACCTTAGCTCCTACAATTCAGCACCTTGATGGCTTCCATTACCATAAAGTCACCATTTTAAAAACCTGCATACACATAAGAAACAAAATAAAAACCTGCAAGATTATGCAATTAAATAAGTTATATCTTGAGATGGCCATTTTCTCAACAAATCTTGTTTCTAAATTTGATAGCTGACAAGACAAAAAAAGAATTCAACCTAGCAAAGCTTCTGAAGAATCTTCTTTGACAAATCAAAATTAGTAAAAACAACAATTCAAAGCATCTCCTAGTGTCTTCAAGCAAATGAAAGAGATTAGCTTTAACTGATATGGTCAATCCACTTTTAACCTACCAAGATTATCATGTGACCCAAAATGTTCACTTTGCTTGCTGTCCCCAACTTCAGAGCATCGAACATGCTTAGCACATCTCAGACCAAACTAAAGTAATGAACTATACATACTAGGTATAATTTCCCATTAATTTAAAGGAGCAACAATCAAAAATACATAATCACCTTGACATGTAAAACCTCCAGAATGAAGGCAAAGCCACTAACTTCAGATCAGAGATTAACAAAAAAAAAAAAAAAAAGGATTCGCAGCACCACCATCTCCCCCCCCCCCCCCCCAAAAAAAAAAAAACACACACACACATTCGCACAAAAGGAACCTCAAGCATCCTGGGTTCAATTCTGGTGAATCTCATCAGCTCTGTTTTTATTTTTCTTAACTTTTTTTTAATAAATCGATAGTTGGGGTGGGGGAATTTGTATCCTGGACATCTCCATTGGAAATAAAAAGAGGTGTCCATCGGTTCATTGACACACAAAAAAATGCGTCTGACATTTACTAGTGTTGTGCACCTAATCGTGTCCCTGACAGATCTGCCTGAACCTCTTTACTCATCGTCACACACCCCTAAAAGTTTGAGAGGTTTAAATAACACACTTTTTGTTTCCACACGCTGAACCTCTAACTCTAGGACCATATAAATAGGCATCCTTCCTACCAAAAAAAGAAAAATGATTTGACATATTTCCCAGTGCCCCTAAAACAAAAGAAGAGAACAACTTTTTTTATTAAAATAAAAAAGGGAAGAAGAATAGAAAATGCTCTACAAAGGTACAGAGAGATTCACCTAGCTCCCAGATATGTAATCATTCTTTTTGACTAAGAAAAATGCAAACCACATATAGATGCCATTGAATCTAGCGACATTAGTGACCAAAAAGGCCTTGAATGCATGACCTTTTTCCTCATATTCAGTTTGCCTCAACTCTATAGAAATGACAAGAGTGCTCTACAAGCACAGTGCAAACCAGATGGATGCTTACCAGTTGAAGGAGAGCTTGCTATGGTTAAGCCAAGAGGATATCATAGGTACCTGAATATAAAATTAAATTTGGTTAATCAAACTGCAATCGTCTCAGATCCTAAACTATCAGAACAATGTGGAAAAGAACTTTACATCAATTTCCCGGTGACACTCTTAGAACTTACCAAGTGGACTGGAGTTCTTTTAATTCTTACATGGTTTGCCTTCTATGTTTCTGCTTCCAAGATCCTGACCAAAATTACTATCTAATCTTTGACACTGAAATACACTAAAAATGTAGCCCATCCACATTGCCAAGTTTTATGTAAATGAAGATAAGGAACCAGCAGGGCACAATAATTATCAGAGCCCAACAACCTACCTAAAATATCAACACAAGAATTTCATAGATGGCCAAGAAAATAGACTGATGTTTGAATCTAGTGACAATATTAGTTGCAATTGACAACAGCATGAGTAAATAGACAACTGCTGCTGCCTCTTATAAAGTCGCATGCAATACACATTAGCACTAGTCATAAATGAATGCATGCCTGTGTCTGTGATTATTTACATATACACAATATAAAATATACAAATGTACACGTGTACAGATACAAAGAAACCTATTACCCAAACAAACAAAAAAACTTTCAAAAGTGATTTGATCATCAGCGTAACAATGTGCATACTGGTGACCAGAATCAAAATAATAGGTACCACTGGTGACATTACAAATTGAGAAAGAATTGTACTAAAAAAATACATAAATAAATAATAGTGGTGCTTTAGGAAGGAGTGGAAAATGACCAGTTCCATGACTGTTAAACAAAATTGCACATGCTTAGACAAGTTGGTCATGCAGCTTAAGCACCAACCTGATCATAGGATATATATATATACATATATATTTTTGATAGGTCATGAAGGGCAATAATATTAAAGAGACAATTACAAACTGTTACTCAAAAAGTGTACAACCACTTTCTTAAGTTTCTTTCAGGTCAAATTCAGACATCTCAGAAATATCTTCTAGTCCAAAACGGAGATCTTTAAAAAAATAAATAAAAATAAAAAAGGACTAAGTACAGGCTGAACAGCTGAGAATGTCCAGAGCTCCCAGCAAAATCATAAATTTACGTTCTGAAAATACCATCAATAATCAGATTGACCTGTGCACATGCCTTCAACCATGTGATTATTGTTCAAAACTATACAAACTTTTAATGATGGGTGAAACTCCCATCCCAGGTGGACATATATGATTTAAAATTAGCCTCATAAGCATTTTGACATAATTGAAAGACAGTGCACTGGTGTTTGTACCAGATGCTATGTGATGTCGGCAATATAGAAGAGTTTAGCATATATCAACTCCAAAATGCCATGATCAGTGAATTTGCTTTGAGTGGATCCTACATTCCCAACAAGGAGCACTAGATGTTAAGAGCTGGTTTCATGGGTCATACAAGGGAGAGGTCAAGATAACATAATTTCCATCCCAAAAGAACTCTGGCAGTTCATGAAACAGTTCGACCATAGCAAATAGATGCAATATAAAGATTCTTTGCCCATTTCTCCTGCACAACACCATGTCAAAATTTTAGTTTCAGAAATAAGTTATGGGCATGAAGCAAATAGGAATAAAATGATAAAATCTGAATAGTTCACCTTGACGTGTGTACTAGGAAAAGCAGAAGTTCGAAGTGTCTCTTGAGTTTCATCTGAGGGTTTTCTTCTTGGAACACTAAGAACAAATGCAGACTGATCCCAAGTTGCTGCAGTTGATGTGATCCGGTAACCATTGTCCCACCTTCGATGAATACCTTCACTAGGATAGAGAAAATCTAGTTCCACTACCTGAAATTATTTATTAAAAAATCAATTATTTTTCTATATCACTACATGGCATTCAAAGTAAACAGAGATCCAGAAAATCCAACAAACCTGATCAGAAAATCCTGCACCACGAGACATGACAATTGCCCATCTGGATCCAGCAGTTGCCATGGCAGTAACATAAAAACCCTCCCTCCATTTTTTGTTGATCCACTTGAATGGAAATGAATCGCTGACTTTGTAAGACTGCTGTAGGTACTGAGTTCCTAAATCCAATAAAGCAATAGAAATTAAGAAAGATAAAATCCTGTTAAAATCATTCCTTCTTAAAGACACTTGGACTAACCCTTAGACATTACAACTAGTGAACTTCCATTGTTAGCCCCTGCTATTGCACTGATGTAGTAATTCTTCTCCCATTGTTCCATAATCCATTCCTTCACGTAATAAGAAAACAGACAAGATTAATTTGTTGATTTAAACAAGGTTTAAAAGCTATAAGCACTAATAATTAATATCTATACAGCACATTGAAGTTACACAACTGCAATGCATTTAACCAACATGTATGATTTTATATGTCAGACAACTGTCCTAGATTCAAATAAAATGCATTCAACCTTGTGAAGAAAAAAGGGTGAGAGTTCATAAACTTGAGCATTAAAGCCCGTGCCAGCATCCATAATAAGGGCCCAAAGGTTTGAACATGAAGCCACGCTACTAATAAATAACCCATCTTCATTTCCTTTCTCAATGTGTTGGGAAAGCCTTACATCTGCCACATTATAGTGATATCTGCAACAAAAGCTGAAAACATTAATATCTCATCCTATTGTCACATACTTGACAAGCTTAATGAGTAACTTCAACCACATGCCTTTGCTTCATAGGCCGGCGAGCATTGTAAACACTAATCCACTGCGTTGCAGGCATCCCCATTCGAATCTTCTTCTTTGGTTGTTCATCATCTTCCTCCTCCATGGTCAATCGTCCTCTCTTATGTCCAACCTGACATATAAGCTTCAGAATAACAAAAGAAACATGTAAGATGAACTCTACTCTAAACTAAGGTTTAGGGAAAAAAAAAATCTATCTCAATAATCAGTCAACCATAAAATGCAGATGCAAGAAAATCTTAAGTACCTTCTGAGCACCATCGGTGTTTATTGGCCTGATATCAGGATTTGGACCAACAATCCCATCGAAAAGGGAGATATATTTTGCATAGTTAGGTTCTTCATCAAATTTCAAATTTACAACATACTCAACAAACTGCCGAAAAGGCTGGGGACAAAAGCAACAAAGAGTTTCTGGGGAAGTGGCCATTTTCTTCTTGCATACAAGGAATCCTTTATTTTCTCCCTAATGAAAACACCATGTTAGATGAACAAACGTAATTACACAAACCTAATCACACTGAAATTTGTATATTTGCAACCTGATATCCTTGCCAAGGCAACCGACCACGTTGAAGAAAGATGAGTGTGTAAGCAAGAGATTCTAAATCATCTCTCCTGCTACCAGTTCTACCAAGATGAGCATGCACACTAGCGTACCGAACAGTTCCCCTGGATCCAGTTGTCATACAGAATTAAGTACTACAAAACTCTCACAAATAGCTAATCTAAGCAGACTTAAGGTAAATTAAATAAACAATTTTTCTTTTACCTGAAAACATCTGGACGTTGATCATACTCAACATGCAAGCCAGTTGTGTTATCTCGCCACTTAGTGGCTGTAAGGTCAAGACATAGAGAATAAAAAGATATCAGGAATATTTCAACTTTGTGGGCTAGTAAACAAATGCCGCAGTAAGGAAAAGGTATTTTTAACAATTACCTAATCCAAGGTCCACAAGAAATAACTTTTTCTCTTCTGGAGTTCCAGGAGGACCAAGCAAAAAATTCTCAGGTTTTACATCCCCGTGCACATATCTGCCAGTGACATTAGCAGCAACATTATAACAACACATAAACTGCAGCGATGAGAAACCACTCAGACACTAGAGATCCTATGTTGGTACTAATCATTACTTATATGAACCAGCTAGCCCAATCAAGTTCAATAATTCTGGTATATTATCTCAAATTGTTTAATGTAAAGGCAGATGGGCCCAACGAAGAGAATAATTTCCCTTAAACCACCTATCAAAAAAAAAAAAAAAAAAATCCCTTAAACCATGGTAGCCATAAGTACCCAGAATATTATTCAACAGACCTCCATCAAGTGCTATAAAGAGCCCCCTACAAAATATCGGGGTGTGATTCCACAGTGGACATTGATGTTGTTCAAATACATATCTTTTGGATCTAACTCAATAAAATAGGAAATCTTAGCATAAAAAATTAAGTCTATATCTGTTAAAAAAAGAAATCATTTATATTTGTAGTAAAGAAACAGAACATCATAATCAGAATATAGATAAAAGTATCACCCCTTAGAGTGCATCTTCTCTAATATGGAGATAGCCTCGATGGCAATACATGCAACCATTTCAATAGACATCCTGTAGTTGAAAGAACACAGTAAAAAATTAGACAAACAGAAATTAATCAATTCATAAACAAATAAAAATTTGAATGAATTTCAGCCATCAAATTCAAAAAGAAGCTTACGCGTGTGAGTTGTTATTCCAGACATCCCACAAACTTGGTCCAAGCATATCCATAACCTGGAAACAATAAAGGCTCGTCATAACACATTCTAAAACCAGAACTATCACTTCAATACCATAAAATAATAAAAAGGAACACATTACAGCAAAAAACACATACCATAACATAGTAGTCACCTTGCCGGCCCTTGTAATGAACTCGTGGAACACCATGACTGCCACCTAGTGAACTGCACAAAAAGCAATTAAAAGTGACAGTTATAATCCCATATATAGTAAAACTTTTACAGTGAGGATGCAATGTACAAAACAAACATATAACAGGCACTGATAGGGGCCTTACCCATAAACTTGCCACTCATACGGCGGTCCATAATTACATCCTTTACTACTCCTATGCTCAAATTTTAAAGCTACCTGAAAAAATTTAGAGAGATCAAGCAGACGTGTTAACACCAGAAGTATAAGATATAATTACCAGATTAAGCAGATACACCATATATACTTGTATGATGTACCTCTATAGCACCAGCGCCAGTTCTTTCACTTGAACTAGCGTGACCAATGCGTCGACCTACATACACTTGTCCAAAGCCTCCTTTGCCCAGTTTTCTATCTACTCTGTACATAGGAGAACCACCAACTTGAACCTGTCGTAAAGAAACCAAACGAACAATAAAATGATCAGTCGGAGATGCATAACACTATCGTGTTTTATAACTAGCTCATGCAATCAAGTTCCCAAGTAAAATCTTTTGAAATCAAACAAAGCACACACACAAGCAAACTGTAATGTGTCGCATATCACATTCACAAGTGAAGTGAATGAGGATTAGAGGCAAAAAATTCCTCAAAGTCTATTATGAAAACACAAGTGCTCTGCCAATGCAATTAGCAGAACCTTAAGAAAATTTTTGGGAAATTGTTTCCTTTACTATATTTCCTGAGCAAAATTTGTTTTTTTCCTATTCATTCATCAACCAAACAAAAACAAAACAACTGAGTAACGAAACTTAGCTACAGAACAACAGGAAAGCACAAAACTACAAACAAATTTTCCTTTCCTCCATTCTTCCTCTGGTTTCTCATCATCCAAACAGAAACTAAACAAAACTCTAAAAAATTATTCCAAAAAAAAACTAAATTTGAAAAGAAAGAGAGACCTTTTCAGGGATAGGAGCGGTGCTGCCCTCATCCTCGGCAGCGAGGCCCTTATCGCCGCTCCGGCCGCCACTATCGTACTCATCCATTGCTCTTTCTTCAACTTCCTGTCTCAAAACCCTAGTCTCTTCTTCTTCTTCGCTCTTAAACGACCTCGTTTCAATGATGACCTTGGGACTTCTCTTAGCCCTCACGATTTTCCTATCATCAACGCCTCCGATCGCGTCGTTCTTCTTCTTCTTATTACTATTATTACGGTTATAAACACTATTACCCCTCCGGTTCTGTCCAGTTCCTCTTCTCTGGCGGAGAGTTCGTAGACTTAGTTTGTTTTCGTCGTCGTCTGCGGCGGCAGGTTGTGGTTGGGTAATCGGGTTCGGGTCAGGGTTATTGGGTGCCCGGTTCCTGCGTGCTCGGCTACGCAGCTCAGGCATCGTAAGGTTGCTGGTCCATGAAGCTTTGATGATGATGATGATGATGATGATGATTCATAAAAGCTTCTAGAATTATCGATCTCTCACTGTGAAAAACAAAATAGAATAGAGCAAGCGATAAAGAGAGAGAGAGAGACAGAGACAGAGAGAAAGACTGTTCGAATTAGGGTTCGGTTTAGAGGGAATTTTGAGATCTGTAGAGGGAATTGAAAAGCACTGGGGATTCTGGATTTCTAGAAATTTGATAGCCAGTATCAATATGCTTTCTTTTCTTTCTTTCTTTCTTTCTTTTTTTTTTTTTTTTTTTTTTTTTTTTTTTCTTCTTCTTATATTACAAATTAAATTTCAGTCTCTAACTTTTTTCCAAAACTGAATTAATGTATTTCAGTAATTCAGTGCTGTAGTTCTTTTCCTTTTTCCACTTCAGTATTATTTCTTAATGGAGGCCAAAGAATAAAAAAAATTATAAAATAACCATTCAAAATTAAAAATCTATAAATATTCTTCTCAAAAAAAAAAAAAATATATATATATATATAAATATTCAAAATTAAATTAATATGTGACAAATAAAATTAATGTTTATTTAATAGTATTAAAGAACAATAAAATTATATATATATATATATATATAATTATTTATTATTACATTTATACTCTATCATTTATGATCTATCAAAATAGAACTCAACCGATTTTTCAATTGCAATCGCCTTTGATTAATTTTGTAATAAATATCTCAACAATTATATTTTTTTTTATGTACAATATAAAAGAAATTATTATAAAATCATCTTTTTTATTTTGCTGTGAAGAATGTTTTTTACTTTTTGATACTATTTATAATTAAAAATTAGTTTTTTTTTTATTGCAATAAAACAAAAGTTAAAATTTATATTAATATTGTTATATGTTTTAAGGGAAAAAAAAAAAGTGCTCAAACAATCTTTTAGGCAATATTATCTGATAACATGATATCACTCAAAACTGAATGTGCCAAATTTTTAACTTTAGCTCTCAAAAACCAATTAGATAAATTGTAATACCAAATATATATAAATCAATTGGTTGTCTTATTTATAGATTCCTTGGGTCAATTTTCAATTAGTAAGGATAGGTTTTCAATTCAACCCATAGTCCCAAATTTTAATTCAAAACGAATATAGATCAAGTAACTATTTTTATTTCTAGATTCCTTGGGTCAATTTTCAATTAGGAAGAATTAGATTCAATTAAACCCAAAGTCCCAAATGTTAATACAAAACACATATATGATAGAGATCAAATAACTATTTTATTTTTATATTCTTTGGGTCAGTTTTCAATTTGGAATTACTAGTTTTTAATTTGGGGGACATGTATATGTGTGTGTGTATATATATATATAAATAAAAAGATTTTTTTTTTCTTTTAAGGTGGGGATATGGCCCCTTGGTCTAGGAAAAGATCCCTGAGGAGAATATATGAAATGACTATATTAAATAAAGTAAAAGTTATAAATTTAATATTGTAGGGATGTTAAGCTCAGAAGTTTATTATAAATTTATACAATGGGCCTATGGCCCAAGTCGAGGACTAAAAGCGTCCAAAAGGGGGGTAAACGTTGTCAAAATAGACCATATTAACAAACAAAAAAGTCAATTTAGATCATAACAATCTAAGGGGTTATGCCAAGAATAAGAGTAAACTCGGCTGACCGAAGTTGAGGTCCATAGGGATGGTTTGCTATCCAAAGAAATGTCATAGAAATACTTAACTGATACGGATAAACACTATGGAAGCTCAAGACATGGAAGGATTCTAAAATATCTAAGGAAAAAACTGCTACCTCCGCATTAAATGCACTACAGCTAACTCCTTGGCCGCATTAATGTGGAGGTGATACCTGAACAGTGGATTTCAGCCTTACAGCTACTGCATAAAGACTTATGGGAGGTACTGATGGGATAAGTATCAAGACTGACCATTTGGCATGCACGTGGAAGATAGGGATGAAAATGAAAATGAGTATAAAAGGAGAGAGAGGTAACGAGAAAGAGGGATCGAGAAAGGAAGGGTGAAACATTGTAACTATCTAGAACCAAACTTGTAACCCCATCTAAGATTATTATATAAGAACCAGTCTCCTCAGATATTGCTAAAGACATTTATTACTCATTCTACAATTGTCCATCTTCATTCTTTCACCATCAACCTACTTAATTTGTTGTTTGATTAACTAAAACCTAGTTTTCTAACCCACTTCTTTACAAATTCATTGTTTTGGGCTTTTTGGGCCTAAGTCCATTCATATCTTTGGGCTAGGAATTTAAATTTGGTCCTTACAAATATCAATAAATTATATATTACAAAACTAACTTCAATTTTAAATTGAGTTAAATGGATAAGTTTACAATAAGACAATGTTTGGTTACAATTTTTTTTTTTTTTAGAATATTAAATATTTTTAACACATACACGGGGAGAGGGTAGAAGATCTTAAAAAAAAATTGTTATATATTTTGAAAATCTAACAATTGGATTACATGTTATGATGTTATTTACGCTTTTAATACTCATGTCAGCTTTTGTGTCAATCGGATGTTATTTTCTATATGATCTATGAATTTATTTTTTATGCATAATTTTAGACTACAAAACTTTCAATCTAAATAATTGGTCAATGACATAGTTATTAATTTTTGATTTTCTAAAATTTTTGCAAGCATAGATGATATAAGAATAAAATATATTACAATGGTTAGGCATGTCGAACAAAACCGCAAACCCAACCTATCCGGCCAAACCGATCGGACTCGAACTATCCGCCGCTCAACTCAACCACCTGGCAATTGACGGCGGGTCCCTACCATCCCAACCCGATTCTAGTGGGTTGAGTGGAGAGTCTTCCCTTCCAAAATCTTATCCACCTAACCCGACCGTAATATTATAACCCAGCACTTAGTTTACAATCTCCATTTCAGACGAATTAGACCCTTACGGCATCACCCTCAGTTTCTCTTTGTTCCCTTGTTCTCTCTCAATCTCTAGATCTTTCTCACTTCCTCGATCTCTCGATCTCTCTATAGCCAACACCTCTAGTTCAGAATCTTCTGATTTGTGAACCTCCACCATCGCCGATCTACAGATCTCCTCCATCGCCAAACTGCAATTATCTCTCTTAGGTTTGATTTTCAATCATTTTCTTTCTTTATTTGAATAAGTCAGACATAATGCTTCCTGACAAACTCAATGAAATATGCTTAAACGTGACATAAATAAATAAATAAATATATATATATATATATTGAATTCTTTTTTGAATTCAAATGTTCATGTGGGATACCCATACCCATCCCACCCCATTGTTGTGGTAAATTAATATAAGTTGGTCTTTTATTTGCTAAGTCTTCTTTTATATACTTATTTATAATTTTTTTTTTTTAAATTTAGATACAATTGTAATTTTACTTAGTTTATTTTTTTAAGTTAAAACAAGCTATACCCAAACTTAAATATAAATAAGGAAAAAAATTTGCTGCAAACTAAGTTGCAGCAACTCCTATATAAATGCACACATGTCAAGTGGCCATTTGACATGTGTCTATTTTGTAGGAGTTGCAGCAATTTAGTTTACAATAAATCCTTGATCTATAAATAATCCAAACTTATTTTTTTTAACACTAATCCAACTTCTTTTTTGAAAAATTATATATATATATATATATATATATATATATATATATTTTAAATAAAATTTTGAGAAAGAACACTAATCCAACTAGTAGTATAATTTACCATCACTTGTAATGCTACCTTATTTTATTTTATTTTATTTTATTTTGTTGAGAAAAGTAATGCTATCTTAGTTAATACAAAATACAAATTGAACGAAATAATGTGAATCAATGATCTAACTATATAGCATACATTGTCCTCACTTGGGCAATAATTTAAGATATTTTATTAAAATTTTAGTGTTGATGGTACTGTAGGGACAAGGCCCAAAACGGTATATTGGGTTTTGAGCCTTATTTGAGAACGTTGGAATGTCCGAGGAGAGACAAATAGTTGAGAGATTCCCACTTAGTGCCTTATGAGTAAGAAAAGACTAGAAGGTGGTCCGAGGAGTAATATCTCCTCGGCCACGACAAATATTGCTCCGATACATATTCCAGCAATGAAAATGACCTTAATAAAGGCACCAGTGTCAGGGGCATGTTTCATAAACACATGAGAATGAAGGAAACCCAAAAATATCTAAAGAAAATGTGCTACCTCCGCATTAAATGCACTGCAGCTACTTTTCTGGCCGCATTTATGTGGAGAAAACCCCTAAATAATATTTTCTTAGTCATCGTAACCCATAGGGAGCTAGAAGGGTTGTCTGATGGGACGGGTACTCGAGTAGTGGCTTGGACAATTGACAAATGGAGGGCCAAGATCACCAAGAAGGAGATATATAATGTGAGAGAACACTGTAGCAACCAGAGTTGCACTTGTAATTAGTTCCATTGATCTATACAAATATTTTGCCTCTTTGGACAATACATTCATCCGACCTTACTGGCTTTGTTCCTGCATGATTGTCTTTCAAATCCATCCTAGCAGTTGTTTGATTCACTAGGGCCTAGTCCCATACATATTGGGCTTGGGCTGTAAACCGTACCCCTACAATTAACACCATCTGTAGGAAGGACTTGTGTAATAGTGAGTACAATGGACAGCTATGGTAGGATCAGGTCCATACGAAGCAGAATTTCTAGGATCCAAGCATAACAATCCTTTTGTCAATCTTAAACGGAGAGGTGATTGTGAAGGGAGCATGCATACCACACATATTGACATGAGTCAACCTCAAGGAGGAAGCCATATCTCCCATGCAAAGAGTAACAAGGGCATGCAACTGGAGATTGACCAATTAAAAAGAGAGTTACGCCATGCATGGGGAAAGCGAGACCCCCCAACTCTAATGCTTCTTCTAACGATGAAAAGGACATCAGTTACAGGCGAAGGTCTCGAACCCCGCCTAGCGAATTTTTCTCCTATGAAGAGGAACGTCGTCGTGAACGAAGGACTAGAAGCCTACCTCGAAAAGGCGTAGGAAACGACGCTATGAGTAGGGCTTTGGACCAAATCTCCAAGTCGCCCTTCACACGTAAAATCGAGGAAGCTAAACTTCCTTGACATTTCACTCAGCCGGCGTTCACCATGTACAACGGCAGAACAAACCCCGTGGAACATGTGAGCCATTTCAATCAAAGAATGACTGTCCATTCCAAAGACAAAGCCTTAATGTGCAAGGTTTTCCCATCCAGTTTGGGATCCGTCACAATGAGATGGTTTGAAAGCCTGAAGGCGAATTCCATAAGTTCCTTCAAGGAGCTTACTTGGGCATTTTGCTATTGCTTTGTCACCTGCAGTAGGGTTCCTCGAC
Source organism: Quercus variabilis (assembly GCA_030445155.1). Lineage (NCBI taxonomy): Eukaryota > Viridiplantae > Streptophyta > Magnoliopsida > Fagales > Fagaceae > Quercus > Quercus variabilis. Next base: position 37,382,626 of record CP129456.1, read on the forward strand.
TTGGCTTCCCTATTATCCTTAAGCATGTGAAAGGGAGAGACCTCGAAGGCGTATTCAGATAGATATTGGGAGATGTTCAACGAAATAGAAGGTGACTTTGATGAGGCAGCCATCAGTGCCTTCAAGCTCGGCCTTTCGACCAAGCATGGTTTGAGGAAATCTATGACTGGTAAACCTATCACCAGCATATGCTAGCTCATGGATTGGATCGATAAGTACGAAAGAGTCGAGGAAGACCAATAACAGGGAAAGGGAAAGGAGAAGGTTATCCCTCAAGAGAGGAGAGATTTCAGGTCAGACTGATACAATAACAATTAGCCACGTAGAGATGTTGCTGGACAGACAGGATCTCCTAACCCTCAAGTAGTCAATGCTGTGTTCCGAGAATCGGTACATCAGGTTCTGGAGAAGATTAGGAATGAGCCATTCTCTAAGTAGCCGAGTAAAATGGTGAGAAACCCCGCAATGCGCAACCATAACCTCTACTGCCAATACCACCAAGACCACGGCCACACCATAAAAGACTGTAGAAGTCTATGGGACCACCTAGACTAGCTTGTCCGTAAAGAAAAGTTAAAGTAACTCTTGCATCACTCTAGTGGTTAAGGGGGCCAAGCAAACTCAGAATCCCAAAGAGATGATTCTTCGAGACCTCCCTTGGGAATGATAAGCATCATCTTTGCTACTCCAGGGAGAACCGGCTCCTGCCTTTCATGAGCGATGTCTGTGGCTCGGCTATCTGCCAGGACGCTAATCAAGAGCCAAAGAGGGCAAGACTAGAAATACAGTCAATCTTAGGCTTCTTAGACGAGGATAAAATCGGAACCATCCAACCTCACGATGATGCCTTGATGGTTACCCTCAGGATTGAGGGATATGACGTAAAGAGGGTGATGGTTGACCAAGATAGCGGTGTCGAGATAATGTACCCAGACCTATATAAGGGGCTAAACTTGAGACTCAAGGACATAACACCCTACAGCTTGCCGTTGGTGAGTTTTGATAGGAAAATCGTCATCCCAAAGGGCTAAATTAGACTACCCGTGTAGACTGGCTCAGAAATAGTAGAGGTAGACTTCATCGTGGTGGATGCTTATTCACCCTACACAGCTATCGTGGCCAGGCCTTGGCTTCATACCCTAGGAGCCGTTTCCTCTACTCTGCACCAGAAGGTGAAATATCCATCCGAGGGCCAGGTTAGGGAGATCTTGAGAAATCAATCTGTGGCTAAGCAGTGCCTAGTGGCTGCCATCTGACATCAACCCGAAGCCGAATCCTTGGCCCATGCCGAAGGGGGTTTATAGCAATTAAAGGCTTCGGTGTTGCCTATTAGTGGGTCGGCCGAGGAGGCTAAATGTGAGGTAGTGCCTAGTGGCTAAGCAGTGCTAGGAAATCAATCTGTGGCTAGGCAATGCCTAGTGGCTGCCATTCGGCATCAGTCCGAAGCTGAATCCTCAGCCCATACTGAAGGGGGTTTATAGCAATTAAAGGCTTCGACATTGCCTATCAGTGGGTCGGCTGAGGAGGCTAAATGTGAGGATTTGGTGAAAGTTGCTATCGGTGACGATTCGGAGAAATTCTTTCATATTGGAGCTCAACTACCCCCTCTAGAGAAAGAAGAGCTGGTAGAGTTTCTTAGAAAAAACGTGGACGTCTTCGCATGGAGTGCTTACGAAGCCCCGGGGGTGGATCCGAACTTTATTTGCCATCATCTAAATGTTAGTCCATCCGTAATTCCTAAGAGGCAACCTCCTTGGCGCTCGTCCAGGGACCACTCTAATGCTGTCAGGGATGAGGTGGAGAAACGAAAGCAGGCGGGGGCTATCAAGGAGGTATTCTACCATAAATGGATGGCCAATACCATGATGAAGAAGAAGAGTGGGAAATGATGAGTATGTGTAGACTTCACGAATCTGAATAAAGCTTGCCTAAAGGATCCCTTCCCTATGCCCAAGATAGACCTGCTAGTGGATGCAACTGTAGGGCATCCTCAGGGCATCCTTAGATGAGCTTCCTAGACGCCTTTTAAGGATACCACCAAATATTGCTCACTTTGGAAGATCAAGAAAAGACTGCTTTTGTCACTCCCACTGGAAACTACCACTACAAAGTTACGCTATTCGGTTTGAAGAATACGGGGGCCACCTATCAATGGATGATGACTAGGATGTTTGAGCCACAGTTAGGCAAGAGCATTGAGGTCTTTATAGACAACATGGTGGTAAAAAGTAAGGTAGAATCTGAGCACTTGAGAGACCTCGGGAGCATTTTCGAAGTTCTGAGGAAACATAAGTTGCGCCTCAACACTTCCAAGTATTCCTTTGGTGTAGGATCAGACAAATTCCTGGGTTACATGGTAACCCATAGGGGCATTGAAGTTGACCGCGACCAGATTAAAGCAATCAACAGTTTACAACCACCTCAAAATCCTAAGAAAGTCCAGAAACTAACTGGAATGGCTGCTGCCCTAAATCGATTTATCTCTCGGTTAGCAGATAGGTGCCAACCCTTCTTCCTATTAATGAATAAGTGGAAGGGGTTTGAATGAAGTGAGGAGTGTGCCATGGCTTTCCAGCAGCTTAAAGATTATCTCTCTCGGCCTCCTATCACGTCCAGCCTTGAGGTTAATGAAGTCCTATTCGCTTGTATTGCTGTGGCTTCTCATGGTTTAAGCTTGGTCATGATATGAGTTGATTGCGGCACACAAAGGCCAGTCTATTATGTGAGCAAATCACTACACGAAGCTGAAATTCACTATTTGCCGCTGGAAAAAGCTATTCTGGTAATGGTACATGCCACACGCAAACTCCCCTACTACTTTCAGGTACACGATCATTGTCCTGACTCAGCTCTCACTTTGGGCTTTGTTCCGGAGCACTGATTACACGAAGAAGATTGCTGAATTGGCCATGATCCTAGGGGTTTTGGACATCAAATACATGCCTCACACCTTTGTCAAAGGACAAGTCCTCGCGGATCTGGTAGTTGAATTTGCTGAATCCCCGCTAAAAGAAGAAACAAAAACGCAACCCATGGATGGAAAATCGGTTGGCATGGTCTCTTAACAAGGCCCCTTATCCTGGGAAGTGTACATTGATGGTGTAGCAAATCAGAAAGGTTTCAGAGTGGAGTTAGTACTAGTATCCCCCAAAAGGATCACCATCAAGAAATCGTTAAGATTGAGATTCTCAGCCACCAATAATGAAGCTGAGTACAAGGCTCTGCTAATGGGAATGACTATGATTCAAACAATGGGCGGAAAAGCAATAAAGATATTCTCAGACTCCAAATTGGTCGTTAGACAAGTGAAAGGGTAGTTTGAAGTGAGGGATGAGAGGATGCAGGGGTACTTGAGCCAGGTTAGACACTTGCAGTTAGGCTTTGAAGTCTTCAATCTATTGCATATTCTGAGGAGTGGAAATACCCATGCTGATTCCCTTGGCTACGCTTGCAACCTCCTCGACACAAAGCTTACCCCATGTCATCCTTGTAGAAGACTTATGCAAGCCCGCAGAGATGTACAGAGAGGCGATTCATGTCCACCAAGTTAGAATAAGGCCTAGCTGGATGGACATTGTTGTACTATTCTTAAAGGAGGATACCCTGCCCAAAGAGAAGTCCGAGGCTGATAAGGTTCAAAGAAAAGCTCCTTAGTTCTGGCTGTCCGAAGATCAAAAATTGTACAAACGGTTTTTTTCTGGGCCATACCTATTATGCGTGCACCCCGAGGCAACAGAATTACTCCTCGAGAAATTATATGAGAGAATTTGCGGAAGCCACACTAAGGAAGATCTTTGGCACACAGAGCCATCACTCAAGGCTACTGGTGGCCAAACATGCAAAAGGAAGCACAGGAATATGTAAAAAAGTGCGACCAAACATACACCAACTAAGAAGAGTCCTTAACCAATTTTCCAGCCCTTGGCCATTCGCACAATGGAGCTTAGACATTGTAGGCCGCCCTTTCCCTAAAGTAGTAGGAAAAAAAAGATATATGTTAGTCGGCACAGACTACTTTACCAAGTGGGTGGAGGCTAAGCCCCTGGCAAATATCAGGAACGTGGATACTAAGAAGTTTGTTTGGAAAATCATTGTCACTCGGTTCGGGGTCCTTCATACCCTCATCTCGGATAACGACATTCAATTTGATAACAAATCTTTCAGGAGGTATTGCTGTAAGTTGGGAATTACGAATAGGTATTCCACCTCAATTTATCCCCAATGGAATGGACAAGCCAAGGCTGATAACAAGGTCATAGTGAATGGACTCAAGAAGAGGTTGGATGATGTGAAGGAAAAATGGGTGGACAAGCTGCCGCACGTCCTTTGGACATACCGAACCACGCCTCGTAGATCCATCGGAGAAACCCCCTTCTCGATGACTTATGGCGCTGAGGCTGTTATCCCTTTAGAGAATGGCTTCCTAACGTTAAAGACCAGCTCATTCAATCCGAGCAGTAACAATGGGCTACTGGAAAAGAGTTTAGACTTGATTGATGAGAAAAGGGAAAGTGCAAAGGTTTAATTGGCATACTACCAACACAAACTCAAGCAGAGTTATAATGTCAACGTGAAGCTAAGGCCACTAGCACCCAATGATCTAGTGTTGAGGAAAGTTCTGGGCACTGCAAAGAACTCGGCGTGAGGAAAGTTAAGACCTAATTGGGAAGGACCATATCGCATCACCTTGGTGGCTGGAATAGGAGCCTATTTTCTAGAAGATTTAGATGAACATGCAATACCACACTCGTGGAATATAAACAACCTAAAAAGATATTACTATTAATAAACATCTCCTCTGTCAATATGTTCATTTATTCAAGGCATTATATCTCTCATTATTCAATCTTTATAAGTGTTTAAACTGAAACTCAATCATGCCTGAAGTTCTCGGACCAGATGATGTAGGGAGGTTAACACAATAACAACTTTTATAAGTGTTTAAATTGAAATTCAATCATGCCTAGAGTCCTCAGACCAGATGATGTGGGGAGGTTAACACAATGACAACTTTTATAAGTGTTTAAACAGAACCATAGTCATGCCTGAAGTCCTTAGACTAGATCTTATAGGGTAATTGACACACAATGACAACTTTTATAAATGTTTAAATTGAAACTCAATCATGCCTAAAATTCTCAGACTAGATAATGTGGGGAGGTTAACACAATGACAACTTTTATAAGTGTTTAAACAGAACCATAGTCATGCCTAAAGTCCTCAGACTAGATGCTATGGGGTAATTGACACATAATGACAACTTTCCTAAGCGTTTAAATTGAACTCAATCATTCTAGAAGTCCTCAGGCCGGATGATAAAGTTAACGTTGCGTTATCTATTTAATTCTAATTAACTGTTAGCACAGGTCTAAAGGTTATAGCCAATTCCTCGAATTGGTGTTCTTGGGTAAGCTAAAATCCATAACTATTCATTCAAGTATAAGTTTATTACTTGTACTTATTTGCTTTGGCCCACACTACAGAAAAAGTGGCTCACAGTGCAAATGTAGAGTAAATGACTCATTGTTGGTGCTTAGTCAAACTACTTACACAAGTGGTAGGGTATTATAGTTGGTATTTGTTAAAATGAAAGTAGCCCTAGGTTAAGTTTACTAGTAATAACAGTAAGCTTGGAAGTATGAAAAACAAAAGACACTAGAGATTGAGAGAAAAGCTCATTCATTAATCAAAAATAGTTACATTATATATGGTGGTAGAAGCCACAACAACAAAAAAAGAAAAAAAGAAAAAAAGAAAAAAGAGAAAGATCCTACAGCTACTTCTATGTGGGTTAAGAGCCTTTCTTAGGATCAATGGCCTTGAGCTTGGCATCCCCAGCTTCAAACTTTGACTCAGCTGCCTTGACTTGGGAGACTATGTCCTTGATGGAAAGGTTATCTTCGGAGGGAGTATCTTTGGCCGAGGGCAGGACCTCCTTACCCTTCCCAACTGCTCTTAGGGAGATCTCAGCATCCAAAGCAAGGTCCTAAGTGTTTGAGACTAGCTCAAGAGGAGGGAGGGGTAAAGTAGTAGTCAGAGGAAGGTTAGCCAGAATTTCCCTAATGTGTTTAGGAAAAAATACACTCCTAGCCTTCCTTAGCTCGAAGTCAGCAAGGACCCTTGCATTGTTGAGCACCTCCATCCAAGACACAGTGCAGTAGTCCCTACACACCTCAGCTACCTCCTCGGGCAGCCTCTTTTTCGTCTCTTCCACCCCACGCTCGTAGGATGCGATCACCACATCATTAGCAGCTTCCTTGGCAACCTAAGCTACCTCTTTTGCTGCGTCCTTGACCTTCTGCAGCTTGGCCCTAAGGTCTAGAACCAACTGTTTCTGGGTGGCCAAGTTTATCTTAGTGGTGTATAGCTGCTTACGCTGATCCTTGGCTTGGGCTTCGGCAGTCTTCAAGCCGGCCAAGGCACTCTTGTGATCATTATCCACCTCTTTTAACTTGTTGCCCAACGCCGTGTGCTCCTCCTTCAAGGCTCTGAGAGCCTTCTCCACCTCGCGTTGAGAATGGCTCTCGGCTTCAACTTTATTATGAGCGTTTCGGACCCACTCCTTGGCCACATAAGCTTGTTGAGTGACCTGCATAAAAACAACAAAGGAAGTTAAAAAAAAAAAAAAAAAAAAAAAAAAAGAAAGAAAAAAAGAAAGAAAGAAATAAATGAAAATAAAGATGAAAATGGCGATGATGATGACGAAAGAAAGAGATTCTTAACGTATGAAGGGGGAAAGATAGTTGACCATGGCGAGATCTCTTTTCAGCGACATAAACAAGTCGGGTTGCCTTGTGCACCGAAGAGCCTCCATATCCTTGGGGAGGAGGAGGGGCTGCTCTAAGACTTGAGCAAGGTGGTTGGCATGCCCTCGTTGGGGTTCCTTGATGGAAGCATCCTAAGGGATGGAAGTCCCCTCTAGCTCGATTCGAGGGGCTTAGGTATGCTATTGCCCGTGTACCTCAGCCTCATCCCTACTATCCACTAAGGAAGCCCTCTTGTCCTTAGGGTCCTTAGCTGTCTTTTGTTGTTTGGAGCCCTTCCAAGGGGCCATCTTACCTTCCTCCAGGTCTTGACCTGGTCTCTTTTTCTTTAAATTGGGATTGGCTTGCAATTCGAGGTCAGTAGGAGGAGGAGGAGGAAGGGGAAGATCGGCAGGAGGCAAGGTCTAAGGGACGTCTTTCGAAGTTCCCCCTTTATTCCTTTTGGCCATTAAACCTTTCAAGCTAGGTCTTTTCTTTGAGTCCATTCCTTCCTCTTCCTCTGAGCTTGAATCGATTCGGGTGACAATTAACCTTGGCTGGCGAGCAGAGGAAGCTTGTCAGACTCAGTCTCAAAATCCAAGAGCTCTACAAGCTTCTCTGGTTCTCCTTCCTCCTCTTCAAAGCGAAACTGGTCTATCTCTTCTTCCAAAGACAAGTGTGAGGTGGCAATTTCCTCCTTAGCCACAGATGTTGCTCCAAGAAGGACTTGTTGTAATGGTATTACGAGTGGAGGAAGTATTTGTTGAGTTGGTAGTATGACTGGGGGGAGGTCCTCTCGGGCTAGGAAATCCAGCCTTGACACGTCAATACAGTTTATTCGAGAATCACCAGCATTGATAGCGTGTCCGACCTCTTGAAAAATCTTCAAAATTGGGTCAAAATCTAGGATCAAGTGGACAGCCTGCAATTGTCGGTCCTTACTCACAAAAATTTATGACCAAAGCAGGTAGTTGAGAGCTACAACGTTGGTAAGGCTGAGCTAAGGATCAACTTGATTCTTATCTGCACACATAGCCGAGAAGCAAAACACTGTTAGAAGATCAAATTCTTTCATCAAAAGATACCAAAATGACAAAGAAATAATGACATGGTTAGGTCTACAAAATCTAAGTCTCATGCTAGGAAACCTAACTCTAAGGTATCCCACCTAGCACTCCCTTTCGGATTGGGCAATGGATACCATCATGCCACGCCCCTGAAGCGATAAGGTAATCATCCTTCATCCCTTTGTTAGATTTGGGGAGCCACGAGATAAGCTTGACGATGGCCGACCTGGACTTGAGGTAATACCCCCCGTCGGCTTGAAAGTGACATTCATATAGGTGGACCACATTGTACCAGGTAAGTCCTAATCTGAGATGCTCATTAAGAGCATTGACACAGCCCAGAATCCTAAACATGTTAGGTGCACATTGATGAGGGCATAACCTATGGTTGAGAAGGTAGTTTTGTGTTATCCTACCTATAGGAAGGGTCATCCCTCCCTCTATGAAAGCTATGATGGGGATGATTACCTCCCCTTTCTCTTTGTTTGACACAATTTGTTCTATGGAACAATACCATAGGCCAACTTCTTGGGGAATGTGGTACCTATTTTTAAATGCTTCTATTTTGGCAGGAGAGTCTACTAGGTTCGCGGATCTACCCATTTGGACAACTCTAGAAAAAGCGAATGAAATTTGTGAGTGAAGAAATAACAACTAAAAGGGCCAAGGAGATTGGCTGAGAAGGGAAAGAGAGTTTAGAGAGATGAAAACTTATGAAAGTAAGTGTGCTAATACTAATCCTATAGAAATGATCCTTAAAATTTTTTTTAAGGGAAAAGCTATGGAGGCTTAGGAATTGAGAATACGTTGTGAAGTTGGAGCACTGGGGTTCTTTGGAGTATTTGAAAGTTTGTAAAGTAAAGAGGAAAACAAATTCCTCAAGGCTTTATATAGAGGAAAAAAAGGAGCGGGAGTAATCCCACTCAGAATTCTAGAAGAAATATCCATCGTAGGATGTGCACCTCACCGTTGGATGGGGGGAACAAGGCGCTGCTTAGAGCAATAAATGACGATTCGCAAACCTTAAAGCGTCAGAAGCAGTTATGAAGTGTAGAAAATGACACTCCTACACGTGTAAGCCAGTGAAATAAATGATCTTATCTCTTGGAGATCAAAACCCCGCTTTTTCTCCTCGGATGAGAGGTAAAAATCAGAATTTTGAGGGGCTATTGTAGGGACAAGACCCAAAACGGTATATTGGGTCTTGGATCTTATTCGAGAACGTTGGAATGTCTAAGGAGAGACAAATAGTTGAGAGATTCTAACTCACTACCTCATGAGTAAGAAAAGACTAGAAGGCGATATGAGGAGTAATATCTCTTCGGCCACGACAAACATTATTTCGATACATATTCCAGCAACGAAAATGACCTTAATAGAGGCACCAGTGTTAAAGGCATATTTCATAAACGCATGAGAAAGAAGGAAACCCAAAAATATCTAAGGAAAAGGTGCTATCTTTACATTAAATGCACTGCAGCTACTTTTCTGGCAATGCACTGCAGCTACTTTTCTGGCCGCATATATGTGGAGAAGACCCCTGAACAGTGTTTCCTTGGTCACTGCAACCCACAAGGAGCCAGAAGGGGTGTCTGATGGGACGGGTACTCGAGTAGTGGCTTGGACAATTGACAAATGGAAAGTCAAGATCACTAGGAAGGAGATTTATAATGTGAGAGACCCTTGAAGGAAGAGGGACCGGAAAAAAGAAAGAAAGAACATTGTAGCAACTAGAGTTGCACTTGTAATCAATTCCATAGATCTATACAAATATTTTTCCATCTCGAACAATACATTCATTCGACCTTACTGGCTTTGTTCTTGCATGATTGTCCTTCAAATCTATCCTAGCCATTGTTAGATTCACTAGGACCTAGTCCTTTGACCTACTCTCTACAAATTTATTGTATTGGGCTCATTAACCCACAGTCCCATACATATTGGGCTTGGGTTGTAAACCGTGCCCTTATAGGTACAATGAGTTTAAACTCCTAAAAACACACACACACACAATGAATTTTATGAAGTAATATCCTGCTTTATTAGAGATGTACTATTCCATTAGAATGTCAATTTAGCAAATCCCTTTTTCACAGTTCACACTACCCTTATATTAGATGTGAAGTTGTGAGTTTGGATGATCTTATTTTTATTTATTATGTTAAAATATAATTGTACCTTAAAAATTTATGATAAATTTTACAAAACTATAAACTCTCTTTTATGATAAAAATAAGTTGAATCACATGACATGGTCATAATTATTCTAATCTACTCATGGAACAACCATAAGTGATGGACAAAAGTTATAGATACATGGACTAATGTAGCTAATTAAAAAAAATATTCACTCACAATAACAGGCTTTAATTTTAGATAATTAGCTGCATGCTTTGGAAAGTTTTGCATAAAGGTAGTAAAACTTAATTATGTGTCTCAAACTCAAACTCGAGCCTATTGGCTAAAGCCAGAGAAGAGGATGCCCAAGACAAAGTCAACTTAAAGAAAACTGGTGAAGGAATGGAAAGGCACTTCAAAGCAAATAAAAATTAACAAAACGCAATAAATTAAAAACAAAAAGGTATAAAATAGAGAAATATGAAGGTTATAAGGAAAATTCTTAGGTATTTTCAGAGTACGTAGAAATTATGCTCCGTTCTCTCACATTCATGGTGGTTTCTATCATGAATTTAATGAGTGGACCCCACTATAAATGTGAGAGGAGTGAGCACTATTTTTTATACTCCAAAAGCACCTAAGAATTACTCAAGTTATAAGCACATGAGTATGATGGTAGTATAGAATGATTAAGTGCAACAAGACTGATGAAGGTTGCACTCGATCAATCAACAACAATAACATCAATAAGTACAATTCCCTCCAAGTATGTGAAAAATTCTTGAATTGATCTGGGAAAGGACGGGCAGCAACTTATTTCATATTTTTAAGGGTAACTTGTCATCAAATAATTTACAAGAGGATGTGTATGCAGAAAAACACTTGATAATATAGATGGGCTAATATTTAGATTTGTTATTGAGTGAAACCCTAAAATTATGATGATGAAATGCATTATGATGAATATGCATGCTAGGTTTGGATGATGAACATGTCATGACTCATGAGAATGTGTAAAAGAAATTATTTTGATCACATGATGTGCATGGATTTTCTTCAAATGATGAATGGCATGTATGAATATTGTGCATAATGTAATATGACCATTAATTTCAATAAAACAAACATTCGAGTGGGGTGGAATAGGTTCTTAACACCTTCTAATTTTGTATTCATGTAAGTTTCTAATTAAAAAAAAATTATCCATGTAAGTTTGACTGTAATTTGGGAAATAAGCCATATAAGTTACGTTTCTAAAATTTAACTACGTAAATAAGCAATATAATTCTTGCTTTTTTAGATTGTAACTCAGGTCGAAAGTCATATATATATATATATATATATATTTTTTTTTTTTTCAGTTTATTTTTTTAACAGTGAAGTAAGTTTCATTTTTTATTCAATAATAGGTCTGTCACAAGGCTTTTCTTGCTTTTCCTTTTATAATTAAATTAATTGGCGGTTTTATTTGTAAAACCCTCAATCTAGGTAGCTTTACATCGTTGGCAGAGTTTCTACCTTGAGGAGTCAATTATCCTATCATTTTTGGGACGTGGTTCTCAAAATCACTTAATTCATATGTTAGAGAAATGGAGATACAGATAATACTTGAAATTTTACTATTGGTACTTGCAAATCAAACATTTATAAGATCTTGAAAATTTCAATACTTTTCCTCCCATTTTCCAAGCTAAAAGACAGTAATCACTTATATTACTATGGTTGTAGTATAAATTGAGATTTGAGACTTTGGTTTGATGGAGATAGCTAGACTCAGTTGTATAAATTGAATAATGGACCTAAATAATTAAACGAAACCCAAGTTTTATTGGGCTTAACAAAATTACCCCAAGTCAATGGCCTGACTTCTCAACCCAAGGATGGTAAAAATCCAACCCAATCCTATCATGCACATCGCCCTATATGTGGCTATTGCCCACAAATAAGCATTATGGATAAGCATCACATTTTCTTTTGCCTCTCTCTCTCTCTCTCTCTCTCTCTCTCTCTCTCTCTCTCTCTCTCTCTCTCTCTCTCTCTCTCTCTCTCTCTCTCTCTCTCTCTCTCGTGTATATTTTAATTTAAAGAGCAATGTCATTTTATAAGGGTTCATAGCAAGATTATGACTGAGCATAAGAAGGAATATACTCACATCATTGTCATAATGTAAATTATAAAATTTGATAGCTAGCGGTGCTCACAAATCAGATCAAGATGAGATTTAAGGTACACATATCATTTGATTTGACCACACTAGATGTTGAAAAATAAGACCTGCTTTTGACTGGAAACTCATTGACATCCACTTTTTGGATTGGCGGGTAGACTTGGCTAATTTATCAACCATGCAACAAATCTCAGCCACACACCTTCAACAAAATCCACCTCCACCACATCCACTCCAAAAGCCCCAAGCCCCACCTCCACCATGGCCAAGTGAAGAATTTTTCCAATGTTGTCCATATATGGTCAAGAGGAGTGAGAAAGGGGGGAATTTGAGGTGAGTTGTGATTGCAAAGCTATTCGTTCATGGGATTCGTACAACGTTTACGTTTCCAACTATGAGATGGGAAGAAACAAGGGTAACTAATTATTTTTTTTATAGGAAGATTATAAACTTTATTCAGTAATAGAAAAAGAGAATATATCACGAAGAAGAGTTTGTTTTATGAAACAAGTACTCTCTTTTTTCTCAGCAGAAAAATCATCAATGCCTAAAACATTTTTCACCAATAAGTGGGTAGACCTATTGCCCTACCTACAAATATGGGAAAATTCTACTCAATGGAAGTCATGGATCGTAGATAGCATGCTGCATATCACCAGTGCCACCAATAAGGGGGTGGAGAGAGTTCGCAAGCATGGGAAATAATCAATTGAGTCCCCTAATTTCAAAGAAAACTCATGAATACCCACGTCTCGAGCAAACTGCAACCTCGTTTCATATGCTTTAGCTTCAGCTCAAATGGTCCCCGAATGGGGCTTGAATCTTTTTACTTAACGCAACAACCACCCTGCCTTTGTCATCCCTGATAGGCAACAAATTAGACTTAGACACATAAATAAGCATGGTTTGGTTTATAAAGAATTTTGTACATGATGCGTTTATCTAGTTTCCACCTAGGAAACTCAACTTTTGATCCGATATTATCAAGTTTTTTAGTGACTAATATTGGATTTTGTTTTGGAGTGGACCGATGTTGGTCAAGTTGGCCAAGTCGGAGGATTTGGTCCGTTCCGAGATTCGTTGAAGTATTGAACATTGATAATAGACAAAGTGAAATTGAAAATACTTCGTACAATAAGCACATAAAAGGTTGCTTGCCTTTAAATTATTCACCTGATGAGTTCCATGTGACCTCACTAATAGATGCGTGGTTGATTTTGAAGTGTTTGAATAGGATGAGGATCTTAACCTTTATGAAGAGGCTGTCGAAATCTAAAATAGAGCAAGCTTATTTTTTTGGTAGTCATTCTTGGCTTACAAAAAAATTATGTATTATCGGACTAAGATACTAATTACTTTTTGGTGTAAGCGGAAATTGAACTTTTAAAATTTTTATTCAAAAGATAAAAAACTTTACTAGTTGAACTAACTGAAACTTTTTTTTTTTCTTTTCTAATTTCATAATTATTGATATGATTTATTGTGATTAACACATATAAAAAAGAGGTAATTACAACTTTGAACTTACCCATATGTAGTTTGCTTTAAATTTAACTTATTCATCTATGATTTCATTTTTTACTTTTTACCCACTTGTAGTTCATTCCGTTACTATTATATAACCCATCTCCCTTTCGACTGTTACTCTAACATGTTTTATTTCAAAATCAAAATACAAAACAGATCAAACACTCATCTCTCCCAAAACACATTCTCTCTCACATTTGCTCACTCACTCAAAACCCTTCATGCTACATTGCTAACCACTTGATTTATTAGATTGAGAATCATCTGGGTTTTGATTGTGCAACAAAACCAAGGAAGAAGGAGACCCATGAATTCTAGGTTTTGAGCGTTACCAACCTGTGATTTTTTGTTAACATTTTGGATCTTGATCTATTCGTGTTTCTCTCTATTGAGTGAGTTCCTGATTTTCTGAGCTTGAAGGTTTTTTTTTTTTTTTTTTTTTTTTTTTTTTCATTTACTCTTTTCCTCTTATTCTAGGTAGATTTAATTTTTGAAACCTAGGATTTAATTTTTTTTTTTTAAATTGGGTTTCTGCAAAGTGATGTTTCATTTGAAGTATTATGGATTTGATAGATCTATATGCAAAGTTGTGCCATAATACTAATAGTTAATTTTGGGAAGTGTCAAAAATGATTTCTGCATAATCCCTATGCAAACTGAATTTGTGTCAAAAAATGGATTTGTTATTTTTGTCAAAAAATGATTTATGCAAAGCTGTTCAAATCCATAATACTGATAGTTTCTGCATAATCCCTATGCATAATTGTCCATGCCACAATACTGATAGTAATCCCAACATTGGGAGAGGTTTTTATAAAAACTTGAATAATATGTGACAATTATTTTGATATTTTTATTCATATATTAAAGAAAATAAAATATAAAATCCGAAAAACAAATAAATACCATCTTGTTAAACTTCATCTCACAAAAGTTTTCTTAGTTAATCAATTTACTTTTGTTAGCAAATAAAAAGTGCAAGATGAAATTTAGGTATTCTTCCTTGAGAACTTTGTCTTAGAGCATTCGCATTAGTTTGACTAAAATTTCATGTCTGTTTTACACTAAAAACCTACTTTTTCTATTTTACATACCCACTTCTCAAAATCCTTCACACTGGTCAATCTATTCTACAATCTATATTATTTAAGTAATCAATTTTCTCATTTTTTATTTATTTCTCTCAACTACCCTTTATATACGCTCTCTCACTCTCTCTTTTTCTCTCTCTCTCTCTCTACCCATTTCTCTACCCATCTCTATACCTATTTCTGAACATAGATCACCTTTCCCTCTCAGTCTAATCCACACCCTTGGTCAGATCTCCATAGACACCTATCACCACCATCTCAAACCCCTCACTTTCTCTCGCTCCTTCTCTTCCACACTCATTAAAAATAAACATCAAACACCTTCATTGCAAAACCAGCAAGACCCATACTCACTCCTCAAACAAGACTCAATCTCCACTTCGCCACTAGCACCTATCTCTGCTGCCAGCATCAAAACCCATTCTTGTTGACCTACAAGTACCGATTGTTCCAGTCAAGCATCGATCTGTCTCCCTGTTCATTTGTTCATGTGGGTTTGTTTGTGTAGGTGTGTTTGTGTGTATTTGAGGAAAAAGAAGATGAGGAGAGGAGAAGTCATTAAGTTTGTTGTGCATGGAGAAGAGAAAGAAAAAAAAGGCGCGAACATGAAATTAATAAAATAATAAGATACACATCTATAGTAACTGTGCATATATGCATGGTTACTATAGCAATTGTGTAAATATACACTCTAGGGCCAATGGGCCTAAAAATATATATGTTGGGCCTTGGCTTTGTCCAAGGAGGCTCAGTGGTCCAAGGATAGATTAATAGTAAGGAAGATGTAAGACTTTGAACTTCTCGGGCCAATTATGACTATAGAGGCAGACTAGGGAGGAGCATCTCCTCAACTAAATGAAGAAGGGGTCAGAAGATGAGTTTTATTATCCAGAGTGACGTTCTAGGAAATTTTGTTAATAAGGATATGTACTGCGAATGTACAGGATAAAGGGAAGCCAAGAAATATCTTAGAAAAAGCTACTATCACCGCATTGAATGCTTTGCAACTAACTTTCTGGCTGCATTTATGTAGAGAAGACCCCTGAACAGTACTGCCTTAGTCACCCCAACTCACAGAGGGCCTATGAGGGTGTCTAATGGGACAAGCACTCAAATAGTGGCTTGAACAATCAACAAGTGGAGGGGCAAGATCATTCAAATGGAGATATATAATGTGAAAGACCCCTGAGGAAAGGGAGAACGAGAAATTAAGAGAGAAACACTGTAGCAATCAAGAATTGAACTTTTCATCTAACTTGATAGAAATATACAAGAACTGATCTTCTTGGACTGTGCCGATGATGATTTTATTTAGTTTAAATCAATTTATCTTCATTTTCTTGTCATCTGAGCCCACTTTACTTGTTTTCCAACTCATTTAAATCTAGTCTTCCAACTCACTCTTTACAAATTCATTATATTGGGTTTTTTTGGGCCTACGTTTAATTATCCTTTGGGCTAGGGATCCAAACTGCGTCTTTACATTCACAGTTTTAGGAAGATTGATGTGGAAGATTTTTGGGGCAAAATGTGTAAAATTGGTTGTTTTTTGTATTTTGCAAAGTTTTACATCTGTTGATGTGGATGCTCTTAAGTTGCCTAATTAAATTCATTTATGTGATTGCATTAATCAATACCACACAAATTGTATTGTCTTTCTACTGCTTTTAAGGGAAAAAAAAAAAAAAAAAAAAAAAACTCAGATGTTATCTTCCCTAAAAACAATCACATTCAAATATGTGTGGCATTTACGAATGCCATTATATGATTGAATTTCATTGAGTAACATAAGATATTACACATCCATTATTTGTCTACTTGCTAGACTTTTGTGCTTGTGTGTGCTTTGAAGTTCTTGTGAGTGTGTTTCAAACTTTTTATTTTTGAGTTTGGGGTAAAAAACAAAAACCACCCTTGAACTCTAGGCTAATATCCTAATACTTGATACTCTCAAGAAATTTTCCTAATTAGTTTTGGTCCCAAGTGGGGAGAGGTGAAAACTCCAAAAAGAACATGATGAGTTTCTTCAAAGAGTAGTTGATAGATTATTTGAGTTGAAAGATTACCTATAGTTTTGTGTTGAGAGTTTGTTTGTTTTGTGAGTATGAGAGAGTTATTGAGTGTATCGAGGCTTTAAGTTTGTGAGCTTATGTTGGTGAGGTTTGTGAGAGTTGTGAGTGTTGATGAGTTGGCCAAACCACATTAAATATTGTTGATAATAATGTTAGAGCTTTTACTGTTGCACAACATTAACCATTAATGACTTTTTCAAATAATATTTTTCACCCATTTTCTATCCCCATATGCGTTTTACCCTTTGAGTTTTGATATGTGGGGCCGGTAGTGGTGACTTGAAAGAGCACCTTACGTAAAAGTAATGAGAACTATTAAAGAAGAAGTTATGAAAAGCCAATTCAAAAGAAGAAGAAAACAAAAAAACTGTCACTTGTCTAATCAAAGGTCGGAATATATATATATATATATATTTTAAGAAACACACACATGGAAAGTAATGAGAACTATTAGAGAAAAAGTTATGAAAAGCCAATTCAAAAGAAGAAGAAAATAAAAAAACTGTCACTTGTCTAATGAAAGGTCGGAATATTTTTTTTTTTTTTTAAGAAATACACACATGGAAAATGAAGTGAGTTCTAATGTGTGGTATGTATTGGAGTTTGTTTTGCTTTTGCTCATTATAGACTGATTATATTGGGTTTGGTTTTTTCTGTCAGCGACGTGACCGTGGTAAGGATTTGATTTTTGATTCTCTGTATTGGTTTTTTTTTTTTTTTTTTGGAGAATCGGTGGGTTTATTGTAATCTATTGGGCTCGCTATGGGCTTGGCTCTGGTTTGTTACAATTTTTTTTTCTAGATTTTAGTTCAAATTTTTTTTTGGCCTTTTTTTTTTCCTTGAAAGTAGAACAGATAAATTTTTTTTTTTTTTTTAATTTGAGGGTGTTCTTAATTTTGTGATTGGGAGTGTTTCTAATTTTGTGATTAAGGTGTTTCTAATACAAATTAAATATAAATTTTTTTTTTAGGTCGGTGTGTTCCTGAGAATAAATCTTCATTAATGGAGTCCAAGTCAAATTCTAAATGGGAAGGCAAGGTTTGTACAAAACTAACAAATGCCACCGCCGACCAAGTATGGCTTCTGTACAAGGACTTCTTCAACTTTCACAAATGGTTTCCTAGCCTAGCCACTTGCTATGGTATTCATGGCACCAACGGTGAGCCCGGTTGCATCAGATACTGCGCTGGATTCTCAATCCCATCCAACGATGGTGACAATAAGCCCGTTAGCTGGTCCAAGGAAAGATTAATAGCCGTCGATGATGATGAACGCAGACTAAGCTACGAGATTGTAGACAGCAATATTGGGTTCAAGTCATACGTTTCTACGGTCAAGATTGTTCCCCAAGGTGATGAAGGTTGTATGATTGAGTGGTCTTTCACCGTTGATAAGGTGGAAGGGTGGGTACTAGATGATTTAGTGAAGAAGTATGAGGTGGGATTACAGCGCATGGTCAAGAGAATGGAAGATGAACTAGCAAGTTTTGAGCCAGAAGGGTAGTTGTTTGTAATCTTCTTCATCATATTATTCTCATTTATCTTATTATTAATCTCTAGTTACTTTTTTATTTCCTATTTTATCCATGTAAGTTAGGTTAGGGGTGTGCAAATTGAGTGGTTTGATTATTTATGCTCTAAGATAGTTACAAATAAATTTAACCATTGCGGTGTTGTTCTTTTAGGGCAACTCTAAGCCAGTATTCCATTAAAGAATTCCTCATCAAGTTGAATTCAAAATAGAGATGAATTTGTAGATTTCAGTTACTTTAACTGGTAAAGGTTTTTATCGTCGAATAAGAGATTTGAGTAGGACGCGTTGCTTACCCTCTTCTCTTCTCCTTCTTGGGTATTTGATTTATGGACATTTTACCATACTGAAAGGAACTCAATTAATTTCTTGGGCCATTCTGCAGCATTCTGCAGCAACATGGGCTCCTACCTATGTTTCTGCACAATGGCAAGGGCCCTTTTCTTCTATATTTAATTTCTTACTCTTTATTCAGGGAAAAAAGAAAAAAGAAAAACATGTATCATATATGTAGTCATGGATGCAGTCATTGCAGCACGCATGTGCATGTAAGATTCCTGGTCCTTTCCTTCTGTAATTAATTTCCTACTATTTATTCAGGAAAAAAGAAAAAAGGAAAAACATATATGCATTATGCAGTCATGCACACAGCAAGCATGTGCATACAAGATTCCAGGATGCACATGCATTCTAAGCAAAAGTTGCGTTATTCCCTCCGGCAACCACGAAACCCTGTCCAGCAGCTTGTGTTGTTGTGTCGGCCCATTTACTTTCTTTTTACTAAGAAAAATTTTAGGACAATGACAAATTTCACACTCATTTTCTCTACTATTTGATATAGTTAACTGTAAATGTTTAGTTTATTTATCATAGTCTGACACAGAATAATTATAAAAATCGGTGTAAAATTGGTTGTTATATTAGAATAATTCTTTTACTATAATATAATTAGTATACATTATTGGTACTTTTTCTCACTGAATAAGAAAAGGATAGGAGAAAGTGAGTCAGTGACCAGTTGTTCCTATACTTGATCATAGTAATTCTTCCAACGGTTAAGAAACTAATAGGCTAATAGCTGAAGAGTCTAGACAGTAAGAAAATTACATACATTTTCTTGAGTGGATTGAACCATCATCTAATCTCAATAATCTTACCTAAATCTCACAAATTTTGAGCAAAAGGACAATAGTTAATATAATAAACCAAAATTTTAACAACAATTTTGGGTGGTATACATGATTTTTGATTCCATCATTAACAAAAACCGAGCACAGTGCAACAGGATTAAGCATTAAAAGTTATGGTGAATAGGCTTTTTGTGGCTAAAAGGAAGCTAAAGCTATAACAATGACATCAGACAAAATTAGTCTAGGAACAATCATCATGCTGAATTTTATCCCTTAATTGGTGGTATACATGATTAATTAGTAGAATGCTGACATGATAAAATTTAGACTATTAAATCACTTAAGAATTGTTAAGATTTAATGAAATTTATTTAATAGAGTACCTTAGAAAATCTAGAGGATTTGAATCTATTTCCCATTATGTTATTACATTTTTTTTTTTAAAGTCCATTATGTTATTACATAATTGTTTCTTTTGAGGTACTAATTAATCATGTATACCACCAATTAAGGGGTAAAATTCAGCATGATGATTGTTCCTAGACTAATTTTGTCTAATGTCGTTGTTATAGCTTTAGATTAATTTTGGCCACAAAAAGCCTATTCATCATAACTTTTAATTAAAGAAATCTATTGGTAAAGTACTCTAAGAAATTTAGAGGATCTGAATCTATGAAAAATATACATAAATGTACCAATTTAGAAAAAAAAAAAAGTTTTTTTTGACAATTTTTTTTTATATTTTTCATAAAAATTGTATTAAATTTTATCTAAATTGGTAGCATATATCCTAAGAATTCACGTTAACAAGAACCTAATATAGACAATCAAAAAAAGAAAGTTGTAGAAGAATTAATATTTATTTGAGGCTATGATGTTGCAGATGAATATTGAAGAATGCAGAGTCAAAAGCATTACTAGGATGGAGTCCACGGCCTCCAAGCACCACCAATAGCGGTCATAATGAAATGGTATCGAAAAAGTATGCCCCCTCGATGGTATCGCAACAGATGTGTGAGTACACAGAAGTCTTATAATTATTATTACAGTGGAACCCGCACCTCAATAATATCATTACTAGCTAGAAGTCGATGGCTTTGGGAGTCGTTTACTTAACTGCCCTTTAATGTATGATTTAATCATATACCTAACTGCCTATAAGGCATAATTTAGGCCAGTTTGGATGAGAGCGAATACTGGGAGCATAGTAGAGAACTCACGTGTGTTGATAATCTAGTCTTCTCTATATACAATCCACTATTTTTGTCTCTCTCTTTGTCTGTCACACTCACATACAGATGGCTGGGGAAACAGTAACACAAACAAAATGGGAAGGCAAAGCCTGTGTTGAACTAGCAATTCCAACAGCACAAGAAGTTTGGCCTCTGGTGGAGGACTTTTGCAACCTACACAAATGGCTTCCTACTATTGATACATGTTACCAAGTTGATGGGATCCTTGGTCAGCCTGGAGTGGTCCGGTACGTCGCCACCACAACAACAACTTCATCCAACGGCAATGAAGAAACGATGATCAAGTGGGCTAAAGAGAAACTGCTGATGATTGATCCCATCAAACGGTGTTTGAGCTATGAGATTATTGATAATAACATCGGCATGAAGTCTTACGTGGGGAAATTCATAGTGTCGCCAATCAACGATGATGGCAAAAAAGGGTGCAAGATGGAGTGGTCCTTCGTCTGTGATCCGATTGAAGGTTTGAGATTTGAGGATTTTCTCCCTTATATTGAGACTGGTCTCCAGTCCATGGCAAAGAAAATGGACGATGCCCTCTTATCTACTAGGTGAAATCTGGCCCTACATGCTTTATATTTGTGTTGCTACTGCTGTTGCTGATGAATAATTTTGTCATCCTCCGGCATATGTATGAAAATATGATCCTTTCTCAAAAGTCAAAATACTGATTTAGCATATTATGAGAGAGATGATGTATGTGTTGGATGTACAAAATCCGTTCTTGTGGTTGATACAACCAACGATAAGAAAATTTGCAATGTTTATGTATTTGAGGTGTTGTTCGAAAAAAAACTTACTATTATATTGTGCTGATCTCTTAAGTTGAATATTGATTGTTGACTATGCATTTACCGTGTTTACTGTTTATGTATTTGAGGTGTTTTATGAAAAACTTTATTATATTGTGTTCATCTCTTAAAGTTGAATATTTATTATTGACTATATTCATGACGCGTTGATATTAAATTAATTGAGCATTAATTGTTATGTGATTGTGCACTGATTTGTCAGGTATATAATGAGTTAATTTATGCCCCGTAAATAATCACAATAATTATTTACAAAAATCCTTAATTGTGATTGAGAAATAATATGTCTATAATATTTTTACAATATTTTTACAACAAACTCTAAGTAGTAGGTTGTTACTGATTGTTATTGTTAGAGCAAAAATGTAATCTTAGTGTTAATTTCAAATTTGAACCAATAACAACTAATCATCTGTGATTTGTTGTAAAAATGTTGTAAAATTGTTGTAAACGTAGCATCTCTTATTGTAATTAGATTAGTTATTTTTAGGTATAACACAGATAAGACCAAAAAACATGACCTCACAATTTATGCTTTGAAGAGGATATTTAATTGTGATTAGATTAGTTATTTTGAGGTATAACGTAGATAAGACCAAGAAACATTACCTCACAAATTATACTTCAATTTATACTTTGAAGAGGACGTCATGAATTTAAGCAAAAAAGATTAGGCATAATTACATTTTACCCACCTATGGTTTGCCTTTAATTCTATGTGCCTACCCGTGATTTAAATTTTGACACTTTGCCCACTTGTGATTTTGACCGTGAGTGCTTTGTAACCCACCTCAATGTTTTCCGTTACTCTAACACCAAATAAGTAAAAAACACATCTCAAAACGGATCAAAACTAACTCTCACTCCCAAAACTCACTCACTCCCATCCAACCCTACGAAGATCCTATACAATGCAATGTGCTTCACTTGAGACTCTAGACCAAGAATCATCTGGGATTTGATCGTGCAAGTAACCCGAGGAAGAAGGAGCTTTGATTCTGGGTTCATCTGAAACTTGGGTGAGTTCGGATGAGTTCATTGTCCTCTCCATAAGAACATTTTCAAGCCTATCAATTTATAGGTTTAATTTTTAGTTTATGTTCAAGATTTATGGTTTAGTTTTTGGTTTGGGTTTATGTTCAAAAATTTTGGGTTTACCAAATCTACCGAGATCATTAGCATAACCACCCCCATGGCCAAGATTATAAGCATTGGCAGTTGCATAATTAGGTCGAATAGGAGGAGAAGCTGTTTGATACATATTTCGCTTTGCTTCCTTTGACGTCGTCGTCGAATGAAAAAACAAAACAAAATTGACATGTATGTATAATTGGCGCAAAGACAAATCTTCTTTTCTTAAACTATATAGGAAATGAGTTTATGCCCAAAAAAAAAAAAAAAAAAAAAAACACCAAATGATGACACAACGACATTTTCCTCTATGGCTCCCCCTTAATCCTTATATATTGCTAAGTTGCTAAGGAGCTTTACGTACTTACTGTTCCGTATGTGTGTCTAATTCTTTTAATTTTTGGGAAACAACAAAGTCTATATATAATAATATCTTCTTTATTTGGGTCCAAAATTCTGGGTTAAACCTAGAATTTTTTAACATAAACCCAAACCAAAACCTAAACTCATAAATCTTGAACGTAGTAGGATTTGCCACAGTTGAACAGAGGAGCAACTGTGTCTTTCTTCCTTGGCTTGGATCTGCCATAGTTGTCTCAAGCGAGTGGGAGTGAGTGAGTTTGGTGAGCAAGCCGAGTGGGAGTGAGTGAGTTTTGAAAATGAGAGTGAGTTTTGATCTGTTTTGGGATGTGTTTTTTTACTTATTTGGTGTTAAAGTAACGGAAAACATTGAAGTGGGTTACTGAGCACTCACGGTCAGAATCACAAGTGGGCAAAGTGTCAAAATTTAAACCACGGATGGGCACATAGAATTAGAGGCAAACCACAGGTGGGCAAAGTGTAATTATCCCAAAAGATTATAATGGCCCAATTTGATATTGGATTAGAAGGTGTTTCTTTTGTGTAATTTAATATGTGGCCTTTCCACAAAAAATAAAGTGCACCCAAATAAAAGAATAAAAACTAACTTAGGTAAAAGCCATTTTAGGAGAAATTCTATAGTCCTCTGGTGGATCACGTCACTTATCCACCATTCCACTAAAAAACCTCCACTTGTTTAAAATTGCTGAGTCATTAATTAATTTCTATTTAATAAATTTTTCTAATTAACAATTTTAAACAAGTGGCAGTTTTTTAGTGGAATGATGGACCACATCACTTGTCCACTATGTGGATCTTATAATTTCTCCCATTTTAGATAGGAGCATGGTATTCCAGGGTTCTCTGACTTGATCTTTTCTAGGAATGCGCCCTGTTGAAAAAGAAAACATAAATCACTATCCTAGAATGTTATAACATCAAACGATGAATGTTTCAAGAGCAAGATAGACAAGGTAGAGTAATGCTTCAAATTTTGATTTGTTACTATCTCCTAGTCAGTGAAGATATGGCAATGGAGGGTGGTATTGATATGAATCAAGCTGACTGTACTGACATGGAAAGAACTGAACTACATGGTTAATAAACTTGGAAAAATAATATTATAGCCACAAACTATTTTATAAAATTTTTACGAAATGTTGACGTGGTCAACCTATTATTGGTTTTTATTTAGGCTCATTATTAATATCACTTTTTTATTTACCAATAATCACTTACTACATCAGTAGTTTGTACAATTGTTTGTAAAATAATTTGTATTTTTAGCATTATTCAACTTGGAAAAGATGCAATTGCATGTGTTAACAAAAAGTATGGCCCTAGAATGGGAGACAATATTCATAAAAGCATTAAGCTTAAACTCTAGTCCTTCTTCCTCTCTCTCTTCATCCAAATAGATCATAATTAATTGGGTCCAGTTAATGTATGCTCTTAACCATTCATTTAATGAAAGTTTTTTATGGGAAATTGAAAAAGTTGTCAAAACAATAAATTATTGTGGCAGGCAAAAAGTGCTGGTAATGAAGTTACCGGGTTTTGACGTGTTACTTTTTGCTTGCACAATTAATTTTTAGAGGTGGGGTGCAAGGTCAACCTTTAAATACCTATTTTAAAGATAGATAATGATTGAGGGACTAATCTCAAGTGAAATGTGAATATATTCAATTAGGAAAAGCCTTGAAATGACTAAGTGTTTGTCCTTGGGTTTAGTTTGAGCATGAGGTTACAACTGAGTAGTCTCTCTTCCTTTAATCCAAAAAATTCTCCCTTTGATCTAAGTGCTTTTTGACTTTATATAGTTAATCAAAATGCATTTGGACTCTACATTTGGAGAGCTAGGATCAAACTTTCTTGACACTTGTCCCATCAAAGCCTTGCTAGATGGTTTCTACACTAAAGTATGAGCTGTGTAGGCACTATTCAAGGTCATTTCTCCATTAATGCGGTCAGCTAAGTGGTTGTAGTGCATTTAATGCGGAGGGGATGACTACTTTGTCCTTCCTCTTTCTTCTCTTTTTTGCTCAATACCAAATTACCCTTTTTCACCTTCAGTTTGTACCGTGCTCCCTTTAGCTTTGACTCTTGGCTTTTCGAGGTTAAGTAGGTGTCCTCGGGGCCCTTGTCAACTGTGGTCGTTTTGCCTCTGTATGAGTTAGGTGAGAACTTTCCGAAAACATTTTGTCAATAATTCTGGAGGTTTGATTCCTTGGAGATGCCCTTATCCATTTTACCAATTGTTCTGGATCCTCGTCCCCCACAATTACTTTTACATTTTTCCATAAAAAGTTTTTTAAATTATTCATTATAAGGGCAAATCCCTAATTAATTATATACTTTAATTTCAAATGTGTAAGACTCCCATAGTTTTGCGAGAAGTTTGTGGTGAAGAGTTGTGCACCCGCAAAAAAAACGAAAAAATGAAAAAGAAAACTCGCATGCTCTGAGCCTGACACCGTTTTGAGTGGCAATATATTAGCACAAAACACTGGACCCCTTTTCTTAGCTAAAGCAAAATAGTGGACCTCACAGCTAGCTATTGAATTTTTAGGAGTCAATGATGCTGTGTATATATATATATATATTTGATTCCTTCCCGGACTAGCAAGAGCATCTTAAGCAGCATTTGATTCCTTCACATGCTGAACAAGGTGATTAGGAATCCTCTGCAACATAGGTTTGTCCATGACCAAGTGCCAGATGCCAGGTACCTTATCCATTGCAGATTGCATAGTCAAAAGCATTACAAGGATGGAGCCCACGGCCTCCAAGCACCACCAATAGCGGTCACGATGGGATGGTATCGAAAAAGTATGCCACTCGGTGGTATCGCAACAGGTGTGTATGAGAAACTCAGAATGTATTAAAATTATTAATTATATTAGAGTGCTCAATAATACCAGAAGTCGATGCCTTTGGGAGCCGTTTACTTAACAGACCTTTAAATGTATGATTTAATCATATACCTAATTGCACATCCATTGCCCTCTAATCTATTCTTAATTACCTATAAGGTATGATTTAGGCCAGTTTGGATGAGAGGGAGTAATGAGGAGTAGAGTAGAGTACTCACGTGTGTATGTAATCCACTCTTTTTGTCTCTTACACTCACATCACATGCATATGGCTGGGGAAAATACGAAAAAGTTTAAGGCATACACCTTAAAATGAGCAAAGGCTACATGTACTAGAAAATGTCTTGAAATATTTTAAGGTATACACCTTAAATGTTGAGGTTTTAAAATTTTGATATTGTCAAATTTTATATTTGAGGGGATGTCAGTAAGGTTATTTTCATTTAATATGAGGCCTTTGCTCATTTTCCAAATAGAGAGAAATTAGTTGATTTCAAAGAAGAGAGAGAGAGAGAGAGAGAGAGAGAGAGAGGGGGGGGGGGGTGGATTCTGAATAATTGCATTTATGATTTTTGGCGTTTGTTGCTATGAAATCTCATATGGGTTATGACTAAAATGATGGAATTTGGTTCTCTTTAGGTTGTAGGCTTTTGATTGATTTATTGATTTGTGAGTGGATTGATTATTGTGCTTTGTATTTGTTTAGACTTTAGAATTGAAATTTGCCATATGGGTATTTCTTATTTCACATCAAGAAGGAGAATTGGGCTAAAAAATTATTGTTCGGAGGTTAGAGATTTTTGGATCTTCAACCATGTCACGCCAACCTTTTTCATCTATCATTTACTCCTTGTATAGACAATTTTAACACATTTGAAGGTGGGGAACTAAAATGACGTATTTGAAAGGTTAAAGACCAAAATGACACAATGTAAAGTTTGGGACCAAATAGGTAATTTAACAAATGTATTTTCTAAAATTGGGTTTTATTAAGATGGAGAGATTGTGTGAGGCATGTGAATTTCATATACTAGTGAAAATGTAATGTGACGTGTTGCTATTGGGGGGTTTTGAAAAAGAGTTGTTTCCCTCGTCAATTTACAAATCAATGGCGGTAATTAACTATCGCTCTGGTTCTCTGGATCTCCAATGTAGAAGTCATCAATAAGGCAAAAACCCCAAGAGAACAATAAGATTCTGAAAGTACATTTTTCTTCTTTACAGACCAATGGTTGTAACCGATTACCTCTCCAAATCTCCAATGTAAAAGTCATCAATCATGTCAAAGACTCGGGTTGCATGCTGTGGCCTGCCAAATGGAAGATTAACAAGTTGTTATGAATTTTGGTCGTGATGCAAATAGTGATAATGAAAGGAAACTTAGGCCAACTATTGATCATTATTCATCCGTTTGTAAACATCAAGAATTACACTTTGCATGGAATGTAAACCAAATAGCAATGTGATATTTACAAAAAGATTACAAGCATATATTTGGAGTGAGAGAGATTGCTATCTTTAAAGTAGAGTTTTAACTGCTATACAGGAGTTGTTCCATCTTTATAAATTGCCAATGACATGACATACCAAGGCTAGGTCCTGTCTTCGCATAAAACAATTCTGAGCCCAACAAAGGAGGCTTCAATTCAGAGGAGAATCAATATAAAATTTTTAGTTAAATGTTTATTGGTTGAACCTAATCAGTTGGAACTTGGGATAATGCTTTGTTCAGTACAAACTCGTTACACACAACCTTGAGGGGTTGGACCGAGTGGCTCTTTGGCTTAAAGGTGCCTCAGAAAGCATCACCCAGGTTCAATCTTAGCCAACCAATTTGGTTGCCATGCAGGGGTTTATCTTTGATAATTGCTTAGTTGCAATTGCATGCTTCATTATTGTTATCCAAATACTAACAAAGATGAGATGTTAATTGCAACCAGATGGACAAGAAAAAAAATTCTTCAAAATTCTATACACTAAATGAAGAGGAAAAGGAAAAACAAGTTTACTACTACCGAACAAGTAGTGAAAAGTAAAATTGTTCAGTCAAAAGATGCATACCCATAAAACCCTTCGGTTGAATCATCACCAGCATGTGCTAAGATGGCATCACCACCTGGATGTTCCTCTACGTACGAGGTAACATCATAAACCTACAGTCCAGGAAAAGAAAATAGGTGACATAAGAAACCTAGTAAAGGGTTCTGAATGTATGAGTTTTAGATTTCAACTTTCAAATGAAGCATTAAAACAGAGTACCTTGTCCTTGATGATGATCCAACAATCAGTTTTCTTGTTATGCACCAAGACGTCAGCTTTACTGTAGATTTTGGATACCTAAAAACAAAATGCACAATTGGAGAGTCATGAAATAGATTTCTGATCGATCAAAGGCAAAGAATGAACATTGAGAATATTTTTTAAGTTTTAACAATGAAGAAGTACGAAAGAGTAATAGACATCTTGATTCTCTATCTCAATATTGTACCAGCAATGGAATTCATATGCAGTTTGATATAGCACATATTAATCAAGGTTTAATGCCATATATTGTTTGAAATTTGAAGATCAAGTTTATGGAGTTTGGGCGTCTTCATCAACTATGGATCTCTTCATCAAGAAATAAAGTCTATCCCTCCCACTTAAGCCATGGCCAATGAACATGGAACAAGCTCTATCTGAACAGTGAACACCCTCCTCTCTCCTCCTTAATCTTTCCCCCAATTACAAGAGATTGTTTTAGGGGAAAACTTTTGTGTATATTTTGGTTTAACCAAATAATTCTTCCTTTATGTATCCATCCGAATCTCCTTCTAGAAGGTGTTATTAATGAACCAAGTTCATTTGCAGTTAAGGTAAACATTTGTCTCATAATTGCACTAATACTTTATGGTTTTAGTTAATCATCAAAAGGAATGCCATTAACCAACAAATACTTCAATAGTAAAGAAAAATAAGACTGCTCTTAGAAAGGCCAAGCGCATAAGGGGAAGAGAAAGCTTTTAGTAAAATTGAATCTTGGATCAAGTAAATCGAATTTCTTTTCACCAAACATTTTCCTTAAGCACCCACAACTTCAAACTATAATAGTAGTTGCATGTTGTCATTTAAACAAACAGAAGCTCCTAATTCTCTTTTTTAATTTTTATTTTTTTGAAACTTCATGTTTGTTTTAGTTGGAACCAGAAAGTACAAAAAATTTCTGAAAACGAATCAGGTTAACATTTCACACTTCTTTGTAAACCAAAACAACACTTAACAAAAAACCAAATATTATTCTTCCTTCTTACCAAGATATATATATATATATATATTATTCTTCATTTTAACTTCCTCAAATTTCTTAACAACCAAACAGAAAATCAAGTACAAATCATGTAAAGCACAAATCGTGTAAGCAGAAATCTGAAGGAATTAAATCAATAAAAAAAATCCAAAGTAAGATTAATAATTTATGGAGTTAAGTAATTTACTAATTACCTTCTTATTGCTAGCAGTTGACTCAACTTTTTTTGTACCACCTACATTAAACATTTTTCATTTCCTCCAAATCAAACATTATGTACATATTCATCACAATATTGGGTAAATAGAAAATATGAAGATGAAAATGTAGAAGATACAAACTTTACCAGATTTATGGACTTGTGGGATTAAAATGAAAGCTCCCAATAAAACACCCAGAATCAATACCAGCACAGCAATCATCGTATCTCAAAGCCCAGCTCCTCGTACTTCTTACTAACTTTAATCAGATTTCAAACAAATCAAATTAAAAAAAAAAAGGGTTTTCTCTTTCTATAAAACCAAAAGGCAAATCTAAAAGAACTCAATGTTAATTGAAATTTAAATGGGTTTTTGTTTGGTACCCAACAGCTGCAGGTAGTAACCAAATTGGTTGGCTAAGATTGAACCTGGTTGATAAAAAAAAAAAAAAATTGAACCTGGGTGATGCATTCTGATGCACCTTTAAGCCAAAGAGTCACTTGATCCAACCCCTCAAGGTTGTATGCAACGAATTTCAACTAAAAAAAGCATTATCCCAAGCTCCAACTGCTTAAATTAATACAATACGGTTTAACTGAAGGTTTTATTTTGGTTTTGCTCTGAATTGGAGCCGTTTATAATCTGACTCTTCATAATATGTTAGAATCCACAACTTTTTAGAGTTAGCATACTATGAAATAGGAGTAATTAAATATAAAGGGCACTCAACGGTCAAATTACCAACAAAAATAAACAGTACAACTAATATAAGGGGTCAGAATAAATTTTCAAAATGTAAAGAGAAATGTTGCATCCACAATATTTTCACAACTCTTCCACAACAATCCTAGCTTTAAGTTGTACTTTTAGTTTTAAAAAAAAAAAAAACATACTTGAAACTTGAAGCTTGAAGCTTGAAACACACAAAAAGTGCAAAACCACCATCAACCCAACCAGGCATTATAATTCATACCCATCACCGCTTCATCATAAAACTTAAAATAAGTTATGGTGAAAGAAAATTATACCTCAGTCAGCAGTGAGCAGTTAGTCACACTCTCCCACAGATTCACCTTCTCTTCTTGTTCTGAAAATGCAAACAACTGAAATCAGAAACAGAATCACAATATACCATCCATTAATCTTCAAATCAATGTCAGAATAATAACCCCAATAAACACGAAAATCACAAAATGATGTGATTGAAGTAGATCCAACCTTAGATTTTGAAAGGCTTCAGCTTTTCCCAACTCTTTTCCTCTTCCTAAAAACCCAATCCAAAAATATGTACATAAATAAAAAATTATTAAGCATAACATAGTAACCAAAAAAGGAGAGGGAAAAAAAAATAAACCTGAACAAGATGGAGATGGTGAGAGGCTGAGAGATTGGAGACGAGAGCGATAGAGAGAAAAAAAAAAAAAAAAAAGACAGTGAGGCTGTGAGATCGGTGCTCGGCGGTGACAGTGTGGCAAGGTGCTCAACGGTGGCAATGTGGCAAGTTGTTCAGCGGCTGCTAGAGTATGATGAGTGGGCATCGGGGGAGAAAGTGCGACAGTGGAGGATGAGTAATTGCTATTATTTTACTTCTAGCATATTTTTAGTTTTTTACCAAATAATAGGCTCTTGCTAATATTACTTTTTTTATTTATTAATAAATGGTCTTATTTTTAAAAAGTTTGTAAATTTAGTATTTTTCTATTAAATTAGCATGTAACTCGCTCTATGGGTTGGTACAGGTCTATCTGCACAAAGATTATACATAACCTTTTTTAGAAGAGCTTATATTTAAATTTAAAAAAAAAAAAAACTTTTTTAGAAGAAGCTTATATTTAACTTAAACCATGATAATTTCATGTAATTTTTTTGTAAATATTCTATCATCAATTTTGATTCCAATTAACCTATAAATATTTATAATTTAGTCAATAACAAATATTTATCAATTTTTTGGTACTAAAATGAAACTTATCAGTTGTCCACATAGCGCTTCTAGCATTTTATATAGTCTATAAAATGCCACATATTATCCCAAGCTCAACATTAAGTTGGTTTAGATCATACATACTTATATAAAAACAAAAGATTAGATTAGGTGTAATTGGTTTTTTTTTTTTTTTTTTATATAGTTCATTTAGGGTCGGTTTGAGAACAATTTATTTAGTTCAATCTAATTAAATGGATAAATATGGTACGGCCTCCACATAAAACGTGCTTAATCTCTTCTCCATCCAATTAATTATATCCTGTCCAATCTCTTCACGTTCAGGCTCAAAGAGGTCATGCAAGAAGCCATCATAAAGCTTTATATATCTCTTTGAAACCTGAATGCCCCTTTTGTCCGCAGTTCGCACCCTTAAATTGGAACAGGGAACTTGGGAGAAACTAGCGAAAATATAGGAGCCATAGCCTGCATAATTGGAAAAATTTTCATGTGTAAAGAACCAGCAAGGAATTCATGATAAAAATTTCTTCGATAATTAAGCACACATTACTTTGTCGAAGTTCATTTGCCAAAACACAGATAAGTTAGGAATTTTCTGGCATTCAACTCAATGCATTATTTAATATTTAGCATATCAGATTATGTGAAAGCTTTGAACCAGAAAAAAAACATGTCCCAACAATTGGATGTGCTAGCTTCACACGTAAAGCTGGTGAGGTCAATACAAATTCACTCCAGCATTTCTTCAATGTGACTGGCAATTAGCACAAAATACTGGACCCATATTTTTAGCCAAAGCAAACTAGTGGACCTCAAAGCTAGCTAATCATAGTTATTAAACCTGGGTTGAATGTTGACCTGGTTTATGAGCCAAGTTAATGGTTGGACCTCAGGGTCAAATAAAAATATTTTAAAAATTATATATATATATATAGAGAGAGAGAGAGAGAGTAAGTTTAAGAAATCATAACATGAATATGCAAAAAAAAAAAAAAAAATGGCAAATGCCTAAATTAAACTTGTAATTATAATTCAAAATCCAGGTTTTACAAGCAATTTGATCAAATAAAAAAAAAGGTTTTACAAGCAATAGTATTAGAAATTCTATAAAATTTACAAGCAAAATAAACAAATGTCATAAGATTGCAACAAAATTTTTGCTAAATAAAATCTTGTTACATGTCTTAAAATTTTGTATAACTTAGAAATAGGCAAATCTCAAACTACATAAACAAAAGAAGAGAGAAAAAAAAGGGTTAAAAGCTTAGACTTAAAGCAATAAACAAATAAAGCCCAAAACACATAAACAAAAGTAGAGAAAAGGAGGTTTAAACAATAAACTATATAACATGTATTGATATACTCATACCTACGTGCAATGAGGCTTTTTTTGGGTTAAGTGTCATAATTTTGCATTCATCTCAATTTGATATGTTTCGCTCTTCTATCCAATTAAACCACATGCAAAATGATTTTTATTTTAGACAGAAAATATATTCATTAAAATGGAAAAAAAAAAAAAAAAACAGTACAAACAAATGTGAAGAGAAAACAATTCAAACACCAATATAAATAAATAAATCACTAAAAAAAAAAGGAGTACATTATAAATCACATTTTTTTAATAATTCAAAAATAAAGAAGAAGAGATTTGAAAAAAAAAAAAAAAACCGTGAGATTAGAATTTAGAAGAAAGGAAGCTGAAAAAAAAAAAAAAAAGAGAAACCTTTAAGTCTTGATAAAGGGGAGAAACTCAAAGTATCTTTAGCTTTATTGGCTAATGCATCATCAACAACGTTACAGTATGTGCCAGAGGATATCGCTCATCTTCTTTTATTTGATGTTCCTTAAGCAATGATTTGTGATAACTTGCTGGGCCGCTTTTGGTCTGGATTCTCCACCAAAAAAGAAAAAAAAAAATGAAAAATGAAAAATGAGAGAAAATGAGTAGGAAAAAAAAAATGTCTTTATTTTTTATATATAATTTTTATTTTAAGAATATAATTTATAAATGGATAAAGCAATTTAAAAATCAATAGGAGAGTGACCTTATTTTTTAGACAATATTTTAGTGAGAGTTAGAATTGTATTTTTACCAGATTGTCCTTTAGTTTTATTTTTACTTAAACATAAGAGGGTGTAGAGGTATCAAATTTAATAAGTGTGAGACATAATAGCAAAAAATAACTACCCCACTAATCAATAAAAAACATATGTTAGTGGTTAGTTATTTTTATACACGTTTTTTATTTAATAGGTTTTGATATGAATAATGTAGTATCATTTAATACAAAATATTTTTTCGTACCGGTGGAGATATGTGGCAAAGATATGTAAAATGTTAAGTAATGCTACTATTTTATAATATTTTTACAAATTATTAACATGACAAATTATTACAGGTTTACATTACATTTTTACTTATCAATAATCACTCACTATGTTAGTCGCTTGTAAAAAAGTTTGTAACTTTAGCATTTTCCTATTAAACTAGCACGTAACTCGCTTTATGTGCTGCTACAATTCTACCTGCACTAAGATTATGTAGGGTTAGGATTTGCGGCCCAAACCCAAAATAATGAATTTGTAGAGTATGGGTGAAAAAGTTAAGTTAAGTATGGGATCAACAACAACGAATCACAACCTTCAAGCACAAGCTAACATGAATTTGCACGTAAAGAATGGATATCCGAAGAGCTATATTATTGATTATCTGATGAACACAGATATTAGGGTTACAGTCAAGTTTTTTTTTTTTTTTCTCTCTCTCTCTCTCTCTCTCTCTCTCTCTCTCTCTCCCCCTATTTGTTAGGAGCTTCTTTCCTTTATATAACCTCCCTTCTCTTCATCTCCATTGTCCATTTGTACCTCATCCATAAGTCTATTTGAGTATATGTCACGTCAAGCATCTTCTTTAACTCTGTGTGAGTGGCGGTAGGTGAGAATACACTGTTCAAGAGTCTTCTCCACATAAATGCGGTTAGAAAAGTTGCTGCGGAGTATTAAATACGGTGGTAGCAGTTTTCTCTTTAGATATTTTTCCATCCTTATCGTCTCCTAGTGTACTCAGAGTTTATCTTGATCAGGAGGAGTCCTCGGAAGATCATCTTGACCTTTTATACGTTCAATTGATCTATATTATTCGTGTCAGAGGAATATAACCTCCTCGGACAAAAGATGACCTTTTCGGATTGTAATTACTCTTCCCTCTGAGGGTCCCACTTCCAAATGGGCCTTGCCCTTACCATCTCCTTCTTCTCGGTCGTACAGTAGCCCTTATATGGGCTCTCGGCTCACTATGTTTAGACTGGGCCATTTTCCCCCCACAGATTATATTTAACATTTTTTTTTAATTTTTAAAAAGACCTTATATTTAACTTAAACCATAATAATTTCATGTAATTTTTTGTTAGCACTTATTTTAATATTCTAACATACAGTTTTGATTCAAATTAACATGTATATAGTTTCAATTTGGTCAATAAAAAATATTTATCATTTTTTTAATTACTAATATGAAACTTATCAGTTGCCCACACAGTGCTTCTAGCATTTTATATACTCCATAAAATGTCACATATTATCCCAATATCAACCTTAAGTTGGTTTAAATCATATGTATTTATAAATAAATAAAAAAGATTAGATTAGGTGTAATTGGTTTTTTATTTTATTTTATTTTATTATGTAACTCATTTAGGATCAATTTGAGAACAGTTTATCTAGCTAAACTGAAAATTTTTTGTTGAAAATACTATAAATAAAACAAATAGCTAGTTGAAATAGTACATTGAGATCCATAAATAGTATCAAAAAGTGCAATGATACCTATGAATAGTAATAAAAATAAGTTAAATAGTAAAAAAAACTGTTTTTTCAGCCAATACCAAATGCAACCTTAATATTGGAATCTTTTTTTTTTCAATGAATAATTAATATGTCACAAAAATTAAAACTCTTAATTTATAACAGTGCGAGTGTGGCAATATGTTTTACCAAATATTATCAACATTTCCATAGCACTTAATCTCTCTTCCATCCAGTCAATTATATTCTGTCCAATCTCTTCTCCATCCAGTTAATCATATCAGATTATGTGGAAGCTTTGAACCAAAAAAAAAAAAAAAAAAACATGTTCCCACAATTGGATGTGCAGGCTTCGCACGCAAAGCAGGTGAGGCCAATGCAAATTCCCTCCAGCATTTCTTCAATGTGAGCGGCAATTAGCACAAAACACTGGACCCATTTTTTTAGCCCAAGCAAAATAATGGACCTCAAAGCTAGCTAATGACTTTTTAGGAGTCAATGATAATAAGGTGGTTGAATTTGGTAATTTCACATTACGTATTTTATATCTTTATCCTTAATAAAACACCCCACATTATATTCATATATAAACAACAACCACACATCTCATATCCACATTCTCAATAATCCAGCTCTTTTGTCTCTCTTCTGTCTCTCACACTCACATACCTTATACATATGGCTGGGGAAACAGTAACACAAACAAAGTGGGAAGGAAAAGCCTGTGTTGAGCTAGCAACTCCAACAGCACAAGAAGTTTGGCCTCTGGTGGAGGACTTTTGCAACCTACACAAATGGCTTCCTACTATTGATACATGTTACCAAGTGGATGGGACACTTGGTCAGCCTGGAATGGTCCGGTACGTCGCCACCACAACAACAACTTCATCCAACGGCAATGAAGAAACGATGATCAAGTGGGCTAAAGAGAAACTGCTGATGATTGATCCCATCAAGCGGTGTTTGAGCTATGAGGTTACTGATTGTTAACATGTATAGTATTGTGGGCTTTAGGCCCAGTTAGGTTACTTGTATAGCACACATATTTACTTGTACTGCACACATATGCCTCCTATATAAAGGCATCTATGTACATTCTTTCATTATGAAATACAATACAATCATTCAGTATTTCTAACATGGTATCAGAGCCACTGCTCTGACCTTTCTTTTAGCAGTCTTGTCTCTCTTGGTGTTACTCCACCCTTATCGCTTCCGCCGTCACAACAGCCACTGCAGCCACTCACCGTTGAACCTACGACGTCTCTCAGCCGTTGTCCTCAGGTTCCGGAACTGCAGCCGCCGTCGTTGAGGAGTCCGGCACCACACAGACCACTGCAACCACCGTCTCCGCCGTGTATCTTCCTCCGATTAAGTTTTTGCACATACCACCGTGATCGTCTTGCCTCGATCTACGCATTCGTGGAAGTCTCGCAAGCATCGGAGTCTGCACGCGCTCTCACGCGCCGCCTGAAGAAGCCGCGCCTCAGTCACGCGCCCCACGCGCCGTCACGCGCCGTCAAGCCTCAGTCACGCGCTCTCACGCGCCCACGCACCACACGCGCCCCACGCGCCACACGCGCCCCACGCGCCCTCATTCATTTTGCTGATACCACATCTGAGCTTCTTTGGCTACGATGGCTTCTCAAAGACTTAGGTGTGTCTACATCTTCTGCTACTCCTCTTTATTGTGACAACCAGAGTGCTATTCATATTGCTCACAATGATGTCTTCCATGAACGGACTAAACACATTGAGATCGATTGTCATTTTATCCGTTTTCATCTTGTCCATGGTGCTCTCAAGCTGATCTCAGTTTCCTCTAAAGATCAACTTGCAGATATCTTCACCAAGTCACATCCTAAGGGACGCCTTCGTACTTTGGTTGACAACCTCAAGTTGGTCTCACATCCACCTTGAGTTTGAGGGGGGCTGTTAACATGTATAGTATTGTGGGCTTTAGGCCCAGTTAGGTTACTTGTATAGCACACATATTTACTTGTACTGCACACATATGCCTCCTATATAAAGGCATCTATGTACATTCTTTCATTATGAAATACAATACAATCATTCAGTATTTCTAACACTGATAATAACATCGGTATGAAGTCATACGTGGGGAAATCCACAGTGTCGCCAATCAACGATGATGGCAAAAATGGGTGCAAGATCGAGTGGTCCTTCGTCTGTGATCCGATTGAAGGTTTGAGATTTGAAGATTTTCTCTCTTATATTGAGACTGCTCTCCAGTCAATGGCAAAGAAAATGGAAGATGCCCTCCTATCTACTAGGTGAAATCTGGCCCTACATGCTTTATATTTGTGTTGTTAGTTGTTACAGTTGTTAGATGAATAATTTTGTCATGCTTCAGCATATATATATATATATATATGATCCTTTCTCAAAAGCCAAAATACTGATTCAGGTATCTTGTAAGAGTGACTATGCATGTGCTGGATGTAAAATATCCCTTCTGGTTGTATCAACAACGATAAGAAAAAATTTGCAGTGTTTATGTATTTTGACGTGTTGTTCGAAAAAACTTATTATTATACTGTGTTGTGTTCATCCCATAAGTTGAATATTGATTATTGACTATATTCATAATGTGTTTGTAGTGTTTATGTATGAAAACCTTATTTGTGTTCATCTCTTAAGTTGAATATTCATTACTGACTATATTCATGATGCATTGTTATTGAATTAGTTGAGTATTTATTGTATATGTCAGATATATGATAGGTTGACTTGAGCTTATAAAAAAGCTTAATTGTGACTAAATT
The DNA here is from genome assembly GCA_030445155.1 of Quercus variabilis. Taxonomy (NCBI): domain Eukaryota; kingdom Viridiplantae; phylum Streptophyta; class Magnoliopsida; order Fagales; family Fagaceae; genus Quercus; species Quercus variabilis. The sequence continues at coordinate 37,420,524 of CP129456.1, forward strand.
AGTCATTTAAATGTATTGTACCAATGAGACTCGAAAACGTTACTTTTCAATTTATGTTTTGAAGAGTACGCCATTTAAACAAAAGAGATTATATAATTGGACCCAATTGATACTAAATTAGGTGGTGTTTCTTGTATGGATATGTATCATATATATAGCGGAGCCGAAGGAGCAAGAGGGGGCAACTGGCCTCCCTAAGCGACCAGAAAATTCTTCCATAATAGTGCTCTATTATGGGTCCGTTTGAATAAAACTTATTTTACTGAAACTGAAAACTTAAAACACTGTAACAAAATAATTTTTAAAAGTGTGAATAATACCGTGAAACTCATTATTAATAAAAAAGTTGCTGAAAAATGATATTTGTGGGTCTGTAAATAGTGTACAGATGCATTATTTACAGTTGAAATTTCAACCTTTGTGGCTACTATTCATGAATAGTGCATGAACAGTAGCCACATTACTCCTTGAAACGCATAAAAAAAAACTGTAACAAAATAATTTTTAAATGTGTGAATAGTTCTGTAGAACCCATTTTTAATAAAAAAGTTGCTGAAAAGTGATATTTGTGGGTCTGTAAATAGTGCACAGATGCACTATTTACAGTTGAAAAGTCAACCTTTGCAGCTACTATTCATGAATAGTGCATGAACAGTAGCCGCATTACTCCTTGAAACGCATGAAAAAAAACTGTAGCAAAATAATTTTTAAATGTGTGAATAGTACTGTAGAACCCATTTTTAATGAAAAAGTTGCTGAAAAGTGATATTTGTAAGTCCGTAAATAGTGCACAGATGCACTATTCACAGTTGAAAAGTCAACTTTTGCAGTTACTATGAACAGTACATGAACAGTAGCCACATTACACCTTGAAATGCGTGACAATAAAAAAGTTTAAAATGCGCAAAGAAGCAAAATGTGGTCGTGGACGTAAATCCAAAGCCGCGCTATATTAGAAAGTCTTTATTGGCGCCCCCCACGAAAGAAAACTTAGAAAGTCTTTATTGGCGCCCCACACAAAAGAAAACCTCCCATAAAAAAAATATATATAAATATATATATATATATATATATATATATATATATTCTTTCCTAACCAAACTAAACTTTTTCATTTTTTCCTAACCAAACAATGAGTTAGTGTGCATTTTGCCCCAAATTAAAAAAAAAAAAAAAAAAAAAAGCTTATTTTATTATTCAGTTTATATTTGCTACTATTTATGAGTCCTACTACATTTTTTGGTACTATTTATGGGTCTCATTGTACTATTTCAACTAACTTTTACCTATATTTATAATACTTTCAGCAAAAAGTTTTCAATTTTAGTGGGTCTCACTTAAAAGTTATAAAACCCTTTATTGTTTGTCACAAAATTTCACCCCTCTCACAGCATGTTAGGGATTGAAAGTTGAAACTATGTGGGTCCCACATTATAATAAAAACAAAATTTCAACCCCCAATAGGCCAAATGGCCAATACCAAACTGTCAACACCAAACCCAGCCACTAAAATTCAAAACCAAACTTAGTATCAATGACTCACCTAGCCACGGCGATCTTTGTAGTCTCAATTAGAGATGACCATAGGTTGGGTATGAGTTGGGCATTCCCAAACCCAATCCAATAATTTTACTCATGGATACCTGATTCACTTACCTAATTAGTACCCATATTCTTTTTTTACCTAGCTTTTTTACCCATGGACAACCAAATCCAGCCCTAACTTGAATTTTGAGTTTATTTATTTATTTTTATTTTAGTGATAAGATTTTAAACTGACAAAAAAGGGGAAAAAAATCTATATTGCCAATATTTTAACAGTTATATGCAAAATTATAGTGTTGGACTAAAGCCTCTATTTCTTTTTCCCTTGAGTGACAGCAATAAGATTTATTGCTTCCATATGCACAACAATTTGCTTTGTCATTTCCAAGCAATATTCACTAAATGAGAAATTATTAGGTCCACCTAGAGGACTGCACGTGGTCCTCCCTGGCCTCCTGACCAATAAAATGTTGTTATTTATACAAATGTGACATCACTTGATAATCGTTTATTTTTTATTCCTTGTGCTAATTAGGAAGCTCACTCACACATTTGCATAGATTACATCATCTCATTAGTTGGGATGATCACATTGGCAGTTCTCCTGGTGGATTTGATAATTTCTCATTTGTGAGGTATTCAATAACCAATTCCATGATATTTGCGCTGTTATGTAAAAGAATTTTTTTTTCCTTATTAGCAAATTTTCCTTATAAAAAATTTCCTACATATTGTACAATGTAATTGACGTAATTTATATTATAAAAGCTATATAAGGAAAACTGGAATAGAATTTTCTGGAAATATTTGGATTTATTTGAAAACTTTCTACCTTACCCTAGAGAGCAGAGAAGAGAAGCGGTAATGATATCCTTTTTGTATTGCTAAACCTTAGGGAGAAGAATAAACCTTCGTAAATAAATAAATGAACCTTCCACTTTTACATTACTTTTGCTTAGTTGTATCATAGAGACAAATTTATAATAACTCATTAGCAACTCTTATATAGGGCAAATATTGTCTACAAACAACAATTTCATCGTACTTATAAGCCATTAAAGTTTCCTTATTTGTTTAAAACATTGATTAACCATTTATTTTATGTTGACATTAATCATTAGTTTTATATTTTTCAAGTTTAAATTAAATCTTATTTATTACTTGATAATTGATATCCGATTACTATTAAACTATTACTTAAAGTTGGCCCACACATAAGGTTCCCTTTTAAATGAGAATCCCCCCTCCTCTTTTTCAGCCTTTTAGTTGTTTTCTACCTAAATAAATATTTTTTATAAAATTTTTTACAAACTATTGATGTGGTGAGTAGTTATTGGTAAATGAAAAAGTGATGTTAATAGTGGGCCTAAATGAAAACTAATAAGAAGTCGAACACAACAACCGTTTTTAAAAATGTTATAAAATAGTTTGTGATTATAGCATTACTCTTTAAAATTACATTAATTTTTAGCATTTTTTTTAAGAAAATAGTTTTTAGCAACTTTGAATGTTTAGTTTTCACACAGTAACAACTTTGAATATAAATTTGATAGTTGACTTTTTAATCTTGGTAATATATGGTGTGGGGTCTATGGGCCTGGTAGCCTCAGCCCATCGCCTAGTAGGCCCAAGGCCCATGCCGAGGAAGACTGATCATCCGAGGCTAAGATGGAAAAAGCCTCTTTTCGGTTGTAAGCCGAGAACCCCTTTGTCCTCGGCATGCCGAAGATGAATCTTAGAAGGGACAAGCCCGGGTCAAGCTGTCACCTCCGTACTTAATGCATTCACCTAACCCCTCTGGCTGCATTAATGGTGATATAACCCTTTGGCAGGGCAACGTTGATCAGATTGAACCACTTGAGTACTGATAAGACCTCTGATGGGATGGGCAACCAGAAGAAAGATGAATAGATGATCAACAGATGTAAGAGTAAGAGAGGATGGTGAGGACTATATAAGAAAAGCGAGTAAAGTAAAGAGAAGGGGGGGGGGGGGGGGAAGAAAGAAAGAAAGTGAAGAAGAAAAAGGGTTCCTCGGCCATAGGCCGAGGAGCATCCCCCAGATGTAACAGTTACTTTTTTTATGAAAGAAAATAAGTTCTTGCAAGGGGGACGACGGTCAATGCCTAATCCTTCTACCCATTCTCTACAAATTCATTGTTTAGGCTTGTTAAACTGTAAACCTGTTTATTTCCTGGGTCCAGTAAAAATGAGTCCCTACAATTGGCGCCGTCTGTGGAAAAGGATTAGGGTGCTGGCCGGCGCACCATGCGATTGTTCTAAGTGGTTGTTTTACAAGTAATACGCCAAAAAAAAAAAAATATAGAAGATTTGACAGTGAAGAGAGAAATTCTGATATTATTATTTCATATATAGAAACAGTACAAATTACAATAAGAGGCTCAGGCAGGTGTGTTTCACACAAATTTACAAGCTAATCCCACCAGTTATTTCTACAATCAGAGGCCCAGGTGAAGTCGTCCTAAAAAAAGCTGGCCGGTGGGAAGTGTCAAGCCGTCCCTTTATTGGCATAAAGAGAATGGGAGAGCTTGACACAAACAGAGAAGGGGGAGGGCCATTATGTTTCCAGGCCACCAACAACTCCCTTCTCGGCGGGGCGGAGCTGGAACAAAGAGAGAAGCAGATGCAGGGGCTCCGGGATACCTTCCCCCATGATGTTCCCCTGATTCTCTCCGATCCTCACGAGTGTTGGCCGTTGGAGACGGCAACACTCGGGCACCGCCTATGAGGTGAATTCGTACGTCTTCTTCGTCAGGGGTGCGCTCCGAGGAGAGACGTTAGGTACTCTAACAACATCCCTCTGGGCCACCTTGTAGGGCGCCATCGGGGTTATGTCAGGATTCTGCCGCACCGGAAGCCCAGTGGGGGCTGCAGCCATACCGGCTTTTGCCAAGTCCGGTCACAATTCCAGAGGGATTGTTAAAAGGGCTTGGGGAGCTGGAGGAATGTGTTTTCTTTTTTCTGTTTGTGTTAAGAGGTCCATGGATTGTGGAGAAACCATCTCCTCACCTTATATAGGGGATGGGGGTTGGTGAGAATTAATTCATGCAGAGTTCGAAAAGAGAATTATCAGTTGGGCTAATAATGAAGCTACCAATTTCCAAGGAGGCCATAGACTGTTGGAATCGTGTTAATTCACGAGGACATTAATGAGGGCGCGTCTTGCGCACCGAAATGTTGAGCGCGGAAAACGAAACGCCAAAGGACGCCTCATAAATGAAGAAAATAAGGTCTCGAGCTGGAGGCAAGATCAACGCCACGTGTAAAAATCATAATCCGATCCAAGGAGGAATCACCTCCAACAAAGCGGTTCGAGGACAAATCTCTGCTGCCAGAAAAATAGAAGTGGTAGACAGAACCAAGGTATTGCATGGTCCTCGGACCCAAGCCTATGGTAAAACTATACACACCATTATACCTAGGTACTAGACAGAACCAAGGTATTGCATGGTCCTCGGACTCAAACCTATGGGGAAACTAGATACTTTCAGAAAAATAGAAGTGGTAGATAGAACCAAGGTATTGCATGGTCCTCGGACCCAAGCCTATGGTAAAACTATACACACTATTATACCTGGGTACTAGACAGAACCAAGGTATTGCATGGTCCTCGGACTCAAACCTATGGGGAAACAAGATACTTTCAGAAAAATAGAAGTGGTAGACAGAACCAAGGTATTGCATAGTCCTCGGACTCAAGCCTATGGTAAAACTATACACACCATTATACCTGGGTACTAGACAGAACCAAGGTATTGCATGGTCCTCGGACTCAAACCTATGGGGAAACTAGATACTTTCAGAAAAACAGAAGTGGTAGACAGAACCAAGGTATTGTATGGTCCTCGGACCCAAGCCTATGGTAAAACTATACACACCATTATACCTGGGTACTAGACAGAACCAAGGTATTGCATGGTCCTCGGACTCAAACCTATGGGGAAACTAGATACTTTCAGAAAAACAGAAGTGGTAGACAGAGCCAAGGTATTGCATGGTCCTCGGACCCAAGCCTATGGTAAAACTATACACACCATTATACCTGGGTACTAGACAGAACTAAGGTATTGCATGGTCCTCGGACTCAAACCTATGGGGAAACTAGATACTTTCAGAAAAATAGAAGTGGTAGACAGAACCAAAGTATTGCATGGTCCTCGGACCCAAGCCTATGGTAAAACTATACACACCATTATACCTGGGTACTAGACAGAACCAAGGTATTGCATGGTCCTCAGACTCAAACCTATGGGGAAACTAGATACTTTCAGAAAAACAGAAGTGGTAGACAGAGCCAAGGTATTGCATGGTCCTCGAACCCAAGCCTATGGTAAAACTATACACACCATTATACCTGAGTACTAGACAGAACCAAGGTATTGTATGGTCCTCGGACTCAAACCTATGGGGAAACTAGATACTTTCAGAAAAATAGAAGTGGTAGACAGAACTAAGGTATTGCATGGTCCTCGGACCCAAGCCTATGGTAAAACTATACACACCATTATACCTGGATACTAGACAGAACCAAGGTATTGCATAGTCCTCGGACTTAAACCTATGGGGAAACTAGATACCTTCAGAAAAATAGAAGTGGTAGACAGAACTAAGGTATTGCATGGTCCTCGGACTCAAACCTATGGGGAAACTAGATACTTACAGAAAAATAGAAGTGGTAGACAGAGCCAAGGTATTGCATGGTCCTCAGACCCAAGTCTATGGTAAAACTATACATACCATTATACCTGGGTACTAGACAGAACTAAGGTATCGCATGGTCCTCAGACTCGAACCTATGGAGAAAATAAATATTTGGAGAAAAACCAAAGCGTTACCTAGAGTTAAACTATGATACGGTCTTTATATTTATATTTGAAGGATAACAGGCAATTTGATGAGACTAACTCTAAAATAGAATACAAATATTGAGCAAAAGATTATAGTAAGGCAAACAAAAGAAAATATCTGTAGTTGGAAGCAAAGTACTATGCATTCAGCTTAAACAAAAAGTATACAATTTCCTTGCAACGCCACTAAGGCAAGAAACAAAATGAAATGAAAGAGAAAATAAACAAAATTATCCTATGTCGTATACCAGTTCACTCAACTCAGTAGGCAAATTAGTTCGATCAGCAAATTAAAGGCTTCAGCCAAGGCCTAGGGGCTGTGCTTCAAAGGGTCTGCAGGGAGCCTCGCCACATCTGGTGGTATTTCCTGACCCTCGGCTCTAGCTCCCCCCAACGTCCTCGGGGGTTCAATCTCTTCGGATGGTTGGTCAGTCAAAGATATATCCACGGCAGTCTTATCGTGATTCTCAATCGTGGGTAAGGAAGACCCCCCCTCAGGAGCATCGATGGCAATCTCGCAAATTGTTATAGGGTAATATACCTCCCTCCTAAGGTCGGATGAAGCATCAATCCCTGCTTGGTTAAGAGCTTCATGCCAGGTCTGAGAGCAGTAATGCCTACATACTGCAGGAACCTGCGCCCGAAGAATGGCTTCAGTCTTGGCTACCCCGCTTGCAAAGGCCTCCTCCTCTGCCTGTTCTACAGAGCGCTCAGCGTCTATTTTTGTAAATACTGCCTCATCTTTGGCTCTCACAGCCTCAACCCTGGCATACTCGGCAATACCTTTCTCGTGAATTGCCTTAGTCAACTCTTGCTTCAGGTACTCATTGCCTTCCTTGGCCTTCTATAGCTGGCCCTCAATGTCTTGCAAGCGGGTGGTTTGGTCCGAAGAATGGCTTCAGTCTTGGCTACCCCGCTTGCAAAGGCCTTCTCCTCTGCCTGTTCTACAGAGCACTCAGCGTCTATTTTTGCAAATACTGCCTCATCTTTGGCTCTCACAGCCTCATCCCTGGCATACTCGGCAATACCTTTCTCGTGAATTGCCTTAGTCAACTCTTGCTTCAGGTACTCATTGCCTTCCTTGGCCTTCTGTAGCTGGCCCTCAATGTCTTGCAAGCGGGTGGTTTGGTCCTCAGCTTGATTCCTGGCCACGGCCAGGTCAGATGCAGTAGTGTCTCTGGCCCTTCTCATCTCCTCTAGGTCCTCGGTCACCTTTTTCAGGTCAGCCTCAGACTTTTTGAGGGTACTAGCAGCTGTCAAGAACTTGTCACGCTCTTGTGCCAAGGCACTGCTTTGACCATCAACCTCGTCATCCAATCTAAATAGAGCCTGGATAGCCTACCAATAAAAACAGGTAATTCCGTAATGGGAAATGAAGATACTAGGCGACAAAAGTTGAGTAAAGTAAATAAGTACAAAATGACTCACCATGCCCAGATACTTCTTAAGGTCAAGGATAACCTCGGACCCACTCATTCTTTCAAGCTCGGCCATGTCAATGGGAAGAAGAAGAGACTTCTCCAGGGCATCGGCTACGAGGGCCCCCTCAACCCCTTGAGATTCCCGTATAGATGCGTCGTCCGTCAGGGGCTGATCATGAAGCATGGCAGCGGGCAGCCAGGCTTGAACCTCAGACGGTTGGACGATCTTCTTACTTTTCTGTGGACCACCGAGTTTCAGTTGTTTCGGAGGCCTGCGAGATTTATCCTTCTCGGGCAGGGAGTAAGACTTACTCTTATCCATTGGCTCCTTACCCTTGTCAAGTCTTTTCCTTTTCGGATCGAAAGACTTTGTCTGAGGGTCTGACGCTATAGGGACAGAAGATGACCTAGTTTGCACAGCTAGTGTCTGAGGCGGAGGTGTTGGGGGCTTCGGCTGCAACTCTTCCGGTGCACTCTTCTTTGAACCACCTTCGAGCAGGTCGAGAAGGCTGGTTTGGGGCTGCCTTTTTAAACCCATCTCAGCCTGAGTACCAACTCTTAAGGATCGAAGGTCGGCTTCGGACAAATGAGGATCTCCTAGTTCACCAGGGGGATCCTCGGACTGATCAGCTAGGTCAAACACCCTACATTCGTCCTCGGAGGAACTCAGTTCAACTACCTCCCTTGCCTCCTTAAATAATCCTTCCTCGGCCACCGTTATTTGTTGGGATTAAGAGGGACCTGCTAGTGGTATGCCTTTAGGAACGTAAGATCCCTCAGAAAATGCAAAACCGTCCTCCACCACGGTGATCTGCGTAAGCCGAGGGTCACGAGCTCTAATTACGTGCTTCGGGATTGAGGATGATTTCTGAGCTGGGTCACATCCAAGGATTTGATGAGCGGCTCTGACTTGGTTATCAGGTTCGTTCAGGAAAAGGTCCGACCTAAGAACGGTTTCCAAATCCGCTTTGTTAACCAGGTGGAAATGACGTGCAAAAGCGTGCGGATCTACAAAAAGAAAGGTGAAACTCCTGTAGTTAGTCAACCAAGGCGAATATACAGTTATGAAAAATAAAGATACTGAAACCCCCGCTTCGAGTACCCTACCTGGCTCCCCCTCTACCGTTGGGCAATGAAAGCCATTATGCCACTCTCCCGACACTATAAGAAAATCTTGAGTCAACCCCTTATTGGAATCAGGAAGACACTGGATGAGACGAATCCTATCGTCCCTTGTCTTCATATAGTACGTCTTACCCCTCAAGTGATGAAGGCTGTAGCACCAGTTCACATCGTGGTAAGTCAGTCTCAGCCCCATTTTCTCATTCAAGATGTCTACACACCCTAATATCCTAAATACATTTACGGCACACTGGGTGGGAGAAAGGCAAAAATGCCTAAGGTAATTGAGGGTCACTGGCCTCATAGGGATTCTCATCCCTCCCTCTACGAAAGCAACTATAGGGATCACGACTTCACCCTCTCTCCTCTTAAGGTACCACTCCCCTTCTTCACAGTACTTCAGACTCACATTATTGGGTATCCCATAGTCGACAATAAATTTGTTCATCATCTCGTCGGACTCAACCAACTTCTTAAACTTACCCATTCCCCAAGGACGACTAAAAGTTCTAAAAGAACAGAAGGAGAAGTAAAATCAAGAGAGTTTAGGGTCACTGGAAGGAGAAGACTTACAGAAGTATGGTGATTCTCTTCAGGAAGAATGCAAGTTGAACTAGACTCAAGTCATACGCATCAATGATTGTAAGCGCGAAAATGAGAGAACCAGGCGGTTTATACAGGTGCTTATATTCCCCCTTTTAGGTCCCCCAAATGTAACCGCCTACCCATAAAAGCAGGAGATCCCCACCGAACGATTACCATCACACCGTTGAAAATGGGAAACGTGGTGCCGCCAAAATTTAATGTGGACACACATTAAATCTTGAAACGCAAAAAACGCACATCGAGTAGTCGAAAAGTCGCCAACATTAGCACAAACCAAAGTGGAGCGGTTCGCCTAGGAGGGCCCGTAGGTATCAAAACCCTCCTACCCATTCGAGGGAACGTGCAGCAGGGTTTTGAGGGGCTATTGTGAGGTCTATGGGCCTGGTAGCCTCAGCCCATCGCCTAGTAGACCCAAGGCCCATGCCGAGGAAGACTGATCATCCGAGGCTAAGATGGAGAAAGCCTCTTTTCGATTGCAAGCCAAGAACCCCTTTGTCCTCAACATGCCGAAGATGAATCTTAGAAGGGACAAGCTCAGGGCAAGCTATCACCTCCGCACTTAATGCATTCACCTAACCCCTCTGGCCGCATTAATGGTGATATAACCCTTTGGCAGGGCAACGTTGATCAGATTGAACCACTTGAGTACTGATAAGACCTCTGATGGGATGGGCAACCAGAAGAAAGATGAATAGATGATCAACAGATGTAAGAGCAAGAGAGGATGGTGAGGACTATATAAGAAAAGCGAGTAAAGTAAAGAGAAGGGGGGGGGGAAGAAAGAAAGAAAGTGAAGAAGAAAAAGGGTTCCTCAGCCATGGGCCGAGGAGCATCCCCCAGATGTAACAGTTACTCTTTTTATGAAAGAAAATAAGTTCTTGCAAGGGGGACAACGGTCAGTGCCTAATCCTTCTACCCATTCTCTACAAATTCATTGTTTGGGCTTGTTAAACTGTAAACCTATTTATTTCCTGGGTCCAGTAAAAATGAGTTCCTACATATGGTATATAAATATCAATTTTCAAATTAATGATTCGTTTGAAAATAAAATATATAATAAGGAAATTACACCCCAAACTCAGGGGTGCAATTTGCAATTTACTATTTTTTTTCTTTAGATTTTCTCTTATTTAAATTACTATATTATCACACATTAAACAATAAAAAAGTCAATGAGACGGACATGTTAATGTAATTTTACACAATTCACAAATTCAATTGAATTATTAAAATCTAGCCGAATCGCACAGTATGCTTAAAACCGGTAGGGTATGTAATGACTTTGTAGGAGTCAATGATAAGGTGGGTGAAATTGGTAATTTGTGATTACTTATTTTACATCTTTAGGCAAACTATTATCCCTTAATAAAAGGATAAAACTTATATACAATAACTTATGTGTTGTTTCTTAGATTTTTCTCTTAAGATTTTGTCATGTAACTACTTAACTTAAAAAATACATTTATATCAATGAGAAAAAGGCAATATAGTAGAATTTTAAGAGAAAAATCTAAAGAACAGTACCTAAGTACTATACTTAAGTCTTGCTCTTAATAAAACACCCCCACATAAGTCATAACCAACAACCACAAATCTCATGTCCACATTCTCTATATATAATCCATTCTTTTTGTTTCTCTACTGTCTCTCACACTCACATACATATATGTGGCTGGGGAAGCAGTAACACAAACAAAATGGGAAGGCAAAGCCTGTGTTGAACTAGCGACTCCAACAGCACAAGAAGTTTGGCCTCTCGTGGAGGACTTTTGCAACATACACAAATGGCTCCCTAATGTTGATACATGTTACCAAGTAGATGGGTTCCCTGGCCAGCCTGGCCTGGTCCGGTACTGCGCTTCCACAATAACATCTTCATCCAACGGCAACGAGGAAACGATGACCAGGTGGGCCAAAGAGAAACTACTGATGATTGATCCCATCAAACGGTGTTTGAGCTATGAGGTTATTGATAATAATATCGGCATGAAGTTTTATGTGGCGAAACTCATAGTGTCACCCAACGATGATAGCAAAAATGGGTGAGTGGTCCTTCGTCTGTGATCCGATTGAAGGTTTGAGACATGAAGATTTTCTCCTTTATACTACTGAGACTGGTCTCCAGTCAATGGCAAAGAAAATGGAAGATGCCCTCCTATCTACTAGGTGAAATATGGCCCTGCATGCTCTATATTTGTGTTGCTACTGTTGTTAGATGAATAAATTTGTCATGCTTCAGCATATATATATATATATATGATCCTTTCTCAAAAGCCAAAATACTGATTCAGGTATCTTGTGATAGTGACGATGTATGTGCTGGATGTACAAATTCCCTTCTGGTTGTATCAACAACGATAAGAAATAAATTTGCAGTGTTTATGTATTTGACGTGTTGTATGAAAAAACTTATTATACTGTGTCGTGTTCATCCCATAAGTTGAATATTGATTATTAACTATTTTCATGATGTATTTGTAGTGTTTATGTATGAAACCTTATTTGTGCTCATCTCTTAAGTTGAATATTCATTATTGACCATATTCATGATGCGTTGTTATTGAATTAGTTGAGTATTTATTGTATATGTCAGACATATATATAATGGGTTGACATGAGCTTATAAAAAAGCTTAATTGTGACTAAACTAGTTATTTAAAAGGGCAAAATTTAGTTACAAAATTGATTGTAATTTTAAGTTACAACTTTACTTAATATCTTTCTATTGAAGGTGAATTTTAACAAATCCACCAATGGATTACATTTTCTTCTTATATCCTCCATGCTTACAAAATTTCTAGAAAATTAAAGATCAATAGCTATGTCATCAATATATTTTTTAAATTGCAAGTTTTTGTAATTTGAAATTATGCATAAAATATAAACTTATAGATCATATAGTAAATAATATTCGATTGACACAAAATTTGACATGTATATTAAGAGTGTAAACAACATGTAATTTAACGGTTAGATTTTCAAAATATATAGTAATGTTTATTTTATTGAGTAAAGTTGTAACATTAGACTATAACAAATTTTATAGCTACACTTTGTTCAAAAACAAATATTCTTTCCCAACTAAACTATACTTTTTTGTTTTTTCCTAACCAAACAATGAGTTAGTGGGTCTCACTTAAATGTTATAAAACCCTTTTTTTGCTTGTCACAAACTTTCACCCCTCTCAAGGCAAGTTAGGGATTGAAAGTTGAAACAATGTGGGTCCCACATGATAATTTAAAAAAAAAAAAAAATCAAAACTCAATGGGCTAAATGACCAATACCAAACCTACAACACCAAACCTAGCCACTAAAATTCAAAACCAAACCTACTATCAATAACTCACCTAGCCACGACGACCTTCATGGTCTCAATTAGAGATGACCATAGATCGGGTATGGGTCGGGCATACCCAAACCTGATCCAATAATTTTACTCATGGATACTCGATCCACTTACCCGATTAATACCCATATTTGTTTGTTACTCGGCTCTTTTACCCATGGATAACCAAATCTAACCCAAACTCGAATTCTGAGTTTTTTATTTTTATTTTTTATTTTAGTGATAGAATTTTAAATTGAAAAAAAGGGGGAAAAAAAATCTATATTGCCAATATTTTAATAGTTATATGCTAAATTATAGTGTTGGACTAAAGTCTCCATTTCTTTTTCCCTTGAATGAAAGCCATAAGATTTATTGCTTCCATATGTACAACAATTTGCTTTGTCATTACCAAGCAATATTCACTAAATGATAAATTATTAGATCCTCCAAGAGGACTGCATGTGGTGACTTGTGGTCTTCTCTGATCTCCCAACCAATAAAAAGTTGTTATTTATGCAAATATGACATCACCTAACAATCTTTTATTTTTTATTCTTTGTGCTGATTAGGAAGTTTACTCACACATTTGCATAGATGACATCATCTTATTAGTTGGAAGAACCGCGTTAGCAATCCTCTTTATGGACCTAATATTTTCTCCTAATAAACCTCTTATGTTTTTTCTGAGGAAGAATAAACCTCTTATGTTGAGAAATTCATTCCAAGATGTTTTAATCTATTTAAATGGGATTTGTATGAAGAAAATCGACAAAAGAGGAAAAATTCTATATTTTTCTAATCTATAATTCATGTGTAATACATAGTGAGATATATACAATATTGTAGAACTCTATAAAGGTAACTCCTAGTGTCATGGGATTATATATGTCAAAAGAGATTTAATTGCCCATGAACTTTATGAGGTATTTAATAACCAATTCCATGATATTTAATTGCACTGTTAAATATAAGAATTTTTTTTCTTATTAGCAAATTTCCCTTATAAAAATTTTCCTTGATATTGTACAATTGAATTGACGTAATTTATATAATAAAAGCTAATATAAAGGAAACTGGAAAAGAATTTTCAGAAAATATTTGAATTTATTTGAAAAATTTCTACCTTACCTTAGAGAGTAGAGAGGAAAAGTGGTAATGATATCCTTTTTGTATTGCTAAAACTTGGGGAGAAGAATTAACCTTCATAAATAAATAAATGAACATTCCACTTTTACATTAATTTTGCTTGGTTGTATCATAGGGACCAATTTATAATAACCCATTAACAACTCTTATATAGGGCAAATATTGTCTAAAGACAACAAGTTCATTGTACTTATAAGCCATTAAAGTTTCCTTATTTGTTTAAAACATTGATTAACCATTTATTTTATGTTGACATTAGTCATTAGTTTTACATTTTTCAAATTCAAATCAAATCTTATTTATTGCTTGATATCCAATTGCTACTAGTCTATTACTTAACGTTGACCCACATATAAGGTACCCTTTTAAATGAGAATTCCCTTCCTCATTTTTAGCCTTTTAATTGTTTCCTACCTAAATAAGTCACAGTTTTCAATCATTATGATAAATTTAAAATCAAGTAATGCTAGTGATACAAATTTTTTTATAAATTACTGATGTAGTGAGTGGTTATTAGTAAATAAAAAAGTGATGCTGATAGTAGATTTAGATGAAAACCAATAAGAAGTTAAACACATCAACAATTTGTAAAAATGTTGTAAAATAATTTGTAACTTTAGCTTTACTCTTTAAAATCACATTGGTTTTTAGCAAATTTTTTTTTGAGGAAATAGTTTTTAGCAACATTGAATGTTTAGTCTTCACACGGTAACGACTTTGAATATAAATTCGATAGTTGACTTGTTAATCTTGGTAATATGGTAATATATGGTAGTATAAATATCAATTTCCAAATTAAGGATTCGTTTGAAAACAAAATGTATAATAAGGAAATATTAATATACGGTTTGTAGCATTTGAAAATCATTTTAATGGTCATAATGCTATGAGAACCAGTTGATAGTAAATAGTCTATATTGGTAACATGGCTAATGTTTATTTATTTATTATTTGTCTTTTTTTTTAGAATAATTTTTTGTCATTAACTAATTTGTTCATAATGCTATAAAAAAAGAAAAAAAAAAAAACTTGAATAAGTCACTATTGAGTATTCAATATCTTTTATTTAATCAAGTTAGCCATTATAAATTTCATAAAATCACAAAAAGTCACCTTAATAAATATTTTTTTAAAATTATATATAACATCATAACTGCGCATGCTCAAGTTATTTATTTATAAATTTAATTTAATGGGTCAGATTTGGGTAATACCTCAACCCAACCTGATAAAATTCAAGTTCCGGGTAACACCCGACTCGATTAGCTTTATCCATGACTTATTGGGTAATACCTAAAAATTTTGGATTTAGTTGGGTAGGGTATCCATTACCCATTGGATATAGCCATCCTTGGTCTTAATAAGCAGCATGATGACGACAATGATCCAATGACAACAACATCAAGGAACACGAGACATTAAAAAATAAACATTAAAATTGATACATGGATGCTATAGTAGCATTGTATATTGTTTCCAACAATGATGCATAAGCTGATGTTAGGGGTTTTATTTTATATCTGCTTGCTACATTGTTATGCAAATTGCATTTTGCATAATGGAATAGGAATGCTCTAACTAGATTGGAAATCACAAGTTGCAGCAATATAAAAGACAAGAAGTCCTTGGCATCCCCAAGGCTTGATAATTACAACCACTTTCGAGTAGGGTATTCAATACCCATTGGATATGGCCATCCCTGGTCTCAATAAGCAATGTCAATGATGACAATGACCCAACGACAACAACATCAAGGACACATTGATGAGAGAGAGATTAAAAAAAAAAAAACAATAAAATTGATACATGGATGCTATAGTAGCATTGTATATTGTATCCAACAATGATGCATAAGTTGATGTTGGGGGGTTTTATTTTATATTTGCTTGCTACATTGTTATGCAAATTGCATTTTGCAATTTTGCATAGTGGGATGGGAATGCTCTAACTAGATTGGAAATCACAAGTTGCTGCAATATAAAAGACAAGAAATCCTCGCAAAGCTCGCACATTCCCATCCCCAAGGTTTGATAATTACAACCACTTTCGAGAAATTTTATATGCACAAAAAATTTGACAAAATTTTCACATTTGTTGAGTTGATAAGTTTTTATTGATTTTTATGTGTGCCCACTAGTAACATTACTTTTTTTACTTACGAATAATTTGCTACATCATCAACTATAAATTTTTGTCAAATTTGTTGTGTAAGTAGATTTTCTCAGCACTTCCTTCTTTATCAACCATCAACATGTAGACTTTCTCACCACTTCCGTCTTCGTCAATCATCAACCTCCAGCGTTTATAATCTATACACCAGCAGTAATTTACTCTATTGTTAATTTTTAGGGAACGAACCCCCCTTAGATTTTATGACATGACATAATTCCGGGGCTGTTGGACCCGTTAAAGTCTGCAGTAGCATCATAACTAGAAAACAACCAACAATAACTTGTTAGATAAAGATGGACTTCCGTTCTGCAACTCAAACAAGAAGTAGTTTCTAACAAGTTATGGGATTCATCAAGATAAACTTTTTGTCCCTCTTTTGTTGCCGCTGTTTAAACTTCGGCGTTGCTATAGACACCATTATTTCTCCACAATCCATCAAAGACCCAGACTACATAATCACCAATGGGTGTTTTCAATCTGGGCTTCTTTAGCTCAGTAAATTCTACCAATTTCTACCTCGGCATACGGTATATCTCGTTTCTTTCGAGTGTTTTTTTTTTTTTTTTGGACAAAACTATAAAAACTCTGCCTACTAACAAGAATATTCTTGCAAAGGATCTGTGGCATTATGAGTGGCACTGATCATGTTCTTACGACATCTATTTGAAAATATTTTGAACTAAATTTGTAAAGTAAAAACAAAAAAACATCGCAGAAACATTGTTCAGCATCAAGACTGTTAATGAATCTACCAATCAAATTAAGTACTAAAAATGCATAAAAATGAGAATGAACTACTATATAATAAGTTTTCATACTATTTAATACAAGTTGGATTGTGATACAACCACCCGATACATATGTATTGATAAATCAACAATCTAATACAACCTATTCGGATACTACACTTGTCTCTCTGTGTGTGCGGGCGTGCAAGTGCAGCACTCTGTTTTACCAGATATAATCAACATTTCCAAGGCTAGCACTTAATCTCTTTTCCATCCAGTTAATAATATCCTGTCCAATCTCTTCACGTTCAGGCTCAAAGAGAAGGTCATGCAAGAAGCCATCATAAAGCTTTATCTCTTTGAACTTGGAAGCTGCCTCATTGTACAGATCCTGCGAGGCTAGAGGATCTGTGACTTTATCAGCAGTTCCGTGAAGGACAAAGAATGGGACAGTCACTGACCTAAAGCTCCTCATTAAATAAGAAGAAATACGCAAGATCTCATAGCCTGTTCTCACCCGTATAGGTCCTGTATATACCAATGGATCAGAATACTTTGCCAACATTGCTGCAGGATCCCTAGAAACTGGAATGCCCCTTTTGTTTGCACCCTTAAATTGGAACTTGGGAGCAACCACAGAAAAAATAGGAGCCATAGCCTGCATAATTGGACAAATTTTCGTATGTAAAGAACCAGCAAGGAATCCATGATAAAAATTTATTCAATAATTAAGAACAAGTTACTTTCTCAAAGTTCATTGCCAAAACACGGATAAGTTGGTATTTTCTGGCATTCAACTCAATGCATTATTTAGAATATCAGATTATGTGCAAGCTGTTAACCAGAAAAAACATACCCCAACAATTGGATGTGCTGGCTTCACACGCAAAGCTGGTGAGGTCAATATAACTCCCTCCAGCATTTCTTCAATGTGAGTGTATGAAGCAGCCTATGCAAGAGGTGCAAATTATCAGGTTAGAAGTTCATAAAAGACAAAGTAGCGTGGATTAGTGTCTGTTTACAACTTACCTTCAAAACCACAGCACCCCCAGTGGAATGACCAAAAAGAAAGCATGGTATTTCAGGGTTCTCTGACTTGATCTTTTCAAGGAATGCACCCTGTTGAAAGAGAAAACATAGATCACTATCCTAGAATGTATGAAGAACATCAAATGATGAATGTTTCAAGAACAAGACAGACAAGGTAAAGTAATGTTTCAAATTTTGATTTGTTATGGTCTCCCAGTCAGTGAAGATGGCAGTGGAGGGTGGTATTGACTATTGACATGAATCAAGCTGATTGTGCTGACATGGAAAGAACTGAACTACACGGGTTGATAAACTTGGAAAAGATATAACTCCATGTGTTAACAGAAAGTATGGCTGCCCTAGATAGAGTGGTAAACAGCATCCATGAAAGTGCTAAGGGCAACTAAGCTCAAGGGCCTCTTAAAGCCTAGGCACAAAGCACAAAGTCCAGGCATGCACCTTATTGTTAAGTTACACGCGCAACTGGTGTGTCTTGAACCATGACATTGCCTTTAACAGTTTCACCTTACCCTTACAAGGAAAGGCAATGCAATTTAAACTAGAGCCCATCGTCACATTGTTCAAACATTATGTATAATAAGTTAATAACCTTTACTAAAAAGATTCGTAACAAATAATAGAGAAAGTTAATAAACTTAAAATAGTAATTTATTTGCCTATTAGCTCAAATGGATAGTGCAACTGCAAAAAGTTTGTCAGTTCAAATTTTACACAAGTTATTTCAATTTCTTAAATTTTATATGGTAAATTTGAAGACAATAATCAATGGACAATATGACTTTCACATAAAGTTTAAACTTAAACATTTCATATAATTCTCCTGTGCTTTATAAAAATACATAATTGACTTATTACTTATCAAAAAAAATAAAAAAATACATAATTGTAATAGCTATAATCAAAATATAAGTATAGGATTCAATCAAAAGGGAAAGACCAAAAAGCACTGGAATAGGAGAAATCATCCTTGCTCGTGTCTTAAGATATGTAAACCAAAAATTGTTTATGTAGTACAATGCTTTAAGAATAGTGTCCCAATAACAAATCAATGCTTCGTGTCATTTCCTTCAAGATCGAATGAATAATTTTAATGATATTTAAATTAGCGAGCCTAGGTGTGCTTTGTGTTTCTTCAAAAAACACCAAAGAAGATGATCTTCACTTTGGTTTAAGTATGAAAAGTGCTTAGACTTTGGGGCTTTAAGCTTTTAAGTGTGCCTAAGCACACTTTTTAACTACACTGATGGTCCATAGAAAGCCAATCTCTGGGACTCGAACAACGAAACCAAATGGTTGTAACAAAACGTTTTTGTATCCTTGGATTGAATGTAAATGGATCTACAAAATTTGTAAGAATTACAACTTACAGTGTCTGCAACAACATGGTCCAATGAAGGTACATACCCATGCAATCCATCGCTCCCACCGTGACCTATAGAAAAATAAATGAAAAACTCATCACCTAAGAACTCTTAATTAATCATCTTAAACGAAAAAGAAAAAGATATGGTAATGAGAATAACAAGAAATTGAAAATTGATGATCAACATAAAAAGTGGACTTGTACATGATGCCTATAATAGCATGATCTCAAAAAGGGAGGGAGAGAGATAGAGATTGTTCCTCCAAATTTATGATATAAAATTCTATGATGGCACTTCTTAATATCTTTTGAATTATCCTGTACATAATCCAGAATGCTTTTCATTTCAAATGATGACAAAAAGGAATTATTTAATATGATACCCAAATATTTGGAACAGTTTCAAAATTTATTATTCCTCTTAAGTACCAGTAATGATACAAAACCTGTCTTTTACTCTTGGCATAGTAGTTGCATGCACAGCATTGTCATTTTACAATTAAACAAGTAAAAGTAGTACAATTGTTGGTACCTATCCAGTCCATTGCATAGACCCCAAAATTGCTGGATGTTAGTTGCCTAGCAAAATTTGCATATCTTCCACTGAAAATGAACATCAATTAGAGACTCATCATGATACTCCATTAGTTAACAATATATGTTATAGCATGGATGACAAAAATTACAAAAGGGTTAGAGAAAACCAAAATTACCCGTGCTCATTAAGCCCATGTATGATAAGCAAGATGCCCCTGAAATTACAAACCACGAGTTCTTAAAATAAAAGTAGAGAAAGAGCAGCAGAGCAGAATAAAGGCCACAACAAGGAATGTACAAAGTAAAAACTGTACATGCTAAAGATGAGTGGGAACCAAAACCAGAGTCCTCTAATCCTTTCGTCTAGTGTGTCTCCTGGTGTGCCAGAATTTTATTAGGAACACACTAGAAAATCTAGAATACAAGTAAGCGACCTGCACATCTTGCAGATTAGCTTCCACAGGACAATATATCTCTTCAAATTGATATCAAAAGCTCATAATTAACACCAAACACTACAAAAACACTTCATAGACACAAAAAGTCCAATTCTTTGGTTCATGGGTTCGTTTCAATTTACAATATCCCAATTCCAAACAAATAAAAATCCTAGCTTTTGTTTAAGCTTCTTTTCCATCATTCATCATTTTTCTCCATAACCAAACAGACCCATTTCAAAAGAAGAAATAAAAGTGAAAAAGCTTACTTCATATCTCTTCATAGCGCATAATCCAAATACCAAAAACTACAAAAACACACTTCATAAACATAAAAAAAAGCCCAAATTTTTGCTTCATGGGTTGGTTTCAATTTTCAATCTCCCAATTCCAAACAAATAAAAACCCAAACTTTTAAGCCAAACAGACACCATTTCAAAAAAAAAAAAGAAGAAAAGCCTTACTTAAAGTCACCGGAGACCGGAACCCAGGAGCGGCAGAAGACGGCATAGGAACTAGGGCCAAAGAACAAGGAGTTGGAGCATCGGAGCCGGTGGTCATTGCCAAAAGAAACGTCCAAATCTTCGGCCAAGGCTCTCCTTCTCAAGGTGTCCTCCTCTTCCCTCCTGCGCTTGCTTGAATATTGAGAAGGAGAGAGGCGGCGGCGGAGGAGGAGGAGGAGAGAGAGGAGGACTGTGTAAACGAAAATGAGAGAGGTCCTCAAAGCTCTCAGAATTGGGATTATTCGGTTGCTGGCTCCGGAGGTCAGTTGCTGCTCCATCTCCGCCGCAACGGGTGGCTGAGATAGAATTGAGATTCTCAGAGAAACAGACAGGAGGTGTTTGATGATGGAGGCTATTTATATTTTATTGGTGACGGAGAAAATGAGAAGTTGGAATTGGAGGTGGTGAAAGGTATTTATCCTCTGCAATCGTTTCGTTATGAGTGTGACAAAAGCTGTCTATGATCTAGCGTGTGCCCTTAGGACACGTTAGGAGTATATTAATAAATTATTTTAAAAAACTTTTTATGAAAAAATGAAAAATTAAATTACTATTTTGATAATTTTTTCAATTTTTTATAATTTTTTTTTTCAAAATTAATAGTTATTATATGTTCTAAGAGTACATATTAATTAGACTCTATCCATATAATCTAGGTGTACACGTGGGTATCTCTTAGGTGTGAGGGAGTTCGTGCTTGCGTGTCTAAGAGTTGCAGTATTCCAGTAGTATTTTTCACAAAAATGACCTGGACATCTGCGTATTCCAGAGTTGCATGATTCAAATAGTGCATTTTACAAAAATGAGACTAGGTATTTGTTTGGATCCATGTTTTGAGTTGTATTTTATGTTTGCGTTTTTCCTTTTTTTTTTTTTTTAATTCACACGCAACAACTTATAGGAGAAAGTGCACTGTTCATTAGAAAAAAAATAAAAATAGGTCTTAAGACACTATTTATGCTATACTATTTTCAATTTTTAATTTTTAATAAAATAAATTTGTATCTAAACCTTAGATCACGTCTGCGTGTCTAAGAGTTGCAAAAATAATTCGAACAGTGCATTTTACAAAAATACTGTGTCACGATGTTGAATAGTCCTGCCTCACCTAGGGTGTCCCATTCCCACCCTTGAGTTTATGGTTTCAAAGTAAGCTGGGTCAATGAAGAAACCTTATTCGTTCGTTTAAAAAAAAAATGTACACGTGGGTCCTACGTATGACGTACTTGGTTTGGTCTTTCTCTGTTTCTTTGTTCTAAACAATTATGAAGTTTTGTTGGGACTTGGGTACTTTCAATTTCAAAAAGGGAAATATTGTATGGGTCGGTGCCTACTGCCTTCACGAGAAAGTAGATGTGTCCGATGACGTGGCGTTTTTAAAGTGGTTTGTGTGAAAGCGGAGGCAATTGGATTTGAGTAACGTTATAATCACGTCCTATTTTATAGTAATATTTTTTCAAAAATGTGACTAATTTTTTTTGATATAAAATAAAATTTTTACTTTAATTTAATTTAAGTGTTTAAGAGTATGAAGTTTTCTTTTGAAAATTTGAACTTTAGTATTTTCTCTTTATATTTTACAAGTATTTATATTTGTAAAGTAATTACTATACTAAAAGTGCGCAATAATATTAATGTGAAAATTTTTTATTAATTCTAATATGAATCTATAACTAATATCACATTTATATTTATCAATAATTATTTAAAAATTACTAAAATTATGTTAGCAGGT
Organism: Quercus variabilis; assembly: GCA_030445155.1. Taxonomy (NCBI): domain Eukaryota; kingdom Viridiplantae; phylum Streptophyta; class Magnoliopsida; order Fagales; family Fagaceae; genus Quercus; species Quercus variabilis. Next base: position 37,443,085 of record CP129456.1, read on the forward strand.
TATAAAAATATTATAAATTAGTTTACAATTAGATTGTGTCTGTAGCTTTACTGGTTAGATTTACTAGAACAGTGTTGGTGTATAACCGGCGTGATCTTCGGGCACAGAACCTTCCTATGTACTATCAGATTAGTTCAATCTCTCAAGACTCGAGCTGTATTGACTATTGAGTATAAAAAAGAAAATGTTGAAAATAAATTGAAATATAGTTTTATTGTTCAAAAAATAAGTTTTTTTTTTTTAAATATAAATAATTTTTGTTTAAAAGGTTGCCCAAACATACGGTTGGATTTGGTTCCAAGTTGTGTTTGATTGGAGACAACTCTTCCACGCGCAACATGCATCAAAAGTCAAAGATTATTAGTATTTTCTTTTATTTATTTATTTCCAATGGGTTTGGAATAAGGTAGTTGATACCATATCGGAGGCTGTACCGATTTGTCCAGCGGTACGATATATTTCGGATACCGGTCAATACCGGTATACCATTTCGGGTTTATTGCTATTTTTTATATTCATAAATAAATATATACATGTATGTGTGTGTGTGTATATTATAATAAATATAAAAGTTTACCATAAAACATTTCTTCAATTCAAAACTAATTATTCATGGTTTTAGACTTTAGTATCAATTAAAAGAAAAAAAAAAAACACACACACACACACAATATAAAAAATAGAAAGCTTAAAAGTTACCATTGCATACTAAGAAAACAAATAATACTAATAAGTTAATGCAAATAAGTTACCATTCTACCATAACGAAAATTCAAAAATTACAAAACTTAAAAAAAAAAAAAAAAAAAAAAAACTTTTTCCTGTACCGGCTGGTATTAATTGGCCGGTATGGCCGGTACATGATCGGTACGGCCGGTATTTAAACTGGTACGAAACGTTAATGTTTCGATACCGGTATGCAACCGATACGGTACGTACCAGCCGGTACGGTCGGTACCGGTACGGTATCGACTTCCTTGGTTTGGAAGCGTATATCAAAACTCAATAAAGCTTTTAAATAGAAAATAAAATGCCATTATATATGTGGATTCATCACACAAAATGCTGGCCACATGTTTAACTTTGAATCCTGTCCAATTTAAAATTTGTATATGGCGTTCCAGACTTCCACTCCAGTGCTCCAACATTTAAAAAAAGAAAGGAAAAAAAAAATCTTTACTCAATCCCTATTTTCACGAAAAATTCTAAAACACATAAAATGATATAATTGTAAATAGTGAAAAAAAAAATGATGGGTCCAAGAGAAAATGACAGGCAATCAGTCACAGTCTGACACATAAAATAGTTGTAGCAAAATTTATGGCAATTTATGTGTTACTAGAAGTCTAAAAAAATCCTATTTTCACTGTTTACACAACAAGGGTAAGGTTGTTTCGGATTTGTTACTATCTTTATTTTTTGAATCTACATGGTTTTTTAAAAGTTTGACTTACCTCTAATACTTTTTCAATTGGAATCTTATTTTGTTTTAATGAGAAATTATTACATCATCCACTAATTAAATAAAATGTGGAGATTGAAACCTACTATTACTTGTCATTATATATTTAAAATAAAAAGATATGTCCAGTTAAAAAAGTATTGGAGGTAAGACAAACTTGTTTCTTAAAGAATTTGTCTTTGTTTAAGCCTTTTTTTTGTTATAATTTTGTTTTTTTCTTTTCATAGATTCCATAGGATTAGATTCTTAGGGTCTGTTTGGATACAATTTATTTTTCCAGAAACTCAAAATTGAAAACACTTTAGCAAAATAATTTTTAAATGTGTAAATAGTACTGTGGGACTCATTTTTAATATTTTTTTTTTTGAATAAAGTGTCTATGAGTCCTGTGAACAGTGATGAATAATGTTATTTGTCTCAAAAAGCAGAAAACACGTGAAAAAAAGAAGAAGAAGAATCTAAAAACGTGAACTTGGAAACGTGAACATGGATCCAAACACTCACTTAAAGTTCAATTCCATGATGATTGCATTTTATCATTAAACCTAAGCACTAATTGATTTCATTTTAATACAAGATGGATTTAAATCAAAATCTCTAATTTGATGACATAAAAATTTACCTATTAAGCTAATTATAACCCATATTCTAATTTAGTTATAATATACTAGCTTCTAAGCACGCGCATTAAGCTAATTATAACATACATTCTGATTTAGTTATAATATACTAGCCTCTAAGCATGTGCATTGCACGTGCTTAGAGACTCTTTTATTTCTTTATTTCTTGTAAAGGTAAATAATTTGCATCTATTATTAGAAATATTTAAAAAAAAAAAACTAATTTTTTGGGAATAAAAAGATGAAAGTAAAAAATCCTAAATTTTAAGAGTTCTCTTTTTGAATTTAAATGAAATTTGTTATTTGACATTTATGACTCTATTTCTAAAAGAAATTACCCTTCATTAACGAAGGTATTTTTTAACATATAAAGTTCAATTCAAAAAAAGGAATCCTTTTATATATAGTATAGATAATCCAATTTTATGGGTCTGTTTGTAATAGATGTAATAGTCTCATAGACTTCAGAGCATTTGGAAAGCTATAGTGACAAAAATGTTGAGAAAACTGTGCTCACTTGGTAAGCAATTTGATAAAGTTAGGGACCAAAATGAGAATAGGCCCAAAATGTAGGACCAAAAATGCAATTTTACCTTATTATTATTATTATTATTATTATTATTATTATTATTATATGTTAGGAAATTTAGCGTTGGTCTATTGCATGACAAAAAAGTGTTCTAAAATGTTGGAAACTGAAGCTTCTAGTCACTATACAAAACTGAAGACTTAGATCAAGTAAAATCCAGATATTGGTTGAGCCAAAATAAATTCTAGTTAGGGAGTTACAGTTGACATTCGTTTACCACTCGGTCAAGCAAACCCTATCATGGAAATTACAAATTTTTCCTTCCATGGCTAATTCTGTAGCCACCTCAACCCTAATCCCTACATATATTTAAGCCAAAACCTAACCCTATTTTCTAGAAAGGGAAGACAAATGCAAAAATATAGAGAGAAAACCAAGAGAGAAAATTTTATTATCTTTAAAGTTTCAACCATTCTATTGAACATCCTCGAGAGGTTTTTGTTCCAACAACTTGATCACCCATATATGTATTGGATCTTGATCGCTAAAACACGAAGATGTCATTAAATTTTCAAGAAGCTTTTCGAGTGGAAGAGATTGATATGCAAGTAAGAATTGCTTCCAAAACAGATCATGTAAAAGCCACAAGATAGGAGTCTGCAATTGTTAGCGGGAGCAGAGAGCTCATGTTTGATGTCTATCTACATGTACACATGAGGTTTCGTGTGAGTGTAGTCTATACCGCAACAACATAGTGGATTTACTTCTTGGGTCTTGGCCTTTAGAGTGTATTTATTACCTTGTTGCAAGGGTTTTCGCTTTGTGAAAAAAATACTCTTTATGTTAGTGTGGTTGTGTTTGTTCTTTATGCGTTTACCCATATATAATTTAATTTTCGTTTGAATCTTTTGATTATAGTTACCTTGATTAAGAATTGAATCCACCCAATAAAAAAATTAGTAGTTCAAATCACTGGGATCTAAATCGGTATTTTTCACTATTAATATTATTATAAACCAAGATGGCTATTGACAAGACAAGCCACCATAGTCTCTAAACATTTGATATCTAGGCTTTGTTTGATATATATAATAGAGTATCATGTGTTGAGTTTAATTTGTTGTGGTTGAAGTTTTGTAAGACAGCATTCTATCAGCTAAAGTATAAATTTTGTCCCTATCTTAGTTTGTGGTCACCATAAAGATATGCAAGCTTACTAAATAGCTATCTGCAAAATGCTTTAAGCTAGAACAAATCACCAACCTATTGCTAGAGTCGATAATCTACCACTAACATCCCCAATAAAGTTGTTAAATTGACTAAAAAGTGAATTTAGCAATCAATACTCTCAAAATATATTGTGCAGCAAAAGAGGTAAACTCAAAAGAATTTAAGTAGTAGCTTAAAACTCAAAAATTAATTAATTTTTTAATGTGTGGTGTTAAAAAATAGTATTTTAATGTGTTGATGGTTGTAATTGTTATTTATTGTATTAGATATATTATTTTATTGTACTGTTTATATTATTTTAATGTGTTAAATGTTAAAATAAAAAATTTTGATGTTGGGTGTATTATAAAGTGGGGTGGTAAAAATTAAAATAGATAAAGTAGTATTTTGAATTATTAAAAGCTATATTTTTTAGTTTTCTTATCGTGAATACTTTAATAGGACCCAAAACCCAAATAACTAAGAGGCTGTTTGGCTCCACATTTTTCATCACTCAATTTCCATCACTCATCACTCATCATTCTAAAATACCAAGGCTATTTGGCACCATTACTTAATATTTTTCACACTATTTGTGGGCCCCATACTTGTCACTGGTGCAGTTTTTTTTTTTTTTTCTCAGTACCCACAAACCCGAACCAATGAAAGAAGAAAGGAAAAAAAAAAAAAAAAAAAGAAGAAGAAGAAGAAGTTCAGATCACCCGAACCCAGAGAAAGAAGAAAGGAAAAAAAAAAAAAAAAAGGTACCTAGATCACCGAACCCAATGAAAAAAGAAAAAAGAAAAAGGGAAGAACATCGAGGAGACCAAACCCAGGAAAAGGAAAAAAAAAAAAAAAAAAAAAAAGGAAGAACAGGGGAGACCGAACCCAGGAGAAGAAAGGGAAAAAAAAAGGGAAGAATGAACCCTGGAGAAGAAAGGGGGAAAAAAAAGAGAGAGAGAGAGGAAGAACACGGGGAGACCAAACCTAGGAGAAGAAGGAAAGAAAAAAGAAAAAGGAAAATAAAGAGTTGTTTTGGTCAAAAGGTGCGGCTGAGTGGGTCCTTCATGTATGTTTAATTACAAAAATGTCATTGAGTTATGAGAATTAGAAATTGAAAACAGCCAAATGTGTTTTCAGTTTCCATAACTCATAACTCAAAAATCAGAGAATTGAGTGTTGGAAATAAAGTTATGAAAACAGAGAAATTATACAGCTAAACTGACATTTTGCTATGGGTTCCACTATTTTTGAGAATTAAGTTACGGAAACAAATGAATCAAACAGCCTCTAAGGTATACCAATGCCCAAAAATAAATACGATCAGAAATAGGAGCTGAATAAGATTCAACTTTAAAAATTACACTCAACTAGACTTTTATATTAACTTTTAACAGATCATAGCCTTTAGTCAATGCATTTATATATAGGTGTCAAGAATGAAGATTGGATTCGATCTTCATAAACCAAACCCGACGAAAAGGGACTGATGTTATTGGACTTCAAGACCATTTGCATTAGAAAATTCACATTAACAAAAAATAATAATTGGTCATGAATTCATATATATCATATTCTCTATTTCGTTCATGCACCTCTTTTGAATATAATGCATCATGTTTAGACACAACAGTCAATCAATTTGTTTTGATTTGCAGCAATTTTTTGTTTGCAATAATAAAAAATTGTTTCTTTGTGTGACAAAGAACATGAAAAGTTTAAACAACCACATAATTCGTTTGTATATTGGCCAGATGCCTTGGGAGTTTCTTTGAGCATACAAGCCGAGCCTATTCGTTTTTTATTTTATTTTATAACATAATGGCTAAGAAGCAAAGACTCTTTGAAGTTTGAATCATACGAAACAGGCTTCATTTGCTAACTTCTCATTATTATAAACCTCTAGGCTGGAATTTTTTCATGTTTCCATCTATCTATTAAAAATAGAGGCTCATAATAATGCAAGGGTTTTAGTCAAGCCAGATTTGCGACACAAATAAATTTGACACGTCTATGTGTTGTAACTTGTAACATCCCTTTCCGACACACGTAGCCTTATCCCCAGTGGCGATAATATTTTAAAAATATAGTAATTCTTCTTCCTCGAAAAATAAAGTGTAATTATTGTTTCCTCTAGGGCTTAGTAGTTACTAATAAAATAGACTGAAAATGGAGCAAATGATTTATTTGCACTAGCATCACAATTTATACACTAAATTGAAGAAAAAAAATGTTCAAAGAGGGATCTTATTGTAATAATATAAAAGTTGAGGATGTCAATGAGAGAGAGGATTTGATCCCTAACTAGTCATTTTCCTTATAAAGAGAGAAGACAATGTCATTAAACTACAAAACTCTTAACAATAAATAATAAGATATAATCTTATATATATATATATATATATTGGATTTATTAGCCCATAATTTTTTTTCCCATATATTTACAGTATGCAAATGGAAATTAATGCCAAGCATTCAACAAAATGCTAGGAAAATTGACATAGCTAGAAAGGAGTATACAACTTGTGCAAGTCACGTTTCTTAAAAAAAAAAAAAAAAAATGTACAAGGCACATAAGGATATTTTAAATTAAATAGTTTATTGTAGAATCTAGTGATTCTAGTTAGTTCAACCCGAGAAAGTCTGATTACTTACATTTTCCATAATGATTTCTCTCTCTTTTAATTTATTTTCACCAAATTGCATAAATGGACAATCTTCAACAATAATATTAATAATAATTAAAATAAACTTTTTTGCATGTAATTTTTCATTCTTATTAAGTATTTGCTAAGCCAGCCAGTTGATAATTCTAAGATAAATTATTATCTTACACTTGTTTATATCTATTGTTTTACATTAATATCCATAATTAATATGATAATATCTACATTTTAACGCATAAAAATGGATGTTAAAAAAAAAAGTAAGAGTATGAAAGCCCTATTTATTATCCTACTTTATGTACTCCCAGCTCTTTTGCTTGCTAATCACATGCCTGATTTTGGTGCTGGCTATTAATTAAATTGGTTAGGGCCTAGAATGAACCTCGATATACTTTTGAACTCACCAAAATGATCTAATCTTATCTTGTGTATTGGTGTTGGACATTTAATAGCAGGTAAGATCCAGGAAAAAAATGCCATATAAACAAATGGCTGAAGTAAAGTTAGGCGAGAATACTGCTGAAAATATTAAGATAAAATTTTGGTAGGATTGGCATATGACTTTAAAATGAAAGGGATAAGTATAACCAGGTATTTTTTTTAGGTAACGAAAGGGATAACCATTTGGTGGGGAAAAAAAAAAAAGAAAGAACTGCCACTTATTGATATGATCGTTTGGAATCTGGATGAATAAAAGTTGGAAACTATGAACTATCTGACATTTTCTGCCTTGTATTAGACCATGGACCGCCTACATGCACTAACAAATTTGACTTTAGAAGCAAGGATCGATCGATCTTACAGTCATTCATTGAAAAAACAAACAAACAAACAAAAAAGGAGGAGAAAGATATGGCTCATGCTCCATTATTATATAAACAAGCTGAAACTATGGTTCATGGCCACAAGTTTGTCAATGAGTTGTACGTAGGTGTCATTGTGATTTGAATTCTCTGTCAAAATGAATTACAAGTAATTGGGACTCTTGCTACCCCGCAACCACGTCTCCGTCAGAATGAAAGCTCTGGTGTACGTACTTTTCAATAGTGGCGCTTTCAAGAAAAGAAGAATGGTAACCAAAAGAAAGAAGAGTCATACTAAGAGGTGTCTACGGTTTTATGGCCACAAGTTTATCATTGAGTTCTACGTAGGTGTCATTGTGATTTGAATTCTCTGTCAAAATGAATCACAAGTAATTGGGACCATGGACGGAGGTATTATTGGACTTTGGGGGGCAGTGGCCCCCTAATTTTTTAAATAAAAAATACTAGTATATATATATATATATATATATGTATATATATATATGGACACTAATTTTAGCAGTTTTATCAAATAAAATTACACTTTTTTCTCTTTAACAATATCATTAATTCTTTTAAGAGTAATGCTTCATTGATAAACTTTTTTACAATATTTTTACAAAGTATTGAGTTAGCAAATTCTTACTTGTTTGCATCTAGGCCTATTACTTACATAATTTTTTTTACTTACCAATAACTACTCACTACATTAGTAATTTATAAAACAAACAACCTAACAAAAATTACAAGTAGCAAATTTAAAAGACATTAAGCCCAATCAACCAATTTTACATAAAACAAAAAACCTAACCCTTTAAAAAAATTTAAACAAAATAATTTTATCCCTACTCTGAATGTATTAAAGACACCAAAACTATTATAAAAAAAATAAAAAAAAATAAAAAAATAAAAAAACTTCAACGACGAAGCAAAATAGCAGAGCCGAAGGCTAAAGCTGCCACTGTTAGAAGCAGAGCCGCCCCCCTTAACTCTAAATTGTGGCTTTTGTCTCTAATTAGGACTCTTGCTACCCTGCAACCAAGTCTCTGTCAAAATGAAAGCTTTGGTGTATGTAGTTTTCAATAGTGGCGCTTTCAAGAAAAGAAGAATAGTAATGAAAAGAAAAAAAAAGTTTATAGTCGCGTGTGTTTTTAGGAAAATAGTTAACAATTTATTTTAAGAAAGTGTTGATACCACTTTTATGAGAAATAAAAAAGGAGAAAATAATATTTTAGTCCCTACATTTTCATTCGATTCTCACTTTGGTCCCTAACTTTGTTTTTCACCGATTTTAGTCCCTATCTTGAAAAACGCGTCTCGTTTTAGTCCTTGACGTTACATCAGAGACGAAAATTGCATAGCTAGCAAACAGAAAATTTTAAAAATATTAAAATAATACCCATTGTGTCCACGTGGCTTTCCACATCAGCTTCTAAATTAAAAAAATTTAACTAAATAAAAAAATTAAAAACAGAAATAAAAATCAAACCTAGCAAGAACATGATGAACAAAACACAAACCCAGCAAGAACAAGATCAACAAAACACAGACCCAGCAACTTTAAAACTCAAAAAATTAAATTCAAACCCATATTTCAAACCCCCACACCACCAAAACATCAAACACAAAAATCAAATCCAGATTTTCAGCCCCAAACTCAAAACCCAAATTTTCTTATACTTTCTGAGAAACCAAACACAAACCTCAGATCCAAACCATAAAGTTGAAACCAAACCACCTCCAACCTCAGATTCAAAACTATCAAACCCAAACGAAATCAACCTCACCTGACAACAAAACCATCTCCTCTCTAAGCCGACGTTGCTTTCCCAAAGCAAAAGCAATTACCAAAATTGACATTCCAAACCCTAACAATTACCAAAATCAGCTTAGCTCAAATATCCAAAGCAATCTCACATTTCGCCCTAATTGCAATCGAAATTGAAGAAAAAATTGACTAACCAATTGCGGCCGAAGACCTCCTCGACACGATAGTTGGTGACCAATTTGAAGATGATGTTGACGTAGATGATAGGGTGGTCGGGCCTGAGAGCATCGGTGACAATGAACCCACACAGCGCCGTTTGGAGGAAACTGGAAAAGGCAATGGGCCCCCATTGTTAAGCTTGAAGAACCCGACGTCGTCTTCTTCGTCTCCGCTCAGATCCGATGATTGGTGGGCAATGTTTTGTGTTTGGTGATGAGTTTTTTTTTATATTTTTTTTTTATGAGTCGGTTTGGGTGTGGCAGTGGTGTATGGGTTTGAATTTAATGGGTTTGAATTTAATTTTTTGGGTTTTAAAGTTGCTGGGTTTGTGTTTTGTTCATCATGTTCTTGCTGGGTTTGTGTTTTGTTTATCATATTCTTTCTGGGTTTGATTTTTATTTTTGTTTTTAATTTTTTTTTATTTAGTTAATTTTTTTTTTAGAGGCTGACATGGAAAGCCACGTGGACAAAGTGGGTATTATTTTAATATTTTTAAATTTTTCCGTTTGCCAGCTGTGCAATTTCCATCTCTGATGTAACGTCAGAGACTAAAACAAGACACGTTTTTCAGGATAGGGACTAAAATCAATAAAAAAAAAGTTAAGGACCAAAATGAGAATCGCGTAAAAATGTAGGGACTAAAATGTGCTTTTCGCCAATAAAAAAACTGTCAAAATATTAATTACTTTTTTTTCTTTTTTCATAAAAATATTTTTAAATAGATTATCAACTATTACTCTAAAAATATCCGTTTGCATTTTCTAAGTAAGAAAGTGAGGATGGGATAACATTGCTGGTAAGACTGGCTTGGTATTCAGTGCATGTAAAAGCACAAGTAAAGATTGTCCATAAATGAATAACATTTTCAATTATTGCACTTCGTGAGCTAACTACATGGCCACAAGTTGTTGGAAAATTATTGGTAGTATTGTCAGTATACAATAATGTTGTATTATCTCTTATCAGTTATCACATCAATGGTGAATTTTGCTATAAATATAATTGGTTAGATTGACTATTACGTGAGAGAAGCTAGAGCGTATGATATTTTCATACTGTCAGAATATTATATAACTACTCCAAGTTGTTTTTGGATTTTGCCTTCTCTTTTGGTAGGACCGTAGGACACTGCTTTCATATGCTAACATGTACACATGCACCCCAGGGTTAAGGATTTTTACATGTTTATAAATTTCCAAATTTGACGTAGGAAGTCATAGCATGTCATTATAGAATTTAAGAGCAAAGTGGTCATTGTTTAGTTCAGATTTTGAGTTTCAGTTCAAAGTCATATGAAAGAATGGTTTTCAGTGTCTTAATAAAATGAGGGATGAATGCATAGACTTGAAATTGTTTGATTTTTGATAGAGGATTGAGCGGAGTAATGAAAGCTTATTAATTAAAATCTTAGTCTCTAATGGTTCAATTGAAAGACTATGAGGTCATGCATGAATTAGAAAATCCTACAAGATAATTGGTTAATACACTTAAACGAATTTTCAACTCTTTGATTATGCTTTTTTTAATGACTTTGTCAAAGGCATACTAATTTTTGATAATTTGCTGAATGCACATGACATGAGTTATGTCAGGGTAAAAGGCGGTTTGCTGCTTTTAAAATAGGTTTGAATAACAGAATAATGCTTATGATAATGTAAGTTGAATTTCATTCTTGTAGTCATGGAAAGAATGAGTCTCACTTCTCATTTGATTAAATTAGAGTGGAGCAGTGTATTATATGTAGCATTGTTTCTGATCAAGTGAAATTAAATGGTTCACCTTCTGAGACTTTTTTTTCCTCCAATGTGGATTGAGGCAGGGGGACCCCTTCTCACCTCATCCATAGTTTTTGTTTGCAAATATTCTATCTTTGGCTTTGTTAAAAGCTGAAAAAATATAATTCAGGGGTATAAAATTGGCAAGAGAAATGGATCCTATTTGTTATATGCTGTTTTCAGATGATTGTGTACAATTTTTTTGAGGGTTCTGAGAATGTGCAGACTGAGTTAAAGGTTGTTTTGCAATGGCTTGTGACAATTCTGGTCAGTTAATTAATCAGAATAAGTTTGAAATTTGTTTTAGTCTTAATTTGTCCTAAGGAGTAAGGATATTAAATACGTTGTGATGGAGCATTTTTGAGTTAAGCAAGCAGGGTATCCTTCTAAGTACTTGGGTAATGGTTTAAACTTCCAGTGAAAAAAGTCTGTCATTCAAGAACATAGTAGAGAAAATTAGTTCTATATTTCAGGGTTAGAAAAGCTTAAGTTTCTTTCTTAGGCAGGGAGGTCAACTCTATTCTCTATCTTGTTTTAAGGCACCAGAGTTAGTATGTTACATAATCAACAAGAAGATGTGTATTTTTTTTTCTTCTTCTTCTTCTGAGGTCATGATAATATTATTAGGACTCATTTTCTGACTTTGAGTACTTTGTGTGGTACAAACAGTTTTGAGGAGTGTGGACAATCCTAATACAATATTGTTCGAAGTTTTTTTCTTTTTTTCTTTTTTTTTTTGAGAAGGTATATTGTTCAAAGGTTTTCGATTCTTGGGGTTGGAAGGGGATTATGTCTTGTAAAAATTCAAGAACAACTAAATGGGATACAACCCTTTTTTAGATGTTATATGATTTTTAAACAGCTAAGAAAATTTCAAGTATTCCTTTGTCAATAGTCTTTGCAGACAAACTAATACTGCCTCATTCTAAGTCAGGATTGTATGAAGTCAAAAAGGGCTATCATCTTTTAAGATGTTTTTTTTTTTTTTTTTTTTTTTTTTTTTTTTTTTTGATACAAGATAGAATTTCTACTCTAGCCTAATCTAAGTGTATATGTGTGTGAAACTCCCTCCTGGAGACTTGAACCCCGGCCCTTGCCCCCCACACTGCACAAGCATTTATACTTGTGGAGTGACCACCGCACCAAGGGGGAGCGGTGGTATCATCTTTTAAGATGTTAATTCTTCAGAGGTTGTTGAAAAATTTTAAGGCAAACTGGTTCAGGAATTGGTCTATTCTAATGGCATATCTCTTCCTTTGAAAATATATAGCTCCCAGCGAGGAAAAATTCCGAGTTAGGAATTGGTCTTTTATCATTATTCAATTGATTGATTCTATGGCTATATCCTCTCTCCCATCTAAAAATAAAGCTCCCAGCGAGGATCGAACTCGCGACCTTTCGCTTACGAAGCGAACGCACTACCACTATGCTATGGAAGCAAGACTCCCGCATTTTCTTAATTTCTTGTTATCCCATAATAGCTCAGTACACCTTGCGCCACCAACACAGTCCGCAAAGAGTTGTTTCATGTTATTTTATACTCTTCCGAGTTTTGGGCCGCAACCTATATTGGCCCATAGTCCCATACTATTACTTACCTAGTGAATATATTTTTTAATTGAATTTAATTTTTATTTAATCCCTCAAGATTTTTGCCAATTCATATTTTATTTTTAAATGATATAATATTTATTTCAATATATATATATATATATATATATATTTATAAATATAATATATAGTTCCATATACAAACATAATCATTATTGTAGGGACTCAATTTGGATTGGACCTAGAATATGAATAGGTTTTCAGCCCAACAAGCCCAAACAATAGATTTGTAGAGAATGGGTATTAGAACTGGTACTGTTAGACAGGAAAGGTTCTACTCATCAAGTAATAAAGAGTACTTTAGGTTGATTCAAAGGGAAAAAATTCTTCTCGACATGGTTTTCAATGTGTCTCTCGTTCTCTTTCTTTTTCTGGTTCTGAAAAAATCCTTTTTTCTTATCTCATTCGTTTCTAAGTTATATACACCACCTTCTCCTCCATTTCCATCGTACACATGTAGTTCTTATCTGGGGAGCTCCTTTCTGTCCCATCTAGCACCTATCGGAACGTTCGCTTAGTAGCCATAAAGCTGCTTAGTCACTGTTCAGGTATCACCTCCACATTAATGCGGCCAGAGGGTTAGCTGGAAAGTATTTAATGTGGAGGTGATGGCCTTGGAAGATATTTGCTATCCTCCCCGACTCCTCATTTGGTTTACACCCAACTTCCAGTTCAGATATAATCTTGCGGAGTCTCCGGAATAAATGAAAGTTATATTCACCTCGGACTTTAGTGTCCTCGGACGTGCGTTATGCCGTCATATATAATATCCATTCATTTCTCTTATATTATTTATTTAATAATAATAAAATTTTTAAGCTATTCTCGGATAACCAAGTGTCCTCGGATTGGGCCGTTGGGCCCCGAGCCCACTTCTGATGATTCCTACATTTTTTAACTAACAGGCCCCACAATTATAAATGTCTATTGTCTTTTTTTGTTTTTATAATAAATTAATTATTATGATTATCAAATTTTATATTTTTTTAAAAAAAAAAAACATTGAGAGAATAACATATTTTAAATCTTATAAAAAAAAAAATATTTTCTTCAATGTATTTTTTTTGCAATTTGTATATTTTTTTTCGTTGGTTCTTGCAATTCTAGATTAATATATGAAAATTTTAATTAAGGACCATTAACTATTTAGATTTGGTCTATTTAATGATTAATAATTAGAAAAACAAACTAAAATGCTATATATATATATATATATATATATATATATATATATATATTCATGCGGATTATATGAAATGATCTATCAAGCTTTCTATAGAAAAATTTTAATTTAATTTTTTATGGATAAAGTTTGGCTCCAAACTTTGGAGCTATCTTTTCTAATCTATTAAGTATAAATTTACAAGATTATTTATGTACATTTTTTAAACAAATTATATAATTCATTCAAAAAAATATGTAACTAAAATTACATATTAAGTATAGTCTTTTCAATTGCCCATCATGAGTTGAAACAAGATAGCTCCAAATTAGTTTGGAGCTAAACTTTTTTATTTTCTTTGTTCATGTTATATTTCTTTTATAAAAAAATAAAATAATGTATATATCTATGTTTATGTTTATATTTATTTAATATAAGAGGAAACATTTTGATTTTTTATTGCCTTTCATTTTAAGTATCAAATATAAACCCTAATCTATATATCTGATAATAGGTGAAGCAAAGAGAAACTCAAATTACATTTTTAAATTAGAACTCTAATTTTGTGCCATGTGTCTAAATTCATGTGGGGACCACCAATTTCTTTTTTTTTTTTTTTTCCTTTTTTTGTTGTCCAATATGAATGAATCACTTCTGGATTTATCTTGGAAGAGTAGATAAGGATAGTGATTGGTAACATTTATTCATCTCTCTCAATCTCAATACAATATTTTGAATCTCAATACAATTTTCATCAGTTTGATAACTTTGACGTTTAGGCTTCTACTTCTCCGCACTTGGTTGTCTGCTCAACTCCTTCTAATTAAAGGCCCCATTGATTATTGGTTACACTTTTTATAAACAAGCAAAGCAGGGACAGTGGTAGATTCATCCCAAATGTACTCCACTATGGAAGGAAAACTCAAAGGTCTCTAGATGAATGTACTTTGGGGATCAACTAGCCATCCAAATTTGCCAAGGCCAATTTCTTTTCATTGCAGTTAGTTGTTCTTCAATCAAGATATTTTATTGTAGAGTATTTTTATTGCATTCAACAGCCACGCAATCAAAGTCATGAACATTAAATTTTTCTGAGTTTGTTTGTTTGATGAACATCTTATGTCTTAGAGGTCGTCTGTTGATTAGTGGGATTATTTTATAGCCACACCATTTCTCTCTATCACTGTCATCTGGAATAAAACAAGAAGCCTCATTGATTGTGAAAATATTCACTGTAATAAGTTTTTTTTTTTTTTTTTTTGATCGTTTGCACAATTGTGGCATGCATTTAGTTTTGGAGGAGATGTGAGGGTAATGGTGTGAATACTTCAACGAAGAGCACCAAACAACAACGGAAGCCACACCTATTTCCATATCCAATGCAATTATCAAGTTTCTTCAGGTAAAATCTATTTCAAGTTCATGCTTTTTTTTTTTTTTTTTTTTAATTATATTGAAATTATATTTTACATTGATTTTTCTATTTTGTTAGTTTTGGGGATTTTAATATTTTTGCTCCACAATTGCTACATTTGGTTTAAACTTGTGTCCACAGTCCACATACATGGAAACTAACAAGGGGTAGGATATCAATTTGCATCTAGATGTAGGACTTTTTACAAAAATATGTCTGAGTTCACATCTATCAAATGTTTATTATTAATCTTCCTCATACATGCCGCATTTCAGAACTTGGTGTTTCAAGGTTAGTAACATGTACAATAAAGACGTGGATGTGTTCTCTAGATATATATATTCCCACCATCTGCTACTCTCCCAAGTTGGTGATGCATTTAGACTTGATATGTGATATTTTCATTTAACTTTATCTTTTACTCATGCTATGATAAATTTGAGTAGTTAAATAATGTGGCTCTTCAATTTATCACTAAAACGTAGTTTTTGTGTGAGAAGCCACCTACATGCATACATGGAATGAATCTCATAGTGGTGGCTCCTCTTTTTTAACACGTGTTTAACCAAATCAAAATGACAATAACATGTTTCAACATGCAAGTTGGTATCGATATTTCTATTTTCAAATTATTTATTCAATATGCCCTTGCTGCAGTAGTAGCCCTTGGAAATTTGGTTGAAGTTATAACAGGGTATTAACAACACCAATTTTTTTTTTTTTTTTGAGAAACAAGGACAACACCAATTTCAATATGAAATTAGAGTCTAATTTTCTTCCATCTGTCTAAATTTAAGTGGGATGAGTCGTAATTACACTCACTTTCATTTAAAAAAATGTTGTGCTCCTTTTTTTTTTTGGCTGAATAAAACATTCTGCTTTTCCACAATAATCACACTCGCGTATTTTCAGGTTCACCTCCCCTTCTACAATAATCAAAACCCAAAATCCTTCCTCTCCTTCAATATACAGTTCCCCTCTTCTTCAATGAATGCTATGGAATTTCAAAAGAATCTCTCGGTATCAATGGTTACTTTTATTTGAGTTTTCCTGTTGGATAGGTTTAGATTTGATTTGTTTTTGTTTCAGGTTTTTAAAACACAGAATGATTGAGATTTGAGGGGGATACAGAGATAGTGTTCGTGAATGTCGCTGCCACCCTTTTTAGATTTAGGTATGATTCTTTTTTTTAATAACATTTAGGTATGAAATTTGATTTTTAAAAAAAAAAATTCTTTGATAGGATAGAATTTTTTTTTTCCTTTTTCTTTTTTATAACTTACAGAAATTACAAAAAAAAAAAAAATTGATTTTAGTTTTTTCTTTTCATCTTGGTTTTGATTCCTTTTTGTTCTAGGTTTTTGGGTTCTCCATGAAAATGTTTGGTTTCTCAATTTTTCGATTTTTTTTTTTTCGTATTTTGGATTACAAAAATCACTAAGCCTTTCCCTGTTTTCTAATATCTGCATTCATAGTGTTTTTTTTTTTTTTTTCCTTTTTGTCTTCTGTTTGGGTGTTGAGACAGTGTGTGAAAATTAAAAGTTTCAAGTTTTTAGATATGGTTTTTGATTGATTGTGATGGGGTTTTCGTTTATTAGGATATAAATAT
This sequence comes from Quercus variabilis, assembly GCA_030445155.1. NCBI lineage: Eukaryota > Viridiplantae > Streptophyta > Magnoliopsida > Fagales > Fagaceae > Quercus > Quercus variabilis. Next base: position 37,459,932 of record CP129456.1, read on the forward strand.
GGCCCTGTGATGGGGTTTTCGTTTATTAGGTTTTGAGAAAATGAGGGGTAGAAAATAAATTTTAATTTAGGAATCTTAGACTTCATTTTAATTAATTGAGAGGGGAATAAAAAATTTTGGTTTTTTTTTGCGATAAAGTTTTGGTACCTCCTTGATATGGTTCTCTAGCTTATTTCCTGTTTGGATTATTCATAATATATGATTTTCTTGATATGAATATGTTTCTGATGGATTTGTTGAAAAATTGGCTTTATGCAGAGAGTTTGGCTGCATAAAAGAACGGGTGGTGTTTGTTTGTCCATTGCTTCAAAAGGGTTAGCAATCACCGGGACAGGTGATTGAAGATATTGGAATCATATCCCAACTGAAGAATCAAGGTGAGATTCATTCAATTTTTTAACCTCTTTTTTTAGTTTTTATGTATTGATTTTTCAATGGAAATGGGAGAAAAATTGTATTTTTCTTCCCATGTATGTTTTAGATGGACGATCGAAACTCTAGCCAACTATGGAATTCCCTGTTTAAGTAGGCTTTTTTTTTTTTGGTGATCTTTTCTATCAATTATGATTGAAATTTTAAAATTTATTGTGTGATGCTATCATAATTGCAAGTGGTTTCATAAATCATAATAACTTTATTAGCAAGTTTTTTTAAATAATAAATACGGGTCATTTGAAGGATGTGGTCATTTCAAAGATGTCCAATACCATTGAGTTTGTTTGGAAGTTCTTAATGTTTAAGGCAATTCTTATTGGTAATAAAATGACCATCATATTATTGAACTTGAAGTTATGTTGTCTTTGAGTTGGACTAATACATTTGATCATTTAAAAACTAATTGCTATGAGAAGAATCATGACAAGCTTGAAAATCCTCCCCTCAAACTTTCCATTTTCCCTTTTCTTACATTGTTGCTGTGCTGATCAAAAAGTAGGCATTTGTAGTCTCTCAATTGCTACTATAAGTGTGAGGAAAATTATTAAAATATAACAAGATGCTAACTTTTGTTTTTTGCTACAATGACATTATACCAACTCATTTGGATATATTTGCACTATTTTCTAAATGATTTCCACTGTAATAAATTGTTATTATTTGTTTCCCCTTATTTCTAAGTAAGTTATGATGTAAAAGTAAGTCAAGTTTTAATTGCTTTGAAGATATTGCATTTTTGCATGCAAAATAGAGAAGCATTCTAGAGAATTCCCTTCATTCAAACTCATTTGAATGCAATGGAAGTAATAAAAGTGATGGTTGCTCATTTCATATGTTTCTCCAAATGGTCTATTGGAGAATGGAAGTACATACGTGATTTGAAAACTGAATTAAGGTACAAGCCATATCATATAAGGTTTGTTGGCTTGCTCAATTGAAATTGTGCTTAATTATCATCTCCTCTTACCCTCCTCCTTTCATCTACTCTATCTTACCCCACCACTCATTCTTATCAACAACTTCCATCTGCATATAAATATCATTTTCAAACCACAAAAATGGAACAAGTAATATATATATATATACACTGCTAAGTTTTGTCAATGAAATTTTCTGGTTAAGGGTCCGTTTGGATACAGCTGAAAACTGAAAACTAAAAAACACTGTAACAAATAATTTTTAAATGTGTAAATAGTATCGTGAGACTCATTTTTAATGAAAAAGTTGTGAAAAAGTGAAATTTGTGAGTCCATAAACAGTGCATGGTGTGCACTGTTCACGATAAAAGTCAAATATTGCAACTATTGTTCATGAACAGTAACCGCAACAGTGAATGAACAGTAAAAAATTTGGCCTAAAAGGCGTGGAAAAAAAAAAAAAAAAAGCTGAAATGCAAACACGCGTTTCAGCTGTTTTATTTCAATCCAAACGAGTACTAATAATATGAATTTAAACTTAACTGAACTTTTTAAACATGAATAAACTTGTGATTAATTATATATCCATTCTCATGCGGTAGCACGGGTTACATACTAATATTTTTATAAAAGGAAAAGTCATCTTGATTTCCCTTTCTAGTGTAATCTATTGGACTCAATTATTTAGTGTCTCCATTTTTCAAATAAATTGTATTTTTACCCAAAACAGACAGGGTATAGATATGAACTGCAAGTTGATCAAGGATCACTTTTGCATTGCCAGTTGCAAGTGGTGTTGCGTTTTCATTTAACAAAATCCTCATACTTTAAAGCCTTCTTGTTCAAGTTTTCTCTACCCTCCAAGTCTGCGGACAGAAATACAGGGGCGGCGCTGCGTTGTAGTCAGGGGGTTCAAATGAACCCCCTGACCCCAAAAAAAAAAAAAAAAAAATGATATATAATATTTTTTTTAAAAAAAAATTATATTTAATATTTAAAAAAAAATTGTTTTAAACCCCCTATTATAAACACTTGCACACCCTGAAAGCCTAATCGAATTCAGCTTTAAACTCCAAGAAAGAAACAAAAATAAAAATAAATAAACAAGTCCAACTAAAAATTTTTGGTTTTTAATCTCAAAAAAAAAAAGAAAAAAAAAGCCCATAAATCAAACTTTAAAAAATCATAAATAAAAAAAAGGGCCAAACCAAACCTAGGAGGGAAAAATGTAGTCCTCTCCCACTATCCCTCTTCACTCTCCAAACCCAAAGAAAAAAGGTAGCCACTTCACCCACAAACAGTCCACCACCATCTTACTCAGATCTGCGCCGCATTGCCAACACTTGGACTGTCTCTGATCTGCCACTGGCCCACTGCAGCTGCTTGATTTGGTATTTTCATCTCTCTTTCATTCATTGTGAGAGTGTGTGTTTATAGTGTTTTGATAGACTTCTTTCACTGAATCACGGTGTGTGTGTGTGTGTGTGTGTGTGTGTGTGTGGGGTTATAGTGTTTTGATACTTATCTTTGAGTTTTGAGTCTTTAACTAGTTGACCATCTCCTTCTATGCGTCTGCACTATTAAGTTTTTGTAGTGTTTGATATAAAGTATTGAGTTATGAATTTTGTCTTTTGCTTTTTTGAGTCTTTGACCAAAGTGTGTGGGAGTGGTTGTTGCTACGTGGGTGGGTCAATACCTTAAATGAAGAGTTGTAAAGAAAATTTAAAATAATTTATCAAAATATCTTGGAAATTCATAAAAAATTGGTAAAGAGTAAAAAAAAAAAAAAAAAAAACTAATAAATTAAAGTTCACTTACAACAATAATTAATATGTTAATGTATTAGAAAAAAATATGTGAAATGAAATTATAGTATTTTTTTTAGTAGATTTTGTACATTTTATATTACTTATTGACCCCTCTCAACAAAAATTCTGGAGCCGCCACTGCAGAAATAGAACCCGGTTTTCCTCTCTACGCCCACAGCAAAGCTAGCCCTGGAAGAGCGGAATCACTTTTTCTTTTCCACTTCGTGATACCTGTGAATCTAAAACCTTTTTTTTAATAATCATCCTTCTGATCATGATAAGTACATCTCTCTCTGTCACGTGCATGGTTGGTCACGTTTCTCGTGAATTTGGAGCTTTTTAGATCAATCTGCTTCTGCTGTTTAACGACATAGCCATTAATTTGTTAATTTGTTGTCTTTGCCTGAATGGATTGGAGAAGCTTTCAGCCATTTTCTATAATTTTTTCCTGTCTTTCGCTTTTCAGCAAAAGAAGAGAAGCTAGCTCAAGTAAGGACTAGACATGCATGTATGGACCTTCATGTAAATGGACCAAGTTTTTAGTATCTGCACCTTTACCCGCATTCATGAAAGTTACTCCATCAAAATATTGTTTTTGACACTGAGCTAAGGCTACATTTTTTTAATTTATTTTATTTCAAAACACACCATATTTTGAACTAAAACCATAATTTTAAATTACAATTTTAAATTTGAAAAACGTGACTTCAAGTCACAATTTTGGTTAAAAAATTGAGTGTATGTGAAACTATGTGTGTAACAAGTATTACTGATTAAAAAAAAAAAAACCCTCACATGTTACATAGTTGTGTATTGGCTTAATAATAATAGATAAAAGAAAACAGTAAAATTAGAGGCATTATTTTTTTGATGTCTCATCAAGAAAAATCTAGGTTATTCAGGATTCTCTATCTCTCTCTCTCTCTCTCTCTCCCCCACATTCATTAATTGCTGGGGAAAATTCGTTTATAGTCCACATACATCTGATCCTAGATACAGCAGACAATATAAATCAGAAGATGGGTACACTGCTCCCCACAAGAGAAACCTCGAAAATTTCTGAACTTATTCCACATTCACTCTTCCTCTTGCATTCTTCAAGAGACAACACTAGCTTTTCCAATAGTCTTCATATTGCGTTAATTTCACCATTTGCTAAGTCCTACACCTCATGGCGCCAAACAGAGAAAACCCCATTGGTTTCTACTCTAATAGGCCATCAAGCCTTTCAATGGAAAGTCTCCGAAGAACAATATCAGATATCTCATTCGAGCTAAGCAAAGAAGACATCGACATTGTCGACGTCTTTGAAAAACACGACCTCCCACCAATATCCGAGGTTGAAGAGGCCAAGTGCGAGTGCTGTGACATGTCCGAAGAGTGCACCCGTGAGTACATCAATGGCGTGCGTGAAAAGTTTTCAGGGAAGTTAATTTGTGGGCTGTGTGCTGAGGCTGTGAGTGAAGAGATGGAGAAGAATGGAGGGAAAAGAGAAGAGGCTTTGAATGAACACATAAGTGCTTGTGTAAGGTTCAATAGAATTGATAGGACTCATCCTGTTTTGTACCAAGCTGAGGCCTTCAAAGAGATTTTGAAGAAAAGTTCAAGAACTAGGGCTAAGTCTGTGAGTCCTACTGCAGACAAAGGAGGTCAAAAGAAGAGTAGGATTGCAAGCAGTTCGAGTTGTATTCCAGCAATCACCCGGGACATTGTTGACCGTACGGTGCTTAATAAATGAGCCAATAATTCGTGTGCCTCTTTGGTCTGTCATATACCCAACTTTGCTATGTGCAATATCAAAGTACGTACAACAGTATTTTGTTAACGTATGACATGATAAACACCTCTTTTAACATGCATGATTTCATGGAATTTCCTTTAAATAAGTAAGAGTCCGTTTGGCTAGAGATTTCTAGTGTTATTGTTTAAGTGTTATAAAAATATGTATTTGATTAAAAAGTATTGCAGAAATACGTGTTTCAGTGTTTAAATACTAAAAACAGTTGTTTAAACACTGATACTAAATGTCACCTAAACTTCTTCATCCCTTAGCTGTGGTTACCTTGCCGGTGTAGCTTTCATTTTCCGTATACCAAATTATAGTAAATTTCTACTCCTTACATTGTATACAAAACCTTGTTGCTAGACGATGTGAAGAGAATGACTGTTATATAGTGAGGGCTCTAGTTTGTAAGCATATCTTTGTAATAAGAACGAGGGTATCTGAGCTTATTTGAAGTCTACCATTTGATTGTATTTTAACATCAGCTGCCAGAATAAAAATTGTGCACAATGTTCATTTTAACCAAAAAAAATTCTAGATTCTTTCTATTCCAAGTAAATTTTAGTTCATATTTGAAAACTATCCAATATGTTCCTCAAGTTGTTTCTATGTCGATATAATGAACATTAGTTTCTTTCTTTATTCTCTTTTTCAACGACCTTAGCAGCGTTTCATTGGGGATAGCCCAGGGATGGACTACAAGGACAGGATGGGTCAAGCATAAGTTATTTTTGTTTTGTGTTTTTAAACAAATCAGGAGAACTTGAACCGAAATTCTTTTTCTTGTTAGGAGAATCAAACAATGTGTTTAAACCAAAAAGCTTAATTGTCCATTTATTTATACATTTAGTTATTAATGAAGTTTGTTATAGCTAGGTATCTTTGGTGACAAAATTCATGAATGAGTACAACACCGTGATATATTTTTGGAACGTATCTCTAAGTTTATCAGTATAGTGGGCTTCAAGGATGAAGCCCAGATCTATGACACCCTATAATTGAAAGAAAATAATAATAATATGAGGAGGGATCAGTATGGAGAAAATTGAAAAATAACATTAATTGTGCTACAAGCTCTTGATGTTTTGCTTATTTGTTTGTTTTAGGGACGGACTTTGAACTTTGAGTTAAGGGGCAGTTTTACTATTGGTTGTATATGACAATTTTAACCCCTAATTCTGCAACTTAACTATAGAGATTTTTTTTTTTTTTTTTTTTAAGTAAGAACAAAATTATTTTTGTTTATAATTTTTTTAAAGGACAGGGTTACTTATTTTGGATAAAATTAGTTAATTGAGTTTAATTTTGTTTTTAGTTTTACTGGTAATTTTTGTTGTTGAGCTTTTTTTTTTTTTTTTGGGTTTGTATATTTTGTTTTAGATTTTAGATCTATAAATTTTTTTATGGTCACTAAAATGAGGAAAATGCTAGAGTTACAAGTTTTTTTTTTTATTTATTTTATTTTATAAATTACTGATGTGATAAATGGTTACTGGTAAGTAAAAAAATGATGCGAGTGGTTTGCCCATATGTGAACCAATAAGAATTTTCTACCAATATAGTTTGTAAAAATGTTATAAAAAAATTTGTGAGTATAACATTACTCTTAAAAGAATTAATAATATTGTTAAACTGTAACTTTATAAAACAAAATTGCTAAAATTAATACACACACACACATATATATATATATATATATTTTTTTTTTTTTAACTTTAGGGTGCGGTATAGTAAGAGTTAATCTATTGTGTAGCTCGTTATAGTTTTGAGGTTAAGTGCCATGCATAATTGCTAGCACTATCTTTGAGCCTTTCTAGATATGTTGGTTGCTATAGGCCTTAGCATGCTCTCCTATCTTTTGTGATAACCATAGTACTACTTATATTGTCCATAATGACGTAAACATTAGAAATTTAGCATACCACACATATCAAGATTGATGAATTATCATTTTTTGTGTAATCATAGTGATATTAGTTAACGCTCCGTCTCTACTAATCTCTATCCTGTTACTTTTACTAATTAATCAACTGACTATCATATATACTAAGTCTCATCCTCCAATTTGTTTTTGTACTTTCGTTGCTAAACTCAAGTTGGTCTCTAGCTAGCTAGGGTACCGTGAGTTTGAGGAGGCATATTAAAATTAATGTCACTAGAATATTCTAAAATATCATAATCTACCATGCTTAAATTAATTAGCTTGATTGACAAGCCTTAATTCTGTATCTCTATTTATTTATTTATTTTTATTTTTTGGTATTACTCGATTATACTTTCCTAATATGTTTTAATTTAACTTGTGATAATAAACTCTTTTAAGGATTTCATTGAAATACATATACATATAAAAAATTAAAAATATAGAATTCTTTTCTGCTTTCTTTCTCTCCTAACAAGCTCATTCTTTAATTCGACATTCCTAGTATTTTTTTTTTTTTTTTTGGTTGAATTTACTTTAATTTGTCTATTTTTCTTGAAATATAATTAGTTAAAAGTACTTTTTTTTAAGCTGTACGTAAAATAAACTATGTTTCAAGCCCAAGAAAATGGAGAAGTCTGGCCATATGTTTTAAGAAATGCCTTCTATTTTTTTCTTTTTCTTTTCCAAGAGTTTCCTAGCTTAACTAATTAGCCCTTTTGGTGTTTCCGACGGAAATATTTAGGATTCAAATCTCACTCTCCCCAACTATTCATCTATCCAAAAAAAAAAAAAATTATTTCTTTTTAATATGAGCGTGAAGAAAATGCTCGTTGCCTTGTTCAAGCGTGAAAAGGGTATACTTGAAATTGAGATTGGATTATGGGTAAGAAGAAACTAGGCTTCACCCAGAAGGAAAGTGGGCTACCCTTGGGCTGGGCAAGTTTTATATCAAAACCTCATCCAATACATCACCATGGCCTATATATATGTATATGTAACTTTATAAAAGTAGACCTTAGTCTCTACATTTATTTTGACTGCAATAATTGTTAATGGTCCACAATTCCCAAATCCCAAAATCTTTAAGCACCTAAACCAAAGCTAGGCCCTTAGTTGGTGCAAAATCTCACATCGCACGTGAGTTGCACACGTGCAACACCCCTTACTTTAGGGCTTTAAAGATTAGAAAATATGGACCACCTTTCTTATAAATGGACCACCTTTCTTCAAATCGCATGTGAATTTCCAAGTTATTTGGTTGGATACCTGTCCCCCAATTCAACTAGGGGCCCAAGATGACAATGACAATTAATAATCCGGGCTGATCTGTAGAGCCCTGTGACTCAGCCTCAGCTCACTTACAGTTTAAAAAAAAAAAAAAATTTAGAAATGACAGTATCTATACCTCTTTGATTATCTGATATATCTTCTTAAACACATTCAGCTTTTTTATTTTTTATTTTTTTTACAAGTGATCACTCACTCACAACTTGTATAGGAGGAAAAATTCTATAATCTTTGTAATAGAATATGATGGATTAAAATTAATTTTTAAGAAATATCTCATTAATTCTCCCATTTGCAAGTTTAGTGGTAAAGAATTAGGGAATTAGAATGTAATGCTCATTCTGTTCCATTATTTCATAAACATTTCTCAAAAGTAAGATAAACACTCATTCAACCATTCTTTTAATGAAATATAAAAGTCAAATATCAAATTTATCTCCATTATCATAGAAAACATATTAAATGTAAACAACATACTCCCTCCATCCTAATTTGTTTATTTTGTTTGAAAAATCAAACTTTTTAAAGGAACATTATTTATTATCTTGTCAGCCTTATAAAAATGTATAAATTTACAAAACTACCCTTAAATAAATTTATTAGCTTTTTTTTTTTTTTTTTAAAAGAGTTATTCTTAATGAGGCAACTAAAAATGTACCCCAATTAGATTGATTTAATATATATATATATATATGTTCTTTTCAAATAATTTTGAAAATAAAATAGGGGTATAATAGGAACATTAGTAAATTAATTAATTTTATTTTTAGAAACAGAACAATACTTTAGAATATCTTAAAATGAAATGGAGGATAAACAAACTGGTATATACGGAGGGAGTATATAATAGCAAATTTTATATTTCTTCCTTTCTCCCACCATCTTTTATAAACTCCCACATACACCATTACTAATTAATTAATATACTGTACAACTACAGTAAAATGTTCCATATGGAATCATTCGAAGTGTTTAAATTAATGCAAGTCTTTTTCAACATCATTTTCTCTAAAATTGTAGTATATATTTGTCTGTTTTTTTTTTTTTTCTTCTCATACTTTTGGATTTCTTACCGACTTAATTTAATTAATGACCCAGTGAGAACAGCCTTTGATGGGTTTCATGTGCAAACCGAAGAGATTGACTATATTTTGGTACCTTTAGAAGAGTTTGGAGAATATGAATCCTCACAATCTGTAACACCAATTAATGCCATGTGATGCTCAAATTTAGCTCATGAATCCATGATCCAATAACCCATGTTAGTTGCAATCTTAGTGGACCCTTGCGCCCGACATTTATAGATCATAGTGCATATTGGAATTTTATTCTTTTTCAAAAGTAGGGGAAAACCAAAAAAATACAAAGCAATTGCTTACCATCTTTCCTATTAATGGCCCTTAATTAATCAAAGAATTATTAAAGTTTTGGCTAAGTGAATGAACTGGACCACTAACTAAGAACATTAAGCCCTACGAATTTCAAAAGAGAAAGAGAGAGATCCTTATTTAAGGGAAATGGTCGGGTCAACGTCATGCATACCTCAATTTATTAAGGGGTTTAAAAGGTATCTAATTAAAAATTTAAATACAAAGATTATATATAAAAGGTACAGAATGAAAAGTGCTACATTAATTAGTATATGTACATATGAAAGCACTAAACCTAATTCTGCTCTTTACAGCATATTGGCATCCATTAACTTTTCAATATTATCAAGAAAGGATATGAACTGAATCATCAGTTGATCATGCTACATATATTTATGTCAAAAAGCCCCAAAACGTGAACAATAATTGATCATAATATACTAAAATGGATTCTAGCTAGAATACAAATCTACTTACATGCGCAGAAGCAGTGGATGACAGAAGGTAATTAGACAAGTTGCTGATGAGTTTACCTTGCCATTTAACTGTTGGAAGAGCATAAACAATGATGTCTGATAAAGTATAGATTTGTCTATATTAATACTTTGATATTAGAGGGTGTTCAAGTAATATTTTGATATCTAGATGATAACTGGTGGGAGATAGTGATACTGCTTAAAATTCTTTTAATTTTTCCTTTTCTTCTCTTCAGAAAATGTTGAAGAAAGACAAATTATTCAAAGAGCTGGGTTACTTTGAATAATTTAGGCCCATGCTGGAAATTGTGTTAGGTTTTTTTTTTTTTTTTTTTCCCTAAGAGATTAGGTTGCTCAAAGCCAGCTAAACAAATCAAAACACTACTGGTAGAATCTGGCTATGGCAAATTATAAAATGAGTGATTATTGCATAGAAAATAATAATATCCACTAGTGTTCGGTTCATTTTGATTGAGACTCCATTTATTTCAGCATAATTTTTTCAGTTGAAAATTGTTTGCTTTTCGTGTTTAGCTCATAAAAAAAAAAAAAAAAAAAAAATTCCTATATTAATGGTTATTAAGGCTGTGTTTGTTTTGGGTGAAAAACATTTCCGGAAATGCTTTTCTGAATTTACGGGCGTTTGGTTGCACCTGAAAAATCGATTTTCCGGAAATTGATTTCCGTTGACTATCGGTCAGAGGTGAAAATGGATTTAGTTCCTATTTTCACTTCAAATCCTATTTTCCGGAAAACCCAAAAACAAAGAGCACGAAGAGGGAGAGGGAGGAAGAAACAGAGAGCACGAAGAGGGAGAGGGAGCAAGAAAGAGAGAGCCTAGCGCCGGAGTCGATCCAAGCCCAGCGCCCATCGCCAGCGGCCACGAACCCACGAACCGCCGATCCAAGCCGAGAGACTATCGCCGGCGACCACGAACCCAGTCCCCATAGCCTCACTGCAATGAGCAGATCCAGTTCCGGAAAATCGATCGCACCACGCCGTCGATCGTCGTTCGTCGAACTCCTTCGAACCCAGCGCTCTTTGCACCAGCAAGTTGCACCGCGCCGCGCCGTCGATCGTTGTCTTCCTCGATCTCTCCGTTTTTTTTTTTTTTTTTTTTTTTTTTTTTTTTTTTTTTTTTAAGTTTGATTGTTGTTTTTTTTTTTTTTTTGATGAACTGATTGTTGTTGCTGTGGTTGTTGTGTTGTGGTTGTTGTGTTGTTGTTGCCGAAATTTGGTGTTGTTGTTGTTGTTGTTGTGTTGTTGCTCGAATTTGTTGCCGGAATTTATTGTTGTTGTTGTTGTTGTCGTCGTTGTGTTGTGTTTTTATTGCCGGAATTTGTTGTTGAATTGGTTGTAATGTTGAAATTTTTTGTAATAAAATTTGTTTGGATGCTGAGAAAATGTGAAAATTTTTTCGGAAAATAGCATTTTTAGAATACATCCAAACACATGAAAATATTTTCCACAACAATTTTCATAATTCAACCAAACACTTAAAAATATTTTCCTTTTCCGGAAAATAACATTTCCGGAAAATATGTATTTTCTAGAAAACTTTTTACACGAAACAAACACAGCCTAATAATAACTTTAGTTCACCACTTTAAAATCTTAATACAGAACAACTAAAATCAACCTAAAAAAATATACACAATCAAAATAAAAATTATTGATAATTACACTAATAAACATAATCAAAATAAGAGTTAAAAAAACCTAAAAGAATTAATAAAAACTATCAACTAAACTTAATCAAAAAGAAAAACCTACTATCAACTTATTTTTAAAGTTTTTGTTTTGGATAAATAAAGAAATTCTTTTAGAGTTTAAAGGGGAAAAAGGGACCTAATCCATCCATATACCTAATTACACATCCACATGCCTAATAAAAAACATTTGAAACCTCAAAATGAACAATTGAAGTTGTTTTTTTCCGAATTTTAAAAGTTTGTGGGCGATTCTTAGAGTTCGAGGTATATTGTGATCACTTTAGAAGTTTTTTCTTTTGGGGAGGGGAGGGGGGGGGGGGTTGGTTTATACTTTTGGAGCTTTTGAAAATATTCTGGTTGTTTTTTTGGGGGGTATTTTGGAAGTTTTGAGAGTGCTTTGGTTATTTTTGTCACAGTGAAGGTTTTAAATGGGTATTTTGGTCTTTTTGAAGGTTTTAAAGGTACTTAGGTCATTTTGGAGATTCTGAGGGTTTTTTTTGGTGATTTTGAAAAATCTAAAGATATCTCTATCATATTGTAGATTTTCGTGTTAGTATGAAACTTTTTGAGGCATTTTGATAGTTTTGAGGGTAATTTTGACATTTTGAACATTCCAAATTATTTGTTGTTTTGTATGTTTCATCGAATTTGATTTTTAAGGAGAGAATGGGAAGAGGGGAAGCGGGGGGTTGGGTTTGCAAGAGAGAGGGGGAGTTTTATTCTCTTTACTCAGTTTTAGAATTTCTGCTAGTCAACATAAAATGATTTCGGTTTGGCCAAGTTTTCTAGTCACCTCAAAAGTTCTTTATGTTTTCTGTTTGACCAAGTTTTCTAGTCACCTCAAAAGTTTGAAATTGAGGAAAACATCAAAATAAAAGGAATCTAAATTATTAATAGGGAATTGAAATATGCTAGATTTTTCAAGTTTGATTTGCTATAATTTAGCCTTTAAAATTGATTTGTTGGCCATTTTTCAGCTTATGTTGTTGGTGCTTGGGAAAACAAGATCTTGATGAGGCCCATTCAATTAATTTGTCGGAGTAAAAACCTAATCAAATTAAAAAATTCACACAAAGAGCAATAGCAAAAATTATAATATTAATATCTACAGTAAAATATGCCAAATGTAATTCGTCATTCTTTTCCACAAAAATATTCCCACTGTCAAAAATTGCAAAACTCCTTCCTCCCAAGTGAGTGTCAATTAAATTGGTCATGGGTAAAGTAGATTGGGTACAATTTTTTTTTTTTTTTTTTTTTTTTGGGGGGGGGGGTGTGTGGGGGGGGAGTAAAAATTGGGTAAAACTTCAGCCTCCACTATCATTGAAGTCTGAGCCAAAATATTTTGGGACTAATATCTTGGTCTTAAATTGTTGACTTTTTAGGGAAAACTTTTGGAGGAAAGTAACTCCAACCTATTGTATAACTATTCAAAATATTATTGATGGTACTCTTGTCATTTGACTTAGTTAATAGTCTCGTCAAATATATTTAATAATTAAATAATTTCTATGATTTAACACACATTTGTAGTTTTTGAACCTTTAGATAATGGATTTAATCCGATCTAGATGAAAATTTTGTCTTTTTATTTTTATTTAATTTTGGTGGGAATAGAGAAGTCTCTAAAAACCAGTTGCCTAACCCCACCGAATCTCTCTATATATAGTGCTACCCGCCTAAGTAATTGCCTAACTTGATTTACAAATTCCAAATGGTTTCTTAATTTTATTTGGTCTAGAATGTAGTGGCCACTTCCTTAGTTCCTTTTTGGTTATTGAGAACCATATATATATAATACCAAAAGGTAGTGTTCCATGGAAAATTAAAAAACAATTATGGACAAGTGAATACTGACTGACTCTTTCTAAATTAATAGTAAATACTACCAAAAGGTTTCTTTGTTTCTTTTTCATTCCTTTTTCTACTTTGTATAAATTACAGTTGCATTGGTTATTGTTTCACCTACCAAACACACTACTGATCAATTGATATATATAAAATATACCAAAAGGTGAAGTAGAGATTTTAAAATGGCCTAAAAGAGGAAGTGGGGAAAGGCTGTGCGTGTGAGAGAGGGTCAGTGTTGTGGACTGTTGGGAGTGTAAAACCCTAGAAAATGGAGATAAGAACAGCATGCCGGGTCTGACAAAGACCATACACTGTATATTCCTTCGAGAAAGAGACTTTGGGTCCCAAAAGAGAAAGAATTTGCGCACGAGCATCGGTGTATGTAATGTAAAGACCACCCACTTTTTCTTTTCATTCCTCGGCATCTCTCTCTCTCTCTCTCTCTCTCTCTCTCTCATTGCTTTATAATCCCACTGTTCTTCTCAATTCTCTTTGCCTCTGTTGTAGCTCCTTCTATGTGCTTGTACGCACTCTCTTTAATTATATGTCTAAAAGTTTTATTTATTTATTTATTTTTTCTCTTCCTTTCTCTCTCTACTGCTAATGAGAATCCAAGATAATAATATAAAGAGTTCAAACAAAAGGAGCTCAAGAATATTATTGCTTTTACATGCAGGGAAGCTCATCTCTTTCTCTATCAATTTATCCTCACCTTTTCTATGAATTTACATTCAGAGACCAATTTCAAATTTCTCTGGTCTAGTATGGATAGAGTTTACAAAAGAGAGTACGAAGAATAATCTGACTTACTGTATATGTTATAATTATGTCTGACAAATATAATAAACAACTAATGTCAACACATTAGTAGATTCTTTAATGATTACAGAAAATCCAACTAAGCCTGAAAATAGAAGCTGTAGAAGAAAAAAAAAAAAAAAGAAAAGAAGATGATGTCCTATTGATTGCCAAAAAAAAAAAAAAAAAAAAAAAAAAACAAGAGAGGTCAGTTATGTGTCATACTTACCTGTCTGAAGAAGTTAGGGAGAAGAAAAGGATATTGTGTGCCCTCACAAGAGAAGGTTAATAATTAAGGTCGATTTAAACCCAAACCAATTATAATTTCAAGGGAGAGAGGTTCAAGCTTAATTAGTTTGTTGAAGCTATATAAGCTTGAATTTAGTTTATTTAGGCTATGTTTAATGTTCTAACGAATCTGCCTTAGATATATTTTTTTACTAGGAAAATGCTCAAGTTTTTATTAATACCATAAAAAGCTTACACGTGAACATAATTGGAAATATTTCACAGCATATTGTTAGGCTTTGTGGAACTTAATTGTGTTTGATCCGGATAACGACCCAATCTGACCCGAAATAATGTTGCGTGGTTTTTTAATGAGAGATTTTCTAAAACTTAGTCTATGAAGCGGAGGTTTGGGCCAATAGGCCCAAGCTACCCCCGGAAAATATTTTTGGCCTATTTTGTAGCCCATTGTGAATCCTGTGCGTAAGATGTAAAAAAACCTTTTTTTGGTGATTACTTTACTGACGTACTTTGTATTTTTCCTTGATAATAGTGAAATCCTTGCAACTCCATGGACGTAGACAAATTGCCGAATCACGTAAATACTGTCTTGTGCGTGTATTATTCTTTTTAGCGTGTGTTTTTTCTCTATTTTGTTTCTCACAGGTTTGAGAATTTCGTATTAATTCTCTACACATGTTAAATAAAATTGTAGTAATTTTAACATCGCTATTTTGACTAACTAATATCAATAGCATGCATGGTCTCCATTGCCACGTCATTGTTCTAACTCTTTCTTTATCACTAGAGCTATGGTCAATAAGATTTATAAGTTCATAAATTGAGAATCATTCTGCCTAATTAACTAATATAACTTATCGTATAGTTTAGTTATAAATTTTTAGTATAGATTTATTAAGAGGTAAAATATAAAAAATAAATTGTGATGTTTACTTTATATAGGAAAAATAATTTAATTAAGTAATTCATCAATAACTTGAGTTTGTTTGACCAAAAAAAATCAAATTTGAACATGTAGTTTATCTTAATAATTGGCTTGAACTCGATTCATGTTAGAAAAAAATATATGAAATTTTAGTACTCCTAACTACCATGATTGTTGCCACTATCACCTATGTAGTGTCTCTCCAAAGTGCATGCTATAGCTATTTACTATCACCACTAGGTAACTGATAAATTACCTCCTAAACTGTCTAAAAATGGAGTTTTGCTTTTGCCAAACATAAATTCTTATTCATAATGTTGTGCATACCAATATTTATCTTCATAATTGGGTCGGAGAGATTGGAAAACCTTTTTCAGAAAAGTGACCAAACCATGAAGTCTTTCATATATGTAAATAAGTACAACATCAATGATCAAAGGCATACACAACCACATGCCCACAAAACTTTCAAACTTTTCAACGGTTACAGAAAATCCCTTTGAGACTATAGCCAGTCAGTCAGTCAAAAGAGCAATTCAGTGAGTAAACCGACAAAATCAGAGCCTTTTTTCCAGCATCTGTCCCTGTTTCCCTTTCAACCATTCGTGTTCAAACATCATTCTAAAGGAAGTCAAGGTGCACTTTCGTAATTATCCCCCAATCCCAAGCCCATTTCCACAGCTTTAACCCTCATTCTATTTAAGCACTCATATCTCCCACTCTCTCTCACCCTAGTCTCCTTCAATAGTTCAAAACTTGTCCTCCTAATTTCTTCTCTTTCAATCCAGGTTTCTTAGTTACAAATCTTCAGTCTTTGATCTTACAGATCATACCAATTTATGAGATTTTAGGTACGTAATGGGTTATTTTACCTAAGCCTCTTAATTTCTTTATGTTGCACAAATATTCTGTCCAAAAGATTTTACATCATGCATGTTCTTCTGGTTCCCTTTTCTTGAATAGTGTTAAGTAAAACTTTTTTAAGGATGAAGATTATGGATAATATTCTTGTATTAATGCATGTAACATGTAAACTTATTATTATGCTCTTTGTTGCTTTGTACAGATTCTAGAGTGCTTGGTTGATTCTAATCTCATGCAAATGTGGTAAGTTCTTTATTTTCCAGATTATAAAGAAAAAAGGTTCTTTGATTTTTGTTGGGAAGAAAAGACCGAGAGAGTAATATATTAAACACCATATAGAAAATCGTGTTAATATTTGTTTTATTGTTTGTTTGTCTTTTAACAGCTTGGGATCCGAGTAAATTATGAACAACATCTTTGGTGCAAACAAAAAATTGTTCTTATTACATTAATATCTGGAAAACTGTCATCTCCTTTTCTCTCTAAAAATTCTCATCTCAGCCTTTTTTGTCTTTACGTAGATGTTACATAAACTCAGCTAGAAATGGCCAAGAAAGGAACTAAAAGATGTCCAATATTCTCCATGTTCATGTTGTTATTCTTATTCTTCAATCTTCCCATGTTGCATGGCGAGGAACTAGAGCTTCTCTTATCATTCAAAGCTTCGATCAAAGACCAGTTCGGCTTTCTTTCTGACTGGAATTCCTCTGCCACTTTTTGCAACTGGCATGGTATAGTCTGTGACAACTCTTCCCATGTTAACTCACTTGAGCTCTCTGGGCAAAACATCTCTGGAAAACTTTCTGCCTCAATTTTCCAATTGCAGTACGTCAAGGTTGTTGATCTTTCCAACAATCAGCTCTCTGGGGAAATTCCTGGTGATTTATTTTCCTGTCCTTCACTTCAATTCCTCAATCTTAGTAACAATAATTTAACAGGTCCATTGCCAAGAATTTCCATTTCCCACCTTGAAACACTAGACCTTTCCAACAACATGCTTTCGGGTAGAATTCCAGACAATATTGGATTGCTTTCTAGCTTACAATTTCTTGATCTAGGTGGAAATGTTTTGGTGGGAAAAATTCCAAAATCCATATCAAATATCACAACTTTGCAAGTCTTGACTTTGGCTTCAAACCAACTAGTTGGTGAAATTCCACATGAAATAGGCCAAATGAAGAGCTTGAAGTGGATTTACCTAGGCTACAACAATCTTTCAGGTGAAATTCCAACAGAGATTGGAGATTTGACTTCTCTGAATCATCTTGATGTTGTCTACAACAATCTCAGTGGACATATTCCATTCTCTCTAGGAAACCTCAGCAATCTTCAGTATCTCTTCCTATACGAGAACAAGCTCACAGGTCCAATTCCAAGATCACTTTTTAACCTCAAAAAGCTGGCCTCACTTGATCTTAGCATCAATTCTCTTTTTGGTGAGATCCCAGAACTCATAATTCAGCTTCAAAACTTGGAGATTCTTCATCTTTTCTCCAACAACTTCACTGGAAAGATTCCGGCTGCCTTAACCTCCTTGCCTCGGCTTCAAGTCCTCCAGTTATGGTCGAATCAATTATCTGGTGAGATCCCCAGAGACCTTGGAAGGCTAAACAATCTCACTGTACTGGACCTTTCCACCAATTATCTCGCTGGGAAAATCCCTGAAAGCTTATGCAACTCGGGCCAGCTTTATAAGCTCATCCTCTTCTCTAATTCCCTGGAAGGCGAAATTCCCACGAGTTTGAGTTCTTGCAAAAGCTTAAAGCGAGTACGCCTCCAAAACAACCGTCTCTCCGGTGAATTATCCTCAGGTTTCACAAAACTGCCACTAGTAAACTTCCTGGATATCTCAAACAACTATCTTTCTGGCAGAATTGACAAGCAAAAGTGGGATATGGCATCACTGGAGATGCTGAATTTAGGGAAGAACAATTTTTTTGGAGAGCTGCCAGGTTCGTTCGGTAGTGACAAGCTTCAGAACTTGGACTTGTCTGAAAATCAGTTCTCAGGTAATATCCCCAAGAGCTTTGGGGGATTGTCAGAGCTGGTGCAATTAGAGCTACGTGAAAACAAGCTCTCAGGTCACATTCCAGAAGAATTGTCATCATGCAAGAAGCTTGTGAGATTAGACCTCAGTCATAATCAACTCAGTGGCCTAATTCCAATCAGTCTAGCCCAACTTCCGGTTCTGGGTCTACTTGATTTGTCGGAAAACCAATTTTCCGGTGAAATTCCAGAAAGTTTTGGAAGATTGGAATCTCTTGTAGAAGTGAATATTTCTCACAATCACTTGCATGGAAGCTTACCTTCCACCGGGGCATTTCTTGCTATTAATGCCAGTGCTGTTGCCGGCAATAATAACCTTTGTGGTGGCGATATTACAAGTGGTTTACCGCAATGCAAGAGCGGTAAAAGTCCCATGTGGTGGTATGTTCTCGCTTGCTGTTTGGTCGCGTTAGTAATGTTTGCTGTTGCTGCTTTTCTGGTTGTTTTCATTCGAAGCCGGCGTAATGAGTTGGAGCAGAAAAGAGTGGAAAACGAAAATGGAATATGGGAAATGCAGTTCTTTGATTCCAAGGTTTCGAAGTCCCTCACAATGGAGGATATTTTCTCATCGGCCAAAGATGAAAATGTCATTATGAGAGGGAACAAGAACGGGGTTTCAGTTTCATACAGAGGAAAGTCTCTCATGAACAACATGCAGTTCGTGGTGAAGGAAATGAAAGGTGAAAATACAGTATTTCCAACGAGCTTTTGGTCTGTTGTTGCTGAATTTGGTAAGCTTAAGCACCCAAACATCATTAGGTTGATGGGAATTTGTTGGTCTGAAAAGAGTGGTTTTCTGGTTTATGAGTATGTGGAAGGGAAAGTTTTGAGTGAAGTTCTTCGGAATTTGAGTTGGGAAAGGAGACGTAAAATCGCGATTGGGATCGCGAAAGCGCTGAGCTTTTTGCATGGATATTGTTCACCAAGTGTTGTGGTTGGTGACATGTCGCCGGAGAGAGTTCTTGTTGATGGAAAAGATGAGCCTCGCCTGAGTTTGAGCCTTCCTGCTGGGTTGGCTTGTACGGACATCCAGTTTTCTTCAGCCTACGTTGCCCCAGGTACATGACTAACTTACCCTTTATAACAAGTACTATTAAATATCCTATTATTATAGTGGTAGATAATTTAGAGGCAATGATATTATAAATGTTTGCATCAATTATGGTTGTTTTGTAAAATGAGTGGAAGAGAATATTTTCTCATATTTTAAACTGTTCGTGTAACATTTTCTTTTAATTTTTGAGAGACTTTTTAAGTACACGATAAGTGGAAGTAAAATTAAGGAAAGATGTTCCCTCATACTTTGAAATTTCAATTTTTTTTTCTTGATGGAAACATTGTTTAAGGATTGTGGGACTTTCTTTTTTTATTATCATGAGTGTTTAAGACTCTTATAACACCTAATTAATCCCCAAGTGTTTACAGTCTTTTGTCCCACATACACCGTATAATTAGGAAAGAATTTATTGGGATTGCCCCTAAAGTATTGATTAGAAAAGTTGAACTCATAAAGTAAAGGGTATCTATATTTTGAAATTCTATTGCAGAAAGAAAAACAGATGTCTAAAAGTTACCAATCAATCTAGTGTTGTGCCTAAAATATGGATTCTAGGCGGCTAATTCCAAGGTTAATATGTTTTCTTTTTTTGGCTAAACAATAGTATCATTCAACTAAGAAAAGACATGGCAGTCATCCTTACATGCATCATATGTGAATATAATTGGTTGCAACCACAACATGATAAGATATGTCATATATGTCAGCATGCATTCAATTCAAAATCTAGAGGATGTGGCATGCTCTAATTGGTAAAATACTAAAATTAGCATCCATGCACGTACCACATATACTCAAGTATATAGGTTCGATGAACCACAATTTTGTTTGTTTTTGCTTTGTTATTGCAGAAACCAGAGAAACCAAAGAAATGACAGAACAGAGTGATATATATGGGTTCGGTCTCATATTGATTGAGTTATTGACTGGTAAAAGCCCCACCGACACGGAATTTGGCATGCAAGAGAATAATATTGTTGAGTGGGCCCGATACTGCTACTCAGATTGTCATCTTGATGTGTGGATTGATAGTATGATAAGGGGACATGCAACGAATAATCAGAACGAGATTGTTGAGACCATGAACCTAGCCCTTCACTGCACCGCCACTGACCCCACGGCTAGGCCATGCGCAACCCAAGTATTGAAAAACCTAGAGTCTGCTATGAAGCCTAGTTCTTGTGTTTCAAACCTTAAATTTTCTTCATCTAATTAATTAGATTTTGTCCCCTAATTAAGTTTTATTTATTTTTTTACTTTTTTTTTTTTAATTTTCTTTTGAATTTTTGTACAAGGGGTTAAAAAAAATTATTGTTACTCAAAATGCTCTGTTTAATATGGTATGTTTGACATACTAGTGAGTGTAAACATGTAGATAAACTTAATGCCATTATATGAATCACAACATTTTCTAAGCTCTTTTGCTTTCTATTTGTGAGCACATCATGCACTACTTTACAACTCATTATTATGTGGTCATCTTTTGTCCCAAAAACAAAAGGCAACAAACAAATTTGGGACCTCTAAATGTAACTTGGGTGGAACCCAAGTCACCATAACTTAATTAGTAAAAATCCTTCAGTAAGTTTAAATAAATAAATTAAAAAAAAAAAAAGGGTTAGAAACTGTCCTTATCCGTCAAAAAGAGTGTATATATATATATATATAGAGAGAGAGAGAGAGAGAGAGAGAGAGAGAGAGAAGAAATTCATAGTATCAAATACTTATGGTTGTATAATAAAATGCAATTGAGTTATTTCTCAAGGCTGAAGCACACCTTATCTCTTTAACTTCAGATGCGGTTTCAACACATGCACTTTGTAGTACAATATTTTTCTTTAACCTAGCACATACTACTCTCTCTCTCAAGTGAAGTTTATAAATGCTCACAACGCTCCTCCCATTTACATAATGAGCCTTTTGGTTCAATCGTATTATTTGATTCTCTACCTAAGTTTGAATCCTCATCTTTCCACTTTTTGTAAGCTGAAAAAAGTCTTATTGCATTTACATGTAAGTTCTATATATATAGTTCACATAATTTTTCTAATATATATATATATGTACACTTACAAAGGAATATTGTTTTGGATTTTTAGGCCTCTTCCTCCCTCTAATTCTTAACTTCGTTTGTTACCTTTGTCTCCATTTTTTATTTTTTAAAAAGATATTCTTGATAAAATCAATGTTTTGTATATTAAATTATATGTGACACTATACAAAAGAGACCTCCGTATATATTGGTAGGTAATATGAATATAGTACAACTAATAAGAATACAAACCAAGTAAAGTATAGTGGGCCTATGCCCAAATAGTCCCCGCCCATAATCTAATCCAATTTAACAATCTCATTCAAACTCGAGATGAGTTATAATAGGAAAACCTATTATGGGAATTCCAAGTTTTGCATCAAGAATTGGCTGTGTCACAAACTCTAGTCTTAACTCTAATTTCCACAGAAGTTCCACAGAAGGACGACGTCTACTGGAATAAATAGAAAAACCTGTTGAACCTACTCTTGTCTTTTAACCCTCTACAATTGTGAAATCCTTGGGAAGAAATTTACCACCCAAACACAAGATCACTACTTTGTGTTATTTGAGTGTTGTTTTGAAATCGAAGAGTCGACACAAATCTTTAAGTGGCCTTGAAGTACTAATTGAGAGATCGACTTTCAGATTTGAACCATTATGAATCCAAAGTCTATATTAGCAGTTACAGTCTTTGGTTACTTGTACTGAAGGGGTCTTATAAGTCAATGTGTATTGCAACTTTTTAACAGTGAATTTGATGAGGTAGGTTAGGCTTGAGAGTTTTTTTTTCCCTATTGCGTTTTCACTTCATGAAAAATCCCTAGTCTAAATTGTGTGGTTGTTCTGGTAGT
Source organism: Quercus variabilis (assembly GCA_030445155.1). Taxonomy (NCBI): domain Eukaryota; kingdom Viridiplantae; phylum Streptophyta; class Magnoliopsida; order Fagales; family Fagaceae; genus Quercus; species Quercus variabilis. The sequence continues at coordinate 37,482,320 of CP129456.1, forward strand.
AATTGATTTATTACTTCATCCAACTTGTCTCATTGTAACTTGCTAATTAATCAATATCACCGCACATCTTTGATGTAATGGTCACTCTACAAGTGTAAATACTTAGTAGAGTGTAAAAGTCAAGAGCCGAGATTCAATTCTCTAGGAAGAAGTTTCGTGTGTATATATATATATATACACACACTTAGATTAAACTAAAATAGAATTTCTACCATGTATAAATAAATAAATAAAACTTGCTAATTAATTACTTGGTCTTGATATTGCTAAATTGAGTAAAATTGGTAATAAGTCGTGAATAAGAATTTAAATATAAACTTTCAAATTCTATAAGACCTTCATCTCCTCTTATCATTCTCCTTAATTCCTTTTTTTTTTTTTTTTTTTAAATAATGTTATGGCAAGTTGGCAACTGAATGGTCCTGATCAGTGAGTTAGGTCAACCAGCAACACTGAATTTGCAGGGGACCACTGTACTAATTCTTAGGGGATATATATGATGACATTGTTTGTCGCATTGTCGGACAATTTAGAAAGTAAAATATATGGCCGAGAAGTAGTATAGAAACACAAGGCTGCATGTAAAAGCTTAGTTGCACAGTGAAGCAATGCCTTTATGCTTTGGCCTCACATCTTAAAGCTTTCCAACTTTTGTTCATCAACGATTACTATCAAAGAGGTTTTAGAATGGTTTCATTACATAACATGCTCTATAAATTTTGACCTTGACCTACCTTGTTCTCCAAGAAAATAACCTGCTTCACTAACTTAAAGATATATTGAAATGTGTTAGGATTTAAGACTTTAGGAACTAAATGTATTAGAACTTTAATTTGTAATGTGTTGGCAATTTATGATCAAAACTTAGAGTCTAGATTTAAGTGGCTCAAAGTGTGTTTATGTGTAAAGTTAGAACCGAGTGATTGCAAAATTTACTAGACTAAATCTGCAAGGCTCGATCGATCGAAAATTAGACTCGATTGATTGAACCTCGTGCAAATTGTTTTTTTGCAAAATTCCTAACTCAACCCAAACTCGGTTTGACGTGTAGGGTTTTATAAGTTACTCCAAGTATAAAAAGAAAAACCTTAGTTACGTTTTAGAGGTTGTTGATATGCTGTGTGTTAAATCTCTTGTGAGATTTAGAGGTGTTTATCTTCATACACACTTAGGGTTATCAAGATTCATCTTAAAAACTTGGTGATCGCTTCAATTGCTGCATAAAGAATTTAAAGGAGATATGAAACCTTTGAGTGAAGCCTCAAAGTCACAAGTGGGGGTACTTGTGGTTGTTGTAGATCAAGGAAATAAGTAGTTTGTAGACTCGGAACTATCATGTGGTCATGATAGTAAGTTTTCTATACGATGTGACAATGGGATGTTAGTGGTGTAAGTCTTATTGTACAAATTTCAATTCTTTTGTAATGGATCTATTTTACCTTGAGAATAGTTAGGTTAAATCCTCCCCAGGTTTTTTACCGATTTGGTTTTCCTAGATTATTATATCGTTGTATTATTTACTTTTTCGCGTTATTTACATGATATGATTTGATTGTGTTAACCTATATCTGAATAATTTGTCTAAATAATCACTTGGCTAAATAATTAGGTTAAACAACTTGTGTTTTAAGGGGTCTGAAAACATACAAAATGAAATTGGAAACTAAAAACAATTTGATCTAGAGTCCTACCACTACCTATATATATATATATATATATATATATATATATATATAGTTCTATTATTTACAATAATGATTAAAATGTAGAAACTCGTTATATCACTGAATCTGGCATAACAAGAAACTTTATTGTGAGAATGGATTTCTAATTTTTTTTTTTTTTTTTAATCTTCTCCATGATCAGTTGGTTTGGCTGTGACCTAATTATGCAATCACGTTCTACTATGGAGTGCAATTTTGAGTGTGTACAACAAAGAGCCAATTGTAAGTTTATTATAATGTGCCAATGTTTGTAATTAAAATACAAACTATATTGTTGGTGACGTGTATAACACAATTATAAGTTGCATTGTCAATAGGAGTGACAAAGCTGAATTATTTTGATTTCTTCCTTGGGATCTTTTGCCTTTTATACATCATGAAAAAGATTTGAATACATGGATGATTGAATATAGGGTGAAGCATTACATTATTATCTTCTTATAGAACTTAAATTACTCAAAATCATCGTTTGTGCTTTGCATAGGATCACAACTCAAAGCAGTTAATGTTTCCAAAGTTCATGGCGTTGATAATAATATTCAACAAACTAAACTTGCTTCTCCTCTCTTTTTATACTTCCCCTTTCAACAAACTAGGTTGTTACCCGAGTTCAAATTAATAGAAATTAAACGAAGAAGCAAAAAGCATAGGAAGAGCACCCACGTAGTTTAACAAACTTCTAATGATCTATATAATATGTGCGAATTAAGGACTAAAACGTACGCTAATTAGGATTAAAAGAGAATGTTTAAATGGGGATCTTTCCAATCAAGGCTGGCCTCAACCTTTTCTTGTGACCCACCTATCCTTCTGTGTTATAATGATTGTGCTTAGGGTTTTTGCCTTTTCTTTTCAATTTTCTTCTATTCCCTCTACGCAATGATGGGATTGACAATAACCTTTTTTTCTCTTTTGCTCAATCAGAACTTGTGGGGGCTTAAAAAGTTAGAAGATTCCATCTCTAAAGACCAGTCTAAGCATATAATATAAATTAGCTGACATTATAAGGAGCAATAAGTTTGCTGTCAAGGATATGATATTTGACATGTTTTCGTCTCAAAAGCCTCAAGATTTTAATCATAGTCCTTGGAGACCATGCAAAAGGCTCTTTGGCTCATTCTTTTTACTCAAAAAAGCCTCTCTTTCTCTCCCCACCTCCTCTTCTCTTGTCAGTCAAGCAATATTGTTCTTCGATCCAAGGGATGATAAAGAGGGTCCTTTTTTATTTCAATCTTTTACGTAACTCATTGTTTACTTTTTCTTTTCTTTTTTTCTTGGTTACTCATTTGTGTTTCATATTACAAACATTTTTCGAGTCTGCTTCTTTCATTTTAGACAGCTGTGTTTTCTTTCGAATGCTAATGAACTGTAATCATAATAATTGGATACACGTGCAACCCATGAAATATTGCAATAACGATCCACAGCCACTTACACAAAATATAAGGAGTTTGAACTTTGAAGTGGAGAAAAGCTTGCGCTAATTGTGCTGGGTGATGAGTCTGATGACCATGGCTATCCCCAGCTTGCATATTCTCAGCTTCATGCAGAACAATAGATTTATTAACAAAAATATGTCCTCATATATACTCAGCTGGATAGCCAGCAGATTCATCAATAATGTTATTTTTTATTTGGATTTTCATAGCATGGAAAGAAAAGTTTTTTCTTGATGTGAAAGACAAGAATTCTCTTTAATATGGAAGGAAAAATGTTTTTTTTTTGTGAAAGAAGTAATTGAAAATTCTGTCCTTCAAGGAATATAATTGAAGCTTTATAAATAGAGAGGAGAATACTATATATATTGATAGGCTAAGAATGTATTGACCCATTTAATAACTTAATTAAATTAATTAGCAAAATAAAATTAATTAGATTCAATTACATGCAATAAGCGTGGTAGCACAAACAAATCATCAACTAAGTTAAATGCAGCGAAAAATAAATTTGACATGGGTTTGTTTATGAATGGGGAAAACCACAGAGACAAAAAATGTCATTATTTCCGAGAATTCATTATTATCAAAATAAGCAATTACAAGTAAAAAGAATCTTAGTACCTAATACCAACCTACAATTGAACTCTTACCCCAATACCTAATTGAACTTGTATTGTAGTGACAATCTTTCTTTTCAATGCACGGCTCCCAGTACATGACTAACCAATCGATGTACAGATCCAAGTATGTAACTAACACACCAACTTGAAGAAGATGTTGGCTGCAAAGTTCTTTAGTTCATCCAAACAATGAAAATCAAGAAGCTCATTAGTTACAAAACTCTTGGTGCAACGACGCGGTAACTTCTACAAAGAAGATAATGAAATAGGGCAATTGTCTCTAATCACAATTTGCATGCACAATCAATTTGCATTGAGTTGCATAACCTTACATCATCTTTGAAGACTCTTAAAATAATCCTTATATATGTTTAAAGTTGTGAGAAAAGAAATCCTAAACAAATAACTTGAAAATACATGAAAAACAAATCTGAAAATCTAAATTTCGTAATTCTTGATAGATATTGTTTCTGTTGAGCAGCTGTCAAGATTCCTTATTAAACCTCGATAGATATTATTTGTCGAGATTTAATGAACATTACTTCTTCATTTGTTTCTTGAACAGATTTGCATGACTTCAATACTATACTTGAACTCTTATTCCTTAAAGTACTAAACTCATTCTAGATCTATCCAATTAGAAATAAAGTGTGTTTTGACAAAGGATTAGCTAATTTACAATAACATATGTTTTAACAAGTTCCACATATGTCCTAACACACATACACACACACACACATACATATAAACATAAGTGAATTTCTTCAAAGAATAATTTAGTAAATTTTGGGTTTGGAAGATTACTCATGATTATGTGTTGAGAGTTTATTTGTTTTGTGAGTGTAAGAGAGTTATTGGATTTATTATGGCTTTGGATTTGCGAGGTTTTGTTTATGCTGGTAAGGTTTGTGAGTGTTATTTATGCTAGTTGTGAGTGTTGATTAAGTTCTATTATAATACATATTGTTGATAGTGGATTTTGGTTAACGTTGCTTTTTGTCAAACCACATTAAATATGTTTTTCTTTTGTGGATATTTTATTTTCTTGTTCTTATAAATACACTTTCGCTGGCCCCAAACTACACCAATTGATATTAGAGTTTCTACTATTGCACAATAAACAATAAAACTTTAGTCCCAAAATTTGAATTTCGCTATGAATCTTCAACAAATTATACTAGGTGAGCCACTTGGATTGTCAGATTCAGATTATCATAATTAAGGAAGCCAATATGTATTACGCAAATATAAAAAGAACTAGGGTTGCAAATATGCTTTTTCATGAATGTTCTTAAAGCATATTCTTATTTGGTTATACTGTTGATTGATATATTGGAGTTATACTTGAATGACTACATCTCTATGCAGTACAAGTCTACAACAAGAGGGGATACATAATATTATTGATACATCAGTTACTTGAAGTGTACATGTCATGACATCAAAGAGATTAACGGCACTTGTGTTTTGTTTGTTTTCTTCGAGATTGGAATTATTGAATACAGAGTGTCAAGGGTTTTTGGACATAGTTTTGTGCCTTGCATAAATACTTGTTAAAAAGGTCTCCAATTGTCTTCAACTGCCCATGAATATTCACAAGTCATTTAATACAAAATTTGTGTTCAGAAATCATCTGTAGGCTATTATACATTAAACAGTTAGCTGTATTATTCACTGCATACGTTGGGTTAATTTGTTTTCGACTCCAGCTATAATGGTACACCACAAAAAGAGAGAGTTTTGGGCACCAAAGTACAGATATACAAATAATTAGACTTGACATTTGGAACAGAGGGAATGAAAATTTATGTTGATTTGGATTGTTCCATACCATCACTAAAGAAGTGACATGGGATTTGGATATATTATTAAGTGGGTTGTGATTGAAAATGAAAGATGGAATTATGGAGTAGGGTAAAACAATTTGGAAACTGTAGCTCTATATAAAACAAATAGTAGAAGTTTGAGTGCTCTAAATGAAACATCACTCTCAACTCATTATCTATTATAAAGGTTGATAAGGAATAACTCAATTATACAGAAAGATGACTAGCTAATTCAAGTTCAATGACAAAGAAAAGTTTATTGCTAGTGACATAATGTCACTTGTCACTCTTATATGACTAATTCATCATGGGAGGAATAGAATTCATCATGGGAGAAATAGAATTCTGCGTGCTACAAAGTAGGTGTTGCACACAACTGGTACAAGTATAACCATCCAAAGTATTTTTTGGATCAAACCTTAGAATTAGATGGTTGTGGGACATTTCATCCCCATAATATATATAATTATATATAAATTTTGATGGTTTCCCTAGTGCACAAAGCAGAGAAAGATGACCCTTCGTGTCCACCTATTTTATCATGTATGATGAACCTTAACGTGCTCCACCACATTGGGAGAAGAAAGGGAGAGACAGACCATGGTGGGGGCAAAAGATTACTTATCTTATTTCCAAAAACAAGAAACTCCTTGAATATGATTTTGAAAACATGACCGACACTCTTACCATTTAAGGTATTTGGTGTTCCTGATTGAAGAGAAAGAACGGTGGAGTATTAATGGGATCTCCTTGTTGGATTCCAGGTTTTGGAAAAAATAAAAATAAAAAAACTTTATTCATTGAAAGTAAAGAGATGGATTTGAAAGGACAGACTTAATTTTGATGCCCAATATTAATTATTTCCTCTATAAATATGGTCTCCATTATGAGGTTCCCAATATTAATGGTTTGGTGAAAACTAATCATCAACTTCATTCAATATTTTCTTTTTAACGATACACATGCTATTGGATCTTAATTCTACGAGCTTACCCCACCGCCTTATTCTTATAGGGGAAGGGGTGGCATTTAACATATAGTTAACCTCAAATAGTATTAGTAAACCTAAATATAGTTCTCATTCTCCCTTCATTTAAAATATATATATATATATATACACACACACACACATACAATTTTTTATTTAAAATTTTCCCTTTTGTCTATTCCTCTCTTTGATGAAAATATATGAGCGGCGAGAAACTATGATAAACTAAATAATAATTAATTCTCAAAAAAAAAACAAAATAATAATTATAAATTAAATGCTTATTTTTACTTAGAAAATAAATGTTTTTTTCGTCATATATGCAACACTATTTACCATAAATATAATTAAATATAATAATTATTTAAATTTATGTTTTATAAATTTGTTTGAACAATTTAAATATATTTAATGTCATAAAGTTTAGACAAAAAGTTTGTTAAGGAGCTGCTGAAAAATGTTGAGGGCATGAAATTGGATCAAGAGAAATAAGGATTCGCTTGAGGTATTATTAATACTAGATAGAAAGTTTTCTCGACTGAGATTACAAAATTTTAATTTTGAGTTTACTTTCTATTTTAGCCTAGACAGAATCATGTCGTGGAAGTTACAAGAAAATAAACACGTTGTCTACTGAATGGAAAAGAAACTAAACATGTTAGCTTATGAATAAAATCCTTAAATCCACAAAGGGATCCTTGAATCACAAGGTAATAAGGTTTTGGAATCCATTAGTGAGAAACAATAAACAAAAGTTTAAATTTTTATTAATCTCAAAAATTGAATTATCTAGTAGATTACAATACTTTTAAATAGTAAAAAAAAATTATGGTGGCTAGGAAAAAGCTCAAAAAACCCTAATTCGCACTAATCATGTAATTAGATGGCAAAATAGTAAATTTTACCAGAAATAGCAAAATTGAGATAATTGCGAAAATTGAAACTACTATCTCTAAGAGATGTCCCAAAACAAACAAGAGCTTATTTTGACTTTTAGACTAAAAGTTATTAAGGAAAACAAATATTACTAAAAATGTCAAAATCACTATTTTCAAGGCCTTGACGGAGGAATTCACCAAAATTATGGCAAACCTCAAGGCATAGAGCCTTAATCAAAATGTCATTTCTCTTCAGCCCTCCAACTTTCATGCAATTTCAACACAATCACCCCGATGAGTTCTACTAGCACCCTGCACCTCTTAATCTTGCGCCGTGATCTTTAGCATCATCGCTACTCTAGGAATGCATGTACTGTCTGTTCTACATCATAGAAAATCTTCCTTGTAATTATATAACCTTGAGCTTAAATTGATTCTCCTTAAAACTATCGAGTTTGCTCCCTTGACAGTGAGTTCATTGTTGCATTCCAAAGGGTTATTTGAAGCTTCAGAAAACCAAGTGGTTGTAGACGAGTTTGTTCATGGACAAGGTTCATGTAGAAGAACTTCAAAGTTTTTGGGTCGCGGTGAGAGGCAAACGAGTCGTTTGCTAGGGATGCATAGAGTTTAGGTTACAAAGGTCCTATATGTTCTAATTATTATTGTAAACGTTTTTATAATAAATTTCCTACAAGGTTGGGTACACCTAGGTTTTTTTTTTTTTTTTTTTTTTTTTTTTTCTCCTTCCTTTGAAGATTCCTTTATGGCTAAAATAAAAGTTCGAGGGGTGTAAGTGTAAGTACTCCAAGATTCATAGGGTGTCATGGCACTTTTCCTTACTTTTATGCATTGAGCCAATAAATTTGGTATTCCTTCATGGATAGATAATTTTATACAGAAGCCCAAGGTTGAACAATCAGATACTGATGGATAGTCCCCAAGTCACAGAGACAAGTCCTTGGCCTCCAGCTGAAAATTTATAATTGGACAATTTAGAAGTCAACAGATTTTAGCCACCTTTTAAGCAGCCCCCATCTTAACAAAAATGCACATAAACCAGTAGCATTGTGCAACTAGTCAAACAAGAATTTCAGCTTTATGTTAAGTGGTTCAACGGATCCCAAGTTCTGATTGATAGATAGCCTCTATGGTCAATCACTGGAAGGAAGAATAAGCATAAGGTTCCTTCAAGATGTAGAGTACAGTGCATTTCTAGCACATAATTAGGTTCATTCAACTACATTGGGACGTACAAAGCACTTATTCTAATACAATGAACAAAAGAATGAGTGGAGAAAAGGGACTTCTACAATCACTAGCCAGATTTTAAACCAAGTAATGCCTATTCCTGGAGTGAAGTGCCCGACCTAAATAAAGATCAGAGGCAGTGATAAGACATCCACGATTAGATATCTCACAGAATGTCAAAAAGAGCAGGGATAAAAGAAAAGGCAGAACATTTTAAGTTCATAAATATAGCATAAAGCAAAGTATAGAATAGCCAAAAATGGGACCCTAGATGCCTTTCGGTGCAGCATGCTCATAATAGCATAAAAAGTCAATTTACGGTTTCTCCATTCCAAAAGGACAAAGAAGAGATTGTCTTTAAATCTATACTTTTTTTTTTCTGCATCCTATGTTAAGTTGAAAGTTTTAGACAAAAGACCAGTTGATGAACATGAAGCAGATACAGTGAGCATTCTCTTCTTCATTCAAAACCTTCCACGCCACTGCTCTCTCATAGGAGATGGGCCTCCCCATGCTAGATAAGCAAATACCACCTTGGAGACACATAAAACCCTGCTCGATGGACAAAGAGAAAAGATGAGAGTGTCAGATTAATCCACTATTTCCAAAGAAAGAAAGCATAACAATATCTCCACTTTAAGTAACAATGTCTCTCTTTGGTCTTTGAAGGGTAGCAATATCTACAATGCATGTTCTTGTTTTTAGAATTTTAGGAAACATGTCTTCTTTGTCTGTTAACATCTAGGTAAATTTTTTTAGGTCCAACAATGTGTTTCACAGTGATGCCAAATAGGTATTATAACATTAGTCATTTTTTTGGGTTTTCAGTCATATCCAAATAATTGCATCCCTCTTCTATTGCCCATGTATTCTCATATTCCCTCTAGCATCCTGAATTGATAACTATGGTCCAGTCCCATTTATGTGCATCTCCCATTACCTAATGGAGATTTATTTCTTTTATACATTATCTTTTATCTTGGTCTTGTTGATATAATTATGCCTTTTGGTGGATTTCTTTTTTGTTAGGTAAAATAACCCTTCTCCAGTTTTCTAGGTGGATTTCAAAGCACCCTACCTGCTGCATTATCTGTGGGAACTCTGAGCATAGGGTTTTCTTTCCATTGTCATCAAAAATCTTTTCCAAAGTAATGTCTTGAAGTGCAACCAAGGTTGTCTCCAGCATATCAAGACCTGCCTGATTTGCAAATGTAAAAACTGGCAGTGCCTGCATATTATAAAATTGATTACAATTCTTGAGCATCAACAATGTGAAGAAGAAGAAGTAGAGGAAATATCATAATATAATTACATTTTTTTATGAGTAACAATATATAACACAATAACAGAAAGGAAGACGAGCAAAATATAGAAAGTGATTAAAGGGCATGAAGATTGCTGAATATAACAAAAAAAGACATCACTGACAGACGCAACATTTTCATTGGAGAAAAACCCCTCACCAAGCATAAAATTATTCTATTAAGCTCCTAAGTGAAAGTGAAAAATTATTACACCAACTCAAATTTTCTATATATTTAGATTTATGAGGTTTCTGTGAGTAAAAGTATCGAGAAATAAATATCATATGCTTTGCTAAGAGCTCCCCCTCAATAAGCACATCTATGGCACCACTTTCTATCCATGCAATAGAATAATGTGCAAGGGGCAACTTTCCCCAGATTTGGTGCTCAATTCCTTAAAAATTAACTCATAAAGGCATTACAGCTTCTTAGTAATGTATATCCTCAAAGCTTATATTCTTCTACAAGAATTAAGATCAAATTCTTGCAGAACTTTGCACCATCACTTCTGCCAAGGTCTGCTACATGCTCAAGAAGAGTGTAACGATACTATATTGATAAACTACCACTTGTCCTAAAAGCTTAAGTTGTTGGAAAATGGTGGCAACTTATGAAAGAAAAAGCTTGGAAATTTGAAGAGCATTAGTGCAAAACCTTGAGTAAATGCAGAGAGATAGAAAAATATTTCTAGATTAATAAGGGGAGGAAATAAAGAATACCTTCAAAGAGCAGCACATGACTGCATCTGAGTGATGCCAAAGAGTTTTGAGAATGGATTCACTTCCTTCACTTTTAAGTAGTTCAACCCCTAGATAGCACCTGTAAAGAAGATCAACATTTAATATACTCTGGACTAATCAAAATATTGAATATGCACTGGTATTTTTTCCAATTTTAGAATTGAAAGGGGAAAATTTTGGCAACAAGATCTAGGGCATATTCACACTTAAATTTCAATTGAGGGCCTTCTTCACCACAGCTAAAAATGTTAAATTTGATATCGAAGTTTCAGAAAATTATTCATAAATGAAGCATTGTAAACTGTTATATGGAAGAGAGGCGTTTACTTGTGATATATAAGAAACTTATGTTTGTAAGAAGAAGCAGCAAAAATATTCCAAGTTTCATCTACGTAGTCATTCCATATCAATCGGAAAGTCTTTGGTTGTTAAAGCAAAGTTTTTTGAGAATTCAAAGTAGGAAAATTTAAATTCCTCATTTTGAATAAGAACTGAAATCAGTTTCTTTACTGCTAAATAAACTCGCTGTTCATGAATTATATCATATAACATGGAGGCCAAAGTTCCATACCAAACTAAGAACTTATTCATGGTCCAGACTCTAGAACTGTAGATAATAAGAATATGGATGCATGATAAAAGACTCAACTGACGCACCTATAGCTTTGACAGATCCACCGAGCAAGCGTGTGAGCTTCAGGAGTGCCAGGTGGTGGCCGAATGCCAGCATGAGAACCAAAATGAGAAGGAGAGAGCACCAGTGCCACCCTCTGCACAGATGCTATAATGCTCCGGATGTATTGTCTAGCCATGGCTGCTACATTGTCTTGAAGGTGGATTTCAAATGCAAACTGGAATGCTATTGTCATCACAGATTTGGTGCTCCCACACTGACCAGAATTTTCACCGGATGCTCTATTTCCAGTGGGTCCAACTTCAAGAGCAGAGGCAAGGTCAAGTGTACGGTTTGGACTAGAGGAATCCTGCATCATATTAAATGAAATAAAGTTAAGAACAACATATTAACTCAATGATAAGGGGAAAGAAGGCATAAGAAAAGATAATAGATTATATCATAAACGATAAAACACTTACAATTCCAGAATCAAGAGGAATAATGCGGAAACCAGAAGGTATAATTGGTGCATCATCAGAGAACGAGGCGTCAATGGGAGCAAAGATGAGTTCTGCACAGTTTCCCACAGCATTCTCATCCACTCCACTACAAAGCTGGGGAAAAATGCAACCAACCAAAATTTTAATCAGCATTAAAGAGAAGCAGAAACCTTTTAACACACAAGCACATGGTGAAGCTTAACTGTTTTTTGATTGATAATTATGTACAGGAAAATCATAATCTACACATACATCATGTAACAAGACACATGAAAAGAAAACTAGGGCTTACTTGCAAAAGGAAGATGTCACCAGCCATCATCATGTCCTCCCGATAGTGGCCCATACTTTCAAGCTTAATGACCTCCATAAACTGTTCTCAAACAACCAAAGCTTATCAAATTGGCAACGGATAACGGCAAATCATGATGAAAATTTTCACAATAATGATTCCAAAAGAGAAAAGCAGTTTTTCTTTTTTTTTGGGGGGGGGGGGTGGGGGGGGGGGGGGGGGGGGGGGGTGTTGGGGAGGAGTTGGGGATTGGGATAAATGGTGATGATGTTGTGAGCTGTGACTGTAGTTTAGTACTGAATCACTTGCCTCTTCATGCTCAATTGTGTGAGCCAGTGGAAGAATGACCTGACCCCCAAAACTTCCAGCTCTAACTCCAGGTAAGCTACAAGGACCAGCTTTAATGGCAGCTGCTGAGTAAGCATCAATACTGCTGTCTGCCCACTCAGACCGGTGTTCTCGCAGAAATCTAAGAAGTATTGCAGGAGGCACATTCTACAAGAATAGAAAGGAAGTATGAGTCTAAAGTATATACAAGGATGATCACTAAATGATGTTTTACATTGACAATGAAATTTCCCTATATTAGTCAACATAATGTAGATCACATACTCAGTTTCCTTGCCCTAGTCATTGATTTTTAGCTTTCCAACTACATTTTCAACTTGTTTTACTAATTGGCAGCATAAATTGTTTTTCACCAGACTTATCTACCAATGGAAATCTCTTAAGAATGACTTCAAGTGTAATAAATAAAAGAACCCCAAACTATAGGACGCCCTTTCTCAGAGCTTGAATCCACATTCACTTTCACCTCAACAGTAGCCCCAAAAAGACATGATCCACAAAAGGAATCGAGGCTCATATAATCAGTCTTAGTTATAATATCCAAAATCATGCTCAAATCAATTGGATGTTAATAAATTTAGAACCATTCACCATAAAGAATTTTTTCTTTAGATACCTGCAACTTTTGTTGGATTTTACAAGCTTATGAAGCCATATTCACTTACCAATACAGTACTATTACAATATAATATATTCTTTAATCTAATGTGTCTTTGTTAAGGTCATGACCTTTAACAACAAAAGGCTGCTTATTAATTTTAAGTTCCAATAAATTCCTTACTGTCAATATTCATATGTAATCCTTACTTGTAATAACATGGATGCCTTGGCACATAGAACTGCATTGCTCATTGATTGAAATCCATTGGCATAAGAAAGATTTCCGCCCATCATCTTGGCTGGAGATGAGTTCACAAGAATGGTAACATCATCAATACCATCACTTTCTAACATAGACCATCCCTCATCAGTAAACCCATTAACTGCTTCATTAAATCCCCTGTACAGTAGAGTTTGTTAGACTCCCAAAGATCAAAGTCAATCAATTAATCCAAAGAAAACTTGAATAAAAAAATAAACGTACTTGCTCAATCTCTGGCTAAGTGCACGTAGAGCAGCAGGTCTCCTCCCCCAACCAGAGACATTTGGCTGAGAATGTTCTTGAGAGATCTGCCTCAAATGGCGCAATGCCTAAATGAAAATGAAAAAGTTATGTCAGATCATGAGATCTTTGAAGTCACAGTTCCAATCCCTCCCATATCTTGTCTGTTAAGCATCATTCTTTGGCATAGCAAAGAAATCATTCAGTTAACAAATCTCAACATTTTGTTGATCCAATTCAATAGAATGGCAACAGAATTTTAAATTACTAGACGGAAAAACAAAAAAAGTCTTACTGCCATTGTTGTCTTCTGAGCAAGTAGAGTTGATGACTCATAAAGCGGGCGCAACACTTCGGGTACACTCCAAGGCTAGTTTAAGCAAACAACAAGTAAATTATTAAGTATATCATGCAAAGGCATAAGTTTGCTTCAGCACATAGCGCAAGGGAATTTACATACCTCTAAATCCATATGATCAACTATGTGAATAATTGATCCACCCCCTTCACAAGGTCTAATCAGATACCCACTTGGCAGCATTTCTGCTCTCACGAAATGCTGCACCTGTGGCATGCTTGGTCCATTCTGAGTGTTGTTAAGTGATCTTTCACAGACCTAATTTGCACCACACAAACAGTGTAATTTTCAGACAGTAAGGAATGGGAAACCAAGAAAAATGCCATAAGGCCCATAACTATTGGAACTTGTAACAGAAGAAGTAGAAGTCACATACCACTAGACTACCATCTTCCAAAACAGACGTGTAGCGCAGCAACCAGAAGTCACGAGCTGGTGCCAAAGTTGTGGGTGCATATAGCTAAATGAAGCCAATGAAATTCCAAAATTTGTTAAACAAGTCTATAATTACAACTACACCAGAAACGACAACCACAAATTACTAGTGCCTACCTGCATGTAAAGCAGTTCAATGGTTCCACCATTTGCAGTGGACAACACATTTATAACATCAACAGCTCGGCAACCATGGAACCATGTAGGCCGATCTTTGAGGATTTCAGCGACCTGTATAAATTAATCTGTTAATCTTTCCACAAATCTCCGACTAGAATAATTTCCTCAAACAAAACCAGGAGAACTTACTCTTGTAGGTTCTAGACCAACAAGGCCACATGCACGAGCTGCCACTCCAGTGCAACCATGAGAAATAGCAACGATTCCAATGGAATCCGGACCAGGCTGCACAGATTGAGAAGGAGATCATAAGGAGCAAGAATTTGGAACTAATCATTTATGAATTGTGATAAAAAAATGTAAATCAAGTTTTGTTGTCTTAAAGAAGCAAAGGAAACCATAGAACGTGAGATATTAAGAGAGAGAATTTTCGGGTCTGCCAGGGAATAAATTATCATGTTTGAGTGATGCCTCAAAAGAAAGACAGGATGATTACTTCCTTTATTTTTCTATTTCATCTTTATTACAAAAAATTCAAGTCAGAACAAAAGATTAGATGAAGGAGGAAAATTTTTGTAGATTTGTTTAAGTGAGTAATTTGAAATCCCACATCTTTCTAAATTGTAGATGATGGTGTAAAAAAAACAATATTAATATAGCAAACAACATTTAGAAAGAAAAACTAAACAGAGTAAAAGGGGGAATTTAGTGAAAAAAAAAAAAAAAAAAAAAAATCATTTTTATATGCAAGATGTAACTTAGAAGATTACTTAAGTTCTTCTATTCTAATAATTTTTCTTGAAAATGACAAAAAATAATTGGAATAAGGTTCAAAATGAATAATGATAGCAAATAGAGTGAGCAGTAACCTTCATCCCGGGCATTTGGACCCACTCCACAGCAGTTCCAGTAGCCTTCGAAAGAAACTCTGTTAAAGTCTCCTCTGCAATGGATATAAGTCTGGAAACATACAAAACAATCTCATAAGCCATACAACAAACCGCAAGGCAATTGTAGACCATAAAGAACAGAAATTGAGTAACAAGAAGCAGCAATCACACTAACCCTGCAGGGCTAGCATCCTTTGGTGGATGCTGAGGTGTCAGATGGTGTTGACCGCTCGTCACCACCGACTCACAACTCGTGTCTGTGGTGGCAAGGGTTGCCTGCAAGACAAGGAAACATATTCAAAATTTCTAGTCAACAAAACATGAGAATACAAGTAATGTTGTAAATCAATTAATTATTATAAAACTGGGCACTTTCTTTGGCTGCTGAGAAAATTTTGTAAGAATAGACCAAAAACAGTTAAATTTTGAGAAAATTAATCTCCTTTACAATGAAAACAAAAGATTCAATCTCAATTAAGTGGTGAATTCCATTTGCAAAACAAGAACCTTTGATCAAATTTTTGTCTATTATCTTTTCCTTAATTTTCTAAGCAACCAAACAGATTGCAAATGATAACAAGTGAATGACTTATAATTCCTTACATTTTGCGTGTGTTGTCGGAAATAACTGTTCTCATACACGAGTTGAGACACCTGCTTTTGCAGCCGATCATTCTCCTCCATTAAAAGTTTATTCATCGCCGTCAGCTTCCTATTCACAGCTTGTAGGCGTGACGCCTCTTTTCGCTGCTTTTCTCTACATCTGTGTCAAACATAAAAACATATAACACACATGGGTTAGCCAGCATATATAATCATTCCATCTGTAAAAGCTTGATTGCTTCATATGGCTGCAGAAAAAAAAAATGAAGAAAAGGAAACAAAAAAGAGTTGCTTAATATTAATTTCTTAACTTGGGAGGCCTAATAAATGAAGAAACTTGACAAGACATATCCTAAATGCAATATGCAAATCACCCACCTTAATTAGTTTGATACAAGTTTATGATAGTTCTAGAAGAAAAATATAAGAAATCGCTCACACATACACACTTAAATTTGAAAAGTCGATAGATTTCCTTTGAGATGTCTTCAATTTCCACAACAACCAAACACAAGGTCTAAGAACATCTAAATAGATCGTACTCATTGCACAAAGCTCTCAGTTTTGTGGGATAGGAGATACAAGGCAACCATTTTGCTAATTTGAGGTGAATTTTGCAGCTCTTGGCAATACATAAAAGATCCAGAAAAGAGCATAATAAAGTAGCAATGCATATTTAAAAAATTTACAACCAGAAAAAAAGGATGTAATCTTGTGCAAAGAGAAACTCAGTTGTAATTTTGCACAACACATTAACAAAAGATGATACCTTCGGTTCTGAAACCAAACTTTGATCTGCTTAGGCTCGATGTTGGAGAGAATGGGACACTCCCTGATAAGCTGTTGGCGGCGCATGGAGCTTGGCTTGGGGCAGTCATGGTAGAGCCTTTCAAGAGCCTCAACTTGCTCAGGCGTGTACCTCACATACTTGCCGTTATCCATTTGCAGCTTATTGCAGGATGAACTCACTGCCATCATCCCCACTTCATGTTCACCAACAAAAAATAAAAAATAGTCAGAACCCAAAACTCTAAAACCAAAAAAGAAGAAGAAGAAGAATAAAGAAGAAAAACTCGTTCTTTGATATGTATATTACATACACAAAAGAGTATGTATATATATATATATAGAGAGAGAGAGAGAGAGAGAGAGAGAGTTACCTTTAAGTGGTTTCGCTTATGAGAATAAGCGAAAAGAGAGAAGAGGAAGATCAAGAAGAGGTGTGTAGTTGTAGAGGCATGGAGATGAAGGCAATAGCAGTGAAGTAAGAGAGAGTTTTGTAGTGGTAGGTGGTGATGTTTTGTTTTTTTTTTAAGGAAAAAGAATGTAAGAGAAAGAGAAAGAGAATGAGAGTAGTGAGAGTGAGAGAGTGGGTGGTGGTGGGAATAATTTGGTTTGGGTTTTGGGATTGGGATTGGAATTGAGATTGGGAAGCTTATAAGATAAACCCCAAATACCAGACAGAATGAAGAAAGACCATATTTTTTCGTTTTCACATCATTCTTTTGCTTTGCTTTTGTTTTAGCTGTTTTTTCTTTTTTGCGTTTTTTTTTTTTTGTCCTGTTTCTTTTGCCGCTGTTGCTTTTCTTTGCCAATGCGCTTTGTTTGTTTCGCACTTTCCAATACTTCAAACTCTCTCTCTCTCTCTCTCTCACTGTATGTTTTGTGTGCGTATGCTGTATTATAAGTGTAAATGGAACGTGTGCGAGTCTTGTGAAGGAATGTAGCAAATGCGATCCAGAGAATTCAGTCTACAATTCTCAGCGCGTGCATTATGTTACTTGAGCATGTTGGACCGCAATGCCCTTCCACTTAGTTCATCAACCATTCCTCTCTCTCTCTCTTTCTCTCTCTCTTTGAGACTTTGAATTATTCCATTTACCAAAATTGAAGAAGAAAACTCTCCAATTTTACGGGTCTGTCAAAGGACAGCAGTGCAAGTTAAGCAATTGAAACACATTATGGAAAATTTGTCTCTTTTTTTTTTTTTTTTCATAGAGTAGTCGGTACGTTTTAAGAAAAAATGTCATATATAAGATATGCTTGTGAGATATTCTCACGTATGAATAGTTTTACATGTTATGAGAGAGTGATCTCGTATAATTGTTTCATCGTCATGGTGACAAAATTAATGTTAAAATAATATAATAATAAACATATTATTGGTTTATTGTATAATAGCACTTTCTTTTTTTTATAAATAAAAAATAATAAAGTACACTTAGTCATTAATAAAAAGTTAAAAACCCCAATCAAATCGTATGGGATTGAGTTTTTCTCAATGGACCACTCACCCTTAATGGTCAATATTTTTGTCTTGAAAATATTGCAGAATTACAAAAGGGATGTACAGTTTATATATTGTGTAGTAGCATTTTCATTGTAATGCGATGGTTCTATTCATCATATCAAAAACAGAATATTATCCGAACCAAAATTATGATGACCTGAATTAATTAAACTTGATTAACAATAAGCATTCCATAATCCCTTTTGGAAAATAACAAGTTCCAAACTTGAGTAAAAAGAAAACTCTTCTTAAATAATACTAATAAAAGAAAGATACAACAAATTTTACATTTTTTTTTTTAAATAACAAATTGTAACTAATACAGCATTGCTCTCATTATTTTCACATGAAACTATCACTGACTTTACTTTTATCGTATAAGAATCATAACATGCAATTTGTTATGAAAAAGAGATATGCCAACCCAACCAAAAGTATGTCTTCGTTGCCAAGTGAGTAAAATAATTTTTTTTTTTTAAAAGGAATCTTTTAAGAGAAATGATATTCATGCCAGAATGTGGGAAATGGGGACTACAAGTCTGTGAGAGACAGAATAATGAGAACTTTGCATGCGGCCTTTATTTTTTACGCCCAACACTACGGTCCTCCTCTCTCGTCAGTTGTCATAGTCGAGAAGTCACTCCTAGCTAGCTATATCCCTAAAGCATATGATACATGCATATACTGCTTACAGTACAAACATGAAAATTCATGATCAGATAGTACAGAACGGCCTTCCTTTTTCAGAATATACACCCTGTATATATATTCTGCGTTTTAATATGTTTCATAACTAAGTTTAAATTAAAACGAAAATTTAGGGAATGGAACCTGTAGAGGCTGCATTGGCATGCAACTTTTTTTAGATATCTCAGAATTAAGTGTTGTGCTTTAGATTTTTATTTTATTTTATTTTTTATAATTCGATAGTTATAATGGGAAAATAGATTTGAATCTTGAATATTTCTGTTAAAAATTAAAGAGGTGTCAGTTGATCAGTTATGAGACTCTTTACGAGCTTTAGATACCTGAAAACCTAAGGAATTTGCTTACGCTTGAAATATAAATCTTATTTGCGAGTAGTTTTAAAGTTTAGAATAAAATATATGTGGATTCCATAATTTAACTAGTAAAAGACTTAAGTTTAAATACCGCCTATACTAAAAATTAGTTGGTGCCCTATAAGTTTAATGGTAAAAAATTAATCGTTATTGAGTAAACATCATAAATTTAAATTCTATCATATATTTCTTCTCAAATTCTATCATATCTATAAAAAAAATTTAAAAAAAATTAAATATGATTAAGAACATTAAACAAAAAAGACGTCATTTGTTGTAAGTAGAAATGGATATGTATATACATATATAGATGAGTTCAAGTTACAACTGGTGTAACTCTAAAGAGTTACACATTTTTTAAACCATTGGATTTAAGTAGATCCAATGATAAAAAAAATGCACTAATTAATGCTAATATTCTGATAAGAATCTCATTTATTATCTTTATTTATAACATTTCATACCTATCTCTAATCCCAAAAATAGGTATATTTTTCTCTTTACTCTCTCTTTCTCACCTACTACACGTTTCTCTCTCCTCCATTGCTCTTCCACCTCCATTTTCATAAGGTTTCACCATATATATATATATATATATATATATATATATATATATATGTATGTATGTATGTATGTATGTATGTATATGAGTTTATACCCTAGCTTTCAGTCCACAAAGATTTTAGTTACCTAAGCAAAAGAATTTCGTTCTCATAGCATAGGATACAAACAAAGTATCTATTCAATTTTTCAACAGGTGATGCTGGACTGCAGTTCAAATGTTAGAAATAAATAAAGTGAAGTCTGATTCCAATTCACTTCAAAAGATAGCAACTTCAATTGAAGACTAAGCACACGGCATTTAGTCAAAACTAATTTACCAAACTTTGTCACGAATGTTAACTAATTTGAAGACATTTGATCAAGTCTACTATTTTGTTCAAAATTAGAGAATGTTATTCCTCATTGTTTTTCCATAAAGAAAAGAATCATTCCCTACCTCATCATCAACAGAGGTTTTATTATTATTATTATTATTATTATTATTCGAAAGTTAAAATAATGAAAGATATAGATGAAACTAGAAATTTTGGTTTTAGGGGGCCGAGTTATGGTAATCAAGACAAAAATTCCGCGCAAGCAAGAACGCACATGCGCGCACACACACACACACACATATATATACACTTATTATCTCTTATCAAAGTTATGCTCAATGACAATTATAATCATGCATCTCTAAAGTGAAATTTTTTAAAATTTCATTTTCATCATAAATTACCAAAGTGAATAAAAAAATTACAATGGAAGTAATGAAGTCTTCAAAATCAAGAAACTCCCACAATTTTAGCAAATATAAGAGTAAATTTGACATTAAAGAATAAAAGAGGGGGAAAAAATTTCTCTCTATAATCATTGAGCTGATTGCTCAATTCTTCTTCAAAAAAATCATTGGATATTTTGAGGGAGTGGGGAGCTCCTAAATTTTTAGGTCAATCCTTTCAAATGTTAATACTTATATATATTATAAATGTATTTTTAAAAATTTTGGGGTCATCGATGCATGTAGTTCTACCCCTGATGAAAGAGGGGAACTCAAACTCTTGTTTTTCTCATAAATAAGAGAAGATAATATTATTTGGCTACAACATTCTTGGCATCAATACAATATTTTTCATTATGAATAAAAGAAAACCAAAGAGTATAGTGGCTGAAGTGGTACTATCTCATTCTTTCCATGAGGAGATTTTAGAATCAAGTCTCCCATCCTTAGCTATTGTAAATAGAATAAAATAACTCCTAATAAAAGAAACGAAATGGTGGAATATTGGGTAAACTACGTTTTTTTAAGCCTAATAAGAAACATGTTATCTAAGACTTAAAAGGGTTTGTTTGAGAGTTCATTAATGAATTATAATTATTAATTTTTACCATTAAACCAAGACACCAATTAGTTTATAATGTATGTAGAATTCAAACATACGTCTCTGGGTTTGGCTTGATGTAAAATGTTTTCAGGCATAAATTTTTTTCAGATGAAAATATTTTATGAAAAGAAAAAAACATTTTCAACTGTTTGGTTGCGTTCTGGAAAATACGCCGAAAAATGGTTTCTAGAGTTTGGCTTGCACGTAAAATTATTACTGAAAAATATGTATATACGTTGGACGGTCTCTCTCTCTCTCTCTCTCTCTCTCTCTCTCTCTCTCTCTCTCTCTCTCTCTCTCTCTCTCTCTCTCTCTCTCTCTCTCTCTCTCTCTCTCCAAACTGAAATTGATTTTAGTTTGATCGTATTTTCTGATCCACCCAAACACCCAGTCAGGTGTAAAATATTTTCCGTATATGATTTTCACTTAAAACAAACATAGAGTAAGAAATTTTATTAATTAAACTAACTAGTGATATACTTCCTCTTGTAATCTTGTTGTATAATAGTTGAATATGTGGTTAATTAGGTTTATTATATATAATACATAAGTTTTTTAAAGTTCATGTACAGCTTATTCAAGCCTCACTTATTAAAAGGAACCCTATTTTAAAAAATAAAGTAAATAAACCATAAAATGTTAAACCGACACCAAGTAAAAGTCAGGATACGCAAACTTTCGAAAGTCTAATTATAACTCCATTTCAAGACCGTAGCATAGGGGTACACCTTTTTAATCAGTTCAGAAGAAGACTCAAATGGGTCAATTTCCTTATTTTTCCAAAAAATACAAGTCAATGCAAGGTCGTCTCAACTATCTACTATACAAACATCAAAATCCAAAACTGTACCCTCCCTCGTCTTCTTCTCAAATATGACCACCATGAAAATAAAAAGCTTAAAAACTATGTATCCGTTGCAAAGTTATTGGTTAAAAACTAGGAAGTGGCAGACCAACTTAGGTGGACTTTGATTCTTGGAGGTTCCGCATCCAAAGATAGACCCAAATACACGTTTTTAGATTTAAAATTATAACCTCCCCCTTTAATCTTGTGCTTCTTTTTTCCCCCATTATATTACTTCTTCCAATGGCCTAAAAAAGTGGTTTACCAAAGTCTTAATCTGGCTTAAAAGATAAGGTGGCATGCAACATCAATGCCATCACTCAAAAGACAAACAAAAAATAAACAAAAAAAAAAAAAAAAAAAAAAAAAAGGAAGCAAATGGTAGGGACACGCTTTCACGCTCACGCTCAAATTCATATCACGCTTATGTATCAACTTTTGATTGAATTTCAACACTTTCATATAAGTCCATAATATGTATTTCAAAAAATTTAAAATTCAATCAAGAATTAACATATAAGCAAAATGTGAATTTGAGTGTAAAAATGACCGTGTTACTCAAAAAAGGAAAAAGAAATGGAATTGTAGATTGATTAGTAAGTGTAATTTTTGTTTTTGTTTTTTACTTTTTTTAACAATGTCAACAGCGGTGACATTAAGATGTGGGCCGGAAAAAGTGGTAGAGTACCCCGCCACTCCCGCTAGTAGCATAGAAAAAGGTACCACCAATAAATTTTTAACTTTTTTTTTTTTTTTTTGGGTCTGTTTGAGCCTTAGAAAGAATGACAAATGGGTATTGGGCTGTGTAGCACGAGCTAGACGACAGCAGACCATATCTGTGTGTGGTCCATACGTGTGGGCTCACATTTTTTTGTGGCCCCCGCACGCGTGAACCTGTGTCCATCACTTTACAACGTGCTCCTCACCACCCGCGCTGTGCCAACAGCCAATTTGCCAAATTTGTTTTATTACTTTATTAAACTTTGTTTATAGTTGATTACCATTCAGCATTCACATTGCTTAAGGTAAATTCTTTTCAAAAGTTTATTCACTTTTTTTTTCTATTTTAGTTAACACATTTTTCACATTGACCTGTTTACCAAATTGTTGATGTCATCTACAGGCTACACCACTCAAAGCTAGACCTACCCATGAGTTAGTTGAAAAAATTATAAACTCCTCAGGTGGATAAGTGATGTAGCCTATCATTCTACTAAAAAACTGCTATTTATTTAAAATTGCTGAGTTAGTAATTAGTTTTTGTTTAAAAATTTTTTCTAACTAACAATTTTAAACAAGTAGCAATTTTTTAGTAGAATGGTAGACCACATCACTTGTCCACCATGTAGATCTTATAATTTCTCCATGAGTTGAGTCGAGTGAGATTAGGGCTTAAATTTCAATTGGATTCAATTACATTGATTGGAAAATAACAAAAACTGTTGTTGATTGCAAAGAACCACAATTTCGATTGTTTGATCTCCCCATGTGTGGCGGCCAGATTCGATTGAAGCTAACAATGATGTACAACGAAGGGTGATGGGTATCTCTGTCATATCTTGATAGAGTTTGTTATATTTTTTCCTAGTTTGGAAGCCCTTTGAGACTTGTGTTAGTTGGTTTTTGAAGATTTCAAGCCACCGTCATTGACAACCTCTTGCCATTGAAACCGCTCAAATCCTTACAAGTTAGCCTGGGTCAAGCAGGTAGGTTGGTTTAAACGAATCTTTGGAAAATCCTACTCACTGCCATCACCCACATAATTGATTAAATCTCGCACTTATATCGAAAAGAAACCCATTAGTATCTTAGCCCAATGATAAAGAGAAACAATTATGAAGATGATACAATAAGTTCAAATCATATCATATCTAAAACAATAGCAAATTTATTTCCCTACATGAATAATGAGAAATTTTAGCTATCATGTAGATAGGCTAATGCAATAAGGAGTAGGAGGAAGTCAGTTAAATTTAACCAAAAAACAAAGTGTGAGAATCAAATGATGTTGAATGCTTTTAGGAAAAAAAATGAAGTAGAAAAAAGACAAAGATAAATAAGATGAAGAAAGAAATGGACAAAGATATTAGTAATATTTTTCATATAAGTGTTTGTAGACATGCTAAACAAGTCGAGTTTAATATTAAAAGTTTAAAATTAGTTCATTAGTCTTATATTAAACACAAACTCGAACTTATCACCAAACTAAATTATATAAACCAAATTGAATATGCATATTCATAGCAAATTGGTCACATCGTTAAACTGATTCACACTTTGCTTGGAAAAATTTTGCTAATATTTTGATTGTTAGGTTTTAAACCCAAAATACAATGACTCTCAAATTTTCTTTACAAACTAACAACTAACCTACATTTTCTTCTTAAAGTGTTATATTTTAAAATTACTAGGAGCCATGTAGCTTAGTGGCTTATTTTCCTCACCTTAACTAACAACTAACCAATGTTTGATTCTCCCCTCCTTTATTGTTGTAACTATCAAATTATTACTAATTTAAATTCAAAAAAACTAATATATATGTCCAATTTACTAGCCAACTACTAAGGACATGTCTTTAAAAAAAAAATATATATATATATATATATATAATATTTTGATAGAAATACTATAACAAAAATTATATACATTTATTGTTAATTTATGTATTTGACATGATTGAATGTGAAACTTCCAACTTATTCTTTTTCTGCTATTAATTATATTTAAATTTTTTATGTTTTATTATTCTCTATTTCTTATATATGTTGTGAAAATACATTTCAAAATCATTTAAATTTTTTTGTAGATAGGAGTATATATTTTTCTAAAAATATAAGGTTGCTGTTTTTTTTTTTTAATAGATTTATTTATTTTAAATTTTTTTAGATAAGTACTAGATGAATTATGACATCATTACTGTCTCACATCTCCTATTTGACTTCAAAACATAACCTAATCTTTGAAATTTTTTTTTATATATATATTTTTATAAATAGTTAAATTTGTAAATTAAAACATTGCTTCTAAATTCTATCTTGTGTCTTCAATTTTTCTTCCACCTTCATCAATTCTTTTGTTTTTCTTTCCCACCAAACGCACTTTCTACTCCTAGAAATTCTAAATCACATCACCAGCCCTATGCTCGTCTTGAAAAACAAGTCACCACCACCAAACTGTGTCAAGATATGGAATCTCACTTCCATATTCTGTTTTCGGAGCAGAGCCATATTGACTTTTTAGTTCCACAATAGTGTAGACAATTCTATCATACCCTTTTAAATCATAATTGTTTCAAAATACAAATCTCATAAATAAAAGTTCTTACTATTTCATAAAAATGAAATCATCATTGTTTCAATTAAAACTATATATTATTAAATTCTTAGTCCTTTTATTATCAAAAGAATCTTTTTAGCCATTAAATAATACATGGACTTACAAATGCCAAATTAATTTGTTACATGATGATGCTTGATTATTCAAATTCTTCAAATACTCCTAAATACGTTTGAATACGACTTCCATCCATTTTCCACCATCTTAGAGATGGCCAACCTTTTGGAAATTATATTGACTAGATCCTGTATAAGTTATGAAGCATATTATTTACTTCAGCCAATTGCCCAATTAGGTTTTAATATTTAAAATGTTAAAAACATAAGCTATCACCAATTACAAAAAGATAACCATAATATGCAGAGGACAAGCAATATCGTGACAAAATGGAAAATTCAAAGAAAACATTTCCAAAGAAGAAATCATTACAGTGTAAAGTATCCCAAATAAGCAATCCACTATAATTATAAAAAGTTTACAATCTAGATTAAAACATTTAATCCTAACCTCGATTTGGTGGATGAATTTATTGTAAAAACCGTCTATTGTTTAAGAATCTTTGAATCGTTTAATTATATGGATGATCTACAAACGGCGCACCCATAGTTTATAATCTAGATTAAAATATTTAATCTTAACCTCAATTTGGTAGATAAATTTATTGTAAAAACCGTCTATTGCTTAAGAATCTTTGAATCGTTCAATTATATGGATAATCTAGAAACAGCGCACCCATAGTTTACAATCAAAACCTCTAACCGACGTGAATAAAATCTTGGAGATTTGATTGGCCACAAAAACAATCTAGTTCCTTTGATTTTAACTTGATCACTCGATTACATCAACATCATCGTGAATTATCAATCTTGAAACTCACGGAATGTATGAAGTTTGGGTTGGATGATATTTCTCTAAGGTTCCGACAATTCTAAACCTAGTACATTTTTGTAGCTTTCTCAAATTCCTTTTCACCCATTTTATGTATCATAGAAGGGTACATGTATCATTATGTAACAAATGAAAGTAACCCATTACGTGCTTGAAGTGGTTGAAATGAGCATTTCAAACCATTTGAATTTGGACAAGTAATAAGACCCAGTCTCATCCAAAAACAAAATTTCAAACAATTGGGTAAATATTCCCATCAAAGTGGCTCAGATAAATCAACACTATCTTAGATTTTAACACTTTAATTTAACTTGACAAACTCGACCAATCCATACGAGAATTGAGAGATCAGAACAAAAACTTTGCAAGTAAATTTAAAAAGAGAAGAGAAAAAAAAAATGATGATGGGACAGCATGTGTGTGATATGGCTGAGAAACAAAACATACTTTGACACGCATCCCAAAGAATCATGTATTATTATTGTCAGACAGACAAACTGAGCAAACAAAGGGATGGGTGTGGGGACCACCTACTTACGGTGCTTCTTCTCTCACACAAACAGAGCCCCCTCCTCCGCCGAACAAAGAGAAAGGGTGAGGTGTATATGTATATATGTTATGTGAAATGACTAAAGAGGACCCACTAGAAATGGAACGCGTGTCACTTTCTTTCGGCGTGACAGAGTCCGCGCCAAAAGAGTAGACATTCTCGTCTTGGAAAGCGTGGTAAAGTAAATTCGCATTGTGTTTGTGTTTTGTGTTTTCCTTTCGTCAACGTAACGAAGCTTTTTTTACCTTTTAAAATCTCTCTCTCTCCTCTCGCCTTCCTTTACTGTGACACCATACTCTTCTGTCTCTTCCTCTTCTCTCATCCAACAACAATATATTTGTGTCCCAATCACGTATCTCAATTTCACTTTTTCACCCTAATAACCAACCCTTTTTTTTTTTAAAGATTAAAAGTACACAAATTTTATTCTGAATCTTGGTTTGGATAAAAGCAACTCCAACTCATTGAGTCTCACTATGATAATTTAGATAATTTTTTTTTTTTTTAATGGCATTATATTCTTAATTAATAAATCACGTGCATATTGTTACAACAATACATGATAATAAAAGTAATTAAAACACATTTAGATACTCATTTAAATTATTAATAATTCTACCTTTGGCCATTGCGAGAGTGTAGTTTGGTGGTAAAAATTTTCGTATTACTTTATATGATGTTTGACAGGAGTTGAGCAGTTCAAGTGGTAGTATTTTAACAAATGTGTTGTGCCCACAATGATAGTCTCATTAAGGTTCCGATGGTGTATATAGTATTATCAATTGCCGTTACGTGATGTTGGGTCGATGAATTTATGCTAAAGACCCCATTTTCTTACTTAAAAAATATATTAATAATGTTGATGGTGATGGGAAAAAAAAATAGTGATCATTTTTCCCTATTGAGTTGATGAACAACCAACCTAAACTTTTATGATATTTACGTTAATTTTCAAATGCTTATTTTGTAGCGAAGAAGTAGCTTCTTTCATGGTTCTTCTACCATACTTCATAATCTTCAAGTTGGCAGCTTACATTGATAGTCAGACATACGTGATTCTCTTAGTTTCGACAATTATCCTTGTTAGGCACACTTAGATGCTCGTTTAAATTATTAATAATTCTACTACTGTGTGAGTGTGGTTTGGTGGTAGGAGTTCTCTTATTGTTTTACATTATATTTGACATGAGTTGAGTAGTTTGAGTAATAGTATTTCAACGAATGTTTTATGCTTGCAATGATAGTTTGATGTAAAATAAATAGCATAAGCTTTCTTGGAGCAGCAAGAGCGCTGGAAGTCACAATACAAGATTAAGGGAGGGTGTCAATAAAGGCCATCGAAACAATAATGTCAAAATTGCATGAAATTTGGTAGGTTGAAAGAAAACAACATTCTGATCCAAACTTGAAATCTTCAAGTGTCGCCTAAATTTAAGCAAATTCCTTCATTAAAACCCCGAACACAGTGTTTTTTCTATATATAATAATATTTGTTTTCTTGTAGCTTCCACGATGTCATAGTTTCATCAAGGCTCTGGTAGTATATGTAATGTTATCTATTGTCGTCACGTGGCATGGAGTCTATATGTCTATGCCAGAGACTCCATTTTTTAAAATTATAAATATATATATATATATATATATATATACATATATATTAATAATGCTGATGATAATGAAAAAAAAAATAGTTATCATTTGTCCATGTCGAGCTAATGGACAACCGACCTAAACTTCTATGCTACTTAAGTTAATATTCACATATTTATTTTGTAGGGAAGAAGTAGCTTCTTTTATGGTTCTTCTCCCATACCTCATAATCTTGGAGTTAGCAGGTTACATTGACAGTCACACTTACATGATTCCTCTTATAGTTTCGACAATTATCCCTAGTTAAGTCAAATATAGTATTTGTCATATGTTCGTGATCAAAGTTCTAGCATGTTACTTAGAAGACATAGATCCAAGGATCTATATCGCTATCCCATAAATTTAGGATGCATGTCCCAGGCTCCCAAGTATTGCACTCTTCCATAAGAAGATCATTACTGGTTTTAAGGAACTCCTCAAACTTCCGATTTGTCCCTAGTCCCTACCAAGTATGGTCGTCTTCTAATAAGACTTAACTGATGAAAGATGTGGACAAGTTTATCCATACTAAATGCATCATCTACTACTTAATTGGATTAAGATGCTCTCCATTTACCTCAAAATAAAGAGAAACAATTTAATAGTTTAGATTTTTGTTTTCCTTGAATCTATGAGTGTACATCATGATGCCATATTATGTAAAATATTCACCTTAATTTTTTTTTTTTTTTTTGGTTGACTAAATATTCACCTTTAAATTAGTGAACTATCAAATCTTTACTCTATAATATATTCTCTCCATCTTAAACAGTTGGGGAGACTATTTTCCTGTTGAAAAAAAAAAGTATCAAAAAACTGGTATGGAAGAAAAAATTTGTCATTTTTAATGATGAGATTGTCCTTGAATTAATGCATTTGTTTTGGTGATTTGGTGAACGATCATTGACCATTTCTCGTTTTCTAAGTACTCATCACCCTACACCAGTGTTGCGTTACGTGTACAAAAGAAAATTAGAACAGATAAAAGGCAGTGAATAGCGGATGTTAAATTTTAATAGTGTTTCAACTTTCAAGAGAGAAAAAGGGGGCATATATAGACGTAGAAGCCAATATATGGAAGTAATTATGTAAACGCCAACAGAATTGATTATGCATATACTTAAGCATCATTGTTAATTTAAGTGATTATGCATACTTAAACATCATTGTTTTCCTTCTTCTGTTTTTTAATGAGCAAGGAACATCATTGTTTCTTACATTTCTATATGTTTGCTTGTTTTAGAGCTGTCAGCTTTTTTAGTAACTGTATGTGAACTTCAAAGAATTTGACTCTGATACACATGCCATGCATGAATAAAATTTGAGCTCATGTCATGTGTGTGAGTGTGAGAACTCTTTTTTTTTTCTTTTTTTTTTTCTTCTTTTTGAGGGGGTTGGGGGGGTTGTACTTCCAAGAAATTAATTTGGAATAAGCAACATCCATTACATCATGACCAAATAACTCTACGAGGTAGTTAAGGACTCCCAAAATGCTAGTCTTTGCTTTCATTATAAGTACCTTAGGCTAATTAGTAATTTCTCCCCCTCTCCAATTTAGACATTTTTTTTTTATTTAAATTTTTAGAATGCCTTAAAATACATATCTTCTTTTTTCCCCCTCTTTTATATTACAATTATTTTTTTGAAATTAAACAAACAAAATTATTTTTAAAAATATAAAATTATTATCAAGTATAATCCAATTCGATTCTCCAAAAAAAAAAAGTTTAATCCAATATAGTGCCTATCTGTATAACTCATGCATTTTTTGTAACTAGTGAACATAAGTAGGGATGGAACTATAGCCAAGGTGGGGGCCATCCCTCCAACAAAATTTAAAAATCCTTTATATTACCTATATAACTATTAAATATTTTTAAAGATATAACCTATAAAAATAGGAGTTGGCTCCCCAAGCAAAAAATTTTAATTTCATCCCTGTAAATAAAGACTTATTGGTTGAGAGAATTGCGAGAAAATGACCGATCTTAAAAAGAGCACATCCTACTTTCTTTTTATTTGTTGGATTGGAGTTAGCATTCTACAATTGGTCATTGAGAAAAGTGCTAGAAGAGTTTGTTGCATCACCAAATAGAAGCATTATTGACATACACATGATGCATGAGTTATAAATATCTTTCACACTATTCATATAAGCAACTAAAAATTATGAGGAAAAAAAAAAAAAAAAGAAGATTCAATTAACTAGGTGTTGTATCTTAAATTATCAAATTAAATTGAATTATGTGATTTGTGGATCAATTAATAAACTTCCTTAAGTATAGTTTCAACATCTAAAACAACAGTATAAATACATTGAAGTAAGAAATATATAAGATAGTAAGATACACCCCCTTCAAAAGTTTGACCTCAAAGTAAAAAAATAATATTATAGGTGGGGGGTGGGGTGGTAAAGGCACGCCAAGCACAAGTTTTATATATATCCTTTTTAAAGGCTATACATCGCGAAGCACAAGTTAATGGGGGAATGAGAAAAGTTGCAGTGGTGGTGGGGGCGTGGGCCGACAACGAAATGGAGGGCCCTACAAGGCGGCGTGGAAATAGAGAATTTCAGATTGGGCCCACCTTATGAGGCCCTCCTGGGTTGTCAATGATTTGGTACGGTCACCCCCTCCCCCCCTTCATTTTGGATTTTTAAATTTTCAAAGGAGAATATTCGGCGGCGGCACTTTGTGTCACGCAAATCTCGGTTTTCTTTTTTTTCTTTTTTTCCTTAATTTTAATTTTTAGAGTATTATCCGCGGGTCCCATCATGCGGCTCTGACATGGGTTTTGTTTTTAATTACCCATTTTAGGAAAAATTTCATACCATTTTTATAAAAATTACTAAAAATTCCTTAAAATAATTCCTAAACAAATGTATTTAGAACATTAGTTACCTTTTCTTTTAAAATGCTCAAAATGTCATATCTTATTAGAACTTTCTCACTATTGGAGCCAGAAATTTCTTTTGAAATGCTCAAGATACCACCAATTAGTACTATAGTACTATATACTATCTTATGGGCCTACTAGCTAAGAAAGGCTAGAGTCGTTATCATTTTCTAAGTTCTAGAGCTGCAAGAATGCAGCTTTGACAAAGGATAAAGTTTGCGCACTATATTTCAGAGACATTAGTTAAGCTTAGCTCAACCCATGAAGCCCAATCTTAGCGAATTATCATATGGTCCCAACTCGAACCGAGCTTGACCTGAACCAAGGCTTTGCCAATATATTACAATGGGAAGCCTGAATAAAGCTGAGGTAAAGTTGAGATGATTAAAGAGTTAGTTAAGTGCTTGGATAAAAGCCTACATTAGAAAAGGGAAGGAGGCTGAAAAGTTATTGAAGCACGAGGAACCTAGCCAACTTTCTCAGTTGGATCCCACGAAATAAAGGTTACATATCTTGCCTAACATCTTATTTGATATTTAGGTATGCAGAAGTGGGTCATACCACAATCAAGTTTAGTCTTGGGCTGGACATGTCCTACTATACTAATGTGGAAATGGACCAGAATTTTAAGACCCAACTAGTTTAAAGAACCCAGGGCATAGAATGCATCCAAACATCAGCCCAAAGCACAGTTTTTCATCAATGATTAGTTTTCTTAATAATGGGTAAAATACAATTAACGCTCCTAAGGTTTGTGCTAATGCTAGCCAAATTCAAAACTTTTCAAAACTAACCAGGACTAAGTTGAGTTTAGGAATCAAGCTGGTCAATTTAGAAAAGTCTTGGACCTGGCTGGAATTAGCCCAAACCTTAAAGGTGTTAATTACATTTTACACTTCTTATTTTTATCTATTTCTCTCTCTCCGGTCTGAAAAATTAAATGCATGAATTATTGAATAGCGGCACTAAAAACCATTGAAGCAGTCAGTGTCTCGATAAACGCATCTTCTATCTTCCTTCAAATATGATCTTATACAATCAAACTGCAGCCACAACTAAGCAGCCAATGAAGATGGTTCAATGAGGATAACAAACTCATCAAACCATTACATGGGAAAAATATAATACAACAAGAAAAACTGAACTATAAAATTTGTAACATTCTTTACTCGTTTTTATAAGTAACAAATTATGTTCTTTACATCTTAATTCTCAAGGCTAGTTAAGACTTAAGAATACGATTGAAATGAATAGTTGAAACTGTCGGGTATACGTCAGACAGCAATTTGAATGAACTATTTACCCTTTATATACTCAAGGAGGAGCCGATCAAGCTCAAAATATCGAGAAAGAAGTCTCTGCAACAGATGTTATCCAGGAGCAAATTATTAGTATTTCATGTCACCTCAACAAGAAGCATAATTAAATCATAGTGGCTCATTCATGAAATCACAATGATAGTTTTAAGTAAATTTTTAAGTCGCATGATAGTTTCAGTGTCAAATAACATTATGGCTCATTCATGAAATCACAATGCGGTCCGAATATATTAGATCCATATTGTATCAATAATTTAATGGTAAGTACAAAATTTTCATATTAGAGCAAGAATAGCCAGTTAAAGCAGCCATCCATTCATACAAAGAACATTAAAGGATCATCACAAGACTGTCATAGTTCGTTCAATCGTTCCAATAGCCTATTGTTGCACTCTATCCAAATAGTCCACGTAATGCACAGAGGTATTGCATTCCAAATATCACCATTACAGTATTTTAGCAAATCTCCTCTTCCAATATGCTAGCAAATCAACCACTCTATTAGGCATAACCCACTGCTCTGCAAACAAACACAACACTGGAGACCATATATGGCTTGCATATCACAATGTAGCAGTAAATTATCAACAGTTTGCCCAGCTTTCTTACACATACAACACCATTCCACAACAATTTATTCCCTTCTTCTATGTAAGTTATCTAATCTAAGAATTTTCCCCAAAGCAGTGTCCATAAAGACTATCCCTCTGCCTATACTGCTATATGTCTCAATGAATTCCTTGCCCCTGATCTTAAAACATTTCCCCCTCTTCCATAGATAACAAGCCAAAACGTTGACTTCAAACAAATTTGATTAAATATAAAAGAAGCTTGATCCATCCATGGTGAATTGTAGACGCTAGATTTTTATTATAGGTGAAGTTACTGGGGACTGAACCCCAGATGTTGAACCACCATAAAGGTGGACATGCCACTAGGCCATTGGTGAATTGTAGACAATAGTGTGAAAGATTGTAAAGATTTGATGAACTGACTTGAGCTGAAAGACTCCCCCTACACAAAAGGGATCTCCAAAGATTGCCATCAGACAACAGCAGCAGAGATCTGTTGGAATGGCTGGTGGGCAATCAACAAAAGAGAAACTCTTTTTAGTTCATGCTCTCATGCTAGGGGTGTCAGAGACGTTACTCCCTACCTAAAATACTAAAAAGGTAGGAATGATCAAAGACCTAGCTCACCCAGCTGATCAGAAGGCAGACAGGCAGGCCCTTTGTTTTATTTGGTCAGCAACAGGTCATGCAATTATAAAAAAGTGAATTCGGGCAGATGTTAGGTTTACTAAAGTCCACCTGAGGAAACTCGCCCTGACTGAATTTAATATACACATACTTGCAACATGACTGGATTTTTATTGGATGCATGTAATCTCATCCTCACACATGGAGGATTCTAATTGGCCAAATGCAACCTTATCTCTTATCTTCTTTTACATTTTCACTCAATGGATCTGTCTCTCTCTCTTGAAAGCTCAAGGCTCTCCTTATTATTCACTAACTCATCACCATTGAGCCTCTATCACCTGAGCTAAAGTCACCTTTCGTCGAATAACCATCGTTTGAGCAAAAGTCACCTTAACTTCAAATTGCCATGCCAACCTTATTTTAGAGTTTAATTTGAGGTCCAATTGGGATATTGTGAATCTTTCCTTTTCTTTTGTGTGTGTGTGTGTGTGTGTGTGTTTGGGGGGGGGGGGGGCGCTGCCGCGGCGAGAGGCTATT
The DNA here is from genome assembly GCA_030445155.1 of Quercus variabilis. Classification (NCBI taxonomy): domain Eukaryota; kingdom Viridiplantae; phylum Streptophyta; class Magnoliopsida; order Fagales; family Fagaceae; genus Quercus; species Quercus variabilis. The sequence continues at coordinate 37,516,830 of CP129456.1, forward strand.
TGTGTATATGATTTACAGATTTTGCTGTATCTCTTTTCCCCTACAGATTTAGATTTAGATTTAGATTTATTTTGTCGATCTAAGTATTTTTTTTCTTCTTGCTATTTGTCGATATAATTTAGAGATCTAATTTATAAGAATTTGTGAACAAGCTTATTCATTTATTACTACGGGTCCAAGGACCCTTCACCCGAAATGATTATATTGAGTGATGAGTTTATATGAAACCCAACCCAAACTGACCTGTGATCACCCCTACTAAAAAATTATGTTTCCAAGAGAAACAAGCTTAAAACAAGGATTTCACTCCCTTATGGCGTCTTTTTAAATTGGTAAGTTACACACCTAGTGGATCTTGAACTCATGACCTCGCCCTTATGGACAAGGAGTAAGTCTTACAACAATAACCAAGTCTTAGTACCAAAAATTTGTGGGTCATGATAGATTGAAAATAAATTAAAGAAACCTTTACCAAATAATAGATTGAAATTGAGAACAGACTGTAAGAAGCAAGGAGTTGACAATCCCATAACCTGGTTTTTGGTGAGAAGGGGGGGGGGAGAGAGTGGGGGGAATGGAAGGATGGGGTGGTTTCAATTGACAAGAATTAAATTAACCAAAACGAGTGAAAGAATGAACCTTAGTTATGGGAGGATGAGAAGATTTCGCTTCAAAATCCAACTGTGGAATACGTGCAACCTCAGCTGCATTCTCAAATAAGATATATGTAGGAAGTTGACCCATGCTCCCTGCAAGTACATTATCCCCATACAAATAAATAAAAATACATGTATAATAGTGAAACTGAGATATTAACTTGAACAGTTTCCAAACTAATGATATTTTACCACCGAGATATATTCCAAATTTTTCAGCTGCATTTGGGAAGAGTCCAAGGTCAACTATTCCAAAAGATAAATTTTTGTTTGAATATCTGCCACAGGAATGCACAGGCACACATTAAAATTGGTAATAACAGCTTATATTGATTAATGCAATAAAGGCAACACTATTGTTTTACAACTCACAAGTTGCTGGGAAATAATCTTTTCTTATTGTTTTGTTCTTTTTATCAAGTTCAAGATCCATGTAAGGCAAAAACATACGTAATTGAGAGCTCAGGAAAGCACCGACTTGTGCATATGCTAGCAGGTGAACACGATGCACGAAATTCTACCTGCCAAAGTAAGTTCTTTAATCATCCAAAATGTTTTTTAAAAATGTAAATAAAAAATGAGTCGTTCAATCTCAAAATGAATATAAACTATGAGTATTACTTGTGAGGTTAACTGTTAATGAGCACTAGCACGTTTTCAAACTCTATATAATTTTGGGCCTTATTATAAGCATAATTTATTTGGAGTCAAGTGAATCCATGGAAAATGGAGTTTTATAAGGTAATGAAAAACATGAGGGGTAGGCCCATGCAGGAACCTAAGCCACCCATTCTATCATCTCTTTAAATTGAGGAATGTACCAATGATATTGAACATACATGTCATCTTACAAAAATAATAACCATGAAACAATGTGCATCACTATTCAGCCTATATAAACAACTGAAGAATCTATCTTTTACAAATTTTTCTCATAAATTTACTACATATAACATGTCTACATACATGTACGCGCACACATATATGGAAGTATACTTATATACAAGTGCAGAAAATGAATTAAAGTATTTTCATTGGTAATATACACACACCAAGTGGACAAACCCACAACCTTACCCTCCACCCATTCTTAAGGGAAAAGAAAGTGTCATTTTGAGCTAGAACTTATTGACAAAGACAAATAACTCCAGGGTTGCTTGAAAATTGAAAAGAAGGTAATGTCAATCTGTCACCCCATCGTAATAGTAAGCACATCATAACTAAAAAGCACTAGCAAGGAAGCATCTCACGCCCCAAGACAGTACCTCAAATGACCAAGTGAGGGCCAACTGGACATTTGCCTAGCACTGCACACCTAAGGAAACCCACAAAAAGATTGTGAAGAAAAGGGCTTGCTGGTAACGGAATAGGTATGTCCATAGCTGGCATAATGGCAAGCCTTGTCTGAAGAGAACAGAACAAAGCTAAAATTATCAACCACCCCACCCCCCCCCCCCCCCCGGCCAAACCAAAAAAGGGTCTCTTTCCTTGGTTGGTTTATATTATGGGGGCGATATTGTATTTTGCACTCATCTTCAATTGCATTTTCAATCATAACTTAGACCTTACTTGGGATTTTAATCTCCTAACTAAGGTTTTATAGCCTATATTTTGCAAACAATTATTGGGCAGTTTTCCTATACAAGGTAGATGTTGGTAAAGAAATGAATTCAAAATCCTGTCTCCCTATTAATTGACATAAAAGGATGATTTCTTCTAATGTTTTTAATTTCATAAATCGGTGAACAACCATATTAGTTCTTTAGCTGATAGGAGAAATCAATCACAAAGAGTTGGAATCACTCCAAACGAAGATGCCAACTTTTTTTTGAAAGTTACAAGTTCTGCCCATTTAGCAGGATGAAAACACAGTTGAAATTGTTAAACATTATGAATTCTGAGAAAAAAGTATTTAGAACCAACCAGCCAGAATCTTGATATGTTTCCTTCTGTCAGCAAGGCTTCCAACTGTAACGGTGTTAGTTTACTTGAAGTACCTAAAGAATTGATTAAAAAGAAAAAAAAATTAGGTTTATTGAATTGTAAAGCCAAACATTCATGAATTTATCAAGTGCATCTTGTCAACAAGAAGTTTGCCCCAGAGTAATAATAATAATAATAACAAATGAAAAATCTATATTCATTTGTTACCTAGTCCTTGGAAGGCAGGTTGTTGGGTTAGAATATATATCACTGCAAAGAGAACACCACACCAGGTAAGCATTTTGATCAAAATGATCAAACCTATTAATATCCAAGAAAATTTGACTCATCAAACAGCTTATGTTCAGCTATGTTTTTTCATTAAAATTAAATGAAGAAACTCTTTTTTATTGGTTAGACATGCACCTGGAAGATATTGAACCCATGACCTCACCCTCCACTTTACTCTCCACTTTACTCTTTCAAGGTGAGGATATGCAATTTGAGCTAGAGCTCATTGACAATTAGATGAATATTCTATAATATCATATTGTTATCAAAGGCATACCATCAAATGAGAGAAGATTCATATCATAAAGAAACACGGGAGACACTGCTATCATAATAAATTCAAATAAATTTTACAAACTGAAGTAAAACTATGAGGCCAAACCTTACATTTAAATAAAACAAAGCAACCCGGTTATTAGTATGTCAACAAATTTTCTCCACTTAATGTGCAAAAGCAAAAGACATGAAAAATAGATACCTACCAAAAAATGCCACCAAGTACCAAAGAGCCAGGTGGTAATCAATTACCAAAGCAAGAGCGACAAGAAAAACCTGAAAGAAAATGCAACTGAGATCACAAATAAGAGACAAGAAGTACGACATTAAAAATATACATAAAAATATACTTAAAAACTATACATTCCTCCTGCAGAAGCATGCATTTGGTACAAATACAAGTTTAAGTATTCACATCTGATCCACGATTCGATAACTAACAGTCATGCTTGCATATATTATAAGAACCAAGCAAAACCAGGAAATGGCAGTGAGAGATTAACACCTTTGCAAAAAACAGCATGTCTGCAATAAAGGCCTCCCAAGTTTCTTGTCTAACCAACTGTTGCAAACACGAAAAAAGCTAAGAATTAAAAACCTCGCGAAACCAATACAGTCAAAAGTGGACTATAACAAAAATGATACATGAAATTTCCACAATGCACATGTCAAACAACACATAAACCTTTCCTATAATCCTAGCCACTTCAAAAATTGTGTACACAAATCTACACAACGACGCGGCTTTATCCTCTCTTCTCTCTTCCCCCCTCTATGACAATTATTTTTTAAGGCTTTCACAACAAAAATACAGAATAATTTGTACACAGAATTTGTATAGAGAAAGCTCCAATTTTGTGCATATTTTCTTAATCCAATATATGAATTTGACAAAAATGTGAGTTACATAACATAGTAATATAAACTATTTATAACCAAGCAGAGTAAAAAAAAATATATAAATACCTTCAAAAGAGCCAACACAGAAAATGCCAGAACCGCTTGAATTTCCTATACAGTGAGAAATGAAGAAATTAACAAAATCTAAAGCACAAGTAATTATCACCATTAAAAAAAAATTGGAGAGAGAGAAAGAGAGAGAGAGAGAGAGAGAGAGTACTCGATGAAGGAGATGATGAGTTAGGTGAGGAGAGAGAAGGGAGGTAGTGGAGGTGCGGAGGATGAAGTAGGAGAAGAAGGTGAGGAAATGGGAGAGATAATAGGGCTCTGACACCATTTGGTTCAGCCATTCCATCGGATCTTTCCACTATTGAATGCTTATTATCCACACTCTCTCTCTCTCTGTGTTTGATAGATCTTCTTGGCTTTGTTTGAGTTTTTTTTTGGTTGTTGGTTTGTTAGGGTTTCAATGACACAAGAAGTTGCAGTCTTTTTCTTCCGAAATTGATTGCTTTTGCTAGTGTTTGTTTGAATCTCGAGATTCTGTATAGTTCGATCGTTCTCACTTCTCTTTCAGACTCTCTGTTGTTTACTTACAGCGTCTTCTATTTCGGTATTTCCAACCGAAACATAACCGGAAAGCAGGTTTGTAAAAGCATTCACGCTGGGTACGGCATATGCCTTATGTGGGGGAAATTTACTACGAAAGTTCAAAACCTCCCACATATCCAGACTTGTAAAAATCAATTAGTAAAAAAATTTGTAACAGTATTACAGTGTAATTCTCCCTTGTAAAAATTAATTATTGTAAAAAAAATTACAATAGTAATACAGTGTAATTCTAAAAGTAGAATTGTATTGTAACTCAGTTTTAAAACATATACATATATATATATATATATAATTTACTTACTTTAACAATTCTCTCTCTCTCTCTCTCTCTCTCTCTCTCTAGGTTTTTGGGTTTTAGTTTTTATTTGGATTTTGGAATATATTATTTTATTGTATAGAAATATTTTTATAATGTGTTGTATTATAAAATAAAAGTTGAGATGCTGAGAATATTGTAAAATGATATAGTATAATTGATAAAGTAACTTTTTTGGATGGTAAAATAGAATATGATAAAATTATGAGATGTGAATGCTCTAAGTCGAGTTGAGCCAAACCAAGTATAAAAATTGTAAACTTATTCGTCTTTTTTTTCTTTTTCTTTTTTTTTCATAGGAGGATTTGGAGGTTTTAATTAAGCAATAAGCCCTAACTCAGATTTGTGGGGAGTGTTTTTTTTTTTTTCTTTTTTTTTCTTTTTTTTTTCTTTTTTTTTTTTTCTTCCTGATAAAGTCTATGGATACAGCTTTTGACATAATTCTGACATTTGTGTGATGTAAGTGATGGATTTATGTGATTACAATTAGTACATATTTATCAAGTTGCGAGTCCTGTGACCAATGGTGTCAGGAGCGGCTCTATGTTTAAGTGAGAGTGGACATAGGACCAACCAATCTAACTTATAAAAAAAAATGTATATATACACTACCAAAAAAAAAAAAAAAAAATTATATACTAAACTAACCTATTGTGATAATTATAATAAAAATGTTGAATACCCTTACTTGAGATCACAAAAATTTGGGTTCAAGAAAAATAAATGCAATATTACATCCATTACATTTTCACGTTAATTTTACAACAAATTATATGTGTTAAGTTATTGTTAATTCTAATTTAAACCCAATACTAACATCACTTTTTTACCCACCAATAATAGTTTTTCACATAAATTTTATTGTAAAAATATTATGGACCTACCATTATTTCCAAAAATAATTATGGCCCCCAAACATAATCTTTAACCCCTTAAAAAAAAGCTTAAATTAAATCAATAATTTTTAGCCCAAATAACAACAAAAATAACCTAAATAAAAACAAGACTAGACCAAATAACAAGTGAAACAAATTTATTCAACAAAAAGGCTATTCAAAAACAAAAAGATAAAAATCTCTAATTATTCAAACTAGTATGTAATCCCGTGCTACCGCATGGGATTGGTTAATTGTAATGATGCTATTGGCCAATTTTTTTGTTTTTATTTTGTTTTTGTTTTTTTGGGTTTATCACACGAAAGATAAAAATCTCTAATTATTCAAACTAGTATGTAATCCCGTGCTACCGCATGGGATTGGTTAATTGTAATGATGCTATTGGCCAATTTTTTTGTTTTTATTTTGTTTTTGTTTTTTTGGGTTTATCACACGAATGATAGAATTAAATCGAACAATGAAAAATATATATTGCATTTTATTATTTAAGTAATGCTATTTTTTTTTTTTTTTTTGTTTATCATACATAAGATAGCATTAGATAAAACAATGAATAAAAAAAAAAGAATATTGCATTTTATTATTTAAGTGATGCTACAGTGAAGAAAAAAGAGAACATTGCATTTTATTATTTCAAATATATAAAGGGACATTAAAAAATAAAAACTGATCATTGAGCTTGGAATCTTCTTGGAGGCGCTAATGAAGCACTAATGTATGAGAGTGTGAAGTAAGGAAGAATGAGATTGAATATTGTGTTTGAACCCGGCCTTACTCTGAGAAATCCGTAAAGAAGAGGAGAGAGTAGGGTATGGATCTAGTTGGTAAAGGATGAGAGAGGAGGAGACATGGGATGACGATATGGAATTAGGAGGAGATGATGTTTTGCTTTTATAGACTATCTCGTTGGACTCTTTGGTTCTGGTTGTGGGATTAGAAGAGCTCCAGACTCTATTGAGATTACCCATAAAAGTGTGCATGTGAAATGTTTTTGCTTAGGCCAATGAGTATTATCATTGTGGTTTTCTTGGCTTCCGTGTTAAATGTTAATACATCATTTATTTAGGCACAAAAATTAGAAAATTTAGATAAGATACATGATACAAAATTGGAGTCCAAGTTATAATCTCCATAAAAGTGTGCAGGTAAGATGTTCTTGCTTAGGTTAATGAGCATTATCATTATGGTTTTCTTGGCTTTCGTGTTAAATATTAATGCATCATTTATTTGGGTACAAAAATTAGAAATTTAGATTAGGCTAATGAGCATTATCATTGTGGTTTTCTTGACTTCCGTGTTAAATGTTAATACATCATTTATTTGGGTACAAAAATTAGAAAATTTAGATAAGATACATGACACAAAATTGGAGTCAAATTTATAATCTAATTAAGTTTTTTTTTTTTATTTTTTTTTTTTTTTTAAGTTTTGGTTAGGACAAGTGGCACAAAATTGAGAATCCAATTGAAATCTAATTGGATTTTCTCTCTGCTTCACCTATTATTAGATATATAGATATGTAACTCGTTCATCAATTCAATAAAAATAATTTATAATTTCATGGTATCAAGAGAAATTATATAATTGTAAGTTTCCCTTGGTAGTAATGGCAATTATGCTTTATTTAGTTTTGCAATTGCAATAATTTTGCTTTCCTTAATTAGCAACTCAACTTTTAGTTGTAACAAACTCTCTCTCTCTCTCTCTCTCTCTCTCTTATTATTTCAAACTCTCATCTCAGCTTACTTAGTACCCACTTTATTTGTTATCATTTTTTTTTCTTTTCTCTTTGTTAGTAGAAAATTTGTAATACTTCATAAATTTGCGTGCTTTTTTTTTTTTGGGACGCTAATATATGTAATTCAAGTTATTTCTTTATTAAATTTTATATAATCTCAAATTTTTAGCGTCCATCTAAAAAATATTCTTAAAGCTGCCTTGAATGGCGTGCTCCTAGAAAAACCTTTTTTTTTTTTTTGGTTGATTTGGGCTGATTGCATTGAAGGAGAAGGGTGTTGGTGTCAATTTTCATCTAATACAACGTGTGACCAATTGTTTAGTGCAACGTGTTGTGACTTCTTTTTTAACGAATTGCTCTATGTTATATTATCTAATGTTGTTAGGATAAATAGGAAAAAAATTTAAAGTTAGTTCATGGATGGACATAAACTAAAATGCTTTCAAAATGTAGGGATGAAGAATGAACTTCATACAAAATCTTCTCTCTTAATTAGGAAAATTACGATTGAAAATTTCAAATTTTCCCGCTCTTATTATTATTCTAACTAAATAATTAATTAATTTAAAAAAAATTATAATAATGTTTTTTTTTTTTTTGCATGGATCACTACTAGCACTATTTTTACCATATAATTAAGTATGCGTATTTAGCAGTTAGTTTTTTTTTTTTTTTTTAAATCACAATAGATTGTACAGACAAATGTAAAAAATTAGATGTCTCTAGATTCATTTGTTTTTTTGTGGGAAGGGGTCAGCCCAAAGTTACAAACGTTGTTTCGATGACCATCCATAGGCCCAAAGTGGAAGCTGGGCTTGACAAACCCCAATAATATTTACTTCAAGATTGAAGGTAAGTGCCTAACCCATACATTTAGCAACAACAAAAAAAGTGCCCAACCCATACAATTGAAAATTTCAAATTTATGATTTATCCCCTAAAGTTTGAACTACAATAAACCATACAATTGTACTACCAAGCTATGAAAGGATCAGACTACAAGAGATAAATTGTAATTTACCCTAACTAAACCATCCAAAATAATAAAACTGCAGGGACAAGGGGTACATATTAGAGTGACATGGTACTTGTTTAAGATCATTTTAATTTTTTCTTATCAGTGTGATTATAAGTCATAGGTGTATCGATGACCATTGCCAGGCTTTGATTTGTTTGCTTTAAGATGTTAATTTGGGGATTTGATTTCGTTTCAAAATGAATTTGTGATGCCTCAATCAAGAGGAATTTTTAGATTGATGTGATTATTGAAGATGATGTGAGTAACAATTATCAATTGAAAGCAGATGGCTAAATACTAATTAAGATACTGAGTTATCAAGTACTGAGAACTAAAATTTGATTGAAGTTCTAAGTTATCAACTACTACTACTAGGAAGCTAAGTAAACTAAAGTTATGTTGGGTCATAATGCAAATACGGCACATTGATGCTAAAGTAAATTGCTTTTACGTGGAATAATATCGATAATAAGGAACTAAGGATCTAACAAAATTAAAAATTAAAAACTTGAATCAAGTTGAAAAAAAAAAAAAAAAAAACCTAGTTTTATCAAGTTTAACAAGGTAACAAGTTAGTATAACTTGCCCCACTATCTCTTAAAAGTTACCATAGTTTTTAAGTGGAATTGTGGTGTGTCTTTGTATTAAAATCATTTTCCCTCTCCCGTGTGTGTGTTTGTTTCTCAAAAAAAAAAAAAAGTTAAGTCTGTCAAAGGTAACAAGTTAGAAGTAAACTACTTACTTGCATGAAGAGTGAAGACTCCTAAATTCTACATAATAAGAGGAATCTACAACAACAACAACAACAACAACAACAAAAACAATAACAGGATAGTAATCTGATAGATCCTCGAAAATCAATAGGCTGAAAATCTCGGGCACTGATGATCTTAAGGCTGAGTCTTGAAAGAACAAATGAAAGAACAGACACAAAATCAGAGGAGACCGATGGAAGCCGGCCAAAAATCCTCCGATGGTAAAGTTAGTGGGTTTCAATTCCAAGTAAAAAGGAAGTGTTTTCGGGATTTACTTATTTGTAAAAAAAAAAAAAAAAAAAAATGTCTCCCCTTTACCTCTTTGTAAGGAAATGCTTATATAGTGCACATAGGATGGTTATTTTGTTTAATAACTGCTCCTCTTGTTAAGGAATTCAGAAGATTCAGAGGTAACTTCCATAACTGCCAAGGAAGTTATTTCATTTGTACCGGTGCTTCATAACGGTAAGTTTGGAAAACTTGGTTTCAGTATGCTTGTGGTCCAATAGACTCGTCCATACTTTATTATGGATGGACGAGTCTACGTACGTCCTTAATAAAGGATGGACGAAGTTATTAGGGACAAGCACGCTTTACACATCCCATCTCTTCATTTATTTCTGACGGACGACCCATATGGATGAAATAAGACTTGTGCATTTTCCTACAATTCTTATCCATCTCCATTAGGAACCTTAGGAACCTCTAGGTTCCTAACAAGTAGTATCAGAGTCGTTGATCTTGAGATGACTGAATCTGTTGCTACTCATCAGGCTTTAATGGAGTTTTATTTCAAATGCGAAGATCTTTTTCGGTAGCTTGTCAAGCTCCATGAATTCTTTGCTCTAGACAAAACACCATCACATCGCATGGTTTCCATTGCCTCTTGTTACATGGAAGGAGAAGCATATGAATAATTCCAAGATGCGGAGGCATTGGGTTTGTGTACAAATTGAGTGCATTTCATATTCGCCCTACAAGATTGGTTTTGAGCACCAATCCTTGATGTATCAATGGAGACTACCACCCAAGAATCTAAGATGCAAGAGCTTGTGAATTTCATGCCGGAGGACCAAGAACCAATTCTTGATGCACCAATCATGGCTCTCACTCAAGAGTCCATGATTCAAGAATTGGCAATCAAAGCGTCAGTGATCCAAGAATCAAAGATGCAAGCACCAACAATTCTAATGGTTCTAGAATCAAATGAGGTCTTGAGGGTCCAAGAACATTCCAAGGTCCAAAGAATCAATGAGACCTTGAAGATTGAAGAACCATTGAAGGCTCAAGAATTTGAGAGATTAAAGATCTACGAAAAAAGAACCTTCAAGAGTGCTTGTCAAAGAGAAGTGCATGAATATGGTGATTAAAATGTCACTAAGGTATTGATCCATTGGAAGATCTCCTTTGATGAAGATGCCAACCACAATAACACCTTGTGAACATGCAAGGTGTTTTGAAGGGAAGGGAAATGATACGAACCCCAAATTATGTCATATGTCTTGTAATCTCCTCATAGTTGTTGTAATCCCTTTAGTTAGTTAGTTAGTTAGTTGAGATTATGATGAGTTAGGATTTGAGCACATGTAGCTCATTTAATACATGACTTAATTCTTTTCTCAAAAAAAAAAAAAAAAAAAAAAAAACACATGGCTTAATTCATAGAGCACATGTTGAATTAACTAACCAATTATCTTGAGCCATGTAAACCAATGAGATTAGAGCTAGTTTCCTATAAATGCACAATTGTAATTCAAGATTAAATACCTATGAAGAATAAACCAATTGCTTAGTGCATCTCTCTCTCTCTCTCTCTCTCTCTGGATGTCTAGGTCCCCTTGAAGTGGCCTACAACAAATACTATTCCAATTCACTATTTTTACTTTTTCACAATTCATATTCATATTCTAGCAAGTTCTTAGTTTTTCAGTGGCAGGGTCAAGCTATGGAAAATGCTACTTGAGATTCCCTTTTCAAGCTTCAACACTAGTTTTCCCACCTTATGGGTAAGGTTCTTTAAAGAGGGGAAGGGTGACAAGAGGACCTTGAGGACAAGGTCTTTTAAGGGGGGAAGGACTGATAGGAGATTGATAAAGGTTGTAGAATGATAAGCTGAAGTGATAATCACTTGCCGGTGTGATAAGCATTGGCAGTTAGTTAGTTATATTGGCAGCTGGCCTTAATTGTTGAGTTGGTTGCCTAGTTGGTGTTAGTTAGTCAAGACTTAGGAGTAGTTACAGGTGTAACAGAATTGTACTATAAGTAGCCAGAATTGATTGTTAAGAGGGATATCTGAAATAAGAAAGTGCATTTCTCTCTCTCTCTCTCTCTCTCTCTCTCTCTCTCTCTCTCTCTCTCTCTCTCTCTCTCTCTCTCTCTCTCTCTCTCTCTCTCTCTCTCTTGGATCTTCTTTCTACCCTCTATTCTCTCTATTTTCTATTCTCTGTTCTCTATCAAACATCTAGGATTCAAATTTCTCCTCCTCCAACTATCGAATTATAAACAAACAAAAAAATGTCATGCCCTTATTTTGCCACCAACTAATTGCATTGGTGGCAAGATTGAATTTTATTAAACAATAGTCATTCCTTGTGCATAATGATAAGTTATACTAAACCGGTTTATGATGATATTTATCATTAGGAGGAAGTACTACGTTATTATATTTTGTAAAGGAAAATATTTGTAGGTACCAAGGGAATACAACATGTTAATCCATCTTCTTAATAGTGGATTCTTCGATGAAATTAATCAATAAGAATTACTATTATATGATATGGTGAAATACTACCTTGTTGTACTTATAAATATTGAATAAATATTCCTTTGAAATATCTAATAATTTTACGAAAAGGGAGAAATTTATATAATAATATATAAAAGTTGTAGTGTAACAATTAATGTTGCTATGCTTCTGTTGAGTCATATCACCATTTTTTTTATATTAATTTGTTCATATAAATTATTGATAATATTAAATATATTAAACCGTCCAAAATATTATTAGGAAACAAAATCATCCAAGATGAATGTGTAAATTAAATTAGTTAATATAATTAATATTATTTAAAAAATTAGAAGAACAAATCAACTAAAAAAAAAAAAAAAAGTGATGTGGCTGATGATTAGGTTCACTTTGGTCTGTTTGGACCATTTTGATCCACCTCGGTCCACTTTGGTCCAGTCAGTTAATGTCGGTCCATTTCGGTCTCTTCAGTTCATATAGTCCAATTAGGTCAATTTCAATCTATTTGTCTATTTTGGTCCATTTTGTCAAATTTGGTCCTCTTCAGTCCATTTTGGTGCACTTAGAAATGAAAAAAGACAGGTTTGAGTTGAGACTTGAGAGTACATATTCTAAATCTGAATTTATTATAAAATATAAATTATAAAAGTAATATTATTATTTTTAATTTAAGGACTTGTGTTATTATCTTTCTTTATGTTCTTTTTCCCCCTTATTTGATATTAGTATTTTAATTTTTGAGTGAATTACACAATTTTAGTATTTTTGATATGATACAATTTGAATGTAAAAACCAATTTCTAAGTCAGATAGAAATTAGGAGATTGCTATAACTATGATGAAACATGAGCAAATGAAAGTTTTTCCTATTGACATGTGAAACTTATCTTGCAATGTATAAGTTATTCAATATACTATGATAGAAATTCCTTTGTCATTTCCATTCTCCAACAACTATAATCATTTTTTTATAGGAACAATAATCATATATATTTTCATACAAATACTCAAAAGTGGTATCAAAATTTTTTTAAAATAAATTAATAACCAGTATTCTAAGGACACTCGTTAATATTTTTCAAAGTTTATACCTATTACGTAGGCCTACTACTAGTGAAGCCATATAACTAGGGACATTGTTCACTCAAAGTTGGAATAAATGGTGTAGACTAGACTAGTGACCGCCCATCAAAGATGAGGGAGAGGAACGCACGTGCATTGCCCATAACTCACGTGACTACGTGGGGCACACAGGCTCTCACGCTATCGAATAAAAGCTAATAAGAAGAAAGAGAGCAATGTATGTATTGTATGTATATGCTGCTACAACCTCCACCTCTCCCCGTCGAAGCATCCCAGAAAAGGGCAAAGGCCCAATAGATTCTCGCCACGTGTCATTTGACCACCGTCAGTTTTGGCTTTTGACACGAGTGAACCACTCTCACATGCTTCCCTGACACCCTATCACGTGCATTTCCCAACCCATACATCTTAAATATTGCTTTAATAATAATAATAGTACTAAAATTACAATATTTAATAACAACTAGTATAAATCTAATAAAACCCACAAATTTTTAAAAAAATTAAATTAAATCTCTGAAAAAATGGAAACCTCCACTCCAAGCAACGACCCAGGTACCCTCTCTTTTTCAGGCTTTCCTTTTAATTCAAGCAAAAAAGTAAAAACTTATATAATATATATATATATATATAAAAGAAATTAAAATATCTCATGGTAGTCATAAATAGGTACACTAACACCTTATCCGTTATTCTAAGAGGACTTGCATAGGGATTGGTGTAATCAATTCGGGCCCCACTTAATCAGATGCACCTCTGGATGTTACATAGCCAACATTTACAGTGGGTTTAACTTACCGACGGGTGTCTCACACATGACACATGTAAAGTCTTATAAGGTTCCAAACTTAACAACTTGTAATCAGCTAAACTTTAAGAGCAATACTTGTGTCATAATTTGGTAGTCATAATTTGTGGCACAACTCGCTCATGTGATGAATTGTAAATAGTAAAAAAGTGTCTTTATATGAATTCATCATCATCCCTTCACTAATTACAACTCACCATATAGATGAGTTGTAGTACAAATTATGCCACAAAGTTGTGGCACTTGCGTAATTCAAATTTTAAACAATCCTTAACTTTTGTAACTTGTATGCAGTGGTTTAATTATCCCTAATTTTATTTGAATTAACATTAGCTCTCTAAAAAATGGTTGAACATCAAGAATTTGATACTTTTCCCAAAAAAAAAATGATAAAACTTTTTTTTCTTCCTCAAATTTGTGACATGATCAGCCCACAATTTCGCTCTTGAACATTGTCTTATTAATTCTGTTTTCAATTCACAGAATTGTACGAGATATAAATCACAAAAGCAAGGAACAACGGTATAGCACAAACGCTTTAAATTTTGTGTGCACAAGTTGTTTGAACATGCTTTTATTTAGATTTTAAGTGTAGTAAGCTATAAGGGTCTTTTTGCTTAATTACCTCAATAAATTTAATACTTAACACAAATTTGAGTATTACATTGAAGTAGAAGGTAGGATTTTTTTTTTAATTTTTTTTATTGTACCAATACAGTCCGCTAGACTGGTTTTTATTTTATGTAACTGGGATATATCACACTTCTCTCATGATACATAATACCTTCCCCCATTAGACCCTAATAGAGCATATTATTAACAAAAAAAAAAAAAAAAGGAAATTATTGCTTTACACTTTTTAACATACATTCCAAACACTAAATATTTACACTTTTACGACATATGTCCATATTTTTAAGAATAACTATATTTAACATATGATGACAAAGATGCATGCAGACAATATATATTTTGCGCATGAGACAATGAAAACCCTAAAAAAAACTTTCTGAAAAATTTCCATGTTCTAAATTCTAACATTACTCTTATGAAATATGAAATTAGACTTGTTTTTAGTTCAACGTGGCAAGGGGTGAAAATCAAAAATTCTAAAACCTCATAAACACCATAACTTATGACACAACTATCCACGTGGTAGATTATGAGTAGCGAAAAAAAAAAGTAGTAGGTTTATGTGAAAGTGACAACAATCAGATACAAACTAAGTCAATATAATAGTTGCATTTTGTGGCATTTTTTTATGTGGTATTATAGTCTATAATTAATAAGTAATTATAAGGTGAAAAGTGAAAAATTGAAATGGCAATGGCAGGGTCTGAAAAGAGGGGGACACGTTGGGAAAATCCAGACCCGGCAATCTTACCACCAAGTGAGCTGTACCCATCGTGCTTGCAACTGGGGTTTTGAATATAATAGAGAATTAAACAGTGGGTTAAAAATATTTTAACAAATTTAATATTAAGTGAATATCAGAGTCAGAGGAAAAAAAGAGAAAAAAAGAAAAGAAAATATACTGCGTGTCTCCCGATGAAAATTAAAGCAGAGGAATCGGGCTGTGCTGCAACTCTTGGAAGCTAATGCACAAGCCTCAGCGACAAACCTGCTAGATCGGTTCCTATGGGGTTGAATTTTGAACACTTTATTATCATTATTATTGCTTTAACACGTTAATAATTTAATCTATATTCTCTAATTATTGGTCTAGTAAGCTACTTACCCAGTTATTCACTTATAAAACATTATTGGGTTAACATTTTTTTTTTACCCTAATATTATTTTGCCAAGACTTTTGTTACATAATTGCCCATATTGTCAATGGCTGGTATTGGAAGCAAAGGTACAAAAATATTATGATGCATTTTGGGTAGTAATGATTAAAATTTTATCCATGCTGCTGTGATTATTGTTTGTACAAAATAGGTTATCATCATCACCATCATCAACCAATCCACGTGTGGTGTGTGTAAAAAAAAAAAAAAAAATTATGGTTAAGACACAATAGGAGGATCAGGACCCCACTAAATAATGGAGAATGTGTAGGGTTTGTTGTCCTTAACAAACCTATACAAATTCTATACCCTACGAAATTAGACTCACCTGCAATATACACAACTGATTTGAACATTTCAACCGTTTTGATCGGTTCCCAAGGAGGGGTTAAACTGAGCACATCGTTTTACCTATTTTGGATTTTGATGGTTTTTTTTTTTTTTTTCCTTCTTCTTCTTCATTACTTAACAGTTTTAAATTATGTATATTTACCGTCCTCGCCTTCTCTAACATCTTAAACTAGCTGTCGTTGTTACAAGAAATAGTAAAAACTAAAAAAGAAAATATACCACTCTCCATACAGTAGCTGATGTTTATTTACGTTAATACAACAACGATTATGCCCCTATATAACGTTTTTAACAAATTACAAAACGCCACTTCATAGAAATTAAGTTAGCCCTTGGGTTTCATTAATAGGGTGAGAAATAAACGGAACAAAAGCTCATTAAATTGCTATAGGCCTAAAGATAACGTGGACCATAACACCACATTCAACATTCTCACACTTACCCCATAATCTATCCTATTGGCCTTCAATCATAAAAAAATTCAACCATTTCTCACTTCCCAAACCCTTAAAAGGACAAAACTATAGTAAGCCAACATTAATTCCAAAGTCAAAAAAAAAATTTCAAATAGATATTTTATAACTATTAACATTATAAATAATTATGATCTAATTGATTTAAATAAAAATTTATTAACTCAACTGTTGTTAAAAATATTTAAAAAATTTAGACGCTAAACATATAGTAAAAAAGGGTATCGAAGTAACTTCACAAAATACTTCCCTCTCGTTTCTTTTAACATTAAAGCCTCTTTATATCTATATTTTTTTTATAGTTTATTTGTAACTTTTTTTTTCTTTTTTAATTATTTTTTAATATCTCGAAACTTTAGTTTTTCTTCGTCAAAATCCTCCATTTTAGCTGTCTGCCTGTCCCCTTCAAACGCAAATAAACCCTCTCACTCCACAAAACCACAACTTCTTCATACGCACCTCTTTCTTTTTTCTCTTTCTCTCCCTCTCAACCCGTACACTTTTTCGCACTAAATTCCTCTCTATCTACTCACACAACTCCCACATCCTTAGCTAGCTTATAGCCCCCTCTTCTTTTTTTAATTCTGGAAAAGACAAAAATGGAAGCACCTGAATATCAGAGCGGGTTTTGCACACAATTCGTGACCGAAAAGCGCCACTCAATCGACAATAAAGCAGCCGGTGGAGGTGACCATTTCATGGTGGAGGACCTCCTCGACTTTTCCAATGACGACGATGCAATCATTGCTGACACTCCTTTTGAAGCCGCCACCGCCACCAACACCGCCGGAAACTCCACCGATTCTTCCACTATCACCGTTGTCGACAGCTGCAATTCCTCCTCGTTTTCGGGCTGTGACCCCAATTTTGTGTCCGATATTTGCCGGAATTTCCCTGATGCCAACTTTTCCAGCGACCTTTGTGTGCCGGTAATTCACCAGCTTATATGACAATTATTGTTTTTAATAACGTAGCCATTAAACTCGCCTCTAACTAGTAAAACTTAAAAATAACAGTTATCCGAATAATTCAAGATTATTCATTTTTTACGGGTTAAGTAATTTATGCACATGCTCAAAAGAAGAGAGAATTAACTTTAATGTTTGAAACCAAAGGCAACATATTTGAATTCTTTAACGCAAAACTAAAGCAACATGTTTGAAAATAAGTTAAATTCACTCTCTTTATCAAAGAATAACAAACCCTTTACGCTATTCTTTTTTTTTTTTTTGAAAAGTAATTCTGGGACTAATTTTAATGTTGTCGATGTTGTGGTTGTTACAGTACGACGATTTAGCTGAGCTGGAATGGCTATCGAATTTCGTGGAGGAATCGTTCTCAAGCGAGGACTTGCAGAAACTGCAAATGATATCCGGCATGAAAGCCAGAACCGTCGACGAAACGTCCGAAACGACTCCACAGCACGAGCCGTCGAACCGAAACAGCAACAGTCCGATATTTCGCCCCGAAATGTCGGTCCCCGCCAAAGCCCGAAGCAAGCGGTCACGTGCGGCACCATGCAACTGGACGTCACGCCTTCTCGTTCTCTCTCAACAATCCCCGTCGTCATCACCATCGTCGCCGCCGCCGCAGCAGCTGTCACTCCCGCCGTCGGACCCGGACATCGCCGTCGCGAAGAAAACGGTGAAGGTGGCGGCGTATTCGAAGAAGAAAGACGGAGTCGATAGCGGCGGAGACGGGCGGAAGTGCCTGCATTGCGCGACGGACAAGACGCCGCAGTGGCGGACGGGGCCCATGGGCCCAAAAACGTTGTGTAACGCTTGCGGAGTGAGGTACAAGTCGGGTCGGCTCGTACCCGAATATAGACCCGCTGCGAGCCCAACGTTTATGCTGACTAAGCATTCGAATTCGCACCGTAAGGTCCTTGAGCTGAGGCGCCAGAAAGAGATGATGAGGACCCATCATCATCATCATCATCATCATCAACAGCATCAGCATCATCAGCATCAACATCAACATCAGCAGCAACAGTTTCTTCATCATCATCATCAGAATTTGGTGTTTGATGTAGCCAACGGTGGTGATGATTATTTGATTCACAGCCACGTGGGCCCTGATTTCAGGCAGCTGATCTAGTGGTGTCTTTCATTTGGAGAGAGGAGCTCAGGTTAATTTAGTTGGACAATTTCATTAGGCAATTTCGTAATTGTCCTAATTTTTATTTTCTAGGGGTTTTTTTTTTTTTTTTTTTTTTACCTAGCTTAATTTTTGAATTTTCGTAGACTGCTTTGATGGTTTTTTCTTTTACGAACCTTTGCCTAACTTGGCAAATTCTGAAACCCAATTTTTCCGTAATTCAGTTACTATTTTTTTTTTAATATATATATATATATATATAACATTTTTGTTTTGTTTTTACTTATTTTATGAATTGCATGGCTTTCAAAGTGGTAACTCACGTGAAACCAGCAATTAGTAAGAAAAATAAGTATTAAATAAAATACGTAAGTAATTCATGTTAAACCAGCAAGTAGCAATTAGTAAAAAAAAAAAAAAAAAAAGGTATTAAACTGACTTATAAGTGCATTCAAAACAGACACTAAGTAGAAGAGTGATTTCTAAAGCTAGGACCTTGCCTGGATTGGCCTCTCAATCTTTGTTATGTTCTTCCCTCTGGTTTTTTATTTTTTTTTATTTTTTTATTTTTACCTAGTATTCAATTTTAGAAAAATGAAATAATAAAGAAACATTGACCCTCCAATCAAGGATGTGACTTAATAAAATGTCAAGAAAAAAAGCCAATTGTGGCCTTAAGTTACTGTTGACTATTATAATCATGCAATTACGTACGTGGAGATCCTTGTATCCATTTTAAATTTATGGGTAGATTTTCTCCCCCTAATTCGATTTATAGTCTACTCATTAATTAGTCATTAAGTCACAATTCAAATGTTCTTTTGATACTTAGAAAAAACATGTGCTCTTGATCAAATGAATTATGTAATATTAGTCATGTGTTGTTTAAATTACTTAATAAAGTCATATGATTAAAATAAACTTTTTTTTTTAGAGGAAGATGGTTAAAAACTTAAAATAAACTTAAAAGCTCATGTATCTCGGGACACATAATGGTCATATGTGTTACACTCATATTCTTTAGGCTGAAAATGGAAAAACAAATGTAATTCCCTTAATTTTTTATTTATAAAAATGTAATATCCTTAATTAATAAAGCACTTGTTACGTTTTCTTTTTCTTTTCGTGGGCACGAAATGTGTCACTTCATATATTAACTCCTCTACATTGTTCATGGCAATATGCATGTTTGATATTGGACATATTAAATCATGCCGGTGGACAATGGGTTTCATTTTCATTTAGCCAACCATATCTGTTTGCTGCAATCAATTTATCAAGTGGAGTTTTGGGTTTGTGAATAGCCAAAGAAATTAAACTCAATTTTGGGACCATGTTTTAGCATGTGTCAAACTGATATGGATTGTTTATGGAGAGAAAAAAAAAAAAAAAGAAAAAAAAAAAAGAAGGAAAATCCATTTAATTAAGCCTTTTTATTCTTAAAAAAAAAGCCCAAGCATTTTAATTTTAATCAAAACAAGTAACTTCTTCTTTAAGTTTTTTTTTTTATTCTAATTATTGGGCATTAAAGGCATTTGATGAAATAATTATTTGTGGGGACAATTTTTGCTTCAAGGCCAAGGGCTAGACTATGTTGTAACCTAGGCAATTTTGTTGTCTCACATGGGAAAGAAAGACTTCCTCTTCACACCTTATAACGGATGAGTAAGTGGATGAAGAGTACCACTAGTTTGGTTAAGCAAAAATTGTTCCCACATTAAAAGGATCAGAAGTCTTTCTTTCCTATGTGGGACAACAAAATTGCCTAGGTTACAACATGGTCTAGCCCTTGGCCTTGAAGCAAAAATTGTCCCCACATTATTTATTGTAAGTTATGTATTCTATTGAAGTTGCCTTGTTTGAAACATCAATTTATTTTCATTGTTATAACGAATGTACATTTTTTTTTTCTAAAGTATAACATTTTTTTAATATATAACACTTATATAATAAATTTAGTGTTGAAACTAAATTCTTGAACACTCACATTAGTCCATGTATAAAAATGCACAATGACTAAAATTTTCAAATTCAATTCTAAAAAATTACCCATATTAGACTATATAAAGATGTGTAAATATAGAAAAGCAATAGTATCATGTAAATATACATAGTTATTGTAGTTGTGTAAAATGAGTATTTTATTAAAATTCTTCTCTCTTTAGAAGAATATAATGAAATGTTGAAGGAAATAATAAAATTAGATATTTTATTAAAATAAATGTTTAGAATAAATAATCTAATAAGGGTGGTTTTAAAGAGTGATTGTGTAAAAATAGTAAATTAGGTTTTTATACTAAACTAAACATAAATGTTTGCATGATTTAATACAAATGCTATTACCACGCTCATTTTTCACTATCAATTGAAGAAGTGACAAGTTGATGAATGTTTAAAGGTATTATTATAGAAAGTATTTTTTTAAAAAAAATTTATAAAAAAAAAAACAATTAATTCTTTCATTTTATATTTACCATAAAAATGGTATTAAAACTTTCTTAAAATTTATTATTAATAATTGCACTAAGAGCATTTATTAATTCAAAACACACCAATGTCCATTTTACCTTTTGCAAGTTGCATGTAAGAGCATTACCATTGGGGAATGTTAATACCATATGTAAGGAGAATATGAAATTTTTTTTGCAATACTGCTCGAAAGTGCTCTGCATCAGGGAATGCTAAACCCAACTATTGTAAATTTTTTTGCAATACTGCTACAGTGCAACTACAATGCAATTCTAAAGTTAAAATTGCACTGTAGCAGTATTCTAAAAATAATAATAATATTTTATTCCACCTTTTTTCCCCAAAATTTATCTCTGCTCCTTCTCATTATTTCACTTCTCTTCTCTCTCTTCCTTCTCTGTTTCTCCATTTGCTCTCTCCTTCTTTGGTTTTATGGTTTTTATTTTTATTTTTTTTTATTTTTTACTGTGACCGGTGCTTAAAGGAAGATCGCTAGTGTTTGGGTCGGAGATTGGTGATGGGTTTGGTGGAGATTGGCGTGGGTCACAGAGATCAATGATGGCTTTGTCACCCCCAGAAACCAACAAGACCATGGGTTCGGCCATGGCTGAGACGAGAGAGAGAATCGATACGGCGGGTTCTAAGGGTTTTTTTTTTTTTTTTTTTTTTTTTTTTTTTTTTTCCTGTGACCGGTGCTTAAAGGAAGATCGCCAGTGTTTGGGTCGGAGATTGGTGATGGGTTTGGTGGAGATCGACGTGGGTCATGGAGATCGATGATGATTTTGTCACCCCCAGAAACCAACAAGACCATGGGTTCGGCCATGGTTGAGACGTGAGAGAGAGAATTCGAGATAGCAAAGAGAGGGAGTGAGACGGATCTGGTTGTGGAGGGTAACAAATCTTGTTGGCTTCTTCTATTTGATTAAAGGGTTTGTTCACTGTGACTTGAAGCTTTAGAATATCCTCATGTTCCACAATAGGAAAATCAAAATCGTTGATTTTGGACTTGCAAAAAAAGAAGAGCAAAAACAGAGTAACGAATTGTCGGCAGATATTTAGGCTTGCTAAGTTGTGGTTGTAGTGAGAATAATTTTTATATTATTTTTATTTAACTTTATATTATTTAAATGTGTAGTATGGTAAAATAGAATTTTAAGATGCTAGGTGTGTTGTAAAATGATATGATATAATTAATAAAATAACTTTTTGAAATAGTAAAGTAAGATAGAGTAGCATTTCTTGATACTAATACTCTAACGGAGTAATTTTTCTATCTTTTCAACCACCAAAAAAACAAGTACTAATTTTAGTATTCCAAAGAGTGCATATATAGCTTATTAAATAGATTGGATTGAAGCAAAAGAGAGCATGTATTGGTATTGACTTCAAAATTGAAATGCGTGAGCAGATTATTATTGTATTAGATATCTACATGAATTTCAGTGAAAACTCACTGTAGCCGGTAGTGATGAGCTCATTTCATTTCAGAGAATGTTACTGTATCTCTGAAAACAATGGCTGATTCGTTAGCTTCCACATCGATTTCTGCTACTCGAATTCTAGTAGGCAGTATTGTTAGTACTACCGTCCTTTTTTGCACAAGTTTCATCACTTTTTGGACCAAAGCGGCTTCAGCAATGTAAATTATTTCACAACTTTAACCAACAAAATAAATTGAATGATTTCTTATCATTTATATACAAACTTATTATTTTTTCTTTACTATTTATACTATGTCACGTCATAATTGTAGTAAATGAATTATGTAATAATTTGTGGTACTAATTTTTTTTTTTTCTTTGGACATTTGCAAAATTAAAATATATAACAAGAAGACCAGTTTCATTTTACAGCGCGTTGAAATCACTTTTTTTTTTTTTTAGCAAAATTTTTCTAAGCTGAGCCAAAAAAAAAAAAAAACTAGCACTGCCTCTTCTCATTTAGTTTTGGGTCAACAAAACATAATTTTGCCACAAAAAAAAAAAAATGGTCGATTGGAAATGTGTTTCATAGGAGCTAGATCAAGGTGTTATTAATTTATCAATAGGTGTGTAAAGCATAGGATACGATCCAAATAAATAAATAAATAAATTCGTACAATTCATCTTGAATTTTGATTCGTGGGTTTTAGCATTTATTTATTTATTTTTTGTGTTGAAAAAATTAATGCTATAAGAATATTTATTTATTACTGCATGCACGATCCTAGGCAACACTAATCCATAGGCTAATTTTTTAACAATTCAACATGTTGGGAGTGAATTATTGCTATGTCATGTCAATTATTGTCCAAGCCAGTATATATATATATATATATTAACTTTCTTCGTCTTGTTAGCTATATTTATTGATAAAAATAGTAATAAATAAGAGTTGGAATATCAGAATGAGAGAAAGCGATGTTTGCGGTGGTCACATGTAACTCTTCCATGGCCTCATGCACTCTTTGCCAGTACCCACTGGTTTATGATGCCATCACTAACACAAACCCACACAAGTTTGTGAAAAAAAAAATGTCACGTACTCACGTAGTGCTCAATATTTTAATGTGTTAATAATATCTACAAAATTCTATTTAAAAACAAAAATAGAAAGAATCAAATCATCATTTCCTCAAAAAATCGAAGTGTAAATGTGGACTAATTGGTCAAATTTTGTGGAGACATATCAGTGAAAGAAGTTATATTATTATTACCTATTTTATTTTTTTTTCCAAGTAATTATTAATTCTATAGCCTATATAATTAGTAAATTTAATGAATTTAAGTGTTTTTTTTTTTCTTTGCCGGATCATCTAATGCATGTTATGGTAACATTTCATAACTTGATTTTGGCCAACAAATTAGTTTTCTTCCTTGAGTAATTTTCTAGTTAGAATTTTATTTGTTGTTAACATAATAAATTAAAATAAGATAGCCAAGAAAGACAATATTAAGCGTCTAAATAGTGAGGAAATTATGATATAAAAGTTTGTTTCTCTGTGAGAAATTGTTTGAGAAAAATATTTAAAAGTAGGAGTACTTATTAGTATGGTAAAAAAATTGTATTCCCTAATGTTTATTTGGAGAGAATAGTAAATTCTCGTGCATATTTTACTTTCAAGGTATGTTTGGAACCAAATGAGATGGAGAAGAGAAAAGGGAAAAGTGTTTGGAATATATAATAAAATTTTTAATATCTGTTATTTCACTCAAAAATATTTATAACTTTGAGGAGAGTTTTTAAGAAAAAGTTGGCCTTATCCTTAATTTTCTTATTTTTCTTCTATTTTTTGATTGGTCTGAGTCTTATCTTAGGATTATGGCTGCTCATCTTATTTATTCACTCTTGTATATTTTGTAATTGAGTGACAGTAAGCAGACACCAACCCCATGGGCTTTGGAGATGATTTTCCATGCTCGTAGAGTAATTCCTAAGGAAAAGAAAAGCTTTTTGTTCTTTTTTAATGATTATTCAAGGGCATTAATTTCCAGAATTCTGATGATTTGTTGAACTAGCTTTCATGGAAGAAAAAGCAACTCCACTAAATAAATGGATGCCACCCTAATAAGGTAAATGGTACCATGCATGCTGTTTGCTAATTAAGAGTAAAGACAATGATGATTATAATACTAATTATTATTATTATTATTATTATTATTATTATTATTATTTGATAATTATCATCAACTGCTAATTAATAGATGCATGGGAGAATATTTTCATGTTCTTTCTCAAGAGGCTGTGTCCTTTTCATAGACACTTATGCTGCAATCACTTGGCAGCCCTTTTTATTAGTGAAAACTTCCTCAATTGCCCTTACATGTTTAACAAGTGAACCTTTAAATTATGCAGCATTATCTTTTCATTAATCATTAATACATGCTCAAACCCATTGTTAAGCATTTGTTCATCAGAATTCACAAGCCAAACAAAATTCTGGAACAAACCAATTTTCCCACAAAACAGAAGAGCTTTTATACGAAGCTCAGATCTTAGACACCCATAGTTGAATGGATATGATTAATATTCCAGAATTGAAAAAGACTTAAAATTTATTTTCCCCAAAAAAAAAAAAAAACTAAAATTTTGACAATTTGATTTTATTGTATTCTCTCATATACCCAAATGGATGGTTAGGTGTTGCAATCATGCATGAATGGTTAGGGGCAGGTACTGCAAGTATGAATTTGAATTCATACTCGTACGTTGAAATAATCTAACAATACCATTAAACTACAAGACTTTTGACTAGTACGCGTATATCACGCATAAACATGCTCAATTCTTGCGAGTGGGCATGAGTAGACGTAGAGATGCAAAAGAAAATTCAGTTAGTGAGTGGGGAAAGATAAAGACAAGCAGAGTTTCCACATGCAAGTGTATTGTTATCATGGAGACATGGGCACTATGGCCCAGTTCCTTTTCAAAGAAATGGGAGACATTGCGACATTATCTCATAAACCTTCCCACTTCCTCACGTACACTTCACGTCGCCTAAGAAGATAAGTATCTTATATAGAAGATCTATATCACATATAAATCAGTTTATGGTAGATAAACCACAACTTTGTTACCTTTAACTCTTACAGAAGTACACTTTTTTTTTTTTGGTAAGTTCTTACAGAAGTACAAAATAAACTTATCAAAAAGAAGTACAAAAGGGTTTTGAAATAAAAAAAGAAGTACAAAATGGTAGATGCCTGCAGTTTTGAAATCAAGATCGCCATATAAGTTTCCATTGATATAAGGGTCTTGAAAGTAAAAATATGAATGAAAGAAAGCCAATAATTTCCATGAGCAAGGACAGAATGATAAACCACATTGCAAAGAAACTTTATTCACTAAATGGCTCCGTACTACATTGATGCTATAGAGAAAATCAACGCTGAGACAGATTTTCAAGAATTCTAGCAACAAGATAAGCCAGAGAATTGAATTCTTGCACCCATATCCCAATCATACAGAACTGTCAAAAGCAACTCTTAGTGACAGTGAAAAGGACAACCCAAGAAGAGCAGCATGACTCCGATCCATCAATCACTATCTTCTAACTGTAGTCTCATCGCGGCACACTGAGACCTAGTTCTGAACAAAATTGAGAAAAGCAATGTATTAATCAATGCAATACTAGTAAATGCTTCACAAAAGAAATGGGCTTATTATGACAGATAAGTCCTTAAGAAAGCTATTTGACATTAATTTTTTCTAT
The DNA here is from genome assembly GCA_030445155.1 of Quercus variabilis. Taxonomy (NCBI): domain Eukaryota; kingdom Viridiplantae; phylum Streptophyta; class Magnoliopsida; order Fagales; family Fagaceae; genus Quercus; species Quercus variabilis. Next base: position 37,543,219 of record CP129456.1, read on the forward strand.
CCCTCTGAAGAAGCTAATTAACTAAGGAAAATAATCCTTAAAAGTCAAATGAATTTAAAAAAATCAGGATTAATTACTATAGTGCAAGATTTAAATAGTTGCCATCTACTGTTACCATAAGGATAGAAGAAACACTATAAAAGTGATGCTCATGCAACTTCATAAAAGAAACTGATCCTTTAGTCCAAAACTATTAAGAAATTACTGAGGAAAAAAAATCATTGGGGACATAATTATAGCTAATTAAATTAGCAGCAATAACCAGAAAGATAAACTAATTGCAACTGCAAGAGGGTACCAACTGAAAGCTTGAAAACCCCCCACCACAAATAAGTACACACATTGGCACAAATTATTACATTCAAATTTGATAGTATCATTCTGAATCTTGGCCTGAGTTAATTGGTAACATTTGAAAATTTCTTCAAATCAAAATTAAAATAGTGGAAGTTTTGCATGGGAAACGGTCAAATTTGGATGCTGTTTCAACTTGCTGAAGTCCTAGAAAAAACCCCAACTTTGATAAGATGCACATACTCATTGGTTCTTGAACCAACAATGAAAGTAAGGCAATCTTACTATGAACACAAATTTCATATAGTCTAAAAGTGATCAGGGATTCAAAAATAAAATAAAAAAAGTGTTCAGATGACCAGTGTGTGAAGAAAAAATTTACAAGATTGATTGTGCAACCAAGTCCATGTATTTTAAGCTCATGAAATACAAGTAATCATGACACTTTAACCAGTGGACTTGGTTTATATATATATTGGTAAGTTACAGAAATAAACAATAGGTGTTAAACCCACAACCTCACCCTCCATCCATTTTTATCAAAGAAGGAAGTGTTATTTAAGTTGGAATCTATTAGCCACTTTAACCACTGGACTAGTTATCATTGAAAAGCTTCAAATTGGAAGCAAAAGGTATAGGGGCCAATGAGCTCTAGCTCAGCAGGCACCTCCTCTTTTTAAAGTACTAAGATGAGGGTCAGGTCTTGGGTTCAAGACCCATCAGGTGTGTGTGTAACTTACCAATCAAAGAAAAAAAAAAAAAAGCAAAAGGTTTGCACCAACCCTTATATCTCTATGTAATTCATCAAAATGGTAAGAAAATGTGCAATTAAACAGGTTAAATTCCCAAGTTATAAGAATTTAATACAATTGCATAATGAGCACTAGTATGACTAGCATAAAGCTAAAGAAGCTTTTGCAATCTATTAATTTTAGACTTAGTGCATACTTATCAAAGAAGCCTTTTTCAAAACAGTGTCAGGTGCTGGGTGGTCAGTTCGGTTTTCTCAGTTCTGCCTACACCCCTATCATGAGCTATCAAGTACTTCTAATCACATAACGTAAAGTCTAGGGTCATGCCAACAATATAACCTATAACAATTTAATTTTACACCTCCTTGAGACAATACATTGATGTTTAAGTCAGTATATTTATGAGAAATGATTCTCTAGTAAACACATATTTCTTTCCCCAAAATAAAGAAGGGAAAGGAGGGGAGTGGTTATTGATATAGTTCAGCAACTCACACTATGAGATAATTTTGAGAATAACCATAATCTTATCATAAGAAAACAACATTGAAAGCCAAGAACCATAATGTATATGACACTAAAATATGATGGGGGCCATCACAAGCATGATAACAATGGATCATACACCAGTATGCCTGTGCAAGCAGAGCTCCACATCATACTTTCATACAAATACAAGAATAAACATCTTGTATTTGTGAAAAAAGAAAAAGAAAAGGAAACAGAAAAACAGAGATTAAATTAAATTTTCATTGTGTTTTATTTTTTACGGATGATCTTCAGCAGGATACATACTGGTTGTGTGTGTGTGTGTGTGTGTGAAAGAGAGGGAGAGAGCCCTATGTAACTAACCAAATTATCGTTAATAATTCCCACACAACTCTCCCAACTTCTTTTCAAGAAAATGTTAATATTTCAGAAGTCTCTTCATTGGTAATATTTTCAAAGCTTCGTATAATAACTCCTTGTGCCAATCATGACAGAAACTTCACCATTCCACCCTTTATCTTAAAGGATGATACCATATAAGTCAAAAGTACCCACTTTGGTTTTTTGTTTAATAAGAGATGTAAGTCAAAATTACCTTATTATCTATTAATATAAATCTTAAGCAAAAATATAATAGGAATCACCATAATGTCTCCTTAATTTCCCCCTTTCTTGGTCTTCCTCTTCTACAAGCTACCTTTATAGCAGTCCCTTAATTATCTTTCCCTCTATCCATTTTCATCAATAAACTGCCCCTCTAACATAGAACAAATTGAGGAATTTGTGTATGTGTGGTTGTGGTGGGTTTAGATTAAGAGAATTTGTGGATCTTGGGTTTAAAACCTTTTAGAAGAAGAGTTATGGCTTGTCAGTATCTGAGAGAGAGAGAGAGAGAGAGAGAGAGAGAGAGTTTTATTAATACTCAAAACACTCAGAACCCTACGGCCAATATGCCTCAATACTCAAAACACTCAATAGTTTTATTAATTAACTCACTTGTTGGAGTACAATAAGACACTCAAAGAGCTCACTCTTAAGCTTAACTTCTCCTAGTAGAACTAGGACTTTTTTTGTTTGTTGATAAGTTAGTAGAATTATGACTTCTACCTTGACTAGTCAATCAAACCCTAAATAAATTAAATCAAAGCCCACACATAAAGACCTAAGTTGACAAGAGCCTATTAATGATAGGATTTTTATGAACATAAATATTACATGTATTATCCTGCTGCAATTAGCCTTTAGCTTGTCTGAAAGGAAAAACTTTGGTGCAGATATAATTGAAGAACTGCCTCTTGCTCATATCTCTCATCAAAAGGTGCTATTCAATAATGTCCACCAAGCAAATCCCCCAAGAGAAGTGACCAACCAGGGCCCTATTGATGAATGAAGGAGAGGGTTTATGCGGTTGGGCAATTCTACTCCGGACAGCAGGTAGGTCCAAATATATGGCCTACCCCAAGCAATGCTTTTATAAAGTAGCTGGCATAAGCTTGTGTGATCCAGCAATGTCCATGGTAGTAACTAGCAATGCCTTGCTGCAAAAGGGTACATTAGGGAAAAGTCTAATACACACCCTCGGCTCTCTTATGAATTATGATGACAAACATTAGCCTACTAACTAATAGTTTGCCTGCAATTATTATTTGACTTCCAAATTTTATTATTCAAAAGACTAGTTAGTTAATATGTCAATCCCACACAGATTGTTGCATCCCAAAGGCTGGTTCTTTTCATCTAGCATGCGCGCGCACACACAAAATTACTATTTTTGTATCTATATTCTTGATTTATCCACTATGTCGGTATGGTAGGTTCTTTGAGCCTAGTTCTCATGCCACAGATAAATTTTGATTCATCCACTTTTTTCCAAGGGTTTCATGATTGGATATTGAACTCATTTCAAATATGTATTGGGCATTGCTTTTCTATGCCACGCACACTCACCTTTTTCTTTTTTCTATATTCTTGATCTATCACTAGGTCAATCTAGTTGGTTCTTTGCACCTAGTTTTTGTGTCACATCTATATTTCAATTCATCCTCTTTTTCTAATGGTTTCATAATTGGACATTGAACCTATTTTATATGATGGGAGTTGTCAGTGGGTGTGTCATGCAGGTGTGGAATTGAAACTGGGACCTCATCCTCCACTCCACATTTGTGGGGGAGGAGATTCCATTTGGTCCCAACAATCATTGGCCCAGCACATGTCTAACAACCAAATGTAAGTTAATATCAAATAACAAGAAAGGTTACAGGGACGTTAAATAGTTCAGAACAAACCTTAAGCATTAAATTAAGTAAGAAAATTAAACTGAATCTTTGTGGTAGACCGTTGATGAAGAATATTTGTGCCCCAAATAACAAATGTTAGTTCATCCAAGCAGAAAACCAACTGCTACAGAGGCAAAAGGATACGATCCTTTCAACTACACACTATATCTTTTCTTCCAATTCACGTTAGAGGCAAAAGATCAGAAAAACCAGATAGCCTGGACCTTTAAAGGAGTTATCCATATTGTATGCCTAAAAAAGACCCTATAAAATAACAAATTCTTATTCTTTTATAAGCAATCAATCAAATTACAAACACAGGAAGACTTAAAATCCAATACCAACTAATTATAGAGTAAAAAGTTGCTTACAGATACTACATTTAAAACAGTGGAGAAAATCAAACTCCTGGGTTTGCACTGCAAAGCATACCCTGAGACAACGACCTGGAGCTCGTAGAATCGAGTCCAAGGCACGACGTGAGCCGGGCCGAAGAGACCACTGAGTGGAGAGGAAGCAGAGACTGAAGAGCACCCAACTGAGGAACCGACCTGAAATTTCAAAATTTTGCAACTTTGTTAAAATTTTTGCTGATTTCAATGAAAACCCATTTGAGAAATCGACCTGAATTTACAATTTTCTAGCACCAACGGTCAAAATTCGAAGAATTGAAAAAATGACAAAAATAGGGGAAAAAGGGTTTAAGGGGGGCTTGCCCTGGAGTTGTGAGAGGAGAGCGGGCCGTGACTGTGCGAAAAGAAGGTGCCGATTTGGGCTTAACAGTGGGTTTGGTGAATGCCGATTTGAAGACAGAGAATGTTGGTTGCGAAAGAGATCTACATCGATAGGCCATTGGAGAAGACAGAAGAGAAAAAAATGTTAGGTTTTAGTTTAGGGTTTTTGGTTTTGGCAACTGAGAGTGAGAGGGTTTAACGGGCTATGAACATTCTGAGACAAAAATTACCAAAATAGGATCATGGAATGACAAGACTTTTTTTTTTTTTTTTTTTTTTTTCCTTTTTTAAGGGAATTTCTAAAATGTTAGGCTATAAAAATGATTTAATAAACTAGAAAAAACTTAGTTTATTTTTATTTAACTAATAGATGAATTAACCTCAACTACAAATTGCTTCTCAAAAAAAAGAAAAAGAAAAAGAAAAGCTCAACTACAAGTTTAGATGTTGCTATTAAACAAGTCATACTCAAATAAAATAATGTTTTTGTAACTAAGATTTGAGTTTAGTATATATAATATTATATATTTATTCAGTCTGTATTATATATCCTCTATATTGTATTGTGTAAAACTGCAAATTTGAAAACAAGTTCACAATATATCAAATAATAATTATTATTTATAATTTATTGATAATATAAACCCATTTTTTTATTAAATATTAAATACTTTTTAACAATGATGGTAAATATAATTTTTATATGTTCAGGAGCGAAAATCGGTTTATATAATTAAATAAAAATATATAATTTAGTTGTTAATAATTAGCATAAATTTATGAAGTAAAAAAATTAGTCACGGTATTTACTGTTTATAAGAAAATAGAGAGCTAATTAAGTAATTTGCAAACAAGCTTGGATTTGTTCGATAAGAAAATGAACCAAATTTAAATATGTAATATAGTTTATAAAATGTTCTCTTTCTTCCTCCTCACCCAACATTTGTTTCCCCTCATTTATAACTCATTATTAATGTTTTTTTCTTTGTTGAGTAGACCTCATTATTAATGTTGATTATTGTTTAATAATTTGTTTGTTATTTTATCTATTTGATGATGGAGAATGCTAAAGTTATTGCAAACTGATGTGGACTTCAACAACCTAATAAATTTTTTTTTTTTTAATTTTTTAATTTTAATTTTAGTGATGGGTAACACTTCAGTTTGTAAGTTCTATGTAATAAAATTTATAGTATCTCTAACATTACTCTTTGTTGACATGCTAACTTTATAGAATTAAGGATACATGGATAGTTGTCATTAGACTCGTTACTTTCAACATTGATGTGATTAGCAATGTTCAGCGCCCCTCCCTCCCCACCCCCTTCATATCTGAATTTGGGTCCAAAGACATGCAAATCAAAGCTTGATACATGTTCGACAACAAAAACATAATCAAAGGCAAACCGGTAAGCCAATTACCAAATGGACCTAGTCCTGGTGGAGTGGATTGAACTCATGGGCTACTTCCAGAGCAAGTGCCACAAGCAATTAGAGTTGTAAACAACCTAAACTGAGCCAAGTATTAATAGTTAAAGATTATTCATTTTATTTTATTTCAAATATGAACAGAGCTCAAACTCATCACCAAACTAATTAGATTATACATTCAAGCTTGGTTCATTTTCTTATCGAACAAGCTAGAGCTTAATCATGAGCTACTTGAATAACCTTTTTTTTTTCCCATTTATAGTAACTTGTTCTTAGAATCTCTTTTACCAGAAGAAATGGATATTCAGAAGTCTGCTTCTAGCAATCTCTGATGGAAGTAATGAGGCTACTGAACAGACTACCTAGAATTTTTATTATAGAGGCATGGATTATGAAAGTTGACCTGCCAAAAACAGAGGTGCTGTGAGAGGTGTTCATCTGAATTTTCTTATGTTTCTGGGCTCTGAAGAAAGAAACAACTAGAGTATATAGGATGATGCAACATTCATTCAAGTGTACATGGAGTACCTTATGTGATATTGGCATATTGCAACTCTTTGCGGATGCACACAAGAGTATACCGGCAAAGCATTTTCAGATTTTTTTAGACTTTAGAGAGAGAGACCTGGTGAGCTTAAGGTTGTTTCAACTATAATGATCTAATCATCACCTTGGTGTCACTCCATCACAACTTTCAGGAAGGATAGATAGGCTGGTCATATTCTCTCATATTCTGATGTCTAACATACTTGGAACAAAATATAAATTTTCAAATAATGTGGAACTGAACGGCAGTACAACTTTCATCGAGTCCAGTAACACAAAGAAACATTGATACAATTCATGTCCTTTTTAATTGCCAAAAGAATCAATATTAAGCTAAAAATTTGAACTTCTACATTTGATCTTACATGTATTCAAATCAGTACAAAGGAAAATTCAGGATACCTAACTCCCTTTCTATTACTTAACTTTCTCCAGCTATCTAGGGATTATGTGTACAAGACACCTAATGGCATTTTGTATTAAAAAATAAACAACATTTCCTAAGGAAAATGGACTAAGAAAAATAAAATCTCAATCAGCCACTGCTTGAAGCATGGTCTGCAGCACCTTGGCCATGATCTCTTCTCTGGATCACAAAACATTCTCTCCCATCAGAAATGCATCAAAAGTATTGCACAGAAAACTGACCGGAACGTAGAGACTCAATGAAAAAGGTCTTTTTTCTTCAACAATGTCAGAGCAAGCACAGTTTTCCTGTCACTGAATCCACTGATTCTTTTGGTCCTGCTCAAATTAAAAGCAGCAATTAATAGATTTACAGTAGAGAAGAAGGCATTTTTGGTTGGTGACTTTATTCAATAAACATCAGTAGCTACAAGGCAATAATATTAATAGCTGATTGTTTCATCATCTAAATAAAAACTTTCACAATACTTACTGTGGCCTTGCTAAAAGTTGTATGAAAAACAAGCAACAAATAACCATTTTAGTGGCAGAGAGAAAAGCATACCAGGTCCAACGGCAAGAACTGTCTTTGACCCAGACAACACCTGAGCAAAAAATGTAAATCAAGTGAAGCTGAGACCCAAAATGCATACTTAACACAAATCCTTTAAGATATCTATAATCACATTGATATTATAAAAGTACTCAAAAGGTTCCATAACCCAGGGTTCCATAACATGCATAAATTTGACAGAGAATATAGCTTCAACATTTATTGTAGCATTTACAGGAATCTCGCAAAAGTAATACTACTAAAATAAAGCTATAACATTTACTGCAGTCTAACTGAGGTAAAGTTCTGATCCCTTCATTACACAGAACAACAAAACCTGCAGCCTGTGAGGTGAAGCTTGTGACTCAAATCCAAATTATTAAGGGCACGTTTGGTATACCGTAATGATTATTATATAGGAATATGAATAAGTATTACAAGAAATACATTAAGTTGGAATGTAATAAGTATTACTATTCATTAGTTTGGTGACCATTTAGGAATAGAATTATGAATATACATCCACAATTTAGTAAAGTATAAAAAGAACGTATAATTAAATCATTTTTAAGTCAAATTTCCTAAAATACACTTATTTTAGGGTGTTCAAAATAGAGCTAATAATTAACAACAAGGAAAATTTATTTTCTTTCATTTTGAAGATGTGGCAACTAATGGCTTATTCCTCATTTTGAAGTATAACTATTCATAAGGAATAACTATTCATTGTAATAAAAACATAACCAAACAGCTGAATAGTTATGCCATAAGAATATCTATTACATTACAGTGTCTATTACAGTCTACCAAACATGCTCTAAGTGCTTAATACCTGAGTACCTAGTAATTCTAAATTGAACAAAAAAATATGAAGGTTCAAATGGTTCTACTGCATGCTAATCCACCAAGCCTTACACCAGTCAGCAAATGAAAGAACAAACACCACCCAAATGAGAAGTGGGGATGTAATTGCATAACAGGGGACCAATCATCAGTATCATTCTCTGAAAGCCACAAAAAGAGCTCATTCCATATTTTCAGGACAATACCTGTGTTCTTCCAGCATCGGCAACAACAAAAGTTGGAAGGCCAATGTTCTCAGCTGCTTCCTTCAGCTTATTCCTGATGAAAAGCAATACCCACAAATCAGCAAACAAAGAGATTTGTCTCCAATAAATAAATAAGAATGTTTCAAACAAGAGAGACGTTGCTATATCTAGTGAATAATCTATCATTTGCAATGAAATCACATGCTTACATTTCTTGTTGATTCTTGCATGTAACAACTATTTTGGGTTGCCCACATTGCTCCCACTGTCTTAAAAGGGATCGATGGCTGCACTGAAACTTGATGGTATTATTTTCAATCATAATATGAAAAATACTAATAAATACATAATAAAAGTGGGGTTGTCTAGATTCACTTCATTATTAAACATCTTCACGAAAAGTAAGAAAATACACACTTATTGTCATCTCTGTATTCAAGACTAGAAACTTGAAAAATTGCCATCTTTGGTTGCACGCTGCACTTTTAGATACTGTAAATTTTCTTGAGTTAAAAGGAAAAGGAACTAATTTTTTTCCTTACATGTGACCAAGTACACAGTTTTTGACATTTTCTAAACAATTCTACCAAGCAAATAATTTTTATTTTAGCCATATGGCTAAAGATGGTGAAGAAAGGACAAAATATAATAGTGGTTGCTATTAAAATAACTTTTAAAGATGTAAAAAAGGGTGCATGGTCAATCAAGCTGACAGTCTGAAGCTTGAAAATTTAGTGCACGTGCAATATAATAAGGAACAAAGTTGCAGGTTTCTCTGCACAAGGAGGAGACTCATAATCAGAACAATGATACCTTTGCATCAATTCTGCATACATGCCAGTGGCAGCATCTGCAAGATCATAAAAAGAATATTTAGTCATCTGTTTAACAAAAAAAACAAGAATTCACTGCTGAGTGAAGAGAGATGGGAAGTACTGGACCAGAAAAAATTAAAAATTGCAATCAAATGGAACACCACAATATTAATAGGAGTTTTAGTATCTTACGAGCACATTGAGATGCAATCTTTCCTGATTTCATCTTTAAGTCTTGTCTAACTACGAGAACCTGAGATAAGCACTTCATCCTTTGAAAACAGAGAATTTTTCAAGAAACAGAAATGTCAAATCTACCCAACTACCACAACCGGATATAAACACACCATTTGAGAAAGCATAGAATTTTTCAAAAAAACAGAAACATCAAATCTGCCCCATCAATTGATCTGAAGCCCAACACATAACTAACTCCATAGTTTCAGAAATCCAAACAACTGTCTTGGATAGGTACAACTGTATTGGCTGTGTGCATATAATGATCATTTTTTTTTTTACTAAAGCAAGTCCCTAAACAAACCCAATAAGGTTCACTTTGTGATTTTCCATGTCTTATATCTACAGCTCTAAACTGACCATACTCGTCAACACAAGAGAGTAAGAGAATCACAACATTTATCATTAAAATTGAGGATGCATTTCACATTCCCGAAAAATTTTTATGGCTTTATTGTGTTATATGTAGCATCTGAATTAAACTGGTACCCTAGAAGCTAGAAGCATCAGAAAGAACTAACAAAAGGTCAGTATTCTCTCCCCCCCCCCCCCCCCCCCCCCAAAACACTATATATCAACAAAACAATTATAGGAATTCAATAAATGTAGCAATGCATAATTTTCTACAACCATTTGTGAGCATCACTGCTAGTTCCATTGAAAAGTGCTGCTCATGATATAAATTCACAATAAATGATAACCATACAAGATTGGACACTTCAAGTTAAGCTCCAAATGTAACCCATATGGCAAAACAACATTAAAAACATAACCCATGAAGTAAAATTCTACAATAGCAAAGTTGCAAGCATTAAACTTTCGTATGTAGGTCAAGTCAATAAGGCAAAACAAACCATTTTGAGCTCTTGGTCACTGTTATTTGAGATAGCAAATTGCGGTTTGCCCGGTGCGAAATTTTTCTTATTGGTTTTGTTTTTGGGGGGCTTAGATAGATCCAACAAAAGCCCAAGAATGAAACCAATGACAAGGCCTGGAATAAAGTTCTCTGGGTTGAAACTTAGTGCTAACCATTGTCCTTCTTGCTTTTGCTGCTTCTTATTGTAAACAAAAACAAAAACAAAAAAAAAAACAACAACGTAAGGGAGGATATTCCGGATTGTCTTTTCCTTTTCCTCTATTATCTCGGAAGCCAAACAGAGAGAAAGGAAGGAAATTTAGTTTTTTTTTTTTTTTTTTTTTTAAATTAAACCCAGAAAGAAAAAAAAGGAAGAGATGAAGAGAAATACTCACCTTCTTTGGAGACTGGGAAGAGTTCCCAAACGAGCCTAACATCACAAATTTCTTGTGGCTTTTTAGAGAGAGAGAGAGAGAGAGAGAGAGAGTGTGTGTCACTGTGGTGTTATGGGCAGAGAGATTGGGTGGTGAGTGGTGAGTATGGTCGAGTGGTGCTGTAGCCTGTGGAAGAAAATAGGAAAAGTCATGGCAGTGTTTACTGCTAACCGGAACAACGAAACGCTGTCGTTTTTTTTTAATAGATAATCCTATCCATTCTTCGTCGTCCTACCAGCTTATGTGTCCTTAGATTATTTCTCTCTCTCTCTTCTTCTTCCTTTTTCTTTTTTATTTTTTATTTTTAATTTAATTTAATTTTTTCAAAATAATAATTGTAGGAAACAAGCACTTTAAAAGCCCCAATAAAAAACCCTAAATTTATGTTATCAAAAGTTTTAAGAAGTTTTAAAAGAATTTTATTGTTTATATTAAATAATTTCAATCAATCAACCATGATTTTTCATTTATTATAAATTTGAGATAGAAATGTTACTCTAACTTAGTTAATCTAAGTATATATATTTGTAAAGTTCTGGAAACTTAAACTTCTGTTAGAAACACACAAAAAGTCAAATTCATTTGAGTTATCCTCTCAATTTTTCACCTCACAAAAACTTATTTATGAAGTGATTATCTTGTCAAGAGTACACATTCGTTGTTTTGATTGTTATAACCCAAGCCCAAATACGTTGTAAGCTTATGTATTTGTGGAATAAACAAATTAACCCTATGAGTAATCTAGATATAGTTTAGGGCTAACCTAAGATTCTCTAGCATATAAATCATTCGTTAAGTTAATTGTAAACACAAGTTAATTGCAAAGATGTAGATGTCAGAGGCACTAGCTAGTTGCCTACCTAGACTATTAGGCTGAATCATTTTATATTTTTGCTTTTGTTTTTCTCTCTCCCCTCACTCAGTTAACTTTCGTTTTTTGCTTCGGTAAAAGGACACTCAAAGAATATCCCCTTGCAAAATACACATAGGAAAACTCCAAAATAACCCCACTAAGCAAGTTTATCTCTTGTTGTTAATAAGTTTTTAATTGTCAACCGCAATATTCTTAACCACACTCCTTAACTTCCTTCATTCTAAGCGCATTAACAAGTTGCTGCACATAATTAAGTAGTAGCCAGAGTTCGTGATGGTCCATCTTGCTGCATCCTCATATCTAGAACAGCTTTCCAAACCCATGTTTAATTTGTTGATAAAGTTATAGTTCACATTTGTTTCAGCATTGCGTGCTACATCATATAACAGCCAAACTTTATGAACTAGATAGCAAGGTGCCAATTATGATGCCATGTATAGTTTTTAGCAAATGTTAACAAGCACCATGCCTTGCTTCTTAAGGTTGGACTAATATGAGTCATTCTTAACAAAAAAAAAAAAAAAAAAAAAGATAAATAGAAGAAAAGGACATAAAACTATTCCATAGTTTATGTTAATATTTCTTTCTCTGTGAAACTGATCTCACAGCCTATAAGAAAAAATGACATAAATGATAAAATTGTTAGTCATTTTACAGTGCCTGTTAACACAACCCTTTAAAATTTATAAACTTTTTGACTTCATCTCTATTAAGTTTGATGTTAGTCAATTACAAACACAAAGAAAGTATGAAAGATGTTGGAAATATGCATGATCCGTATGAGCATATACAACATCCTCATGTGGTGTAAATGATGAGCATTGATGCAAAACTTTTCCTTTGTTGTTTGCAAATGTAATAGCTTGGTGCTGAATTTATATCACAAAAAGAAGATCGTTAAGCCAGCGTGAGGTCAAGTCACAAGTCACATTCCTTTGGGTTTTAGAAAAATAATCATCATATAATTATATATATGGTATACAAACGTGGTTTGACTAATAATATTCTGTGACATTAACATATTGGATGGACAGTTGGACATCTTTAAGGGTTTCGTATATCCAGAGGCTCAACCATATACTTATCTCGTATAAGACCATACGGCTCTACCAAAGGCCCATGACGTGCCTTACAGTTTTCCATTACTGCAATTTACACACAAAGACACCAAATTCATCAAGCTCTGGCATTCTCTACCTTTAATAGTTAATACTGTTTTCCATACCCACCCGCAATCCTTCACGTGTCCCACAAAACTGCACAAAGAATCTCTTCCAAATTCCCCCCCTCCCTACAAAACCCCCGTATCCGACACGTATCTCATTTTCCTATAAGGACTCCATCCTTAAAACCAACAACGACACGTATCAAAAAACGACACGCATCATTTTCTCAAAACCAAAATTTACCACCTTAACTCCCAAAATAAACGACCTTTGTTTCCCAATGGAGTCTGTTGCCTCCAGCTCATCATCAACACCACACAACCACCGTCCTCAGCCGCGGTTCAAGCCCACGCAACCCATCGCAGACAGGATAGTCCGGGCCCTCCGCCACCAACTCCGCCTCCTCCACCGCTCAGAATCCAAGTTCTTCGTCTTGGGTGCCACGGGAAATGTTTACACTGTAACCTTATCAGCCACACCTTCATGCTCGTGCCCTGACCGTTTAACACCATGCAAGCACATCTTGTTCATCTTTATTCGAGCACTGGGTGTTCCTGTAGAGGATGTTTGTCTTCGTAGGAGGACTCTGAGGCCATGCCAGCTCAACCGACTACTCGGCTCGCCTACCTTGCCTGACTCACTTGCAGGGGCTAGCGTACGCGAGAGGTTTCATCAGCTATTCGTTCAAGCAAGGCAGGGTGACAATTTGAGACCAGTTGTTGAGGTAGAAGATGGAACTACGTGCCCAGTTTGCTTGGACGAGATGGGAAAGGAAGAGAGAGTTGTGAGGTGTGGGACTTGTAGGAATCCAATTCATGAAGAATGCTTATTGAAGTGGAGGAGAATTAGGGGAAGAAGGTCAGCTAGTTGTGTGATATGTAGGGCAAGGTGGAGGGGGAGTGATCAAGAACAGTACTTGAACCTGGCTGCTTATGTTAGCGAGGAGGACAACGCAGGTGATCACGGCGGCGATGGGGGTCTGGGTCTTGGTTTTTGTGGTGGTTAAAGTCTATTTCATCCTCTGATCTCCGGCAAGAAGGAAAATGCATGTTAGGCTTTGGGTTTGGGATATTTGTTAATTAATTTGTATATATTACATGCGTAGAACGTTGTAAAATTTTAAGGGTTAAACAGTGTTTTCGATTTGAATTTTTGTTTAGGTAATTATGTTGTTCAGTTCATTCTTAAGATTATAACATTCTGGAACAACGCAAGAAAACACCAAGATAATGATGAAGTAATATATTCATGGCTTTCTTCTCAAACAAAGAGGAAAAAAAAAAAAAATCATGGCTTAATTAGGTGTTTCCTGATATTAAGGTCCAAGCTAGCTAGCAATCTTGGTAATAGAAGTTCCCAATTTCATAAATCCTACCATTCTTCTTTCACTATATTGCATGCCAACTTTTTTATTTCCTGCAACAATCTCCTAAGAGGAACGTGATTTGCCCCTGCAATAAATGCATGTCTTCTTCTAACCTCAACCCCAGCTGTACCTCTGTTTCCTTCTCAATGCAATTTCCCTCGTAATAATTCTTGCTCCGTTTATCGCAGATACGCAAACGCGTCTTGTTCATTTTTGTAAGATGGTATACGTCTGATTTTATTTTGTTTTTTTTAATTAAGTTACATTGTGTATGTTAGTTTTTTCAGCCCATAAGACCCAGCCCAACCAATCATATGTATAATATTTTTTTTTTGGGATATAAATATATTTTTAGTACCCTTATTTTAATTTTATTCGTAATGATTTATTTTAGTATTTTGAGAATTTGTTTGAATGAATTCGAAAATTTAGAATATAATTTAGGAATATTATGTCAATTATAATAATCTATTGAAAAAGTGCTTTAAATAGTTGATAAAACCTTTTTTTTTTTAATGATATTTGGAATATGTAAGCACAATTTTCTGAGCCAATTTAACTCATATTGTTTTTTACATATATGATGGGTTTGGTTAGAAAGTTATAGGTTGAAAGAACTTTCTAACCAGAACTTTCTAACCAAACCCATGCATACTTTGTTATTTGAGAGAGAGAGATTTTATTGGATGTATATGAGTTTGAGTTTGAGATTTTTTGCTAAAAACCGAGAATATTATTAAAACTAAACAAAAACAACATCCTTCCTATAGGCATCCAAGATTGCAATAGGAAGAATATGTAAATTACAATAAACAAAAGACCTATAAACAATGGCAAATTTAGCTAGACAATGAGTTGCAGAGTTAAACTCTCTTCTAACCCAGTTAAAATTACAACTAACAAAAAATTTGCAAAAGTCTACAACATTGCAAATCATAGATTGAAATCATTGGATAGGCCAAGCAGTGGTGGAGTAACCTTCTTCAATAGCATCAAAACAACTTTTAGCATCACCCTCCACTTCAATTTTTCATGAGAGGGTAGTTATCTCTTTTGTGTTATCTATATTTGTTCATGGTGTTGACTTTTGTGTGTTTGTCTATTGTTTTTTTTTTTTTTTTTGAAGTTATATTTGTTTCTATTATTTCTTTTGATATTTTTCTAGCTTATAATAATTTTCAAAATTAATCTGTGCGGGAGTGCTATCTAGAGGTCTTTTGCGAAACAAACTAAGTTCGCTACCTACGCGTTTGAATCTATTCTCTTTAAAGATTTTGTAATTGTTTTGTGGATCCAATTATATTGAGAAGGAATATGCCAGGTGAGTCCTTTACGAAACCTTTGGCAATTTGGACTATGATCTCTAATGCCAAAATATGAGAGAGAGAGAGAGAGAGAGAGAGAGAGTTGATATAACAAACAATTTTATATCTGGCAACGCAAAATTATGGATTTCTTAGTGCAACAAGATTTGAATATTGATTTCGAAGACAAAACTGAAGAGATGTCAGATAAAGGTCGAGAAATATTAATAGATAGACTTGTGGCGCCATCCATATGTATTTGACCAATGATTAAAAATATTTTGTTACGAGGGAAACATAGGCTAAGGAATTGTGGGAAAAATTGGCGGACAAATACATGACTAAGAATGTGGAGAATTGACTCTATTCTGGAAAAAACAAAATATTAAACTCACTACCACGCATTTGAATTATTACAACAAAATATTAGCTAATTTGCAATATTTAGAAGTTGATATTAGGGATGAGAATGAAGGGTCTATTGCTACACTACTTGATATTAAGACATGGCAAAACGGGTCAGAATTTTCTGACCCGACCCGACCCGACCCGAACCCGATTTTTTTGACCCGAAACAAAAACGGGTTGACCTGTGACCCGACCAGTGTTTTTTGCGGGTCAACCCGACTCGACCCGCGACCCGACCCGAACCCGAACCATTTTTTTAAAACTTTTTTTTTTTTTGGTAAAAAAAATAGTAAAACTAAGACAATATTGGTTTAATTGTTTATTGTGAACTTTAAGGAAACAATTGATACATTTACATAACTATATGCAAATTAATTGAAAGATTAATGGTTGAACATTCTGTAATGAGTGAATATTTTTAGATATCAAATAGTAAAGTACATGCCAAGATAATTTGGTTACAGTAGAGTTAAAAACATAGATTTAAAATTGTAGACATGTAAGAAATATTCACAAGTGTGAAAATAGTGAAGCTAAAGTATCAAATTAGCATAAATTATAAATACTTAGACCTATTTTTTAATAATTTATGTCCAAAATAAACAGTTTTTCAAAATAAATTATGATATATTTTAGAGTGTGTGTTGCTTAACAATAATATGATATTCATAAAAGAGACCATATATGAATAAGTAAGCAATCAAATTTTAAAGTATATTTCAAATTGAAATAGAGTGTCAACCACAATTGATAATAGATTATAAAATTAATTTTCAAGATTGTAAATTTCTTATATATTTTTATTCTTTATCAAATGAGTTATCCAATAAGTCATTTGTAATTTTGTTTTATATTTGGAATGTTGATATTGTGCAGAAATAAAACTTGTGTATTTGTTTTACTTATCTTTGTGTTATTTTGTTTTAGATAGTAATGTTAGGATTTGTATAATTTTTAATTGTTGAATAAGTATTAATAAGTTTAATTGAGTTCATTCTTGATATAAGTGGTGAATTCAAAATAATGCATTTTACATTAAGTAATTTATTGCATAACTTTCCAAATGACATATACATGTTGTTTTCTATATAAAAATTAAATAATAAAAAAATTCATGTGAAAAAATACGGGTCAACCCGACCCGACCCGACCCGCAACCCGATTGACCCGAACCCGACGTTGACCCGCTTAAAGTGACCCGTTTTTGACCCGTGACCCGATTGACCCGAACCCGACCCGACCCGCCCGTTTTGCCATGTCTTGATATATATGAATATCTTATTACTGCATTTTTTTCTTCTAAAATCTTATTACCACATTTTTTTATGAGTATTTATACTACATTTTTGTATGGAAATTATGAGATTAAATGATGATGTGTAGGGTGCTTTGTTTAACAATGAGTATTATAAGAAGGATAAATAAGCTTATAGGGATAGTTTAGTGAAGCTTTGACAATTACAAATATGGATAAGTGAGGAGTTAGAAGGTGGTTCAGTCTTTTCTCAAAAAAAGAAATAAGAAAAAAAGAAGGAGGTTCAATTTTTATGAGAAATAATCAAACATATGAGATTTTATATAAGATTAATATTTTGAAAATTCAATTGGTGGATTAATTTTCACATCTCTTAATAATATGAACATCAAATTTTACAATTATTCACAAACTCACGTTTTGTGTATATTTTTTAAAGATAAAAAAGTTTAAATTTTAAATATTCTTATAATGAGATAATTATTAATCTCAGTCTATTTTGAGATTTCGCAAGTAAAGAATATAAAAGCATATAATGTAATCCAACAAATTTTTTTCCCAATCAAAGTTATGGATTATACTGTATACACATTGAATTGAACCCATATTTTCCTAAAAAATAAAAAAATAAATTTGAATCCATATGACATTTTAAAAATTTGTTTGAACAAAAAAGAAAAAAAAAAATTGTTTTGTCGACCCTTCACTCTTCAGTCGTACCCCTGGTGCACGTTAGCATCCCCAAGAGTCTCTCCACACACTCTTCGCAAACCCTTCCAAAACCCTAGAACACTATCATACACTCCGACTCTCAGCTTCTCCGTCCACAATGCCCGGCGTAACCTCAGGCACCGGCGACGGAGCCTCCGTATCCGGCGCTGGAGCTCTCGTCCCGTTATCTGCAGAGGCCCGTAGCCTCTCCGTCTACCCACTCCACCACGGCCTCAAGCCCCCACTCGCTCGCATCGCCATCTCGTGGGCCCGAGGCAACGCCCTCAGAGTATCGTTCTTCCGTCAACCCTCCGGGGGAGACTCCGACGGCGCCGCCGAGGTCGGTGGGAAGGTGATCGAGGTGAAGCTCAGCGACGGAGATGGAGATATCGGGGACGCGCAGTTCCGGAAAATCGCGTACGGTTCGGTCTCGCCGTTCGCGCTTCTTCAGAGCCGGAGGAACTCGCTCGCGACCATGTCGAAGATCTCGTCGCCGTATCACTTTGAGTGGTGAGCAATATTGGAGGAATTTGTTTGTTTTGTTTTTGTTTGAATCTGTTTGGTTGCCTAGAAAACTAAGCAGAAAGATGCAAAAGCAAAAGAAAAGTTTGAATATTGCTTTATTTATTTATTTATTTATTTTTTGAGCAACGAGGAATTCACATAAAGAAATTTAAGAATTTTGAAGCTCTTAGTATTGGTCTTGTTGTTGTTGTGTATGTTTTCAATTTTGCTTGACTTAGATTTTGTTATTTGTTTGAAGCTTACAATGATTTTCAATATATTAAGAAGACTGAAATATGATTTTTCTGGCTGTTCAATTTGAATTCATTCCATTTAAATAGCAAATTCATTCAATTTGAGAATGCCCTTCACTATATTTTGCTGGAGCAATAGTTGAATGTGTTAACAATATTGGGAGCTATTCTTTTCATAGGTAACATTGGGAGCTTTTCTGTAGAGAAGTGAATGCCTTATTCATTTGAGGATTTCTGATACATATACTGTTTCTTCATAGAATTTTGTGTTTACTATATGGTATTTGACTCTTTTTGGGAAAACTAGGTGGGAGTATGTGATGGAGTATAGCAGGGACATAAAGGCACTTCTGGGTAATCCTAAGTCGCTTGCTAGTCCGTTGATTGATGACCCAAAGACTGTTTTAAAGGTGAATCTGCAAATCTTGATGTTGGGGCTCTTTGACTGTGTACTAATGGGCATGGGTTCAACATTAGAATTATAACTTTGAAACTCAATTTAAAAAACATTTATGTAGAATGTTGAGGAGCCAACCAGTTTGAGAGCTGCGTGGGAGCTGATGGAAATATTTTATGCAGACAAGCAATCTCAATCATGGCTACCTGAGCGGCTTGTTGATTGGTTAGCTGTAATGATCTTTCTTCCACTCTTGATCTGTTGATTAAGTACATTTTGCCATTCTTTCCTTAGTGGTGATCATTTGTGGCTCTGTCATTCTAATGGTGCAATCTTTTGGCAGGATTACGACTGTCTCCTCTCCTCTACACAGGCAACAATCCATTCAAAACTTGTGGATTTTCAGAAAGAGCTTGTTACTTTACAGGTTTGACACTATTCTGTTCTTTCCATTTTGTTCATTCTCTTCATCTTTTATCACACGAGACTTCACCATGGTTCATACATATTTAGCTGGGTTGCAGAGCATTTTGCTATCAAATTATTGTTACTTTTTTAGAGTGGCTATCAAAAGTAGGGTTTTTTTTTTTTTTTTTTTTTTTTTTTTTTTTTTTTTTTTTTCAT
This sequence comes from Quercus variabilis, assembly GCA_030445155.1. Taxonomy (NCBI): domain Eukaryota; kingdom Viridiplantae; phylum Streptophyta; class Magnoliopsida; order Fagales; family Fagaceae; genus Quercus; species Quercus variabilis. Next base: position 37,562,953 of record CP129456.1, read on the forward strand.
GGTTTAAATTGAATGCAAACTTTTTTGGTGCAAGGATGTTAATTATGAAATTACTTCTGCGGCATACCATTTTGACTGTTTACCTGTTATTTTTAAGTTCTTTTACCAGTAATATTTTATTTTTACTTATCAAAAAAATTGTTTTATTATTTAGTTTCTCTAGGAAGGTTGGAAATTTTATGAAATTCTTCTATGCAGGTCATTGAGGATAATCCTAAATACTGGGAAGTAATATCATCAGCACTTGCAGTTGGCTGGCTAGATATTGTGGTTAGTAGAGTCCTCTTTTCCCCATCTTTTTCTTATTTGTACAGTCTTGTCTTTATTAATTTACTTTGTTGTGCTTTAGATTTTATGGTGCCAATGGACTAGATATATGCTGTTTGTTTTCATGCAGGTGAAAATGTTGCGCTTGCATGGGTCTTATCAACTAGATCAGATAAACAATCGCGAGGTTTGATAAATTTACTATGACTTATTGAGTATAATAGTATGTTTTAATATATGTACAATTGGATCACAGGTTCAAGCTCCAGGGGAGCATTATAGTAGATTAGGATTTCTAACTCAGCTCCACCAATATATATATATATATATATATATGATGTAGGAGACACAAGAAGATTTTTATTTAAAATTATTTATGTTTGCAAGTCAGTTTTATTTATATGTTTTAGGTACTAGTAGTTTATTAGGTTGTTAGTATTTTAATTTGGAAGCAAGGTTATTTTTGCAATAAGGCATTTAGGGTTTCCTACGCGAATTAGAACTAGGGTTTAGTAATCCCTTTATAAGCAACCTATTGTACTCCTTGAGGAGATAGTTGATATTTTAATGAATGAAAAAAAGAGAGATTGCATATTAGAAATCCTTCATACAAGATAAAGTAGGGGAATGCATCCTCAAAATGATTCTTTTTTCTTTTAGTGGTTATCTCCTAGACAACAATGCAAACAACCATTTGATTGGTAAATGGGTTTATTAAAACCTGGGAACTTGTAAAATTTGTGTTGTACTTAGCCAAACAAATTTAGATAAATGTCGGTCATTTGATGGTCCTTTTTAACCATGTCTATGATTTATGTCCAGAAGTTAGTGATGATACTGCGACAATTGGATTTTTTTTTCCCACTCTTGACTTATCTCATCTCTGTCCTGCATGTAATTAAACAGACAGAAAATGGACTGGTAGAGGCAGTTGCTGTTCTTATTTCAAAAATGCCACGGCTGCGTCCTGAACTGGAAGCTGGAAGATTAGGTGAATGCTATAAAGCCAAGCCTGATTTTGTCAAGGTATGTTTTAGTGTGCCAAATATGAATCATTCTTTTTGGTTTTTGAGATTTTTCTTCCTTTAAAAAAAAAAAAAAAAAAAAAACCTTAATATCTTTTTCATTACATAGGCTTGGGAGAAATGGAGGGCGCAAATTACTAAGCTGGACTGTAGTGCATATTGGGTTCGCTGTGGTCACCAGCAGACCAGGGAGGGTTTGAGAAATATGCTACAACTCATGCTGGGAAATACTAACAGTCTCTGCACCGCAACGTGTCATTGGATAGAGTTGTTTATTTCTCACTTTCTATACATAAGGCCTTTCACTGCAGTAATGCTCATTACTATTCTGATTTGTTTGTCTGGACATAAATAAAATTTTATTCTCTGTGTTTCTATTGCCTTGCTATTAAGTTTTTGTCTGTTTGTTGGAGTCTGAAGTGTCTTTTAATTTCTTGTCTTGAATCAGGGTTTAGAAAGCATGTATAATGTGGCGCAGAAATGCATGCAGTTCAAACCAATGTCTGGTTCCCATGGGTTGTTAGGATTAATTATTGGAATTCTAGGAGAAAATACTGAGGTGAGTAATGTTAATAAGATAACGGTACTAAACAATCACTATAAATTTCAATGTTCTTTTTCCTTTTGCCTTTCATGCTCTCTTAAACTCTATCGGACTTTTTAAAATCAGGTTGTCTTAGCAGAATGCTCCAGAGAATTTGGCCCTTGGTGAGTTATGACTTTATCTTCTCTTTCTAATTTTTTTATATAGGAAGCCATGATTGGAGCTGCTATTATTATTTTTCCCCTTTTATTTAACTTGAAGTTTGGAATTATAGATTGCTAAATGAAATAAAACTTTAACGTGCTTCTGCTTTATTTTTGAAATTTTTTAATGTAACGTTATATGTCACTTATCAATAGGATGGTTGCCCATGCCATAGAGTTGTTGACTGCTGAGAGTGATCAAGCAGAAACTCTTTTACGCGAAGAACATGATAACTTGGGGGGAATCAGCATAGAGGAACTCCATCGGCTTGTCTATGCCCAAGTTCTATCTTCACATTCATTGACTTGGCAAGTGAGTACAAGGGACTTGGATAAATTGACGATACTGTCCTAGTTGAAGTATGACTTATAATGGCAACTAGATTATTACCTTTTAATATATGTCATTTTGAGAATCACTTTTACAATACTGTCCAAAGGAATTGGTAACCAATTATGTTTTCCTGATGACTGAGGAAATTTTATATACAACCGAATTGGCCATTTGAAGCTTTTATTCCTCATTTGGCCCAATGACGCTATTATTTAAATTATTTGATAAAATTAATTATGTGGCGAATTAACATGGTCATAATTTTTTAAAAAAAAATGATTATATCAAATTCTTTATTTCAAGAAAATTTTTAATACATTTTCATCGTCAATTCCATGAAATGTTGAATCTTGTTCCTTATGATATCATACCCTTCCAACCATAATTGCCTTTGTGTTACCCGGTGTTCTGTAGTTTCAATAGATTTTTAGTGCCATCTCTAAGGGTCACTTTCTTATTCTAGACTGTGCCTTGTAAATATGAAGTTCTTTTTCTTTCTGTGTGCATATGAACTGTTGGAAGTTGACTTGTGCCTAGCTATTAATCAACAGGTCTATCAGTATCTCTACTTAGGTGCTTTTTGATATTTGAACTAATGTTTGTTTTTCTCATCTCAAGTAATGCTCGTAAAGTTTCGTTCTCCTATATGCTTGTATCAAGTAATCCTCGCTAACATATTCTAGATTGCACCTTGTAAAATATCATGTCATTTTAATTTTTGCACGCATGTGTGTGTACGAACTGTAAAAGTTCACTTGTGGTTGGCTATTAATCAACATGTCTATCAATATCTCTTCTTAGGTGCTTTTTGTTTGTTTTTTATTTTTTTATTTGAACTAGTGTATGTGCTCATCTCAAGTAATCCTCATAAAGTTTGATGCTCCTATGTCTTCAGATAGCTCCAATTTATTTGGCATCATGCATAAAGCAGGGAATGGGTTTGCTAGAGATATTATTGAGCAAGCAACCTGTTCAAAATAATCAAGTACTGCTTAAGGTAATTGATTCACCTTTCAATGTAAGGTTTTTTGGATTTTAGTGTCCTATAATTTGACGGAGATATTTGTGACTGATTCAAGTTGCATATATTTTTATGCAGATTATAGAGATATGCCGTCTGTATGAACTTGACAGTGTTAGTTCAAACATTATGAAGGTATATATTATTTGGTGTAGCATGCTTGTACTATAAATGATTATAGGGAATGCACTGCATGCTGTGTTGGAATTATGCAGCATGGAGTTTGGTAAAGATTATCTCCGTGTTCTTTCAAAGTTACATTTTTGAAAGAGTTACCAGAAATTATCTTTATGTGGAATTCTAGTTAAAGATTTTCAATGTTTAGATTGCTGGAGTATACCACTGGAAGCATGGTAGGAAAGGTTCTGGAGTATTTTGGCTTCAGCAAGCCCGCGATGAAGTTCGTCTTAATAGGATTGCTCAGCAGTTGTTTGATTCTGTTGGAAAGTCGATCTCTGATGAAAGTTTCAAGGTGAATATCTTATGATTCCGTTAAGTCAGGCAACCTGGGGATTTCTGTTATATTTTTGTTTACATGCTTTGATACTTAAAGCATTCCTGCAAAACCATGAAGTCTTGATTCTAATAAAATTACTTGATGAAACTCATGTTGTCTATTATTTGTCTGTGCAGCAATGGGAAGGTTTGATTGAATTATTGGGTTCTGAATCTAAGACTGCTGGCGGTTTAGAGTTTCTGCACAAGTAGTATTTTTCTCTTATATGCATTCTTTGAGCAGTGGTTTTCTTCATCATTTTTTCTCCAGTCTTTTTCAGGTCTAATCCTTAAATGCATCACAGGTACAGGGATTTCAAAAAATCCCTAAAGCAGGTTAATGATGGAAAAACTAATGATGCGGCTCGGCAAGCTGTAGAATCGCTTATATCGGTAGGTGTTACTTCTACCTTTTTTATAAGTTGCTGTCCTCTATAGTTTTTAGTTTGTTGTATCCAAGCTCTTCCACATTAAGCGGTCAACATTGTGCCCTCAAACAAACTAAATTATCAATCTACGGGTCCATCATATATGGAGGACCCCCACAAGGTGGCAAATGTTTTGGGATTTGATTTGTCATCTCCCATTATAGAGTAATGCTTGTTCTTTTGCTATCTACTGAGTGAGGGGTTCCAATCTTTTTAATAATTTCTTTTATAATGATTCTGTAGCTTATGAAAAACCATTCAACACCTCAGTATTCAGCTCCTGTAATTTCTTTTTAGTTTTGATTTTTGATAACTTCTTTTATCTTGATTTTGTAGCTTATGAAAAACCCATCAACACCTCAGCGTTTTTGGCTGCCTCTTCTATTTGACTCGGTAAGTTCTCATTCTGTACAAGCCTCAAGGGTTAGTGATTGCTAACTTAAGACTTTCTCTTTCTGCAAGTTATAGTCTTTGCAATAGATACAACAGCAATAATAAAGTTTTAATCCCAAAATTTGGGTTCGGCTATAGATCATTGACAGATAATTGGTTTTGGTCCCATCTATTCCTCTCTGCATTTTATTCCATCTAAAATCACACTTTCTATCACCTCCTTTCAAAGTAAATATAGGCTTTCCTCTACCTTTGTTTTATTCATTCCTTTGACCTGAATCAAATCTGTGAACACATATAGGAAATGGCATAGTTGATCCTTAGTGAACGTTTGGATACAGCCGAAATTTTTTTCTAGTTGCGTCCAGCGTCTGGCAGTGGATTCCGTGCACTGTTCATGAGACTACAAACCTCTTTTTTCAACAAAACTTTCATTAAAAATGGGTCCGACGCCACTATTCACATATTTAAAAATTATTTTACTACAGTGTTTTTAGTTTTCAGTTTTCAGTAATAAGCGGTATCTAAAAAGACCCTTATTATTCATTTTTCATTATATCTAGGTCCAATGAAGCACATTACTAATATGAGATGCCCCAACTTGTATTTATAAAAGATTATGTGGCAAAAAGATATTTTAGATTTAAGGTATAATCTATACAGGCCTGTACTATTTTGCCTTATTCTAATTCTTTTGTGCAGTTGAAGCTTCTCAGTTGGCAGGAGCGTCCTCTGCTAAATGTCTCACAGACCAACCTTTTGTTGAATAAACTGCAAGAGTTATCCATGGCGAGGCTGCGTCCAGATTTCATTGAAGCTGACTTGCCAAACCAGGCCTTAAGCTCTGTGAGGCTGGCTCTTGCTACAAACCTTGGACGTGCTATCCTGGAAGAATGATGGGGCCTAGTTTCTGCATAACCAGCTTGCCATTTCGGTACTGGGGCTGTTGGACAGCATGTAGGATGGCTGTTTCAATGTGTTCTGCTGAACATAGCATGACAAGCAGTCTTAACAAAAAGTTTAGAGAAGCTGAAGATCATTATGTTGCGAAGGTTTTTGACAGTCGCACATGTTGTAAATTTGCATGATAGTCAACTGATGCATCCACATATCACGAGGAGGGCAGTTGCAAAGCGCTTATTAGCAAATTTTGTCTAGGATTGCAACCAAGAGAGAGACAGAGCACCAATTAGGTTTTCCTGCCTCGATGTTTATTTGTATGTTAACCATTCTGTTGCTTAGTAAATATCTGAACAGAATTAAGCTCAAAGAAACAGTGTAACGGAATTCAGAAAACATACTCCGATAGCTTAGAGGCCCCATATTTATTGGGTTTTTATGAGTGGGGTGTGACCACTAAAAAATCATTTGGAATGAATTTAAATGTACGTTTATAGTAGTAGAATCATTCGTGAGAAAGTATAAACAGGAACCTGTCACATTATCTATTTATTGAGCAGTATTTCAATTCTTTAAAAGGCAATAGACTGAAATTCCAGTCAGTATCTGATGTAACCTCTGAATAATCTTCTTTCTACACTAGTTTGAACATGATGGAAGCTAGAATGAAGTTATCACAACTTAGGCATTGCAAAGTAAATACTCCTCGAGATACACCAAAAGAATAATCTAGAGTCGATCATATACAAACTAGCGCACACAGTATACACACTGAATATAAGTCTGACTGCGATAAGAGCAGCCTGGTTTATAATACATACTAATAACAAATACCAGTACTTGTATGAAAACAATAATGCTATGCTATGCCTTGTACCAGTAAGGCCTACAAGCCACTACAATGAAATTCAAACAAAAGAGGGGGGCAGCAAAAACAAAAGAATTGGGGGAAGATTTAGGAAGAGGAAAGAACCACTAGTGGGAAAAAAAATTGCTGCAGATTGCGGTATGGAACAGACAAGAATATCATCGAAGGAATCTCATGGCTTTATACGATGAAAATGAATCTCAAAGAATATCCACTATTCTTCACAAGCAAGCCTCTTGGAAGTTCCGCACTCTTTTTGTCTCTACTTGGACTTTGAATCGTCACATATAGTGGCCAAAGTAAACCAAGACGCTTGGAATGTAATATACAAAGATCACTGCTATTTCTTAAGGCACCTAAAGCTCACCCGCCCATGAAAATAAGGAGCCCTCTCAATTGGGCCATCTTTACTAAATACAAGCAGAACTACGAGTAGGTTCTGCAAATGCAGTACCAATGCAAGAAGAGATTTCCCTAGTTTCCATGCCCATGCACCACAGCCAAGTTTCTCACAGCTTTTTAGGCAAATTATAAGTCTTCTTTAGAAATCTCGTAGCTGCTTCATCGTTCCTGTAGCACAAAACACGTAGAAGTGTGTTTGGTTCAGTTGGGTTCCAATTCCCAGAAGTTGGGGGTAATGGAAGTTTGGACCTGGCAGAAGAGCCATATGTCTCCAAGGTCACACGTCTAAACCGTTCAATGAGGCTCTCAGTATCGGTTCGGAAAAGTGGAAGCACACCCGTCACCATAGGAGAAAACTTGTCTATCAACTCAGAAGGCAAGCCATCCCCACCGGCCCAGAATAGATCTTTGAGAGATCTGTAATCATCCTCTATTATCTGAGAGTCTTGCCGGGAGAAAGCACGGGAGGGGCCTCCAGCAAGCAACACCAGCAAGAACCCATCAAAGGATGCTCTCATTAAGTCAGTAATAATCCGTGTTCGAACTCTTTCATGCACAGTGTCTGAAATGGTCATCAAGTTTTTCTCAAGTTCCTGAATAAAAGGCTCAATCCTAGAAGACGATGGCTCTCCAATGTATAAACCATCCCATAGAACATGACTTAAATCATGGAAAACAATTCTATAAGCCACAGCCTCACACAGTTGCTGAACTCCTTCCACACAAGCAACTGGTGAAAGCTCAAATTTCTTTCCTAGCCCATTAGAAAAGTCCTCTGCATGAGCAGATTCAGAATTCCTGAGATAAGTGATTATCCTCTTCTCCAAGGCTTCCAACTCAGTTCGGATTCGTTGCAAAGTGTTTATACGAACACATAGCTGAGATATCCCAAAGGAGTTATCACCATTCACTGTTGCAACCTGAGGATTTCTCTTCTGAGAATTTGGTGTTTTTTCTTTCTTCTTCCCAAAGCTGCCGAACTTTGATCCTACAGTACATCTGGTTAATGATGGCATGGTGGGAACAAATGTAGTTCGTGACCCTGATTTCAAAATAAAGAGTGATGATTACCACATATATCATGCACCTGAAGCTATATGTTCATAATTTGAGATTAGTGAAAGCACTTACCACAGCCTGATTTTGCCTTGGTTACGTAGTATTGAACACATCTGTCAAGACCGGTCATCAAGTCAGGAAGCAATGCAGGATGCATTGGTATTGGCAACTGAAAGAATGCAACCAAAGTTTCATCTAGAATTCGCAAAACTTCAACAGCAGATGGAGCAAATCCTTCTTGGTTTGCTCTTGGATTCCAGACCTAAATATCATAATGAACAAGGTTAGGTGAAGGAAAGATGATAAAGATCTTTGTTCATTTGCCAATGGTCCCCAGACCAAATGCCATCTCCTCCCCTCACAAGTGACAGATGGAGGGTGAGATCATGGATTCACTCCCATGTTGGTGCATGGGTTGTGTATTTCCCTAATTTGAGATAATTGTTCATTTTTATAACAGAATTATTAGTGTCCATCTTTATATGTTTATCTGCAAGAAAGCATGCATAATAAGAAAGGGCATTTAGCATGGTCAAGTGACCAATGTTGTCACAAGATTCGACAAATGTTGTGTTCAAAATATTCAGGATATTCATTTTTATTTATTTATAAATAATAATAATAATTGTGGGGGATGGACAAACCACAGGCATTAGGTACCACAGAGAGTGCTAGACTGCTGGTACCACTGGGCTATCACTTAAACCCCAAAATATTTAGGAAATTCCACCCAAGGAAACTTGATATCATAACTGGTATGATGTTAGATAAGTTCTATGTGTGCAACTACACATATAAAACAAGTCAAGCTTTTCACTTATACTACAATGAATAGAAAATATAAAGATGGAAAAAAAAAGGGGGTGGGGGGGACTGAGACACTTCTTATCCAGCTGCAATACATTTGCCCATGAGCCCACAATAGGATCCAATATAATTGCCAATCAGCTGTGACTCAAATGGCACTTCCTCCTCCCAAAAGGTGTAGAGAGAGTACGGTCCCAAAAGGTGTAGAGAGAGTACGGTCACGGGTTCATAACCCATAGGGTGTGTGTAACTTATTTAAAAAAAGAAAAAAAAAACCCAGTATAATTACTAATTAGTCATGATGACAAACTTCAACAATAATGCATCAATAGAGTGAACATATCCTCAAATGAATAATGAATGCGCACCTCTTGTTGCAGATTCCTATCAACCCATTCCTTCAGTGTGTCTAATCTTGTTTTCATCCACCCTTTCACCAGATTGGCAATAGTGGCTTCAGCCTCATAAGGAGGCATCTCACGGATTATTGCCTTCCCTCCATCATCACTGTCCACTGAATCTTCCACAGCTATCTGCACAAGATCTTTCTCCAGCTTATCTGCAGCCCTCAACACTTGAACTGCATCTGGTGTCAACTCCATTATACCTGATACAAATTGTTTTAGCTCATTCCCATAGCAAGCATGAAGGGTGGCTACAGCCACCCCAGCTGCTAAAGGATGCCATATCTTCAATATTGGACTGAACACCTTCTTCTCATTACTTGCCAGCTCACCAACATCCTTAGCAAGGATGGCCAGCACAGGAAGAGGATTTGGCTGGTTTTTGGATGCTCTCCTGCTAGAGTCTGCCTTTTCCATTCGCTATATAACAAAAATTCAAACATTATTTCAGGTGATACATCCAGCTTAAAAGAACCCAAAATAATATACTGCAAAAATATGAGTAAAAAAAATGCTTGGAGTGAGGCAGAAATTACACAACCAATAGGTATCCTCATCTCTCTCTCTCTCTCTCTCTCTCTCTCTCTATAATAAAACGGAAACACTTTCCTTTTGGTCATACTTTTGAGTCAAGCATATAATATATCGTCTCTCAGTAAATAGGGAGAACTGACATAATAAAGTTGGTTGCTCATCATGCCCCCCAAAAAATTTGTTCTTTACTGTTATAAAATCTAAAATTTAGGGACAACTAATGTGTTGCACAAATACTTGCTCCTTTTTGGACACCTCTCCCATAGCATTATGGTCTTGTAATTTTACATGTTCTGAAAATGAAATAATGCACGTGCTATTTTGTTGAAAGTTTTTTGGTAGGTATATTAAGAAAGCATCCAACATATTGCAACAGACTTACTTACCAAATTCAATTCTTTATGCATGCAATGTAAATAACACAGGGTCTACTAACAATGCAAAATCCCCACTGTGTCACATTTTAGACTCTCTTAATGTGTGTGTGTGTGTGGGGGGGGGGGGGGGGTGTTGGGGTTGGAATGAGATGCAGATTGTATGGACTTGCCTGTGCAAAAGCTGTGCGTATTGATGACCTGATGTAAGTGTCAATCCTGTTGCGAGCAACATCAACTTCACCTTTCCTTTTTCTGCGATACTCATTAGATATATCTTCAACCAAAATCTTAGCAGCTGATACCCCCAGAGAAACAATGCCCTGCATGGAATCGATATTTCCAGCATCAAAAGTATCATGATATGCAAGGAGCCTTTTCTCTGCCCAACCCAATATCGAACTCAATGTAGAACTTAAGACCTTGGAGTACTCTGGATCCTTTGTTATTTTTGCATCTTTTGCAACTTCTGCAAGCTGAGCATCAGCTGCATACAGCAGGTCCATCTCAACTTGGCCGGTTGCAACAAAACGGTGAAATAAAATCCACGTGAAGCAAATGTTATGGAATATTTGGTTTATTCCAAGAATTACCCAGGTCTTCTTAATGTGTTCCATTAGCTCATCAACTTCATCAGCAATAGACGTTTCGTCATTAGCATCAAAGCAAGCTTCTAGAAGCATTTCATAGAGCCGCAGATTCAGCGGAAATCCATCTGCCCAGTGGCATGTCTCATAGATAGAACCCTCAGATGATCTGCTAGCAAGAGCCATAACAGCACTACGAAGGACTTGCAGCGATTCATTATTCTTCCCAGTTTCAATGGGTCTATCCAAAGCCCCACGAATAAGTTGCCGCAGCCGCTGTGCAGCAGAATTTGACTTATCCAATGGCATTTGGGGATGCAAAATTAGACCAGCCTCAAGAACTCTCAGAGTCCTCTTTTGCCATGCATCATATTCTTCATGATCAGTAAAGTCCGAAAGCTTGAGCTGCTGTAATAGCTCTAATGGAACTACTACTGATTCAATTCGCCTTCCAACCTGTCACCAAAACACAAAAACAAGGCCGTGAAAAGCCGATTACTTAAATGAAACAACGGTTATAGTTGTTTATCCAACACTGAAACCACATTGTAGCATAGTGACAGAAACTCAAAACTTTCAAAAGTAGTCAATAATTATATGCAGAACCATAGGAGACAATCCAATAAGGAAATGTATTTGAAACCCAAATATCAAAAATTGAATAAAATATCAAAAAATTTATCATGATCCATATAAACTCAATTCCATCAGATCAAACAACAATTAGTATAAACCCAACAAAACATTCAACCAAAATTCCAAACTTTATCAAATGGGTTAAAATTTAATAGAAATAACAATCATAAAAGACTAAAATTTGAGTAATTCAAAAGCAGCAAAGTTAGATCAACGAATCGAAAAGCAAAAAGACCTGACTAGCAACGATTCTGAGAAGAGCTCTTCGGACTCTGGAATCCATAGCTTCAGAGACACCCATTTGAGTTCTCATAAGCTCTCCAACCGTCAATGGCCTCTTCGGCTTGCCGTGACCCGAACCCGAACCCGGACCCGACCCGGGGCTTTTCTTGGGGGACTTGAGTCCAAAAGCTTTCTTGACTTTACTAGCAGCGGTGGAAGTGATGGATCGCTGTAACCCGGGCGAGTTGGGCGAATGGTGACCCGGACCCGAACTCGGCGAGTCGGAATTTCCTGCGCCGTTGTTGCTGCTGCTGTTGTTGGAGGAGGAGACGAAACTGAGGGGTTTCGCGGTGGAGGTACGGCAGACGGCGACGAAGATCTCGTAGGCGGTGAGGCGGAGGTCGGAATCGGTGAGTTGGGTGGTGGCGAGTTGGCCGAGTGGGGAAGGGAGATCGGGGGCCGTGGGTTTGGCAGGCATTATTGGTGGCGGAATTGGTGGCTGAATGGGCGGAGGAGTCATCTCTCTCTTGGATTGGCCCAGAGACAAGTCTCTGAAGAGATGAGCCATTGTAGAGAGAGAGAGAGAGAGAGAGAGAGAGAGAGGAGGAAATGAGAAGAAACAGTCTGAAATATATGGACTCAGTGGGGGATGATGAGACAGTAAAATACTAAAATGTAGACTATAGAGAGAGAGAGAGAGAGAGAGAGAGAATATAATAAAAAGCAAAAGCTACCTGTATCTGTGAAACTATATGATATGTTGCTGTTGTGTTCTTACTTTTTTTGTTTTGTTCTTGGTTATTTATTTTTTTGGAATAAAATGGATGAATAGGTTTTTTTTTTTTTTTTTTTTTTTGGTGCTTGTATGATAGAAAAAAGTAATATATTTTAGCTAATTATACCCAAAATCTATCCATATACTAGAAAAAGTACTACATTTTAGCTAATTATATTCAAAATCTATCCACATTAATTTTATGTACAGTTGTGTAAAAATATATGGTTGTTACAAACTTACGGTAATCTTGTAATTACTAATTACTAAATTTACGCCGACACTTTTTCATTCTGCATTTTTTTTTCTTTTACGTATCTAGAGGATGAAAGAAAAGAGTGTATGATATTTATTGTATGGGAAGAAGGATATTTTCTTTTACTAAATTTGATATTTTAATGAAATATAGTGTAAGATATATAATCTGATGAAATGTTTTAAAAAATGAGCATGTAAAATAAGAAAAAAAAATTATGTTAAAATAGACAAATTTTGCATAAACTAATATGAATACTGTAAATGTACAAAAACTAATAAAAATACAAACTTTAGAATGAAAAAGACAAGACTACCTTAAGGTACACAAAAACACCCTTGGGACCCTTTTTCTTTTGATATAATCAATTTTACATTTTAGTTTCTATTTGGCATAGTTTCAATTTATTTCGTAAGTTTTATAAAAGTATGATTATTATTTTTTTTAAAAAAATAGGTTTAACTTAAAACGTCTATTTCTCATGATATCTCTGATAAAACTAAAAGTATAATTTAGTGAAATTTTTAAATGTAGTATTTAAAGTTATACAAGAAATCTATAGGCACCAAATTTTTTAACAAAATTTTCAAATACTCAATTTGTGTGTGTGTGTGTTCTGACTTGTAATGAATCCAAATTAAGTGTGTAATAAGGTGAGTAACGGATTTGGGCCAATAAGAATTCGGTCTTGGGTTCAAGTGTCCTTTGCTAGTGAACATGTTGGTGTCTATCTTTATCTCAATTGCTGTGGGCACCATCTACACATTTTTTTTTTAACAAAAAATATTGTAAATTTTATATAAATTCTGGTGCCTCTAGTGTGTGCCTCTCTGTATATATATATTTGAAATGGCCTATAGTATTAAATAAACGGACGCTTAAAAAGGCGTGAAGTTGAATATTAGAGGGTGGATTTTGTGGACTTTCCAGGTAACACAATCTTGTCTGAGTGAATTCATCTCCTAGCACTACATTTGTATTATGCGTAACTAAATTTTGAGTTTAAACTGTGTTTCTTCTCGCTTAAGTTTATGAGTTCAAACAGTGTTATTTGTTTCCTAAGTTTCTCAACAACAAAAAAAACTTACAATTTTGATCAAAGCTTTGTTGACAAGCTAGTTGAAATCAACATGATAGTGCTTTATATAAAGAGAGACTAACTCATTACAGTAATAATTTACGTAGTCAGTATGCACGACAATTTTACCATCCAATTTATTTTATTTTTATTAAAGAAAAATTATAATAAATAAATAAAAGTATGCGGGGATTTCATATGTTTCTGGCACAAATTTACATTTATTTTATTTTTTCCATTTAAAAGGAAGTATTTATTAATTAAGAGTGTTCTAAAGTTACATAATTGGAGTCGGTATAGAAAATATCTAGTCGATCTGGCCTCCATATGTTTGTACTTTGTAAAAAAAAGTCAAGCAGATTTCTTGCTCTTAATTTTATTTTATTTTATTTTATCAAAACTAAAAAGCTTTCTCATATATCCCTTCTCACTTGTATTTATGTTTTGTTTGATATTTGTTCTAAAATTCTATTGGTGCTCCTACCCAATCGGGCCAATCCATTAATTCTGGCTTTAGCAGTGACCCATTCTTTCACGGGAACCTAACCATAAAAGAAAAGTAGTTGGTGTGCTGAATTATTTTCAGCAAACTATACCCTAATGTCAAATACATTTTATTCATACGTTCACATTAATTTTACTCAGTCCTATATATTCATCCAACACACTATTAGTCTCCGTCTTAAAAGAAAAGTTTCAAATCAAATTAAAACAAACCCAATACATGTCACTTTCACACCATCAAATCAATAGAATATAGATCATTTGATGAGAAAAAAAAAAGAACTATTTGTTCTAGAAATGATGATATTTTATTCGCAAAGAAAAGAAGGTATAGTTTCTAATAAGTTTTAAAAAAATGGATTGTCATATAGTATTGTATTTTGAGTATTTGACCTATTCAGCAAAAAAAAAAAAAAAAGAGTATTTGACCTTAGGTACTTTCTGGGGTAGACTGTTTTTGTTTTTGTTGGTATGCATAATAATACAAATTGACAAGATCTAAATAGTGACTGGTTGAGAATGCGCGTAAAATAAACACACATAATTAGGAAAAGTAAGAATGAAAGCTGTAATGGAAAATGGAATTTCGGTGGTTAAAGAAGAAAAGCATGAGATTAGAAAAAGTAGATTTGTTTTTTTTTTTTTTGGTATTTAAAATTAACACAATAATGATAGAGATTTGATTATTATACACAACTCAACAACCAACCCTTGCCAAACAGAAGCTGAGAATTGTTCAATAATATAGGGCAAGAGCAGCGTGGCTAATAGCTGGAGATAAGGACAGGTGAAGGCAGCCATATAGCCTATTTGACCTTTTACTTCCTCTAAAATCCAATGTAATTTACCTTTTCAAGAAATTGAAAATTTCCGAGTTTATTGTTCATCACTTTTGTCTTTATCTTGTACCAATAGTCCAACACAACCAACCATCATAAACAAAATTCGTCGGTCGATATAGGTACTGCATAAATTTGTGTCTGAGGATGGGCTACCTTACTAAATTTTTATGCTTAAAGTGAAACCTTGAGTTTGATAGCTAAGATAACTAGATAAGACGTTAAAATGTGACTACACCTGAACAAGCAATGAAAATGCGCACCAGACACCAATTATTAGAAAATGCATCAACGAATTAAAGTGTTGCAGTGACCAAAATATGTATTGGACATTGACAATTGGATTGGTGAGTGCATGGGTTTAGTGATTTTGTGGACGATCGCTTTAACAAATTGTGTGCGTGTTTTTTGTTGGGGGGCAGGGGAGAGATTGAATTTTGCTATGGTTTGATGTGTCATATGTATCTTTGAAAGTAGTAGAGAGACACTTAAGTTAGCGTTTCTACCTAAGCGTGATTATAGCAGCATCCTACCCACTGAGTTTGAGCTTATAGGGATCCGGATGAGCTATAACTGTGCACCCAGCCCCATCAAAAATACTAGTGAGCATGAGCCAAAAGTATAATTTTTTTTTCCTAAGTGCTTCCAAATACAGAATTTGAACTTGAAACCTTCACTATCCAAATCCTTAAAAGTGAGCCTATAACTGAGAAAGAAACTTTGAATTAACTTTGTTGTAAAAAAAAAAAAAGAGAAAAAGAAAATACTAGACTAACTCTAATGTTGTTTGTAGTACTTACAGACAAGTAGGACTAGGATTATTTTAATGAAATCAGAATTTTCACCTTTGGAATCTAAATTTTAACAGTTGGAGGTCAAGTATGATATCTATACAATTTGTTGGGGGGTCACCATAAAAGTTTTAAAATATTAATCTTATTTGAAAAAGTAAAAAAAACCAGTTTGCATTTCCTTGGAGAATCCTCGAAACATATGTAGATAATCCTTGTGACCTTGTCTGCTAGGTAAGACAGCGTTAGTAGTGTCAAATGTCTTTTAAGGTACTTTAGTTTAGGTTCCTCTTTGCCTCGTTGGCCTAATTGTCGGTAGAGTCTTGTTGCATGTAACCACTGATGCACCAATTTTCGGGTAGATTGTTATATTCTTTAGGAAGTTGGTGGTTTTTACAGACACAGTACAAAGAAAAAAATTAAAAAGTAAAAAATTAAAAAGGATTTCTTGGGTTTCTTTTGCTTTTTGATTGATTTTGACTAAAGTGGATCTGAAAACCATAGTTTAACACTTAAGTGTCGTATAATGATTCCTATTATTACAAAGGTACATTCAATATGATTAAAGAAAAATTTAGGACAACAACACAAGTAACAAAGATGAAACAAGTTTGTGGGTTTCAGGTATCTCTAATGGTAAAATTTTTTATGGTTAAATAAGAGATCTGGAGTTTAATCTTCGCTTACAATAAAAACTTATTAGTGTCTTAGTTTGATAATAAATAGCTATTTTCAGAAGCGAACGTCATTAGCTGAAACTCTCTCTAATAATAAAAAAAAATAGAAACAAGTTTGATGAACAGAACTGGGTTGTCAACAATATGAGCCCAGACAAGTGAAATGGCCAAATGGGCCTGCAGCTTGGTTTGTTACAAGAGAGTGATAACCAAAACAGATAAACAATTAAGTTAAGCAAATGTTCATCTACAGCAGTGGATCTAAAAATTTAGTTATTTGACATCATAAAAAGTTATTTTATCTATTTTACCTACACACATGCTGCAGCAGTGGATCTATTTTAGCTTCTAACACAATAAAATAATATAAACATCATAATAAAATAAGATATTTATTACAATAAAATAATATATCTATTATAAACATCACACACAAAATCATAGTGTGAACACAATTTTTTTTTTTTTATTACCTCTGAGCTACAATGCACATCTATCTTTAGATGTATACTATAGCAATGGAGTTAAAAAAAAAAAAAAAAAAACCTTTAACTCTATTGCTGTATGGTTGATTTTTGTGTTTTGGTGGAGTTAAAATAGCTATATAACTATTTAGCTCCACTACTACAAGTGCTAAGCAATGTTATTGATTTTGTTCCAACCGGAATATTTCGTATCGGTATGTAAACTAGAATGAGAATAGCTTACATTCCACCTCAAGTTAGATTTCGGCCTATTTTGGGTCATTTCGGCCATTTTTGGCCAAGATAAGGATTTCGGCTGGTACTAGATTTGGCCTATTTAAAAAAAAAAAAAAAAAAAAAAAAAAACCTCATGTAACGCCATCTACGCCATTTTGGGCTTCACTGTTTCTCATTCAGCTTCAACATTGTCTCTTAGAGCCACCACACTTCTCTATTGTTGACATTTCCTTTACCAGAGAACACTTACCTGTTGGGCATGTTGGGGTCCAGCCTTGATTGTGTGAGGAAGTGTTAAAACCAAAGAAAGCATTCAAAAAAAAAAAAAAAAGCATAAAAGTTTGTGGAGACTAGAGAAGAAGAATGGAGGAGATCAGATGGAAAGGACATGGTAAGTGAAAATGGAAAATACGTGTGGGGTAATGGAGATTGTAAGGAAACTTTAAGGGAATTTCCTAGTTCAAAAACTAATCCTAAATTCTTATTTATTTACAATAGTGCCACAAGTAAAAAGTTAAAAAATATTCACATAAATTTTTTATTAACTTTACTTCATTTGCTTTTAAGGTGAAAGAGTATACACTATACATTTATTAATTTGTTTACAATTATTCAAAATGTGAATTTTATTCGTAGAAAGTTAAAAATATTTAAATATTTTTTAATCCCACTTTATTTAAGATTTAAAAAAAATTAAATTCATTATTTTATATAATAGTAATAATATATATATATATATATATATAAAATATTTTTAAGGAACCTGAAACACTATGAAACAGTACATCGAAATAGGCTAGTACCAAAATATTCCGTTTCACTGAACAAAACGAAACGGGTCTCGAAACAGAATTAATAACATTGGTACTAAGAGAAGCTTATTTCCTTCTAGTTGAGTAAGTGATTAAAAGGTTAATAATCAAATAATAATGAGAAATATTCACAACATATTCTTAATCTACGTACATTATGAATATAGACACTGATTTTTTTTTTTTTTCCTTTTTGCATTATATCCTTGATTGGAATTTCCTTTTATGAGAAAGTATATTATTATCTCATAAGTTAGGCTGTAAATGTAAACACGTATAACCTTATTACGGTCTTTTTTTTTTTTTTTTTTTTTTTTTTTTTTTTTTTTTTTGTAATATCTAAGCATTTATGGTATTTTTCAAACTTAAGCTACACAATACCTCATACTAACAAAAAAAAACAAAATGTCACCAAATATTTTTATTCTGTTGCTTATTTAAAAAAAAAAACACTAAGATACACTAAATAATTTTTTGTTTTTAGGATGATCCACCATTTTATGTATACAAAGCATTCACATTGATAGAGCTAAAAATTTTAGTATTTATCATCTCAAAAAACAATTTTATCTATTTTAATTTCTTTCTTGCATCCTCTCTCTTCTTCTCTGCCATGAAATCCAATTAAGTGATAATATAATATTTTTTTAATGCCTTTTTACTATAATGAATTACTAGTCTTGATAGTTTACAGTAGCAAGAGGCAAAAAAATTAAATTTTAGCTCCGCTAAGAGCATCTCCAACGGTCTATGTAAAAGCAAAATATTTTTTATAATAGAGAATGAGACCAAAAAAAGCCACTCCAATGAATTCTCTACATCTGATTTTGTTTTTTTAGCTCATAAACAGTAGCTCATCAAGTCTGATAGGCTATTGTTCATTCTTCAAATGTTTTTTTTCTATTATAATAATTAGGTGTTGAATAAAAAAATATTGAAAGATGTGTTGTTGTTAAAAATAAAATAAATAATGAATGAAGAAATAATATTTAAATGAGATAGAAAATGTGATAAAGAATTTGTTAAAAAATGTATTTAAAAAAGTGAATAAATAAAAGTAAAAGCCACTGTTGATTTTTTAAACAGTATAAAAATTTGATAAATTTGTTGAAGATAATCTGACTATGGGCACTAAATTAATTAATTGGTGTCTGAGGTGGTACACTTGTACGAGTGATTGTGCATGGATAATTTATGACGTGACATGCTATTATTGCTTATTGGCTTTAGAGAAAGGGAAAGTACTGTAGAGGGGATGCACTTGGGAGTTGGGACTCGGGAGAGCGATAGAGGTAAAGGGAGAGAGAAAGTGACAAGAAATATTTTGGTGCCTTCACAGTTCGCTAGTGAAGATCAGGACAAAGTTTAGGTTGTTTGTGAAAATCCCTAGATTTTTTTTTTAATGCAATCATGTAACCTTATGACCCACCGCCTTTGTAAATCACTCTTAATGCTTTCTTTTTAGATTTCATTATAATTCAAAACACAATAAATCAATTGTGTAAAAATGCAGTTTTTTTATTTTTGAATGCTCAACGGAACTTGGAAGGAATGACTCACAAGGTGAATTGTAAACTCAAACAACAAGGTAACGCCACTTCCTATTACTCGAGTTTTCTTTCTTTTAACATTAAAAGACGGAGAGCTAAATTAATTTTATAAATATTAGGGGAACTATGATAATAACAATTTGCTTTTCTTTGTTGAGGTGGTTCTTGATTCCCGATACAAATTGAAAATTAATGTGAAATTTTCTTTTGGACAATTGTATGATAGTGTCATATTTTAAAAGAGTTGAAATTTTTTTTGGATGCATTGACTCAATTGTATGATTGGTGTGTGGCAAATAATTCAAGCATTTTTATGTTAAAAGGAAAGACTTTGCTAATGAGGGGAAGCAAGAATGTCATTGGTCATGCATTATTTGTCTCTCAATTAGGAGATGCTTGCTGGCAGAAGTACACTATGGAAATCAAGTTAGAGGTGGAAAAATGATTGATCGAGAGTTGTGAAGCAAGAAACAATAAATGATATCTTGTGAAAGAAGTTATTAGATATTCCATCCTTTTCCAAGTAGCATGGAATGTTCTTTCCTAAAGATTACATTTACCTAATCTGCATTTAGCATTGAAGTCATGTTCTTATCCATTCTCTAGTTCTTAGTCATCAACTATGGTTGGTCCTTCATATATATATATATATATATATATATATATTTTTTTTTAATTTTTTTAATTTTTTTTTTAAAATTTTATAAAATTGGTTTGGAATAGAGTTTTACTATGGGATTAATTATATGGAAGTATAAAAAACTTGAGTTATTTAATAATAAATTTACTTTCATAAGGTTGTACTATAAGCTGAACATGTTATGTCAAAATGCATTCTACTAGAACGCATTATAATGAAAAATTACATTTGGTATTATGTTGTGAGAACCACGAATTTGAAATTATTAGTAATCCATGATAGTGAATCCCATGGTGGAGATTGAGCAGTGGAGATGTCCTTTTAATGACTTACATTCGATTCACCATTTAATTTTATTGTACAACAAAAAAAAATTAAAAAAAGTATTAGACGTATTTTTTTATGAATAATGCTATGTCTATAAATGAATTTTTTTTTTAAGCTCAGATAAAAATCTTAATTTAATGAATCTAATATACTCCCATCGCTCTTCACACAGGTCCACTCAAACTTGGGTCCTTAAACCCTACATGCCTCTCAGGCTTACTTGGGTCCTTAAACCTTACAAGCCTCTCAGGCTTGAGGAAGTACCATTCTGCCCAACGTGAGCGGTGGTATAATGGGAAAAAAAAATTAAAACAAATGTTTTTTTTTTTTTTTTGGTCATCTTTTATTTGTTGAAATTTATGTTTATAGTGGGAAAGAAAGAAAGAAACCATAAAGGAAATGAAATAAATGAATAAAAATGATGGTGGTTTGGTAAATACCAAAAAAAGGCCCCGTGGGTGGTTTTGAATCTTTCGATAGTAATCAAACGGTTATAGCAGGATCAGATTTAAGATTAGCGTACGGTGGCAAACGGTTTTCGCTTCAATCGTGCGTGGTGAAGGGCCACCAAATTGACACTTGGCTCAGCTTCAGCGAAACTCTCCTCACTCCTCTCTAACAAATTTATGTTTGTGAAAGTGGAGTGAAGAGGCCATTTGACTTGTTCTTCTTCAGCTAAACTAGAAGTGTCACTCCAAGCCAAAAATTTGAGGCAAGCTTTCAGATTTCAGATACTTTCTCTTTGAGTCTCTTGGTTTGCTTAACTAGCCTGGTTTGATGGTTGATACTACTTTGTACATTTTTATAGCTGCTCTTGGCAATAACCAATTAGGATAACATTAAGGTTTTGCAAGTTACATTTGTTTTCATTTGTGTTTATGTTTTTATTTTAACATTTGATTCCTAGCACAAATAACACGAACTGAGAGTCATGTCAATGTCATCATTGTGTGATGATGAACTAGGCTTAATACTCGAGCGGGTCCATGACCCATATGACAGAAAGTCGGTCTCTTTAGTTTGCAAGCAATGGCTGAGAGTGGAGGGTCTTACCCGCTTATCCATACGGGTTTTCGAACTCGATTCCCTTCGTTGGTTCCTACCCAGATACCCAAATATAGTCACATTTGAATGTTCAACACTAATCAATGATGATGAGCTTAAATTCTTGGCCAAAACATGTCCCAAGCTCGAGGTCCTTAACCTTAGTTTAGAACGCCCATTCCACGACGAGTTTACAACTGTTTTTGATAATGTTTGCGAAGATGGTTTATGTGCTTTAGGAAATGGGTGTCACAAATTGTCGAAAGTTTTACTAAGGAGGAGGATTTGCTGGACTGTTGTTTCGCTTGTTAAGTTGGCGCAGAATTTGACAATTTTGGATTTGGCAAAGTGCTGTTTAGTTACAGATCAAGACCTTGAAGCGATTGGGGCATTGAATTCTATTACTATTTTGAATTTGGAAGGTTGTTCAATTACAGATGTTGGATTGGTTTCTTTGGCAACAGGGGCTTCATCGAGGTCTTTGAAAAAGTTGGTTCTCGAGGGATGTTATCAAATTACAGATTATGGGGTGTCAAGTTTGCGACAAATGTGTTGCTTGGAGGAGCTTAACATGGCAGATTGTGGCACGAAAGTTACAAATATTGGATGTGTGGAACTTGCTGCAATTCAAACTCTCAAGAGACTAAATTTGTCGTGGTTGTCAAATGTATCGGATCCTACACTTTTAGCACTAGCTGAGAACTGCCGGAATTTGAAGCAGGTTGATTTAACAGGTTGTGAGTTAATTACTGGAGCTGGAATTCGCGCTTTTGCAAATCATGGGTGTGTACAAGCTCTTGTGTTGAGTTATTGTCACAATATTTTTGCTTATGATTTGGAACATTTAGCACTTGGATGCCGCTCATTAAAGTATGTTGTGCTGGATAGAGGATGGAAAGCGGCGATGCCTATGAAGATGGTAGAGAACATTAGCAGGTTCTGTGACATAATTTGTAGGCGTTAATGAACAAATAAACATCAATTTGGTTGGCTTGGATTATATCCAGGCTAGTAACTGTTTGTGTCATTTCTTGCTTCTTGATGTGTCAAATTGATGTTTACTATTTGATTTCTGTTGGTTGTGTCATGAAGGTAATGTAGCTGGCCAAATGGGCCCTTAGAAGTAAGTTCTGTGGTATTATTAGAAGCCAGGGCTCTCCCTAGTTCGTTTTAGGAGGCCCTTGGGTTAGGTAGCCTCATCTGAGGTTCTTTTGTTCCTTTTTTTCTTTTTTAAAGTATGTTTTCTGCATTTAAACTTTATATAAAGAAAAAGATGTATTTGGAATTGCAAGCCAGGTGCTATTATGTCCTTTGATTCATAGGACTTGATTTTGTATGAGCTATTTTATTTTATATATATAATTTTATAGTTGGGGGATTTGATCCTAGATGTCTTAGTTAGGAGATGTCACTTAAGCTCCAAGGTCTTGGCCTGTATGAGCTTTTGAGTAAAGCGCATTTTATTGCTTTCTGTTCTAGAGACTAAATTTTTAATCTGAACCTACTAATAGTATAATACAACCATTTTTGAACATATAAAGAACAGAAAGAAAGGGAAGAGAGGGGGGGTGGGGGTTGTGCCCTGGGAAGGGGATGGTGGGAGGTTAAAGAAAAATATCTCTTGCATTTCGTTCTACACAGGGTTTCAGAATAGTACAATTGTACAGGATACTGACAAGATGATTTCGAGGTTAAACATTTTTTCTATTTACAACACAATGAAAATTCAAGGGAAGATATTAACTGAGAGTTCTAGCCAATAGGCCCAATACTATAGTCATTACAAATCCAAAATATGTTCATGAACTTTTGGAGGCAAGAATGCAAGATTAGCTAGTTGTTGGGGTTCTTGCAGCCCAGCTTGAAGCACGGCATGAATTATTTATCTTCTGTGCCAAGATGCTTTGATATTCTGCAACTAAGGACTCTGCTCTCCATTTGATGCCTTTGATGCCTTTGTTCATTTCCTCTATTTCCTTACTAATAATTAAAGTTGATAAAATGAAATGATGTTTAGGTTATTTGCTTTCTAAAGAGCTTCTCTGATTGCTAAGCATCTTACCCTCAGTCTATCCTGCGTCATTTCACTAAAACATCCTGCACAGTTTTTCTTTCCTTCTCTTGACTTTGCCACCATGGTAGTCTGCATAATCTTTGGTGTTTCTCTTTGCAACTCAGATTAACATTTTTTTTTGAGAAACACTACTCAGATTAACTTGATTTGTGTTTAGATCTTCAAAGGCTCCGGTGTATCTTAGGGGAAGAATGCTTTGACTGTTGAGCTTAAACAATTTGTTATGAACATAATTAGTCTTGGTATAAATTTTAATATTTATTGGGATTGGATGTATCTGTGAATTAGTGCTCTCATATGTATGTGTGACAGTGTGAGAGTGAGAGACATGAAACATCCTACTAATTAAATACTAAGCACCTGTAATTGGAGTAGCTCTCCCTGATTGCTAGTAAATTAAATGCAGGATGTTCGTAGTTACAGGGTAGTTGCAAGTATAACTTGCAATACCAGAACACCATGTTGCTTCTTGTAAGTTACTTGGCCTTTAAGTGCCATATTATATAATTTATATATTTTTGAATGTCTATCAATTATTTGAGCAATATCAATATAATTATGTGCTAAGTTTTGATTATCATGATAATTTCATTAAAAAAAAATGAGAAATTTAAAACTTAAAAATTTTATTTGTACAAAAAAAAAAAATTAGAAAAATATAATGAGAATACGGACTACTTCAAAAAAAGAATAATATCAACAAAAACATAAAAAATAATAAAATTATATATTTGTAAAATCGGAGAGATATAAATTACTTTTAGAAATTATTTAATTTGTAAGAAGAACAAATTATTTAAGAACAAATTATATATTATACAACATTTCAAAATAATTATATATTTTCACCCACGACTAGTAGTTTTACAACATAAATAATTCAATAATCAATTATGTAAATATAAAAAATAATTAAAAATAAATGATGACAAGTTGATGGATACTAAAAATAAAAATTTAACTAAAAAGATATCTAAAAAGTTTGTATAGGTAAAGAAAAGATAAAGAAAAGAAGATAAAGATAAAGATAAAAAAAAGGGGAAAGCAAAGAAAAGATAAAGAAAGAAACCACAAAGGACAAGAAAAAAGAAAAAAACAAATAAAAGAATGATGTCGATTTGGAAAATAAATAAAAAAACAAAAACAGGGGACAACGACTCAATGAGTAGTATAAACAATCAAACGGTTGGTTCTTCAAAATAATCATAATAATAATAACAATAATCAAACGGTTATAGTGAAGAGAAGAGCTGGATCAGATTTAAGATGAATACAATTCAAAGTTTGAAACTCTGACACTTAGCTTTGTGAACGAGGAGAGAGAGAGAAGAAGGAATCTAATCTGACTTCTGAGTCCACCCACTGGTCCTTCTTCAGCTAAAGTAGGCATTTCAGATCTTTTCTCTCTCCGAGTTTCTGGGTTTGCTTTACTATAGCCTTTGTTTTATACAATATAGTTTTGTGTTTGTGTTTGTGTTTGTGTTTGTACAATTTTACGTTTATATTCAGTTTGTGTTTGTGTTTTTTTTATAAATTTTGATTCCAAACACAAACTGGGCTATGTCACAATTGGAAGATCATCAACTAGGCTTGATACTCGATTGGGTCAATGACCCACGGGACAGAAAGTCAGTCTCTCTCGTCTGTAAGCAATGGATGAGAGTGGAGGGTCTCACCCGGTTGTCCATACGGGTTTTCGAACCCGATTCCCTTCGTGGGTTCATACCAAGATACCCAAATATATTCACGTTTGAATGTTCAAAGTTGATCAACAATGACAACCTTAAACTGTTGTCCAAAACATGTCCCGAGATCAAGGTCCTCAACCTTAATTTAGAAGAATGCCCAATTGATTCTGAAGAATATCTGTTGGATTCTGATGATGTTGGGGACGATGGAGTATGTGCTTTAGCAAATGGGTGTCGTAAATTGTCAAAAGTTTCACTGAGGACGAGGAAGAATATGGGCAACGTTGGACTTGTTTCGCTTATTAAGTTGGCACAGAATTTGACCAATTTGGATTTGGGTTGGTGCAATAAGATTACAGATCAAGCCCTTGAAGCGATTGGGGCAGCAAATTCTATTACCATGTTGAATTTGGAAGGTTGTTCCTTAATTACAGATGTTGGATTGGCTTATTTGGCAACAGGGGCTTTGTCGAGGTCTTTGAACAAGTTGGTTCTCGAGAATTGTTATCAAATTACAGATTATGGGGTATCACTTTTGCGGCAAATGTGTTGCTTGGAGGAGCTAAACATCGCATATTGTGGGCGTAAAGTTACGGATATTGGATGTACGGAAATTGCTGCAATTCAAACTCTCAAGATACTAAATTTGTCATGGTTGTATAATATATCGGATCCTACACTTGTTGCACTAGCTGAGAACTGCCAGAATTTGATGCTGGTTGATTTAACAGGTTGTAAGTTAGTTACTGGAGCTGGAATTCGTGCTTTTACAAATCATGGGCGTGTCGAAACTCTTGTATTGCTCTTTTGTTACAAAATTTCTGGTAATGATTTGGAACATTTAGCGCTTGGATGCCACTCTCTGAAGTACGTTGTGCTCGATAAAGGAAAGAAATCGAGGATACCCATGATGATGCAACGGAATATTAGCAGGTTCTATGACTTAATTTGGAGGTGATTTGATGAACAAAGAAATATCAATTTGGTTGGCTTGGATGTGGTAAATAATTCCAAGCCAACATGCTATTTTCTTTTGCGTCCCATTGGGCATAATTCTGTTTAAGCTTTTAAGCAATGTACATTTTGTGCTTTCTGTTCTACTCATCTAAATTTTAGCCTGAACTTACTAATTGTCAAATTATATATAGGGTTTGAGAATAGTACAGTTGCAATACTGAAGTCTTGCATTTAATTATATATAGGGTTTGAGAATAGTACAGTTGCACAGGCTACTGACAAGATGATATTGAGCTTAAACAACTTGTTCTGATTTGTAGTTCTTGGCATAGATTTCAATTTTTATTGAGATTGGATGAACAGTGAATTAGTGCTCTCATATAAATGTGGGACGTGATTTTTTCCCCTCCACTAATTAAATACTAGGTACCTGTAATAAAGGTTGCTCTGCCTGATTGCAACTAAATTAAATGCAGGATGCTCATGGTAATATGCTAATTTAAGTATAACTTGCAGTAGTGAAAAGCGACATTCACATCAAAACAATACTTTGTTTCTTCTTTTAAATTACATGGACTTATGTTCTGTACTTAATAGAATGAGGTACTCTTGACATATGATTTACTTGGGTGAGGTTATTCTGCATATCAATACTGCCTCCATTCATGTTAAACCTGTTGCTGCTATCATTGATCCTTAAATCTTTTCTAAGCTGTTGCAGCTTAATAAGTTTCCATCTAATATGGAGAATCTCACCAAAAATGATCAGGCTTATCCCTGATTCTTCTACCCCAAACCCATCAAAGCTGATACATAGATTGAAAACAAAAGTGCCTATTATATGAAGAATCTTGTTCGCAGACTTGGGAGAGGGACAAATGTCTGTCCCATTTCTCTTTGCAATAATATTAGTTAGTTAAGGCTGGATGAATAGGGCTCAATAGAAAATAAATAAATATTGCTGTAATTCTGTCAAATCTATCATTGCAATAATATCTATTGGTTAGCG
Organism: Quercus variabilis; assembly: GCA_030445155.1. NCBI lineage: Eukaryota > Viridiplantae > Streptophyta > Magnoliopsida > Fagales > Fagaceae > Quercus > Quercus variabilis. The sequence continues at coordinate 37,590,178 of CP129456.1, forward strand.
CTGCTCAAATATGTGGACTCAGTTTTGTTGTATACAATAGAAAAAGAAAGGTTAATTTAGCTTTGTACTCGGGCGCTGGTTAGAAAATGTTGAATTCTCCATCTCATGTTACTCCATAAATTATCATTGATCAATCAATTTGTGTTTGTCCATAAATGGGATCATGTAATCTCATACATCAGTATAATTATCTGGGATTGTGGTGAGGAGCAATGAGTGTGTATGCCAAGCTAACGCTTCAGTCAGCTTGGTTGGGCCTTTTTCTGCTTGTTAATGTAACGAATTCAAATAAAGTGTGACGAACTGACAATCAATCTAAGAAACATTCATTGACAAAGAAGAGCAAAAGCTTTTCAGTATTTGGACCTAAGCTAGGAATATCCATCTCATTATAGTTGAGTTTTTTTTTTTTTAGATGCATCATGACAACAAAAGGGAGCGATATAATAGTAGTATTTCAATGTCGACTTTCATTGTGGTTGCCTTGTGTGGTTTCTCCTACATATTGGGTCCATGGCGTAGTTTTTTTCCATCTAAGTTAAGAAGGTTTTTCAAAAAATGTTTAAAGAATGCAATAGCTTAAAGATGTAAGAATGGAATGTGAGAGGTGAAGATAATGCCACAATGATTTTTCAGGATATCTAAGAAACGTGGAAATATATCAAGAAGGGGCATCCAAATGATTTCATAAATGAACATGTTCATGGGAAAGGTGAGGTGAATAGTGAATGAAGTCCCACACACTTACCTCAATGGGAAAACTAAATAAGCAAAATTTTTGTCGCCGAGATCTTCGAAGCCTAAGTCAAAGAAACATAATATTTAACAAGAACATAAATAATTCCACACCTACACTATCGGCTAACACAAGAAATACTAGTAAGATCCTTTTGTTAATCCTAGATAAATTTAGATTGATTCTAACATTTGTTCACCTCACCTAAGTATATCAGTATATGTTCAAACTTGTAATTATGTATCTTAATTTGATAAGTGCATTAAGGGCACCCCAATTTACATAAACAAATTAAGAGCAAAAAGCCAAAGTTTGACATAAATTATAATCTTAGCAATTTTTATTCTTCCATTAATCATAAATCTATAATGTTTTTGCTCAATTGGTGTTATCAAATCCCGATTGGATGTGCCAAATACATGTTATTTCATCCTATTTGGTTAAGCCTCTTACCAGATTGAAAAACCCTAAATGCTTGAAAACCTATCTTTTGTTAAATCCTTTCACTTTGGTAAAGCTCTGAACAAATGGAGAGTTTAAATCCTTAATTAGAACTTTTAATTATATTCTTGAGAAACTAATTTAATGGAGTGATAGCCAAATTATAAAATCCCTAAATTGAGGCATAAAACACTAATTCTAATATGTGAAATCTCTAATAATTTATAAAGAGAAATGCTACATTTACAATATTTTCATAATAAATTTTAAATGTTAAATTATTAATGATAGGTAAAACAAATAGTGTTAATGGTGGACCCAAATGATTGACATATTAGAATTTATTGTAAAAGTGTCGTAAATTTAACATTTTTTTCTTATTAATCATAAAATAGAATTAACAAAATATAACTAAACAATATAATCACTAAAAAAGCAAAAAAAAAAAAAGAAAAGAAAAGAATATTACAATATCAAAGGCAACAAAACATTAAACAACCTTCTTCTTTCTTTTTATTTTTTTTTAATATTAATTTTTTTTTTTTTACGTGTGGTTAAAATTTGTTTTTAAAGAAGAGAAAATAGAAAATATACATTGATGAAGATTTGGTAAATACCAACCACAAAAACTGAAAAAAAAAAGGCGTGGAACTCTTCAATCACAAGTTTGCTTTGTAAACGAGGAGAGAAGAGGCGATCTGACCCCATCCACCAGTTCTTCTTCAAATTCGCATCTTGGCAACGTAAAGGCTTAACTTGCTTAACTTGGTCAGCCATCTGGTTTTGCATAACTCGCTTCTTTTTTCTTTCAAAAAAACGGGTACATTTGTAGCTAAACGTTATTGATTTACATTTCATATTCATTTGTGTATGTGTTTATTTTAAATTTTGATTCCGAGAACAAAGAAGAAAGAGCACAATCTGGGTCATGTCACAATTGGGAGATGATGAATTAGGATCTATACTCGAGTGGGTCCATGACCCAGATGACAGAAACTCATTCTCTCTTGTCTGCAAGCAATGGAAGAGAATGGAGGGTCTTACCCGCTCATCCATTCGGGTTTTCGAACCCGATTCCCTTTCTGGGTTCTTACCAAGATTCCCAAATCTTGTCACGTTAGAATGCTCAAAACCCATCACAGATGATGACCTTAAATTCATGGCCAAAACATGTCCCAACATCAAGGTCCTCAACCTTAATTTAAAACGCACACCGTACGATGAATCTATACCAGTTCGTGATGATGTTGGGGACAATGGTCTATGTGCTTTAGCAAATGGGTGTCGCAAGTTGTCGAAAGTTTTACTAAGGAGGAGGAAGAATGTTGGGAATGTTGGAGTTGTTTTGCTTGTCAAGTTGGCACAAAATTACCAATTTGGATTTGGCTTGGTGCAATAAGATCACGGATCAAGCTCTTGAAGCGATTGGTGCAGCAAATTCTATTGCTTCATTGAATTTGGAAGGGTGTTCGTTAATTACGGATGTTGGATTGGCTTCATTGGCAACAGGGGCTTCGTCGAGGTCTTTGAAAAAGTTGGTTCTTGCGGAATGTGATCAAATTACAGATTATGGGGTATCACTTTTGCGGCAAATGTGTTACTTGGAGGAGCTAAACATGGCAGAATGTGGGCCGAAAGTTACGGATGTTGGATGTGTGGCGATTGCTACAATTCAAACTCTCAAGATACTGAATTTGTCGTGGTTGATTAATGTATCGGATCCTACACTTGTTGCACTAGCTGAGAACTGCCGGAGTGTGAAGCAGGTTAACTTAACGGGTTGGGAGTTAATTACTGGGGCTGGAATTCGTGCTTTTGCAAATCATGAGTGTGTAGAAGCTCTTATGTTGGTTTCTTGTTACAATATTTCTGGTTCTGATTTGGAAAAGTTAGCACTTGGATGCTGCTCTTTGAAGTATGTTGTGCTGGATAAAGGACAGAGAATGTGGATACCTACAGCGATGCAACGGAATATTAGCAGATTCTATGACTTAATTTGGATGTAATTGATGAGTAAAGAAACATCAATTTTATCTCCGGCTATTGACAGTTTGTGTTATTTCTTGCTTCTTGATGTGGTGAGTAATTGCAAGCCATATGCTATTTTCTTCTGTGACCTTTAATTCTTTAGGCATACTTATGTTAAGCTTTTAAGTAATGTGCATTTTTGTTCCTTTTGTTCTATACACTTAAATTTTTATCTAAACCTACTAATTGTCTAACTAAACCTTTTCTGTGCATATAATTAAACAGCTTTGAGGAAATTTATCGTCGCATTTCATTTAATGCAGGGTTTGAAAATAGTTCAGTTATGCTGGCTACTGACAAGATGGTATTGAGCTTAAACAGTTTATTATGAGCATTGGTAGGTCTTGATATACATTTCAATTTTGTTGAGATTGGATGTATCTGTGAATTAGTGCCCTTATATGCATATAGTGTGTGTGTGGGAGATGATTTGTTTTTCTTACTAGTTAAATACTAAGAACCTGTAATAAGAGTAGCTCTCCCTGATTGCAAGTAAATTAAAATGCTGGATGTTCATGGTAAAATGGTGGTTCTAAGTATAACTTGCAATGGTGAAAAGCCGCATTGGCACCTGAACACCGCTTTGTCTCTTCTATTAAATTACATGGCCTTAAGTGCTGCCCTTAATAGAATGAGGTTTAATTATTGGAATCTGTTCTCTACTTTCAAAGTGGAACTTCTGAATTATGTTTACATTCTTTTGTGGACTTCTTAGTCCATTTTGGTATTTGTCATTTGACATATCTTTTACATGGGTAAGATTATTCTGCATATCCACACTGCCTGATTGTTCATGTTTCCCTCTTGCCATTTTTATTGGCCCTTCAATCTCTTCTAAGCTATTAATGATCATGCTATCTCCTACATCAGTATAATTATCATGATCTGTGAAGAGAAATCAGTGTATATGCCGAGCTAATATGGGCAATCCAATGTGCTTTAGGAAAATTGAAGTTGCAAGAAAAATAGTTGGCAAGTGGCATGCTGTTATATCTGATGACTTTGTTCATATTCATGGAACTTTGCCTAATGTAGCTTTTGATTGGGGCTGATAGATTTTAATGTCCCATCATTGTTTTAGAACTACTACGTTTCACAACATTTTTATAATATTTTCACAACAAATCTTAGGTGGTAGGTTATTACAAGTTTTTAATTTGAATTCACCACTAAAATTACTTTCTTGCTCACTAATAACAGAAAGTAACAACCAGCCACCTAAGATTTGTTGTGAAAGTGTCATGGACATAATATTTTTCATTTTTTTTTGGGTGCTAAGTAAGTTAATTCAATGCAAAATACAAGTTCAATATAAATGAAGTATAAAGAACCAAATCATGTATCTAATTCTATATCTAAAATTAGAAGAAAATAGAGTTAGAAAGAATTTGCTTTCCAATGCAATTTGTTTTTTGTTTTCCAATGCAATTTGTTTGTCTAGCTAAAAACAATTCAAATTTATTAACTTTTTATATAATGCTATGAATAGTTTGTTACTTATTAGTTAGAAACTTATACAAGAATATGATATGTGTTTTACTCGTGTATTTCTAGCAATAATGACTTAGGAGAAGAAATCCATTTCCAAGACAAAAAAAGAAAAAAAAGAAAGAAGAAATTCCATTTGCAAATGTTTGCCTAGTTGCCGGCCGCATAAATAAAATGTCTCCTCGGCCCCTCCCATGCACAAATAAAATAATAAAGGAAGAAAAATAAATTTTTGATTGAAGGAAGATAGTTTGTTAATTTTATTGAGATTAAATTCAATTTGGACGGGTGTAAAAGATTTAGGCCCACCAATAGCAACTTGACACACTAGCTTTTTTATGCAATGCTGGACCAAATTTTAATTTTTAGGGAGACCGGTGTTACTGGCTCTCTAAACAAAATGTTTAACTTTGTTTAATTGTGATGTAGCGTCTCTAAACAAAAAGTTTCCACAAGCTCCAAATGTTATAGAGGAGCAATCATCTGGCAAATTTGGTGGTTATGAATTAGCTGAAGGAGATATTCCCTGATTTAGCTGAAGGAGCATCCTCTGTTCGATGCAGTGGAGCCACATACTCTCTTCGTAATGTTACTAGTCCAGTGCCAATGTTAATACTCTCTTCCTAATTTGCCATGAAAGGAAATGAATGAAAGAATACAATGGTTAGTGTTGGTTTATGTACTGTGCACGGGTTTCTTTTTAATGTTAATCTAACTTATATTATAATGATTCATCGAAAAAAAAAAATACTTATATTATAATGTAAAAAAGAATGAAGATAATCCCTCAAAAGAAACACTTAATTATAAGAACTTAATAATCATCTCCTCTTTATAAAGAGTCTTTACAGCAAAAGCCATTTACATTCCCTAAATTGTATTTTAGACCAAGGCCAATTCTATTTTATTTTTAAAATTCAATGAAGTGTAAATTACGTACTTATCTATTAATAAAATGATGCATTTTTACATTGTAGTTTTCTTCCTTGTCCTGTTTAATAAAATAAGTGACGTGACACAAATTCATATAAAATCCTTGATCTAAAGGGACAAATGACTCTAGTTAAAACACACATTCTGATAGGCACCTAATATTACCTCCCCCAATCACACAGACATAAACAAAGAAAGGAAAAAAAATAAATAAATAAATAAAAAACCAGTTAGGCGGTCGAATAAACTGAGTTTGGAGTTTGGACATTGCTTCAAAGTTGAGAAAACAAAGTATAAAAGGCATTGAGATCCAAACCACTGAGAAAGAAAAACAAAAAGAGAGAAATCCAAACCCTCTGTTTCTGTTTATTGCTCCTGCACTTACACCATGAATCTCTCCCCAGTACCCTCGACCCCTTCCTTTCCTCCCAACTCCAAGGAGTCCAACACCCAAATTTTACTAATAGTTCTACCAATACTTGTAGTCATTTTTGTTGTGATCATTTGCATCGCTTTTGATTTTTTCCAAGAGTCTAATACGCATCAACATGTACATCGGCAAGAAGTGCCGGAACTAGAAATGCGTGAAATTTTTGGTGGAGTTGACCCTCATTTACGTGACAGCATACCCAACTTCGTCTACCAACCTGGCATCAGTGGCACGGTTCCCTTCGAAGAAAGAAAGTGTGCATGGTGCCAAGAAGAGTTCACTAATGGAGACCGACTCTCATCCGTACCATCTTGTGGCCATGTGTTCCACTCCCACTGCATAGGTGAGTACATGCTCCGCAGGAATACCTGTCCTTTTTGCCGTCAGCCTATCGCCCTTTCCAGCGGTCCAAGATTGAATCTTTAATTGTTCCATCAGTCTTGATCTTGATCATTATCATCATCATTTGGGTTTTTCAGTATGTGAATCTAGTTTGTACATCCTGATTAATTTGTAGGATAGGTACGTACAACAGATTAATGGCTTGATTTCTTGTAGCTACTTGGGAAAAAAAATACATTTTAATCCACCGTAGTATAGGATTCTTTTTCCACGTCTTTATGAGAAATTGTTTCTGTTTCTACTGTTTCTGGAAGTGTCTTTGAAGCAGTTGAGTTCTTGCTAAAATTGGATTAATTAGACTGAAGTTTACGCAGGCAAGTTAAATATAATGAATGAAGTTTTCATTTGGAAATGGAAATGTTGAAGAATTGTTCATCCCATTAGTTTTTCATTTGTTTTTTTATGTGCTTTACAATGATTTCTTGAATATCTTGATATATCTGTGTCCATATTATTGGGTCGAATGTAGCTAGCTAGTAACCATAAATGACGGGTATATTTACAATGGTTTCTTCAATATCTTGATTTCTATCCATATTATTGTGTGTGGAAAATTGTTGCTTATAGATATGGGAGGGACATGCATGGATTTATGGCAGCCTGCCAGCACTGCAGATTTCTTAACAGTTTAGACATTAGTTAGAGGAGGGCTTACAAGTTACACCACCAAATGCCAAAGATTTTTCCTCTTTGGCAGCTTTCTAATTCCATCTCTTCTCCCAAAACAAATCAAAAGTAAAAATCTATATTATAAAACTTTAAATTTTAATATTGGGGTTTGGTCTTTTTGCGTTAAATATTATATACGGTGGTCAAGAGCGTTTTAACTTAATGACATTGTTTGTATTCCTTTATTAAAAGAGACATGTTTCAAATATTTCATTCTCCATTGTGGCAACTATAAATTATCAAAAATGTAATATTATATATGATGAGATCTTTAAAGGCCAAAATGAAGTCTATAGACTACAAAGCATTTTCAAAAATTTCATTAATAAGGTTTTATAGCCAAATTCTAAGTACAAGCATAAAGGTGAGCATTGGTTGGTTGGATTGAGTTTGAGGTATTTCTCAACCCTATCCAACTTTTTTCGTTTAAGAAATCTTCAACCAAAACCCAACCCATATGGATTGAGTTGGTTTTGGTCAACTTGTTGAGTTGTGACCATTTTGTCAAGGCTAGTAAGAAAATTGAAGTTATTTTATTCAATAAATGATTACATACTATAGAATTTGACGTATTATTATAGATTTTAAAACTTAAATCTCAAATCCTATAAAAAAAGTCTCAAAAAAAAAAAAAAGAAAAAGAAAAAGAAAAAGAAAAAAGAAAAAAGATTCAAATAACAAATTTAAAATAAGACCACAAAATCCATAATTAGTCAAATAAACAAACTTATAATACACACACACATATATATATATTAAAATTATTAATAACATGGATTGGATTGGATTAGTTGAATGAAAATCTTGCCAATCCAAACATGACCTAATAACCTAAGCGTTAAAAAATAACCTTAATCCATCAACCCACCATAAAATCAACCTCTAAAGATCAAGTTGGGTTTGTGGGGTAAATGCACACCCTTAATTCTATCTAGCCTGCCTCTTAAATATTGCTCCAACAAGCTAGCTAGCTTTGAGCGAGCTAAATTGTCTAACAGTTACAGACTTACAGTTACTTAGTATGTGTTTGTATTGCGCGTTTTGTGCGCCCGCGTTTAGCGCTTTGTGTTTCCTTCTTTTCTTTCTCTTTTTTTTTTTTTTTTCCACGCGTTTCAGGGAGTAATGCGGCTACTGTTCATGCATTGTTTATGAACAGTAGCCGTATTATTTGACTTTTCAGCAACGAACAGTGCACTGTGCACTGTTTATGGGTCCCACAAATCTCACTTTTCAGCCACTTTTTCATTAAAAATGGGACCCACGGTACTATTCACACATTTAAAAATTATTTTGTTACAGTGTTTTCAGTTTCAGCAAAATAAGTTCTATCCAAACGGACTATTATTATACTAATCACAATGAACTTAGTAAAAACTATTCTAGAAGGTCATTTGTCTATTTTAGCTACCTATCTTTTTAAATACGCATATCATCAAACTCTTTCTATATGTATGAGTTCAAATTGCACAGTCTTACAAAATTTAAGGACAATCAAAGATTAATAGTCATGTAATTAATCAATTTTTTAAATTTAAGTTTTTGTAATTTAAAGTAATGTATAAAAGATGAGTTTATAAATCGAATGGTAAATGACATCCAATTGACATAAAAATTGACATGCATGTTAAGAATATATAGAACATGTAATTCAATAATTAAATTTTAAAATATGAATTCAATAACAAGTTATTGGATGGTGTAACACTGGTTAGAGTTACACTAGGTGAAACTTGAACCCAATCAATATATATATATATATATATATACACATACATACATACATACAGTGACGGAGCTAAGATTTTAGTCTAAAGAGGGAAAAATTAAAAGACGATATTAAAAGTGAAATTAATCTAAAAAAATATTAATCAACAATAATAACAAAATAAATAAACAATTGTAAGCAAATATTAATATATTTCATATTATTAAAATAAATAATAAAAAATAACCAATTCATAGCTACTAAAAAATTTACAAATCGATGGAGTAAAAATGTGATTAGTGTTACTTAAAAAATATAATGAATAAATGTTTGAAATTAATTTTTGTGATTGGTGACATTTCGATTTGTAAGACATAAGTAGTACAATTTGTAGTATTTTTAGCATCATTCAATGATAAAATGGTGTGAAAAGTATCATAAATAGTAAAAATGGTCTAAATAATGATATAAAATAAAAAATAAAAAATAGTGAAACAGGTGCAACACGTAGGACAAAACAAAAGCTATTTATAAGAATAGTGGAATTGGTGAAAAGTTTACATGGTTTGGTGTTTGAGAACTTTTTTTTTTTTTTTCTTTTGTCAGAGTTACTTTTAATCAAGTAGAAGTCCTTTTGTTTCATTTTTTTCCTTCATGTTAGTAAGTAATTACTTTAGACTACTAATACTAGAAAATTTTAGGAGGAGTTAGGGGGGTTGGCTCCGCCAGTGTATATATATATATATATATATTTTTGACTTTTTTGATGAAAGGAAGTTTATACAAGCGGTAACATTGTTCATAATCATAAAAAATACCTCATCAATTTTGAGGGATCAACGTCGACTAAATTGAACGTGATTCTAAAATATAGAGACCAAATTAATATTTTGGTCATAATAAAATTTGTAGCAGTTATAATATATTTTTTTAAAAAGAAAATAAAAGAAGGAATGAAAATCTGTGAGGAAGATAAGATAATTCAAATGCATTTTTGGTTAGGCAGTTTCATATGTGGGAGGATGAAGAAAATAAAAGTAATTTTCTCATGAGTTTTGTATTATTTCTTTTATACCCTTTTAAACTAATTGGTGCTTACTCCTTTTTTATTTTATTTTATTTTATTTTTATTTTTTTTAAATTTTTTTTAATACCGATTACAAACTAATTGGTTTTTAAAAGAAAGGATTATCTTGTTGCTTCTTAGCATAGCAATTCGAGGACTAATGTGAATATTTTTTAATTCTATACTTGTGCTATGAGCCTATGACATGGTCTTCCTATCAAAAATAAGTGAATAACAATACAAGTGTGAATAAGAAAAAGAAATTATTAGGCAGTTGAATAAACTGAGTTTCGAGTTTGGACCCATAGCTTGAAAGGCTACAAGTTGAGAAAACAAAGTATAAAAGGCATTGACATCCAAATCACTGAGAAGAAAAATCAAAAAGAGAAAGAAATCCAAACCCTCTGTTTCTGTTTCTTGCTCCTGCGCTTACACAATGAATCTCTCCGCAATACCCCCGACCCCTTCCTTTCCTCCTGACTTCAACGAGCCCAACATCCCAATTCCACTAGTAGTCCTACTACTAGTAGCCACTTTCGTTGTCGTCATTGCCATCTTTTATTATATCTACCGAGAATCTTATACCTATCAACCACTAGATGAGCAGCAAGAAATTGATTGTGGAGTTGATCCTCATTTACGTGACAACATGCCCAACTTCATCTACCATCCTGGCTTCAGTGGCATGGTTCCCTTCGAAGAAAGAAAGTGTGCATGGTGCCAGGAAGAGTTCACTTGTGGAGACCAACTCTCATCCTTACCATCTTGTGGCCATGTGTTCCACTCGGACTGCATAGGTGAGTACATGCTCCGCAGGAATACCTGTCCTGTTTGCCGTCAGCCTATCGCCCTTCCAGAGGTCCAAGATTGAATATTTGTTCCATCATTCTTGATCTTGATTGTCATCATCATTTGGGGTTTTCAGTATTTACGAATTTAGTTAGTACATCATGATTAATTTGTAGGACAGCTAGCTAGGTACAACAAATAAATGGCTTGATTTCTTGTAGTTGCTTGGAAAAAAAAAAAAAAACATTTAAATCCACTGTAGTATAGGATTCTTTTTCCATGTCTTTATAAGAAAATTTTTCTGTTTCTACTGTTTCTGGAAGTGTCTTTGAAGCAGTTGAGTTCTTGCTGAAATTGGATTAATTGGACTGAAGATTACGTAGGCAAGTTTAATATAATGAATGAAGTCTTCATTTGGAAATGGCAATGTTGAAGAATTGTTCATCCCATTACTTTTTCTTTTTTCCTTTATGTGCTTTTCAATGATTTCTTGAATATCTTTGATCATATCTGTCCATATTATTGGGTTGAATGTAGCTAGTCACCGTAAATGATGGTATATTTACAATGATTTCTTGAATATCTTGATTTCTATCCAATTTAATGTGTGTGGAACATTGTTGCTTATATTAATATGGGAGGGACATCCATGAATTTGTGGCAGCCTGCCAACATTGCAGATTTCTTAACTGTTTAGGCTTTAGTTAGAGGAGGGCTTACACCACCAAAAGCCAAAGATTCTCCTTTTTGGCAGTTTTCTAATTCTGTCTCTTTACTCAAAGCAAATCAAAAGGAAAAAATATATATATAACGAAACTTTAAATTTTATTATTGTGGTGTCTTGAAATATTATATCAAACGATTAAGAGTGTTTTAACTTAATGACATAGTTTGTATTCCTTTATTAGAAGAGACATATTTTAAATCCTTCATTACCCGTTGCGGTAACTATAAATTATTAAAAAAGTAATATTATATATGATGAGATCTTTAAAGGCCAAAATGAAGTCTATAGACTACAAAGCATTTTCAACAATTTCACTAATAAGGATTTTTTTTTTGAGGAACACATTAATAAGGTTATATAGCCAAATTCTACGTACATACATAAAGGGGAGCATTGGTTGGTTGGATTGGGTTTGAGGTATTTCTCAATCGTATCCAACATTTTTCATTTGAGACATCTTCAACCAAAACCCAACCCGTACGGATTGAGTTGGTTTTGGTTAACTTCTTGGGTTGTGGACATTTTGTCAAGCTAGGCTAGTAAGAAAATTAAAGTTATATTCAATAAATGATTACATACTACACAGTTGGATGCAATATTATAGTTTTGAAAAATTAATTCCCAAATCCTATTAAAAAAAAAGTCTCAAAAAAATTTCAAATAACAAATTTAAAATAAAACTACAAATATCCATAACAAGTCAAATAAAGAAAAATAACCCTTGATGACGATTAACGAAAACCATGAGAAGGCTATAAAACGCATTCTTTAGATAGAAAATTGCATGTAAGTTCCGTAAAATAAGAAGGATACAGAGCAACAAGGAATGAAAATCAGTGAAGAAGACAAGATAATTCAAATAAGTTTTTTTTATATGTGTGAGGTTGAAGAAAATAAAAGTCATTTTCTCATGAGTTTTGTATTCTTACTTACGTACCCTTTCAAACTAATTGGCGTTTACTTCTTTTTCTTTGCCGATAACAAAATTGGTTTTTAAAAGAAAACAGTGTTCTGTTGTTTCTTACTTCTTTAGCATGGCAAGTCGAGGACTACTGTGAATATTTTTTTAATTCTATACTTGTGCCATGAAGTTGACTTCCTATCAAGAATAAGTGAATAACAGTACAAGTGTGAATAAGAAAAAGCAGTTATGCAGTTGAATAAACTGAGTTTCGAGTTTGGACCCCCAGCTTGAAAGGCTACAAGTTGAGAAAACAAAGTATAAAATGCATTGAGATCCAAACCCCTGAGAAGAAAAGCAAAAAGAGAAAGAAATCCAAACCCTCTGTTTCTGTTTCTGTTTCTTACTTCTGCGCTTACACTTTCACCATGAATTTCTCCTCAATACCCCCTTTCTTTCCTCCCAACCCCAAGAAGCCCAACACCCCAATTCTACTAATAGTAGTCCTACCACTGGCTATAGTAGCAATTTTGGTTTTCATTGGCATCATTATTTATCTTTGTCGGCGTTGCCATTATCGTCTTAATCAACTACTTGCTGATGAGATCAGAGCAGACCAGGTACAAGGACTGGAAATGCAACCATTTGGTAGAAGAGTTGGTCCTCATCTTCATCTACCAACCTGTTGCCATGGTTTCCTTCGAGGAAATAGGGCGCGCGTTGTGCCAATATGATGAGTTCATTAACAGGGATATCAACTCTCATCCATATCTTCATCTACCTGTCCTTTTTGCCGTCACATCCTATATCGCCCTTGCAAAGGTTCAAGATTGAATCTTTGTTCCATCATTAATCTTTATCTTGATTGTGATCAATTGGTTTTTCAGTATATCATCAGTATATGTGACCCTGTTTGTAATTGATGATTATAGGAGCTAGCAATTTACAACAAATTAATGGCTTAGTAGGTTTCTTGTAACTACTTGGAATAAAAGAAAATTTAATACACAAGAGCTTAGGATTCTTTTTCCACGTCTTTATGAGAAATTTTTTCTGATTTTTTGTTTGTTTGTTTCTGGAAAGCTTGTATCAATGCTGTAGAGTTCTTATTGAAATTGGATTAATTAGACTGAAGTTTATGCAGGCAAGTTAATATATAATGAATGAAGTTTTCATTTGGAAATAGCGAATGTTGAAGAAGAATAATTCATTTTATTTGACTTTCCTGCATCAACTTCAGTCTTGTTGAAGAATAATTCATTTTCTTAGTTTTTTTCTTTTTCGTTTATATGCTTGTGCTTGGCAATGATTTCTTGAATATCTTGATTTTTGTCCATATTATGCTGTCGTTGCTTATTTATTTATTTATTTACTTTAATTTTATTTGGGATAGAATTCTACTCCAATTTAATTTATATATAAATGTGTATGAAGTTCACCTCGAGTCTATTCCCTTAGTGTTTTATTTGAGACATTCTACGGTAATTATCTCCGATGAGATATTTATTTTTGGTAGGAAGAAATTCAGAAATAATGCTCGCACAGGTGGGATTTTTAGGTGGGTTTGGAATCCCTAAATCCCATTTTTGGATTTTAACATTTCTCTCTCTCCACTGTACCCAAACAAGGAATTTTTTTATTTTTTATTTTTTATACCGTAATTTAAAATCCCATGATGTGACCAAATCGCAAATCCCACCTTAAAATTATTTACCCAAACACACTGTTAATAAATGATGTGGAGCAAATATTTCCAATTTCTTTCAATTTGTATGCTTTCAACTTTCAAGTGTCGAAATTACAGAACCTTCAATCCGTGAGAAATTAAGCAAAGCAACTCTAAAATGATGAAATCTGAACATCGATCTTCTCTGATGATATATATATATATATATATATATTTTTTTTTTTTTTGAGAAACCTCTTCTTTGATGATATGGATCATAACTTTGGAAGAAGTTTCCTCGCTATTCAAGTTAATCATAAGATGCAATTCAACTGTGGCCTATGGTTTATTTAGCTAGTTTAACCCAGTACTTATGTGGATGCATGGAAGCAGGGTCATATACACACACAAGAGTCAGAGATAAACGTCAAACATCTCAAGAAAGTAAGAGCAACTTGTCAAACAGCTAGAGAAACAGAAAATATTATTAAATCAAAGCTAAAAAGAAATTCAATTAGATTCTAACTTAGATTTCAATTATAGTCTAATTTTGCCCTATATCTTCCATATAATTTTTTATTTTTTTGCACCAAATGAGTTATTAGTGCAAAAGCCGAAGAGTAAAAAAAAAGTTTGGTTCAACAAATAGGGTTTTATTTATTTTTTTTTAAATATATTATTATATAGTAGTATTATTATTATTATACAAATAGTGGTTGGACAAACTAAAATTGAGAATTTCATGAATAATTTTTTTTTTTCATTTGTTTCGAAAAAAAATTTATAGTTTTTTCAATAGTTTAAAGACACAAATATGAATGATTTTTTTTTTTTTTTTTCAATAGTCCAGTGATGAAAAACATATATAATATATATATATATATATATATATATTTTAGTTTAAGATATAAATAAACATTTTCAATAGTTTAAGGAAAAAAAAAATCTTAAAGTTTAGAAATGGAAACAAACTTTTGGTAAAATTCAAGAACCAAAATAGTATTTTACCATTTATTTTACAAGTAGCTTTTTTATATTTTGAAATATAGGAACATTATATATGCAAGTCAACAACAATAAGTTCACAATATGTAGATATTCATTTTGAGTAGTTACCATTAGATTCACTAGTTTAGAACCTTGTGTATATGCATGAGCACGAGCACAACACACACATGTACGCACGCGCGCACACACACACTTATCATATACTTATATAAGTTTATAACTAATAAGTAAGGAACCATTCATAGCATTATATAAAAAGTTAATAAATTTGAATTATTTTTAGTTAGACAAACAAATGGCATTGGAAAGCAAAATCTTCTGATTGAGTTTTTTATAGTTCATTTATATTGGACTCCTCATATTTTGCATTAAATTAACTTACTTAGCATAAAAAAATTAAAAAAATAAAAATAAATGGGACATATGGAACAAAATTAGACTTCAATTAAAAATCTAATTAGATTTTCTCTTAAATTTAGCTTTATAAACTTTGTAAAATTTTAATTATGCTTATTTGTAAATATATCTCATATATGTGCATAAGGCTACAAGCTAGTTTAACTAATATAATATATAGTATATCTCAATAAATGTTTTTAATTAAAAATTTTTTTAACCAACATTTTTCCTTAACGGATTGGTTTGTTTGTTTTTTTGAAGATTGCAAAATTTAGGTATAGTACTTAAATTCTATTCCTTAATTCTCATTTTAAAATTTTATAATTAATGTGGTTTTTTTATCATAAAATAAAAGTGTATTTTTTAGTTAAATAATCACATGACTAAATTTAAGATTTAAGAGGAAAACTTCACGAAACATTTAAAGTACTGTATATTAGTTTTGTTCTTTTAAAAATAAGGTAACATTTTTTTTGGGACACATTTAGCATAAAATTACTAATAATTATATTTTTGCTAGCAAAAACTACAAGATACCAAATAGAAAAGACTCATTTTGACAAAATGATGGACTAAATTGACAAAGAATAAAAAAGAAAAAAAAAAGTACCATAGAGGGATTACGGGACGCATCCATGGGACCAAGGACTCCATGTAGTGATAATATTCAAATCTCCGATTAGTGAAGAAGAAGGCACTTACTTAGCACACGCTAATAAAAAAACAAACAGCAAAAGAGAAATGGGTTCGTTGTCTTCGTCGTCAATGAGAGCATTTGGATCAATTCTTCACAGATTCTCTAATGGGTTTTCCTCCAAATGCCCCATTCCCATTTCCTTTGCTCTCCAAAGTAATTCTTTCTCAATTCACTCATTCTCACTTTTTTTTTTTTTTTTTTTTTTTTTTTTTTTGTTTTGATAATCTTTGTGGGGAACTCATATCATATCACCTTAATTATACATCTATAATTATTTATCTTATGATTCAGGAAACTGTGATTCAGGAAACTGTTTACTGGGCAGAAAGTTATCATCTTTTTCAGCAATATCAACGTATACCTCATTGACTTTGTATGAAAACAAGTGCATTGATAATAATATAGCTCTTCAAGTGAGAAAGTTATGGACTTTCTCTCCTCTCTGTATGGGCAGGCGTTCCAGCAAAATCGCTGGCAGAAAGGTTCTCTCTCTCTCTCTCTCTCAGGTTTTTTTTTTTGGTTGTGAATTATTAGTTTGGGGACTGATTATAATGGTGTTTTGCTTGTTTGTGCTTACTGACTCAATGACCTGTTCGTAAAGTTACGTCTATGATTTGCAATTTTATGTGTTTGATGAAATGCATAATTGAAGTTAGGTGTTTTACTTCTATCCTAATATGGGTCCGATTTTTTGGAACCATTTTCTTACTTGAACACCATGTGTTTGATGCAATGTTTGTATCAGTCATCATGAGTCTGGAAAAGTTAGGAAGACATTTTTGTGGCCTTCTACTTCAGGTTTCTAAATGTGACAGTAAATGCAGGGGGCACAAGATGCAAAGAAGGCAAAGCTGTATTCAAGGATCGGGAAGGAGGTCGTATCTGCGTGAGTTGGTTACTCTTTATTTGACTCTTTCTTGGATTGACATGCTGAAACTGCTAAAAAAAAAAACATAAGAAAAGTATATAGAGCACTGCTCTTGCCAATTTCCAGTACCACAAATTTCTTTAGATAGTTTCTGCTTGGTAGTAATTTCTAGTTTTGAGTGATATTAGGATGAAAGTGCCAGGAATTTTTTACCTGCCCTTATATACTTTAGATGTACATTAAATTATTTATTGATTTTTTATGGGTCATACTTATAATATGCATTGAGCAGTGTTAAGAAAGGGGGTCCAACTCCTATATCTAATATGACTTTGGCTGCTGTACTTGAGAAAGCCAAGGAGCTTGATGTACCAAAGGAAATTCTGGACCGCAACATCAAGAGAGCATCTGAGAAGGGACAAGAGGCTTACATTGAGAAAATCTATGAGGTTGGTGTGTGTATATATAATTTTTTTTTTTTTTATTGGGGATACTATGATTTTTAACTATTGAAGGTAAGTTTGGTATGGATTTTTCTCTATTATTTTACCTGACGTTGATACATTGGGAGGTTTTCTATGAGGTTGGTGTGTGTATATATAATTTTTTTTTTTTTATTGGGGATACTATGATTTTTAACTATTGAAGGTAAGTTTGGTATGGATTTTTCTCTATTATTTTACCTGACGTTGATACATTGGGAGGTTTTTAAGCTCTTAAAAAGATCAAATCTATTTTTTTCAGGTATATGGTTATGGTGGAGCTAGTATGGTAGTTGAGGTGTCAACTGATAAGATTAATCGCTCTGTGGCAAAAATTAGGGAGGTAGTGAAGGACTATGGAGGAAAGATGGCAGATTCAGGATCTGTAATGTTCAAGTTCAGACGTGTGCGGGTTGTAAACGTAAAGGTCACAGATGTTGACAAAGATCAGCTTCTTGTCATTGCATTAGATGCTGGTGCTGAGGATGTTATTGAACCTCCAGTGTATGAAGATGAAACTGAAGAAGATAGGTTGGAAAGGTAATATTCCACTTTTTCTCTGTAGAGATTACGTTTCCGATCTTATTTTTCATGCCCAAAACTCTAGTTTTTGTGACATTGTAGTCAATATAAAACTCTGCTAGATGCGCTGACAGTCTTTTTCTTCAATTCCTCTCTCTCTCTTTTTTTTTTTTTTTTTTAAATGTTCTAATGGTAGAGGGAAGGGTATTAGCTTCTGACAAGAGTAGAGCATTAGAGTTGGCATGTGCAAAAAAGTTAGATTAGACAGAAATAACTCTTATGAGCATTATTAATCTAAAGTCTAAGGGATTTTCATAAATAAGATGTTACATGGAAACTTGTTATTGTTGTGCATGTATCACAACATCAACGCTGGTCATCTTTAATTAAAGAAAAGGTTAGTGATTTATTCCATTGAGGTATTACCGGGAATATTAAAGATTAACAGTGTGTAAATGAATCAATTTGTAATTGTTAGTATAAAATAATTATTTGTGTGAATTAAGCCAACCTCCATAGGGTTTTTTGGAAATGTTAGGGACCACGACCTATTTTTAGAAATGATACTATAGCACTGAGCCTACTAGTTTTGCTTTCTATTTCCCTGATTTTCCTTATCATCTAACCTGCCTGATTAATAACCATTATTTAAGGTTACTATGGATGGAAATTTAATGTAAGAAAAGGATATTTTGTCACTGTTTGAATGACACATGAGTGTTATCATAAGGATATATTTGTTATATGGCCTCTGAGCTCTAGCTCTAATGACATTTCCTCCCCTTGTTAAAGTAGGATTGGATGAGGTTGTAGGTTAAAGATCCATTGAGTGCATATGTAATTACCAATGAAAAAAAAAAAAATTATTTGTTATATAAATTACAAACAGGTGTAAACTGTCCTTGAAAATAGGAAGTAAATCCTAATATTTCCCTAAACCTTGATGGAGGTTTGTGTAATTTAAGTTTTGGAGTGGATCTTCTTATAAAAAATATGCAACTTGGTTTACCAATATAATGAAATCTCTCATCATTTCTCTAAATCAACTAAAAGCTTAGTTTTTCAGTTTCCACAAGTATGTCTTCTGTATCTTACACATGTTTCGTTGCTTTCAATGGAAATGATAACTAGCTAGTGTTATTGGATGTGTTGGCACAACTGCGAAAAATCATGTTAGCTGGAGAAAGTATTGAATTTCTTGTGCTGTGAGCTGTACCCTGAGTTTGAAGCCCAGAATCTTTCTATGCTTGATGGAAGTGTGTATTTGGTGTTGGAAGGGGCATGTCTGCTTGCGGGGTAGTGATTCTAGTGAAATTAACTTATGCATATTCTTTTTCTTAGCTGTTGATATTAGGGTTATTTGCAGTATTACCACCCTATATTCTCTTATTCAATTTAAAACTTTTGCATATTTTCTTGATTTCTGACTGTCGTGATAGTATTTACATTGGTAATATAAGTATTGTATTCAATTTTTTATTAGTCCACGTGCACCTAGTGGGTTTTGAACCTATGACCTCACTCTCCACCTAAAATTTGTAAGGGGAGGATATTCTGATTACATTAGAGCTCATTGGCAATATATACATTTTTTTTCCTCATTATAAACTATACAACTTTTTCTACGGAGTTCTAATACTTTGTTGCTTTTTCTTGAAGCCAATATAAAATTGTAAGTTCATCAGATAACTATACAGCAATATTGTCAAAACTACGTGAGGAAGGAATAAAGTTTGAGCCTGATAATGGTTCTGAACTGCTTCCATTAACCGCTATAGAGGTATGTCTCTCTTGTACCCTATGGTTTTGTTGATAATCTGTATAGTACAAAATCTTTGTCCTCAACAGCAAAGGAAAATAGTTAGCAATAATTTCTTAGTTTGGCCTTTTTCCTGAGAATAGGCTACCACTGAATATTTTGTTGTGCTTTTTGATGGGTGTTTTTTTTGGTTGAAATTTTTATTCACTTATTTGGTGAAAGTTGGCAAAAGCGCAGTTGTAGCTATAAAAAGCTGTAAATAAGTAAATATAAGCCAAAAACTAATCCAAAGACTCCAAACTCACAGTTGTTATTTGGATTCCCCCCTCATCTTTCTTTCCAATATTTCATTCTCCATTTGCTATGTGCTAAGCCCCTTTGTTTGTACACCATATTTATAATGTGGTGAATGAATTTGTTGCTTTGTTTTTTGGTTTGTAATGACTCCTTCAATTATCTCCTATAATTTTCCTATTTCACATGTTTAAAGTAATGACTACAATAAGTTGTTGGGTTTTAGGTAGATGATGAGGCTATGGACTTGAACAAGGAACTTATGAGCAAGTTACTTGAACTTGATGATGTTGATGCCGTTTATACGGACCAGCAGTGATTATATTTTACATCTCTAGTTGCCATCTCTATAAACCAGCTGTGATTATATTTTACATCTCTAGTTGCCATCTCAACAATGAAGATTTTGTTGCTGTTGGACAATAGTTGGTACATCTGGTTCGCATATAAAAGTACGGTGATTGGCTGGTCTTCTTACTTGGTGGATAAAGATACCTTGCTCATATGAGCAGGTCCTTGTTTTGGGGCATTGCTGTGGATGGCAGGGGATGGTTGGGGAGACGAGCTTGATGCTTTGCTGCTTATATTATGCTTTCACAAGGAGAAAATTTCTGTGACAGCTTGGTTATTAGTTATTACTTCTGGAAGAACAGTGAATACTAAAAATACTATTTCTTTTTTGGTAGGTAAAGTATTTATTTGTTTCTGAAGGATAAATCATAAAATTCTTTTCCTCCAATAAAAGTACAAGGATTAATTCTTGATGTCCATTGGCCAAGTGGTTCAACGCTTAGATAGGATCCTCTTAAGCAACAAATTGTGTTGTCCATGCCAATAGGACTTTGTAGTTTTATCTGTACTACTTGTTGCCAAAGATTATAATGCAATGTAAAATTTCACAACTATGATTGATGTGGGTTCTGTGCTATATGCAGAAGTCAGGGCTCTTAAATACCTACTTTTCTAGGTAATGCATCCACATATTTCTAGAATAAAATCGAGTTTGCAGCCGAAAATTGAATTGAGTTCCGTAGCTTTTTGCATTGAGAATATAATTGGGACCAGCTTGTGTCTGGTGAAAGTTTTCACTGGACACGTTGGATCTTGGACACGTGTCCAAATCCTGTTGTGTCCAGTGAAAATTTTCACTGGACACAAGCCTTGCCCAATATAATTTTTGTAGTACTGGGATTCCTTTTCCCTCCAAATCAGTCAGAGGTCCTTCCCTTCTAGTGTTACTTATAAAATAAAAATAAAAATATTGCTCACCTTAGAATTCCCACCAACCACATTTGGTAATTTAATTAAACTGTTAATATCTTCAATTGACAGAATGGGTCCACATTATCAAGTAATGGTGTACATTTTAGGTGAATTCATTGCATATATGAAGTAAACTATATGTATGTGTTCTAAGAAACCATTTGGCCTCTGCTAAGAATTTGGCTGGTAGCAAACAGTTTTAGTAATTTACACAGTTTTAAAACGCTAACTAAGATTTCATTTTACAAAACAAAATAAGATTTACATAAACAAATATCATGAGAAATAGAAGCCCTGATCTTGCACACTTCTTAATACTATCGTAAGCACACCAACTGACCTAGTAACCACTATATAAACATACAGCCTAAAAAAAAAAAAACCACTATAAGAATATAATATAAGACTTATATCTGTGTACATTGCATATCCATGAGCATGGAGATGCATTTGGATCAGTTTGAATGGGAGCGTCATTTTTATTATGACAAAGGGTAAGGGATGCATGATACTTGTAATTAATTAACCATTTTCACTTCTTTGGAACCCAGCAACCGTGCAAGCCGTATGGAAGACCATATGGGAACTTTGCTCTGGCAATCTCTTTGAAGCTGGATCCATCCAATATTAATGCACATCCCTCTCCATTTTTCTGACTAATCATAGAGATTACAACACCTGCAATTACATTACAACGTTATTAATTAGGATTTAATTTTTTTCATTGTCCTCAAATTTGATATTAGGATTATTGAAAAAGATTTTCTTTAAAATAAGTGGTTGAAAATTTCGCAAACAAAACTTAAGAATTCACGTGAGATTTACAAGTGCAAGAAGACAATGCCAGACTCATGCCCTTTTATTTTCTGGACATAACAAGGTTACGCATTTTTTGACTTATCAAAAAAAAAAAGTTACACTTTTTTTGAGTTCTGATACCAAATATACGGATATATTCCCGGAATTTGGAACAAAAATGGAAAGGAATCAAGGATTTGATCTTGATTAAAACGTTGTTGAGCAGGACATAATGAACAGCAAGAAACAATATAGATTTACCGTCGTCTTCCTCTGTTGCCCCTGGCCTAGGCACAAAGAATGGTTCAGAGGGCACAGCACCCTCCTCGTACCAATTCTTAGCCTTCTTTCCAAAGAAATCAAGCTGCAACATATTTCAAATCGTATTGTTATTAACCCATATGCCCATATGGACCATATCTAAAATACACATAGCATAGCCTTACAAAATATTAACTTATTGTGGGTGTTTGATATATAGGTAAGTGTAAATTGATAATAAGTTTACCTTGGTGAGGGTGTTGGGGAAATTGCATGGGCGATGGGCTCCGCAAGCATAAGCATATCTGTATTTTTTGCCTAGATATTTTGGGTTGATGCTACACATGTCCATGCCTCTCCCATGTTCATTTGGATCCAATGCTGCCTCTAATTTCCCATGTGAACTCCCATCAAAGGGTATAATGAACCGTCCAACCCTGTCACATATATATTCACCAATATTAATTGTCACATTCACTTTTAGGATTTATAAAAGCCAAGATGTTATAGGTCACGTCATGGAAGGGTTTAAAGTTTTGAATATGCATGTCATTTGATCATAATACTTCATCTATTGCACTACCGGTTATGATTGTTCTGTCATGACAGATATCACCTGGCTAGATATCACCCTTTAAAGGCTTCGCATAATTGGCCAACAGTAAATCAACCAAATAATTTTGTAAAGGTCAACAATTTTGTCTTGTAAAAGCCATGCATGCAAATTGACGTATGCTAGATATGCTTAGGTACCACTACACGTATCTTTGCTACATACCGGCGGGCTTGGATAAGAGTACTGCTACTTCCTTTAGATTGTGAGGGTGCTTCTTTTTTTTTTCTTTCTAAAATTTTCAATTATTATTTTTCAAATTGATGCTCCATGACCATGAGGAACTTTAACTAATAGGCTAAGCAAAATAAAAAAAAGTGTATATTCTAGATGTCTAACACCATTGCTATAGGGATTTCATTGCAAATATATATATGAAATGATATATACCTAGCATCTGGTAAGACATCTTCCCCGTTGAATGATCGAAGATTTTGCAGCCTGAGCTTCTCCAGAATCGCTGCGTCAGCGTTGTGTTCACAACAATCTGCAATTATCGCTGTCACCCTCCCATCTTCATCCTCCTCTTCATACGCATTAATGAAGTGGAATGTTACATATAATGGCACTTCCACGCTAGTAACCTTCAAAATTTAGTGAAATTTAGAACTTTTTTTTCCGATGAGTAAAGTTAAAAAAAAAAAAAAAAATTACAACATGCCCATATTTAATAAATAATATCATAAGAAAATTATTGTTTCACACTTTAGATATACACTATGGACAATAATATTCACATTTTTAACGCAAAGTGTCCATAATTTTTACGAATGTTTACATGATGTAAAAGAGTGTAGATACGATTAGATTTGAAATCATAAAACCCTTTATATATATATATATGTATGATTATTTAATATTTTTATATTATTTCTTAATTCTATAGAAGAAATTTGAGTTAGAATCCGCAGGTGTTCTAAGAAAAAAAGAAAAACGAAATCTACTATAATGGAAGAGAGAAGTGAACTTACAATTTTGCCACTAGCTTTACAGACGACATGCATAAACGCTTTAGAATCAGGGTGCCATTCAAACTTGTATAGTGGAGTGGGCTCGGCCTTGAGCAAATTTCGGGCACAATACCTTAGTGGCATCTCAGGCACAATAACATAGTGCTCAGTCACCGGGAAAGAGTGAACCCACCCGGCTGCGGGACCGCCACGGCAATCTACCCGCCCGATCACCTTCCGCTCATTCGTCCCCGGCTCCATCCTCACCACCAAGTACCCCGGAATCACCAAATCAGGTAACAAAGTCAAGAATTCTGTGTCAGTCACAATAGGGTGTGCTGAGTGAATTAGACCACCTAATTTGTCACTGTACTCAAATTTCCCCAATGTGTCCAATGTGTCGGGGTCTATGACTATTGACCCTTTTTGTGTCTCCGTTAGACAAACCACACGACCATCACCAAGTTTGACAACCCCAGTGTTTGCATTATCGGTTAGTGATGCACCTGAGAATAAATTTGCAAGCTCACCAACATAGGAAAGGAAATTGTCAGGTTTAGGAACCTCAGAGAATTCACGGTAACATAATTTTTTGTTCTTCTTTGCAGCCTTATACGCCTCTGACTCAATTTGGCGATGGCCTGCGATTAATCGACCATTTTCAAAGTAGAGCTTGACTATAGTGGCGTAGCCATCAAATAGGTGGCGAAAGTTGTAGTCCCCTATGTGCCACAAGCCTGGACCGTTTCTTAGGTACGTTCCACTCTGCATGAAATTAATTAAATTGAGGTTATTCATTAGTTAATCCAAATAGCTAAAAGCCGTATACTATTATAGGCATTATCTGTTTTTTTGTGAATTTTTTTTTTTCATATAGAGTGCATTTTTACTTCTTCCCACTTCTGGCCTATCTATAATATTTATATAAGTAAGACCCTCTTATGAAAAATAATTTGGAATGAGACTTACAGGTATACGTCATCCTCTTGAGATCTCCATTAATGTACGAAAAGAAAGGGACAATGGGCACGATGCACAATATTATTTTGTCGATATTATATGGCATTATTAAATATAATGGATATGCTTGATATCTCCTCCTCTATTTTATACTTATTATATGATGAGGAAGGTACAATCCAATCATCGATTTGATCAGTTTTGTAATCTAATGTTATAACTTAATGCTTGTTGTTTTGTTTTAGTAATCATGTGTCTGTTTTGGATTAGCTGTTTAAAAATAATAATTTTAAAACCATACCTCTAGGATTAAATGTGCTTTTGGGTCAGGATTAAAAATTAAAATTATTTCGTTATTCAGCTTATTTTTATTACTATTCATAAATCTCATTGTATTTTTTAGCATTATTCATGGGTATCATTGTACTATTTCAACTAACTTTTACCTTTATTTATAGTACTTGCAACAATAATTTTTCAGTTTCAGCAAAATAAGCAGTATCCAAACACACCCTAAGAATTTGATAAAATATGTGAAAAGTTTTGTTTCTATCAATTCTTGTTTCGATGCATATAACCAAAAAAAGGGGGATAAATTGCAGCCTTAACTTTTTTTTTTCTTTGATTCAAAACCATAGGGTCCATTTAGTAATGTTATTCTAATAACGTTATTTAAGTATTGTGAAAATACGTGTTGTTATGTTGTTTAAACTGCAACTTTTACAAATCAAATCCATTCGGCAACTACAAATCCATTACAAATCCAAATTGTGCATACCTGGCATTCAATTAGAGTGTCACCTGATTGAACCAACAAATATAGTTTTTTTTTTCATTAATACTTACTATAATATTAAAGTTGTAGTTCTGCACATAGATCAGCATAAAAATAGATATTGACACCAAAAGAATGACCATAATTAGTTGAAAGTTGAAACACCATGCGTGGCCTGTTGACATCATGTCATGGCAAGTTTCATGCTGTGTAGAATTGTCGTATATGGAAGGAAATAGGTTTAAAAGAAAGAAAACATGCACCACTGATTTTAGGTACGGTTGTCAATGTGAAATCAAAATAGGCCATGACATGACAGAAATGTTCAGATTGTATCTTAGGTAGCAAGAAGAATTACCCATGAGGAGAATAATAGAATATGGGGTCTTTTCTATTTTAATACACTACATGCAAATGTTATTATGATTATAAAGAAACTTTTCAAAAAAAAATAGTGGACACATACCAACCACAATGGTATTTCTCCTTCTACAGCCAGCTCTCCTTCCCATCTCTCCTGTCTCACACTTGTCCATGCAACATGATTCCAGTTGCCATGATCACTTTGTTTTTCCCTTGATGATGGAGGAGCAACGTCTATTTCCAGCAACCGATGAGTTGCAACACTCATGACCCTCAAGTCTCGAACATTGCGCTTCCTAGTAAAGTTGCTACTCCTAAAGGAAAACCCATCTAATACACAACCTGACTTATCTGAAACCTCCACTGTGGCTGGACAAATGGAGTTTCCGATTGCCAGATATTTCATGGAAGCCATGATGAGTTAAAACTTAAAAGAGTAGTGGAGGATTTTTAAAGGGTTTTTGTTCTGTGGTTGATATCTAGGACAAGTTAAAGGAGAGTGAAGTTAATGGTATATTTATAGGATGGCTTGAAGCCAAAAGTTTATGGAGTTAGTAACTATGGTCGATCACGTTGAAATCTTGATTGGTAGAATGCCTTTCTACTAGCGGACGGAGGTTCTATACGTCATTATTGTTTCATAAAATATTAAGTCAAAGTCAAAATATTAAGGAAGAAATGGAAGGAACTTAACTAATGGAATAATAGAATTACACGCATGCATCAAACTCACAAACTTGGCGAAATTGACCCTCTAATTGATTTTCATGGATTGAGTTGGGTTGGAATTTTATTTTGGATCTTGAGTTGGAATGGGTTCACGATAATATATATATATATATATATATATATTACTTTAATTTATTGTTAGTATTTTAAGTATGGCTATCCACGGGAACTTGACCCACTTGACACAACTATCTAGGCCAACTTGAAAACTAGCTTACTCAATGCTGGTGATGGTTGGCAATGGGTCTTTGCCTCTAACAACTGAGACTGATGAGTCAATTGGTGGCTCTTCTTATGAAAATTCAATTTCAACCGACTTAGCTGATCTATACATCAGAATCTTGTTGTTTTCCACTAGTACGAGATGTTTTCCAGTCATTTGTTATTAGATTTGCCTAGATCTTGATGAGATTCAGTGAGATATCATTAAGATCTGGCTAGATCTTGACAGATTTGTAGAGATCTCGTTTAGATCTGGTTTGATCTTGTTGAGTTCTTGCCAGATTCACCCATATGTTGACCAAATCTGGCATATTTTAGCTAGTTCCTACCAAATTTTGGCTAGATCTGGCGAGTTTTAGCTAGAGCCTTCTTCCTCAACTCTGATCAAGGACTGATCGACTTTAGGGGTGGCAATTCATGTTTGTAGGTTGACTTTGTGTCATGTCGAGCTATAAGTATTTGGCTATATGGGTTGACCCGAACCTGACCTATTGTGTCAGGAATTCTCAACCTGAACATGACTTATTTATTAAATAGGTTGACCTGATCCGACATGTTTAATTCGTTTAATTAACAAGTCATGTAAAATTTAATACAAATGACCCGCTTAATAATCTATTTGATTAATAGGTCATATCTAACTTATATAATTTTCATCAATTCCTATATATTTAAAATTAAAATACAATTAAAACCATAAATTAAACAATAATATCAAAATAACTAATAACTTTATAAGCTAAACAGGTCAAATGGGTTAGATAGGTTTGTATGTTGAACATGAATATGACCTGTTTATTAAACGGGTTAGTCATATCAATCTAAATATGACCCAAACTTATTTAGTTTCAACTCATGACCTGTTTATAAATGAGTTAGTCGTGTCGGATTCATGGGTCGTGTTAGATTTTGCACCTCTAACTGACTTCAATCAAGGACCGACTCTCTTGAACTAACTCCTCTTACTAGTTGGTCACAAGTTTAGATCTTGGAGAACCATGGTCGGGTCGGTTTTGGGTTGGCACAAACCCAACCTAGACCGGCCCGTGAACAACCCTAATTTTAAGAATTATTTTTGATAAATTTGGAAATTTGCAATATAATTTAGGCATATTATGTAAATTTTAATAATTTATTAAAAAAGTAATTAAATGATTAATGAAAGTTTATTTTTTTTACAAGGCATGAAACATGTAAGCATAACCCACCTACCTAACTTGGCTCATGTGGGTTGGGTTGAAAAAACTCTTCAACCTGACCCATGCACACCTTTAAATAAAATATATAGTTCCATATACAAACATAACCATAATAAAAACCTATTAATAATTACTGTAAGGACACAACTTGATCCACGGCTCAAAAGAGACTTGGACAATGGCCTAATAAGTCCACAACAATAGATTTGTTAGAGAGGGGGTTGGATATTGGACGTTCAATGAGATAAATGTTAATAACAATGGGATAGAGAGCAAACAAAATGATTAAGACATGCAAGTTTGAAAGGAAAAACACTCACCCGGTCAAGCTCAAGGAAGGTATATTTTGATATATATGTGTTTCTTTCTGACTTATACAAATGTTTAAGTTCTAGGTTGCCAAGTTCTTTTTTCTCACTCTCTCTCCCTTAGATATGGATCTTCCCTTTCCTTTTATATCCAGCCACACATCATTTTAATCTTACACTTGGAGGGCTGAGATTATACTCCAAAGCCTCCTGTCTCATCCGGAACATACTAATAAGCTTTACCTTGCAATATTAGTTGTGCCACCACTGTTCATGGTCGTTTTCCCATTAATGCGGCGAGGGGAATGGTTGTTTTACGTTTAATGCGGAAGGAATGACTTCTACACCCTTCTTTCTTCATCCATCTCGTGTTCCGTGCCAAGTTTACTTTCTTTCCTTTTTGATATTTTAACTTCATGCGCCTTACACAACTAGTGCTCGTCCCTGAGGTCTGAGGTGCATCCTCAGGAATAACTTTAACTACCCGTTTAAATTAGATTCGAGATCCTCATCCTCACAATTACCATAACTATATATTTAATAGTTCCATATATAAAAAAAAAAAAACAATCATAATATAAACTCATTAATATCTATCATAATAATCAAATTTAATATTTAATAATATTTCATATAAAAACACAATTATAATAAATTTCTATTAATAATTATCATAATATCAAATTTTGTGTGTGTGTGTGTGTATATATATATATAGAGTTAGGTTTAAGTTACACCTGGTGTAACTCTAAGTAATATTACATCACTCAATATTTTTTAATTGGATGTGAATATTGACAAATCTACCGTTATATTACATTATCTTCGTATATTCTTCATACTTACAAAATTTCAAGGTGATCAAAGATTACTAGTCATGTCATCAATCAATTGTTAAAATTCAAATTTTTGTAGTTTAAAATAATGCATAAAAGATGAGTTTATAGAACAAATGGTAAAGCATCCGATTGATATAAAAATTGGAATGCATGTTAAGAACATATAAAACATGTAATCCAATGGTTGGATTTTCAAAATATTAATTTAATAACAAGTTATTAGGTAGTGTAACATTGCTTAGAGTTACACCATGTGTAACTTGAACCCAATTCATATATATATATATATATATATATAAGAAAGATGTTTCTTTAAAAAAAAAAAATCATATTTTATTAGATTTTTTGTTGCATTGCATAGGTTGCTGACTAGTATATATAAAACTGAAGCCATTTGTCTTTTTAGTTGCACTCATAATGTTCAGCCACATAAGCTTTTAGGGCCTCATAATTTTACACGTCATTATTCTATTATATATTTTCTAATTAATTTTAAATTTTGTTTAATATTTAATCTCTCTGTTAAAACCTTACTATATCATATTTTCTTTTAATAGTAGAATATATACTTCCATAGGCAAACACAATAAAAAAAAAAATATCAATAATTATCATAATCATTAAATATCATATATATATATATTTTGTGTTGCACAAATTGCCAACTAGTAATATATATATATATATATATATATATATATATATAAACTGAAGATATTTAACTTTTAGTTGACCTCATTATTTTGAAGTGTCACAATTTTACATGTCAATATTCTAAAAATATATATACTTTAATTGCTTTTGAATTCGCTATTCTAAATTTAAACTCTCCATTAGAATCTTGCCAAATGATATATTATCAATAAATTGTAGAATAGGTAGTTAGAAAACAATAATAATAAATACCATAATTATCAAATTTCATATTTATAAAAAAATAAAAAAGGGAAAAAATTATCATAATTAGTTAGACATTTCTGTGCAATGCACAAGTTATGACTAATTTTATATTAAAAATCTAAAAATGTATAACACTCTTTACATGAATCTTTTTGGCTTTGAAATAGAGGGGTACAATGTTCTAAACTTCTTCAATTACATGAGTATCTTTTTCCAACATAAATGACAACCCTTATACTTGTCCATCATGCACCCAACTAAATACATGCAAGAAAATGACCATAAAAGAGATACAAGTTTAAAATACAAAGGGAAATTACTACATAAATAGGAAGTACAAAAAGCATTAACTTTAACATCCATTAATGTTTTGTGTGACACCTAACATTTATCTAAGGTATTGAAACTTATTTCTTAGAAGAGCTTTAATGAAGATGTCCGCTATTTGATCTTTGGTCCTGCAATATTTGAGTTAAATCTCATCATCTACCACGACCCCTCTAATGAAGTGTCGTTTGATGACAATATGCTTTGTGCAACTATTGTACACAAGACTCTTTGTCATAGTGGTAGATTTTTAATTTGTTACTCAAAATTGGAGTAGTTTCTTCTTTCTTCTCACCAACATCTTCTAAAATTCTCCTCAGCCATATTGATTGTAAAGCAAAATTAATAGGGTAAGAGAAGGGAGAACGAGGTGCGCACACACGAAAAAAAAAAACATTCCATTTGGGCATAGAATAGAAACAAGCTTGATTACTGACTTAATTAAGTATTAATTGGAACACCAATGGTTGACATTACAACAGTGTCCTTTAGTTGACCTTTATTGTACAGTTCAAACTCAATCAATGGATGCTCACTAAAATGCTACCATTAAGTCAAGTAAACTTATTCCTATAATGACCCATTGAAGGTACAGGTACTTGAGCAAGTAGTGAAAGCCTTGGCACATGGTTTCCTTTCCCTCCCTTGTCCTTGGCTTAATCTTGTCTCCCTCTAAAATTAAAATAATAATAATAATTATTATTATTACAAATATCATTATTGTGGTTCCCCCGGCCCACTACCTTCTTTCATTTTTCTTTCTTTTTTAAAATTCAAATTATTGTGGTTGCCCTTAAAATATGGAGTTATTCATGATTTGATTTGTGACATTTAACTCGTTGGAAAAAAAGAAAAAGAAAAAAGGGGGGATTTGGATCCGTGCAATATCACCGGGTGCAATTAACCTCATTTTTTCTCACAATTTTTTATACCACACTTACTTTTTAGCTTTCTCTTATTATTTTTATTTAATAGATGAGATTAAAAGTTTTTTTTTTTTTTTGAACTCTCAATTTTAACCATCCAAAGCTATTGCATTATGTGCAATACAACCTGATTTCAATCTGGAAAAGAGTTGCTCGTTAAAAAATAACTGTCAAACTATGTAAGTTCCTATGAATAAAAAATATATTTACTCGATACCTATTACCATTGTTGCACACTCCCAGAGCTGACAAGTGAAAAGAAGCTCAACTTGTTAACATCAGATTTAGGTGATCATTCAACCCCTTGCAACGTGCGGTTTTTAGTACAGTCTATAATTAAGGGTTACGTTGACGAGAATGTTAAAGTTGGCCTCAAATTCAACTAGGTGTGGTTGCAAATGTAATCAAATTATCAATCAACTAGATATCGAAGCCTTGGTGCTTGACTTGGTTGTTGAGATAAGTTGCAACCATGGTGTATTGTTCTGAAATAACTTCGGAGAGAGGAGCAACCCCATGGATTTGAGTTTGGATTGCACTGCCATAGCTCCACTTCACAGAGAGAGAGAGAGAGAGTGAGAGACATTTGATCAATTTGGCCTTGTTGATTTATGGCTTAATTTGTTATTTGTAATTCGATTACCTATTTCTGTTAGTTTTTTTTTTTTTTTTTTTTTTTTTTTTAAATTCAACAATTACAATAACATATATGGAAGAATCCAAACCTTAATTCTCTGACATTATTTACAAAAAGAAACAGTTGAGTTCAATTGGGACTAATAGATTTAGTCGGCCTTTTAGCTTTGATATTTAGTAATTTTGTAGGAAATACTTCCTTTTGGGATTCGAATATATCCCCATTTCTATTCTGTCCGTTTGTCAAGAAAGTGTAAAATATGAGTAAGTAATGGCATGTGAAGATTTCTGCATCATATTGCTTGAGAAGGTGTATCTATGGTGTTTCAGAGAGATAGGATGGTCTTTTTTCTAATTTTTATTTCAACAGATGATATTGGCATTTGTCATATATATTATCATATTCTGTCAAATTAACAAAATTGACTCTGAGTTAAGCACAAGAGTAATGAATGTTACTAATCAAAGCACAACATTGACAATAGACAAATATAATCCATGAAATTAAATGTCCTATCATACCATATGTATAAAATTTTAGCCAAAATCCCACAATATTTTGAGAAGGGAGAAGCAAAATAGAAAAATTCGAATCGGTTTGCTCTAATGTGTCAAAAGTCAAAACTCAACAATCGATTTTAATGTGAACAAGGCTAAGGAAACCTACAAAAAAAAAAAAAAAAAAATCCTGTGAAAACTCAATTTAGAAAAATGACAAGAAGAATGTAAAAGAACATTCATGAATGGAATATTTGGCCGTCCAAAGTGGAGCCAATTAAGCAAAGCAGCCTTGTTGGTTGGGAAAAATTCAATTCCAAAGCAAATAATTATGTTTTCCATGAAGAATACAACCATTTTTAATGAATCTGAGTTTAATTTTCCCACTCAGTTTCCTGGTCCATACCTCTTTCGGAAAGTGGGAGCCCTAAAATAATGCCACTTTATGATTTTATACTGTAATTTTAGGATCGGTGACACGTATTATCGGGGTCCTTATGTTTGCCACCAATTTCTGAGTTCATATAAAACATTTCTAGATTTTAATTTTTCGTCCATATGGAAACAAAAGTGTACCTCTTACCATACTTTGTCATCATAAAATATAGAATTTAATCATTAGATGCTTCGGTGGAAAGAAAAGTGTTGCGTAAGGGCTAACGTGGAATTGCCGATTTGTACGTACTCATACTCTGTCAATATTCTTTTTAATTTAAATTTTATATTTCTAATAAAAAATTTAATTGCTTAAAAATTCACAAATTTGATAGGAAATTAAAATATAATACTCGGTCTCCTCTGAAAAAAAAAAAAAACCTAAGGTTCAAATTTTCTTCCCACTTGTTGTGATAAATATATAAATGTTGTAAGATTCTAATGGAATGTATAAATATATGATGTTTTATAGGAAGGAAAATGCTAAATATGCTATGAGTTTTACAAAATCACATCTACAAATTGACGTTACAATATATGTGATTAATGAATTTTAAAAGGAAAATGCTAAACTTTTGACAAATTTTACTATATAAAACTTATGAATTGAAGTAATAATTAATGTAATTGGTGAACTGCAACTATCTAATAAATGAATATATATATATATATATATTGTTTGTTGGTGATCGGCGACACATTAGTTTGTAAGTTTTATATTGTAAAATTTGTATTACCTATGTAGTAACGTTAAAAAATGTAAACAAAAAATCAAAGGTTATTTTATATTATATATATATATATAATATTCTTGGTAATTCCATTTTAGTAGTGGAGAAAATGAAGAATGAAGAAGATATTTCTCAATTCATAAAAATTAAAAAGAAGACTGTTTCTGAAAAAGTTAGCTCGAGCAAAAGCTAGAGCGAAATGATCAATTGAGCAAAATCACAATTGAAGTAGATGCGAAGTTTTGTCCGAGATTTTACTGCAGGTTTATTATTGGATAGTTCGCTCAAGCAAAATGCAGTTCACTTGAGTGAGATTGTGGATTGAATAATAGAATTATGTTGACAAAACGAGCCTAAGGGTCCTCTGTGTACTTGGCGCTAGTAACTATTTCAACAAAGTTTTAAGAATTATAAGGGCTTGTTTGGTTTAGATATGACTCAGTTTTCATAATTCAGTATTCAGAACTCATAACTCAATCTCAAAACCTATAACTCATAACTCATAATTTAAAACCCACGATCACTCAAAAACTCCAAAATTTTTGTTTGTTAACAAAACCCAGTCATATATCTCAACTTTTAAGTCTACCTTTTGCCAAAATGGTGGAGCCCACCAATCAGTCTTTTTCAACTGTCTTCTTCCCTTACCTGTGTGACTCTACACGAAGAACATGAAATCCATACCCAAACCCAGTTTCATCACCACCACTAATGACAAACCTAGATTCCACTACCATCAACACCACCAACAGTCACACAAAAAATCCAAAAGAATGCACAGGAAACCCACAATCACAACCAAAAATCCAAACCCACCAACAGCCTTCAACCATAATCACAACCTTCCACAAAAAATCCAAACGAATGTACAAACAACCTCCACCACTGCCCAAACTTCACCAACCACAACCAAAAATCTAAACCCACAAACACACAAATGCATAGCGAATCCAAACCACAAACATAGCAAATCCAAACTCAGAATCCTTAGATTGGAGACCCAAATCATGAAATTAGACATAGAGATGAACCGATTTAGCAAAAGGGATGAGAGAGAGAAAAAATGCCTCAGAGAGAAACTGATCTGCAAAGGAAGGAAAGAGAGAGAAAAAAACAAAGGCCCAATCTGGGTTGAGCTTGAACTGATCTCATGGTGGCTCGTGGTGGTTGCTCATGATGGTGACGATCTGGCAAAAGGGATGAGAGAGAGAAAAAATTGCCTGAGAGAGAAACTGATTTAGCAAAGGGAGGAAAGAGAGAGAGAGAGAGAGAAAACGAAGGCCTGATTTGGTGGTTGCTTGTGATGGTGACGACTAGTGTGGTGGTGGCGGCTTGTGGAGGAGCAATGAAGGGTCAGTGAGAAGAGAGAACTCTGGGTAAAAGAAGAAAAAAATGAAGAAGGAGAAGAGGCAGAGTGAAAAATGGGTTGGAGTGAGAATGCCACTGAAATGCCATTCTTTGCTTAATTTCACAAAAATGCACTGAAACTCAATTCTCAAAAATTGAAAACTCCAAAATCCTATTTTCATTTTCCATCATCCACATCCAAAATTTTGAGCATTTGAGTCATGAAAACAATAATCCAAAACTAAGCCAAACAAATGGTCATCTATGGGACCCACTCGATTTAGATGATGGATCACAAAAACTGAGTGATATCACTCAGTTTTCATGCTATCTAAACATGCATTAAGTGAATGTTTGGATAGCGCAAATGTTGGACGTTTGTGCATCTAGCGTTTTGCATGTTGGTCCCGTGTACTATTCACAAGACCCACGAGACCCACAAATCTCTTTTTTCAGCCAAATTTTCATTAAAAATAGGTCTTACGGCACTATTCACACATTTAAAAATTATTTTACTATAGTGTTTTTAGTTTTCAGTTTTCAATTTTTAGCAATAAGCAGTATCTAAACAGATCCTAAATGTGTCATTTTCACCATGATCAAATGTTTTTTAACCTTCCATACATCCTTTTTTTTTTTTTTTTTTTTTTTGTGGTTGTTGTTGTTGGATTGAACCTTTCATACATCTTGATCAGTTGTATAACTGATCTTTTACACCATATCTCTGGATATACGTACAGTACATGGCGTTCCACTAATTATTCTGTAAAATAGATTTTTAATAAAGATAAGTTATACATTTTTTAGAAATACTAAAAGATAAGTTATACTTAAGTCGCTAATAAAAAAAACAAACATAATACGCAAATCATATGCTATTATTCGATGAAATTTTA
The DNA here is from genome assembly GCA_030445155.1 of Quercus variabilis. Lineage (NCBI taxonomy): Eukaryota > Viridiplantae > Streptophyta > Magnoliopsida > Fagales > Fagaceae > Quercus > Quercus variabilis. Next base: position 37,626,164 of record CP129456.1, read on the forward strand.
AATCAATAAAATAATGCGAGGCACTCTGATTTGTAATAGTAATATTTTAATTATCTATCCTTTGTTTTCTTTCTGAGTTTTTTTTTTTTTTTTTTAATATCTCTTTTATATGTCTAAGTTTCATCGAATATATATATATATATATATATACATATACATATATCTAAATTTTTTCTTAGGTTCAAAAGTTTGAAAAAAAAAAAAACAAAGAAGCAAGAGTTTTAATTAAAGATTAAAAAGTACAAATAATATTGTCACCTTTCAATAGTGATGAATTTAAATTCCTTATGTTGTAACTTATTGTTTCATAAATAAGTGCATGTAATTAGATTTGAAAATAATTGTATAATAAAATTTATAAATTGATATTGTTGCAAGTTAAATTCTAAAGGTTTAGACACACAAATGGTTACTATATAGTTTAAAATTGTTATAATTTTATCATATTATGAGTTTAACGCTTCTCAAAAAAAAAAAAAAAAAAAAAAAATATATATATATATATATATATATATATATATATTATGAGTTTAACAAAACTGATCAAATAAACTGTACGTATATCTAATTACTAAAATTAATATTTGAGAATGATAACTTCATAAGTGAAATTTTTTGAATATGAAAAATTTACAACACAAATTGTATAGATTTTTTTTTAATATATAAAAAACTTAGTTAATAAATATAAAATAATAGATATACTATTTTTTTGTGATTTTTCTAACATTATAATATCATTTGATATTGTGGTTTCTAGTTAGCTAAACTGGTAAAATCTCTGATAGTTGAATAAGAAATTTGAAGTTCAATTCCCACCTAAACCAAAAATTGATTGATGTCTTGGTCTGATAATAAAGAGCTATAATCATGAGTGAACGTTATAGGTTAAAACTCTTTCTAAAAAAAAAATCATTTGATATTCACATGAGTGACATTTTATTGTATAGTTTATGTGGGCACATGTCAGTTCTAGTGAGGTCAATTGGTAAAACCTTTTGTCGTTGAATAAGAGATGTCAAATAAGAGATTTGAAATTTGATCACTGTTTACACTAAAAGCCGTCGAATAAGAGATCTGAAATTTAATCCTTATCTACACTAAAAACCAATTAGTGTCTTGGTCTAACGATAATTATCAAGAGTGTAAAAATATGAGGTTCAATCTCCATCAATATCAAAAATTAATTAGTATTTTAGTCTGATAATAAAGAGTAATTATTAAGAGCGGACACTTACCAACCTTACGCAACAAAGCAACAAATAAATGACTAACCAAGCTGCCGACATTACAAATTACAACCCAAGTCCTCTTTTTGTATATCTTTAATCATGACGGAGAAAGAAAATCAAAAAGAACAAACTTGTACCAAGATATGATTTCGAGGAACATTAAATTGACCAAAAGATAAAGAAGAGCACTCAAAAAATTGCCTCCACGTACTGCTACTCCGTGGGAGGATAGTAGGTTAAGGATCGCGGGAGAGAGATATCTACGCTACAGTCACAATCACAACCAAAATAGAATTTTTTTTTTTATTTGTTTTAATAGCACACAGTAGAAGTTTTAAATAGGGCAAATATATTCTCGAAAAGAAAATAAAATATATGAGGCACTGCCACTAGCTATCACTATATGATCAATATAATTTTGTTTAGTCGTAGGACTAAGATTTGTAGGTCAGATTTTTAGTTATGAATTCTCTTCTTTAATTGTAGGACTTGTGGCAAGTGGTTCTTCGTAACCTACAAATCCACATAAAATTGTTAATTGATTACAATATTATTTTATTTAAATAATTAATACAAATAACCTATTTTATCAAATGCTCCCCTAGTAAAGCACCCTTTGTTTTTTCTTTGGATAGAGTAGTCGAGCACATTCTCTATCACCAAGAAAACATAAATGTATATCAGACTATTTGTATTGCTAATTTGCCATCTCTATAGCGTTTTCCAATATATATTAACTGTCTATTTAAATGCTTATCGGTCAAAATAATAACAATAATCTAATTCATAGATGGCTTAGTACTGTACAGCTCTGTATGTACCAACAGAAATTACTTTTTCACATTTTTATCTTGTCATTGTAACTTGTAAGTCACCATTGCAATAGCTTTTTTTTTAACAATTCAAAATTTTAATTAGACAAATATTTGAGGTCGTATAGAGCCAATAGAAGCCTTTTAGTTGTAAAATATGAAGATCTATGCAATATCTTGGCCAGAAATGAGATTTGTGTAATATCAGATATGCTAATTAACGTAATGTAGGGCATCTAGGATATTTAAAATTCAACATTTTAATCAGCTTCTGTTTTTATATATGGTGGATTGGTTCTATTGCAAATACAAATCAAGACCATTGTAATTGCTTGTCTCTTCATGCCCTTGTTGATTCCCACAAAACTGTTAAAGAGTGTGGCAGACAAAATTAGGATTTCCCCACAACGACGAGCAACTCGTTTAAATTATTTGACAATTAATTAAACTATAATTAGTGGAGAGTAAAACCATGATTGCAATGTGGGCCGATGCTGATCGATGCCCACTGAGTTATTTATCTCATTGATCACAACTTGTTAACTAGTAGTCCAGAGGCCATTGACTCATTGTTAGATATAACTTACCTGCGATGATTAGGACTTGGATTTGTAGTGTTCTATTTAAGCAAATTCAGGTCAGCAAAACAACTCATTCTAATAGTAGGTTTTCAAGAATTTCTGACGTCTAGTACCGCAAATGCTAGCTCTCTTACAAGCTAGAAGTGCAGCAACAAATATCCTTATTTTCTTCTCTCCATTTATTCTTCAATGCTCTCAAGTATTTTTCTTCTTGACATTTTATAGATTCGATAATGACAGGTTCGGCCTTGATCAGTATTATTAGTATTTACTATTTACCATTAAGGCTTGTCCTTGACTGTAGTGGCCGCTGAATTTCGATGTAAGGGTGCACTTTGTAATCATATGCCTCCATATAAATCCATCAGATCTACTAGTTGCATGATGGAAAACAAAAAACAAAACTGCCCCCTATCTTTGAAACCTTAAGTAGGTTTAAATCCCAAATTAAAGCTCTTAAAATATTATCAAAAACCTTTTATCTGCTAAGTTACGTGAATTACTTCAAGACATACAAAATGGTATATAATTAGATATATATATTTGTCAGGATTTTGCAAAAACATAAGCTCTCGGGATAGGATTTATCAATATACGCTATTTCTATAAGGGGAGATCAATTATCCGAAATAGCAAATATGTATTCATCCCTCACACATGCTTTGTGTTTGTACGGAGAGTTGAATTGGTGAAAAGTGGAAAAATTTGTGATTTACGAAGTCATCATCAATCATTATGATTTTAAGTTTTAAGGAGTGATTGGTTACCTATGTTTAATTAATTTTAATCACCCAAGTTAGAGCAAAAAAGGTCTCAACATCTCCTAGCCTAAGTAATCAAGTGATATATATCTTGAACAAGAAACACGAGTTCAAGAGTTGTGCGTACCATGTGCATATCGTGTTCTACTATGACACTTGTGCGTTGTTACGTATGTGCCTATTATGATGATGATTGGGACACTAAACTTCTTCCCACCATGGGATATTGCCACTACAAAAAAATTGTTCTATTGCAGTGTTTTTTTTCCGGCGCTTTTGAAAACCACCATAATAGAGGAGCCTGTAGTAGCGCTTTTTGAAGCCGCTAGTATAGGAAATCCTATTACGGCAGCCCAAAACTGACGCTTTATTAATCACTGTAATGGGAGGCCTACAGCTCAAAACTTGAGTTGTATATGATCAATTTGATTTAGCTTGGTTTGTTTATAAACAAACAAATATGAACAAATAATTTTTTATTGAGACAAACTCAAGTTATATATGAACAACTTAGTTCATTTACAATTCAAAATAGCCTTAGACTTGTCACTTCAATTTGAAAGGTGATGTTAAATCCATTAGGACCCAAGCCTATTGTAAATAGCCCTAGACTATTGTAATTTTGTACTTATATGGACAAGTAACCTAGTCATACTAAATACGCTATGTTATATAGTTTTTTTTCACTATATATACTCTTCTTTATCAAGATAAAATAAAAGACTGTATTTTGGATTTTATATTGGTTCTAATTTTAATATGTTAAATTTGCTTAGGAGATATTAAATTATTCATTAACATGTGCATGTTAAGAGCTTTATAATTCAATGGCATCAAGGTTAGCTGTTAGGACATATGTGTTCTCACTTGTTATGAACATATGTAACTTATTTATGTAAATTGGCTAAATCCTTTGACAAAACGCACTCTACTTGTAATTGAGTAGTTCTAAGTGGTTCTAATACTTCAAGAAACAAGGTTTCAAGGTCAAGTGTTGAAGTCATCAAGTCTGTCCAAGAAAAAGCAAGCTGAAGTGCAAATTCATTAAAGCTGATAGCTACCTCGACACCTGCTATCTGTTGAGATTTATAAAATCAGATTTTCTGATCTGATTTCCTTGGGATTTGTGAATATGCTTTTGGGTCTTCTTTTCTCCAAACCCTAAACATATAAAAGGATTGTTTTAAGAGCCGTCAAATTGTACAAAAATTGCAAAAGTATTGAGCAATCTTTGCTTAAGCAAATTGTGATCAAAGACGAAGTTCTTGACCTAGTTCATCTTCTCTGAAGAAGTTGCTGTGTATTTACACCAAAGAGTTTTGTGACCAAGCATCTTCCTAATCTTTATCGTGTAGGATGAACTGAAAAACTTTGCAGCCAACCTCTCCTCCTTAGTTGATGTTTTGAAGTCGCGTACTTGGATTCACACATTGGTTAGTCACGTACTTGGGAGCCGTGCATCAAAGGTGGAAATTGTCACTACAGATCAAGTCCAATTGGGTATTGGGGTAAGGGTTCAACTGTAGGTTGGTAAGATACTTAGGATTCTTTTACTTGTAACTACTTGATTTGATAATAGTGGAGTTTCGGGAGTGGTGACCTGAAAATCACCCAGTGGGGTTTTTGCCACGAGATTTTGCCCATTCGTAAAAAAATTACAGTGTCATTTAATTTCCGCTGTATATTTAGTTATTTAGTGATTTGTTTGTGTTTCCACGCAATTGCATGATAAATTGTTTAATTAATAACTTGGCTAATTAATTAATTGGTTTAATCACAAGGGGTCATTCAGTTTATGGCCTATTAAGTGGTATCAGACCAGGCACACTTTGATTAGGTTTAATCTTTACTGTGTTAATCCATTGGCCCCTGTTTGTCATGGATAGAGGACAGTCATTAATCATACCTCCTTTATTTGATGGCACTAACTATGAATACTGGAAAGTACACATGAGAGTTTTCTTGTAGTCTTTAGATAAGAAGGTGTGGCAAGCTATAGAGATTGGTTGGACTAAGCCAAAAGGAGAACCGGCCAATTGGGATGATGCAAAGATCAAGGTGGCTAACTTCAACAGCAGAGCGTTAAATGCCCTATTTAGCGCAGTCACCAATGAGGAGTTCAAGAAGATATCCTCAATTGAAACTGCTAAGGAGACTTGGACCATCCTCCAGACAACCTATGAAGGAACAAAGGCTATCAAAGATTCAAAGTTTCAGAGGCTCACTACAAGCTTTAAAGAAATTAAGATGGAGGAGGATGAGTCGTTTGATGAGTTCTATGCCAAGCTCAAGGAAATAGTGAACTTAGCCTTCAATCTTGGAGAAACCATCCTTGAACCCAAGGTTGTAAGGAAGGTGCTCAGATCTCTACCTGAGAGATTCCATGCCAAGATTACGGCAATAGAAGAATCAAAGGATATTGAAAAATTCCTTTGACTGAGCTGGTTGGAAACTTGCAGACCTACGAGCTAGGACTATCTAGGATTGGCAAAACGGGTAAAAGCAAGAGCATGGCCTTGAAGGAAAAGAGCAGTGATACAGATGAGTCTTCCGATGATGAAGATTCCAAGATGAAGTCCTACATTATAAGGCAGTTCAAGAAGTTTATGAAGAATGCCAATGGGAGGAACTTCGACAAAGACCGCAGACAATCTGGTTCTTCTTAGTTTAAGAGTCAAGACAAAGGGAAGAAGGATGCTAAGGATGGCGATCAGTATACTATTTCTGCAGGACCAAAGTGCTTTGGATGTCATGGATTCGGTCACATGAAGCATGAATGCTCGACATATCTCAAGAGCATTGGCAAGAGTAAGGCACTTGCTGCAACTTTGAGTGATACTGAGTCCGAAAATGATTCCGACAATGAGGATGGCGGAATCTTAAATGCCTTCACTGCCGCAATCAATCCTATTGAAGGGATTGTTGAAGAAGTGGATGAAGAAGAAGAACTGGTGGGTCCCAAATTTGAGAAAATGGATTATCAAGATGATATCCATTCAGCCTATGAGAAACTTTACAAGCTCTCTAAGAAGCATAAGAATTTGTATAGGCTAGCCACCAAGAAGCTTAGTAATGTGGAACTTGATCGTGAAGAATTGTTCACAAAGTTTGATGAGACGAATCAAACTATTGGAGCGCTAAGGTTTGAGAACAACTTTTTGGCTGATAAGACCAAGAAGCTTGAAGCAGAGCCTTCTCAAGTCAAAGCTCAATTGGAGAGGACTTCAAGTGCAAAGCTTGATGGGATGCTTAGCAATCAGAAATCTACGTTGGATTAAATAGGCTTAGGGTATGGTTTTTCTTTCTCTAATACTGATTCTACTAATAATACTGTTTTTGTTTCTCCTGCTAATGACATTGAAATTGAGAACACTAATGTTAAAACTGAATCAACTAGTGAGAATTTAGACAAGGGTAAATCTATCTTAGAAGTACCCCCTAAGCAAGATAAGAAAGATGCTAAAAACCCTAGGACTAAGAAGGTTAACTCTCAAAAGCCTAAACAAAAGAAGCAGCATTTCTGTCATCATTGTGGAGCTGCCGGTCATACTCGACCAAATTGCTATAAGTGGCTAGCCACTTAACAGAGCAACGGTATGATAGCATCTGGAAGCCAAAATCAGCTTCAATCCTTTCTTGCTCCTCTTGGAGATCTTCTGAAAGCCCTCATGTTCCTTTCGGACTTAAACGGGTTCAATTCTTCCCCCTCACCGCCAGTTCAAGGGTTCAATCAAAGGAGAGGTTCTTCTAAGGTGTGAAAGAAAAAGGACTCTAAGTGATTTCATCACTTTCTTTTCCCTTCTTGCTTTTTTCTTGTTTGTTTCAATACTTTTGTGTTTTGCATTTTTGTTAAGTCAGTCTAGTTTTATGTTTTGCTTTGTTTAACATGTTTTGCTTTGTTTAACATGTTTTTGTGTGTTTACTTTCAGTTTTGTTTATTTTGTTTTTAATATAAAAAAAAAATTAAAAAATCAGAAAAATACAAAAACAGTGTGTGTTTTGTGTACTTTGGTACTTGTGTACCTTGGATGGCCAATGAAACAAAGTTTTCTAAACTTTGTATCTCTTGTAACTTAGATGAGCATCTCTATGCACAACTAAGTAAGTGAGTTTTGTGGCTCTTGTTTGTGATGAGTAAGATTAAGTTATCTCTTAAACTTAACACTCGTATCACTCTTTTTGACGGGTAGGACTAGAAAATTCTAAGAGAAAGACATAAATAACCATCTCACCACTGTTACCCGCCAACATAATATGACACCTGTATGCTTCGACATAGCAAAAGTGTAGTGTCAAAGACATTCGTATGTTTCGGTATAACAAAAGTACGATGTCAAATGCTTAACATCTTAGTTATTTTTTTTCTCTCTTTTTTTGTCCATGTATGATATGTTAAAAATAAAAGAAAATATGCAAAGAAAATAAAAGCAAAAAGATCAAAAATGCTTTAAATATGGTTGCAAGCGTTTATTTTAGGAGATGTGGGAGTTATAGGATGTACCTCAAAGTTGATAGTCCTCATCAAACAGTTATGATTGTGTGTGAGTTAAAGTTATTTTCTCATATCTCAAATCGTCATAACATGTATACACATATGTAATCTTGCAATGTTTTTCACACACAACACGCAATATTCTTTGCTACTTTTGATATATGTGCAGGTACAATGTGATTTGACCATCACAAGTGTTTACATATGCTGATGTATGTTCACTAAACTGTCTTGACTTATTTTTGAAAAATAAAATTGGTTAGACTTGTTTAATGTGTGTGTGTGTGGTTTTGAGGATCCATGTGCTTAATTCTTTGTTGAGAGATGATTTTGAGAGTTTTAGATGTTGATTGGATCAATGGTTAAGGTGTTTTTTGGATTGCATTCATGGATGTGTTTTTCAATTCTCGAAAAATTGCTTTTATTTGCTGGCTCGACACCTCCTTGACACCTCCTCGATACTTGGTTATCTATTGAGCTTTTTAAGCCTTTTTCTTATCGCAATATCGACACCTCTTTAACACCTGATGGATCGATCAAGAAAGTTCTTATCTCCTCGATATCTCTTCGATACCTGGTCGATCGATTGAGCTTCTGTTCTTTGAAACTGGTTCTTATTCCTTGACACCTCTTGATACCTTTAGCTGTCGACGGCCATTTCCTCGACACCTCCTCGACAACATCCTCGATACCTCTCGACACCTTAGCTGTCAAGATTTACTGAGGTGTCTATTTAAGCTCCTGTTGCGATTTTCTCTTATTTCACTCAATCTCTCTCGATTTGTCAGAGGCAGTTCCTCTCCCAAACAACCTTTTCTCACTTAAATCTTGAAACCCATTTGATTTTCGGTCTTCCCTTAGTTTCAATCACTTGGTAAGATCTTATTTCCCTTCCTTTCTCATGCATTTCATGTTTTGAAACTTAGGTTTTGAGATTTTTGGAAATTTTTAAGGTTTTTCAAAATTAATGAGTTTTTCTTGAAATTTTGGGTTGGATTTTTACTTAAATGTTTTCAAAATGTCATACATTGAATTTTATGTGCATTAGAATGATATTTACATGCATTTAGATGTGTGCTCTATGTTGTGTGCTGGTAGGATTGGATTGAGCTGAGCCCATAATGTTTTTCAATTTGCATGTCACATGTTCATGCATTCCCATGCATACGTACTTCTTGTTCAATATATTTGATATATGTGAACTGTGTTGGGTCTTTTCTGATTGTCTCCCTCTTTATCTCTTTCCTATTCTTTTACGTTAGTAGTGTTAATGACACCCAAACGTAAATCCACTCTGGCTTGAAACCCTCTGCGTTTTGGAGCTTCCTCTTCTTCTGATTCTGCTCCTCTTAAGCTTCGATTCCGTGATGGAGATGCCCACAAGGCATTTTTGGAGAACTTTTCTCAACGACGTGTTCATTCGGAACGCCAAGTCATTTTGGCGGACTTCGCCGACACTAACCTTCCCTCTATTATTCATAGTAGGGGACGGGAGTCACTGTGTGATGTCTCGGTCATTTGTCCTCTCGTGCTGATTCAGGACTTTTACTCCAATATGCACAGGATAGATTGTTCAGTACCTCTCTTTTTCACTCGTGTTCGAGGTACGCGCATCCCTGTCACACCGCAGTTAATTGCGGATGTGCTTAGGGTTCCTAAGATAGAGTTTCTTGACTATCCTTCCTATGAGCGTCTGAGGACTGTGTCCAAAGTTGAGCTATTTCTGCCTTTTGTTAGTGCCTTGCTGATTGGGTTGAGCATCAGTACACATTATGTAGACCTTTTGCTAAAGGTCCTAGATTCCTAAATATGGTGATGACGTTTGTACTCCATCCACTCTCTCATTACAACTCTATCACAGAGTCTCGTGCTCGATTTTTGTTATCTCTTCTTGAGTATCTTACTATAGATTTTCCTTCTCATTTTATCCTTTCTATCACAGATGTTCATCTTGATTCGGCGTCCCATGATAAGCTTATCTTTCCTTCCACTATCACGAGGATTTTACGCCATTTTTTTATTCACTTTCCTATGCCCGACCACTTCACACACTTTTGTGCCATAGATGCCGCTACCGTAAAACGTAGTGAGGCTCAGTTTAGGTCGCTACAGACGGATTCCACTCCTCTCTCCCATTCAGCTCCATCCAGATCTGCTCCACCTACATCTGCACATTCTTCCTCTACGGGCGATGTATCTTTTGGAGACATCATGGTGCAGCTGCAGTGCATGGATGCTCGCCTCGATACACTTTCTTCTGAGTTGTATCAGGTGAATGTTCGTGTGGGTCGTATTGCATGACGACAGGCTACCATGGGTGGTTTTGCTTCTGAGACTACTTCTTCACCACCTCCTCCAGCGGCTTCTGACTCTAAGGATGATGATAATGATGGTGTTGATGATGACACTTTGGATGATGATGATGGAGATGTTAGCTTTACTGATGAGATGTCTACGTGACACTCTACCCTTTGTCACTCGTGACAAAAAGGGGGAGTAGTTTTGGATTATAAGAGTAGTCATCTTAGGGGGAGAGTTAGTATAAGACATTTTTGATAGGGGGAGTGTTGATATTTTTGAGGGATGTAGTGAGGTTTTGATGTATCTTTTCTTTTCTATTCTTTATAGATACATTGATCTTGTATATGAGGTCTTTTGACCAGTTTTACATACATTGTACTTATTTTCTCTATATGTGGATGTATATTTCTTTCACCTCTCTCTCTATGTATTGTTTCTTCTCTATCTTTATACACATGTTCTTTATACTTGTATGCAATCTATTATTTCTGTTTCACACAAGATGCCTTGATGAGTTTTGTTTAAAGTGTTTCAGAAATACAGGTTGTCAAAGTCTACTTGCCATAAACTCTCTTCTTGCAAAGTTTTTCAAGAGTTTGTATTAGGATAGATTTTGTTGTATTCAACAAGTGAATATGAGTTGAGTGATTTATGACTTCTCTCATATGTTTATTTGTTTGTTGTGGTTTTGTCACGGATTGCCAAAGAGGGAGATTGTTAGGACATATGTGTTCTCACTTGTCATGAACATATGTCACTTATTTATGTAAATTGGCTAAATCTTTTGACAAAACACATTCTACTTGTAATTGGGTAGTTCTAGGTGGTTTTAATACTTCAAGAAATAAGGTTTTAAGGTTAAGTGTTGAAGTCATCAAGTCTGTCTAAGAAAAAGCAAGCTGAAATGCAAATTCATTAAAAATGGACACCTGCTCGATAGCTACCTCGACACCTGCTATCTGTCGAGATTTATACAATCAGATTTTCTGATCTGATTTTCTTAGGACCCGTGAATATGCTTTTAGGCCTTCTTTTCTCCAAACCCTAAACATATAAAAGGATTGTTTTAAGAGCCGTCAAATTGTACACAAGTTGCAAAAGTTTTGAGTAATCTTTGTTCAAGCAAATTGTGATCAAAGATGAAATTCTTAACCTAGTTCATCTTCATTGAAGTTGCTGTGTATTTGCACCAAAGGGTTTTGTGACTAAGCATCTTCCTGATCTTTATCATGTAGGATGAACTAAAGAACTTTGCAGCCAACCTCTCATTCTTAGTTGATGTTTTGAAGTCGCGTACTGGGATCCGCACATTGGTTAATCAGGTACTTGGGAGCCGTGCATCAAAGGTGGAAATTGTCACTACAGATCAAGTCCAATTGGGTATTGGGGTAAGGGTTCAACTGTAGGTTGGTAAGGTACTTGAGATTCCTTTACTTGTAACCGCTTGATTTGATAATAGTGGAGTCACCCGGTGGGGTTTTTGCCATGATATTTTCCTCATTCGTAAACAAATTACTGTGTCATTTAATTTCCGCTGCATATTTAGTTATTTGGTAATTTTTTTGTGCTTCCACGCAATTACATGATAAATTGATTAATTAATAACTTGACTAATTAATTAATTGGTTTAATCACAAGGAGTCATTCAGTTTGTGGCCTATCACTAACTTATTATAGTTTGAGGCTTATGATAGTACATTTAAGTGGGGTTTTTTAATATTTAAATATCAATTAATAATATTTATTTAAATTTATATATTATAATTTTTTACTTAAGAAAAAACATGAAAGCTCGCTTAGTGTGTAAAACACTTGTGAATGTTTAGACCCACAATTACAAAATTTTCAAAGCAAGCTTATATTCAAACAATATATGTGTGGAATACAAACTATAAGCAATATCCAAATTGGCAAAACAATCTAAACCATAATTTATCACAAACATAGCAGTAATTAAAAGGATTAGAGTAGGGAAAAGAGAAGCAAACACAAAGATAACACCAAGACGTGTTATCGAAGAGGAAACCAAAGAACTCAACGAAAAATTTCTCTGCCGCCCTCCAAGTGGTAAAATGATCCATGAAAAAATTAGTTGGGATACATAAATAGTAATAGACCCTCCAAGCCTAATCTACCCGATACACCTAAGGCCTCTAAGCTTCTTGCTCAAACAAAGTTGCACCGAACAATGTCTTCTCTAGCTTTCCGGATCTTGCAATAAGCTCCATATTGCATCCACCATCCATGGCATCTTCCAATGTTTTCCAAGATCCAAAAACGCTTTCAATACTTTGAATGAGTGTGGGTAGTGTTGGGTACAAATCTCCTTTCAATGTGCATAACAATTGGAGAGGGAAGGAGAAGAGACCACAAAAATTTCTCTCTAAGAATGAGTAGTTCTCTCTCTAAGAATGAGTAGTTCTCTCTCTAATAAGGTAGGTGTGTTGTAGAAACCTCTCTTAAGGTTTTTTTCTCGATAGGCTCTTTACCATTTCTGTGGATAATGAGGGTATATATAGTATGAGTGATGGGAATACGAAAAGTCACAATTTTTAGTAAAATAGGGGAATTTCATGAGTCACTTGCGACTGGTGCAAGTCACGAGTTACCCTTTGAGATAGGCTGTACTAAGCTGGACACCTGGCCTAACTGTTGCATGTGCTTCTCATGTAACCTTCAACTGTTATGATCAAATCTTCACCACTTCATACTAAACCCATTATAAATAAATCCCACAAAAATACAAAAAAATAAATTTATGCAATTAAAACACTTTTTGTCATGGAATAGGCCAACAGTAATGTTATGAGAAAAATCATAACTCAACATAATGTTTCTTGTGTTTTTTTAGATACAAAATTATTAATTAAATTTTAGTATTTAGACCTTTTTCAATGAATAATTTTTCTATGGCTATATCAATTTCAACAATGATTTTATCAATTTTTATTTTCAATTAAGTATTGGTGATCACAAGAATACAAAGAATAAGTTGTTGATCTAAGTATAATTGGGTCCTAGTCTATAATATTGAGCAAGAATTAGATACAATATTTATGCTATGTTCTTTAGGTTCTCCTTTTAAGATTCTGCCATGTAGATATTTTCTTATGGGAAAGAAGTATATTTTTTAATTAAGTAGGCACATGGCTGAATTTTAAGAAGAGAATCTAAAGAACATTAACTAAGGTACTATACCTAAGTTTTGTCTTATAATATTAAACCTTTGGATAGAGTGGTGTCACATCATTTAACATCCTTTCTCAAAAAAAGAAAAAAAAAGAAAAAAGAAAAAAGAAAAATCATTTAACATCCAATTATAGTCATCTCAATTCTCAACCAATAATCTCTTTCTCGACAGAAATTTCAGCTTCCTGCTTGTTGAACGATCAAATTGCTTGGCCTGCAGCCAAAAGACATTAAATAAGTACAGGAAAGACATACTATTTATTGAATGTATTTTTATACTTTAAACATCCTTTATCAAGTTTTAGTAAAATTATATGTTAATACGGCTAGTTATTCTGGGTTTTTGTCACATTTCATGATTCCAGATGCTTCCATTGGTTACTTTTGCTTGCAGTGCCTCCAGTTATCAAATGAAGGAAATATTCTTTGTCTCATTATTTTTAAAGTTTCGTCTTGTCATGTTTAGACTTTTGGGAAGTGAAATCGCCCACGGCATTTTCAATGGCACTGACGAAGGATTTCGTGTACGTAATTTAATAACATTAAACGTTTTTTTTGGTGTGTATGTACGTATCGAAATGCATGCGGGTATCAAATGTCTGAATGCACTGATGATTAGGGTGTTAAGTTGACCTGGTTTTTATCTGGAAGAGTGTGGGCTGGAGACCAGGTAATGAGGTAATCCTAAGGCTGAACTCGAAGATCCTTTGTCCCTGATGGCGATAAACTAAGGCTTAGGCAGCGAAAGGCTGATTATAATATAGGAATGGGATGTAGGCACAACATTAGGTTTAAATTATTCTAGGGTAAAATAGGTTCAGTAATTTGATTCTTAGGTGAACTAGATTAGGTTTCTCAATTAAATTTAAAAATATGGTTGCATAGTAATTTTCTTTAGGGACAATGTGTTTTAATTTAATTAAGAAACCTAATATACGGTACCTAAGATACTATAGTTAAGTTTTTCCCTAAATTCTAAAGGCTAGCGAGAGACTCAAGTTTATCTGAAATCCAAAAAAGAAAATACAAGGACAATGAAAAAACTAAATTAAATCCTAATCAGGATAGAGCCAGGTGAAATAGTAAATTAAGAGAAACTATAGATTTTTTCACCCAAAAAAAAAAAAAAAAAAATACACCATGGCATTTATTTCAATAATGCTAAAACCATAACTTTGCCACAACTTATCAACGTGACAAGCTATAAGTGGTGGAGTTGTGAAATCGCATGGAATTACCATTTTTACTCGATCACTCATAACTTTTTATATGGGCAAGATAACAAAGTTGCTCATGGTTTGGCTCAACATGCTGTTAATGTCTCAGATTTTTTAGTGTTACACCGCTGCTTTTTTTTTTGTACTGTAGGCTGATATAGCCAGTTTAACTTAATAAAAATCCACTCATGTTTTCTTGTATATATAAAAAAAGAAAAAAAAGTTAGGGGGTCTCAAGTTTGAATTTCTCTAATTAAAATTTTCTTAAATTCATTCTCAAGACTTTTTCTCAGGAGGACCTTCTATTGTTATTATGGCCCAAATAAAAAGGTTTCAAACATAAATTCCAAAAAACACAGGCTTAATTGAGATGGGCCTGTGAAGTTATTAGTTTACAAAGGAATCACTGTTGAAAGAAAATATTGAAACCTTTTTACTACAAAGTACAAATTAAACGAGTGATTCTCACAAATATAACATTTCCCAAATAAGATTTAATTTTAAATACTTGGTTGAAGAGTGTTGAAGTAATTGATCGAAGGAAATTTGATCATTAATAAGCAATAATAACAATCATTCTACAAAATTATCAAAAACATATTTTATTACATGTAAAAACGAATAGAGTATATACCGATGCACAAGCTAATACGTCCTACTTAGATCTAGTAAATCTTGGGAAAGGATTAAAGGCATATATAGTCTCTAGGTAAGAAAAAATTGTAGTAAACAAGCAATAACTTTGAGCCAATGAAAAAGTAGATAGGATCATAACATAATAGTTTGAGAGAGTAAGATAATAAAATTTCAATTTGTATTATATGTGAAAAAAAAAAATAGAAGAATTAAATCTATTGTGTGCACAATAGATGAAGACACTAATTATGAAACTTTTTCACTAAACTTTTTCTCATAGTAGAATGGAGATAAATGGGAGGAATATCTAAAAACAAGTGAAAAAACATGCATGCATATCAAATTAATGACTATAAGAAAATTCATGAAACATAATACTAACAACATAAGTAAAGAGATTGAAAGCAATCGTGTCAATAAAGAACATTAAAACAATAATCTTTAGTTGTATAGGGAAATTGATCAAAATAAGTTTTCGCGTTTTAGTAGAAAGCCAAGTATGGAAACTCAAATTATCCCTAAATTTTCTTACTCCCTATGAAAATGAAGAAATCTTTTAGATTTAGTCAAAAAACATGCACACAAGGCCTTACCAAATTAGCGCAATATGAGATCCATAAACAGAATACTAGAAAACAAGTGTGAGATCTATTTTAGAGGAAATATTGATCGGAAATTTTTTTTAAAAAAATCATATATATTTTTTAAATTAATGAAATTCACAAGTTTATAGGCAGAAGAATATTAATCCGTCTATGTATGTAATTCGAAAGCTAATTGGCCCCCAAACACATAAATGAAATAAAAATGGTTGGAATGAAAGTGCTCTAATAGAATGAATATTATAAAACATGTATATAAAGGCTTGTGAAAACCCTAACCATGCAATTATGTGTAAAACAAGAAGCTAAATACAAAGAGGATTGAAATCTCTTTAAAAAAAAAAGTTTTTTTGTTTGTTTAAACCCCTAAACACTTAGATTGTTCAACCTAATTAATTAACCAAGTTAACACTTAGGTTTATTATTTAGATCTAGGTTAAATAGTAATAAATCATATCATGCAGTGCAGAAAAATAAAGAAGACAATGATAAATAAAAAAGACAACGATATAATTACCCAGGAAAACTAATGAAACCAACATTTTCAAGGTAAAAAACTAGGGGAGGATTAACTTGACCTATCCTCAAGGCAAACAAATCCACTATATATGATAAAATGGAAGATTACAATAGATTTAAACACTAAATCTAAAACTACCTCTTGTAGAACTTATTAATACGATCACGTGCAGCTCCGACTTTACAAACTCTTCTATCTTGGATTTGTTGTGCCCAAATACCCACGTTTGTGACTTTGATACCACACTCAAAGGTTTAGATCATCAGCAGTTGTTGATCTTGTAGCAGCAACTTTAGATCTACTGGTTCTAATGATATGAGAATGATTTTCAGTAGTGACTTTGAAAGAGAAAGGCACAACACTTTTTAGATCTCACAAAAGCACCTCCAAAGTCTTCTAAGAGTCATCGAAACATAGTAGGGTTTTCGTTTTATACATAGGAGTGTTAAACTAAAACTCTAAACATTTTCGTGGGCTTGGGCCTATTTAAAAATCTGCAGAAATTCTTTTTCTACAATTTTCGATTGATCGAGCTTCACCATTTGATTGGTCAAGCTTCACAGAAAGTTATTCCTTTTTCCCGCAGCTTGTACATTCTTGGGTCTTGACTTGAACCACTTTGAGCAATGTCTAATACCTATCCTAGACATGTTTTTGTTCTCAATTTGCCAACACATACAAAGTGAAATTCTAAACATTTAATCCTGAATCTTTAGAACCTAACAAACCACCTTCATATTTACATGTTCTAAGCATTGCATAAACAATGGCAAGAGATGTAGCATCATCATCTACCAACAAAATATGGATATCTACAATGGAGGTTTTATTTTTGAAAGATTGGTCTACTCTAACTCTCTCACCGACCATGGCCATGGTCAATATACTATGGAAAAAAATGGGGAGAAGAGGGAGATATATATATATATATACATATATAGTAGAAGGAGCAAATGGAATCAAAAAGTGGATGCAAAGAATGTGCAACACTTGTAATATGACTGCTTTTGTAGGGATAGATGGAAGAAGGGAGCTTTTATCACAATTTTGTTTTGATTTTTATCTCTACATAAATGTATGCAATTTTTATCAAAAAATTTATTTTCTAACAAACAAGAGTATCTAAACCTCTTTAAATATTTAACTATTCCTTCAGATATATATAGTCCCTTTCATCCCTCACATATCTATCAAATTTTGAAGGAAACATACATGAATCACCCCATAAATTTTCATACTAATTAAATTAAAAAATCTATCCCAACATAATCATTCAATGCAGTTTAGCTAAAATAGAAGGTTTCTAAAGAAGATTTCGCAACCTTTTCATTTAAATTGCCTCGTCATGTACTTCTCAGTGGATGACCTTGTTTATTGTTGAAAAAAGAAGACATTTTTAAAACAAGAAGACATTTTTAATGCAAAAATAGATGGTGTTTAGTTATGTACATATTGATTTGATTTTGGCAATTTGCATTGGTAAAATAATGTTTCTTCTCTTTAAACACATTTGATTGCATCCGTAAATTGCGAATCCACTTCCAACAACATGGTATTAGAGTTGCTTTGCTTAAATATTTTCAAATTGAATCACTTATACTTAGGGCTGTCCAGCACCCGCCCGGCCCGACGAATCCGACCGGCTTGACGATCTCCGACCCAATAACCACCCGATCTGAGCGGTAGTTCGGTCGGCTGCGGGTCTCAGGCATGAGGACCCGACACGATCGGTTCGAGTCTCGATTTAACTACCTGAGAAACCGAAGAACTCGACTCGCCCGATGTGAACTTCATCGACAAATGACGCTTTGGTTACCAGCGAACACTTCAAAAGTCTTAGCCCACCCAATGTGAACATTTATCGACAAATGATGAGATCTCGGTTCGAGTCTCCGACCCAATAACCACCCGATCTGAGCGGTAGTTCGGTCGGCTGCGGGTCTCAGGCATGAGGACTCGACACGATCGGTTCGAGTCTCGATTTAACTACCTGAGAAACCGAAGAACTCGACTCGCCCGATGTGAACTTCATCGACAAATGACGCTTTGGTTACCAGCGAACACTTCAAAAGTCTCAGCCCACCCAATGTGAACATTTATCGACAAATGATGAGATCTCGGTTCGAGTCTCATGTTTCGGCAAAAAACCGATTAGACTAAACTCAAAACTCCGTCGATATAATGAGATCTCGGCTAGATCTCGACAAATATAGCAAGATTTGGGAACAAACTCGAAGGATATGGATGAATATTGGCTAGATCTCGATAGATCCGTCCAGATTTCAGCCAAAATTTGGCCAAATTTGACCCCCTGTAGCGAACCCAAAATCGCCCGATATGCACCCGAAACCGACAAGAACCGATCCGGCCAATCCGAAGCTCCACACGGATCGGTTGCGGGTTCCGATTTCCCCCACCCGAGTCTGTCGGGTCAAGTTCGAGTTGGGCACAAACTCGACCCGTGGACACCCTTACTTATACTATTTCTTTTTTATAGATAATTTCAATTTATTACGTCCGCTCATGACAATTTTTATTTTATTTTATTTAAGTTGATAATCACTTATCTATATATATAATAATAGGTGAAACAGAGAGAAACTCAAATAGAATTCCAAATTAGAGTTTCAATTTTGTGTCATGTGTCATTCCAATTGTTCAATTAGAATATGAAATTGGAGTCCAATTTTACTATACACATGTACAAAGAAAATAATCAGAAGAATATAATATGATTTTGGGTTGTTTTCGAGAGAACCATTACTTTGATTCATTGTTTTTATTTATTTTTATGTAGGTTCATTGTTCTCTTAGTTCAAACTTCAAAGTGCCTAGGGAACTATAACAAGAAACTGAGTATGGAAAGTGGCCATGGGAATTAAAAATACATTTCAAAAAATTAATTAAAAATAAAAAATGAAAGAATATTGCAAGAGATGCACCACTTGGAAAAATTGAATTCCAATAAAAATTCATTAGACTTGGGAATGAGATGAGATGAAATTAATAACACATTAAACACTCATGCTTTGGGAATCGGTAATACCAATCTAAATCCATTGGACTTACTTCGTGATAATACAACTATGAAGGATTTATAAAAACACGCACAAATTCATCTTTCTATAAAAAGAAATTGGAGAGAATTTCTTTTATTAGCCATGCAACTTCAGAAGTTTTTTCTTCACACAAATGCCCATCATGTTACAAAATGACCCATCGTAAAACTATAACATGAGAATAACTCTGAGGGTTTTTTTTTTTTTTTTTTTTTTTAATTTTAAATTTTTTAAGCTACGAAAATTTCAATCACCAATAGAGATTGAAGATTCAAAAGCATGAATGGATCTTTTGGATAAACATCATCACCAAGGTTCATCTTTTTGTGTAATATTTCCATTTAGTTTTGATTCTCTTAATTGAAATAGTGATGGGTTTGTGTGTATGCGCATACATTGAGTCAATATTAACATTTTTTGAAATCCTTTGGTCCTTGCTTGATGATTGACTTCTCTTGCAGCTATCAATCTTGCACGAAGAAGGCTTTCAACCTATTTGGCGTGACCTTACTGAAAACAATATTTAGCACATGGGAAGAATATCCAATGTCAACCTTGTGAATTCTTAAACCTATTAATTAGTCCCCTTTATGGCAAACACCTCTCTCTTAGTAGCTTCATGGCTGCCAATTTAGTTTCATATTACTCTATTTTGGCTTATAGTTGTGCTACTTTTAAACATTTTTTTACTTAAGTTTAATTGATGTGCCAAATGTTTCTAAAGTTTTATTTACTTAAGAATCAATTAATTGTATGGGCTTAATTACCCTTTTAGTATACGCATGACTGTGATTGTAACTTATATACAATATCAATCTATTGTGGTTCAACTCGCTTTCTTTTATACATACATACATACATACATACATATATATATATATATATATATATATACTACTAAGTTTTGTTAATAAAATTTCATGATTAATAATATGAATTTAGACTTAACTGAACCTTTTAAACATGAATAAACTCATGATTAATAATATATCAATTCTCATGCGGTAGCATGAGTTACATACTAGTATTAATTAAAACATGAAATGATTCATTTAAATTATGTATAAGATTGCTTTGAAGATGATCTAACTTAAATTTTAAGTATTCCTTAAATATTTATTGATAAATGAAACATCATTTTGATGTGGAGTTACATAATAAGATTTTAAGATTTTTTTTTCTCAAACTAGTTATAACAATTATAGAATCACATTATATTTTTGAATTAAATGACGTTTAGTTCCTTTATTTTGTCATAAAAATCATATAATCATAATAACGACATGGGATATTGGGATCAATGGTAATAATGATTAACCATTAACGACCAATCATGCATCTTAAATACAAGATCATCTACATGTCACGAATCTTTCTAATATTTCATTTCATCTTATTAATAAATTTTGCATTCTTTAAATATAACTCATTAATGTAATAAAATGTTAAAATTGTTTCCGGTTGTTATTGTTGGGCCAAAAAAGTAATCTCGGTGATAGGTTCAAATTTGAACCAATAACAACTAACCACCTGTAATTTGTTGTGAAAATGTTATAAAAATATTGTGGATATAGCACTTCTCTAAAACAATTTAGATTTTACCACCAATCTAGCTAGCTGTCTAATATTATTATGAGAGGTATAATTAAAAGAAGGATTTATTCATTCCATCTATTCCCATTTTCAATTTTTGGTGGTTACTATTTAAAGATGAAGAAAACAAATTCACATGACTTCATTGTTTTTTTCCATTAAATTATGATTTTGCTAATATATAAATTGAGATTTCAAGTTTTTTTTTTTTATTCAATTTTTATTTATTTATTCATCAAAATGAGATTTTACCTCTTCTATTACTTAAGAAGAGGATTTCTATCCTTAAAAAGAATCAAAACTCCATAAATATCAAACAAAGACGAACTTATTTGGCCAGTTTGGTGGGCTTCTGAAAGAATCTTTATGGATATTAATGGATCCATGTGCCTTATCCCATATAATACAGAAAATTACTCCTAATAAAATTTTGTTTGTTCACATCATAACATGTTTAAAGTAGGTAAGGATAGTGAGTTGCAATTAGCTAAACTGGTAAAATTTCTTTTCATTTCTTAAGAGATTTGGAATTCAAACCTCTTCTACTCCAAAAACCAATTAGTATCTTGGCTTGATAATAAAGAACAATCCTCGTAAAGATGAAGCCATAGAGACAACTACCCTTATTACAATGGTGTTAGAAATATATTAGCCCATTAGCATAAGTCCAAGCCTAATTCTGCTTTGTGTGCAAGTCAAGTCTCCTACTTGTATTAGAAGTCTATTAGTTTAGGGTTTAGTTTACTATATATACCCATGTTATGGTTCCTTGTAACACAGGTTTTGTACTACATTCATATATAATAAAGATGTAACTTTTAAAGGTTTCCTCTGTGGACGTAGGCCATAAGACTGAACCACGTAAGCCTTGCGTTCTTGTGTTCCTATTTTATACTTCTCTCTTCTGCATATATTCAAGCATATTCAACATGGAATATATCATAACTAATATTTAACATGGTATTAGAGCTACCTTCCTGTGGCCTTGGTTTTCTGCCCTTACGATGTATTAAGAGCAATCTTTGTCTCCCTCGGTGTTTCTTCGCCGCGTTCATCTTCTTTGGCTTCCCGCTGTTGCCGTCAAAACTCTCCGGTATAGTTATGCCACCGTTAGAAATCGCATCAACATTGCAAGACCATTGCCTCCCTTAAACCACCATCACAGAGCCAAACTTCATTTAATGGATCTTCTTAACCTAATCAAATCTCAAGATCTCACTAAGTTTTTGTCTTAAGTTTGAGAGGAGGTGTTAGAGATATATTAGTCCATTAGCATAAGCTCAAGCCTAATTCTACTTTGTGTGCAAGTCAAGTCTTCTACTTGTATTTGAAGTTTATTAGTTTAGGGTTTAGTCTACTATATATACCCATGTTATGGTTCATTGTAACACAGGTTTTGTACTACATTCATATATAATAAAAATGTAGCCCTTAAGGGTTTCCTTTGTGGACGTAGGCCGTAAGGCTGAACCATGTAAGCATTGTGTTCTTGTGTTTCTATTTTATGCTTCTCTCTTCTGCATATATTCAAGCATATTCAACATGGAATATATCATAACTAATATTTAACATGGTATGTTAGAAATACCGAATGATTGTATTGTATTTCACAAATAATAGAATATACATGAGTGCCTTTATATAGGAGGCATATGTGTGCAATACAAGTAAGAGTGTAGTACAAGAATGTGTGTTATACAAGTAATTTAGTTGGTTCTAAAGTTCACAACATTATATATGTTAACAGCCCCCCTCAAACTCAAGGTGGATGTGAGACCAACTTAAGGTTGTCAACCAAATCACAAAGGCGTCCCTTAGAATGCGACTTGGTGAAAATATCTACAAATTGATATTTAAAGGAGACTGAGATCAGCTTGAGAGCACCATGGACAAGACGATAACGGATAAAATGACAATTGATCTCAATATGTTTAGTCCATTCATGGAAGGTATCATTGTGCGCAATATGAATGGCACTCTGGTTGTCACAATAAAGAGGAGTAGTAGAAGATTTAAACACGCCTAAGTCTTTAAGAAGCCATTGTAGCCAAAGGAGCTCAGATGTGGTATTAGCAAGGACACGATATTTTGCTTTAGTATTGGGGTGGGCCACATGAGTTTGTTTCTTGCTTCATCAAGAAATCAAAGAAGAACTAAGAAGAAAGTAATAACCAGTGGTAGACCTGCGATCAGTGTGATCTCTTGCCCAATCAGTATTAGAAAATGTATGGAGAACAAGAGGCGACTGAGCATAGTAGAAAAGACCATGGAAGAGGGTGTCCTTTAGGTATCGAAGAATGCGCAGAACATCAGCATAGTGAGTCGATTGTGAAGTAGACAAATACTGGTTCACCTAGTGAATAGCATAGAAAATGTCTAGACTAGTAACAGTAAGATAAACTAGGCTACCAACCAAGTGTCTGTAAAGAAAAGGGATTAGACAATGGTTTCCCCCTTGAGGGAGTCAGATGTGCATTAAGCTGAATTGGAGTGTCAACAGTCTTGCTATCAGTAAGTTCAGCTCGAAACAAGAGTTCAGAGGTATACTTAGCTTGAGTAATATAAATTCCATCTATATAATGAGTGATTTCAAGACCCAAGAAGTAGTTGAGATGTCCAAATTCTTTCATCTCAAACTGCTGACTAAGAAAATCCTTGAGTTCTTGAATCCTACTTAGATCATCACTAGTTATGATCATATTATCCACATACAAGAGAAGTAAAATAGTGCATTTGTCAGTGCAATGAAGAAATAAGGAAGAATCATAATGACTGGTCATGTAACCCAAACGAGAGATGGTAGAGCTGAATTTGGTAAACCTAACTCGTGGAGCTTATTTAAGGCCATAAAGTGCACGTCGAAAGTGATAAACCTTGTTTGATTCAACATAGAAACCAGGAGGAGGTTACATATAAACTTCTTCACTTAAATCCCCATTAAGGTATGTATTTTTGACATCCATCTGAAAAATGTCTCATTTACTGGCAATAGCAACAGTTAAGAGGGCATGAATAGATGAGATACAAGCAACTAGAGCAAAGGTCTCTTCATAATCAATCCCATACTCCTGTGTAAAACCTTTTGCAATAAGATGAGTTTTGTAACGCTCAATGGACCCATCAGAGTGAGTCTTAATCTTATAGATTCACTTACAACCATCCACAAATTTCCTAGGAGGGAGAGTCACCAAATCCTAAGTATGGTTTTTAGATAATGCATCAAGTTCCTCTTTCATTGCAATCTTCCATAAAGAGTCAGTGGATGCCTCATGATAGGTGTGAGGCTTGTGCAGTGTAGTAAGGGTAGTGTAATAATGATATTCAAGTAAATGTATAGGAATGGATCTTACCTGAGTTGAGTGACGAGGTGGAATGTCTTGTGCAAGATCTTCAAGTGGAGCTAAAGCAGGAGACCCAAGCTCAAGGTTGGGTAGCTCATCTTCTACCTTGTTCATCTTCCACCTGTTCATTAAAAGGTGAACTAGGAAAGGGATTAAGGATATCTGGTGGTTAGACAAAAAAGTCTACAAGAGAATCAAGAGCAGCTACAGAAGGATCAAGAATAGCTACAGAAGGAATATGTGCCTCATTTGGAAAAAGATATAAGATAGAGGAGGAAGATAGGGAGGCACGAAAGTGAGAGAGCTCGACAAAGGAGCGATGTTCCCAAAAGACAACATTGTGGGAGATACGAAAACAATGAGAGACAGGATCAAACACCGATACCCCTTTTAAGTTTTACCATAGCCAAGAAAACAACAAAGTCTTGACCGAGGCTTAAGTTTGTTGTGCTTATGTGGCTAAAAAAGAATGAAACAAGCAGAACTGAAGGAGCGAAGGTGGTGATAGTCTGGAGGTGACCCAAAAAGGCACTTATATGGAGTTTGATTTTGAATAACAGGACTTGGAATGCGATTAATAGCATGAACAACATGACGAGCAGCTTCGCCCCAAAAAGAAGCAGGAGCTTTGGTAGAGAGAAGGAGAACACGAACAGTGTCAAGAATATGACGAAGTTTTCCTTCGGCTCTACCATTTTGTTGAGAGGTACCTGGACAAGTTAGTTGATGAACAGTGCCACAGGAATGCAAAACAGCTTGGAAAGCATATTGAGTGTATTTAAGAGCATTATCAGATCAAAAAAATTTGATGCGTTTGGAAAATTGAGTTTCAACCATTTTTGCAAAATTAGAATATACTTGCAATAATTCATAATGATGTTTCATATTAAAAATTTAGCTATAGCAAGAGTAATTATCAACAAAGACAACAATATATTGAAACATACCAATACTAGAGACAGAGAAAGGCCCTCAAACATCAAAATGAATAAGGTCAAAGATATCAGTGGATATTGATTCACTAATATTAAAAGGCAAAACTGGTTGTTTTCCTAACTAACATGAAACACAATGAAAATTTTCTGTAGACACTGAACTTAACAAACCTCTAGAAGCCAATTGTTGTACTCGAGAGAAAGATGTGTGACCAAGTCGAGCATGCCAAAGTGCAAGGGAAGGAATTGAAGAAACTGTAGCAGCTGCAACAACAGAAACAAGAGCAATAAGTGGAAGACGAAGGTTGTCCACAGGAAACATATGCCCAACTTTTGGACTGATTCCAAGCTCCTGTCTTGTCCTCAAATCCTACACAATACACCTAGAATAATAAAATATAATGCGATAACCTAACTTAGCTAATTGTCCCCCAAAAAATAAATTGTAAAAATGGTCAAGAACATTAAAGAGCCCAGGAATCGAGAGGTTGGAGGTCGAAATAGAACCTATATTATGACTAGACATTGTGGAACCATTTGCTGTGCGAATATTAAAAGGATGTGGTGCAGGTTTAAGTTTAGAAAATATGGACGAGTAAGGTGTCATGTGATTGCTACAAGCAAAATTCATAAGCCAAGAGGAACGAGGCATACCAAATAAAGCTGAGAGAGAAAAGGAATAAGATGCATTACTAACCATACGAATGACATTGGTGATAATGTTTTTAAGGTCATCTGTGAACATGGTGAAAGTGCATCCTGAAAATTTAGACTGTATAGAGACGAGAGCCATTGGTTGGTCGCTCTTAGTGTTAGCAACAGTAGTAGCATAAATTGAAACAACTAATCTGTTTTAATGATAGCAAGTCTTAATATTGTGGCTAAAATGTTTGTAAAAATTGTAAAAATGTTTGCTGGATTGTTGGTGACAATTTTTGCAACAAGAAGAAGACCTGTCTTTATTCTTCATTTAGAAGTAAAATATGCAAAAATGGACTGCAAAAATGAAATCTATGCGAAAACTAAGCAAGAAGCACCTGGACTGCAAAAAGTCAACCCTGACAACAGTCAATGGTTAAACCTGGTCAAAGTCAACGGTCAACGAAGGAGGTCAACGGATGACGTCAGCAAGCTAACTGGGCGATGACGTCAGCTAGGGCTGACGTGGCAGAGTGACGTTAGCAGCAGTAGGGACGGCGACGCGTGTAGTGCGAAAGGCGCGTAGACAATGTGGCAGAATTCTTCAGCAGCATGTGAGGGCGCGTGGGCAGTTCGATGAGGTCGATTCTTCTCTAATGGTGTAGACCGAAGAAAGATGATTCAGATAATGGTGGCAGTAAGATGATCAGAGCAATACTGAAGGTGCGTGAAATGCGTAGAACAAACTGCCGAATATTTGACCGACACGTGGCAGTGCGTGTAAGGTCAGATGATGATGATTCCAGCGATGTTGTGTAG
Source organism: Quercus variabilis (assembly GCA_030445155.1). NCBI lineage: Eukaryota > Viridiplantae > Streptophyta > Magnoliopsida > Fagales > Fagaceae > Quercus > Quercus variabilis. Next base: position 37,652,893 of record CP129456.1, read on the forward strand.
ATCAGATGAAGATCTTCACGGTGATATGTCTTATGTCCTAATCGGAGGTCTTATGTGGAAGATGCGACGGAGGTAGTGATCTCGGTGGCGGTGATCGAGCTTTTGGCAGTGGAGCAGTCAGGAGAGAGCACGGAAAAGATTTACTGATCGAAGAAGTTGAGGTAGTGGGAAATACCAACAAAGACTAGATTGCAAGACACAAGAAAGTTAGAGCAATGGCTCTGATACCATGTTAGAAATATTGAATGATTGTATTGTATTTCAAAAATAATAGAATATACATGAGTACCTTTATGTAGGAAATATATGTGTGCAATACAAGCAAAAGTATAGTACAAGAATGTGTACTATACAAATAATCTAGTTGGGTCTAAAGCCCACAACATTATATACGTTAACACAATGACCAAAAAAAAAAAAAAAAACCCACAAAACAGTAGTAATTATAATAATTGATAGAAAAAAGGTTTTTCTTTAAAAAAAGAAAAGAAAAGGGAGATAGAAAACCAGGTCCGACCTATGGAGATTGTAAAACCGCTGAATTAGTTTACATACAAAATTGTCTTTGCGTTTCACTTTGAATTGACTCCATTGTATGGATCAAATCGAGTAAAATGTCTAAAATACCACCAATGGCTGATATATGTAATTGAAATTTGCAAGTGATGCAGAGCCATGTCATTATATCAAAGTGCTGAAACGAGGTCCTCAACCCGCAATTTGAGAGCACTGCATTTCACTTAATTAAAAAGGATCCAAAATCCTAATCAAATCCTAATAATAAGTTTCTCAGATAAGGATGTACCATAAAGCCTGATCCTCATTGAATAAGTCTCAATTTTACTCATTTTACATCAACTTATTTAGCGGAGGAATCCCCCCTCCTCCTAAAAAAAGAAAGAAAAGAAAAAGGCAAGCCCTGGCTCATTAGTATTAAATTATTTTATTAGAAAGAAAAAGTAATAAATAAATTTATAATTGGAGGTTCCAATAAGGAAAAAGTTTCTTTTGAGACAGGTTTGAAGCTCTCTTCCTCCACCTCTCCCCCTTCCCCACCATATATCTATCTAAAAAAAAAAAAGAGATCAATTTAACCCAATGACTTAGGGTGTTTCGATCGATGAAAATTGAGTTATACAACTCAGTTTTCATCACTCAAAACTCAAAAAATGTGGGACCCATTGAAGAAATTCTTATTTGGACAAATTCTTGAATTAAGTTTTCATAACTCAAAACTCAAAATTTTGAGTTTGATGAAAACTAGAAACATATTTTTGGTGTTTTCAAGTTATGAGATTTGGATTTTAATGACAATCTTGGGGAGAAAATGGGCTTTTACCCTTAATTTTTAAACTATATAGCAATTTGTCCCTATTTTCAATCTATTTAGGTATATGTCCTTACTTTGGAACTCGATTTTCTGAAAATTGAGTTCCCCTTATAACTCGAGTTTTTTTTATTATCAATCCAATTATTACTGATCAGTATTTCAAGTTTTCTTATTAGTGCCGATCAACATTAATTGGAAAATTATTATTACTGATTGATACTAATTGAAATCTGATTAATATCGATCAGTATTAATTGGAACCTAAATAATACCGATTGGTATTAATATGATTTCTCTTCATAAAATGCTCAAAAACTGTTACGTTTTTTCAGCAACGACTTGAATCACATTTGTGGCCTTGCAAATATTGAAATTTGGTTTTCTCTATTTCTGAAAAAGTTGTAGAGAATTAAATTTCCTTTCAAATGACACAAATCTTGAATCAATTGAAATTATGAGCAGAAAGTTATAACCAAAACACCAGACAGGTGTAGAAGATAACTCAAAAATGGTAAAACCGAGTTATAAGGAAAAATTGAGTTCTAAAAGAAGGACAAGCTGCTATATAATTTCAAAACTAGTATAATTTCAAAACACGGATATAATTTCCTCACAATCTTGTATTGTAATTGAGTTGCATTTATGGGGCCCACGGTATTGTGTTGTCATGTCACTAGTCTTTCTTTGTTTCACTTTTTTGGTTGCTTTTCAAACACCTCTTCTTCACTCTTACACCACGCTGGCATACACCCACAAGTTTTTTACTTTTCATCTTTTCATGCAAATGGATCTCACCACTCCATGCAAAATTTTGAGTTATAGAGACCAAGATATGAAACCAAACAAGTTTTAGTTTGAGCGATTGAAAAAATAGAGTTAGAGAAATGAGTTATGGGAACTGAATTTGATTTATGAAATTTGAGCTAGGGATGATGCTCAATCCAATCAGCGAAACGAGTTGTTTTGCAAGTATTTAAATATGACAAAGGACAATTTGATATTTACGATTTTCTTTTTTGATGACAATTTTTTTTTTTTTTTTGAGAGAGTTTCAACTTATAGCGTCCGTTCCGAATGATGCTCTTTATCATCAGACTATGACACCAATCGATTTTTGGTGTAGGTAAGAATTGAACCCCAGATTTCTTATTCAACAATCAGAGACTTTACTAATTGAGCTAACTGGAACCCACTTAATGACAAAGTTTGGTTATAAACTTTGTTAGAATTTTAGGTTATAATCAACAATAGAAAGATGACATGTGTCGACAAAATTGATTACATTAGATTACAGCCCATCATTTGTAAACAGATTAATTGGATCACCATGAATAATTTGTTTTTGACAAAATTGACATTATAATTGCTTTAAAGTTGTTGAGGATCTTTTGTTGTTAATTTGGACATGTGTTGCATTTAGATAAATTAACGTCTAGACATAAGTTCTTTGAGTTAGTCGAGTTCGGTTCTCATACTAGTAAGTCATTTGTGTGTGTGTGTGTGTGTGTTTTTTTTTTTTTTTTTTTTTTTTTTTTTTTTTTTTTTTATGTATATATTTTTAAGAACAGTAAGCCATTTGTTGGCTACTATGGGTTTTTTTAGTCTTATACAATAAAAAAATGTAGCGAGTGAGTGAAGTATATAAATATTAGTGGGGTAAAAGTAGTCTTTAATGAAAATAATTAGGCCTAAAGCATACAAAAAGAGGAGAAGAAACACCTAGGCTATTGTTACCAATGCTACAATTATGCATTAATTGCATCGTGTTATTTCGCATAGAAATCTTCCACTTTTTGCATTATTTGCAAAATAACACTAATTAAACCAAGATGTTTGAGTGGAAGGAAGGCCATAGGGCGACAGGTCATGAGTATTGATTTGTTCTGAGAATAAATTGTTGATGAAGTTGGAATTGGCTTCAATATGCCGATACGCTTGGGGTTCTTCGACTTCTTGTGCATTAGAATTGAGGAAGGAAATATCAGCCTGGATTTTAGCTACCTGGCTTTCTGCACTGTTTATTTGTTGATGTAATTGAGAGATAATACCAACACAGCCATAAACGGGGTCTTGAAGTCGATATTGTGCCTCAAAATACAAAGTATCCGCTGCTTGAGATCGGAGAGGGGATGGAAGTTGCTGAATTTGATTAAATAATAATGTCAAAACCATGGTATTGAAAGAAATCCAAAGCATATATATATATATATATATATATGCTTATATAATTATCGATAAATATCCAAATCTATTCTCTCTATATATATATATATATATATTTACTGAATTAAAAAAGGGATCTTTGGTGTGGGCTCATCAACCCCCGGTGTGAGTTCATCAACCCCATATTCTATATATATTCTAATAGCTAGGATTTTTTATTTATTCATTTATTTTTACAAGATAAAAATTCTACTCTAGTCTAATTAAGTGTATATGTATGTAAAACTCCCACATCCCACAAGCACTTATATTTGTGGAGTGACCATCGCGCTAAGGGTGCGCGGCGGTTTGTCTCTCTTCTTATATAATCATTGAATGCACAAGGTTATAGTTATGTTTGGAAGAGATAATTAATAGGTATAATCTTACCTCCAATATATATATATATATATATATATTTATTTATTTATTTATTGAAATATCATACATTTATATTAAAACAGAAAGAAGAATTTCCTCATCAACAACAAAACCCAAATTTCAATCCCGCCACTCCACAATGTGCCAAATGCATTATATTTGTACGTTATAATTATAAATACCGGTTTGTATTTCACTATTTTGATTTTTTTTTTCTTGAGAAAGAATGGTTTCATACTTTGACGTCATGGATACATAAAATTTTAAAATTAAACAAGAGAAGCATGAAGTGGCAGCATAAAATGACACATTGTACATTTAAGCAAGTGCTAATAAACTCTCATGGTATGGCTGTCAGATTATATACAACTTCTGTCCATGGATTTTTGTGTTTTATAAATCGTAAATATGTTAATTCATAGAAGTGTATATCTATTCTCTTTAATGATAAAGATAGTATTATTTACCCGGAGCATCTTTCCGACATTGCTAGCACCATAGATTCTGTGAACGCAAGAAAATCTTTGAGGATCATTTGGAGGAAAATAAGGAGAGAAAATGCAATCCGAAGGGCATCTTCTTCTCAAATACTTGCAAGCTGCACAACGACCAAAGATGATGGTTAAATCCAATAATAAAATCTAACAAAAGATTTTCTCAATGTTTTCCTACGAAGAAGAAAATCTAATGGAGATTTTGGTGATTTGGATGTTCAAATATAGAGAAAAAAAATGAGTATTTGTACTAAAAGATTTGTTCTAGCTTTGGATAGATTTTCTAACGGCTAGAATTTTTTTAAAGTGTGGAGATTTAAAAGGAAAGCTTCTGAAAATGGCAAGAGGAGACCAAGAATTGTGAATTTTGGTTCTCTCTGGTGATTCTACCGTACACCTTTTTTTTTTTTTTTTGGGTATGATACTCACTAGTAGGTAACCTACTATATCAAGTTATCAAAATATCACATTTGATTGTATAATACTAACATCATACATCATTGTACTTTTGTCATATTCGGCGGTTCCCTTATTTCTTTTCACATTTGATGATACCATCCTTATATTTTGCAGTACCAACATCATATGTGATTGTATTTTTGTCACATTTGGTGGTTCCCTTATTTTTTCTCACATTAAATGGTACCATCCGCACATTGCGCAGTACCAATATCACATGTGATTGTACTTTTGTTACATTCACTAGTTCTCTTATTTTTTCTCATATTTAATGGTTTCATTGTCACATTAGACAGTACCAACGTCACATTTGATCATACTTTTCTCAGATTCGGTAGTACTTTAGTTATTTCCTCACATTTAACAGTTCTATTATCACATTAGGCAGTGTCAACATGTGAATATACTTTTATCATATTCAATGGCTTTCTTATTTTTTCTCACATTTGATGATTCCATTGTCACATTAAGTAGTACTAACATCACATTTGATCATGCTTTTCTCACATTTGGTGGTACTTTAGTTATTTCCTCACATTTGACAGTTCTATTGTCACATTGAGTAGTATCAACATGTGAATGTACTTTTATCATAGTCGATGGCTTCCTTATTTTTTCTCACATTTGATGGTTTCATTGTCACATTAGATAATACCAACATCACATTTAATCATACTTTTCTCACATTCGGTGGTACTTTAGTTATTTTCTCACATTTGACAGTTCTATTGTCACATTAGGCAGTATCAATATGTGAATGTACTTTTATCATATTCGCTGATTCCCTTATTTTTTTCTCACATTTGATGGTTTCATTGTCACATTAAACAATACCAACATCACATTTGATCATACTTTTCTCACATTCGGTGGTACTTTAGTTATTTCCTCACATTTGACAGTTCTATTGTCACATTGGGCAGTATCAACATGTGAATGTACTTTTATCACATTCGATGGCTTTCTTTTTTTTTTCTCACATTTGATGGTTCCATTGTCACATTAAACAGTACTAACATCACATTTGATAGTACTTTTGCCATATTCGGTTGTACTCATATTTTTTTTCCACATTTGATTGTACCATTCTCAAATTGTGCAGTACCAACATCATATATTATTGTACTTTTGTCACAAACGGTGGTTCCCTTATTTTTTTTTTCTTACATTTGATGGTTTCATTGTCACATTGGGTAGTACTAACATATTATTTGACCGTACTTTTCTCACATTCAGTAGTACTTTAATTTTTACTCACATTTGATAGTTTCATCGTCACATTGGGATTTGGATAGTATCAACATCATATGTAACCATATTTTTGTCACATTCGATAGTTCCTTTATTTTTTTTCTCACATTTGATGGTTCCATTATCACATTAAGCAGTACCAACATCAGATATGACAGTTCTTTTACCACATTCGATTGTACTCGTATTTTTTTTTCTAGCATTTTATGGTAAAATCTTCAAATTGTACAATATCAAAATCATATATGACTGTACTTTTGTCACGTTTGGTGGTTCAAAATTTTTTTTCTCGCCAATGATGGTTCTATTGTCACATTAGGCAGTAGTAACATTACATTTGACCGCTCTTTTCTCAAATTTGGTTGTACTTTAATTTTTTCACACATTTGACGGTATCGTCCTCACATTATGCAGTACCAATATCACATGTGACTATACTTTTGCCACATTTGGTACTCCCCTTATTTCTTTATCACATTTGATGGCTCCATTGTCAATTTAGGTAGTACCAACGTCACATTACACAATACATTTCTCACACTCAGTGGTACTTTTGTCACATTTGATGGTTCCCCTTTTTTTTTTTCTCACCAATTACTATAATACCCTAGAAACATAAAAAATGACCGAAATACCCTTAGAACCTAAAAAATGACAGAATCACCCTAAAACTAAAAAAATTTACCAAAATTACTATAAAACCTAAAAAATGACTGAAATAACCATGAAACTAAAAAAATTACCAAAATACGCTTAGAACAAAATTTTTTTTTGACCAAATGATCCTGAAACTTAAAAGAAGACCAAAATTACCATAAAACCTAAAAAATGACCGAAATAACAATGAAACCTAAAAATGACCAAAATACCCCGAGGACCAAAGAAAAATGACTACATTACCATGAAACTTAGAAATTGACCGAAATGACCTTGAAACCAAGAGAATGACTAAAATGACCTTGTAAGCTAAAAAGTGACCGAAATACCATCAGGACATAAAAAATGACTTAAATATTTATAATCCACTTAATAACAAAAAATTTTAAAAAGAAAAAAAAAGTGTAAAAACAAAAAAAAAAATTACCTAATACTTGAGCTCTTGTAAGTAAAGTACCATACAAAAAGAAAAAGATTTAAAAAAAGAAAAGAAAAGATAAAGATAAATCACTACATAGCCTATACACTAAATACTAATTACTATCTTAAATATTATAATTCATTTAATAATATAAAATTAACAAAAAAAAAATACCCAGTACTTGATTTCTGGAAAGTAAAGTACCATAAAAAAAAGAAACAGAAAAAGAATATAAAGATAAATCACTCTATAGTCCACACTCTAAATACTAATTACTATCTTAAATATTTATAATCTACTTAATAATACAAAATTTACAAAAAAAAAAAAAAAAGTGGAAAAAGAAATTTACTTAGTACTTGATTTCTTGAAAGTAAAATACCACACAAAAAAAAAGAAAAATAAAAATCACCCCACAGTCCATAATCTAAATACTAATTACTATCTTAAATATTTATAATCCACTTAATAATATAAAATTTACAAAAGAAAAAACAGTAAAAAAAAAAAATTATCTAGTAATTGATTTCTAGAAAGTAATGTACCATATAAAAAGGAAAAAAAAAAAAAAAAAAGATAAATCAGTCCACATTCCACACTCAAAATATTAATTACTATCTTAAATAATTATAATCTACTTAATAATATAAAATTTACCAAAGAAACAAAAAAATAAAATAAAAGTCGAGTACTTCATTTCTTGAAAATAAAGTACCATACAAAAAGAAAAAAAAAAAGAGATAAATCATATCGTAGTCCACACTCTAAATACTAATTACTGTCTTATATATTTATAATACACTTAATAATATAAAATTTACAAAAGAAAAAAAAAGTGAAAAAAAAAAAATTACTCATTTCTTGATTTTTTGAAAGTAAAGTACCATATAAAAAGAAAAAAAAAATAAATCACTCCACAGCCCACAATCTAAATACTAATTACTATCATAAATATTTATAACCCACTTAATAATATAAAATTTCAAAAAGAAAAAAAAAAAGTGAAAAAAAAATTTACCTAGTACTTGATTTCTTGAAAGTAAAGTACAATACAAAAAAATATATATATAAATCACTCCATAGTCTATAATCTAAATACCAATTACTATCTTAAATATTTATAATCCACTTAATAATATAAAATTTACTAAACAAAAAAAAGGTGAAAAAAAATATTTACCCAGTACTTGATTACTAGAAATTAAAGTACAATACAAAAAGAAAAAGAAAAAAAAGGATAAATATAAATCACTCCACATTCCACACTGAAAATACCAATTAATATCTTAAATATTTAAAATTCAACTAATAATATAAAATTTACAAATGACAAAAAAAGATCCAGTACTTGTATTCTTGAAACTAAAGTACCAACAAAAAGAAAAAGAAAGACAAATCATTCCACAGTCTATCTTAAATATTTGTAATCCACTTTATAGTATATAATTTACAAAAGAAAAAAAAAATGTGAATTTTTTTTTTTACCGAGTACTTAATTTCTTGAAAATAATGTACCATACAAAAAGAAAAAGAAAAAGAAAAGATAAAGATAAATCACTCCACAATCCACACTTTAAATACTAATTACTATCTTAAATATTTATAATTCATTTTGTAGGGTACAAGAATTTAAATAAGATAATTGCCACGTGTCATACCCATAGCCGAGGGGACCATTATCGTGCCAAGGAGGTCACATCCTTGGAAAGTAAGGCCATGTCAATGGCATGTTACTAGAGGAGGTCATACTGTAAAGAAAGAGTTTCGGAGAAGGGGGTAGCCCTAATATGACTGAAGGGATGGTAGCTACCACCATATTTAATGCATCTCACCAAACCTCCTTAATGCATTTATGTGGAGAAAACTCTTGAACAGTACTGTCTTGGCTGCCGCAACTCATAAGGGGTTTGAGAAGGTGTCTGATAGAACAAGCATTCAAGAAGTGGCTTGGACGATCAACAAATAGATGGCCAAGATCATCCAAGGGGAGCTATATAATGAAAGAGACCTTCTAGGGAGAAGGGATCAGAAAACCTATAGAGAAAACACTGTAGTAACAAAAATTGAAATTGTATCAAAGTCTAAAAGAACCATATTCAAGAATCACTCTCCTCGAATTTTGCAAAGGAAAGTTTCTTTTGCATAGAGCTTGTTTTACTTTACTTTCTTACCAATAATAGTCTCTCTTGCTTTTGATGGCTACAAAATATATAAATACTAAGAAAAAAAAACATTTAAAACCCTAATTCTCACTAATTAAGCGATTAGGTGACAAATTACCAAATTTTAACAATAATGGCAAAATTGAGTTAAATGTAGACTCATAAACTACTGACTTTAAGGGTTGTCCTAAAATAAACGGGATCTTATTTTGACTTTTAAACTAAAAGTTATTAAGAAAAAACAAATATTACTATAAATAGCAAAAATACTGTTTTTGGGGCCTTAATGAAGAATTTACCTAAAATGACCTTGTAAGCTAAAAAGAGATTGAAATACCCTCAGGACATAAAAGATGATTTAAATATTTATAATCCACTTAATAACATAAAATTTTAAAAAGAAAAAAAAGTGTAAACAAAAAAAAATTACCCAATACTTGATCTCTTGAAAGTAAAGCACCATACAAAAAGAAGAAGATTAAAAAAAAAAACACAAATATAAATCACTACATAGCCCACACACTAAATATTAATTATTATCTTAAATATTTATAATTCATTTAATAACATAAAATTAACAAAAAAAATACCTAGTACTTGAGGGTATTTCAATCACTCCATAGTCCATAATTTACACACTAATTACCATCTTAAATATTTATAATCCAATTAATAATATAATATTTACAAAAAAAAAAAGTGAAATTTTTTTTTTACCCTATACTTTATTTGTAGAAAGTAAAGTACTATAGAAATTTTTTTTTAAAAAAATCGATAAAGATAAATCACTTTACATTATATACTCTAAATATTAATTACTATCTTAAATATTTGTTATCCATTTAATAATATCAAATTTACAAAAGAAAAAATATAGTGCAAAAAAAATTTATCTAGTATTTGATTTATTAAAAGTAAAGTACAAAAAAAAAATTTAAAGATAAATCAACCCCCAGTCCACAATCAAAATACTAATTAATATCTTAAATATTTATAATCCACTTAAGAATATAAAATGAAAAAAATGAAAAAAAAAAAAAGTGAACAAACAATTACCCAATACTTGATTTTTGGAAAGTAAAGTATCATATAAAAAGTAAAAGATAAAAAAAAAAAAAAAGGATAAAGATAAATCACTCCATATTTCACACTTAAAGTACTACTTACTATCTTAAATATTTATAATTTATTTAATAATATAAAATTTATAAAAGTAAAAAAAAAAAAAAAAAAAAAAAAACCCAGCACTTCATTTCTTGAAAATAAAGTATTATACAAAAAGAAAAAGAAAAAGGAAAAGAAAAATCACATCATAGTCCACACTCTAAATACTAATTACTATCTTTGATGTCGCGGAAGACTGAAGAGAAAACACACACGATACTCTCTTGATGGAACATAAACTAAACTGTTATTTCTGGTAGTAAACCTCAAATCCATGAGCGGTTTTCCCTGAATCCACAAAGAGATAAAACTAGAATCCACCAGAAGAAAATTTGACAAAACGTCTGTGTATAATGATAATAGATTCTTTTGCCTCTGATGGCTACAAAACATATAAATAATAAGAAAAAAAAAACGTTTAAAACCCGAATTCACACTAATTAAGAGATTAGGTGACAAATTACCTAATTTTACCACAAATGGCAAAATTGAGTTAAATGCAAAATCATAAACTACTGACCTTAAGGGTCGTCTCAAAACAAACGGGATCTTATTCAAACTTTTAAACTAAAAGTTATTAAGGAAAGACAAATATTACTATAAATAGCAAAAACACTGTTTTCAGGACCTTAATCAAGGAATTTGCCTAAAATGACCTTGTAAACTAAAAAGTGATTAAAATACCCTCAGGACATAAAAAATGACTTAAATATTTATAATCCACTTGATAACATAAAATTTTAAAAAGAAAAAAAAAGTGTAAAAAAAAATTTTACCCAATACTTCATCTCTTGAAAGTAAAGTACCATACAAAAAGAAAAAGATTAAAAAAAAAAAAAGATAAAGATAAATCACTACATAACCCACACACTAAATACTAATTACTATCTTAAATATTTATAATTCATTTAATAATATAAAATTAACAAAAAAAAAAAACACTCAGTACTTGATTTCTTAAAAGTAAAGTACCATACAAAAAGAAAAAAGAAAAAAGAAAAATTACTCCACAGTCCACAACCTAAATACTAATTACTATCTTAAATATTTATTATCCACTTAATAATATAAAATTTACAAAACAAAAAGAAATGTGAAAAAAAAATTTATCCAAAACTTGATTTCCTAAAAGTAAAGAGCCATACAAAAAAAAAAAAAAAAAAGAAAGCTAAATCACTCCACAATCCATAATTCACATACTAATTACTATCCTAAATATTCATAATCCAATTAATAAAATATTATTTACAAAAAAAATGTCAAAAAAAAAATTTACCCAGTATTTTATTTGTAAAATGTAAAGTATTATACACAAAAAAAAAAATTGATAAAGATAAATCACTTCACATTCTATACTCTAAATATTAATTACTATTTTAAATATTTATTATCCATTTGATAATATCAAATTTAAAAAAGAAAAAATATAGTGAAAAAAAATTTACCCAATATTTGATTTATTAAAGTAAAGTACAATACAAAAAAAAATTTACAGATAAATCAATCCACAGTCCACAATCTAAATACTAATTACTATCTTAAATATTTATAATCCTCTTAAGAAGATAAAATGAAAAAAAAGAAAAAAAAAAGTGAACAAACAATCACCCAATGCTTGATTTCTAGAAAGTAAAGTACCATACAAAATGTAAAAGATAAAAAAAAAAAAAAAAAGGATAAAGATAAATTACTCCATATTTCACACTTAAAATAAAACTTACTATCTTAAATATTTATAATTTACTTAATAATATCAAATTTAAAAAAGTAAAAAAAAAAAAAAAAAAAAAAAACCCAGCACTTCATTCCTTGAAAATAAAGTATTATACAAAAAGAAAAAGAAAAAAAAAAAATCACATCATAGTCCACACTCTAAATACTAATTATGTTAGGAACCCGGTGGTTCCTAATGGGGATTGATGAGAATTATAGGGGAATGGATGGGAATTGTAGGGAAATTGACTTAATTCGAGGTAGTCACCCTCCATAGAGAAATAGAGAGATTAAGAGAGAGAGAGAGAGAGATGCACTAATGCACTAACAAATTGGTTTATACTTCATTGATATCTCATATTGGATTACAATCATGTATTTATAGGAGACTAGCTCTAATCTCATTGGCCCACATGGCCTCATCCTATTGGTTCTATTATTCTCCATGTGCATTAATAATTCCAACATGTGCTAAATGTGATTAACATGCCTCATCCTATTGGTTCTATTATTCCCCATATGCATTAATAATTCTAACATGTGCTAAATGTGATTAACATGTTTAGAATTGTAACTAACTAACTAAATCTCAATACACCAATTATTATCCATATGCTTATAGCATTCTTAACATTTCCCTCCCCTTGAAAACACCTTCCCACAAGGTGTTGTTGTGAAATAACATCTTCATCAAAGGAGATCTTCCAATGGACCAATACCGTAGTGACATTTTGATCACCATATTCATGCATTTCTCTTTGACAAGTGATCCCATGCATATGAAGGTTTCTTCTTCGTAGATCTTCAAAATTTGCTCGAATTCTTGAGCCTTCAATGGTTCTTCAATCTTCAAGGTCTCATTAGTTCTCTCAACCTTGAAATGTTCTTGTATCCTCAAGACCTCATTTGATTCTAGAACCATTAAAATTGTTGGCGCTTGTATCTTGGATTCTTGGATCACCGACACTTGGATTGCCACTTCTTGAATCATAGACTCTTGAATGGAAGCCTCCATTGGTGCATCAAGAATGGGTTCTTGGAACTTGATTTGTTCTTCGACTTTCATTGAATCAAGAGATTGTAACTCTTCTTTGGACATGTTTTCAAGATCCTCTTGTACTCTTGAAAGTTCTTCCTTCATGGCCATGTTAGTTTCAGCCAACGCCTTCATGGCCATGTTAGATTTAGCCAAGGCCTCCATCTTCTTTGAAATATCCTTGGATTCTTCTATGGCTTTGTTCAACAATTCTTGTATTTTTTTCAAAAGTTTTCTTTCATCACAATTGCTCATCTCAAGATCAACGGCTCTGATACCACTTGTTAGGAACCCGGTGGTTCCTAATGGGGATGGGTAGGAATTATAAGGGAATTGATGGGGATTGTAGGGAAATTGACTTAATTCGAGGTAGTCACCCTCCATAGAGAAATAGAGAGATTAAGAGAGAGAGAGAGAGAGATGCACTAATGCACTAACAAATTGGTTTATACTTCATTGATATCTCATATTGGATTACAATCATGTATTTATAGGAGACTAGCTCTAATCTCATTGGCCCACATGGCCTCATCCTATTGGTTCTATTATTCTCCATGTGCATTAATAATTCCAACATGTGCTAAATGTGATTAACATGCCTCATCCTATTGGTTCTATTATTCCCCATATACATTAATAATTCTAACATGTGCTAAATGTGATTAACATGTTTAGAATTGTAACTAACTAACTAAATCTCAATACACCAATTATTATCCATATGCTTATAGCATTCTTAACAAATTACTATCCTTGATGTCATGAAAGACTGAAGGGAAAGCACACACAATTCTCTCTTGATGGAATTGAAACTAAACTGTTAATTTCTGGTAGTAAACCTTGAATATACGAGGGGTTTTCCCTGAATCCACAAGGACAGAAAACTGGAATCCACCAGAAGAAATTTGACAAAACGTCGTGTTTATTGATAATAGTCTCACTTGCCTTTGACGGTTACAAAACATATAAATACTAAGAAAAAAAAACATTTAAAACCCTCATTCGCACTAATTAAGCGATTAGGTGCAATTACCGAATTTTACCAAAAAATGGCAAAATTGAGTTAAATGCAGAATCAGAAAATACTGACCTTAAAGGTCGTCCCAAAACAAATGAGATCTTATTATAACCTTTAAACTAAAAGTTATTAAGGATAGACAAATATTACTATAAATAGTAAAAACACTGTTTTCGAGGCCATAATGAAGGAATTTGCCTAAAATGACATTGTAAACTAAAAAGTGACTAAAATACCTTTAGGACATAAAAAATGAATTAAATATTTATAATCCACTTAATAACAAAAAATTTTAAAAAAAATGTAAAAAAAAAAAAAAATACCCAATACTTGATATCTTGAGAGTAAAGTACCATACAAAAAGAAAAAGATTAAAAAAAAAAAGATAAAGATAAATCACTACATATCCCACATACTAAATACTAATTACTATCTTAAATATATATAATTCATTTAATAATATAAAATTAACAAAAAAAATACCCTCTACCTGATTTTTTGAAAGGAAAGTGCCATACAAAAAGAAAAAAAGAAAAGAAAAAAGAAAAATCACTACATAGTCCACAATCTAAATACTTATTACTATCTTAAATATTTATTGCCCACTTAATAATATAAAATTCACGAAAGAAAAACAAAAGTGAAAAAAAAATTTATCCAAAACTTGATTTCTTAAAAGTAAAGAGCCATACAAAAAAAAAAAAAAAAAAAAGAAAGAAAAGAAAAAAAGAAAGCTAAATCACTCCACAATTCATAATTTACATAATAATTACTATCTTAAATATTTATAATCCACATATTAATATAATATTTACAAAAAAAAAGTGAAAAAAAATAATAATTTTACCTTGTACTTTATTTGTAGAAAGTAAAGTACTATAGAAAAAAAAAAATCGATAAAGATAAATCACTTCACATTCTATACTCTAAATATTAATTCCTATCTTAAATATTTGTTATCCATTTAATAATATCAAATTTACAAAAGAAAAAATAAAGTGCAAAAAAAATTTATCTAGTATTTGATTTATTAAAAGTAAAGTATAAAACAAAAAAAAAATTAAAGATAAATCGATCTACAGTCCACAATTAAAATACTAATTAATATCTTAAATATTTATAATTCACTTAAGAATTTAAAATGAAAAAAATGAAAAAAAAAAAAAAAAAAGGTGAACAAACAATTACCCAATACTTGATTTCTTGAAAGTAAAGTACCACAAAAAAATTAAAAGATAAAAAAGAAAAAAAAAGGATGAAGATAAATCACTCCATATTTCACACTTAAAGTACTACTTACTATCTTAAATATTTATAATTTATTTAATAATATAAAATTTATAAAAGTAAAAAAAAAAAAAAAAAAAAAACCAGTGCTTCATTTTTTGAAAATAAAGTATTATACAGAAAGAAAAAGAAAAAGAATAAAAAGAAAAATCACATAATAGTCCACACTCTAAATACTAATTACTATCTTTGATGTTGCGGAAGACTGAAGAGAAAACACACACGATGCTCTCTTGACAGAACATAAACTAAACTGTTAGATTCTGGTAGTAAACATTGAATCCACGAGGGGTTTTCCCTGAATCCACAATGAGATAAAACTGGAATCCACCAGAAGAAAATTTGACAAAATATCTATATTTATTGATAATAGATTCTTTTACCTCTGACGGCTACAAAATATGTAAATACTAAGAAAAAAAATGTTTAAAACCCTAATTCGTACTAATTAAGCGATTTGGTAACAAATTATCGAATTTTACCAAAAATGAAAAAATTGAGTTAAATGCAAAATTATAAACTACTAACTTTAAGGGTTGTCCCAAATCAAACGGGATCTTATTCAAACTTTTAAACTAAAATTTATTAAGGAAAGACAAATATTACTATAAATAGTAAAAACACTGTTTTCAGGGCCTTAATTAAGGAATTTGCCTAAAATGACCTTGTACACTAAAAAGTGACTAAAATACCCTCAGGACATAAAAAATGACTTAAATATTTATAATCCACTTGATAACATAAAATTTTAAAAAGAAAAAAAAAAGTGTAAAAAAAAAAATTTACCCAATACTTCATCTCTTGAAAGTAAAATACCATACAAAAAAAAAAAAGGTAAGGATAAATCACTACATAACCCACAGACTAAATACTAATTACTATCTTAAATATTTATAATTCATTTAATAATATAAAATTAACAAAAAAAAAAAAATCCAGTACTTGATTTATTGAAAGTAAAGTACCATACAAAAAGAAAAAAGAAAAAAAAAGTCACTCTATAGTCCACAACCTAAATACTAATTACTATCTTAAATATTTATTATCCACTTAATAATATAAAATTCACAAAAGAAAAACAAAGTGACAAAAAAATTTATCCAAAACTTGATTTCTTAAAAGTAAAGAAACATACAAAAAAATAGAAAAAAAAAAAAAAAAAAAGCTAATTCACTTCACAGTCCATAATTCACATACTAATTACTATCTTAAATATTCATAATCCAATTAATAATATATTATTTACAAAAAAAAAAAGTGAAAAAAAAATTTACCCAGTACTTTATTTGTAGAAAGTAAAGTATTATACAAAAAAAAAAAATGATAAAGATAAATCTCTTCATATTCTATACTCTAAATATTAATTACTATCTTAAATATTTATTATCCAGTTGATAATATCAAATTTACAAAAGAAAAAATATAGTGAAAAAAAAAATTTATCCAGTATTTGATTTATTAAAAGTAAAGTAGAATACAAAAAAAATTACAGATAAATCAATTCACAGTCCACAATCTAAATACTAATTACTATCTTAAATATTTATAATCCCCTTAAGAAGATAAAATGAAAAAAAAAGAAAAGAAAAAGTGAACAAACAATTACCCAATACTTGATTTCTGGAAAGTAAATTACCATACAAAAAGTAAAAGATAAAAAAAAAAGGATAAAGATAAATTACTCCATATTTCACACTTAAAATAAAACTTACTATCTTAAATATTTATAATTTACTTAATAATATCAAATTTAAAAAAGTAAAAAAAAAAAAAATTACCCAGCACATCATTCCTTGAAAATAAAGTATTATACAAAAAGAAAAAGAAAAAAAATCACATCATCGTCCACACTCTAAATACTAATTACTATCCTTGATGTTGCGGAAGCCTGAATGGAAAGCACACACGATACTCTCTTGATGGAAGAAAAACTAAACTGTTAGTTTCTGGTAGTAAACCTCGAATCCACGAAGGGTTTTCTCCAAATCCACAAGGACAGAAAACTGGAATCTACCAAAAGAAAATTTGATAAAACGTCTGTGTTTATTGATAATAGTCTCTCTTGCCTTTGGCGGCTAAAAAACATATAAATACAAAAAAAAAAAAAAATGTTTAAAACCCTAATTCACACTAATTAAGCGATTAGGTGCAAATTACTGAATTTTACCAAAAAATGGCAAAATTGAGTTAAAAGCAGAATCATAAATAACTGACCTTAAAGGTCATCTAAAAAAAAACGGGATCTTATTCTAACTTTTAAACTAAAAGTTATTAAGGAAAGACAAATATTACTATAAATAGCAAAAACATTGTTTTCGGGGCCATAATGAAGGAATTTACCTAAAATGACCTTGTAAGCTAAAAAGTGACTGAAATACCCTCAGGACATGAAAAATGACTTAAATATTTATAATCCACTTAATAACATAAAATTTTAAAAAGAAAAAAAATGTGTAAAAAAAAAAAAAATTATCCAATACTTGATATCTTGAAAGTAAAGTACTATATATCCCACATACTAAATAATACTTGATATCCAAAAAGAAAAAGATAAAAAAAAAAAAAAATAAAGATAAATCACTACATATCCCACATACTAAATACTAATTACTATCTTAAATATTTATAATTCATTTAATAATATAAAATTAACAAAAAAAATACCTAGTACTTGATTTCTTGAAAGTAAAATGCCATACAAAAAGAAAAAAAAAAAGAAAAATCACTCCACAGTCCACAATCTAAATACTTATTACTATCTTAAATATTTATTACCCACTTAATAATATAAAATTCACAAAAGAAAAACAAAGAAATAAAAATTATCCAAAACTTGATTTCTTAAAAGTAAACAGCCATACAAAAAAAAAAAAAAAAAAAGACTATATCACTCCACAGTCCATAATTTACTTAATACTTACTTATTTAAATATTTATCAACCAATTAATAACATAATATTTACAAAAAAAAAAAGTGAAAAAAATTTTTACAAAATACTTTATTTGTAGAAAGTAAATTACTATACAAAAAGAAAATAAAATTGATAAAGATAAATCACTTTACATTCTATACTCTAAATATTAATTACAATCTTAAATATTTATTATCAATTTAATAATATCAAATTTACAAAAGAAAAAATATAGTGAAAAAAAAAATTTATCCAGTATTTGATTTATTAAAAGTAAAGTGCAATACAAAAAAATAAAAAAAAAATTAAAAATAAATCAATCCACACTCCACAATCTAAATACTAATCACTATCTTAAATATTTATAATTCACTAAAGAACATAAAAGGAAAAAAAGGAAAAAGAAAATTAAACAAACAATTTCCCAATACTTGATTTCTTGAAAGTAAAGTACCATACAAAAAGTAAAAGAAAAAAAAAAGGATAAAGATAAATCACTCCAGTTTCACACTTAATATACAACCTACTCTCTGACATATTTATAATTTACTTAATAATATAAAATTTATATATAAAAAAAACGAAAAATACCCAGTACTTCATTTCTTGAAAATAAAGTATTATACGAAAAGAAAAAGAAAAAAGAAAAAGAAAAATCACATCATAGTCTACACTCTAAATACTAATTACTATCTTTTGTCGCGGAAACCTAAAGAGAAAGTACATATGATGCTCTCTTGATAGAACAGAAACTAAACAATTAGTTTCTAGTAGTAAACCTTGAATCTACCAGAAGTTTTCCCTGAATCCACAAGGAGATAAAACTGGAATCCACCAGAAGAAAATTTGACAAAACGTTTGTGTTTATTGATAGTAGTCTCTCTTGCCTCTAATGGCTACAAAACATATAAATAATAAGAAAAAAAAAGTTTAAAACCCTAATTTGAACTAATTAAGTGTTTAGGTGACAAATTACCGAATTTTACCAAAAATGGCAAAATTGATTTAAATGCAGAACAATAAACTATTGACCTTAATGGTCGTCCAAAAACAAATGGGATCTTATTTTGACTTTTAAACTAAAAGTTATTAAGGACAGACAAATATTATTATAAATAGCAAAAAAACTGTTTTCGGGGCCTTAATTGAGGAATTTGCCTAAAATGACCTTGTAAGCTAAAAAGTGACTGAAATGCCCTCAGGACATAAAAAATGACTTAAACAATTATAATCAACTTAATAACATAAAATTTTAAAAAGAAAAAAAAAGTGTAAAAAATAAAAAGAAAAATTGCCCAATACTTGATCTCTTGAAAGTAAAGTACCATACAAAAAGAAAAAGATAAAAAAAAAAAGGATAAAGATAAATCACTGCATAGCCCACGCACTATATACTAATTACTATCTTAAATATTTATAATCCATTTAATAATATAAAATTAACAAAAAAAAAAAAAATACTCAGTACATGATTTCCTAAAAGTAAAGTGCCATACAAAAAGAAAAAGAAAAAAAAGAAAAAAGAAAAATCCCTCCACTGTCCACAATCTAAATATTAATTATTATCTTAAATATTTATTATCCACTTAACAATATAAAATTCACAAAAGAAAAAAAAAAAGTGAAAAAGAAAAAATTTATCCCAAACTTGATTTCTTAAAAGTAAAAGGCAATACAAAAAAAGAAAAAAGAAAAAAAAGAAAGCGAAATCACTCCACATTCCATAATTTACATAATAATTACTAACTTAAATATTTATAATCCAATTAATAATATAATATTTACAAAAAAAAAAAGTGAAAAAAAAAATTTACCTTGTACTTTATTTGTAGAAAGTAAAGTACTATACAAAAAGAAAACAAAATTCATAAAGATAAATCACTTCACATTCCATACTCTAAATATTAATTATTATCTTAAATATTTATTATCCATTTAATAATATAAAATTTCCAAAAGAAAAAATATAGTGAAAAAAAAAATTTATCCAGTACTTGATTTATTAAAAGTAAAGTACAATACAAAAAAAAAAATTAAAGATAAATCAATCCATAGTCCACAATTTAAATACTAATCATTATCTTAAATATTTATAATTCACTTAAGAACATAAAATGAAAAAAATGAAAAAAAAAAAAGAAAAAAAGAAGGGGTGAACAAACAATTTCCCAATACTTGATCTCTAGAAAGTAAAGTACCATAAAAAAAAAGTAAAACATAAAAAAAAAAAAAAAAGGATAAACATAAATCACTCCAGTTTCACACTTAAAATACTACTTACAATCTAAAATACTTATAATTTACAAAATAATATAAAATTTATAAAAGTAAAAAAACAAAAAACACACAATACTTCATTTCTTGAAAATAAAGTATTATACAAAAAAAAAGAAAAAGAAAAAAGAAAAATCACATCATAGTCCACACTCTAAATACTAATTACTATCTTTGATGTTGCGGAAGACTGAAGAGAAAACACACACGATGCTCTCTTGACGGAATAGAAACTAAACTGTTAGTTTCTGGTAGTAAACCTCGAATCCACGAGGGGTTTTCCCTAAATCCACAAGGAGATAAAATTGGAATCCACCAGAAGAAAATTTGACAAAATGTCTGTATTTATTGATAATAGATTCTTTTGCCTCTAACGGCTACAAAATATATAAATACTAAGAAAAAAAATGTTTAAAACCCTAATTCGTACTAATTAAGCGATTTGGTAACAAATTATCAAATTTTACCAAAAATAGAAAAATTGAGTTAAATGCAGAATTATAAACTACTGACTTTAAGGGTTGTCCCAAATCAAACGGGATCTTATTCAAACTTTTAAACTAAAAGTTATTAAGGAAAGACAAATATTACTATAAATAGTAAAAACACTGTTTTCAGGGCCTTAATTAAGGAATTTGCCTAAAATGACCTTGTATGCTAAAAAGTGACTAAAATACCCTCGGGACATAAAAAATGACTTAAATATTTATAATTCACTTGATAACATAAAATTTTAAAAAGAAAAAAAAAGTGTAAAAAAAAAAAAATTACCCAATACTTCATCTCTTGAAAGTAAAGTATCATACAAAAAGAAAAAGATAAAAAAAAAAAAAAGATAAAGATAAATCACTACATAACTCACACACTAAATACTAATTACTATCTTAAATATTTATAATTCATTTAATTATATAAAATTTACAAAAGAACAAAAACCCAGTACTTGATTTATTGAAAGTAAAGTACCATACATAAAGAAAAAAGAAAAAAAATGTCACTTTATAGTCCACAACCTAAATACTAATTACTATCTTAAATATTTATTATCCACTTAATAATATAAAATTCACAAAAGAAAAACAAAGTGACAAAAAAATTTATCCAAAACTTGATTTCTTAAAAGTAAAGAGCCATACAAAAAAAAGAAAAAAAGAAAAAAAAAAAAGCTAAATCACTTCTCAGTCCATAATTCACATACTAATTACTAAAACTATCTTAAATATTTATAATCCAATTAATAATATATTGTTTACAAAAAAAAAAAAAGTGAAAAAAAAATTTACCCAGTACTTTATTTGTAGAAAGTAAAGTATTATACAAAAAAAAATGATAAAGATAAATCTCTTCATATTCTATACTCTAAATATTAATTACTATCTTAAATATTTATTATCCATTTGATAATATCAAAATTAAAAAAAAAAAAATATAGTGAAAAAAAAAATTTATCCAGTATTTGATTTATTAAAAGTAAAGTACAATACAAAAAAATACAAAAAAAATTACAGATAAATCAATCCACAGTCCACAATCTAAATACTAATTACTATCTTAAATATTTATAATCCCCTTAAGAAGATAAAATGAAAAAAATGAAAAAAAAAAGTGAACAAACAATTACCCAATACTTGATTTCTGGAAAATAAATTACCATACAAAAAGTAAAAGATAAAAAAAAAAAAAAAGGATAAAGATAAATTACTCCATATTTCACGCTTAAAATAAAACTTACTATCTTAAATATTTATAATTTACTTAATAATATCAAATTTTAAAAAGTAAAAAAAAAAAAAAAAATACCCAGCACATCATTCCTTGAAAATAAAGTATTATACAAAAAGAAAAAGAAAAAGAAATCACATCATCGTCCACACTCTAAATACTAATTACTATCCTTGATGTTGCGGAAGCCTGAATGGAAAGCACACACGATACTCTCTTGATGGAACAGAAACCAAACTGTTAATTTCTGGTAGTAAACCTCGAATCCACGAGGGGTTTTCCCTAAATCCACAAGGACAGAAAACTGGAATCTACCAGAAGAAAATTTGATTAAACGTCTGTGTTTATTGATAATAGTCTCTCCTGCCTTTAGCGGCTACAAAACATATAAATACAAAAAAAAAAAAAAAAAAAAAGTTTAAAACCCTAATTCACACTAATTAAGCGATTAGGTGCAAATTACTGAATTTTACCAAAAAATGGCAAAATTGGGTTAAAGGCAGAATCATAAACTACTGACCTTAAAGGTCATCTCAAAACAAACGGGATCTTATTCTAATTTTTAAACTAAAAGTTACTAAGGAAAGACAAATATTACTATAAATAGAAAAACATTGTTTTCGAGGCCATAATGAAGGAATTTGCCTAAAATGACCTTGTAAGCTAAAAAGTGACTGAAATACCCTCAGGACATGAAAAATGACTTAAATATTTATAATCCACTTAATAACATAAAATTTTAAAAAGAAAAAAAATGTGTAAAAAAAAAAAATTATTGAATACTTGATATCTTGAAAGTAAAGTACTACATATTCCACATACTAAATAATACTTGATATCCAAAAAGAAAAAGATAAAAATAAAAAATAAAGATAAATCACTACATATCTCACATACTAAATACTAATTACTATCTTAAATATTTATAATTCATTAAATAATATAAAATTAACAAAAAAAATACCTAGTACTTGATTTTTGAAAGTAAAATGCCATACAAAAAGAAAAAAGAAGAAGAAGGAAAATCACTCCACAGTCCACAATCTAAATACTTATTACTATCTTAAATATTTATTACCCACTTAATAATATAAAATTCACAAAAGAAAAACAAAAGTAAAAAAAAAGTTTATCCAAAACTTGATTTCTTAAAAGTAAAGAGCCATACAAAAAAAAAAAAAAAGAAAAAGAAAAAAAACTAAATCACTCCACAGTCCATAATTTACATAATAATTACTATTTTAAATATTTATAATCCAATTAATAACATAATATTTACAAAAAGAAAAAGTGAAATTTTTTTTACCCAATACTTTATTTGTAGAAAGTAAAGTACTATACAAAAAGAAAATAAAATTGATAAAGATAAATCACTTTACATTCTATACTCTAAATATTAATTACAATCTTAAATATTTATTATCCATTTAATAATATCAAATTTACAAAAGAAAAAATATAGTGAAAAAAAAAATTTATCTAGTATTTGATTTATTAAAAGTAAAGTACAATACAAAAAAAAAAATAAAATAAAAAATAAATCAATCCACAATCCACAATCTAAATACTAATCACTATCTTAAATATTTATAATTCACTTAAGAACATAAAATGAAAAAAATGAAAAAAAAAATTAAACAAACAATTTCCCAATACTTGATTTCTTGAAAGTAAAGTACCATACAAAAAGTAAAAAATAAAAAAAAATGATAAAGATAAATCACTCCAGTTTCACACTTAATATATTACCTACTCTCTGAAATATTTATAATTTACTTAATAATATAAAATTTATAAAAAAAAAAACAAAAAAACAAAAAATACCCAGTACTTCATTTCTTGAAAATAAAGTATTATACAAAAAGAAAAAGAAAAATCACATCATAGTCTACACTCTAAATACTAATTACTATCTTTTGTCGCGGAAACCTAAAGAGAAAGCACATATGATGCTCTCTTGATAGAACAGAAACTAAACAATTAGTTTCTAGTAGTAAATCTCGAATCTACGAGAAGTTTTCCCTGAATCCACAAAGAGATAAAACTGGAATCCACCAGAAGAAAATTTGACAAAACATCTGTGTTTATTGATAGTAGTCTCTTTTGCCTCTGATGGCTACAAAACATATAAATACTAAGAAAAAAAAAAGTTTAAAACCCTAATTCGCACTAATTAAGCATTTAGGTGACAAATTACTGAATTTTACCAAAAATGACAAAATTGATTTAAATGCAGAATAATAAACTATTGACCTTAAGGGTCGTCTAAAAACAAACGGGATCTTATTTTGACTTTTAAATTAAAAGTTATTAAGGATAGACAAATATTATTATAAATAGCAAAAAAACTGTTTTCGGGGCCTTAATTGCGGAATTTGCCTAAAATGACCTTGTAAGCTAAAAAGTGACTGAAATACCCTCAGGACATAAAAAATGACTTAAACAATTATAATCAACTTAATAACATAAAATTTTAAAAAGAAAAAAAAAGTGTAAAAAATAAAAAGAAAAATTGCCCAATACTTGATCTCTTGAAAGTAAAGTACCATACAAAAAGAAAAAGATTAAAAAAAAAGGATAAAGATAAATCACTGCATAGCCCACGCACTATATACTAATTACTATCTTAAATATTTATAATTCATTTAATAATATAAAATTAACAAAAAAAAAAAAAACTCAGTACATGATTTCCTGAAAGTAAAGCGCCATACAAAAAGAAAAAGAAAAAAAGAAAAAAGAAAAATCCCTCCACTGTCCACAATCTAAATATTAATTATTATCTTAAATATTTATTATCCACTTAACAATATAAAATTCACAAAAGAAAAAGAAAAGTGAAAAAGAAAAAAATTTATCCCAAACTTGATTTCTTAAAAGTAAAAGGCCATACAAAAAAAAGAAAAAGAAAAAAAAGAAAGCTAAATCACTCCACATTCCATAATTTACATAATAATTACTAACTTAAATATTTATAATCCAATTAATAATATAATATTTACAAAAAAAAAGTGAAAAAAAAAATTTACCTTGTACTTTATTTGTAGAAAGTAAAGTACTATACAAAAAGAAAACAAAATTCATAAAGATAAATCACTTCACATTCTATACTCTAAATATTAATTATTATCTTAAATATTTATTATCCATTTAATAATATAAAATTTCCAAAGGAAAAAATATAGTGAAAAAAAAAATTTATCCAGTACTTGGTTTATTAGAAGTAAAGTACAATCCAAAAAAAAATAAAAAACATTATAGATAAACCAATCCATAGTCCACAATTTAAATACTAATCATTATCTTAAATATTTATAATTCACTTAAGAACATAAAATGAAAAAAAAAGAAAAAAAAAAGGGGTGAACAAACAATTTCCCAATACTTGATTTCTAGAAAGTAAAGTACCATAAAAAAAAGTAAAAGATAAAAAAATAAAAAGGATAAACATAAATCACTCCAGTTTCACACTTAAAATACTACTTACAATCTAAAATACTTATAATTTACATAATAATATAAAATTTATAAAAGTAAAAAAACAAAAAATACACAATACTTCATTTCTTGAAAATAAAGTATTATACAAAAAAAAAAAGAAAAAAAAAAAAGAAAAATCACATCATAGTCCACACTCTAAATACTAATTACTATCTTTGATGTCGTGGAAACCTAAAGAGAAAGCACACATGATGCTCTCTTGATGGAACAGAAACAAAAACACAAAAGACAAAGTTTAGTTACAAAATTGATTATAGCCTAAAGCTACAACCTTGCTCAATATTTTTTTTGTTGGAGGTGAATTTTGACAATCCTCCATTGGATTACATCTTCTTTTTATATCCTTCATGCTTGCAAAATTTCTAGAAAATTAAAATTCAATAGCTATGTCATCAATAAATTGTTTAAATTGTAAGTTTTTGTAATTTAAAATTATGTATAAAATATAAATTTATAGATTATATAGTAAATACTATCTGATTGACACAAAATTCAACATTTGTATTAAGAGCGTAAAGAACATGAAATTTAATGACTATATTTTTAAAACATGTGTTAATGTTTATTTAATTGAGTAAAGTTATGCTACAACTAGTTTTGTAGCTAAACTTTGTCCAAACACAAAATGGTGTAAACAAATCTTAAGTTCTTGATCAACATAACTAATTTATAGAGAGGGAATGAATAATCCAAAATGGGAAGATTGAACAACTAATTGAAAGTCAAGATAGATAAAATAGATGAAACTAATTGAAAAGAAATCTCTCCCTGAGGTACAAAACATGAAATTTAGACTGTTACAAAGTGTATCTCTCTCTCTCTCTCCTATGTTTTTTGGACCCCCCTCCTCTATGGGCTAACTCCTCCTTTTATCTCCCCTTCCTTCCTCCTTTCCAGCCGTACATTTTTTGGCTAGATGGCAGAAGATGTCTGTCCCATCAAACACTTCTCTTGCCATTCTTTGATCACAAGTAGAGATTTTTAGGGTGTTTCTATTGTTCAGGCCAGTTATTCATCATTTAATGTGATTGACATTGGGTAGTAGTATCTAATAAATGCGGAGGTGACTGTTTCTTTGGACTCTGTGTATTTTCCACTGTGCCCTCGGCAAGAATTTTGGGCTAAGGTGTCGTCATCGACAGTTCTATTGAGGCCTTCCATGGGTAAGTGGTTCTCTAATTGTCTTAGCGTATGGGTTGGGCCACTTTACTTTATCTTGGATATGGACCCATTATGTTGAGACTTGGGCCACACCCTTTACCTTTAAGTACACTTCCCCAGTTCATAGCCCACATGGTGACACCCACTCCCCCCCCCCCCCCCCCAAAAAAAACAATGTACAATTTCAATTCTTTAATAAGGATGTAAAATTTCAATTAATCAATAAAGATGCACTTTTCAATCTTTTTGATTTTCTTATTTTTCCAATTAAATAGTGGTGACTCCATGTAAAATTCTTAATTTGGAGATGATAAAATGAGTAGAACCTTCACTCTTGAAAGACAATAACGTAACACCCACTTGCATGGGTTATGCCAAACCATTTGAAAGATTGGGCTGGGGTACGGTCTCTCAGAGCATTCACAGCAGTGGAGGCAAAATTTTAACTATTTAGCTATACAAAAAGTTACTTTATCTATTTTACTTACACTCATACTGCAGCAGTGGATCTATTTTAGCTTTTAACACAATAAAATAATATACACATCACAATAAAATAATATAATCACTATAATAAAATAATATATCCTACTACCCAAAAATAACAACCAAAGCCAAAACCACAACCACTCTACCTTCAGCCACAGCCACCACCACCACCACCACCAGTCCACAGTAGAGAAAAAAAAAAAAATCCACAGCACCACAAAGCACGGCACAACCACCGCCAACACAGCACCACAAAACAAACCCACTCTACCATCAGCCACACCTACAACCACCACCACCACAGCCCATAACAAAGAAAAAAAAAATCAACCAAGCCCACACCCACCCGACCCACCAGGTAACACCCACACCACATCAATCAAATTCAAGCAATGCAAAAAAAAAAAAAAAAAAAAAAAAAAAAAAAAAAAAAAAACCCCAAAGCTTGGATCGACGGAAAACCAAAGCATTGGGCGGAGGAAGAAAGCGGCGGCTTCAATGATGAAACCCAGAGCTTGGATCGACGAATGAAACCCATGAAATCCAAAGCTTGGGTCTGATCGGCGAGATGGGTTTTTTGGCAGAAAGGGTGGGGAGATCGGAGAGATGGGTTGGTGCCGGTGATGGGTTGAAGCTAGGCTGGCGGCTGGGCTGTGAGACCGGGCTGGCGGTGGAGGAAGAAAGAAGAAAGAAGAGAAGCCGGAGAGAGAAAGAGAATGGGAAATATATATTTAATGAGAGAAGAGAGAGAGTGTAATAAAAAAAATATATTTTTTTAGATGTGAGCTACAGTGCACACTAAAGATAGATGTGCACTGTAGCTGAGGAGCTAAATTTTTTAGATTTAGCTTCACTGCTGCGTGGTATTTTTTGTGGTTGAGAGCTAAAAAAATAGCATTATACCTATATAGCACCATTGCTGTGGATGCTCTTACAACTTCACATAACCAATTACGCTATAATTTTAAGTTTTATTTTTTATTTTTTAAACATGACAAGGTTCATATAGGACAATTACATCTAATCCAAAGTTAGGCTCTAGCATGTCACGTGCTAACACTTTTTTTATTCATTATAATTTCTTGGTCACTTTTGGTAGACAATAGTGTACTGAATAATTTCTCCATAGTTAGAATCCACTTTTATAGAAGAGAATGCTACAATGATTTTATTAAATTAGCGATACAAGATATAGAATCAATTCTTACCAATTAAATGCTAGAGAGATAGAGAGATAGCAGACACTTATTTCAAGCTAGATATATGTCTTGTGAAACTTCTAGCTATATATCAAAGTTTCCTAGTTAAGATATACGCAAATAGCCATATAGAAAAATCTATATTAAAATTACAACAATTAAGTTCACATTCATAGTCGCATGACCAAAGAGTTTCCATGGTAAGTAGGGATGTCAATGTTTGACACAACCTACAAATATAATATAAACACGATACAGGTTTTTACGGGTTAGGATTGGGTTTTAGCAGGTTTGGATCATAAACGGATAAACTTAAAAGTGACACGATAATAATCGTATCATAAGTGGGTCAACCTGCATGACTGTAATTGACACGTTTGACATCACAATTTGTTAGAACATATGTAAATCATGTTAGGAATATATGTCAATATTTTATGTAATTGGCTAATCCTTTAACAAAACGTACTTTACTTGTAATTTGGTAGATCTAGGATGTGTTTAATACTTGAAGAAACAAGGTTTCAAGTTCAAATGTTAAAACCATATAAGTCTGTCCAAGAATCAAGTGAAGAAGTGTTGTTCATTAAAGCTCAACAGCTAGCATCTATCGAGGTTTAAAAGTTGCTGAAGCCCGTGACTCGACAGCTAGCTTGGTAGATGGCTATCTATCAAGGTTTATGAAACTCAGTTTTTCAGAGCTATTTTTCATTCAATCCATAAGTATGTGTTTAAGCTTTCTTTTCTCACAACCTTAAACATCTATAAGGATTATTTTAAAGACTTTCGTAGATGATGCAACTTAATGCAAAAGTTTTTCACAAGCATATTGTGAACTAGAGACATATGCCCTAGTTCTTCTTTCTTTTGAAGAAGCTGCTGTGTTTGTACACCATAGGGTTTTGTGACTAAGCAACTTCGTGATCTTCATCGTGTGATGAACTGAAAAACTTTGTAGCTAACATCTTTCTCAAGTTGGTGATTAAGTTGCGTACTGAAATTCACGCAATTGGTTAGTCATGTACTGGGAGCCGTGCAATGAAAATGAGAGATTGTTAGTACAGAATAAGTCCAATTGGATATTGGGGTAAAGGTTCAACTGTAGGTTGGTATATGGTGCTGGGATTCCTTTACTTGTAACCGTTTGTTTTGATAATAGTAGATTGTAGGGAGTGGTGACCTTAAAATCACCTTGTAGGGGTTTTTGCCATGTAGGTTTTCCCTATTCGTAAACAAATCGCTATAACAATTTTATTTCCACTACATACTTAATTATTTGGTGATTTGTTTGTGCTGCCGCATATATTGTATGTTAATTTGATTAATTAATAAACTTGGATAATTAATTAATTAAAATATCATAAGGGGTCAATACATTCTTAGCCTATCACAATTTATTTGTGTCAACTCAAAATGACACATTTACCACAACCTGTTTAACTCGTATAATATATAAATATTCATTTTATTTAGATTTTTCAAATAAATTTTATATCCAACCTACATTTGAAACATAAAAAAAAAGAAAAAGAAAAAAGAAAAAAAAGACATAAACTATGTTATAGTTTTTATACTTAGCATTTGACGAATTTTGTAGATATTATATTTTTGTTGAACTATACTATTTTAAATTAGGGTTGAAGTGTATGCCACTTATTTTGGGATATAAAAAATTTATTTCTAGATAAATGTTATTTGTTGAACTATGTTATTTTAAATATGGCTTTAAGTGTATGCACTTCTTTTGGAATGTAAAAAACTTATTTCTAGATTAATGGCACTATATTATGGACTTAATATTCAGGGGCGAAGGAAGGGGGCGAGGGGGGGCACTTGCGCCCCCTGAACTTTCAAATGATTTGACTAATAATGACCTAAAATACCATATTCCCCCCCCCCCCCTCTACACAAAAGACAAAAAAAAAAAAAAATCCCAATTAAGTGAATTCACGTTACCTTTCAAGCTTTCTTAGTAGTAGGAGACTTCTACTCCTAGTACAATTCTATATATAAAATTAATGGATCCCACTTAGTAAACTTGATGGACTAGACAAAGCCGCATGTAGAATTTTTTTTATGTGTCAAGTTTTTTTCTTGGATAGCCAACTTGAGACATACATCCATGACATGCAGTCCACTGAAGAGTTTTCACAGTTAAAGGAATTGGATAGCTTGCTGAAAAGATGGTAGAAATGAAAAAGAATATTTCATATCCATTGGTTTACTTATTAGTGACTTTGGCATTGATTTTACTAGTTGCAACAGCCATTGTTGAAAGAGCTTTTTTAGCAATGAACATAATTAAAAATTGATTAAGCAATCGAATAGGAGATTAGTGGATGAATTATTGCTTAGTTATATATATTGAGAAAGATGTTCAAAATTATTGAGTGTGAAGAAATCATGCAGTGGTTTCAAAATATGAAAAATTGTTGAGGGCAATCAAGTAAAATAAGCTCAATGTGAAAAAACAAATTAAAGTTTACATTTTATGTTAGATTCTGTATGACAATTACATTATCATTTAGTTGTTTACTTATTTTGTTATTAATATCGATTAATTTTTTACTTCCAATCTTGTTTTTTAATCTTGCCCCCCCTGACCTAAATTCCTGGCTCCGCCACTGTTAATATTTATAAAGTACTTTGATGTTATTTTGAACTTTTGGACGATGTGTTTTAAGTAATTGATGTTATTATTAACTTTCAAATTGTATGCTTAGTAGGTATTTTGATGTTATGAGTTTGTATTAAATTTTTTGTTTATTAAATGTATAACAATATTAATTTGGTGCTTTTTTGAAGCGGGTTAAATGGATTGAATTTGTGTCAATTCAACCTGTTTAGTATTAAGTGAGTTGAAATTGTTTGTGTTACATTCATATTAACCCAACACGACCCGTTTATTAAGTGTGTTAAGTGGGTTGTCTTGGGTCAAAATGCTTCATTAACAGATCGTGTCAAGGTTGAAAGGTTATGACATGATCATTAAATGGGTTAGCAATACCCCTACTCCAAGGCCATAGAAAGCAAGAAAGACAATTCCGTACTGTACTAGTAGGTCAACCAGTACAAAAATACTACTAATTTGTACTACCCAAAATATCGGGGTATTTCAGCTCATTTTGGCAATTTCGGCAAATTTCGGTGTGTTTTGGTGGTAAACTTGTTTTGGGTCGGTATAAGGTGAATGAGTTTTTTTTTTTTGGTAATTATAGATCTTTATCTCCAGATTGTTGGATGACATGATAGTCCAAATTTCAGCTTGCTAAACCATCCGTTACTTCGTCTTCCTCCTTAATTTCAGCATACTAGACGGTTCAAGAAGACCATCCCTTTCTCTTTTTCTTTTCATTTCAGTGTACAACTCCTATCTTCTTGTCTACATCCTTGAAAGATGAAGTCCCATTTTATTTTAGGCGAAAAACACCTTTTAGCCCTATATTTTTAAGCGATTCTCATTTTAGTCCCTACATTTTATTTTTACCGCTTTTAATCTCTATCCTTAAAAACGCTTCACATTTTGGTCCCTGTCGTTACAACAGAAATAGAAAAAACTGACGTGGCAAATGGCAAGAATAAATAATAGTATATTAATGTCCACATGACCTAAATTAATAATAAAAAATGTTTTTTGGCATTAAAAAATGCCATGTCAGCAACTAAATTAAAAAAAATTAATTTATTAATTTTAACTAAATAAAAAAATTAAAAAAAGAATTAAAAACTAAAAATTGCATGAATTAAGATCTAAGCGTGTCTTGAACAAGAACACAAATTCAGATCTAAGAACACAAACCCAAAAATTAAAATCCAAAAATTAAAAATCTCAAAATCACCATATTCTCAAACCTAGCAATATCATCAAATCCTAAAGCCTCATAGTATCAAATCAATCCAAAAATACAACACAACCAATCCAAACAAAAAAAAAAAATCTCAATCTCAGAACAACCCATCAACCACCACGTCTTAAGCAAGCCATAAACCCAGGGACAATCATAGTGACCAAACCCACAAACCAAACCACAAATGAAGAACCAAACCACAAAGCAAGCCACACACCAAACCCAGATCGGAACCACCAACCACCGCCACCCTGACCCGAATTGGAACCACAACCCAAACAAAACTTTACCCATGAAACCCATGAATTTAGAACAAACATCGTGGCCTACTCCCAACAAACACAATCAACAAACCCCCCCCCCCCCCCCCCCCCAAAAAAATCCAAGACCAGTGACAAATGCCAAATGCGAAAGAGGGAGAGAAAGAGAACTCAACGCCGTTGTGCCGCTGCCTTGGACTTGATCTGGTCGGGCTAATGGGTTCATGATGGGCTGATGGTTTTTAGGTGGATGGGCTATGCGATTTTCATGTGGATGTGCTCTCTCACATTTGACCGATGAAAGTTGTAGTGGAATGAGCTTTCCGTCTGAGAACAGCTCGTCGGCGGGGAGCATGGCCACTGAATTTGAGTTTGCTTGTGGTGGGTTTGCTAGGTTTCTTTTTAAATGAGATGGGTTGTTCTGAGTTTGAGATTTTTTTGTTTGGATTGGTTGTATTGTATTTTTGGGTTGATTTGATACTATAAGGCTAAGGCTTTAGGATTTGATGATATTGCTGGGTTTGAGAAAATGATGATTTTGAGATTTTTAATTTTTGGGTTTGTGTTCTTAGATTTGAGTTTGTGTTCTTGTTCAAGACATATTTAGATCTCAATTCATGTAATTTTTAGTTTTTAATTCTGTTTTTAATTTTTTTTATTTAGTTAGAATTAATAAATTAATTTTTTTTTTAATTTAGATGTTGATGTGGCATTTTTTAATGCCAAAAAACATTTTTTATTATTAATTTAGGCCATACGGACATTAATTTACTATTATTTATTCTTATTGTTTGTCACGTCAATTTTCTTTGTTTTTGATGTAATGACAAGGACCAAAATAAAAAGCATTTTTCAAAATATGAACTAAAAACAATAAAAATAAAATCTAAAAACTAAAATAAAAACCTGAAAATATAAAGACTAAAATATACTTTTTGCCTTTATTTCAAAACAAGACGGTAGTCTTTATTTTTCGGTCCAAATGGTGAATGTGTTGGGACATGCACCTCAACCGAGTTTACTTTTTGTTTTTCTTCAAGGCATCAGATCAGTGGCAGAGCCAGTAATTTGATTTAGGAGGGGCAAGATTAAGATATAATATTGAAGACAAAATTAATATAAAAATTATTAATATAAGAAAAAATTAATTTATTAAAAAATATTTGATCAACATATAAAATATAATGTAAAAGTTATTGTGGGGCCCGTGGGCCCGGGATCCCCGGCCCACCTTTAGTCTGGCCCAAGGCCCAAGCCGAGGAGGATGATTGTCCCAGATAGTCGTCCAAAGGGTTTTTAGCCCTTTTCGGACCCATGCCGAGGACACACCATTCCTCGGCATACCTAGTCTAATCTTGGGTAGGGGGCAAACCCAGAATAGGCGGTCACATCCACACCTAATGTGTTTGCCTGACCCTCCAGGCTATATTAATGATGACAAGACCCCTGAACAGTGCAACCTTGGAGGCCGCAACCTACAGTATGGTGAAGAACCTGTCTGATGGGACAAGTTCTGGAGTAGTAGCTTGGATGGCCAACAGCTGTAAGGCCCAGATCAAGTCAAAGGGCGTATATAAGGCAAAGAGCCCCCTCGTGAAGAGGGGGCCTCCTCGGACGCCTGCCGAGGAGCAACCCCAGATGAAGAAAAACTAAGGAAAAGCTCAAGGAGGACCGGCGAGGAGCCGGCCGGAGCCAAACCCTTCGTCCCACTCTCTACAAATTTATTGTCGGGGGTGCCCTTCCAAAAACGGGGCCCCCACAATTGGCGCCGTCTGTGGGAAGGGTTAGTGCGCCGGCCGGCGCAACCGGCGATCGTTCTAAAGTAGTTATTATGCAAAAGTTGGCGGTACAAAAAAAAAAAAAAGAAAAAAATTTTTTGCAGTAGAAAAGAAGACTCAACAGCAAATAAAAGGAAGAGTTCTTTATTATTTCATAAAAAGATTACAAATACAATCTTTATTATTTCTTAAAAGAAAATTACAAATACAATCAGAGGCTCAGACAGGCGTGTTTTACAAAAAATCCTACAAGCTAATCCTACAATCAGAGGCCTAGGCGGACCGATCCTAGAACTAGCCGGGCTAGAGGCTCGCAAAAAATTAATATCAGGAATGAGGGAAGTGTCAACCCGTGCTTTTACTGGCATTCAGAGAATGGGAGAACTGGACAGTAAAAGCACGGGAAGGGGGGCTGGGGGCTGGCTCGCCTCGAAGCCGAAGCTTCAACAAAGCGAGGAGCTGACCCAGGGGCCCCGGAACACCCTCCCTCGTGATGCTTCCTCGACCCTCTCCAAATTGCACGAGCATTGGCCGTCGGAGACGGCAATACTCGGGCACTAGCCATGACGAGAGTTCGCGTGCCTCCTTCGTCGGAGGTGCGCTCTGGGGAGAGACGTTAGGTACTTCAACGACGTCCCTCCTGGCCACCATACAAGGCCCTGCTAGTGTTACGCCTAAACTCTGTCGCGCCGGCAGCCTAGTGGGGGCTGTGGCCACGGCGGCCCTTAACTCCAGATCTCCTAACTTTGGTCACAATCCTGGTGGCGATGTCAAAAGGGCTCAGGGAGGTGAAAGTATATGTTTCTATTTATGGTGGAAGATTCATGGAATGAGGAGAAACATTCCCCCCAGAATGCCTTTTATGAAAGGCAAAAACCGGTGGGAGTTGAGCCACGCAGAATTCGAGGGGAGGATTGTCAAAGGGAATTAATTCCCACCCAATTCCAAGGGGATTGCCAATTGCCTGATTCGTGTTAATTCACGAGGGCATTAATGAAGGCGCATTACGGGCACCGAAGCGTCAAACGCGGAGCGCGGAAGGCCAAGCGACGCCTCGTAAACCAAAAAGATGGGGAACACGAACTAGAGGCGAGATCAACTTCACGAATGAGGTCACAATCCGACCTGAGGAAAAACAGTTCCCAGAAAACGACCCGTGGACGTCTTCACGATAAAAGCAAAGCTCTCGGATCCGAGGACGAACTCCTATTGAAGGCAACTGTGTAGTAGTGGTACACTAACTCTTGCTCCAGAAGCTTATAAGGGGTTAGTGGAAGGGACTTCTATCCGATGTGAGACTGAGTTGCCCAAAGAGGTGAACACTGTGTCCTCACACTTGGAGACGAAGGCGAAACCGTGAAGGCAGCAATTGTACCTAGGTCTTGCATGGTCCTCGGACCCAAGCCTACGGGGAGCTAGCCACTCACTCTGAAGGTAGCAACTGTACCTAAATCTTGCATGATCTACGGACTCAAGTCTATGGGGAGCTAGCCACTTACCATTGAGGGCAGCAATTGTACCTAGGTCTTGCATGGTCCTCGGACCCAAGCCTACAGGGAGCTAGCCACTCACTCTGAAGGCAGCAACTGTACCTAGGTCTTGCATGGTCTACGGACTCAAGCCTATGGGGAGCTAGCCACTTACCATTGAGGGTAGCAATTGTACCTAGGTCTTGCATGGTCCTCGGACCCAAGCCTACAGGGAGCTAGCCACTCACTCTGAAGGCAGCAACTATACCTAGGTCTTGCATGGTCTACGGACTCAAGCCTATGGGGACCTAGCCACTTACCATTGAGGGCAGCACTTGTACCTAGGTCTTGTATGGTCCTCGGACCCAAGCCTATGGGGAGCTAGCCACTTACTCTGAAGGCAGCAACTGTACCTAGGTCTTGCATGGTCTACGGACTCAAGTCTATGGGGAGCTAGCCACTTACCATTGAGGGCAGCAATTGTACCTAGGTCTTGCATGGTCCTCGGACCCAAGCCTACGGGGAGCTAGCCACTCACTCTGAATGCAGCAACTGTACCTAGGTCTTGCATGGTCTACGGACTCAAGCCTATGGGGAGCTAGCCACTTACCATTGAGGGCAGCAATTGTACCTAGGTCTTGCATGGTCCTCGGACCCAAGCCTACGGGGAGCTAGCCACTCACTCTGAAGGCAGCAACTGTACCTAGGTCTTGCATGGTCTACGGACTCAAGCCTATGGGGAGCTAGCCACTTACCATTGAGGGCAGCAATTGTACCTAGGTCTTGCATGGTCCTCGGACCCAAGCCTACGGGTAGCCACTCACTCTGAAGGCAGCAACTGTACCTAGGTCTTGCATGGTCTACGGACTCAAGCCTATGGGGAGCTAGCCACTTACCATTGAGGGCAGCAATTGTACCTAGGTCTTGCATGGTCCTCGGACCCAAGCCTACGGGGAGCTAGTCACTTACTCTGAAGGCAGCAATTGTACCTAGGTCTTGCATGGTCCTCGGACCCAAGCCTATGGGGAGCTAGCCATTTACGACGGAGCCAAGGTGTTGTATGGTCCAAGGACCTAGTCTTGTGGAGAAACTGACTACCTACTAAAGGGTTTGAGTGTCGATCCAGCCACTTGAGGAAGAACCAGCCAGTGGAAGGCCTTCCGGAACATAAGGGCCGAGGTTTTCAAAACCCTCCTCCCCGTCCGAGGAAACGTGCAGTAGGGTTTTGAGGGGCTATTGTGGGGCCCGTGGGCCCGGGATCCCCGGCCCACCTTTAGGCTGGCCCAAGGCCCAAGTCGAGGAGGATGATTGTCCCAGATAGTCGTCCAAAGGGTTTTTAGCCCTTTTCGGACCCATGCCGAGGACACACCCTTCCTCGGCATACCTAGTCTAATCTTGGGTAGGGGGCAAACCCAGAATATGCGGTCACATCCACACCTAATGTGTTTGCCTGACCCTCCAGGCTACATTAATGATGACAAGACCCCTGAACAGTGCAACCTTGGAGGCCGCAACCCACAGTATGGTGAAAAACCTGTCTGATGGGACAAGTTCTGGAGCAGTAGCCTGGATGGCCAACAGCTGTAAGGCCCCGATCAAGCCAAAGGGCGTATATAAGGTAAAGAGCCCCCTCGTGAAGAGGGGGCCTCCTCGGACGCCCGCCGAGGAGCAACCCCAGATGAAGAAAAACTAAGGAAAAGCTCAAGGAGGACCCGCGAGAGGCCGGCCGGAGCCAAACCCTTCGTCCCACTCTCTACAAATTTATTGTCGGGGGTGCCCTTCCAAAAACGGGGCCCCCACAGTTATTATTTTTTTCTTTTCATACTTGATTTTAATTTAATTTTTTTGAGCCTAGCGTAGGAGTTAGTATAATCATTGTAATGTTTAAACTACTTCATAATTTAAATAGGCTAAAAATGTATATTGCAAACAAGTAGTAATGTATGAAGTTAAAAGATTAATTTAAATATAAGATATTCAAACAAATCATATGAATGTAAAAAGATTAAACGTTAGCAATCATCATTGAGCAGAGATAAGCAGATAAGTTTTTCAATTGATTTGCTTGTCTTCGCTATTAATTGTTCAAAACCATAATGTTATTACATGATAAGACTATCACATAACAATTAGGACCATGTTGGGAACTAGTGCTACCTTGTTTATTTCTTTTTGTGGCTATTTTAACAACTTATAGGAAAACTAATGTGAACAGTGACATAGACTATATTGAATAAAACCTATCGAGTTAAATTATTCTTAAACTTGAAATACTAGTAGTTAAGAAGCTAATTGAAATCAATTTATTTCCATTAAAATCTGTCTTTTGAAACTTAATTATTTATTTCCTCAATATCACGCTCATGTCCTTATAACCCCATAAGAACAAAGCTTTGTATATAACTTTAAAAAATAAAATTACAACAACAAATGTGGGGTAGGGGAGACCTAGGGTGGGGTCAGGGGGGGCACTTGCCCCCCCTCGCCCCCCCTTGGCTCTGCCTCTGCATTAGATGATGTGCATATACTGTGTACCATCAAGTTTTGACACTTGATGTGGTACTTGTGACACTTGCATTTACTTTTAGTTTTTCTTCAAGGCATCGGATGGGTGTTTGAACGGTTAACTCTGTATGTGTGTGTGTGTATATATATATATATATATATGGAGGATAGAATTATGGATTGGGTTAATTATAAATTTGTCTTAATAAAATACATCTTATCAAACTTTAACTAAATAAGTACGTATATTATTAAAAAAAAAAAAGTTTTTATACTTGTATAAAACTGTAGTAATTTCGAAACGGTACATCGATATTGACTGATACTGAAATATATTGTTTTTTTACCAAACTGATATGGTTTTTGGTACAAAATTGACTTGCTTGATAAAAAGGTTAAAATGAAACCACAATTATACTATGTCATAACTATATAATTAAACTCAATTAATGCATAGAGATAAACAAAAGTATCTCCGCAACTAGACTTTTGGATCATCACAACCTCCTCACTCTAGCAGCTGCAGGTTGTGGTTAAGACTAAACAAGGAGTCCATGAAGTCATCCTCCCATCCCTTAAAAAAAAAAAAAAAAAAAAAAAAAAAGAGAAAAACCCAAATTTTTCATTAGAAAAGTTAAGAGATTTTGAAACTCTAAAAGAAAATATATATATATATATATATATATATATATATATTCAATAGGGAGAAAATTAGGGTTTTTTAAGATCATGCCTGACTTTTCGATGGGCTATTAACATTATTCTCCACCTGATACATGCCATAGAGATCATTTGAGCTCACGAGTTGTTGCTGTACACATTATAACAAAAGGGTTAGGAACTTAATTATGATAAGGAGGTAAAAATGTGTTTTCAAAGTAATGTTAAGGAACATCAATATTTTCAATACTTCATTGAGAAGCTATTAAACTAAGGGTCTGATTCCAAAATTATATAGTGTAGAGATAAATCATATATGAACTCAAAAATAATTCTCTCTTATTAGGGTTTGTGTAGACTCATTGGAAGTAAGATATTATAGAATGCTTAAAATAAAACAAAAGTTGAATTTGCCTGGTTGAGGTAGCGATCAGGGCTCTCCGCCAAAGCAAACATGTTGACATCAAAGTCCAAGTCCACTAGTTGCTTGATTATGGACACCGTGACAGTAAATTTGGCATCAAGAATTATCATAGTGAATATGACAATGCAAACAATAAAATTTCTTGGCTAAAATTTTGAGTATTGTCAATGGTTACAAATTCTTGTGATTATTTGAGGTTTTTGTGGAAAAAAAAAAAACGAAGAAGAAGAAGAAGAAGAAGAAGAAGAAGAAGAAGACAGAAACAAGCAAGTAGCGAACAAGAAAATTAACTATTAACAATTTTTTTTTTTAGGGAAAACTATTAACAAGTTGGGAACATAAAAAATCTTTCTTGCATTTGTATACAAAAGAGGGAAATTAAATTTAGTACTATAAGAATAATTTAGATGTATTTGTTATAAAGAAAAATTGATACTGAAAGCATTAGACGTATACCTGGCTAAAAGTTGGTTCACTTAAAGGTGCATTCTCTTCAAGATTGGATGAACCAGATAGTTCAAGAATTTGAACTTCATTCACATGAGGATTCTCTTCAGAAGGTACTTCTTCCCCTCCTTGTTGCTACATATTTAAAGTAAAACAGTGGTTATTAAATAAGCAACTAAGAATATATATATATATATATATTATAAGTTTATAGATGAGTGATCTTTTAGATTTTGCAAATTATCTATATAAACCTTACTTACAAACTAGTTTGTCATCACTTACAAAAGAAAAAAATAAATCAAAAATCAAAAATCAAAATATTTATTTATTATATTATTTAGGTGACACCTACCATATTCTTATAACATTGGTTTATAAGTTTTTTATGATAAAATTTGTAATATTTTTAACATTTCATAAATTCATTCATAACCATTTAGATGATTTGTTGTTAACGGAAAAATAATAAAGTGATATCAATAGTAATCTCATATGAAATTCAGTAATAACTTGTTACCTCAATAAATTTTAAAACAAGTTATATCTTATGCATGAACCAATATAAACATAAAAATCAAATTGAAAGTGACATTTTGCTAAAAGATTTATTTTTTTTAAACACACCTGTGAAGGAGGTTGGTTGTAGGTTTCCTCCAAGAAAAGCTCATTGAGATCATCCTCCCCTAAGTTTGGCATGAGGGAAATGGCATTCAGCAGATCATCATAGGAATAGTCATTTTCTCCTCCATTTACAATATTGGGTTGTTGCTGTGATTGTGTTGGCAATATTGGCAAATCATTTCCTTGGTGATTGACAATGTTAAACCATGGTAGTAATTGGTTTGCTTTCTCAAACCCATCAGAAGAAGACTCTCCTTGATCCATGTTATTACCAAAAGTTTCATTCCCCATTGTTGCAAGAGCGATATTGTCATTGTGCCCATTCATCATCCCAAAGCCATTGCAAGGACCATTTGGTGTCCCATTGTCATTGAAACTCTTTTCACTTGTTCCAATTAGCTCTTCTCCATTAGACATTTGGATTCCGGTATCAACGCCATTATTATAGCCAATATTTGGAGCTGCATTAGAACTGATGAGAGACCCCATATTTTTCTTAATGTCTGGAATATATCTATGGTTGAGAATTCCAGGTGTTTCAAAGTCGAAGTTCAACAGGGAATCATTTAGAAGATGAGGTCTAATTGGTTGAGTTTGTTGTGGATATTTGTCATTACAATTTGAAGTATTCACTAGGCCATTCTTAGCATTATTCTTAGGGCCACATGTCATATCTCTTAACGATGGAAAATTCGATCCAACATTGTTAGCAAAAGCTGGACAATTTGCTTGATGAAGAGAATTATTTCTATTGCCAAACAGTGTCTGTTGAAGATTGTTCAATGAGCGCCATTGCTCAAGTCCTAGTTGAGGCACAAAGTTGGAACTTGAAGCATTATACTTAGTAGAAAAACGAGCAGGTTCTATGTTGAGAGCATTAAAGGATTCTCCATATCCAAACTGAGCTCCACTTGAAGATGCTCTATTAAAAGGGATACCACCAAGGATAGAACCATTAAGTGTCATAAAATTACTTCCAAATCCTGGTTGGAGCATAGATGTTCTCTTTTGTTTTTGTTCTGGGAATTGGGGATAGTTTTGTCGAAATTTTTTGAATATGTGTGATGGAGGAAGACCAGAGGCAAAGCTTGATCTCAAGGATATGCCCTTTGAGGTGCAAAGACCTTTTTCCGCGACTTTCTTTAGGAATAAACGATACTTCTGCAATATTCCCATGCATATACATAATCATCACTGAGCAATTATAATGATTAAGAAACAATAAACAAGATTGTGCATGAATGCTTTCATTTACAAACAATAATGATTCTTAACAAATTAGACTTTAATTCATAGGTGCACTTTGTTTATGATGATGTTGAATATGACATGTTACATGACTCCTTTGGTGGTTTAAAAATTTTTATTGACAAGCTTCTTAAGAAAAAGACTAAGAAATTTCAAGAGAAATTTAGCAAGTTTGTTTGTGAAAAAGATGTGTTAGGTTCTAAATGTTTAGAATAATTGGCAAATCGTGAACATAAACTTGTCTAGATATAAATTTTAGAGTCTATAGGTTTTATTAGACAATGCTCAAGGTAATTCAAGTCAAGATTCAAGAACATACAAGCTGCAGAAAAAAGACTTCATATTCTACCTAGTTTGATTGATCGAAGAACAGGCTCGATCAATTGAAAATTGTATCCGCAGAATTTTAAGTCGGTCCAAACAGCAGCTTAAGCCCATTAAGGATTAGGGTTTCAGATCTACTTCTCCCACTATATAAAGGAAACCCTGAGCCACGTTTTTGAGACTTGTTAGGTTCTAAAGATTTAGGAATTCATGTATTTAGAACTCTAATGTATAATGTTGGCAAACTATGATCAAAACAATATGTTTAGTCTTGTTTAAATTTGCTCAAAGTTGTGTAATTTATGTAAAGTTGGAATTGA
Organism: Quercus variabilis; assembly: GCA_030445155.1. Lineage (NCBI taxonomy): Eukaryota > Viridiplantae > Streptophyta > Magnoliopsida > Fagales > Fagaceae > Quercus > Quercus variabilis. The sequence goes on from CP129456.1 coordinate 37,695,633, forward strand.
GAGGTTGCAGATGCATTGGTGCATTTTGGTTTGGCTCGATCAATCGAAAGTTAGACTTGATCGATCGAAAGTCAGCCAGAATGTTTTTTCTGCAAAATTTCCAACTCAGCTCTATCTCATTAAACGTTTTGAGTTTTATGTTTTTGCCCTAGGTATATAAGGCAAAGCCCTAGCCACGTTTTTTAGAGTTGTTTTGGTTGTATTATTGCTCATATTTGTACGGTTTGTGTGGATCTCTTATGAGATCCTTGAGGAGCTTTCTTTCACATAAACTTAGGGGTTTCAAGGTAGAGATATTATCAACATCTTGATGATCAACTCAGTTGCTGCCATTAAAGCTTAAAGAAAAACAAGCGGGGGTGCTTGTATGTTATGGAGAATCCAAGAAATAAGGAGTCCGTGGATTTAGAGTTTGCACGTGGTCGTATCAGTAAGTTCTACTGGTGGGTAGCATTAGAAAGTCAAGCGAGGGAGCTTGTAAGTCCTTTTGTATGAACTTTGATTCTTTCATATGGTGGATTCAAGTTTACCTTAAGGATAGCTAGGTCAAATCCTCCCAAGGTTTTTATCGTGTGATTTTCTGGGTCATCATATCATTGTATCATTTATTTTTTCGCTGCTTTATATTCTTAATATGATTGTGTAACTTAGATTTGCATAATTTGACTAAGTTAATCACTTGGCTAATTAACTAAGCTAATCTGCTTGGATTAAGGGGTCTAAAAACTGTTCAAGTGGTATCAGAGCAGGTAGCTCACTTGTTGTAGATCTTTTAATCTCTAAGCTGATCCTTGACCCCTGTTGTTATGGAACATGGACACTCTCTTGTTATTCCTCCTCACTTTGATGACAATAACTATGCTTATTAGAAAGTAAGGATGAAAGCATTCTTAAAATCTATTGATGAGAGAGTTTGGAATTCTGTTGAATACGGATGGGAGAAGCCTACTACTCCTGTGAGTAAGTGGTAAACTTCTCAAAAAGAAACAGCTGGTTTCAATAGCAAAGCTATGAATGCCATCTTTAATGTTGTTTCTATAGAGGAATTTAAGAGAATCTCAAATGTTGAGGTTGCTCACATTGCTTGGAAAATCCTCTAGATTGTGCATGAAGGCATAAAACCAGTTAAGATTAATAAATTGTAGCAATTAACTTTTAGATTTGAAAGTATTAGAATGTCTGATGATGAATCTTTTGATGAATTCTATGCTAAGTTAAATAAGATTGTTAATTTTGCATTTAATCTGGGTGAAATCTATGATTAACCTAAAATTGTTAGGAAGATTCTTAGATCCTTGACTGAGGACTTTAGACCCAAAGTGACTGCCATTACTGAGTGCAAAGATGTGGACTTCATCCCTGTTGATGAGCTTGTAGGATCTCTTCAATCCTATGAGTTAGACCTATCCAAAGTGAAGAAATCCAAATCAATGGCTCTTAAGTCAGTTGATGATGTTGAGGTTGGTGGATTTGATGATAAACTCTTTACTACAGAGACTGCGTACCTTGCCAAGAACTTTAGAAAATTTCTTAAGAATAACAACAGAAAGGCAAGAGGTACAAACATTGCTGAACCTAGAAACTTTAGGCAGAATGATTCCACTAAGATTAATAACTTTGAAAAACCTAGAGAAAAAGTTGGTTAATCTTCAAACAATTCTTTAGGTCCTCAGTGTTTTTGGTGTCAAGGGTATGGTCATGTTAAATCTGAATATCCTACTTTCTTGAGGTCTAAGGGTAAAGTTATGGCTATAACCTTTAGTGATAATGAGGTTTTTGATAATGAGTCTGGATGTGATGAGGATGGAAACTTCATTGCTTTCACTGCTACTGTTGTAGTCAATGAAAGCGTGTTTGTTGAAGAGAATCCTTCTGATGGGGAACTCTCTAAGGATGCAGATTTTCAAGAAGCCTATAATAAACTTTGCAAAATTGCTGCAAAGGATTCTATGAATGTTGAACTTGGCCTGAAGAAAATTGAATCTCTTAAGCTTGATAAAAAGAATTTGCTTGTTATATTATTTGATGCTAATGATCTTTTGAACCATGTGAAATCTGAAAATATGCTCTTACTTGATAAAGTTAAAACTTTGGAACATGATTTATCTGTTGCTAAATCTACTATTTCTAAACTTGATCAAATGCTAAATGTTCAAAAGGCTCCTTTTGACAAATCTAGATTAGGTTTTGTTGAAAGCGTCTTTGTGTCTGCACCTAATTCCACGAACTTTGTTTCTTCATCTTCTTCTGAACTTTCCGTAAGTGAGGTTGTGAGTGAAACTATCAAACCTCCTGTGAGTGAGGTTGTCAAACTTATAGAAGTTTCACTTCTTAGGAAGATTAGGGTTGATATGGGAGAGTCTAAACCTAAAGAGTCTACCCTTTCTAAGGACAAGATGCATGGTAAACCTATTTGGGTTTGTCATTTTTGTGGAAAGTCTAGACACATTTGTCCTAACTGTTACAAGCTTCAAGCTGCTAAGAGAGCAAACAAACCAAAAGTACTTATGCCTCAAGCACAAGATCCTATAGCACTCATTGGTGAATTGGTAAAGACTTTAAACCTTTATTCCAATCCAAGAGTTGGAAATCACTCGAAAGTGAATAGGAACTCCAATACTCATGGTGCATCTAAAAGGTTTTGGATGCAAAAGACTCGATCTAATTGAGTCTTTCTGACATGGTCCTTGTACTTCATTACTCTACTCTTTTGTGGCCATTTTTTTTTTTTGTGCTGTTTTATTTCTAGGATTTTCATTGCATAACATTCATGCATTTCATTCTAAGATTTATTTTTGTTTTCTCTTTAAAAAAAAAGGAAAAAAAGAAGAAGAGGAAAGCAAATTGTGTTTGGCATTATTTTTCTTGGTTTTTGAAAACAAGGTTGGTTAATCTTTTTACACATAACATGTCTTGTGTACCTTGTTTAACTTTGATGAGCTTATTTATTGCACTTGATTAGTTGAAACTTTGTAGTGCATGTTGTGTGGGAAAGATGTTTATGGTGTCTATCACTTTGCCTTAATCTTAAAGTCACATGTTATTTGACTGTCAGACTTGATCCTTTTGAGAAAATCATAAATAACCATCTCACCACTGTTCACTAGCCAATCATGAATACCTTAGTGCATATCGTAAGATTTTGTACTCGAGAAAGTGTAGCACATGCACAGAAAGAACATAAGGTGTAGCCTCGGTTTAATTGCTTAATAATTAAAATTGGTGTGTACTATTAGGCTTGATGCCAAATCACATAACTAAAATTTGTGTGTACATTATGAGGCAAAAATTGAAGAAACTTATATGATTGCAAGCTTATGATCTAGGAGATGTGGGAGTTATATGATGTAACTCTTTTGGTGATAGTCTCTTTCAAATTCTATGTGATAAATTTTGTAGACTTTGTGTTTGATTTCTATTCACATATCACCTCATATGTATCTCAAGTTTTTGCTAGATGCACACACTATACAAGTTACACTTTGCTAAACATTGTACATGTTATTGTGTGTGTTTTTGGTCTGACCAACCAAGTTTGAAAATACCTTGAGTATTATGCAAAACTTTTTTTTTGCTCGAGAATTTAAAGGGAGAATGGCTGAAATTTTCTTTGAAAAACTGGGCTTAAAACTTGGGTTTTTGAAAAAGCATTTCATCTCATACTCATGCATTTTGATTCATCAATTTTAATGCTTTGAGGAGTTGTGCCTAAAATGTGGTTGTTGTTTTTTCAAAACTGTGTTTTTTTTTTTCAAAATTTTTGTGAGCCTCTGCCTGTTTCGATCGATCCATTCTATTTTTCGATTGATCGAAAATTGCTTAAAGGCTTTTTAGGAGTCTCGGGTTGATTCGATCGATCGAATGTAATTTTTGATCAATCGAATATCGCGAATCAGGTTTTTTAAAACACTGTTCTTGACTTTTTCAAATAGTTTCAAAACCTTTTTCTCTCTCTTCGACTCGACAAGCTCACTTAGCATTTTTTTGTCGTTTTCCTCCAATCTTTTGCAAGGAAATTGTCCTTTGAGGCTGATAAGTCTATTTTACCCCTCCTTTTTCTTTTATTTTCAAATTTCATGCATTTTTCCTTAAGATTTTCGAACCTATTCTTTTAGGGGATTTTCATGATTCAAGCATTTTTAAGTGAAATGGATCATTGGGTTTTTGTTGGGACATGATATAAACATGATATTGATGGTTTAATTTGATCAATTCTATGTTTTATGAAAAATTGAAAATTCTAGGGCTTGAAATTGATCTGAATTGGGGATTTGTTCAAATTCGTTCAATTGATGAAATTGGCTTGTTGAATTGATGTCATTGATCATTATATTATGTTTTCTAGCTTGTGTGATGATCAATATGTCAATTATTTCCAAAATCTTAACAAGTGGTTTTCAATTTTGGGTTTTTTGTTAGAAACTCTGTGCTCAAGCCAATTTTGTGAAATTGAATTTAAATTGAAACTGTATTAGAACATGCATCCTGACATTGTGCCATTGGTTTGTGTTTCTTTTGTGTTTCTTTTGGTTCTATCTTTGTGTCTTTGTCCTTTCTTTAGCATCATGCCTAGGAAGACTAGAGCTCATAGGTCTGTTCCCTCACCTTCTCCTCTCCACCTTCTTTTGACCATGAGAAGTTTGCTAGTGAGAAAAACCAAGAAATTTTTAAGAAACTGAACCTTAAGAGAAAGATTTGGGCTGAGCGTTCTTTTGTGTTAGATGAGATTAGTCCTGCCATTACAGCTAATTTTAAGCATTGAGGTTGGTTACCTCTGTTGGATATTTCTAATCCTCCTCTTCCAGCTACCCTGATTAGAGAGTTCTTTTCGAACATCTCTATCCGCGTCTATGATTCTAACACTTTGGTAAAGAGTTGGATACGATGTGTAGAGTACACCATTACTTCTACTGTAGTGGCTGATGCTCTAGGAGTACCTGTGGTCTAGCACCCTATCTATTTGTATGATGAGTCTCCTTTTTTGAGTGATGTCATGTCATACATCACTAGGTCTTCTATCCAGTGAGGTTCTGATCCTAGGATCACCATTGCTGAGCTATCTGAGTTGCACTATCTCTTCTTTAGGATAGCATGTCATTCTATTTGGCCAATTTCTCATCTTCACACCATTCTTCTTCAGCGGTGTGTCTTTTTGTACGCTCTTGTTATTGATGCTCCTATTAATTTTCTTCACTTCTTTCTTTTTTCTTTGAATGAAGTTTATAGGAGTTCATCTTCTTCTCATGCTCTTGTCCATCCTATCTTTATTCATAGGATTTTATTATATCTTGGTCTAGATGGTTTCCCTTCTTTTGAGCTTGTACATGTTATTGCTCCCGTACATGTTATTGCTCCCATAGGTGCGTCTTTTCTCAGGCAGAGGGTTGCTCATCTTTGAGTTAGCTCTAAACACCCTAGGTCTGAGTCTTCTGATAACGCACCTCCTCCTTCTTCTTCTACAAGTCCTGCTGGTGAGGATGTTCCTGATCCTGTTGGTGATGCTGCTGCTGCTGCTGTTCCTCCACCTCATTCTGATGACTTTGATATACGTCGTACCTTGGAGACTGTCATGACCGTTTAGGCGGCTCATGGTCAAATTTTGGTGGACTTAGCTTGATGAGATACGTGCTTTGCAAGCTGACTTAGCACATCTTCGTTCACTTTCACCACCTTCTTTTGATGATGGCATGTGATTGTCCTTTGGCATTCCGTTACAAAAAGGAGGAGTAGAGTTTTGACACTGTAGATGAGTTTTTGTAGTTAGGGGGAGTTTTTTCTTTTGTTTTGCGGAGCTAGTGGAGATATTAGATTGTATCTAGGTACTTCACTTTGTATATCATTTTTTTAGGCTATTCGGGAGTTACATTGATTTTGATATATATGATTCTTGCTTCTTGTGTTCATTACTTATTGATTTATATTTATGAGTTATTTATTAATATATGTCTTTATTATGTGTTGTGTGAAACATACAAGAATGTTTTATTTTTGTTGTATCTAACTTAAGGGGAGAGTTAGTTTACATACCTGTTGCTTTACTGTTCTCTGTCACACATGCGTTTATGCGTTTGTTGATTTATATTTATGAGTTATTTATTAATATATGTCTTTATTATGTGTTGTGTGAAACATACAAGAATGTTTTATTTTTGTTGTATCTAACTTAAGGGGAGAGTTAGTTTACATACCTGTTGCTTTACTGTTCTCTGTCACACATGCGTTTATGCGTTTGTTGAGTGTTTCAGGAATATACAGGTTGATTCAATTGAGCTGCTGTCTACACTTGTAACTGATGGATAATAATTAGGATTGAATTTGTGTTATAAGCATTATTTTTGTAAAGGGTTTTTATTTTTAAACTTTGAGCTCTTAATTTGTGTTTTGTCACGGATTGTCAAATGGGGAGTTTGTTAAGTTTTAAAAATTTAGGAATTTATGTATTTAGAACTCTAATATGTAATGTTGGCAAACCATGATCAAAAAAATATGTTTAGTCTTATTTAGTCTTGCTCAAAGTTGTGTAATTCATGTAAAGTTAGAATCAAGAGACTGCAGATGCATTGGTGCATTTTAGCCTGGCTCGATCGATTGAAAGTTAGACTTAATTGATTGAAAGTCGGCCAGAATGTTTTTTCTACAGAATTTCCAATTCAGCCCTATCTCATTAAACATTTTGGGTTTTATATTTTTGCCCTAGGTATATAAGGCAAAACCCTAACCACGATTTTGAGAGTTGCTCTGGTTATATTGTTGCTTATATTTTTGTGGTTTGTGTTAATCTCTTGTGAGATCCTTGAGGAGCTTTCCTTCGCATAATCTTAAGATTTTCAAGGTAGAGATATTATCAACACATTGATGATCAAATCAGTTGCTGCCATTAAAGTTTACAGAAAAACAAGCGGGGGTGCTTGTATCTTATGGAGAATCCAAGAAAGAAAGAGTCTGTGGATTTGGAGCTTGCACGTGGTCGTGTCAGTAAATTCTACTGGTGGGTAGCATTAGGAAGTCAAGTAAGGGAGCTTGTAAGTCTCTTTGTATGAACTTCAATTCTTCCATATAGTGGATTCAAGTTTACCTTGAGGATAGTTAGGTCAAATCCTCCCCAAGTTTTTACCGTGTGGTTTTCTAGATGATCATATTATTGTGTCATTTATTTTTATTGCTTTATATTCTTGATATGATTGTGTAACCTAGATTTGCATAATTTGACTAAGTTAATCACTTGGCTAATTAATTAGGCTAATCTGGTTGTGTTAAGGGGTCTAAAAACCATTCAAGACTGAAGAGAGAGAGATTAGAGTGCCTCTTGTGCCTCTTTTGGTTTTAGTGTTTTGTACCCAAACCTCTCTAAAGGCTTGGTTGATTGAGAGTTGTATAGTTGCTCATATTGCTGTTTGAGTGAATCTTTTGTGAGATCTGTGAAGAGCTTTTCTTCACACAAGCTTAGGATTATCAAGGAGGAGGTTTCTTCAAGAACTTAATGATCAACTCAGTTGTTGCCATTGAAGCTTAAAGATATACAAGCGGGTGTACTTATACTTGTTGGAAAATCCAAGAAAGAAGGAGTTCGTGGTCTTGGAGGTTGCACGTGGTCATGTCAGTAAGTTCTACTGGTGGGTAGCAATAAGAAGTCGAGTGTGGGGGCTTGTAAGTCTTATTGTATGAACTTTGATTCTTTCAAGATAGTGGATTCAAATTTCTCTTGAGGATAGCTAGGTTAAATCTTCCACATGTTTTTTACCGGTTTGGTTTTCCTGAGTCATTATATCTTTGTGTTATTTATATTTCTGCTGCTATATACTTGATATGATTGTTTGATTGTGATAACCTAAATTTGCATAATTTGACTAAATTAATCACTTGGCTAATTAACTAGGTTAATTTGATTGTGTTAAGGGGTCTAAAAACCGTTCAGGATGCCTTAACCGATAAACTTAATGAATCTAATAAGTTGGTTGAGAAGTATGAGAATTTCATACATTAGATGTTACATTCTCATGCATTTCTTTTTATGCATTGTTTATGTTTTTTTTTTTTTTTTATTTGTTTTTGTGTGAGTAAAAATCCCAAAACACCAACAACAAAAAATCTAAAAATTTAACCATGATGTTTAAGCACATATCTCATGTAAAGTTTGATCTAGTATCTTTGTACTAATGACATAATGCATTTACGAGTTTAGTCTTGTTATATATGCATATTATAGTAATTGTGAGTAAAATCTAGACTTCTATGTATTGTTGTGGTAAATGCCTATTCACATTTGTCGTACTTTGTTTGTCTCTTGATTCGAGTGAATTAATTAGATTCAATTATATGCAATAAGCGTGGTAATACAAACAAATCACCAACTAAGTTAAATGCAACAGAAAATAAATTTGACACAGGTGATTTGTTTACGAATAAGGAAAACTACTGAGGCAAAACCCCACTGGGTGAATTTAAGGTCATCACTCCTAAAAAACCACTATTATCAAAACAAGTAGTTATAAGTAAAAGGAATCAGGAATCTCAATACCTAATATCAACCTACAGTTGAATCCTTACTCCAATACCCAACTAGACTTGTGATGTAGCGGCAATCTCTCCTTTCAATGCACAAATCCTAGTATGACTAACCAATGATGCACGAATCTCAGTACGTAATTAACTTCATAGCAACTCTTTGATTGTTGTAGTTGATTTGCAGTAGCTTTACATAGAAACACTAATAAGATCTTTAATGTTGGTGCAGGAGATTTTGCTTGTTACAAAACCCAAAGGCGTACAAGAAATGCAGTAAGAACTCTTTCTTCTGCAAGAGGAGGTTAGGGTTTCAAAAAGGAAAACTTATGAAGCTCTTTAGGGTTAGGTTTTTCTTTTTCCACCTCCTTTAAATAGGAGCTTAATGGGTTCTCTTATTCCAAATAGGTTTAAACAAACCTTGGGCTTTTCTAGTCCAATAAAGATTATACAAACCCACAAATCTTGGATTTTCCTAGTCTTATAAGGATTATACAAACCCATAAACAAATAGCCTTTTAGAATAAAAACTTTGCTGGCTATATTTGAATCCTATAAACTTGATAGATCGAGGCATGTGTTGAGCTTTGATGAATCTTGACAGATCGATCTTCTGTCGAGGAGGTATCGAGACCTGCAGATTGCACTTTTCTTGAGCAGTTCTTGAGTAATCCTAATGTTTTCAATTTATCCACTTGTGATGATCATCTTGAACTTTCTTAGATTTACCCAAATACAAGTAAAATGCGTTTTGTCAAAAGATATGCTAGTTACATAAAAATATGTCCTTAACAACGTTAACATATTCATAGAATGGTTCATATATCTCTCTTCACAATTGTTTTTCTTTATGCTAAAAAGCTCCTAGAAAGTTGTATTTCGAAATTAGTTTGACTAGGAAAAGGTCGAGTACAAAAGTAATATAAAAAAGATAAAGAATTGAAAAAGTTGTGCTTCGAAAACTAATTTGACTAGGAAAATGTGGAGCATAATATGGTTTATACGTTGAATGTAAACGCCAAATACTTATGAAAAAAGCATCTGTTTTCAAATGTATAGAAAAAAGTTTAGTAAGTTGAAGTTGCACTAAAATCATAATTTGATATCTATATTTTTGCAACTGAGACCCAACTTCCGTATGTTCTAAACTTATGAATATCATACTCCAAGAATGTTTTGCTAACCAACATCAATTTCAACACATTATTTTTCTACGTGAGGGATCATATATACTCTTGTCTATTCATGTTAAGGGTCTCTCATGCCTTAGTGTCATTATTGTATGCCTTTTATGAGTTGGTCATTGAAGAATCATTTTAGAAATTTAGACAAATTCACACTTGATATTCACATATGATACACAAGTTTATTGTTCACCAAATGCCTATCTCACTTATTTGTTTGTACTCATTTAAATTTGATGTGTTTGTATTAATCATATTATGGTTAAATCAAAAAGAATTTTGATTATTTTCTTTGTCTTTGGAAGTGTTTATCTATACCCTTGTCTTTATCTCTCATGATTTTGATTTTTTTTTTTTTTAATTCATGAAAATTTGTTTTTAAAAACGATGGTGAAAGTCATTCGTGAGTGCTTCGCGAGTAACTCATGAGTGGACTCACTCCCAAGTGAAATTTCTTTGAAATATTACATTCAGTCAGGTTTTGGGCAGAGCCGCTCACAGTTGGTTCATGAGTGACTAGTGGGTAGTCCAATTTACAAGATGTTTTTAAAGAAAAATGGGCTTTGGGCAGTGGTACTCGCGGCAAGTGGCTTACACTTGCAAGTTTCCCGGATCAGTATTTTAAATGGTCATTTTGTGGTTTTCTTTTTAAAAGCTCTCTCTCTCTCTCTCCTAAACCATCTTTTTTTATCTTTCCTCATCAAAACCCAACCAAAAACAAGTGCATTTCAATTCTTGTTCATCTCCAAGGTAATTCATTACACTTTTATTTGTTTTTAATTCATAGTTTTTGAATATGAGGTTTTTATGTGTTGGATGTTGGCCCATTGTAGCATAATTCTCATTCTTGTTTGAGCTTCATTACTCACACATCATGTGCCCCATATGTATTCTTGTCCTTGGTTTTAGCTTCAATTCTTATCCTCTTTCTTATCGACTCCTTTCTCATTCATGTACAAAAAGGGTGAGAAATTATAGGTCTCTTGTGCACATTCTTAGGGAGAGAAATTCCATAAGTAAAGATACATATATCAAGGGTAGAACACATCTTGTCAGGGGAATTGTTTTGTGTTGATCACTTTAAGAGGGAGACATCTTTTGTTTATTTTACAATTATGAATTCGTTTGTTTACAGTTCTGCAATTCACTTTCAATATTCCTTTTGGTTGTTCTTGTGGCCGTGTTGTTTGGCCTTGGCACTTTTATGATGCTTTTAGTTATCTTTTGTTATATTTGCTTTCTTATTCTCATTGCATTGCATTTTTATGTTGAACATGCATACATCTATGTGTTTTGTGCATTAATGATTGCATTTTGGATTATCTCTTGCATTGTTAAATGATCATTGCAGTCATTTTTACATGAATTTCATAGTTCATATCATATTTAGTTGATCAGTATTTTTGTTCCAAGTTCTTCACAATTCTTAAATTTTAGTGAGTGAGTTTTGCCAATGTTTACAAACTCACATTTAAGTTTAGAGTCTATTATAAGATGTTTTGTCACGAAATAGGGGAAGATTATTAAGTTGTGATTTTTTTTTTCTCATTACGTTTTGTTGGCTTTATTTTGTGCCAATTTTATTGTAATTCATACATTTATTTCCTTGTATTTTTGTGGAGGAGTTTAATCTAGAGTTTGTGAAGAGTTGCACATTTAGAGGAGTTTGAGACTAACTTGCGAGTAGCTCGGGATTGACACACTCATGAGTGGACATGTGAGGAGTGTGAGAAATTTCAAAAGTTAGTTACAACTATGGTGACTCACAAGTAACTCGCAAGTAGGCCTACCCATGAGTGACCCATTGCAAAAAATTTTTTCTCTAGAAGTAACCTTCCTCCTTTTTGAGAGAGAATCATATTAATAGTTAATTAGCCTTAATTGATCAAACTGTAATTAAAAGTTGGAGGTCTAAAACAACTAGGGCTGTCCAGCACTAGCCCAGACCCGAAGAACCAACTGACCCAATGCTCTTCGATCCAATAACCGCTCGATTTTAGTGATGGTTTGGTCAGTCATTGGTAAGGCCCGATGCTATCGATTCGAGTTAGGTTTGACTATCTGAGAACTCGACCCGCCTGATGCCTTTCTTTCTTCCCGTCGCAAATCGCAAATTTAGTCTGAAAACCAGTAAGCCTAAACTCAAAACTCTGCTGATGTAAAGAGATCTTGGCCAGATCTCGACAAATATAGCAAGATATCAGCCAGATCTTAAAGGATATGGAGGAATATTGGCCAAATATCGATAAATCTGGCCAACTCTGTTGAGATCTAGAAAGATTTCGGTTGAAATCCGACCGAATTTCAACCCTTATAGAAAACCCGAAACTAACCGAGATGCACCCGAAACTGACAAGACCCAATCTGGCCAATCCAAAGCTCCACATGGGTCGGTTGCAGGTTATGCTTTCTCCCATCTGAGTCTTTTGGGTCAAGTTCGGGTTGGGCACAAACCTGACCTGAAACGACCCGTGGACAGCCCTAAAAACAATGCCTAATTATTGACTAGTGTGTTTTCAAAAACAAAACACACATAGATGTAATGCAAACAAAAAGATAGAGGATTTTTCTTGATGACATTTTTTTCCCTTATGGCATCTGTAGTTTCTTTTTTTTCCCCCTTATAAGAAAGCTACACTTTTTTAGAATACAAAATTTTCATTTAATTTGAAGAATTTGAGTTTTTTTTTTTTTTTTCAACATCAATTTGTGAGTGGCATCCATAAGAAGCTAACACTACTTTTCTCATTTTCTTCTCTTCTCTTTGGAGGTGACTTAATTAGGATGAAGACAAAATATTTTAATAAATTGATGGTTTCACAAAATCATAATTATTTAATTGAATTTGATTGCATATGGATTACCCTTAAAATTCTATAAGATTTTGATCCGTTATTTGGCTTTCCACATTATCTACAAATGAATTATCTCTAATTTAAGGAGTATAAAACCTAAAGAACTCTCGGAAATAAAGACATGAGATTTTATCTTGGAAATATTCTTTGAGTTTTTAATGGTCTATGTTCAATAATGTTCAATAAACTGAATGTACAAGATGCTCAATTGTACAAGTTTTACAATTAAATCCTAACAAATGATATTTAAAAAAGTAAATAAATTTTGATAGTTTTTATTTGTTTCCATTTTGCATGAATTTACTATGGCACATTGTTAAGGAGAACTTGACAACCAAGACCTGAGCTTAGCCAAAAAAGGATATATTAATTGGCAGGTGATCATATGAGAATTTTAAGAGAAATTTTACAAATACAACATTTTAATGACACTTTCACAACAAATTATATATAACAGATTGTTACTTGTTGTTATTAATGGAGAAAAAAAATAATATCAATTATGAATTCAAATTAAAAACTCGTAATAACCTGCCACCTAATATTTGTAATGAAAGTATTGTAAAAATGTTGTGAACATAACACTTAAATTTTAATTTAATGTAGAACCAAACCTGTAAATGACTGGCTACATTTCCTCTAGTTAAGCCCCACACATTCATGATCTCAAGAATCGTCTTGGGCACAGCCTCTGGAAGAATTAAAATTAGAAAGATAAACATTAGAAATACAAACATAGAGAAATTGCAACTGAAAACCAAGCAAAAAGCATAAACAAAGAGGGAAAAGTATTTGTAATTAGCAAGAGATCTCTTACTATCCAAGCCTATATGATTTATGGCTTCCAAGAATCGACAGTGAAGTGAATTTGTCCAAACCAGCTTTGCCCTTTTAGGGACTCCCTGATTCATTTCATTCTCATCTTCCTTTCCCATTTTTGGGACACCCTTTCTCTTGGAGTCCTTTTTACTACGTTTTTCTTTAGAAACAGATGATGCTGCGGATTTTTGATCCTCGAAAGAAACAACCGATGATTCAGCTGGAATGTTTTTGATTTCTTCGATAGCAATAAATTTGCCTCTTTTAGCTGCAACAGCATACTGCCATACATTTTTGAGGTCTTTCGGGCTTACTGGTTTTACTATATAGAAAGCAACTCCACACTCTAAACTCCTCAATATGACACTCTCATCGTCATCAGCAGACATCACTGCATTAGATTGAATAATACATTTGGAAAAAAAAATATAAATAAAATTGTGTTATAGCATGAAATTAAATAATCAAAATCCTATTAAAATATACAAACAAAATTGTGTTGTAACATGAAATAATCAAACACTAAGAGGAACATTTTATAGATGAAATCAATGGCTTGTTATTTAAAATTAGAATCATTGATGTAAAATGGCACTCACTAATTACAGGTAGCTTGAATTCTTCTTCGACTTCCTTTTGCAATTCAAGCCCATTCATTACAGGCATATGCAGATCTGTAACAACGAGGTCGAATTTTTGCATCCGAAGAGTAGCCAAAGCATCCATTGGGTTTCTAACTGTCACAACTAAAGTAATCGCAAAAAAGTTATTAGTTTACAAAGGAATCACTGTAGAAAGAAAATGTTGAAACCGTTTTACTACAAAGTACAAATTAAACAAGAGTGATTCTCACAAATATATATAACATTTCCCAACTAAGATTTAATTTTAAATACTTGGTTGAAGAGTGTTAAATTAATTGATCGAAGGAAATTTGATCATTAATAAGCAATAATAACAACCATTCCACAAAATTAACAATTTTTTTTTTTTTATTAAATGTAAAAACGAATAGAGTATTTACCAATGCACAAGCTAATACCTCCTACTTAGATCTAGTAAATCTTGGGAAAGGATTAAAGGCATATATAGTCTCTTGGTAAGAATAAAAATAAAAATAATACTATAAGAAAATTCAATCATAAATACTTTCTTGTATGCATAAAAATAAAAAGGATTCAATCATTTATGTTAAGGAAAATAAAAATAAAAATAAAAATTGTAGTAAACAAGAAATAACTTTGAGCCAATGAAAAAGTAGATAGGATCAAAACATAATAGTTTGAGAGAATAAGATTATAAAGTTTCAATTTGTAATATATGTGAAAAAAATAGAAGAATTAAATCTATTGTATGTGCAATAGATGAAGACACTAATTAAGATATATTTTCACTAAACTTTTTCTCATAGTAGAATGGAGATAAATGGATATATGGAATATCTAAAAACAAGTGAAAAACATGTATGCATATCAAATTAATGACTATAAGAAAATTCATGAAACATAATACTAACAATATAAGAAAAGAGATTGAAAGCAATTGTGTCAATAAAGAACATTAAAACAATAATCAATTAGTTGTAAAGGGAAATTAATCAAAATAAGTTTTCGTGTTTTAGTAGAAAGCCAAGTATGGAAACTCAAATTCTCCCTTCAATTTCTTACACACAATGCAAAATGAAGAAATCTTTTAGATTAAGTCAAAAAACATGCACACAAGGCCTTACCAAATTAGTGCGATATGAGATCCATAAACAGAATACTAGAAAACAAGTTTGAGATCTATTTTAGAGGAAAATATTGATCGGAAAAAGTAAAATTAAAAAAAATCATATTTGTTGAAAATTAATGAAATTCACAAGTTTATAGGCAGAAGAATATTACTCTATCTATGTATGTAATTCGAAAGCTAATTGGCCCCAAACACATAAATGAAATAAGAATAGTTGGAATGAAAGTGCTCTAATAGAAAAAATATTATAAAACATGTATATAAAGGCTTGTGAAAACCCTAACCATGCAATTATGTGTAAAACAAGAAGTTAAATACAAAGAGGATTGAAATCTTTAAACCAAAAAAAAAAAAAAAAAAGTACCTTCATATTTCAATGTTCTAAGCATTGCAGAAACAATGGCAAGAGATGTAGCATCATCATCTACCACCAAAATATGGATATCTACCATGGAGGTTTTGCTTTTGAAAGATTGGTCTACTCTAACTCTCTCACCCACCATGGCCATGGTCAATATACTATGAACAAAAATGGGGAGAAGAGGAGGATGTATATTTATAGTAGAAGGAGCTAATGGAATAAAAAAGTGGACGCAAAGAATGTGCAACACTTGTAATATGACTGCTTTTGTAGGGATAGATGGAAGGAGGGAGCTTTTATCACAATTTTGTTTTGATTTTTATCTCTACAAAAATGTATGCAATTTCTATCAAAATTTTTATTTTTTGACAAACAAGAGTATTTAGACCTCTTTAAATATCTAACTATTTCCTCAGATATATACAATTCCTCTTATCCCATAAATATCAAATTTTGAAGGGAACATACATGCATCACCCCATAAATTTTCATACTAATTAAATTAAAAAAATCTATCCCAACATAATCATTCAATGCAATTTAGCTAAAATAGAAGGTTTCTAAAGAAGATTTCGCAGCCTTTTCATTCAAATTGCCTTGTACTTCTTAGTGGACGACCTTGTTTATTATTGAAAAAAGAAGACATTTTTAATGCAAAAATAGATGGTGTTTAGTTGTCCATATTGATCTAATTTTGGCAATTTGCATTGGTAAAATAATGTTTCTTCTCTTTAAACACATTCGATTGCATCCGTAATTAGCGAATCCACTTCCAACAACATGGTATTAGAGTTGCTTTGCTTAAATATTTTCCAATTGAATCACTTGTATTATTTTTTTTATAGATAATTTCAACTCATTGCTTTGGCTCTTGACAATTACTTTCTTATTTTATTTTATTTAAGTTGATAATCACTTATATTAATTAAAACATGAAATGATTCATTTAAACAATGTATAAGATTGATATGAAGATGATCTAACTTAAATTTTAAGTATTCCTAAAATATTTATTGATAAAGGAAACATCATTTTGATGTGGAGTTACATAATAAGATTTTAGGATTTTTTTTTTTCTCGAACTACTTATAACAATTAGAGAATCGCATTATATTTTTAAATTAAATGACGTTCAGTTCCTTGATTTTGTCATAAAAATCATATAATCATAATAACAGACACGGGATGTTGGGATCAATGGTAATCATGATTTACCATTAACGTCCAATCATGCATCTTAAATACAAAATCATCTACATGTCACAAATCTTTCTAATATTTCATTTCATCTTATTAATAAAATTTGGACCTTTGAATATAACTCATTCATGTAATAAAAGGTTAAAGCAATTTAGATTTTACCACCAATCTAGCTAGTTGTCTAATATTATTATGGGAGGTATAATTAAAAGAAGGATTTATTCATATCATTTATTCTCATTTTAAATTTTAAGTGGTTACTATTTAAAGATGAAGAAAACAAATTCACATGACTTCATTCATTGTTTTTTTTCATTAATTAGGATTTTGCTAATATATAAATTGAGATTTCAACTTTTTTTTTAATTATTCAAGTTTTATTTATTTATTCATGAAATTGAGATTTTACCTCTTTTATTACTTAAAAAGAGGATTTCTACCCTTAAAAAGAATCAAAACGTTCATAAATATCAAACAAAGAAAAACGTATTGGGCCAGTTTGGTGGGCTTCTGAAAGAATCTTTATGTATATTAATGGATCCATTTCTAGGTGTGCCTTATCACATATAGAATAGAAAATTACTCCTAAATTTTTTTTGTTTGTCCATGTCATAACATGTAAAGTAGGCAAGTATAGTGAGTTGCAAGTAGCTAGATAAGTAAAATGCTTTTTCCTTTCTTAAGAGATTTGGAATTTAAATTTCGCTTACTCCAAAAACTAATTGATGTCTTAACTTGATGTTAAAAAACAATCCTTATAAAAACAAAGCCATAGAGACAACTATGTACTCTTATTATAATGGTCAAAAAACACAAAACAACAGTAATTATAATAATTGATTGAAAAATGTTTTTTTCTTTTTTAAAGACATTTGACTCGATTTGATCCGTATTATGGAGTCATTTCAAAGTGAAATGCAGAGACAATTTTGTAAATTAACTAATTCAGCAGTTTTACAAAATTGTCTCTGCATTTCACTTTGAAATGACTCCATAGTACGGATCAAATCGAGTCAAATGTCTAAAATACCACCAATGGCTTATACGTAATTGCAGTTTGCAAGTGATGTAGAGACATGTCGTAGTATCACTGTGATGAAACGAGGTCCTCAGCCCACAATTTGAGAGCATTGCATTTCACTTAATTAAAAAGGATCCAAAATCCTGATCAAATCCTAAGAATAAGTTGCTTAGATAAGGATGTACCGTAAAGCCTGATCCTCATTAAATAAGTCTGAATTGTTCTCATTTTTCACCAACTTATTTAGAGGAGGAACTTGGAGTCAAGAGAGTTGACTTTGCTATAAGTTGTGTGCGGTGGTTTCGGTTTTTAATTCTACTACTTTACTTCTAAGGATTTTTGTTTAAAATTTTTTAAATGGACAAGTTGTTTGTTTTGGGTAAAAGAGAATGATTGAGCTTAATTTTTTTAGCTTTATTAATTATTGGTAATTTTTGTTGTTGGGCTAATTTTTTTGGGCTTATATATTTTGTTTTAGATTTAATATACTAATTTTTTATGGCCTTTAAAAGCTAGAAAATGCTAAAACTACAAATTTTTTTTACAAATTTCTAATAGTAAAAAGTGATGCAAGTGTGCACACCAATAAAAATTTGCTACCTTAATAATTTGTAAAAGCATTGTAAAAAAAGAAAGAAAAGAAAAAGGCAAGCCTTGGCTCTTTAGTATTTAAATTATTTTATTAGAAAGAAAAAGTAATAAATAAATTTATAATTGGAAGTTCCAATAAGGAAAAAGTTTAAGTTGAGATAGGTTTGAAGCTCTCTTCCTCCACCTCTCCCCCTTCCCCACTATATATCTATCTATAAAATAAAATTAAAAAGAAGAAGAAGAAGAAGAAGAAGAAGAAGAGGTTTTAGGATAAATTTAATCCAATTACTTAGAGTGTTTGTGTTATGACATATGTGAATCATGTTAGGAACATATGTCAATATTTTATGTAATTGGCTAATCCTTTGACAAAACACACTTTACTTGTGATTAAGTAGATCTAAGATGTGTTTAATATTTCAAGGAACAAGGTTTCAAGTTCAAGTGTTAAAACCATGCAAGTCTGTCCAAGAAACAAGTGAAGAAGTGTTGGATTTTAAATCTCGACAGCTAGTATCTATAGAAGTTTAAAAACTACTGAAATCCAATGCTCGATAGCTAACTCGATAGATAAGCTATTTATCGAGGTTTATGAAAAATAGATTTTCAGCTCTGATTTTCATCCAATCTGAAAGCTTGAAAATGTGTTAAAAACACAAGAGTAATTTAGACCCCCAATTAAAATTATAGCTCGATGGATTTTACACTAACTTGGTACTAAGTGCGGAATAGTGTAAATGCGAGCGGATGAACACATAAGCTACTCTAATCCATAAACTAAGCAACACAGCAGTATAATGGAATATAAAAGAGCAGGGAAGAAAAATGCAAACACAGAAAACACCGAGACGTGTTTTCAAAGAGGAAATTGAAGAACTCGGCGAAAAACCTCTCCGTCGCCCTCCAAGCTGAAATCGATCCACTAGACAATCAATTGGGATACATGGGTTAGCAAAAGACCCTTCAAGCCTAATCTACCCGATGTACCTAAGCCCTCCAAGCTCCTACTCCAACAAGGCTTCTCGAAACCGTGTTTTGTCTAGCACTCCAGATCCCGCAACAAGCTCCATGTTGCATCTGCCATTCCAGACTTCTTCCAATGCTTCCCACCAGCACCAAAACGTCACTCAACACTCTCAAAGGGTGTGGTAAGTGTTTGGGCTATCAACTGGTATGGAAATGTGGAGAGGGAAGAGTTGAAGAAATACCACAAGTGTATAGAGAAAGGTGGGAATGACAATCTCTAATTCTCAATGTGTTTGGCTAGGGTTTTCTCTCTGAAGCCTTTTTTTTAACAATGGTGGGTAAAGAGGGTATATATAGGATAGGCACAGAAAGTATGAGTCATTCAATACAGGCTGGCAGAACAGATAGCCTCGCGGGTGTCTCGCGGGAAGGCCTTACCCGCAAGATACTCGCGAGACATAGCTATCTCCACCTGACCTGACTCTTCGCATTCCAGCATGTGCAGGGCATATGTTTCACCTCGTGGGAAGCTAGGTCGGGACATACCCGTGAGAATTCTTCAGCCTTTAAATGCTTGAGTCTTCACACACTCTCTCTATCACATAACCCTTACAACAAATCTCACAATATATACAGGGTATAAACGATTGATAATAATTACAATGAAATTTGGCACGGAATAAAAGCCAACAAAATACATAGTTGTAAATCACAACTTTACAATCTCTCCTTTTGGCTATTCCGTGACAAAACCCTAAAACAGACTCTAGACTTAAACGTGAGTTTGGGAACAAAAGCAAAACTCACTCACCACCTAATTCTAGATTCTGAAAAACTCTTGAAACATATGAACAAGTATCTCCTGAAAAACAATAACAAAATAATATCATTGTATGCAGAAAACTTGAAATGCATATGGAGCAAATATAATGAGATCAAGAAAAATGGAATAAAACAATATACCATGGCAAGATCAAACAAGCAATCACTATACAAAAGTAATTACTATTCTCATTCACACAAGGAATGAACATCTGGACATGCAAGATGATAAGCTGATTTGAAGAGTATCATTTGCAAATTCAACACTCAACCAATGCAGAATACACGAAGTATTTGCATCTAGGAAAAATCCTATTAGGGCACAAGAGTGTTCATCGCTCAACCAATGCATAGAACATATATGCATCTAAGAAGAATCCTACAAAGGCACAAAAGTGACGTATTGACGTAAAATGTATGACATTAAACATCAAGTACACAAGCATAAAGGCTGCATAAACAAGGTACTGTATATGCATAGCACAAACCATAAAAGCCTACAAACATGCAATGAAACAAACCCTTAAAGCTTACAAAAGAAACATGGGTACATGCAAGATATGCTACAAAGCATAGAGAATATCACAAAAGAACTATTGAAATTATACTAAAATAAAAACAGAGTATCAGAGCTTTAAAATAAACTGAATTAAACCGTCTGTAAAACCAATAACCAATGTTACTATGTTTCTAAGCTATGCTCCCTCTAACGCTGTGCAAGCTCTTCTCCAACTCCTCCTCAAAATTGTCTCCCCCTTTTTGACTAGAATGGACAAAGGGCTAGAACTGATCTGACTCTGAATCTGAGCCTTGCTTTACAGACAAGTCTTGTATCTATGAAGATAGCGCGGTGATCTGTCCTTGAAGGTAGGCAAACTAGTTTGCGGTATGCTGTACATGAGAATCCAGCACTATAGACAACTGATCCATTTTAGCTAGTAATAGATCAAGTTTGCTCAAGCCTTGTGATGGAGCTGAAGATGATGGTTGTGCAAAGGGCTCTGGAGTTGAGGTGAACCTGTTAATCTCCTTCTCTGTATCTTCACCTTCATCCTGCTGAACCCGTGGTGGTGGTATGGTATGCACACCAATCTTGGAGCCTTTGATGTGTGCTGTGCTCCGTGTCAATGTATGACCACCAATGGGATAGTCCATCTGAACAAGTGTTAGGCCATTGGGAAGTTTGAGCCGTGCCTTAGCAATCAAGCCCATAATCAGAGATGGAAACAGTATTACAATCCTTGTATTTTGTTTTGTAATGCTCTTCTTTAGGACATGGATAATATGGCCACAAATGTCTATTTCCTTATGAGTAAAGAGATCATACAGGAATCTTGTTCTCGGAGCAAATAGTGTGGTGAGATTGGTGACCAGACACAGATTATGAATCATCACATAACTTAGTGTCCTCATTTCGGGAGAAAATTTGATTGTGTTCATGGATGATTTCTTTGGTTCACCACGAAGAGCTGTAATCATCTCAGCAATAGAGCCCAATCTGTCCTTATATGCAACTATATTTGGCTGAGATGAAGGATGAATTTCCAAAAAGTCTTGGATGATCTCTCTCGTAATCACAAATTCCTTGTATCTTACCCAGCACTCAATACAATTTCTGTTGACAGTGGCATTTGAGAAGAACTCCCTGATTATCTCTGAATAGACAACCCTAGTCGGGTTCAACAACTTGGTCCAAGTTCTATCTTTGAACACTTTAGGGATGAAAGTGTCCTCAAGAGTTTCTAACTGAACCACTCTCTCCATGATGATCGTCTTGTCCTTATAGCAGTCATTGTACTTCATATCTGCTTCCGCGGACTTGAAATGATCAAAATTAGCGCGTGCATGCTTTGAAGTTGGTTTCTTCTTAGCTGCATGCTTGGTGGGAGACATCTGCACAATTTCACAAAGTAGAAAGGGAACAAGTGCACACACACCAAAATAGAACACAAAAACAAAAACTTGATTAAATTCAAGTTAGTCCCAAAGCACATGAAAATTATCCTAAAGCAGATCATAACCAACTTAAGGAATATGCAAAAACATATAAAACAAGGAAAAACAAGAAAGGCACAATGCATGAAAGTAAGTAACTATGCATGTGTGTGCATGTGTGTGCATCTGCTGATGCATGTGTGTGCAGCATGAGATGTATGAGGGTGTGCCTAAAGGGTGCCTAGGTGTGTGCCTAGTGAGTGCATCATGAGCAGTGTGTAGGAAACACTTGATCAAAGACCAAACCAAGTAAAATAAGGTTAAACATATGGAAATTCATAAATTGGAACTCACATGAATCCAATTAATCACAAAAATGTCACTTGGACATTTTATCAAACACCTCACATGCATAAAAGCATTCTAAGTATGAGCAATGCATGATCATGGTAAAAACTAGCCTAAATACACGTTAAAAAGCCACAATGGGCCAACATAGAGACACAAACATCAAGTGGGACACAGCCCAATCAAAGAATTTGAAAAATTTTCACTCAATTTAGAAAAGCATTCAACTAAGAGAAACTTGAAGGAAAATGCTTTAGAAGACATACCTTGAAGTTGTCAATGCAAAAAAGGTGCTTGAAAATGATGGGTTTTGATAGAAATTGAATTTGGGTTGAAAAGGGTTCGAGAGAGGTTAAGCAAGGGAAATGAGAAATTTTTGAGAAACTGTCACATCTGCTACATAAAAAGTGAAAACACGCATTTTTCGCAGGTTAGAAAGTAGCGAGATAGTCGCGAAGATGGCCACTGAAGCACAAAACTTTCGCGAGAAGGTTTAAGTCACAAAATAGTCACGAGACAGTTGCAATACCTTCTGTCTGAATTTTGAAAAAATCCAATTTTTGGCCAAACAGCATTTCGCGAGAAGCTGTTGGTTGCGAGACAGTCGTGATACAATTGCAAGAGTTTTTGTGTGACATGATGAAAGATTATTTCCCTTAAGCCCTTTTCACGGAAAGCTCTAAGTCGCGAGCTTCTCGTAAAACAACCCCTGAACCAGTTTTTGAAAAAAAAAAACACAAAAATGCATTTTGAACAAAAACAAAAGACATGAAAGTATAAAATCACTTCCAAAAACAAATAAAACACTCAAAAATCTTTTTGGGTTTGATCAACAAGTTCTTGAGCATACACATCACATTTGAACATATACAATCACACAAATGAGATAGGCATTGATTGAATCAAAAACTTATGTGTTGTGTGTGAGTATCAAATGTGGAATAGTCTATAGATCAGAGCGAAGTTTCAATGATCAATTCAATCGAGTCATACACAATTGATACGAAATCAAGTAGACAATCTCCATTATAGAAATGAGTATATATGACCTCTTACACAATAAATACAAAACTTAGAAGTTTTTCATTTGACTTCTGCATAAGGCATAACAATTGGTCCAATTTATTTTGTTTGGACAAAAACATCTCATTTTGAGATTAGTGCTTGAAATTTATGATATTTCAACATTGATGATTAGCCTTTGGCTTTTTGAGTACCATATAAAACACATTAAAAAGAGTCGTTTTCCCTTTTTCCTAGTCAAATATTAGTGTGTACGACAGGCTTTTGTAGATCAATATCTCTTTTCATTTGGAGATTTACATTTCGTGAGCTCTTTTTGCAAAAACATAAAAATAAAGTGGGAAGAGATATAGACACAAGTCTATGCAAGTATCAAGACCAACAAGACTATTGACCAATCATTCATGACAAACTTAAAGATCTATTTACAACAGTCACACATAGTATTCAAGATTTCTACCACATAGAAAAGAGTGCATACAAAACAAGCCAAAATCATAAATGCACTATGCCATAAGTATGAAGGTACTAGGCCAAACTCACATGTGACAAACAAAAAACAAGTGATCAAACTTTTGAGATTTTTCAATTTTTTATGGGTTTTTGAATTATTTTTTTAAACACACCTAAAACAGAACCAAAAAAAAAAAAAAAAAAAAAAAAAAAACAGCTGGTACAAACCAAGCAGACAAAAGAACAGCAGTAAACTGAAAGTAATGCATGATATGATGCAACAGCAAATGTCCCTAAGCATTGGAATAATTTATGCATGGACATATTATAATGCTTATGCATGAGTACCCCTCTTCACCCACACGTCACGTGCGTTTGGAGTGATATCCTTGACGGATTGGGTATGGAAGTTTGGACTTTCAAACCTTCTGGTGAAACTCTCCAAGCAATTGGTGAAGCCACCGATCATCTTCATCACGACCATCATTTCTGGATCATGATTTTGACTTCTTGGTTGCTCACCACCCCAAGACCTTATGTCATTTCTCTTTCCTTATGACTGAGGTGTGTTTGCATTATTGTTTGCTCTTAGCTTTTAACAGTTGGGTCTGATATGTCCTTGCAATCCACAATAGTGACACACATAATCCGTCCTAGGGCCCCGTTGTGATCTTGGGAGAGATCTTCCTCTGGTTTCATGTTTAACCACAGATTGATTTCGAGGCTTATTCACCATTCGTTGCTCAGCCACTTTTTTTCTTTTTACATCCTCAACTTTCTCAAGACTGGGCTCTTCGACAACCGTCTCGTTTGCCTTCACAAACTTTACTTTTTTGGTGACTTTGGCTGACGAGCAACTTCCTCTAGTGTATCCTAATCTGGACTTGTTTAAGGAAGGTTTTTGAGATGATATGACATCCTCTAACTTTTGAGAGGAGACTCTTTTTATCTTGGCATGAGCTTGCACTGCCTCTTGCTCAAGAAACCTCACCTTCATATAGGCTTCAGACAGCTCGCCATTTAGTGTCTCAATCTCACACTTAGTCTCTTTATATTTGACCAAGAGACTTCTGTAATCTTCCTCAGCTTCCTTCATTTTCCTCACAACTGCCTTGGCTACCCTTGCATACTTTCCAGACTTCTCAAGTAGTAAGGAGTAATTTTCTTGAAGATTAGCTGTATTTTCTTGCTCTTCTGCATCTGGTTCTTCCACAATCCCAATAGACTCTGAATCAGAATGCTCACCAAGCTCCTTCACAAGTGCACCTAAATCATTGGATGACTCCAAATGAGCAATGGTCATGAAGGCAGAGTAGTTTCCCTTTCTGTCACAGCTCTCTTCTAAGTCAGAATTAGAAGAGTCAGAATCACTAAGCGTAGTGGCATACGCCTTGCCTTTTCCCCTTAGAAAATTTGGACACTCCTTCTTTAGATGTCCATGGCCATTGCACTCATAGCACACAATGTCTGAAGGAGGTTAAGAATCCTTCCCTTCTTTCCTCGTAAACTCTTTTCTATCACCTCTTGAAGATGAAAATTTCCCTCTGTTAAATGATTTTCCACTGTTCTTCATCTTCAAAAATTTTCGAAAGTTTTTTGCAAGATATACTACTTCCTTCTCCACTCCATCTTCTTCAGAAGGAACATCCATTCTTTCGGTGATGGTTTTAAGAGCAAGCGATTTACTCGTCTTGTGGGAAGGTAGTCCAAGCTCATACGTTTGAAGTGATCCAATGAGCTCTTGGATCTTAATTTCATCCAAATCCTTGCTTTCCTCTATGGCTGTGACTTTTGCTCGAAAGCTCTCCGATAAGGACCTCAAAATTTTTCTCACCACCTTAATATCTTCAATCTTCTCCTCAAGATTAAGTTTAGCAATTACAATTTCATTGAGCTTCCCATAGAATGAATAAAATGGTTCATCATCCCCCATCTTGAGCTCTTCAAATTTGGTGGTAAGCATTTGAAACTTTGTGTCCTTAACTTTCTTTATACCCTCATATGTCGTCTCCAAAATCTCCCAAGCTTCCTTGGCTACCATCATATAAGAGATCCTGTGGAATTCATCAGGAGACACACCACAAAAAATAGCATTTAACGCTTTACTATTAGCATTGGCTGCTACAAGAGTTGTCTTATCCCAAGTGGACTTAGGATCCGTCGGCTTAGTCCAACCTATCTCAACCGCATCCCAAACGGTATCATCTATAAAGCATAAAAATGCTCTCATTCTGACTTTCCAGAAAGCATAATTGTTCCCATCAAAAAATTGTGGAACATTGAGCGATTGAGACCGGTCCATCTCAAATAGGGTCAAGGATCACACTTAGGTATTTAAACCACAGCGAGTGACCCGCTTTGATACCAATTGAAAGCTCGAAAATGTGTTGAAAACACAAGAGCAATTTAGACTCCTAATTAAAATTACGGCTCGATGAATTTTACACTAACTTAATACTAAGAGCGGAATAGTATAAATGCGAGCGGATGAACACATAAGCTACTCTAATCCATAAACTAAGCAACACAGCAGTATAATGGAATATAAAAGAGTAGGGAAGAAAGATGCAAACACAGAAAACACCGAGGCATGTTTTCGAAGAGGAAACCGAAAAACTCGGCGAAAAAACTCAGCGAAAAACCTCTCCACCGCCCTCAAAGTGGAAATCGATCTACTAGACAATCAGTTGGAATACATGGGTTAGCAAAAGACTCTCCAAGCCTAATATACCCAATGTACCTAAGCCCTCCAAGCTCCTACTCTAACAAGGCTTCTCGGAACCGTGTCTTGTCTAGCTTTCCGGATCCCGCAACAAGCTCCATGTTGCATCTTCCATTCCAGGCTTCTTTCAATGCTTCCCAGTAACACCAAAACTTCACTTAACACTCTCAAAGGGTGTGGTAAGTGTTTGAGCTATCAATCTCTCAATGGTATGGAAATAGAGAGAGAAGAGTTGAGGAAATACCACAAGCAAGTGTATAGAGAAATGTGAGGATGACAATCTCTAATTCTCAATGTGTTTGGCTAGGGTTTTCTCTTTGAAGCCTTTTTTAACAATTATGGGTAAAGAGGGTATATATACGATAGACACAGAAAGTGTGAGTCATTCAGTACAGGTTGGCAGAACAGATAGCCTCACGGGTGTCTCGCAGGAAGGCCTTATTGCGAGATACTCGCGAGACACAGCTGTTTCCACCTAGCCTAACTCTTCGCATTCCAGCATATGTAGGGCACATATTTCACTTCGCGGGAAGCTAGGTCGCGACATACCTACGAGAATTCTTCAGCCTCCAAATGCTTGAGTCTTCACACTCTCTCTCTATCACACAACCCTTACAACAAATCCCACAATATATACAAGGTATAAACAATTGATAATAATTACAATCAAATTTGGTACGGAATAAAAGCCAACAAAATATATAATTGTAAATAACAACTTTACACAATCCATATGTATATGTTTAGGTTTTCTTTTCTCATAACTCTAAACATATATAAAGATTATTTTAAGAGCTGTCAAAGGTTGCGTGAGTGTGAAACAAATTTATGTTCATGCAAATTGTGACCGAAGACAGAATTTGCCCTAGTTCATCTTTATCTTGAAGAAGCTACTGTGTTTGTACACCATAGGATTTTGTGACCAAGGAGCTTTTTAATCTTCATCGTGTGATGAAATGAAGAACTTTACAGCCAACATATTTCTCAAGTTGGAGAGTAAGTCACGTACTGGGATTTGTGCATTGAATTGGTTAGTCACATATTGGGAGTCGTGCATTGAAAATAGAGAGATTGTCACTACTAAACAAGTCCAATTAGGTATTGGGGTAAGGGTTCAATTGTAGGTTGGTATAAGGTACTGAGATTCCTTTACTTTTAACCGCTTGTTGTGATAATAGTAAATTCTCAAGAGTAGTGACCTTAAAATCACCCGGTAGAGTTTTTGCCATGCTAATTTTCCCCATTCGTAAACAAATTATCCTGTCTACTTTATTTTCCGTTGCATATATACTTAGTTAATGTTTGTTTATACTACTATGCGTTTTGCATGATAATTGAATTAATTAATTAACTTGGCTAAATTAATTGATTAATTTATCACAAAGGGTCAATACATTCTTGACCTATTAAGTGGTATCAGAGCAGACACATTTTGATTAAGGTTAAATGCTCTATTCAGTGCAGTCATGAACGAGGAGTTCAAGAAGATATCCTCCACTAAAACTGCTAAGGAAGCATGGACCAGTCTCCAGATAACCTATGAAGGAACCAAGGCTGTTAAGGATTCAAAATTTCAGAGGCTTACTACAAGCTTTGAAGAGACTAAGATGGAGGAAGATGAGTCATTTGATAAGTTCTATGCCAAGCTCAAGGACATAGTGAACTTAGCCTTTAATCTTGGGGAAACCATTCCTGAGCCCAAGATTGTGAGAAAGGTTCTCAGATTTCTACTCGAGAGATTTCATGCCAAGATTATTGCGATTAAGGAATCAAAGGATATTGACAAAATTCCTTTGACAGTGTTGGTTGGCAATCTGCAGACCTATAAATTGGGTCTGACAAGAATCAGGAAATCAAGCAAAAGCAAGAGCATGGCATTAAAGGCCAAGAGCAGTGACACTGATGAGTCTTCAGACGATGAAAATTCTAAGATGAAATCCTATATCATGAGGCAGTTCAAGAAGTTTATGAAGAATGCCAACACGAAAGGATTTGACAAGGACCGAAAGCAATCCAATTCTTTGCAGTTTAAGAGCCAAGACAAAGGGAAGAAGGATGCTAGGTATGGCGGTTAGTACACTATTCCCTTAGGACTAAATGCTTTGAGTGTCAAGGTTTTGGACACATGAAACAAGAGTGCCCAACATATCTCAAGACCATTGGGAAAAGTAAGGCACTTGCTGCTACCTTGAGCGACACTGAGCCTAAAGATGATTCTACCAATGAGGATGATGGAATCCTAAATGCCTTCACTGCCACTGTAAATCATACTGAAGGGATTGTTGAAGATGTGGATAAAAAAGAGGAATTGGTAGAGTCTAAGTTTGAAAAGATGGATGAACAAGATGATATCCACACAGCCTATGCAAAATTATACAAAGTCTCGGAAAAGTATGAGAAGTTTTATAGGTTGGCCACCAAGAAGCTTAGTAAGGTGGGGCTTAAACGGTTTGATGAAGTAAATTAGACCATTAGAGTACTGAGATTTGAGAATAATTTCTTGGCTAAGAAGACCAAGAAACTTGAGGCAGAATTGTTCCAAGTCAGAGCTTAGTTGGAAAGGACTTCAAGTGCAAAGCTTGATGAGATGCTTAATCTTCAAAAATATGCTTATGATCGAACTGATTTAGGGAATGATTTCTCTTCTCCTAGTATTGCTACTTCCAGTACTACTGTTTTTGTTCATTCTGCTAATAATGTTGAAACTGAGAACAATGATGTTAAAAATGAATTAGCTAGTGACAACATAGATAAGGGTAAATCTATCTTAGGAACACCCGCTAATCTTGATAAGAAAGACATTAAGAACCCTAGGGCTAAGAAGAAAAATACTTAAAAGCCAAAATAGAAAAAGCAACATTTCTATTATCACTATGGAGCAGCTGAACATACTCGACCGAATTGCTATAAGTGGTTAGTCGCTCAACAGAGCAATAGCATGATCTTGTCAGGAAACCAGAATTAGCTTCCATCCTCCTTTGCTCCTCTTGGAGATCTTTTCAAAACCCTCATGTTCCTTTCGAACTTGAACGGTTTAAATTCTTCCCCCTCACTACCGAATCAAGGGTTTGCTAAATAGAAAGATTCTTCTAAAGTGTGGAAAGAAAAAGGCTTCAAGTGATTCTGTCACTTTTTTTCTCCTTATCCTCTTCTTGTTTTTGTTTTTGTTTTACTTGTGTGTTTTGCTTTTGTGTTTTGAGTCAATCTAGTTTTATGCAATGTTTTGTCTAACATGTTTTTGTTTATTTATTTTTAGTTTTGATTTATTTTGTTTTTCATTATAAAATTGTTTTGAAAAATCAGAAAAATACAAAAACAGTGTGTGTTTGTGTACATTGGTACTTGTGTACATTGGATGGCCATTGAAACAAAGTTTTCTAAACTTTGTATCTTTTGTAACTTAGATGAGCATCTCTATATACAACTAAGCAAATGAGCTTTGTGGCTCATATCTGTGATGAGTAAAATTAAGTAATCTCTTGTGCTTAACACTAGTATCACTCTTTTTGACAGGAAAGACTAGAAAATCCTAACAGAAATGCATAAGTAACCATTTTACCATTGTTGCTCGCCAATCATGAAATGACATTTAAATGCTTCAGCATAGCAAAAGTAGAATGTCAAATGCTAAACATTATTGGGTATTTTTTTTCTATCTCTTATATGTCCATCAATAGTTTGCTTAAAAGAAAAATAGGCAAAGAACAACAAAAAGCAAAAAGAATTAAAATGCTTTATATATGATTGCAAACGTGTATTTTAAGAGATGTGGGAGTTATAGGATGTACCTTAAAAATGATAGTCCTCATCAAACAGTTATGATTGTGTGTGAGTTAAAGTGATTTTCTCATATCTCAAATCGTCATAACATGAAAACACTTATGCAATCTTATAATGTTTTATACACACAACACGCAATATTTTTTGCTACTTTTGATACATGTGCAGATACAATGTGATTTGGTCATCATAAGGAATACATGTGTTAATGTATGCTCACTAAATTGTCTTAACTTGTTTTTGAAATATAAAATTGGTTAAACTTGTTGTGTGTGTGTGTGTGTTTTTTACATCTATGTGCTTAACATTTTTCTTGTTGAGAGATGATTTTGAGAGTTTAAAATGTTGTTTGGATCTTTGGTTATGTAACATGCTTGATTGTATTCATGTCTGTGTTTCTCTTTTTTTGAAAAATTGTTTTTAAGCAATTTCGACAGTTGCTAGACACCTCTCGACAACTAGGCTATCTATCGAGACCCTTCACCTGCTTTTTATCACATTCTTGACAACTTCTCAATAGCTATTTCGATCCATCGAGAAACTTTTTAGCTGCTCGATAGCTACCTTGATCCATCGAGATCCTTTAGCTATGGACACCTCTCGACATCTTCTAGATAGCTCTTCGATAGATAAAACATGCGTTTTTAAATCTCGACACCTCTCGATCCATCGAGCTGCAAAGATTTCTATATATAGGGCCTGTGTGACATTTCTCTCATTTCTCTTTGATCTCTCTCGATAGTTTGTGTCTTTTCTCTCTCCCAAACACTTCTCACTCAATCTCTTCACATTCTCCACTCATTCTTTGGTCTTTTCATTGAATTTTTCACTGGTATGATCTCTTTTCTAGCCTTTAATCATAAATTTCATGCATTCTGACATAGATTTTGGGATTTTTTAAAATTGTTGGGATTTTTTGAAATTGATGATGTTTTGCTAAAATTTTTGGGTTGGGTTGGGTTATGTTTATATGATCCTAAATGTCATTCATTATAGCACACTTACATTATAACTATATTTTCATACATTATAGATATGTGCCAGATATGTTGATCTGCTGTGTGCTGTTAGGTTTGAATTAGGCTAAGCTCATATTTTTTTGGTTTGCATGTCACATGGTCATGCATTTTCATGCATACATACCTTTATTTCTTTATATTCCTATATATTGATGTGCTTGGTGCTTTTCTGTGTGTGTGTGTGTGTGTGTGTGTCTCTCTCTCTTTCTCTCTCTCTCTCTCTTTTGGTTAGTTGCTTCATGGCATCTAAACGAAAATCCACTGTGTCCCAGAACCCTCTTCGTTCTGGGGCATCCTCTTCCGCTGACCCCACTCCTTTTCACGTTTGGTTCCGTGATAAGAAGGCCCATAAGGACTTCTTGGAGAACTTTTCTAAACGAGGCATTCATTCAAAACTCCAAGTCATCCTATTAGAATTTTTCGACACTGACCTTCCCACTGTCATCTACAGTAAAGGTTGAGAGTCACTATGTGGCGTCCCGGTCACATGCCCTTCCGTGGGCATATAGGAGTTTTACTTCAACATGCACGGATTTGATTATGCTATACCCTAGTTTGTCATTCGCGTTCAGGGTATACGCATTGTAGTTACTCCGGATCTTATATTCGAGGTACTACACGTTTCTAGGACAGCGCATCTTGACTACCCTGGTTGCGATCGTCTGAGGACTGTGTCCAAAGATGAAATCTTGTCTCTCTTTTGTAAGACACTTTCTTCTTGGGGTGACTGTCAAAACACTCCTCGCTCGGGCTTTGCAAAAAGTCTGAGTTTCCTTAACATGGTGATGACATTCATTATTCATCTCTTGTCTCACTATAACACTATCACAAAGCCTCGTGATCGGTTTTGTTGTCCCTCTTATAAGACATTTCCATTGACTTCCTTTCTCACTTCATCCTATCCTTTATAAATGTCTATATGGATACAGCGACTCATGATAAGCTCATTTTTCCTTCGGTTATCATAAGGAGCATTCACCATTTTTTTTGTCCCCTGTCCCATGTCTAATCACTTCTCTGTTATGGGTGCCATTGACACTGCTACTATTAGACGAAGTAAGGCTCAGCTTCGCCTGAGGCAAACACAGACCAAGACCGCAACTCCTCCTGCTTATTCAGCTTCTTCCACCTCCACTCCTTCCTCGATGGGTGGAGTGACACTTGAGTCCATCATGGCACAGCTCGTGCACATGGATGCTTGCCTTGTCATTCTCAGTGATGAGTTGTGATAGGTGAACACTCGTGTTGGTCATATTGCACGATGACATGCTATCATGGGTGGTTTTACTATTACTTCTTCTCCATCTTCATCGACTTCCAAGGATGAGAATGATGAGGGCTTTGGCAGTGCTGATGAGGATGATGGTGCTAGCTCGCCCAGTGATGATGAGATGTCTACTTGATGTACTTACCCTTTGTCACTCGTGACAAAAAGGGGGAGTA
The DNA here is from genome assembly GCA_030445155.1 of Quercus variabilis. NCBI lineage: Eukaryota > Viridiplantae > Streptophyta > Magnoliopsida > Fagales > Fagaceae > Quercus > Quercus variabilis. The sequence continues at coordinate 37,728,411 of CP129456.1, forward strand.
GTTTTGATATGAGGGTAGTCATACACATAGGGGGAGGGTTAGTATAGGAGAGTTTTGTGATAGAGGGAGTGTATATGAGGGATGTAGTGAGGATTTTTGTATCTTTTCTTTTCTTTCTATTTTAGATACATTATCTCTTGTACATTGGTCTTGTGACCACTTAGTGATAGGAAACATTGTACTTATCTTTGATATATATATTTGATGATGTTGTTATCGCATTTCACCTATCTTTCCATGTGTTGGTTCTTTTCTCTCTTTATACATATGTTTCTTATTTAATGTATGCAATCTATTATTTCTGTTTCACACTAAAATGTCATGATGAGTTTTGTTTAATTTCAGAAATACAGGTTGTCAAAGTTTTCTTGCCATAAGCTTTCTTCTTGCAAAATTTTTCAAGAGTTTGTATTATGATAGATTTTATTGTGTTCAATAAGTAAATATAAGTTGAGTAATTTATGACTTCTCTCATATGTTCATTTGTTTGTTGTGGTTTTGTCACGGATTGCCAAATGGGGAGATTGTTAGGACATATGTGAATCATGTTAGGAACATATATCAATATTTTATGTAATTGACTAATCCTTTGACAAAATATACTTTACTTGTTATTGGGTAGATATATGATATGTTTAATACTTCAAGGAACAAGGTTTCAAGTTCAAGGGTTAAAACCATGCAAGTTTGTCCAAGAAACAAGTGAAGAAGTGCTAGATTTTAAATCTCAACAGCTAGTATCTATTGAGATTTAAAAGCTGCTGACACTTGATGCTCGACAGCTAGCTCAATAGATAAGCTATCTATCGAGATTTATGGAAAACAAATTTTCAGCTCTAATTTTCATCCAATCCATGTGTGTATGTTTGGGCTTTCTTTTTAGCTAACATCTTTCTTAAGTTGGTGAGTAAGCCACGTACTAGGATCCGTGCATTGAATTGGTTAGTCATGTACTAGGAGTCGTGCATTGAGAATGGAGAGATTATCATTACAGAATAAGTCCAATTAGGTATTGGGGTAAAGGTTTAACTGTAAATTGGTATAAGATACTGGGATTCCTTTACTTGTAATCGCTTGTTGTGATAATAGTGAATTCTTGGGAGTGGTGACCATAAAATCACCCGGTGGGGTTTTTGCCGTATTGGTTTTTTCTATTCATAAACAAATCATCGTGTCTACTTTATTTTCCACTATATATTTCTTTAGTTGGCGATTTGTTTGTGCTACCACATGTTTTGCATGATAATTGAAATAATTAATTTACTTGGCTAAATCAATTGATTAATTTATCACAAAAGGTCAATATATTCTTGACCTATCAGTTTGGATTGATGAAAAATGAGTTATATAACTCAATTTTCATCACCCAAAACTTAAAAAATGTGGGACCCATTGAAGAAATGCTTGTTTGGACAAATTCTTGAATTAAGTTCTCAAAACTCAAAACTCAAAAATTTGAGTTTGAGTGACGAAAACTGGAAACAGATTTTTGGTGTTTTCAAGTTATGAGATTTGAATTTCAATGACAATCTCGGGGGAAAATGGGCTTTTGCCCTTAATTTTTAAACTGTGCAACAATTTGTCCCTATTTTCAAAATATTTGGCTATATGTCCTTATTTTGGAACTCGATTTTCTGAAAATTAGAAAATCAAATTCCCCTTATAACTCGAGTTTTCTTATTATCGATCAAATTATTACCAATCGGTATTTTGAGTTTTCTTATTAGTGCCGATTGGTATTAATTGAGAAATTATTAGTACCGATCGGTACTAATTGAAATATGATTATTACTGATATCAATAGTAATCTAATATCAGTAGAAATCTCATATGAAATTTAGTCACAGCTTGTTACCTCAATAAATTTTGAAACAAGTTGTCTTGCGTATGAACCACTATAAACATAAAAATCAAACTCAAAGTGACTTTTTGCTAAAAGATATTTTTTTCTAACACACCTAAGAAGGAGGTTGGTTGTAGGTTTCCTCCAAGAAAAGCTCATTGAGATCATTTTCCCCTAAGTTTGGCATGAGAGAAATGGCATTCAGCAAATCATCATAGGAATAGTCATTTCCCCCTCCACTTGCAATATTGGGTTGTTGCTATGACTATGTTGGCAATATTGGCAAATCATTTTCTTGTTTGTTGAAAATGTTAATCCATGGTAGCAATTGGTTTGCATTCTCAAACCCATCAGAAGAAGACTCGTCTTGATACATGTTATTACCAAAAGTTTTATTCCCCATTGTTGGAAGAGTGATATTGTCATTGTGCCCATTCATCATCCTAAAGCCATTGCAAGGACCATTCGGTGCCCCATTGTCATTAAAACTCTTTTCACTTGTTCCAATTAGCTCTTCTCCATTAGTCATTTGGATTCCAGTATCAATGTCATTATTATAGCCAAAATTTGGAGCTGCATTAGAACTATTGAGAGACCCCATATTTTTCTTAATGTCTGGAATATAACTAAGGTTGAGAATTCCAAGTGTATCAAAGTTGGAGTACAATAGGGAATCATTTAGAAGATGAGGCCAAATTGGTTGAGTTTGTTGTGGATATTTGTCATTACAATTTGAAGTATTCACTAGGCCATTCTTAGCATTATTCATAGGGCCACATGTCATATCTCCCAATGATGGAAAATTCGATCCAACATTGTTAGCAAAAGCTGGACGATTTTCTTGATGAAGAGAATTATTCCTATTTCCAAACAGTGGCGGTTGGAGATTGTTCAATGAGCACCATTGCTCAAGTCCTAGTTGAGGCACAAAGTTGGAACTTGAAGCATTATGCTTAATGGAAAAACATGTAGGTTCTATGTTGAGAGCATTAAAGGATTCTCCATATCTAAACTGAGCTCCACTTGAAGATGCTCTATTAGAAGGGATACTACCAAGGATAGAACCATTAAGTGTCATAAAATTACCTCCACATAGATGCTCTCTTTTGTTGTTGTTATGGGAATTTATCAGAGTTTAGATAGAGCTGAACCTGAAACTACCAAGATCAGTAACAAGAGCAGAGTTGTTCACAAAGCTGATGATTCTATAACAGAGGATGAAACGACAGATCAACACAAGTAAAGCATAATGATGATACGACCTGTAGTTTAGTGTTTAGATGCTTACTTAAGTGTTAACATGTGAATCAGTTAGTTAGTCCTGTAGCTGCACGTGTGATAGGTTGTTAGTTAGTTTCTTCTGTGTTCACACTTGTTCAAATCATTATATATAGGTAGTTTGTGTAATCTTTGATAATTAATGAGAAGTACAGTTTTTCAATCTTTTGATTTGTGATAGAATTGGGGATAGTTTTGTCGAAATTTTTTGAATATGTGTAATAGAGGAAGACCAGAGGCAAAGCTTGATCTCAAGGATATGCCCTTTGAGATGCAAAGACCTTTTTCCGCGACTTTATTTAGGAATAAACGATACTTCTGCAATATTCTCATGCATATACATAATCATCACCAAGCAATTATAATGATTAAGAAACATTAAACAAGATTGTGCACGCATGCTTTCATTTACAAACAACGAATTAGACTTTAATTCATAGGTGCACTTTGTTTATGATGATGTTGAATATGACATAATACATGACTTGAAGGGTTACAGAGAATAACGAAGAACAGAGTAAAAACAAGAGAGAGAAGAGAGAGAGAAAGAAAGAATGAATTGTTGAATTGAAAACCAATTGTATTGATATGAATTAAATTGCTCACAAATGCAGAGACTTTTACATTATATATACACAGTATTATGGAGGGAAAGTTAGTTACAGACTAACTTGAATTTAACTGCCTCTCACACGTGCATATGTGCCAGACTCAAGATATCAATATACTAAAGACTAAACGGCACTGTTCGATTTAGTCTTTCACTTGTGCCTTCTTTATGTCTGGAACTACACTTGCTTCATCTTCAATTTCCTCAAGCTTACAAGTACTGTTAGCATTGCTTTCATCCCCCCTCAAACGAAATGGGAATTTCCACATGAGTTTGGTAGTTAACCAATGAAAACGGGAAGAAGGCAACCCTTTGGTAAAAATGTCAGCAAGCTGATCATTGGAAGAAATAAATTTGACCATGAGATCCTTCCTAAGAACTTTCTCATGCACAAAATGGTATTCTACCTCAATGTGCTTTTTTCGAGCATGGAATACTGGGTTAGAAGCAATTGCCAAGGCACTAACATTATCACACCACATTAAAGGAGGAGTAGATAGAAATATTCCCAAATCAGGTCTAGTAAATGTGAGATATTGAAGGGCACCAACAAGACTTCGATAAGAAAAGGGGTCAGACAAGGGAGAACTATCATTGGGAAGCAAGTGTTGATTGGGAGAACAAGGAGTCTTGCAAGGCTTGCAATCTGTCATGGCAAACTTGGTTAACAAATCAGTAGCATATTTTGTCTGATGCACAAACAAACCTGAAGTAGTGTACTCAATCTACAATTCAAGAAAATAATGAAGCAGCCCAAGATCCTTAAGATCAAATGCAGAACTCAAAAGCTTGATAATGGAAGCAGTGAAGGCCTTATCATTCCCAGTTAAAATAATATCATCTACATACAACAAAAGGAACACCAGATGACTCCCATGTTTGTATGTGAATAGATTACCATCAGCCCTAGAAGCCAAGAAGCCAATGTGAAAGAGATGAGTAGTGAATCTGTCAAACCAGGCCCTAAGAGCCTGTTTGAGGCCATATAGTGCCTTATGAAGAAGACAAACATGAGATGGGAACTGAGAATTAACATAACCTTGAGGCTGCCTCATGTACACTTCTTCCTTCAAAATGCCATGAAGAAAGGCATTACTTACATCCAGTTGCCTTAATTCCCAACCATGATGCACAGCTAAAGCCAGAAGAAGCCTCACTGTAGTAGGTTTAACCACAGGGCTAAAGGTTTCATCATAGTCAAGACCATGTTGCTGCAGACAGCCCCTTGCTACTAGTCTAGCCTTATATCTTTCTATGGATCCATCAGCATGCTTCTTCAGCCTATACACCCACTTACAAGTGACTACATTCTTGTCAGAAGGTAAAGTAACCAAGGACCAAGTGTGCTGCTTTTGAAGGGATTGAAATTTTGAGTCCATGGCAGCCACCCATTGAGGGTGTTTAGCAGCAACAGCATAGAAAGGAGGTTCAGTCACAGAGTAGTCAAGCTTAACATGTAAAACTTTAGGCTTATATATACCATGCTTGGACCTAGTAACCATAGGATGAGAGTTATGAGAAGCAGGGATAGATGAAGAGGGATTTGGATCCACAGAATGAGAAGAAGGAAGAGCCGTAGAATGGTCAACAGATTCAATGAGGGAAGATGGTGGATTAGCAAGATGTGGAACTATAGGAATGGGAATGGAGGCTTGTACTAAAGAAGGAAGTAGGAAAAAGTGAGGTCTAAAGGGGTGGATGAAGGAATAAAGGCAGAGTTGGAAGGAAAATTAGAAGAGATAGGATTTACAATATCAGAAGGAGTAGAAGAAGAATGAGGAAACCAATGAGAGAAAGTAGTGGAGAAAGGAGTGGTTGGATGAGTAGAGAATGAAGGCTGAGCAAAAGGAAACAAAGACTCATTGAAAAGGGCAAAACAAGCAATGTAAATCTTATTGGTTTTAGGATCAAGGCAAATGTAGCCCTTTGACAATGGAGGATAACCAAGAAAAATGCACTCTTGAGACCTTGGCTGAAGCTTGTGTTTAGTATATGGCCTAAGATAAGGGTAATAAGCACAACCAAAGGCCTTGAGAGCTTGAAGGGGAGGTGGTGTAGAATATAGAACTTCCCAAGGAGATTTGAAGCATAAAACAGATGAGGGTAATCTGTTAATAAGAAAGACAGCAGTAGAGAAAGCATAGGACCAGTAATTGTAAGGAAGATGTGATCTATACATTAAAGAGAGACTAGTTTCAACAATGTGCCTGTGCTTTCTCTCAGAAACTCCATTTTGATGAGGAGAATGAGGACAAGAGGTTTGATGCAAAATGCCATTTAAAGAGCAAAATGCTTGAAAGGCAGAATTGGGATATTCATTACCATTGTCTGATCTAAGCACATTAATGGAAGTAGAAAATTGATTTTCAACAAGAGTCTTGAAATGCTTAAAAACAGACAACACTTCACTCTTATGTTTGAGCAAGAATAACCAAGTAAATCTAGTATAGTCATCCACAAAGATACATAATATGAAAAACCAAGAATAGAAGATAAAGGAGTTGGACCCCAAACATCACTGTGAACAATGTCAAGTACAGATTTTGATACAATGGGGGACTTAGTTAAAGGATATTTGTGCATCTTGGCACTTATACAATATTCACAAGAAGAGCAAATGTTCATAACCTGAGACAATGTGATTGAATGATAGAAATGCTTTAAAGCAGAATATAGCAACCTGGAACTAGGATGTCCAAGTCTGGAATGCCACAGCAAAAGGACATCAGATTTGATGGAATTGGAAGACTTGATGGAATTGGAACTAAAGGCTGAGAAAGATGATAGTGTGGAAGGAGATGGAATAAGGTACACTCCATCTTTACTCAACCCTTTGTAGAGGATCTTCCCCGAAGGTAAATCCTAAATTAAGAACTTGTGAGCATCAAAATAACAAAATGTATTATTTTGGAGACACAACTTATAGACATACAGAAGATTAGAAGCAAGAGCAGGAACTCTAAGTATATTATTAAGCCTAAAGTTGTGAAAAGAGGTTTTAAGCTCACCACCAACATGAGTGACTGGAAGCTCCTGACCATTGCCTACTGTTACTGTTTTAGTTCCTGCAACAAGTTGTTGATGAAGACTCAGTTGTGACAGATCAGGAGTGACATGATCTGAGCAGCCTGTATCAGTAAGCCAGCCATTGCAGTTCTGGACTTGAGATGAGTTAGCCACCATTGAAGCTAACTTAGCTGGAGCATGCTTACCTTGATATGCAAAGTCCATTCTGTGGTAACAATCAAGGGCTGTGTGACCACCCTTTCCACAGATTTGGCAAAATGGTCTGTTTGACTAAGGTTGGCCAGAGGGATTTTGTGATTTAGAATGTTGCCCTGAGGTAGGATGATAACTAGGATTACCAAAACCTCCATTGTTATTGTTGTTAAATCCAATGTGATGACCAAAACTACCAAAACCTCCATAATTGTTGTTAAATCCATTGTGATTACCTCTGCTACCTCTTCCTCTCTGATTCGAATATCTACCCCCTCTGCCTCTCTGATTAGAAAAACCCTGATGTTGAGACTGAAAATTGGCATTCATAGCCATTGAAGGAGGAACCAGACCATTAGATCTCTTCTTAATTACTCTTTCCTCAGCATTAAGTAAAGTATTTAACTCCTCAACAGACAATACATCACTGCGAGTTCTGATTGCAGAACTGAAAGAATCATACTCTGAAGATAAACCATCAAGAGCTATGTGAAGAAGCTCTTCATCATCCAAGATCACAGAAACAGCAGTCAATCTATCATGAATCTGTTTGATCCTTTGGAAATATCCATCAATTGAATCATTTCCTTTCTTGATTGCATTCAGTTCTTTGCGAAGACTCATAACATGAGATCTTGACACAGAGGCAAATCATTTTTCGAACACCTTCCATACTCCTTTGGCAGATCTTTGCCCAACAGTGAGAGCAAGAATTGGAGGTGATAAAGTAGTATTAATAAAAGTGAACATTGCTTGTTCACGATTCTTCCAAGAAATGAAATTAAGGCTAATCTCAGTAGTGAGATTGCCAGAAGAATCCTTCAGAAAACGTTCTGGAACAGTGATTGAATCATCAAGAATATCAATCATAGAGTAAGTTTCAAGAATTACCTTGATTTGATGCTTCCAAACAGTGTAATTGTTATAATCGAGCTTGACAGTCATCATCGAAGACATGTTTGATAGCAGAAGCAACGAAGTGTTGACAGGTAAAGCTGTATTAGTCACAGTAGAGGTTGAACCAGAGGTTGAAGATGAAGTTGCAGATGTGGAAGCCATGGATAGAGATCAGGGCTCTGATACCATGAAAGATTACAGAGAATAACGAAGAACAGAGTAAAAACAAGAGAGAGAAGAGAGAGAGAAAGAAAGAATGAATTGTTGAATTGAAAACCAATTGTATTGATATGAATTAAATTGCTCACAAATACAGAGACTTTTACATTATATATACACAGTATTATGGAGGGAAAGTTAGTTACAGACTGACTTGAATTTAACTGCCTCTCACATGAGCATACGTGCCAGACTCAAGATATCAATATACTAAAGACTAAACGGCACCGTTCTATTTAGTCTTTCCCTTGTGCCTTCTTTATGTCTGGAACTACACTTGCTTCATCTTCAATTTCCTCAAGCTTACAAGTACTGTTAGCACTACTTTCATGACTCCTTTCGTGATTTAAAAATTGTTAATGACAAGCTTCTTAAGAAAAAGACTAAGAAATTTCAAGAGACATTCAGCAAGTTTGTTTGTGAAAAGGATGCCTTAACCGATAAAATTAATGAATCTAATAAGTTGGTTGAGAAGTATAAGAATTTCATACATTAGATGTTACATTCTCATGCATTTGTGTATCATGCATTTCTTTTTATGCATTGTTTTTGCTCCTTTTTTTTTTTCTTTTTTTTTTCTTTTGTTTTTGTGTGAGTAAAATCCAAAAACACCAACAACAAAAATTCTAAAAATTTAACCATGATGTTTAAGTACATATCTCATGTAAAGTTTGATCTAGTATCTTTGTACCAATGACATAATGCATTTAAGAGTTTAGTCTTGTTATGTATGCATATTATAGTAATTATGAGTAAAATCTAGACTTCTATGTATATATGGTTGTGGTAAATGCGTATTCGCATTTGTCGTACTTTGTTCATCTCTTAATTCGATTGACCTTGACATATTCATAGAATGTTTCATATATCTCTCTTCACAATTGTTTTTCTTTATGCTAGAAAGCTCTTAGAAAGTATTATATATATATATATATATATTGAATCACATTCTCAGAAGCTTAATTTCATAATGTATACCCGGCCCAAATTGTTTTAGAGACTGCTAGTTCATTTGAACCATGGGTTCAAAAATGGGTTCAACAAAAAAAAAGAAGAAAATACAAGATTGGGCTCAAAGTCTAGTGCTTATCCACTACAAGCGTTGGGTTGGCCCAAGCGAACCCTCACATAAAGAAAGAACATGGATAAAAAGTACACGTGTCAAGCAACAACATTGCGTGGACATATAGAATTTACCAACTTGAATATAATATATGAGCAAGTAAAACTCTAACCTTGAACTTAAATTAGCATCAGAGGAACCATGGGTTCAAAAATGGGTTCAACAAAAAAAAGAAGAAAATACAAGATTGGGCTCAAAGTCTAGTGCTTATCCACAACAAGCGTTGGGTTGGCCCAAGCGAACCCTCACATAAAGAAAGAACATGGATAAAAAGTACACGTGTCAAGCAACAACATTGCGTGGACATATAGAATTTACCAACTTGAATATAATATATGAGCAAGTAAAACTCTAACCTTGAACTTAAATTAGCATCAGAGACGTGAATTCTAGTTAACTCAATTGATATAGTTTCTAATGGTTGAATAAAAGATTTGCGATTCAATCCTTATTTACACTAAAAATTAATGATAAAAAGTTATCATCAAGAGCGAACGCTATAGGTTGAAACTCTCTTAAAAAAAAAAAAAAAAAACCATCAGAGATAAGCATATTACATATCCCTCCTTGTTCTCATCTTATAGTTATCTAATGCCGTTATTGACTTTTATTAGATAATTAAAACTTAAAATACGTATAAAGAATTTATACCTAAGTTTTATTATGATCAAATAAGCTTATTGACAATGTTTTTTCAAGAAGAGAGATAGTATCATTGCTATGAGCTCTTATCTAGTGTACAGAACTTACGTCCATAGGGACACTATCAAACATACATACTTATCAGATTGGTCCTTTTCTTTTCTAGTCCAAATGAGGGCATTTGCAATGGAAATCTTAAATACACAATCTTGCAATAACACCCTCATTTAATATTAATTTGCAATGTCTATTGATACTATAAATGAGTAATGCTACTACCACTAATTTTTTTGCAATATTTTACAAATTGTTAAGGTGGTAAATTTTTACATGTGCTCATTTGGACTTACTATTTACATTACATTTTTACTATTAATAATTACTTACTACATTAGCAGTTTGAAAAACAATTTGTGACTCTTGCATTTTTCCTTATAAATTAGTGTCTAAATAAATAGATAAGTGGACTGATTAATCTTGAATCAAGGTATTGAGTAAATTGATAAATTTTTTATAGCTTTTATTTATTTTTTTTTTTTTATAATGTTAAAGTTATAGTTTAGGGTGGATATTTTTCACTAGTATATTAACGTTTGTTTGTGAACAAACAAGCTTACCTCGCTCAATATTGTGTATGTTTTTTTTTTTATAAACAAGTCAAGCTTAAACCCAAGTTTAGGTTGGATTATTAAATGAGTCAAGCTTAAATATAATAATGTGTTTGTGAACAAAATTTTATGAATATGAGAAGCCCAATTACTATATGTAATATTATATTTTTTTATATATACTGGTCCAAAAATTTATTTATAGAGATTTGAAACTAGATTGTATAAGTTTGTAAATAAGTTCATATGAAAATAAATTATTATTTAAAGCTTATTGATAAAATAAATAGTCAATTTGTAGTAAAAATTTAGAGATTGTGAAAAGATAAAAACATTTTAGTAATGGTATATATAGGAAAAGAATAAGTTAATTAAATAGCTGTTGAACAAGTTTGAACTTGCTCAACAAGAAAATGAACTAAACTTGAGCATATAATCTTGTTTAGTAATAAGTTTGAGCTTGGCTCATGTTAAAAAATAATAATAATAACAAGCTTGAACTTGTAATACTCGTTTACAATCATACAAATGCATATTTTAGGATTTATTTTGGGATGTCTAATATTGTGATATAGCTTTTATTGTTTTGCTGAAGATATATGACCTTGACTATTGGAATTGAAAGCCTTTTATATTTCTACTTCCATCTTACTCACTTTAATTTAATTTTTGTACAGCTTTGTGGAGCTGCAAATTGGAGAATGTATTTTATGCATGAGATATCTGAATCATTTCCTTCATAGCATAGGGATTCAATACGGTTTTATGAACCTATTAAAGGTTGTATTACTTTTCAAAGTAAAAAGTATTTTAATAAGGTCTTGTTAACAAATGCCCTAAAGACAATTGTTAATAGTTTATTTTAAGAAATTATGATACAGCTTTTATGAAAAAAAAAAAAAAAAGTCAAAAAATTAATTGATTTTTTCTTTTTTCATAAAAACTTTATTAAGATAGTTTATTAACAAAAATCTTAAAGTTTCCTTCCCAAAAAAAAAAAAAAAAAAAAAAATCTTAGAGCATCTCTTATCATTTTCCATTATAATATCATCATCATCATGTTTTTATATTCTTACAAATAACGGTAACATTGCAGACCAAGACGCGAGTCAATTGAAATGGAAGGTAATTATGAAATATAAAAAGTACAAAGACTCACAGGAACAAACTGTTTGGGTCATATAATTAACCATATTCCAAAACTTTTGAGAATGACAAGAAAAAGCATAGGCCTTAATGGAAAATGTCATTTTGTATGTGCATTGATATGATTTGCAGTAGTGTTATTAAAACGGTCCAGCTCATGCACAGTCCTAACATGTACTTGTCATAACCATGGTCTCTCTCTCTGGCTAGGGTCAACTGTCATTCACATGGGATCGAATTTGACTGTCTAGCTACGTTAGCCCTACCCGACAGAAAGCGTATAGGCATTTGCATGATGAGAGAAAATGTTGCTGACAAAGTTCATCAATGCGGAACATTGCCATTCCATAGCTTTTATGGGTTTTGCCCTGAAATTTAACACACACAAGATGCCCGCACCGCACAGACAGATAGGAACTACACCATGCACAATTTTTGAGTCCACCACTAAAAACCAAGAAAGCAAGATCTTAGCTAGACAACACTGTTAAGGTCATGTGTTTAAGTATTGTTAATCATACCAAATTATGTGTCTTTTATTGAGTTTTAATATGTCTTAAAATAGTAATTGAAGACTATATTGAAGACACAAAATTTGCTCAAAAAAAGTTCAAGAAAAACACATTTTTAGCATGTATCTCTATAGAAGTCTCGATACCTCTTGATTGCAGCTTGATAGAAGCTGAAACTCATTGTCTCCTTGATAGCAGCTCGATAGATCAAGATTTTGTTCTTGATAAAAGTCTCGATAGATCGAGTTTTGCAGATCAGCAAAAATCAATAACGCGAAAAAACTCAACTTATTTGTTTGAAGCCCGAATTGAGATCTGTTTGAATTGGTATTTAAAGGGTATCATGAGCCATCTATCAAAGGGTTTTTTAGAGAGAGAAACACTCCGTTTATGTGGCTAGGGTTTTGTAACCAAGTTTTTTCTATTTCACCCAATCCTGATAAGCTTCATAAAGTTTTCTTTTTAAAACCTTAGCCTCCTCTTGCAGAAGAAAGAGTTCTTATTGCATTTCTTGTATGCCTTTGAATTCTATAACCAAGCAAATTCTCTAGCACCAACATTGAAGATCTTATTGGTGTTTTTATGTGAAATTATTGCAAATCAACTACAACAATCAAAGGGTTACTGTGGAGTTAGTCACGTACTGGAATTCGTGCAAAAGAGTTAGTTACATACTGAGATTCGTGCAAATCGTTAGTGACAAATTGAAGATTTGTGCATCAAAGAAAAGAAGGCTACTACAAAATCAAGTCCAATTAGGTATTGAAATAAAAATTCAACTATAGGTTGGTATTTCGGGATAAGTCAAGGGTAGTTGGTAAAATTTCTTATACTTGTAACAACTTAATTATTGATTAGTAGATTATTAAAAATGGTAACTTTAAGATCACTTGGTGGAGTTTTTGCCTTGCGAGATTTTTTCTATTTGTTAACAAATCATCGTGTTCAATTTATTTTCTGCTGCATTTAGTTTATTTGGTGATTTGTTAATATTTTTATAATTTGCATATAATTTGACATAATTAATCAACTTAAGTAAATTGAATTAATTAACTAAGGTGGAGTTATCTTAACCCAATAATCATAAATGCAACTTGGACTTTTTGTTTTTGTTTTTTTTTCTTTAAATAATTTGGGGGGTGGGGGGGGTTTCCAAGAACTAGACGTTTTGAAATGAATGGCTACGTAGTCTTTCTTGCAGTGATTGTGCACAGACCTAATTAAAGCTCTACCCGACAAAGAGGTATGTCAATATCAGTCTTTGAATGTAGAACTAACTAGCTAGGGTAATTCCATCTTTCATCCTTTTTCCCCTGAAAAACAAAACAAAGCCTTAGCAGGATAAGAGATCTAGTACTGTTCGTGGTTTCGGGTGAAGCTTTGCTTGTGTTTAGAACCTTATTTTAATGGAGGACTTTGAACAGGCAACTGTTTGACTGCCAGTTGACTACCGTATTTGTTTGGAAATGATATGCTGGAAAATTTAGGCCATCAGATAAAAAAAATTCCTGAAGTAGAAAAGGCCTATCACATGGAACGAGTTATATACATAGTACTTGGTGGTGTTTTTTACCCACATAATGTTCTCATTGAGTTCGTTGTGTCATACTACTTTGTACTAGTATACGGAAAATCATGAAGGCTGATCAATTACATCAACTATAATTCAAACTCAATGTACCTTAAGCTTTGAATTAATTTACAAATTGAACTCTTAACCTTTTCAATTCAGATTTTTCAGTTCCCCCCTTCACTTTAGCATTTTAACTTTTTTTTTTTTTTTTTCCAATTTAGAATTTTTTTTTTTTTTTGTCTAATTCAATTCAATCTCGTCGGTAGTTTTATTATTCTTTTTACTTTCCAAAAAAAAAATCATTTTGAAAAGATCAACTTCATGGTGTAGATTGGACGGAATGACTATATAATAAAAGAATTAGAAAAAGGATATAAATGAACCTTTAAAAAATTGAATTGAAATAAGCTCAAAGTTAGAAGAGGTAATTTGTAATTTAATCATTCTAAGTCTAATCTTAATTAAATTTGAGTTGATTCTATGGTCCTTATCAATCGATGAGGGTCAATTACTTGTTTTTTTTTTTTTTTTTTCCCGCTTTTTTTCACTTTTTCTATCGTATTTAACTCGAATCAAATAATTCTTTCTTTTTGGCTGAATAAGATTATATTAAACCAAAGAAGAATGGGAACATTCAACTTTTCTGATTTCCTCAAAAATTGAAAGCAAAAGAGAAGAGAGATGGGGACAGTTCCTCAAAATTGCTTTAGCTAACTTTAATTTGAAAGTTATTTTTAAGTTTGCGATCGACAATTTCTACTAAAAAGTCTTGAAAGAATCTTTTTAAATCACTTTTCTAATAGTGCTACACATTACTAGGTACACCTATGTTCATTTCATTCGCATGTGGAAACTAAGGCAATGATGTCGGCTAATGACATGTCCTGTTATGCATTGTTGACTAGCTGTAGCCTGTGTGTGCTCATGAGTTTACCAAAAAGCTCAAGTGACAATGAATAATGAAGTGCGAGCTATGCATGACTACACAACAAGGAAGTCCCTATTTTTCTTGCTAAAAAAAAATTGAAGTAAAGACTCAGCACTTCATATCATATAGACAGTACTTTTATTTATTTCTTCTTGCTAAATCATATAGACATCACTTTATTTAAATTTTAAATACGTGCAATTTTGTGTTTTTCCAAAAAGACGAAGGCATTAATATGACAGTACTTCAGCCACAAACATCCGCCGATTGTATATGATCAATCATACAAATCCATTATTAGCTACGTACTGTCTGTGTGTTTTTGGCAGGCCCTTGCTTTCTTTCAAGAATCAAGCACGTGTCATGGACTTGTGCATGGCAATTGTCAGGCACGTGCGTCAGTGCCCAAACCACATGCAACTGTCGCTGACAAAACAACTCAGACGAGACCACACCAATGTCCGGCGTCGACAACCGCCGCAAAAAGTCAGTCCACCACTCCTTTTTTTTTTCTCTCTTTCTTTTGAACCACGTACAACGTACAAAGAGGGACAGTAGGACGTGTCCAAATTCTAGTCTCTCTGTGTGTTTGTGTGAATTTTATATATGATATATTACGATCTGACTGAAAACAACTACACCATGATTGTTACACGTGTCAGAACGTGGTTGGCCGGCAAGGACCATCAGGATATCTAGGCCGACGATCCTGTTGAGTTTTGAGGCCAGGGTGAGGGACCCACAAAAGAGATACCGTAGTCGTACTCGGAGAGGTCTGCTTCAAATAATAGAGACTTGTCTTCCATTGTTGTTTTAGGTTAAATAGTTTGAAAGTGTAAGTGAAAGTGAAACTATATATAATTATGAAACCTTTCGGAAATTTTGCATGCCGACAAATTATGTGTAATTAGGTTTTTGTCTCTTATTTTGTCTTAGAGTCCGTATATGGGTCCATTAAGCTCGATCGATCATGGACTTGGACATCATCAGAGGTCACAGTATTATGATGGGAAATCCTTTTTCTTAGGTCCACGAATTCAAGCCCAGACTGCAGCTAATGGGCCTATAATCCTTCAGGTCAAGACAGAAATAGATTCTTCTTCCCGCAATTATAGCTTAACTCTGTTTTTTTCCCCTTTTTTTGGGACCCTAAGAGAAAATCACCTCAAAAATAAATAAATAAAAGGAAAATTTCAAAGTTATTACAAATAGAAAAAGATTTCATTTCAAACTTAATGGAAAGAAAGTTCCTTAAATGTGTGATGATTGACAAAACCATCTACATATATTTTACCACAAAATGTTTCCATAGAAATTTTACCACAAAAATGTTTATAAACTAATATGATAATAAATAAGATTAATAGACTTCAAAAAGCTAATTAATGATTATTTGAATTAATTTGTAAGCATTATTTGACTTTACTATAAAATAAAATAAAAATAAAATAAAAAAGGAACTTTAGTGGGAATAGTAGTTTTTTTTTTTTTTTTTTTTTTTTTTTTAATGACGTGAAAGTATGAAACTCATCAAGACAGGACTATTTGAATCCATGCATGTAAATGAATGAGCCATCTGCACAGACTCGTACATATATCAGTTGAGACTGAAATTTCTCAGCTAGAGGTCAAACCTACAAACTCATCCAGTCGCTTCTACCTTACTAAATCTTTTTTTCTTTTTCTTTTTTTTGGTCTTAGTCCTAGTGTATTTTCAAAACTTTGAACTAAAACATTAATCACTGTTGTGATGGGTGAGCAAAGGTAAATCGTTAGTCTATGGAGTTTTTTCAAAGTGTTGAGACTCGAACTTGAACTCTTTCACCTCAACTTGAGACAACAACTTTAAAATTGAGTGCTCCACCACTTAACCAACCCAGCTGGATTACCTTGCTGAATCTTTTTACATTGCTTAACATTTTTAAAACATGGAAATTATTTACACCTATAAGCCAATTTGAAACAGTTGGTCCCTAGTTCTGTAGCTGTACCATCATCTTTTCCAAGACAACGAGGAATTTTAGCCACGGTGCTTATTCAACATGTCAGAAATTGAAAGTGATGGGATAATTAATTAATGAGCAAGTCTATTTAGGTCATGGATTATAACTAGAGTGATCGATATTACTTATCATCTATCATTTTCGCTGCAATTGGCCTGCCCCCTAAGCCTCTAATTGTTTTCTCACCCCTATTTAAATTAACGAGACCAAATGCTTCCTTCTCTGCCTGGTTGGTTACTATCATATAGGGTCCTACTCCTATTAGTTGAAGAAGCAGCAACAATAGTACGTATGGATATCAAATTATCAATATCACTAACGAGGTTTAAAAAAAAATCTACTAGTCCCTTTAAAAATATATATAAGATTTTTTATTTTTTATTTTTATGAATGGCCAGCAAAAATTCGCTCTCCTCTTTAAAAAGAAAAAACAAAAATGTTTTAATTCAAACTTTTATTATACACGTGCAGTGTAAGGTCTATTTTTAGCCCAAACCCAAAAGATTTGGATTATGAGCCCACTCGACCCAAAAGAATGAATTTGTAGAGAATGAGTAAAAAAGCTAGGCTGATTGTAAACTAAGTAATAGTTAACTATGATGTTCAAGAAGGAACTGATATATAAAAACAAAAACACTTCAAGGCTTTCAATTTTATGTCCAAAGAGGAATATTATTGAATGGAAAATCAATACAACTCTTAAAAAACCTCCCTTCTTCTCCAGAAACTTTTTCTTTATATAGCATCCTTCCTCCTCATTTTCATCGTCCACTTGTTCTTCATCTAAATGTCCACTTGAGTATGTGTCACATCAGATCTCTTCTTTATCTTTCTGTGAGTGGTAGTAGCTGAGATGACACTGTTCTGGAGTTTTCTCCACATTAATACGGCTAGAAAAGCAGATGTAGTGCATTTAATGTGACGGTGGCAACTTTTTCTTTTAGATATTTCTCCATTATTTTTATCTTCAGGCATGCCCAAAACTTATCTAGATCGCTAAAGTCATTAATAAGATCATTCGAACCCTCCAGATATTTGCTTGACCAAAAATCTTTACATTCGAGGAGAATGATCTCTTTGGACCACTGGTGCTCTCTTCGGACTAACTCACGTCACTTTCAGATATCTTTCTTTCATGCGGACTCCTTCTCAACAACTTTCGCCCCTTCGAATACACAGTAACCTTCAAATAGGGCCTTAGGCCCAATACATAAGTCTGAGTTTCCACCCACCACATGCAATATTCTAAAGAAAATATTTCATTATTATAATTAAAATGAATAATAAAATTTAAACGATGCAAAATAATAGAGAACCTCTCAAACAATCTTTTATTATAATAATAAACCATCTCCTCATAAAGAGTATTTATAGGAAGAGAATTCATCCTACTCTTTTTAGGAAAAGAAATAAAAAAAAAAAAAAAAAAAAAAAACAAATTTCTACTAAAGAAAGGAAAAATAACTAAACTAGAAAGAGGAAAAAAAAAAAAAAAAAAATCCTAGAACATCGTTTAAGTTACCTCATCAATGAACATCGTTTAAGGACAAATT
The DNA here is from genome assembly GCA_030445155.1 of Quercus variabilis. Taxonomy (NCBI): domain Eukaryota; kingdom Viridiplantae; phylum Streptophyta; class Magnoliopsida; order Fagales; family Fagaceae; genus Quercus; species Quercus variabilis. Next base: position 37,746,565 of record CP129456.1, read on the forward strand.
TTATCAAAAATAAAATATTATACTAGACCATAAAATATTTAAATAAATGATGAAATTTCTATTCAGTTTCTTGAAATTTTTAATACATTTTTTTTGCTAAGATAATTTTTTTTTTTTAATTTCAATAATAGAGTTTCACTTAAAATAAATTAGAGAAATAATTTTAATGTACCAATACAAACTTTCATGATAGAATTAGGTTGTATAACTTATAATACTTATAATATTGAGAAATATAGAGCAAACGTCAAGTAAGACCTAATTTTATTTATTAAATAAATAATAAAAAAATATTTTAAATTTATAGAAAATCTTGGTAATAGAATTTCGTGTCAAAGTGGTTTTTTTTTTTTAATAAAAAAATTAAAGCGTTCATAATAATTATTTTAATGTACTTAACATAAGAAGAAAAAACATAAATAATAATAATAATAATAATAAGTTGGAAGATTATCCACTTAGTACAATTATTGTGTAAAGGATAACAAGTGACAATGCCATATTGAGATGATCTTCTAAATATTCACCCACCAAATATGGTATGTTATTTTAGTGGCATATATAATAAACAAAGTTGGTTGTGAGTCCTTGTTTGCTTAGCATTTAGATTAGTATGGATATCGAACTTCTAGACTGTATATCCAAGGGCACTTTGGTGACTCTATATCTTTCTCTTTCATCTGTCTCCATTATTGAACAAGCTAACAAACTTTAAAATTAAAATTTTGTCACTTGTACAATAATCATGAGCAGAAGATATAGCTTGACCACATAAATCATGACCAATAAAATCGATCCCCTTTGTGGACAATTTATCAATGTGACTCTACCTAAATTTCCGGCTCAGAATACTAATTTAATGTGCCACTCACAAGTTCTTCCACCAGAATGAAAAAGAAGACTATCATGATTTGGTCATTTTTCAATTCTTTGTTAAGTCGGCAATAAAAATATATACCCATTATGTTCCATAACTGTTTTCCCTTTTAAGTCATGTAATAAATTATTTTGACAAGACTTGGTGTAGGAGTTGGTCTCATACGGTCATCATCGATCACACGATTTTTTATATCATACATATGGCTCAAAAACTGCATGAAAACAATAGACATATCTTTTCTTCTTCTTTTTTGGTAAGAGAAAACTATAGACATATAGCGATGAATGTCTATTTTTTTCAGATATTTTGTGTCATATGCGGCACCGACCAGAAGGGGACCAAGGGTGTTTTGAGGAAAAAAGGCACTCGTTTTTTTAGATTTTTTTTTTTTTTTTTAATTTAAAGCCTCGCTGGTGGGTACTTTCGTGCAGAGTTTTCCTACCGTTAATGTAAATGAGTCGACCTGAGAATTATAAGTTTAGAGTTATTCATTTAAATTTATTTCAAATATGAGCTGAGTTCAAGCTAATTGCCAAAAAAAAAAATACATATTGAAGCTAGATTCATTTTATTATCGAACGAACTTGAACTTGTTCATGGACCATTTGATTAACTTATTTTTTTTCGTTCATATATGAAAACCATGACTAAAAATTTTTATGTTTTCACAAATCTTTAAATTTTATCATGAATTGCCTAATTATATTATCAATAAACAAAAAATAATAATTTGATATTATATTAACATATTTACAAACTTATAAAATTCAATTTCGAGTTTATATAAATATATTTTTAAACAAGTATACGTATAATAATATAATATTATGTTTAGTTAAATTGAGTCTCATGTTCACGAGCTTATTCGCGAACATATCATTATGTAGCTTGCTGGCTCGTTTAATAATTAATTTTAAACTTAGGCTTATGCTTGACTTTTTTACTAAAGAAACATATATAAACAATTTTTTTCATGAATCGAATCTAGTTATTCATAAATAGCTTACTTCGGTTGCGCCTTAAGATTTTTTATAGAATAAAACTTAGATACAGTACTTAGGTGTTATTCTTTAGGTTCTTCTTTTAAAATTTTGTCACATGGTTATTTTCTCATAGATAGAAATATATTTTTTAAGTTAAATAACCACGTAACAAAATTTTAAAAAAATAATCTAACAAACAGCCGTTAAAATACTGTGCATAAATTTGTCCCTTTTTCATATATGCATCCACCAACAAGCATAGAACAAATATTATAATATAACTGGTTAACGAGTGGAACTAATAACAATCGTTTTCTTTCTGTTTATTAAAAAAAAAAAACAATCATTTTATTTCTATAGTCAAATCAAAGGTGTCCTAGCTAATTTTTCCATTATTATGATGTAGACATAAATTTTGTCGCTTTGCCTAGCTATAATATCCAAGGCCCCATAACAAATTAACAATTATACAATAATGGTGGAAGAATCTTGATATTTAACACCCCCCCTCCAAAGAAAAAAGAACGAAAAAAGAATCTTGATGAAATATATTTATGATCACTATTTACACTACAGATCAAACTAGGTAGCCCATTTAATTATGCTACGTGTCTAATTGTACATAGCATGTTACACACATTTATATTTTTAAAATTTAAAACAGGAATTTTTCAATTTATTAAAATACAAAATGTGTGTAACACACGGTGTGATATAAACAACACCACCCTTATAACTTATAACTATTCATATTTTTGAGTTCTTGTAATCTTTATTTATTACAATCCTAAGGACCTAATCATGCTTATTTATTTATATAATTACAATACAAATACTTAATAGAGTGTGAGACGATTACTACAATTAATGACCCCTTAATTTCAAATTTATCATTTATGTGGCATGAAGAATTGTAAACTGTGTCATTAATTCACGAACTTAAAAGTTTGTTTGTCATTAATTAGCTATTTAAAAAAAAAAAATTAATTTATTAATTTATATACAATATTTTAATTAAATTTTAGTTAAAACTTAAAACCAATCAAAAAAAGGTCAATTAAACAAAATTTGGATCACAAACTTCCAAATTTAAAGCCGACTACTTGGTTGCAGAAGTCACAGTCATTCCAATCCAATCCCATACAGCTAGAATTTGGATCATAAACTTCCAAATTTAGCTTGAAAGAAAATATTGTGCGGTAATAAACAAAGACAAAATGTCATTTTAAGTTAAGCTAATCTGCTGTTAGAGCGAGACATAACGCTGATAAGAATTAGTTAAACATAATCATATCGATACACGTGGCCTGAGTTAGGGGTGCCGACAGTCGTTATCAGTTTCAGTCGTAACACGTCGTTGTCTGAGTGAAGGGACAACGATAATGACCATAGGTCGGCTTCTTCGCCGGTCGTGCACCCCTTGCTTTTGCGTTGTTTCCAGATTTTCACACCAAAAATGTCAGCAATGACATACCAACTTTGACTATTTCCAATCCACTTGGAATTAAAAAAAAATAAATAAATAAACAAATAAAGACTACTTCCAATCCGACATCTATGCACTGTACCACTTTTTTTGTGAAAAGCAGAAAGCTTATAGGTTGAAAAAGAAAGTGAAAGAAAGTAGGGAGACTATTATCTAAACTTCCACTTAAAATATACTAGCAATATGTCAAGGGCTAATATGCACCACCTATGACCTATAACTGATGCCGTTGCCACCCATTGTTTATCTATAGTAGGGAAGGATAGGGAAGGTCTATAGTCAAGTAAGGCGTCTAGTGTGGGGAAAATTGTATACTCCCCGACAATATTCTCTACCTCTCATGTAGGTTGGGCCTTATAGTTGGTAAGACTCACCTTTATGTGAAAAGGGAGTATAGTTCGAGACTATACAATAACAACCTCTAGTATAGCATATCTCGAAAGTTGTACTACTACATATTTTATTCTTTATTTCTTTTAAGTGAGTCAATTTTCTATTTTTTGGATTTTTTTTTTTGAAAGATTATAATTTTATTAAGAAGAAGATATATTCAGAATACTATGAGTAATAACTAACTCAATGTGATGAATTTTCCTCAATCCATGCTACATAACTGTCCCTATTAACTATATCTTTTGACATATTTTGCCAAGATATGTATTGGTCTATTTTCTTTTTCTAGAATGCCAGTAAGCATGAGGAAAGATAAAATTCATTTAAAAAAAGAAAGATAAACGCTAATGCTCAAAAGAAAAAATAGCATTTAAGGAAACAACAAAGAAGAACTACTGATTATATATGTGTTGCTCATCAATCTGATATTAAGATGGAGTCGACTAAGGTGATAAGGTTGTGGCCTGTGGGAGTCACTATCGAGTAATGGACTAATGGGATATGCCCTGTCTTATGCTTTGGGGAGCGTCACCATCCCACAACCAATTGTTCTCAGGGTAAAAAAAAAAAAAAAAAAAAAAAAAAAAGGAAACTGTAGAAAATTCTGGCAAAGTTGGGATTACTCTACCTAAACAACCCTTTAACTTAACAACATGAAACTGTGCTTTGGTTCCAACTGAAAATAACATGTTTAGACCCTAAAGTATGGCGCTTACTACCAATTTGACTAAATATGTAATTAATAGTCTAAGGATTTAATTAATTAATTACAAATGTGATATGGATAAGGTAGTAATCAATTACATGAACAACCACACACATGAGACGGGGAAATTGTTTATGAAGTGAAAACCTAATCAGGAAAAACACTCTAGGTCCTAACCCATGCTCGTCAAATTTACTATAAAAAAAAGTTACGAGACAAGCTCACTTAGAAGACACCCAACACATGTAAAATAAAATATTGTATCTAAGCTCCCCGATCTTATTGCAAGTCAATCATCTTCATAGTGATCCAATGTTGCAAGTGGATTGTCAATCGCAAAACCCGTCTCTTAGTTACTCTAAGGTCACTTGAAATTTTTGTCATCTTTGTGTCATCTTAGTGTTTGAGTGAAAATCTCCTCTAAAAGATTATCAAAGGGCCGGGAGAGGGTTGGAAGACAAAGAATTACTGCTCCCAATAGGGTTTTCTTTGTTTTTTTTAGTAACCTTCTATCTTCTCACAATATTAGGGTTGACATAGGGTTTTTATATAAGTATGATTTGGGTTAGAGATGGTTACAAAATCGAATTTTGGAGAAAAAAAACATAATTTTCGTAAGAGTTTCTGTTGATCGAGACTCCAACAAGAGTTTTTATTTGATTTTACATGATTCAGTATGTATGACCTTCACATAATCAAGCTTGTCTTTCTTGCATAGTAGACAGACATTTCAATATTCAACCTTCATTACCACATATTACATTACAATATCAAAATTCGACAACTACAAATGAATCTGTAATGAAATTTGCAGGTGGATGAACTTCAGCTCAGGCTGAGAGCCAATGGCCAAGCATATTATGTCTTAAAAAATGGGCCCGACCCAAATATATGAATAGGGTTGAAGAAACTTGAGGAGTAAAAGGTAACTCCCCGGAATAGATCTCATGGAGATCCGAGGTAGTAAACAGGGCTTTTCCTATAGTAGGTGCGCGTTAAGGGACCATTAGTAACCGAGTCCCTTTTTATCCGAGATACCATCATCACTAAACTCGCCTCGGGAAATGCCACGAAAGGATAAGGATCACAGAGGTAGTCACCTCCGCATTAATGAGATGTTTTCTACTTAATCTCTTTCACATTAAATGCTTATAGACTAGTCTGAACAGTGGATACACCCCTAAAAGTCCTATTTCATGATGAAAGTATGGCATAATAAAGGGGTGATTGGACAAGTATCCCTTGAATCCAGTTGGGAGTAGGTCAACTAGAGAGAGAAGAAAGGGAAAGGTGCCTATAAAAGGAGGGAGGTGCAACATGAGAGGGGAGTTCAGAAAAATTGAGAGATAATACTTAGGGAAGAACAAGAGAGAGAAAATTGTAATAGTTGAGTAGATATAAGAGCTTTTAGTTTTCAACCCAACTCCTTGTACCTTAGGAAAACAGTTTGCATATCAATAAATAGTCTTCTTGTTCCTCGTCACTTTCTAATTAGTTGTTTGGATCTCCCATTTTGGAAGTTTTACCCTGTAGTTTATATAAATTAATTGTGCAAGTCATCTACATAGTCATTGGAATCTAGTACAGTGTTTGTTTTTGACGCCCACAAAATTAACCAAACATAAAGAGCCTAACAAATATTACAAGACTTATGCTTAAGAGATGTCTTGTGTCACTCCATGGTGCAAGTGGTCTTGAAGTTAATTTTGAATATGAGAGACTACCAACTTCTAGCCATTGGCATGGTATCTATACGTTTTTAGACCCCTTAAAATACAACCAGATTAATCTAGTTAATTAACCAAGTGATTACTTAGTCAAATTATTAGATCTAGGTTAACATAAATATATTATATCAATGTAAAGTGTAGAAAATAAAGAACACAAACATATGATGACCCAGGAAAATCAAACCGGTAAAAAACCTAGGGAGGATTTAACTTAACTATCCTCAAGGTAAACTAAATCTACTATGAAATAATTGAAGTTTACACAATAGCGATTTAGACCACTAACATCCTATTGCTATCTCGAGTAAGAAACTTACTACCACGACCACGTGATAGATCTGAGTCTACGAACTACTTCTTTCTTAGATTTCCAGCAAGTACAATCACTCCTGCTTGTATATCTTTAAGCTCTTGGATCAACAAATGAAACGATCATCAAGTTCTTGACATAGTCTTGATTCTTGATAACACTAAGTATGTGTGAAGGCAAACACTTCTAGATCTCACAAAAGATTCACACACACAGTATAAAGAGCAACCTCAAAATGTGGCTAGGGTTTACCCTTTTATACCTAGGGCAAAACATAAAACCTTACACGTTAAACGGGTTTGGACTGAGTTGGAAAATTCTGCAGAAAAACAATTTGCACGACTTTTAATCGATCGAGCCTAATTTTCGATCAATCGAACTAAGCACATTTACATAATAAATCCTGTAAAATACTCGATTCCCACTTTACATATAAATACACTTTGAGCAAGTCTAAACAAGACTAAAACGTTTTGAACATGGTTTGACAACATTACAAAATGAAGTTCTTATATATTAGTTCCTAATTCCTTAGAACTTAACTGTATCATTTATCATGGTGACAGATTGTTTTGTTCGTCGGTCAAGCAAAGGAAACTCCAATCTGGATTGTGGTTATAAGTAGCAAGATATGGGGGAAGGCACATCCCATGATGAAGCATAATTTCATCAGAAAGTTGAAGCAGGAGAGGATTTGGGAGTTTTAGAGTAGGAAGAAAAAAAATTTATGGAACAATGTTAGTAGCTCTAGCCAAGTACAAACAAGAAAACTAACTACAATATTTGCCTTTTTCAACCATGAATATTGTTAAAATTTGGATTTGTAACAAAGTGGAAGAAGATTTTCTTACAGATAGATTGATTTTGTACATTGAAAGAAAAATTGTAGTAGTATTTAGGAAAATAATAATAATAATAGATGATTTTATTGATTCAAAAGAATATTAGAGTATGTTTGGTAACTATTTTTTCTCCTTATTTTTTGTTTTCAAAAATAATTTTCTATTCTTGAAACTAAAATGCTTGTTTGGCAACCCAAAATGAATAGAAAACAAAAACTGTTCTCAAAACTTAATTTGTAAAAGAAACTGAAAACATGCAAAATGTTGTTTTCAGTTTTTAGTTTTCAAAAGTCAATGAAAACACGCATTTGATTAAATGAATCTGTCTCATTTAATGAGTTAACATTAGAATTCAAATCTTAGTAACAATATATTTTAGTATTTTCTATTTTTTTTCTTCAAAAAACTATTTTTTTAATTTCAACTAACCAAACATGTTTTTGATTTCAAAAATATAAGAAAATTGTTTTTTCTTTATATTTTCAAAAATAAGTTTTTGAAAACTAAAAATAAAAACCGTCACCAAACATATCTTTAGGTTTCACTTTACCATATGTCAAATGATTAAGTTGAAATATATTAAGAAACCACTAGTTTTTTTTTTTTTTTTTCTTGTTTATATTACATTGTTACAGCCTGAATTTGATTTCAATTTTCATATGTTAATTTAGGCGCAGATGTTATTATATATTTTACTTTCAACTGATTTAAAGAAAATACAATACTTTCCTAACCCACCCCAAGAAGCGATATTTTGATAAGATATCCTTTAGGAACCGTCTAGATGGTAGGTTTACGTGTCCTAGATCTAAAAGTTACAAATTCACCCCCTACGCTATTGGGATTTCCAGAAATGAAATGGATTATGTTGACAAAGTTAAGATGAAAACTTTTTTAACTAAAAAGGAAAGATTCTACCCCCACCTCTAAAGGGTAAAGACAGATATACCTGACATATTTTGAATCCCCGCAAGACTCACGAATTACTACAGTTGCAACAACAAACAATGTCTTGGTGACACAATACAACACTCTCTAGAGGAAATTCTCAGTTCCCTCAAGAGTCAAGATTAATAAGGCAGCACCACCATATTCCTAAGGTAGAAACAAGATATTGGGTCTGGACTCCACCCCCACCATGCATAGGTGTATATATATATATATATATAGAAACAAGGCATTGGGTCTGGACTCCACCCCCACCATGCACAGGTATATATATGTACAAAATGAATTACAACGCAACCATGTCGAATGATTAACAAATGCATCCAAATTGGAGTCACTATTAGAGATAAGATAGGGAGATAAGAGATTTTATTGCAGGTGCGAGCTATTCTGAGAGTTTGGTCACAGATTTGGTAGCAGCAAAGGCCCATGCAAGCATAGTGCAAGCCATTGTGTTTGCAATATATGGATGTAGGAATCGGAGATGTCATCATAGAGTTGGATTCTCAACAAAAATGAAAAGACCATTGCAGCAGGAGGAGCAAGATTTTTCTAGCATTGGTTATATCATGGTAGAGACTGAAAATGATCACTCCTTGGGTATGTTCAATGTACATGAATGGCTGTACATTTTCAGTATATTTCAATAATGTTTATAACTTTTTTTAGATTCAATAGAATTTTAACTATAGTATTTGCTATATTGTAATTGCTATATTTGGTAACAACACCCCAAGCAGACCAGAGCAACAGGACACGAGCTATCCATTCACCACAAATATAGTTCCACATCATATGGTCACGGAAATGCAGATGATGAAGAAACGGATGAACTTCATGATGAACGCCCTCAGAGGATGGGTATCTAGTGACCTCGATGACTTAGTGCATCAAACTAATTCACCATGCACCGCATCGGTCACTTCATTCCCCCTTCCATCGAAGTTTCGTATGCCTTAAGTAGAGAGCTACGACGGATTTAAGGATCCACTAGATCACTTGGAGTCTTTTAAGACATTGATGCACCTGCAAGGAATGGTAGATGAGATCATGTGCAAGGCCTTCTCCACTATGCTAAAGGGCCCCACCAGGTTAGCAAGTTGACACCCAACTCCATTGGTACCTTTAAGGAGTTGAGCACCCAGCTTGCCTCACACTTTATCGGGGGGAACAGGTATAAGAAGTCCACTGCATGCCTGATAAGCATTAAGTAACAGGAGGATGAGACACTGAGGTCGTACATAGCCCGCTTTAACAAGAAGGCACTCTCAATCGATAAAGCTGATGACAAGATACTTATGGCCGCATTTACAAATGGGCTATAGAATGGTAAGTTTTTGTTTTCCTTATACAAAAATGACCTAAAGACTAAGTCGGATGTACTCTACAAGGCTACTAAGTACATAAACCCAAAGACTATGTTGGATGTACTGTACAAGGCTACTAAGTACATAAACGCGGAAGATGCATTGTTGGCTCACAAAGAGAAGCCCAAGAAGAGAAAAAGACAGGAGGAACCACGACAAGACAAGGGGTGGAAGATAGTGAGGATAGGAGATAGAAGGGAAGAAAGACGCTCTAAACCTTCCATCGGAAGGTTTGCAAGCTTCACTTCGTTGAACACCCCGATTGATCAAGTTCTGATGCAGATCAAGGACGAAGGAGCCTTAACGTTCCCTGGCAAGATAAAGGGAAACCCTAGCAAGAGGTCTAGAGACAAGTACTATCGTTTCCACCGTGATCACAGTCATGACACATTTGAATGCTATGACTTAAAGCAACAAATAGAAGCTCTTATTAGGCAAGGAAAATTGCAAAGGTTCATCAGTAAGGAAAGGATGGACCAGCCCCAAGAACCACCTACTCGAAGAGAAAATAAGCATCCCAGACCCTTATTAGGAGACATACGGATGATCGTAAGGGGAACCACGGCATCTAGCTTGCCCAAAAAGGCACGCAAAACCTACCAACGGATGGTTCAAAACGTCTAGTTGATGGGATTCGACCCGAAGATGGCACAAATCGACAACCTTGCCATTGGGTTTATAGAGGAAGATGTCAGGTGTCTCCATCACCCACATGACGATGCGCTCGTGGTTAGCATTCGAGTGGGGGACTACAACACCCATCGAGTCCTTGTGGATAATGGCAGCTCTGTTGACATCCTCTATTACCCAGCGTTGTAGCAGATGATGATTGGGGAATGGTTAATTCCTATTAACGCGCCACTTGTCGGATTCGGAGGAATAAGGGTACACCCTCTAGGAGCAGTCACTTTATCCGTAACAGTCAGAGATTACCCACAGCAAATCACTAGGGATGTCACATTCCTGGTTGTAAATTGTTCATCCGCTTACAATGCCATATTAGGTTGTCCTACTTTGAATTCATGGAAGGTCGTAACTTCAACTTACCATTTGATGATTAAGTTTCCAACGGAGTACAGAGTAGGAGAGGTACGAGGAGATCAAATAGTGGCGCACGAATGCTACATTGCTATACTAAAAATGGACGATCAAATGCAAATTATGTGTATAAAGGAGCAGCGGACGGTGGCAGAACCAGTGGAAGGATTGGAAGAAGTTCTCCTTGATGACTCTAAGCCTGAACGGATTACCAAAATCGGCACTCTGACTAGCCTGCCAATCAAGCAAGCATTGACGACATATCTAAAGGAAAATCAAGACGTGTTTGCTTGGAGCCATGAGGACATGCTTGGAATTGATCTACCCATCATAGTCCACAGGTTAAACCTGACTGGCTGGCCAACGTGGTGATGGTCAATAAAGTCAACAAAAAATGGAGGATATGTGTAGACTTCACAGACCTAAACAGGGTCTGCCCCAAGGACATCTATCCTCTCCCAAGGATTGACATCTTGGTGGACTCAACAGCAAGACACCAACTGCTAAGTTTCATGGACGTGTTCTCTAGTTATAACCAGATTAAGCTGGATGAGGCCAACTAAGAAAAGACTTCATTCGTCACCAGTTAGGGCCTTTTCTGTTACAAAGTGATGTTGTTCGAGCTCAAGAACGCATGCGCTATGTATCAAAGGCCGATGAATAAAATGTTTGCACATCAGATTGGGAAGAATGTGCAAGTTTACATGGATGACATGTTGGTAAAGAGCATACGAGAGAAAGACCACTTGAACGACCTCCAAGAGACCTTTGACACCCTGAGGTCTTATAACATGAAGTTGAATCCGAGCAAGTATGCGTTTGGAGTGATGGTAGGGAAATTCCTGGGGTTCATGGTATCCCAAAAGAGTATTGAGGTCAACCCAAACAAAATACAAGCCATACTGGAGCTAGCTTCGCCAAAGACCATCAATGAGGTGCAGAGCCTGAACGATAAGACAGCATATTAAACAAGTTCATCGCAAAAGCAACAGACAAGTGCCTGCCTTTCTTTCACACATTGAAGAAGTCCTTTGAGTGGACGGCCGAGTGTCAGCAAGCATTTGAGGAACTGAAGAGATATCTTTCTTCCCTACCATTACTAAGCTCGACCAAACCGGGAGAAGAGTTGTTCCTATACCTAGTCATTTCCCTAGCCCTTGTTAGTGCAGCTTTAATCATAAAGGAGGAAGGAGTTTAAAAGCCCATATACTTCATGAGCCGAGCGCTCCGGGGTGCAGAAGAAAAGTACTCGCTAATAGAGAAGCTAGCTTTTGCCCTAATGACAGCAACTCATATACTCAAACCCTACTTTCAGGCGCACTTGATGATTGTTCTAACCGACAAACCTTTACAACAAACCATGAGCAGCCCCAAGGCGGCCGGATGGATGGTGTTGTGGGTAATTAAATTAAGCGAGTTCGATGTACAGTATCGCCCCCATACGGCTATAAAGGGACAACTGATCGCTGACTTCATTGCAGAGTTTACTCTCGTGGAAGGCCAGGGGCCAGAGATGAGCCCACAATGAAGCATCCACACTAACGGATCTTTCAATAAGCAAGCAGGCAGAGCTGGTGTGGTACCCCACAACCTAGAAGGGGATAAAATCGAATGCATGGTCCGTCTAGATTTCCCTACGACTAATAACGAGGCGAAGTACGAAACTTTGATAGCAGGGCTGGATCTCGCCAAGGCAGCAAGAGCTACAAATATGGTCATGTACTATGATTCTTAGGTAGTGACTAGTCAAGTTAATGGCGACTATGACTGCAAGAACGAATGGATGAAGAAGTACCTCGAGCAAGTGAAGAATAGGGTAAGCGACCTCCAAGTAAAATTTGTTCAGATACCAAAGGAGGAGAATGAGAATGCCGACCGTCTTGCTAAAGCTGCATCAGTAAAGTACATGCTCGTCCCCAGTCAAGTACTATCCTTCGTTCAAATCTCACCATTAATAGACAGCATCAGTGTACAAGAAATAGGTTTCGAGGACTATTGGACGACACTAATAATCTCATACTTAAAGGACAGCATGTTGCCTTTCGGGAAAGAAGTAGTGAGGAGGTAGAAGGTTCAAGCGGCAAATTTTTTCCTAATCAAAGATGTTTTATACAAAAGGGGTTTCTTCAAACCGTACCTAAGGTGTCTCATTCCCGAGAAGGCAGATTATGTCATGCGAGAAGTCTATGAAGGAGTCTACGAAAAGCATTCTGGGTCACGGTTGTTAGTGCACAAACTCATCTGAGCAGTATACTATTGGCCTACCATGCAAAAGGATACCATTGCTTATGTCAAAGCATGTGACAAGTGCCAGAGATTTGCCAACCTCATCTGGCAGCCAACGGAAGAACTCACTCCATTGATGGCCCTATGGCCTTTCGTGCAGTAGGGATTGGATATCACGGGTCTGTTCCTAATAGCAATTCGACAGCTAAAATTCCTGGTGATCGGTATAGACTACTTCACTAAATGGGTAGAAGCCGAAACTCTAGCTACCATCACAAAGAAGAATGTGTGAAGCTTTGTCTAGAGAAACATCATATGTAGGTACTGTATACCCAGAGTACTGGTCTTAGACAATGAGAAGCAATTTGACAATGACACATTCAAAAACTTTTGTTCACAACTAGGGATCAAGAATTACTACTCATCGCCCACCTACCCACCCTCAAGCCAACGGACAAGTTGAGATTACGAATCAGTCATTGCTCAAAATTATCAAAACTCGGCTCGATGGGGCAAAAGGAATATGGCCTGAAGAATTACCAAGAGTCCTATGGACTTACAAGATGACTATAAGGACGCCTACAAGAGAGACACCATTTCGTTTGGCATATGGAAGTGAGGCAGTCATCCTGGCCGAAGTAGGACTCACAAGCTACAGAGTGGAAAACTATGACGAGAGTAGGAATGATGAAGCTATGCGCCTATAACTTGATTTGATAGATGAGGTTGGAGCAACTGCCGAGCAAAGACTAACATGATACTAGAACCTCATGGCTAAGCACTACAACTCTAAAGTCAGACACAAAGGCTTCCACGTTGGAGATACATAGAGCACATAAAAATGTACTATCAGTTGACAGTAGCAAGGACAACGACACTCCTCATTTCTAGTTTATTTTCTTTTAATTAATTTTTTACAGCACTTTTAAGCCAGAATGACAGTTTTCTTTTTATTTTTTAAACAATTATCTACGCATATTTATCACAATAATAGGAGTTATTCAGAATTACCATGTGTATGCTATTTACATTTCTACGTGATCATTAAGCCATAAAAAGGACAAGTTCCTCCCAGAGGGATGACTTCTATTTAATAAGTCCCTATATAGTAGACAGGTTCATCCTAAAATAATGTCCCAAGTTTACCCAATCCATAAAGTGGACGAGTCCCATCCTTAAGGGATGGCTCATGATAAGTCCATAAAATGGATGAGTTCAAGTTTACCCAATCCACAAAGGGGACGAGTCACAAAGTTGATAGGTCCCATCCTTAAGGGATGGCTACTGATAAGTCCATAAAGTAGATGGATTCAAGTTTATCTAGTCCACGAAGTGGACAGGTCCTATCCTTAAGAGATGGCTTATGACAAGTCCACAAGGTGGACGTATTTTACCCTTAGAGGATGACCTATAAGCCCATCAAGTCTGTGAAGTGGACGGACAAACCCTGAAAGGATGAAACCCAGGAATTGGACAAGCTCAATGATTAATTTATAGCGTTTTGTCTACAAAATGGACAGACTTCATTCTAACCAAAAGACTTGTATTTATTGAAGTTTACAAGAAGCATCCCAAGAGTTGGTTTGCAGATACTAAATCCCAAACGAATGGATATCATGCACAAATATCTATATTGATAAGCATAAAATTAAAATTTTATAAAAGCCCATAAAGGGAAATGTTTACATGCCAAGTAATAGGTGACGGATAAATTAAGCATAAATATTGTTCTTCTAGTAAATCTTTATACTTTAACAAAAGCTAAGTAAAAAAGGAAAAAAAAAAATGAAAACTACTATTGAACGGTAGGGGTTCTTCGTTCTTCTCTTCCATGATTTGTACATCTTTAGGTTGACAGGTACCATCCTTAACGAGTTTCTCTTGTTCACCAGGAATGGCATCCCCATCACCCTGAAGGTCAGTGGTTGCGTTGTCAACGAAGAGCTCATTTGTTCCTTCCGAATTAGCTAGATGGGTAGGAGTCTAGCCTCCGGCATCAATTGAGATGTAGGAAAGGTCCAAGTCAGGAAAAGAGGCTTTAACATGCCAAAAGCAGTCATCAAAGCCGTCAGCAAAGAAGTCACCAAGCTCCCTTAGGAGGTCGTCGAAGTCACGATATTCCTTCATAGCATCCTCCTTTGCTTGACAGAGTTGATTTTCACCTCCGTAATCTCGCCTTCTTTATCCTTTTGAATTTTCTTAAGTGCTTCAAGTTGAGCCTCTGACTCCTTCAAGAGCTGTCTGGTCAATTTAAGCTTTCCAACCTAGACATTCTTCTAGGCCAACAACTCCTGTAGCTCCGTCTCCTTAGCACCAAGCTTCTCCCTCAGATGACTTAAGATCGTCTCATAAGAAATACAACGGTCCATCAACCCCTTAATCATAACCACCCCCTGTAGAAATCAAGGACAAAGTTTAGACAGGATAGCATTAAAGCAAAGCAAACACAAGTAGACGGATCGACATACCTGTGCCAAACTAAAAAGACCCGTCTCCTCCATGGCCTCCATCACATGACTACCAAAATTTGAATAATCATCGTCCTTGATGATGGACAAGAGTTGCTTGAGGGCATAGCTTGAGCCTTCATGGAGGAGGACGAGGCGCTCCTCCATGGTAGGAACCTAGCCCTTCATTAGTCCTTTCCCTTTACCTGGACTAGGTTTAGGGGGCAGCTGACTGATGGCAGGGTTCTCACCAACAGTTGACCCTAACCCAACGTTTGGTTTTTTGGGTGGACAGTCTACCTTCTCTGATGATTTTCTCTTGGTGGACAGGTTAGCCTGGCCCATCTTAGGGGGTTGGCTACCCTCCAGCTTCTTCCTAGCAGTAGCTTGCTGCTTGATGAAAGCTCTCCTCTTGCTATCTCCCATTTCTACATAAAAATGGACGGCTTAAAAAATAAGCTGCTAAAATTCAAAAAAAACGCAAGTACCAGGCAATAGACTTATGTTGATGGACTCGTGTGTTGTAACGATGGGCAGCCTTAGTTGGTTCAGGACCGTCACAGTACCAACAGAAAGTATCCAAGGTTACCAACTTCAACCACAATCTCTCCGACAGCTTAGTGGTCGTAAAGATCTTTTCCAAAAAGCTCCACTCTTTAAGGGTGACTTCTGGACAATCCCGAGCCGGAAGCAAAGGCGATTAGAATATCAGATGAAATAAGCAGAAGTAAATAAAGACCTGAGACGAATGAATACATACCGGACGGGGGCATTATACCCCAAGTTTTGTCCACAGGCATATACTCCTGATTGTCAGGATGACACATCCAGTCGTCCCCTTAAATGAAAAAATAATGACTCTTCCAGTTTCTATTTGAATCTATAGTGTCGCATACTAACCTAAGCAACGAACTCTTAGGAACGAAATTATACATGCCCCTTGATTAGGTTACCTCGGATGAACGATAACAATGAAAAACTTCTTCCACCGTCATCCTCTGTGCGCCATCAGACATGACCCCGTATAGGACTTCTACACCCAAGAAGACTCTCTGAGCGTTCGGAGAGATTTGGGTGATGGATAGTCCAAGGTACTGAAGAAGACAACGGGGAAGGGCACTAAAAGGAAATCTCAGGCCCGCTTTCAGCATCTGCTCATACACACTGACGTCTTCCAGACCTTTATAATAGCACTTTTCATGTTTGGAGGGTAGACAGATTGGTATGTTGGCAAGGATCCGATATTTCTCCCTAAGTGTGTTTGCTTGATGGAAGTGTTAAAGTCATTAATTGTCCACAATGGAATCATAATAAACTCCCTAAACCCGTCAGGGCCTATGATAGATTGAATGGGGGGTTCAGCACCAGCTAAGTCATCATTGGAATCACTCTTCAACCTATCCACATCTAGGTCCTTATCCTCCCCCACAAAAGGAGAGATGGTTGACGAAACCCTTTCATTGTCAGAGGTGTCGGGGTCACCTTGACCTAACGAAAACATCTCATCATAGCCCGCTCCTTTGCGGACCCACGATTGATCAGTCGATGCCTCACTAGACATTGGTCACCTACACGTGACGGATAAAAATCCTAAAACTCTATAGGTCTATACAAGCGATAGGCGTGCAATATTTAAGTAAAAAATTGAAAAGGGTGGAAGTTAAGTGTGAGAAGAAGGGTACTTACAATTGAACAATGCAAAGCAAGGGGACGGATGAATTATAGCAGACGGTCACACCAGTTGGATGGCACAAAGGCTTGTTGAAGTAGACAGTAGCTTTCTGATCAGGAAATTGTTAAGAAAAGTAAAAAATGAGAGGAACGAGCAACATATATATAGGGGGAACGACAAAGAAGACAAAGGGACACTTCAATCTGAGCAATCGGCTGCTAAAAATATGATACGTGCCCCTATTATATTAATGACCCTAGGCTAGCCTGTTAATCAGAACGCATCTCCCAAAGTTGAGGTCAGACCGTCACTCCACGAATTCATCCTAACATTATGCGACGGACCAGTAGAGTGATGGGGCAATTATGGAGGTAGACGATCTCATTCTACTAAACCAGCCACGAGCGACGGTACTTTTGGCTCGTGATCAAGATGAAGGAAGAAGACGGGGGGCGTGTAAACAAGAGGACGGACCCAACATGGCGGACAGATCAGAAAGGCAACAGATACATAGTGGATGGTGGTAAGGTCATGTGGCATTCCCATGGTTTAAGTAGTCCTCAAGAAACTTCAAAAGGAAATTCCTTGCGTCTCACGATTAACCTTAATCAATAAAATTGCTATATGAAAAGAATCCTGTAAAATATGTTCTTTGATGAGGATCTTCTTTATAAGGAAAAATTCCTCTTCCCCAAGAAAGGAAAAGATCGGTTCTACACTACTATAAAAACCCCAAAGCACTCCTAAACCAAAGTATGCATAATTTATTCCCAACTCTATCACTCTAGGGTTGTGAAAAGCTTTCTAACTTAACTTTTGGAGCCGGTACCACACTAATATTCTTTTAAGGTCTTCTTGTTCTATGTTGTGTAGGTGTTATCTTGAGCACGTGAAGGCTGTGTGACATACTGATGATTTTCGGCGTAATCAGTTTGTGTAAGTAATTACAACTTAAATTCAGTTAAAAGTTTCCATTCTAACAGATGCCAAAGTGTAATTGTTAAAGAGAAATCTAATAAATTTCATTACATTAGAAAGTAGCAAATATTAATAATCAAATACCTCTTAAAATAAAATTTGAGCAACTCAAAAAAAATAAAAATTAAAAAAGCCAATTACAGTAAATAAAAATTAAAAAAAAAAAATCAATCTTAACTAGTGCACCTAACACTCATTAACAAGACCCAACACATACATTTTATTAAAAATTCTTATAAATAATATTTCCTCACAAGGAAAAGAAATCAACATCGATCCGTACATAAACAACTACCAATTTATTCTAACTTTCCGAATCAACCAGTCAATAATGGATTACGTACAGGATTAATATAAGAGTGAGTGTTACTTTGTGTACGTGGGTACTTTACAAGGAAGAACAGAACAATTTACGTAACCCTGCTTTTTAAGACAAAGATGTCAGTGCTCAACATATATAATTGGATCACAGCTATGAGTCTGTGACTCTGAAATGACAGTCAGTTGCTCTATCATAATCAAGAATCTTACGCTGTGATAAATCATAAATCATAAAGGTTACGGGAATAGACTACTACGTAAATTATACCCTTTTTTTTCTTTTTTCTGGAACAGTAAGCTATGATTACAATACTCAAGGAAAGTGACCAATCAATGCTCTAAGTCAAAGGTCATGATTATATTCTAAGACTCGTAGATATTGGTTCCGTACTAGCCTACTTTTTTTTTTTTGGAGAATACCGTACTAGCCTACTAGGTGGTGTTCGTGAGTTCATTCATGTTGACGTAAGGCTTAGGGATTACATTAATCATACATTAAAAAAAAATTATAAAAATTTGTTAAATCAATTAATTATTTTTTTCATTTTTTCATAAAAAAAATTTCCTAAAATAAAGCACTAACATATGCTCTTAAGGAATATGTTAGTAAAATCTGTTTTATATATATAAAAGATTCGGATCATAGGACGTGTTTATCATTCATTTTGAAAAAAGTTTAATGAAAAATTGAAAAAATTTGTTTATAAAGCTAATCACTTTTTCATTTTATTATGAAAAGTTTCTAAAAGTAATTTACTAATATGTGCCTTACGGGCATATGTTCGTAAAACCCTATTTACAACTAAATTTGTGTGGGTTTAATTAGGTATCTAATCAGTTTTAACTTAGATCAAATTCAAGTAAAAATTGGTAGTATTAAATGGTTCTAAATCGTATAACCTTTCTTCATTCTTTTTAGGATCAATTCAACCTGATGCAGTCCGTGATTTTTTATATGCTAAAAAGAATAATGAAAAATAAAAAAAGAAACTTGAATTTGTCTAAAGATAAAAAGTAAATAATACATAAATTTGTAAATTTACATTGTCTAAGAGTTATTAGTGTTATCATCACAACAATATTTAGGGGGAAAATGACCGTATCAAGTTATTAATTTCATTAGGTGCACCTGTCACATATAAAATATGAAAAAAATTAAATTACCTATATTTTAGTTAGAGAAAAATAAGTATATATTAATATTTTACTTCCATCTACTCAAAATTAGTAGTAGATCCAACAGTTAAAATATTCATACTTAAGAACTGCACCTCAAGTTGGTGAGAGTAATTATATTAGTATTTTCATTTACAAAATAGAAGTTTAATATAACTTTAGTATACAATGGAAACAGTTCAATAAATAATTAAAATTTTAAAATGGATTTAGTATTACCATCAAATCTCTACAAACAACTTTAAGTGCAAATCAAAACTTGGCAAAAAAAGGAAAAAAAAAATTGTTATTTGATACCAAGTAGGAATTTTACCTCAAAAGCTAAAAGTTGATTTATACGCACCAACAATTACATGAATACTTAAGAGATTGTGTGTCATTAAAGAGAGCACAACAAATCGATTTAATTCTCCTTCCATCAGGAAAGAACATCAAACATTGCATGTTTCTTTCGATTAAGTCTAGGCTTGAAATACAAATCCTATTGAGATTTTTTATTTTATTTTTTATGTTGACATAAAGTGAACTTTCCTAATACTCAAATTCCTAATCTGTCAAAAAATTAAAAATTTTTTAGAGAAGCAAAAAATAAATTTTAATAATAGACAAATTCCTAACATACAAGTCAAATTTTAATAAATTTTAATTTGTGAGCTTTTGTTTTATTTAAATCTTTCTTGAGACATTGCATTTTTTATATATGTTGTGGAGTATCATGCAAAACGCTCACCTATAGATTGAAGACTCCTCTCAGTAGAGCTAGCATCTTATAAACCGTTTTATAAGATAATTTGGTGTTTGAGCCAAAATCTCAAGTGCATCTTCTTTTTTAAAGATTCTTAGGCATGACATGCTACAGGGATGCAAGATATTGACATAGAAAAGAGGGTTATGTCTTTCATCTTCGGGCCACCTTTACAATTTTCAAAAGGAATCCTTATAAAGGAGTTACAAGAAAAATGTGTAGGAGCATCGGCCTCATATGACTCAAGACAAAAGTGAGGGTGGGGAGGTAGGTACACGTGAGTAATGACACATTGAAAATGGTCATGATTCCTTGGTGAAACGTTTTCCTGAGACAAGTTACATTATTCAAAATTCAAGTACTATAGTTAGACCATATTCGTTTTTTGGATTCTGTTATCAACGCCCAAACATTGATGTGTTCTTCTTCCCAAAATAATTAAGGTTTTCGATGCTTTAAAATTTAAGATGTTTTTGAAAGCTTTCAGTGCTTTTTGCACTTTCCCGCACTGCGCTTTCGAAGTTTCTAATGAAATAATGTGGTTGGTTCTTCAGCATTTAGAAAAAGAAGTTTGCGTACGAACCATCTGTGATGAAATTCAATCTTGAAAGAACGAGAAAGAAGAAACAAAACTGAGTACACATCTACTAAAAGGAAAGTTCAACACTTAACCTAAAATTGTACTTTTTTTTTTTTTTTTTTTTGGTGAAGAAAATTGTATTTTTTTTTTTAAAGTCCCGTGCACTACAGGAGAATCACATTCAGAGGCCATTCTAAATACCCAAAAAATTGCTGTTATATATGAACAAGCGGTCGGATGATCGTTGTGCAAATCCACTTCTATAAAATGTCTGTTTTTAGCAGTAGTTTCATTTAATTGAAAATGCAACAAAATCGTTTTGTGCCGCCCTAGATTGATTGGATATTGAATTAAATTAGTTGAGTCATGAGCGTGTTGAGTGGTAGGTGAATGCTAAGTTCTACATTGAACATATACTAGATTGACCATAACTTTATTAATAATTATGAGGAGTTTTAAATGTGACTAGACTCCTTGCTTTGTGTGCATGTTTCACAAATGCCTACACAGTTTGCTAATTTATTGAATGCTTGATTGGTAACCATGTGGCAACTCCTTTTCATGTTCCCTTAACATAGCATTCTTGCCTCTTGAATCACACAATAAATTAATTAAATAAGTTTTTGCCTTTTCAGTCACACAAGAAACAAAGCAAATAAGTATCTTTACGTAGTAGATTTGGTAGGTTTAAAAAGAGCTCCATATAAACTTTAATGAAAAGTGAAAACACATTCACTAACAGAGTATCTAATTTTTGATTGATCTGGCCATAATTGAAAAATTATCGAACTCGGTCCTTCGATTGATTTTAGAAGTGAATGAATGCTTGTCGAAAGGTCAATTTAGATTGATCAAGTGTCGGTTCATACAATAGAATGACTTTTTTGAGACTCGCTAAATACTAGTACATTGTCATGAAATTTGTCAATCTAAACCTAACAAATAACTATATGCATCATAGTGAACGAGGAGACGTAGTTCGCCACAAAATCATATATTACAAATGCAGACATACTTTTTGACAAAAGTGTATGTAGTAATCACTAGATAAGGCTAAAATAATTAGGCCAAAGGTGTGAGGTATCACTGTCAGCTTGATGTCTGGTGCACCAAACTTGGGTCCGTGCCCCATACCACACAGTTTGCTACGGGCAGGCCTAGGAAGACATGCAAGGTGAGGCCCTCCCGGCCCCCTTGGAATTGGAAATAAATGTTACTAAACCTTTGGAGATAACAATGTAACATCAAAATCATCACAACCGCCTTAGCCAGGGATGTCAGGATTTTCAGGGTACTTTTACAGCTATCCAAAAGTGAAAATTCAAAAAGAAGTCGAAAGAAAAAGATTTTCGTAATCTTGTGATTGGAATGGGATTGAGTTAGTGACCTTAAATTAGATTTTTGTAATTTAGTATCAGATTTTGATTTAGTACACCATTTACTATTTAATTATTATAATTTATTAATTTTGATATTTAATTTATAATTTTTATTATTTTAAGTTTAGTGTTATTATTTCTTTATTTTTAGGTATTTTTAATACTTTTTAGGTTAAATTTGATTCTTATTATGGTTAGTTATTAATTAAAAGTTATTTTAGAATATATTTTCTTAAGGTAAGGCTTCTATCCAATGGTCAATGGTCACTGGACCCATTAGGATACAGACACGTGTCCAATCTTGGACATGTGTCTGCATCGCAACATATAAAGTAATCACTGGCACTGGACACAAGCTGCTCCCATTTTTTTATCTGTTAAGTTTTACAGAGCACTTAAATATGCCCCTAAGTTTGAAAACATTTTTTGAACAATTGTTGATATTGAAGAAAAATTCATACTTTTGTCTATTGTTTCTTTGTTGAATTTCAGAACCCTTTTAAAGAATTCTCGTGGATTCAAGGTTATTTTCAAAATCAAACGTGTTTTGTTTTTTGTTTTATAGAAGTAGACATGTTCTGCTTCTTGATGCTTCTGCATCCTACATCAAATTCACAATAAATTACGACTCCTTTGGATTCATAGATTGAGATTAGCTTCTCTTATTTTCGGCCCAAAGATTAGAATGGACTACATAGTTTTGCATTATTACATATTTAACAGTGAGGTAGGGAAGTCTTCACCGCAGGTTTATAAAAGAAGTAATGTTATACAAATAACAATTTTCAAAATACTTTTACGAAATAGTTGAGTTAACAAATTTTTACTGGTTCTCATTTGGGTCCACTACTGACATCACTTTATTATCTAGTTACGATTCACAATTTTTCACCTCAACAATTGCAAAATATTTTCTAATATTTTCTATGACTCCAAAATTATTGTGATATTTTTTTAAAAAAACCACGTTAAATTTACCATTTTTTTATATTATATTTTTTATCATAGCCCAATACCGGAAAAAATCAAGACTTTGTCAATCAAAATTTATCAATTAATTGTTCCTTTGTAATCGAAGTCACTTATGATTCAAAGATATGAAAGACTGCAAGAATATTATTACTGCTGGGTAACCCCACCCTCAAAATTTTTTTTTTTTTATAATCTTTATGTTGAATAATGGGCAAGATGGAATGCAAGATACGAGCGGTCACCACTTTGCTGGGCAAGCTTAGATCATTAAAGACTAAAGAGCATGTGCAACATGTTAACAATTGATTAATAATACCTTCTCAAAAAAGAAAAGAAAAAAAAAAACAATTAACTAGTAATTCTAATAACCCCGTTAATCACTTTTTAATTAAAAGAAAGTGGTTCTTTTGTATATGTGGCTTATTTATGACCCTTAGTATAATCATCATCATAAAATAAAAGTGGAGAATAATATGCGGATCTAGCTAACATCCAAGGGAATGAAATTTTGGCTTGAAGGCTGAGGCAAGCAATTAATAGCAGAGAAAAAGTGGTATTTATTTAAGTGCTCGTTTAATTAATTAGTGGGTCAGTCTAGCCCACTAATCAATAATGTAATCGCTTATATTCCATGAAGATTTTAGCAAAATAAAATTGGTTCCTTGATAAAAATAATTGTCAGACAATGAGATTAACTGACTGATTGATATGACTCAAATGTGGGTACATGACAATTACCTGTTTAACATGCTGTGCTTAAGATGGCACAACATATTAATGACACGTGATTAACGCCACTGTTCTCTCTGTCTATCTTACGAGGAATTATTGTTATTGTTCACCTCAATAAGTTTTTTTTTTTTTTTTTTTTTTTTTTTTTTTTTCGGCTCCTTAAAAAGTTGTGCATAGAAAGTTGGGAACCCCACTATGTAATGAATTGTGATCATTTTCATTTAAAATTGATCGTGTCACTAAATTAAGTATCAGAAAATTTTAGGCCAATATTATGTCAATGTACCTAATTAAGTGTGCAGGTATATCACGATTTTACCCAAGCTTCAAATGACTATATGAAAAAAAAAATGTTATCTTGAAATGACACAAATCATGTTGTACAAATGGTCACTAATCATCGATTGAAACAATCATAGTAAATAAAAAATTAAAAAAACAGCCATGACTCTCCAAATAGACATAATATGATAATACACTTCAACCTAACGGAGAAGTCCTATTTTGTAAAAATTGTTGCTCTAAATTGTACTATTGAACTAGTTTCAGCTACTTTTTTTTTTATCGATTTGGCATTCTACTATAGTAATTGTTAAGTTTTAGATTGTTAGATAAATTTTTGTATCAAAACAATGTGTAGTAAGGGTTATAATATAAATAAGTTTGGTTTGTATTAAAGTTGAGTCACTAAGCAAATTGAAGATTACTTGCTCAAGCGAAATCATTCTCGCCGGAGTGAATGTTAAACAAGATATTTTTTTTTTAGAGTTTCTTGTCTTGAGCATAAAATGATGATTCATTGAAACGACAAAATTAATTCTTCCATTGTGGGCATCATTGTTGTTGATCATCGGAGTTCCCAGTTTTTGTAAATGATCGAGGTTTGTTTGTGGAGAAAATTCGCGTAGAAAAATTTTGGAATTTCGAGACATTGCAGTGAGAAGACAAATGGGTCATATACTAAGATTAAAATAATTTAACTTCAAAGATTTTGTAAATAGACTATCATAATTGCTTCTCCTATAATGAATTGTCTCCTATAATCCAATGCTTAATAAGTTATTGATGGGTTTAAATAAATTAAAAAACTTCATTTAATATTAGAACTTGTCGAATACATAAGAGTCAAAACAATTTTTTTTTTCTTAAACTTGTTAAGATGAAAAACACTTAATTAGTTTTGAAATGGTGGTTCGAGACTACTTAAAAATTATTATATTTTTTTAATTAAGAAATTACCATATTTTATATATAACAACATGCACCTTTTTTATAATAATATATATTTTTTTTTAATAATGCCTTTTAGCTTGTGCAGGTGGCATGTTCTGTTTGTGTTGTTTTGCTCAACGAATAATAATATCAATCTTTTTTTTTTTTTAGAAGAACAATAATATCCCCCATCAAAAAAAAAAAAAAAAAAAAAAAATCAAGATGTGCCTAAAAAGTAAAAATAATAATAAATGGTGCGAGGCTTTTCTAAAGTGACGTAAGATTTGATGATTATTTCGATGACTTGAAATAGAGGAAATTCCATGTATTTGGGTGACGCAAGATGTATTGTTTTTATAATTGTTGGAATAAAATGAACTACTTTTCATCGAAAAAAAAAAAGAAAAAAAAAAGAAAGAAATATAAAGTATACAACTTTTAGCAATGTCATTTGAGGACCACTCATTTTTACCCCAAGTCCAACTCACACAATAAAAATGTAGAATAGACATAGAAAAATAAGAAATTGATCTCAGACTAGCAACACGTCGACTTATCAGAAAGAAGCCAAAACAGAAGAAGGTACAAAGACAAACATATATAGAATGATTTATCAATTAAAAAGACAAAAAACGTGTCACAACTCACAAGTAGCTCATCTTTTGGCTTTGGAAGAGCACCCAAAAGCCAAAAGCCAAAAAAGCTATTATAGACTATTGTAATGTAATGGGGTCTTGTCGATTCGGTTCTCGTACAAATAAATCTCCAACAGGTGTAGAAACCGCGTTCCATAATGAGAGATGGGAAGTGGGCTTCAAAGATTATGGTGTCTGGTATGGCCTGTGGGATCATACATTTTTTGATTTTAGAACATGAGTGTGCGTGTGTGTTTTTCTTTCTTTCTTTCTTTTTTCCAAAAAAAAACAAAGATCTACTTGGGAAATCAAAAGAAGATTCACAAGAAAAAGGTTTTTCTTGATGAGTTGAGCTTTCCTCAATTATTTGGATAGCCAGAAAAGCAGAATTGTCCTTGGCGAAATGAACAAAATCCCTCAACAAATTGGTGACATTTCCGAGTTGTGAAAGTAGGGAGATATGTACAAAATATGTGTATGCCAAATACTTTATTATTATTGGCTTTAACTGGTTATTGTGGCGCTCTAGCTAGGGCTGTCCAAACGGGACGAGGCTGATTTTTTTTTTTTTTTTTTTGGAGACAAAAAGAAGCTTGTTTATAAAGGCTACTTTGTCTCCTTTTTTTTCAACCTTTAATTATTTTGTGGACCAACAGATAAATTGGGTTGGAAAAAGATTGCAATTTCACTATGATTATAACTTCTAGTTAGAGGGCAATCATATTTTCTTTTATGGATTACTGGCTAAACAATTTCGTAAATCAGGTTCTGAGACATGTATGTAATCGGGTCTAGACTCTAGAAACGAATAACGGTGTTGTAATAACCAATTGATGCTATTTTCTTGTTCAATATAGGTTGACTCATGACTGGCCCAGTGAAACTGGAGTGAGTAGAAAATCATTGTCAGAGGTACAATTCACAATTTTAGCAAAATAAGTAGGCATAATTAATGCTTCCGATTCATAATTTCAATCCTATAGAATATCATGCTGCATTTTTCTTTCCAAGGTATAAATGCTTCACTTCATTGTTGCAGGGGCCTTGGCAAAAGAAACCCCCCTCTCTTGACCCTCTTTGTTATGAAATTTATAGAGGTAAATAATAAAGATTTAATTTTGATAAAGGTAAATTGTAAATTATACCGCTAAAGTTTGGAGGTGATTGAATTTTACATTCTAAAGTTTCAAAATTTGGATTTTACCCTCTGAAGTTTGGTGATGTTTGGATTTTATACTCTGATGTTTTAGAATTTTGGATTTTACCCCCTATATTTTAGGAGTGTTTGAATTTTACTCTCTAAAATTTTGGAGTGTTTGGATTTTATACTCCCAAATTATAATAAAGATTTAATTTTGATAAGGGTAAATTATAAATCACATTGCTAAAGTTTGGGGGTGATTTTCTTCCCTTGAAATTTGGTAATGTTTGAATTTTACACCCTTACGTTTCAGAATTTAGATTTCACCCCCTATATTTTAGAGAGTAAAAATAGGAGTATTTGAATTTTACTTCCTAAAATTTTGGAATGTTTAGATTTTATACCCCCAAATTATAATAAAGAATTATTTTTTATAAGGATAAATTGTAAATTACATCGCTAAAGTTTCAGAATTTGGATTTTACCTCTTGAAGTTTGTTGATGTTTAAATTTTACACATTGACGTTTCAAAATTCAAATTTTACCCCCTATATTTTTAGAGTGTTTAGATTTTACTTCCTAAAAATTTGAGGCATTTAGATTTTACATCCTAAAGTTTCAGAATTTGGAAGTGTAAAATCCAAACAAACCTAAATTTTAGGAGATAAAATCTAAATTCTGAAACGTCAGTGTGTAAAATCCAAACACCTCAAATTTCAAGGAGTAAAAGCTCAATTCTAAAATTTTAGTGTGTAAAATTCAGTCATCCTCAGACTTTAAAGGTATAATTTACAATTTACCCTTTTGATAAATTTTAAATGTACCGCACAATTGAAAATCAATTACCATTAATATCATCCCTTACGCCTATAAATAAATTTATTTGAATTAGGTTTCAAATTTCTTTTTATTAAATTTATCTTACCATGATCGAGAATGACACTAGCTATTTCACAATGATTTAGAGTCCACACATTTGGAATGAAATCATTACAAGTTAGAGAGAGGGATTCGAATCTTGAATTTTTCATTTAAAGAAACTAAAGTAATGCCATTTAATCAGAAGGTTTTTGATATAATTATTTCCTTTTTTCTTTTTTATTAAGGAAGTATATTCACAAGAACTTATTGGTTAGGTTCTTTTCCATAATGGCTTTGTTGGTCGGACTGATGTTTGATTAGGCTTGGGAAACGAATCGAGTAAATCAAATTTGGGTAAAAAGAGGGCTGTCTTATACGTATTGTGAAAATTATGATCAACTCAATACGAATCTTTTTTTTTTTTTTTTCATATGCAAAAAGTGATAATAATATATATATATATATATATATATATATATATATATATATATATATAAATAAAACTTAATAATTTTGTTTTGTTTTTCATTACAATCAGAGTAAAAATAAATAGAAATACTAAAAAATAAAAGCTAAATAATACTTTTTTTTTTATAAAAAAATACAAAAGCCAAAGTTCTCTAAACTAAAACCTTCAACGCCAGACATTGCTAAGAAAGAATATATGAGTGTTTGAGAGAAGGAAAGAACTTAGAAAAAAAGGGAAATAAAGAAAATATTAAGAAGTGAAATTGTGAAACATGTTTACACAGAGTTTAAAATTCAAAACAAGCAAAACAGAAAATGCGAATAAAACATTCCGTTTGAAAAAAAAAATGGTCAACTTGTGTAATTTGTAGGTTAAATGTTCAAGTCGGCCCATTTTTCATGGGTAAAAAAAATCCTACTCAAACTCATATATATATATATATATATATATTTTTTTTTTTTGAGTTAAGGTAGATTAACGAATCCGGGTCCATTTTTTATAGATCTACATTTGATATTTCTTGTAAACACAATAAACTTTTATAAATGTAGGGACCGGGATTAAGCACTTCTACTATCGAGAGAGTGGATTCATGCCCAGTTAACCCAGTACAATGAATTTTGTAGAGAGCAGATTCAAGAACTTGGCTTTAGCAAGCGGATAACGCCCAATGTGGCATTCACCTCCGTCGAGGGCTGGCAGACCAAGATTACCCTCCAAGGTGTGCCCTCGGAACCGGTCCAAGGAGCCTGACAATGGTCTCCCTCTCTCCCCAGAGAGCGTCCAGGGCCCAAAAAGCCCCCCCTTCGCTGATCCCCTTCTTCCCCTTTTATAGCCCCCTTTTTACAACCTTTTTCTTTCATTTGCTAATCATCCATACCCCTCTCTTCTGACCGCCCGTCCCATCAGCCGTTTTTCCAGCACTCATGTGAGTTGCAGTAACCAAGGTTGCCCTGTCCAAAAGTCACATCTCCATTAGTGCGGCCAAGGGGTTAGGTGAGCACATTTAGTGTGAAGGTGACAGCTTATCCTGAACTTGCTCCTTTGCTTAGCGTAGGTCCCGGTTGGCCGAGGGCAGGGTCATCCTCGGCAGTATCCCTGGCAACTCAGACTTTCACACTTCATCTTCGGATGTTCCTTCCTCCTCGGCATGGGCCTCGAACTGGATGTAAAGTGGGTCAAGGTTGCCAAGCTCTCAGGCCCCACAATAAATATTTTCCCTTTTTTATGTCTAATTTTTAGAACTATTTTAAAAATCCTAATGTAATTAAATAGACATATGTTCTATACTGTACATATTTCATCCCAGGTATTATTAGTTATAGATATGTGTTTTTGGCTAAATCACTATCTATAATTTTTTTTTTTTTTTTGTCAATACTATCTAATTGACAAAAAAAAAAAAAAAACAATTATAGATATATAGTAGTAATTCAGCCAAGAAAATAACTACGGAAAGTGCAATTAGGATTAAAAAAAAAAAAAATCACTTAAAAAAAGGGCCTATAGTGACTTTTTTTTAGTATTATAAAAAATAAAAATAAAACACCACTATAACGCGCTGCTATAGGTTTTCTATAGCCACATTTTCAAGGGCCTGTAGTAGCATTTTAAAATACTAGGCTTATAGTAGCATTTAGATGGGTCTATAGTGGCGTTTGATTTTGATGTTGTTGGTTATGGTGGCGGTTCGAAACGCTGCTATAGCCAATTTTTAAAAAAAAATAAGGGCCTATGGCAATGTTTTAAAAACGTCACTATAAGGTATAGACCTATAATAGTGTTTTTATAAAACGCCATTATAGGTCTATAGTTATGGTACAATAGTGGTGTTTTGTGGCGCCATTATAAAAAACACACTATAGTCCGAAGGGACCTATAGTGGTATTTTTAAGGTGCCACTATAAAAAAATGACACTATAGTCCAAAGGGACTTATAGTGGTATTTTTAAGACATAAGAGTGGCGTTTTTCAAATGCCACTACAGCTGTTGTTTTTTGTAGTGTATATTGAGGATTTTCATTTGAATTTTCTCCTTCCCTTATCCTTGAGGCCAATCTCACCCATACAAAAAGGTTACAAAAATGTAAAAGAATTTAACAGATCAAAATCTATCTATAAACAAGGGGAAATCGACTAAAATAAAGAATGTCTATAGTCATGTACAGATAAGAATGACAACATCAAAACCACTATAACGGTTATAAAGTCTTTATCATGATCACACTAATTAGATCATTGATCATATCAAAACATTATTTCATTTTTTAATGATTTGTTGTCTTATACTCAATTTGGCTAATTCTTTTTAGCTTAAATGCTTAATATCATGAGGCAGGATTCCAAATATGGAAATATTTTGGGCAATCATTGAAGAATTATAATAAAAATCTAATTGGTGGTAGGTATCAGCGCACTAGAATTTGGTTTGGAGGTTGGGATGGACAGAGCAATAGTTGAGGGTCACTCTAAGTTAGTGGTGAAGGCTTTGATCAATGAGGAATCAGATTTGGCGTCTTATGGCTTACTGATTTTGAATGCCCGGATTTGTGCTAGTTCTTATTCAAAAATTTCTTACTCTCATACTCAGAGAGACAGTAATAAAGTTGCTCATCATAGTTTAGCTAGATTAACAATTGATTTTTTAAATTATGCGGTGTGGATGGAAGATGTTCTACCACAAGTTTACTCTATTTTTCAAGTTGATTTAGCCATTTTATCTTAATAAAAGTAGATGTCTTTCTTTCTTTAAAAAAGAAAAAGAAAAAACAAAGAAAAAAGAATCACATGCTTTTAGTTTTTTGAATATGCACTTTTTTGAATATGCACTTATCGTCTTTTGCTAGTTTATTTATCAACTACCAAAGGTGACATCTATGAGGATGATATGTAAAAGAAATTGCCATTTTGTCTCATTAATTAATGAGAAAGATTCTAGATTGAGAAAAAAAATAAGTGGAGATTATAAAGGACCCCCCCTATATGATAATGATTTTAATGAATGAAATTGATAGCTTAATGCATCAGATAATACGCAAATCTGACATGGATTAGGGTGACAGATAGGGGTCTTTTATTAATTGCATCTCCTTTGCTGGAAGCGTACCATCCATGCATTTGCAGCCTTTTTATTGGCATGGATGAAAGTTTACTAGTATGTTGTTTAATGTCTTGATATAATTGTTTAATTAAGGGACTGGAAGTTTTGGTATGTTCTTGTTCTTGAGTAGTGTTTTACATGATTTTGTATAAAAATACCCATTATTTATTTATTATGAAGAATAATTATGAATGAGTATCATACTATCATTACAGACGTTAACTCCTTAACTACCATCCAAAACTCTCCATAGTATATTCCTCCATTGTGGTTATATTTCCAACATTTGTGTGAGGTGTATTTTTTTATTTTTTTGGGAATAAGTCAAAGAAAAATATAGTGATGAGGAAATGACGTTTTGGGCAATGTCAAAGTGTTTTTTTTTTTTTTTTTGGGTAGAAAATTAAAGAAAGGTAGGATAAGAGGGTGGTAAGTGGCAAATTTTATGTCTTTAAGGAAATACGAAGAGAGATAGACACCAACACACTCTAAAAAAAAAATTCTAGCATCTAATGATACTCCGTTAGTCAGGGACGGAATCAGGATTTGAACCTAAGGAGGGCGAAAGCATGAACCAAAAAAATTTCAAGTGATATGGTTTATTAAAAAAAAAAAAAAATTATGGTAGATAAAACAATTGCACTTTATTACCATAAATATTTAAGTCAAGAAGGAAATAATATGAACAAAAAAAGTTGAAAGTCACAATATGATATTCAAACCTTTTCGAAGAAGAGAGTAAAAAAAGAAGAGGACTTCGGATCTCCAAATTTTGGATAATTGAAATTAATATGTTGATTTTATCACATTGACCAACTCACCAATATGATAAACCCATACTTTTGGATGCAACTAAAAATTACACTAATGAAGTTTTCAAAACTTTGTTTGAGGATTTTAAAAAATTGGGATATTAATATTAAGAGTTGGTAATGCTACATCATCAATATTGGCTTCTAAAAGAATTTTGCATTTTATCTTTTGAAAAAAATTTAAATATTGTAATTGACTTTCCCATAATTTATAAATCAATTAAAAAGTTATATAAATTATTGTCACCCCAGAAATTTATTTTTCTATGAGAATTTTTTGGTTATGAGTTATTGAATTATGATATTGGTGATTTGTGGATTTTTTGTTGTGTTGTATTTGGACTATGGAGGGGCCATGGGTCCAAAGAAATGGTTAAGTGATTAGTTTCTTTTAGGCTATTTGGACCAATTCAAAAATTTGAGACGGGCCAACTATAAACTCTAAAATATGGGCATGCAAAAAAAAAAAAAAGCTAATTTGAAAAGAAGAAGGAGGGGGGGGGGGGGGGGAATGGCCCCCCCCTGCCCCTTAGTAGATCCGTCCCTGCCGTTAGTAATATCAAAATTCAATAAATGAGAAACATGTATGTATAAAATAATTATATCAACATTTCACTGTTACTTTCGGGGATGTTAGTGAGGTGGTTATTTTTGCGTACAAATCTCTCATTTACTGAATTTTGATACTATTAACGTGGTATCATTTTGTGTTTTTTTTTTTTTTTTTAGATAGTTACAAAGTATAATATGTTACTAATCCCATAACTTAAACATTTTTTTCCCTAAACCTCCAAACACTTTATGCATAAAAATATGTTAAATCAATTACAAGGCTTTTGGCTGGTATCATTTTATGTGAGTTTACATATTGTGAAAATTGTCATCTTTGACAGTGCATCGATTGAATAAAAAATACATTCTACTCCAAATGTTTTTTTGCGAAAGTATAAAAAGAAAAAGAAATCATTATCTACTTCGTTAATATTTGAATAATGATATATAAGGAATTTTTTATTTTTTTTTTAAGTATAATTTCAGTTATGCCATAATCAGAAAGTCTTAATCCTATACGATCCGGCCTAGACATAGGTTCCACGTCATGCTACATGATAATAATATTAAATAATTGGAATAATAAAACCTTCTCAACCATTTTTTTGGATTGGCTTGATTTGATTGGTCAAATTGAAGTTTAAAGGTTACGTTAATTGTCTTACCAAAAAAAAAGGTTACGTTAATTGTCCACATTAAATTCATCTAATTAAAATATGAAAATGCAAACCATATATATAGAAAAAAATGGTCATACTCTACCAACTTATAATGATTAAGAAAAAAGAGATACAACGACTTAATTTCAAGAGAATTTCTAAAAAAAATTTCTTGTAAGCGTTCAAAAAATTTTAGACACTCGTTTATTTTTACTGACATAATGACAGGTGTAATCTACTATCTCACACAATTTAAAATAATTTTGATTTCAAATTAGTAAATGGGTAAAATTTTAGAACAATTTAACAATACTAAAAATGATTTTAGATTATTTTACGTCCACCATTTTCACGTCCACTCAGGGCGGAGGCATGTATAAGGATGGGGGGCCATGGCCTCCCCAAAATTTTAAAATTTTTAAAAATATATATACAATTATTTTTATGTTTTCAAAATTTAGTCTACAAAAATAAGAGTTGGCCCTCCCAAATATTTGAATTAGTCTAATAATGTTCTTAAAAAAAATAATTGGTCTAATAATTATAGAGATATAACTTTATTTTTCGCAATTTTATTTTTTATTATAAAATTTGCTTTTATATCTGTTAAATATTTGATAAAATTTGGTATAAAAAATGTTTGAATTTATATTTTTCAACTTGTTATGTGACGATTAGCAAGTCATTGGCTCATTAAAAAATTGTTGTCACTAAAACTACACATGAAATTTGTCTTTAGTTGCCATATAATGTGCTAAAACAAGGTAGTTTTAAATATGTTAAACCCTAACTTATTTCTCCAAGTTTTGGATCATTCATGTTTTTGAAAATTTCATTAGTTCAATTGAAAGCTTTTTTACTTACTTTAGCATAAAATTTGATAATTTGTATTTAAAATGAAACTTTTTAAGATTTTGACCATGAAAATGGAAAAAATGAATTTTATTTTATGAAAGATCGCCGTCAAAAATAATTTTGATTGAAAATACTAAGATTTTTTTTTTTTTTTGGTTGGGTGTGTGTATATATAATAAAAAAAAGTGCGCATGTGTGTACATATGTGTGTGTGAGTGTGAAAGTTGTCTTGATAAATATATAACATCGCAACTTGGCCCCTTCAAACAAAAATTCCTAGCTCCGCTCCTACGTCCACTTTTATGTTTTAGATTTATGCATGTGTAAAATTGTAAATGCAAACAAGTAGAATCTTTTTCCTTTCTAAAAATGAGCTCCAAGTCTCCAGCAGTTTAGGTTTGATAATCTCCAATCTCCTTATGATATTTATTCTTCCGACTCTTAACCTTTTTCATTTTTTTTTTAAAAAAAAAAAAATTTGACTAGGAGTTTCCTAGTTTAAGTCCAAGCATCAGCACTTTGAAAAAAAAAATTTGAGCCAGTAATTATCTAGTTATAGACTCACCCATCACGAACAATGATTAATCTTTGGTTGAAAGATAAGAAGAAACGTAATGAAAAACCAAAAAAAACAAAACAGAAAACATGCACATAACGTGTTCTGCGTCATGCGTGACTAGATACAGTAAAAGAGCCACACTTTTCTAAAAACTAAAACTTGGCATAAAAACACGAAGCATCAAATCATCAATTATATCTACTCTCTTCTCAAAAAGAAGAAATGAATGGAGGACTTTGTTTCTAATAATTGAAAATTACTATTTGTTACAAATATGGAATCCTTTATTACCAGGAAAGCTGTACTCTAGTCCAGTCTCTTACCGTTTCGAAGCATGCAAATTAATATGGGTCTGTGAGCACTTTATACACAAGTGCTAATTAATGGTGTCATCCACCCCTAAATTATTCAGCAAATTCTTCTTG
Source organism: Quercus variabilis (assembly GCA_030445155.1). NCBI lineage: Eukaryota > Viridiplantae > Streptophyta > Magnoliopsida > Fagales > Fagaceae > Quercus > Quercus variabilis. Next base: position 37,781,756 of record CP129456.1, read on the forward strand.
AGAGGTCAAACATTTAAATCAAAGCAGGGACCCCCCAAGATATGATTATATATGATTGTGCTTTTAAAAATCCATGGTCGTTTTGTTTTGTATTCCATTTCGCAACAAAAAAAGATGATGGCTTCGATTTTCCTTTGTCATTATAAAATTCTTGCAAGGACTTAAATTGAACACAATTTTCACCCATATCACAGGACAGAAGGAAAATTCCTGACACCTGTTTCATCTTTTTTTGAGTAACTTTATTGTCAGGCCCTCTATCATCATTATAAAAAGAGTGAGGCCAAGCTTTCAACAACATAATTATTTAAGAGAGAGAGTTTTTCCTCGGTCTATGGTTATAGAAAGGTCGTGTGGCTTGGCTACTGTACTGTAATTTGTCTCTTGTCCACCTTAGGAAAAAATTGAAAAAAATATCAATGGTCCATCATAGATGGACACTATGCGTCTTATTAATCCTTAACAGAGAAATGATCCAAATTATAGCTTACCATATGTCAGCCCTGTTCAACAAAATGCAAGAGATAGCATAAAGTAATGGTCAAATGGGGGGCAAAAACAAGTAAAAGATAGACACTTGGTGGTGGTACCCATTGGGAAAATTCAAGTGTCACTTCAGAATCCCAGCTCACAATGTTTCACCCACCTGTCATCTTCTGCCAATTAAAGCTAAATTCTGCATTACCCAAGTGGTACGGCCCCATCTCTCTCTCTACTTTTCTAAAGACACTGAGAGTTCGCTACAAAAAAAAAAAAAAAAAAAAAAAAAAAAAAAAATTATAATAAAAAAAATTGTTGCAATAATATTGTAGTTATTGTAATAATTTATGCGAAATATTGCAATAAAATTTGAGGTAATAAGTTTGTACTATAAAAAAATTTTGTTGCAATAAACCTTAAATATTTTAATGAAAATTTTGATATAATAATATATTTGCTATTGTAATAAACAATTTATTACTTCGAATATTTTGTAAGAATAGGCTATTATTTCATTAATTTTATTATAATAGATTGTAAAGAATTGACAAAAATAATTTGGGTTCAAATTATTGCAACAGTATATTTATTGTAATAGTTAATTTTTTTTTTTTACAATAGATTGTAAAATAATTAGAATTAGATCATTGTAATAATATATTCATTATATCTTCATGTTTTTCATTGCAATAGATTGTAAAATAATTGATATTTTAGTTATTACAATAAGCCATCTCTTTGAAATTTTGATCTATTATAATATATTGCAAAATATATAATTGGTATCAAGTTATTACAATAGTTTCTTCCATTTAAGTTGTTAAAAAAAAAAAAAAAATTCTTCAATTTAAGTTATTGCAAAAAATTTTCTAAATTCAATTTAGTATTAAAATCTCTATTGCAATTGAAAATTATAAATTATTACAACTAATTATTATTAACGTAATAATTTACTATTTTTAAGTTACTATTGCAATGACTTTTAATTTTTAGATGTGATATTATGTCTAATATCATTATACTAATTTTGTTATATTAATATTTGATGTAATAGACTTATGGTGTAGTGGTCGAATTCAATAACCTTAAAGAGTAGATTAGCATTACACATGAAACCAAATCCTGCACATTCAAAACCATCAGAATTGAAGTCCATGAGTGAAAGGAGTAGGGCTAGGGACCATTCTTGGGCAGAACCTAGGCTTTTTGGCACAGCATTTATTGACTTTTTTCACGTTTGCGATTGCTCATAAGACTGGTAGGTTAGTATCACTTATTTATGAAAGAACTAAAATTCAAATCTCCATCTCTATTTGATGTAGCAATTGAACATCATAAATATATATTTGTGATTGCTTTATCATTTTAACTTAATTCAATAATGAAAAGCACAATGTGAAGGTGAAGGATAACAAGTCAACAACATGGTAAATTTCTCACCTTTTTTTTTTTTTTTAACCAGATTTTTCATAGAATTTCGTTTACGTTTTTGATACAAAACCAAGGACAAGATTATATATCTTAGACGAGACTTTGAACCTTTTTGGGAGTTCGAGCTACATTATTATACTTATTATACTAGAGAAAGAAGCTTTGATTTGCAAACACTTTACACCAGTCAAGCCAAGCAAATTATTGACATTTTCCTTTTTCCCCATCCTAACACTGTACAGTTAGCTAGATAAAGAGAAGATTAGTATTAATCACAGAAAATACAGAGACACACACATAAAACACACACGGAGACATGGACAAAGAGAGGTTTTAGACCCTTGATAGAAAAAAGAAGGGTTTTAAACCAAAAGAAAGAAAGAAAAAAGATTAGGTAAGACACTCACATTCACATCCACAAATGAAAAAACAGAGCAATTAACATTCCCACAATAAACCTTCAAAGCTATTTAGCGTCATATTAGTCTCTGCTCCAAAATTCTCCATATTAGTCTGAAACCATGGCGGCGAGTACATCCCCCAGCCATCCACCGAGTCAACAAACACAAATTCCTTACTAAAATCCTGCTCTGACTCATAACTCGTCCCCAAACTTGGCAACTCAACAATCTGACTCAACTCCTCTGACTCCTTAGACAAGTCCATCGCTGAAACCAACGTAGACAACGAAGCCGAAGGAGCTAAAGAATCAAACTTGCTCATCTGGGCTGCTTTGGCTGCCGCGGCTTGAACATCACGTGGGGCTAGTGAAGCAGGGCGTGGCAGAGAGTCAGCGAGCTCTGGGAAATTGAGAATGGCAGAGTTACCTTTGATGCTAAGAGCAGCAACGTCGTGAGCTCTAGCGGCCATTTCTGGAGTTGGGAAAGTTCCGAGCCATATGCGTGATTTCTTGCGTGGCTCGCGGATTTCAGACACCCATTTGCCCCAGTTTCTCATGCGGACTCCACGGTACACCGTGTGTTTTCCTGAGTCACGCTCGTGAATGTTACGCTTGGTTTTTTTTGGGTTTTGTTGTTGTTGAGGTGAGGATGGGGATGATGGGTTTGAGTTTGAAGTGCTTTCTGTTTCTGAGTTTTGTTGGAGTTCATTCATGCTCATTGTTATTCACTTATTGGTCAAAAAGTTACTTGTTATTGTTTGGAAGTGAAAGAGAGAAAGAAAAAAAAAAGGCAATGAGGAGGACTAGTTTCAGTTTGGATTGTATACAAAGATTGAAAAGATCAATGAAGTGGGTTTAATATGAAAAGAGAAAGGAATTGAATTGATGAGAGGAAAACAGGGTTATATAAGCTAAGAAAGGGAATGCACCTTGTGATTGATCATTAAGGCCTTTTTTCCATCATTTCCTAATGAGTCACACAACACTTATAAGGTTTGAGAGAGAGAGAGAGAGAGAGAGAGAGAGGTTTGCAAAAGAAATGGGACACCCTGCTAGACCCTATGGAAGAAGAATGGGGTCCCCTCTCTCTGGTACCACGCAACCCCATTAATTTTCAACTTTTGATCTTTTCTACTTTCACCTGTGTTGCACTGTTCATTTATCCCTTATCTTCTTTATCTTATGATCTCATCTTCTTCTCTATTTACCAACCCCATACACCAATGCAGATCACCATTTTGCCCTTTTCATTTTCATATATATATATATATATATATATATATATATATTTATATCTTTATCACAAGTTTGATCAAGTTGGTTGGTGCGGAATCGGATACAAATACACTCCATTTTCTTTATAATTTGAGGTAGCAACCTAAGAGGTTTACACTTGCCACTTACGTATATATATATATATATATCTTTATCACAAGTTTGATCAAGTTGGTTGGTGCGGAATCGGATACAAATACACTCTCCATTTTCTTTATAATTTGAGGTAGCAACCTAAGAGGTTTACACTTGCCACTTTCGTATTATTTTATTGAGATCTCTTTGTTATGATTGATATTTTTGAGGTCCTAGAAACTAGTGTTAGAGTATAATTAGCAATGCGACAGTAATTTTCACACACGTTCTTATGTAAATCCTGTACAAATCGTGGCTTTCATTTTTTAAATGTAAAAAACTTAAATAATGTAGACATCGGATGTAAAATCATGAACAGTATATATACGGTGCGTACATTATAATATTTTTCCTTAGCACTATCATCTTTTATTTTTTCGCAAAAAGTTAACAATATGACATTGTTCAAAAACATGAGGCCCATATTCATTTGGTCCGGACTCAAACCGAAACAGCCTTTGAGATTTCACCATGGACCCAATTCATCAATCGAAAAAGCATTGCGATTACGCTATTATCCGCTCGCCAAAAAACTTTCCAGGTGTTCATTGCACCAAGCTTCTACAGTTCTGCTAACTGTTTTTCTTTAATGATATTCCACAACGTGTCATATATATTCAATACAACAAAGAGAACTACAGTAGTTTATCTTATTTATTGGAGAAGTGCCATCAGAAACAAGTTTTTAATCGAAGCATCTTGTTTTTCTAGCTAGCTACTTCTAAAAAATAGTCATGGCGCTTACAAGTATGACGTAAGGTACTGTGCCATATATTTAGCTCAAAGAATGAAACGAAAAAAGGTATTATGGCGTATTATTAAACTTGGTTTATGTTGCTTGCTTTCTTTCTTTTTTTAAGATAGTTTTTAACATATGACGTCTATTACTAATTGTAACTTTTTATTATTAGACCAAAACATCAATTGATTTTTGGTGTAGGCACTGATTGAACGTCAAATTTTTTATTTAACTATCAGAGATTTTACTAATAAAATAAATTATCAAGACCTATAAATTTATTTGTCTTATTGAAGGAACAAGACCTTTAAATTAACTTGTTTGTCAAAAATGTTTTCTTATCGGAATCCATAAGTTATTGTACAAAAAAGATCATATCCCTACAAATTCTTTTTGGCCTTGTGTAACAAAAGTGAATGCATACAAAATATAAATTGACTTAATTCTGTTGTAACCATGAAAAACAAAGGCAGTTTGAAGCACTGAAAAATATGAAAGAGATGCCTATATGAACATGTAGTTTCAACTTTCAACACATATATACAGGCTTATAGAATTACCACAGACATAGACCTGAATTCATTAAGAGGACAACAAAGATAGGGTGTTGATATGAATTTATCCTTTTCCGCACTCTTTTATCTTTACCTTGCTCCACGGAAAATGTCCCAAAATTCTTTTTCAGTAGAGTACTAAAAGATAAAGACATTATAGGTGCAGAAATCATCAAGCACTTGGAAGTTTTGAAAATAGAATAATGGTTTATTGGGTCGTGTTAATGAGAGCCCTGAAGGCAATGGTTAACTTTCTATTTTAAGAAAATTTTGATACTACTTATATAGAAAATGAAAAAAGTTGTCAAAATATTAATTTTTTCTTTTTCTTTTTTCATAAAAAATTTCTTTAAATAAATTGTTAACCATTTTAAGAGTATCAGTTAGCATTTTTTTTTTTTTTTTTTTATAAACCTTCTTTTTTTCCTTTTTCTTGGGGGGTGCATGGTGCATGCCACATAATTGTTGTAGGGGCCTATAAGAATGGACTAATTATTGTCCAATACAGAGCCTTCTGGACTGGTGGTAGTTACATTGATCTCCTTACTTACATCTCTGCCACCAAACATGAGTCCACACCCTATCTGGGTCCCAACCACATTACAACTATGTCGCACCCAAGGTCCATCTGTGGCACTCAATTTGTGGTCACCCACGATTACACAGTGGCTAAATCAAAATTCATAATAAATGAACTTACCCTACACGTTAATTGTTATTGATCATATGCCGTCAAAAAAAAAAAAAAAATGCAGTTTCCAGCATAGATATACGATATCCTTATCATTGTAAGACTTTATGAATGGTACATTTTATGAATGGTACATTTTATTGTTGTAAATGCATAAAATCTATCATTGTGAATGCCCGGGCAAACGATGAATACAAGAGCTTCTTAAAATGTGTAATAATTATTTAGCCATTGGATTTGAATTTTGAATTTCACAACGACTCTCTACAAAATCTTCTGTTTAATATATATATATATATGATGTGACTTTAATTGGATGATCAATGATGTAAATATATTGGATTTTATAGAGAGTCTGTATAACATTTAAATCCTATGCATATTGTACTCATTCATAACTCCGAGAAGTTGGAATATACTTCTACGTACAAGTAAATTGAAATAGTACTGGACAAAAACCAAAAAAACTTGAAATAGAACTGCATGTGTTTTGGAGAGCAACTAGAACAGTATTTATGTTAGGATAATCATGGAATTGATTTTATGACTCATGAGTACGGCTTGATATATGATTCCTAGATTACCTAACCTCAAATTAGGTTAGAGATAATATTATTTAGATAAAAGTCTCACGCAATCAGTCAAATGTCTAGGCAACTTATAGGTAACTTTCTTGGCTTCCTAGGGCGGCCTCAATAATCATGTTGAGAACAGACACATGAGTGATATCTCACATTAAATAATAATAAAAATATGTAATTAATATAATATAATATAATTTAACTCAAACTCAGAAGTTTAAGTTTTTAGATCAAGAATGACAAGTTAAGAAGGAAAAAATGATCATAGTTAAGGAGAAGTGAGTAGAATTTGTTTATGGCCCAAATAGAGATCTAGAAGCCCACAGAAAAGTAAACACATTTAGACTTAAACTCATAAATTTAAACTTTTAGTTAAGAATGACATACAAGAAAAAAAATCATAAGCAATTGGATGATTTAGGGGTGTCAATTCGGGTTAGCGCATCGAGTTCGTGTCGTGTCGATGTAGAAGTATTCAACTAAATGGCTTAACCCTAACCCGATCCATTCAATAATTGTGTCATGATCCTTCAACCCTAACTCGACTTGTTAATAAGGCGGGCTGACCTGACCCAACCCATTTGACACGTTTAATAAACGAGTCGTGTTTGACACAAATATAACACAACTCATTTTAACTTGCATAATAATAAATATAACATTCATTTATAAATAATTTTTTACATCTCAAAAAGCAGTGCATACACTTCAAATCTTTAACCCACATTCAAAATAATATAGTTCAACAAAAATATAACATTTATCTAAAAATAAGTTTTTTACACTCCAAAAGAAGTGCATACACTTCAACCCAAATTCAAAATAACAAAGTTTAACAAAAATAAAATAACATAGTTCAACAAAAATATAATATCATAAAAACTCGCCAAATGTTAAGTATCAATATTAAAAGAATTCGAGCAAATAGTAGACTAATCCTAACTATGACCACGATTATCATCCATAGATTCTTTGTTGATGTCCAAATTCATAACATCTTCCACAAGCTCATCCAATTTCATTTGTGCAAGTTTTATGCCAAAAAAAAAAAGTATTAGTAGTTCTAGGGTCTGTAAAGTTTTAATTTCCAATTATATCCATTGTAAGTTTTTGTAATTACTCAATTTTTTCTAATTTAAAATATATGTTGGATATAAAAGGTATTTGACAAATCTAAAATAAAATAAATATTTATTTGTTATACGAGTTAAATGGGTTGTGTTAAATGGGTCATTTCGAGTTGACACAAATAAATTAGCGTGTCAAACGTGTCTATTGCGGGTTACGCGAGTTGACCCGCTTATGACACATTTCTTATCGTGTCGTTTTCGGGTCAACACGTTTATGACCCAAACTTATTAAAGCCCAACCCTAACCCAAAAAAATATGTGTCGGGTTCGTGTCGTGTTCACGGATTGGGTCGAACATTGACACCCCTAGATGATTATTATAATTAATAGTAAAGTCCCATATTAAATAATAATGATTAAAGTGAGTAATTAATATAATATAATTGGGTTCAAACTTATAGCCTTAAGTTTTGGATCAAGGAATGAGTGAGTATGACTTATTCATGACCTAAATAGAGGTTCGGAAGCCCATAGACAATCAAAGACTCACACAATTGGAAGATTATTGATAAAGTCTCATATTGAATAATAATGATAAGATTGTGTGAGTAATATAACATAATTGAGTTCAAATTCATAGGTTTAAGTTTTGGATCAAGGAATGAGTGAGTTTGGCTTGTTTATGGCCTAAATAGAGGTCTGGAAGCTCATAGGTAGTCAAAGACTCACATGTGAGGGAAAGATTGTTACTGAAGTCTCATATTTACATTGAATAACAATGATAAGAGTAAGTGATTAATATAACATATTTGGTTTCAAACTCATAGGATTAAGTTTTGGATCATGGAATGAGTGAGTAGGATTTGATCATGACCTAAATAGAGGTCTAAAAGCCCATAGATAGTTAAAGACCCACATGTAAGGAAAAGATTGTTACTAAAGTCTCACATTGAATAATTAATATAACATAGTTGGCCTAAGTCATAGACTTAACTTTTGGGTCAAGTGATATTCCTATACAAGTATATGTTATATTAATTACTTAATTAAAGTCCCTCCAATATGCACTTGCCGCCAACGACTTACTTTCTTACCTAGCCAAAAAAAAAATTACTAAACAATACTTACTTTCTTGGCTTCCTAGGCGGCTTCAATACTTACTTTCTTACTCAACCTAAAAAACAATAAACAATACTTAATTTTCTTGGCTTCCTAGCTAAGGCGGCCTCAATGATTATGTTTCAAATTCTATGTACCAGTAAATAGTATCATATATCCTCTTACATCCTCATTTTGCATGTGGTATATACTTCCAGAAGGTGATGATTGTACCTTCACACATGAGCTGTTAATGAAAAACTGTGTTTGGTCCCATATTCAATTATCAGTCGCCGCGGTTAAAAAAGTTGTGAATCGAAGTGCCTCTAGCTATCATACAAACAAATGAATGATAGGGAACTTAAATCCACGGCCACACTTTGATTTTGCAAATCGTTCCGTGGCTTCATTGCCTCGACCACCTGGGTCATACCATATGATATCGAATCAAATATAGATGGTAGAAACAAGCCAAGCTTGATAGGCTGATATTGTTATCACCATCTCCAAATTTAGGGTTGGTTTGGTTTGTGTTGACGTTGTATTCATTTTCTATTTTTTTTTTTTCTGTACTCATTTTCTATACTCAAATCTTGTACTTTTTTTTTTCATCTTTTTTTTTGTTTGATATTATTTTTGCTTTGTCTTTCTTTTCACTTTTATTTTATTTTTATTATTATTATCATAACCACCAACAAAGAGAGAGAGAGAGAGAGCGAGAAAGAGTTCTTTGACGTGACAAGTCAGTGATAGTGGGACTCACAAATTTGATTTTTTTATGAAAATACCACTATATTCATTTTCAAGAAAATAAAACACCACAATTGTATTCAGTTTTTGTATTCAAATCTAATTTTTTTAGATACAAAAAATGAAAACTGAATACAAAATACAAAGCCAAACAAATTTCTTAGTGATGGGTCCCACAAAAATCTGAAAATGAATACAAAACACACCATTTTTTGCTATCTTTAATTTGATATTTCTCACCACCTCCAACATTTGATATGAAGATATTTAGTTCTAGGGGCCAAAATTGGGTTTTACTCCTTTCAGCCAAACTTTTCAGCAAAATGCCTCATGTCTGAAACTATTTAGAGATATGCCCCATTTTGAAACTCGATTTTTAGAAAATTGAGTTTCAATGAAAAACTCGATTTACTAAAAATCGAGTTTCTTGAAAAATTTTGCATGGAACTCGAGTTCCATCCTTTTTTTTTTTTTTTTTTTTTTTTTTTTTTTTTTTTTTTTTAAGTTTGATTGCTCTTAACTCAATTTTCAGCAAATTAGGCTTTTCATTAAAACTCGATTTTTAGAAAATCAAGTTTAAAACATGAGCATATTTCTAAATAATTTCAAACATGGGGCATTTTGCTGAAAGTTTAGCTGAAAGGGGTATATCCCCATTTTGGCCCAATTCTAGGATATGCGTGCGTACGGAGGCAATGACATATATGGTGAAATTATTTGCCAGCGAGCTAGCACTTGTATCATGCATGTTTTAATACAAGATACACCAATAATATTGTACTATGATATATTCCCTACTCGTATGTAGGGTCATGTAATTTTTGGTGGTATACATGAAGATCAAGACGAAGATTTGAGAGCATCTCACAATAAATTCTGTTACTGTTAGCTAGATTGCATTGGAAAAAGAGTAGTACTACAAACACAAATTATTTTATAACATTTTTACAAAATATTGATGTGGTCAACCTCTTATTGGTTATCATCTAGGTCTATCATTAATATCACTTTTTTTATTACCAATAATCACTTACCACATGAGCACTTTGTACAATATTTTATAAAATAGTTTATATCTCTAGCATTATTTCTTGACAAATCGAGTTTCACTTAAACTTGACTATAAACATGACAACACTTGACCTATCGATCTTCGAGATTACTGAAATTCAGGCCCGCCCTTGATAGACTACTTATGCCTTTGCTTTTGTATGCTACGCATGCAAAATATATAAGGTAACACTTAAGTCAACCTAAGCAGATATTAGAGAGGGAGATTGATTCGTTTATTTGTTGTGGGCCTAAGGTTTTGTGTCAAGTAAATCTCTTCATCACCAACTACATTAATGAATCTAAACTCTAAAGTGCAATATTGGTTATGTACATTGTCTAATGCAATCATAATCCAAGAGTATAATTGGCTAACTAATTGAATTGACATAAAAAATTGGTAATATCAACCTACTGGGCTCTAAATTTCCTAACAATGAATAATCTATATATCTATATAATAATGATAATAATCTATATATCTATATATATAATAATAAGTGAAGTAGAGAGAAAATTCAATTAGATTTCAATTGAATTCTCAATTTTGCGCCACTTGTCCTAATCAAAACTCAAAAAAAAATCTAATTAGATTATAAATTTGACTCCAATTTTGTGTCATATATCTTATCTAAATTTTCTAATTTTTGTGCCCAAGTAAATGATGCATCAACATTTAACACGGAAGCCAAGAAAACCATAATAATAATGCTCATTAGCCTAAGTAAGAACAACTTACTTGCACACTTTATGGAGATTATAAATTGAACTCAAATTTTGTGTCATGTATCTTATCTAAATTTTCTAATTTTTGTGCTCAAATAAATAATGTATTAACATTAAACACGGAAGCCAAGAAAACCACAATGATAATACTCATTGGCCTAAGTAAGAACATCTCACCTGCACACTTTTATGGGTGATCCCAATAGAGTTTGGAGCTCTTCTAATTCCACAACCAGAACCAAGGAGTCCAACGAGAAAGACTATAAAAGCAAAACATAATCTCTTCCTAATTTCATATCGTCATCCCATGTCTCCTCCTCTCTTAACCTCTACCAACTAGATCTACACACTACCCTCTCCTCCTTCTTACGGATTTCTCAAAGTAAGGCTAGGTTCAAACACAATGTTCAATCCCACTCTTCCTTACTTCACACTCTCATACATTAGCGCTTTATTGGCGCCTCCAAGAAGATTCCAAGCTCAATGATCAATTTTTATTTTTTAATGTCCCTTTATATATTTTAAATAATAAAATGTAATATTCTCTTTTTTCTTCACTGTATCATCATTTAAATAATAAAATGCAATATTCTCTTTTTTTTATTCATTTTTTTATCTAATACTATCTTATGTATGATAAACCAAAAAAAAAAAAAAAAGACCAATAGCATTACTTAAATAATAAAATGCAATATATATTTTTCATTGTTCGATTTAATTCTATCATCTGCGTGATAAACCCAAAAAAACAAAAACAAAAAAAAAATTGGCCAATAGTATAATTACAATTAACCAGTCCCGTGCGGTAGCACGAGGTTACATACTAGTAATAATAGTAGGTAAAGCTGAGAAAAAATTTAATTAGATTTTAAATTAGAATTCAATTAAAGTCTAATTTTATGCCATGTGTCCCATATAATCTAAGTTTTTAAATTGAGTTAATTCAATGTTAAAATTAAATTTCAATTAGAATTTAATTTTGCGACATGTGTCCCATCTAATCTAATTTTTAAAATTTTTGTACCAAATGAATTAATTTAGTGTAAAAAACAAGGAGCCCAATATAAGTAAACCATAAAAAAAAAACTAATAAATAAATAAATAAACAACAACAACAACAACATAATTTTTGAATGATTATATATTTATGAGCTTTTTTTTTTTTTTTTTTTTGTAGAACTAAAAACAATTCAAGTTAATAAGTCATCTATATATATATATATATATTAATAGGTAAAACTGAGAAAAAATCCAATTAGATTTCAAATTGAAATTCAATTAGAGTCTAATTTCGCACTACATGTTTCATCTAATCAAAGTTTTTAAATTTTTGTACCAAGTTAATTAGTTCAGTGAAAAAATTGGATTTCGATTAAAGTTTAATTTTACGGTACATGTCCCATCTAATTGAAGTTTTTTAATTTTTGTGCCAAACGAGTTAATTTAGAGTAGAAAACGAGGAGTCCAATATAAATAAATCATAAAAAACATAATCATATATTTAATACTATATATAAAATTAGAAGAAGAGAGAGTTTGAATGATTTTATATTTATGAGCCTTTTTTTTATAACTAAAAATAGTTCAAATTTATAAGTCATCTATAACCTATATATATATATATATATATAGAGAGAGAGAGAGAGAGAGAGAGAGAGAGAGAGAGAGAGAGAGAGAGAGAGAGAGAGAGAGAGAGAGAGAGAGAGTCCAATTAGATTCTACAATTGAACTCCAATTTTGTGCCATGTTTCCTAAATTATTTATTTTTAGAGAGAGTTTTATTTCTTAATTTTGGAATCAAATATGAGTTCATATCATAAATATCCATGAGTTATTGTGTACAAAAACCAAATAATCTAGAATTAATGAACAAAAAAATATTTTTAAAAAAATAGACAATTTACATTTTCTACCTAATAACATTCTTACAAGACTTTTTAAAGAGTTAAAAAAGAAAATATGAATGACTATTGTGGGGTCTAAAAATCTGGTGACCCCAGTCCACTTCGTACTAAGCCCAAAGCCCATGCCAAGAAGGAGGAAATGTCTGAGGACAAAGTGAGAAAAGTACAACTTGCCCAATGACGCTGCCGAGGACAATCCTGTCATTGGCCAAACAAGACCATAAGAGGAGGAAGTAGTGGGGGCATCACAAGTCACCTCCTAGAGCATCCTAGAAGAAAGGACAAATACAAAGTGTCGTCCAAAGAAGCATGGTGGGGGAACAGTTCAAGGAGAATCTGTCACCTCAACATTAAGTGTGCACACCTAACTATCTAGCCGCATTAATGGAAATGTGACATTTGAACAATGCTGCCTTGGTTGCTGCAACTCACAGGAGTGTTGGTAAAGTGGCTGATGAGACAGGCAGTCAGAGAGGGGAGGCGTGGATGATCAACAAGTGGAAGAAAGAGATTATGAGAGAAGGACTATATAATAGGGAAAAACAGATCAAGAGAGGGGTGGATGGAAGAACGACCAAAAGACTCCTCGGACTGTGCCGAGGACAAGCTTTCTTAAAAAATCTCAGTTTCTCTATGTATGATTGTGTTGACCATCATACTAGCCGCTGTAATCCTTACTAAGACCTAATTCTTAAACTCATTCTTTACAAATTCATTGTATTGGGCTAGTTGGACTTGAGTCATTCATCCAATAGTAGAGGCACTCAAACCCACTCCCTACAACTATCAATAATATTTAAATTATATATGTAAGAATTATACTATACATTTTAATGTGTATCTTTTAAATATATCCATGCTGCATGGAGTTACAAACTAATTGTGTATAAATTTTATTGAGACAAACAATGTAACAAATAAGGTCTTAATCAAGCCAATTTAATTATATTTTAGTGCATAATTCCTTTGAGGGAAAAAAAGTGAGAAGAAAGCTAAAAATAGATTTTGTGTATTTGGACGTAGGATTTTGTTGAAAACTTATTAATTAATCGCTAAAATATTAGTTGAAATATAGTTTTATTAATTTAAAAAAAAAATGGGTTTGACTAATGTATGTCTTAAGGTATACATTAATTATCCATTCTAGAAAAAAAAAATTACTTTTTTGTTAGTTTTTTCAATTTTTAATAATTTTTTTTTAAAAGATAATTGATGCATGCCCTAACTAGATAAAAAAAAAAAAAAATTGTGCCTACACAAATAAAGTAAGAACCATGAAAACCCAAGACAAGAGTCGGTACCCATTAGTTACTTCCTAGGATTATCTAGAAGAAGTCAGGAAAATCATTTAGCAGCCTTGGTCTGGTTTTGATTTTTCCCACAAGTACCTCAGACACACAGATTGTTTTATGAGCCTTTTTGGGCTGATGCACATTCGGCAATCGGCATATAGGGTTGCTTGGCACAGTCGAAATTCACTGTTAAAAGAATAACCGAATCAAGACATAATGATAAACCTGGAAACCACATAGCTGAGGTAACTGCATGACAGACAGTGAGAATTCTCAAAGTACAAGGGCACCTTCGCTGAGTGTTTCATATTTATCTTTATGTTTACTTAAGCTTTTAGATGTAATAAATATAAATATAGCGTCATATAAGTAGGACAAAATATACGATAAGTTAGGCATTTTACCAATTCCAAACCATTTTCCAGTCAAAAAAAGTATGAAAGAAATATTGCATCAATCTCAATATTTCAAAAAAACAACTGTCAAATTTTGTGTGTATCCAACATCTTCTGTACCCACTATAAATCTAACCCATAAAATATTAAGTTCCATTATTAAGCACAACCTGGAACTGTCCTATCTAGCTAGTGTCCCTACAACTACAAGTTGAAAGCTATTGACACAATCTCAATCCCAGGTACTAATTTTAGAGTTTTCTTCTTTTTCTTTTTCCCCCCGAGACCTTTGCTTTCATTCAACAAAACCACGTGTAAGACATTTGTTACATATTGCATTAAATGCTTACAAACATATGAATCTTCGAAATCTTCAAACTTGGTTCGATTTACATATAAATGGGACTGGACTGAAGTGGGAGGCAAGTGTTGCGGCTTCGTATGCTTATTTTTTAGTCACATGGATTGCCCATACTTGAAAGATATATTAATTAAGGTTCTACAAAATTTAACTCCGTGCAAATCAGTGTGGGACCTGAATACTGGATCTGATAGCTTTCTTTCATAAATTCATAATCATTACAGTGAATGAATATGTTAAGACTTCCATTCACAAAATATTTAAATTCACTATACAGTATTCATGTGTGTGTGTGTGTGTGTTGTTGGGACGTATAAAAATCCATAAAAGCCCATTCATGGAGCTCAATTCTAGGCATTAATCCCACACATGGGGGTGGACCAGATTATCATATATTTTTCTTGCTGTTAGTTGTATCACATTTAATGATACCGTTTCTTTCAGTTCTATTCACGAGCAATTTAGGCACATATGATATTGACCATGCTTTTCCAGAAACCTTGTTCTTTTTCTAATGGTGTTCCCATAACACTCGTATGATTCTTTAGAAGCTCCATTTTTTTTTAATGCAACTGCTACTCATGGCTATATATGTAGCTTGAGGACTGGTCTTGAAGACATTGTAACTTAATTTGTCAAACAAGCAAGAAGCAGGTAGCAATCGTTTAATTTCTATCTTTTGGTAAAAAAAATAGTCAAGATTTCATTGTAAGAGAAACTATTCAGAATTCTTCATCTAAATTATGTCAATACAAGCCATTTAGTAGCTCCTTTTGGTCAAAGGACATCCTAATTATATAATCAAAACCATCTATGATTCAATTTACGGTCAGACAGAAATTTACACTCCATGTTTGGCTTTCCCAGCTACACATGGTTAAAATTGATGGAGAGCATAAGGGTCCATGAAAAAGCAGAGGAAACATTGCTATAATAAATTTGTTTGGTTACATAGGTTGTCGTGCCTATGAAGATTGCCAATCAGGCTATCAATAAAACCAATAAAGTATAGTTAATAAGCTATTTTGAAGCAATAATCCCAGAGAAACAAGATATACTTTTAAGAGAGTTAGTTAAGAATGTGTGATGAAGGAACTAAATTTGGAACATCAAGTAGAAAAACACCATATGGACTTGAATTCAGTAATTCGTCTCTGCTCATTATTCCCATAAATTGAAAAAAATATATAAAGAATGTCTATTATTTGTTATGTTGTTTCACAACACTAGTCTTTTTGCAGTTAAATGTAAAGGAATCTAATGAAGCAATATCTAGAGTTACACTGCTAAAGACAGTGAAGGGGCTTTTTTCTTACAATTTCCTTCTCTTGGGACTTAGAATGAAGTCATCATCATCGTCACTCTCGTTAAGGATTTTTTTCTTAGCTTTTAAATTGCCATTCTTTGATGCCTGCTGCTGCCTCTGTGAACTTTCAGGTTTACTTGGAGGTTTTACAGATTTAATAGGAGTTCCCATTCGCTGTTCCTTTTGCCTTCTCTGCTTCTTCTCATATGCTTTTTTAGCTTTTTCAAGGGGTAACAAGCCATGCTCCATCATCCTGCAAGTTGAAATATGTTAATTATTTCCCAATCACTCAGCACTGATTATTTTACACAGGAAAATAATGGTAAATGTGGCATATTCAACAATAAAACAACTTGATAGTGGATACACGCATCAACAATGCGTGATGACTGTCCAAGTCAAGTACCTCTTTCAAAATCATTAAGAAACTCATCCCCATGTTTATTTCAGTTTGAACAAATTAATTCAGAATATTGATCTCAAAGTATGAATGCAATTAGAAGTGAGCTTGAAAGATGGCCATTAGGTCTTGCATGTATTTGGGAAGAACGGTATCCATATATGTAATAGTTGTTCCTGAAAAAGAAAATTCCCCGAGGCGTGGTAGAGAACTGAGAATTCTAATTTGTTGTGTTGTGAAATATAATGGAGTTTAAACATGACAGTAACTTAATAAAGTAAAGAAAGCTCTGAGAAGCCAACTCTGCACTTTAGTTCCATTAATTTAACCTGTAGTTCTCAGATTTCATTTATTTATTTATTTTTTGATAATCTCAATGTCATTAACTTAAACGAGGGAAATACAAGGGGGGAAGTCTGCCTTACAAGCATCGGCTAAAACCGGTGGCAGACTATCCTATTAAAACATAAAGACACGTTGGAGTTCAGAGCAATCTTTGCAGCTACATGGGCAGCAAAATTGCCAGCTCTCCAAACCCAAACAAAAGAGCATGAAAGGAAAGACACACTAGAATTGAGGACATTACTAACAATGTTGGCAATAGCCCAGCTAGGCTGAAAGTTAACCACAGAAAGCGAGTCAATACACTCTTTAGAGTCTCAGACCCTATGGTTTAAACCATAGGGTCTGAGATCATTTATCAACGGATGCTACATTTTAACTAGTTGTAAAAGTTTAGTAGAAAATGTGGGGTATTTGGTGCATCTTCTACATTCTCTTATGCGTACACTGTGGAACCACTGGATCATAATTCTAGAGAAGGAATGTGGAGGATATGAACTAATTTAAATGAGGACTGTAGCTGAGGTGCTCTTGGGTCATGGTGAAGGCCAACCTCAACACAAGAAAAATGTTTAACAGCTTGCTCAGCTTGATTAGTTCAAACTACTTCAGATCAACCAAATTGTTTGAACTGGTGCACAATGATTACCATTATTGTGGTATCCAAATATCAAATATATTTTAAAACATGATTTAGAATGCAAGGGGCCTGTAACAACTTCCAAAAACCCTTGGATAAAACTCTAAAACAGCTGAAGGAGACTACCTATCTTTAGATTCCTAGTTATAGTTGAATTTTTAATATTTACACCACTATAATGCAGATAGGTTATAATAATGTACATCAGATCAAAGCTTGAGTTGCTGAGCACCTCGTCAGAAAAGAAGTCTTAAGTTGGTTTGGATTTTCAAATCCTAGTCCACCTAATATCACAAAAGTTCAGCTACTGTTTGCCAACCAGTCAGGTCATGGGAGTTGGAGCACTGAATTTGTAGACAATTCTGAGCAGAAATATGAAAGGGTACGGCCAAATGAGGTGAAACAATAATTTTTCCCTTTACTGACTACAATTTACATAAGAAAACTTTGAGAGGTGTTATGTCCACAACATTTTCACAACAAATCATAGGTGATTAGTTGTTACTAGTTTAAATTTGAACCCACCACTAAGATTATTTTTTTGCCCCAACAATAACAATTAGTAATAACTTGACACTTAGGATTTGTTGTAAAAATGTTGTGGACATATCATTTTTCTAAAACTTTAGATTAATGACTTAATTGCAAACTGCAAATTGCCTACATGAAGATGGAATCCAGAACTTAAGGTGCCAAGGATTAATAATAATAAAAAATCGTATTGCAATATTTGTAACATTTCTGGAGTTTACAACCATTATTTAAAAAATTTCAGCTCATTGTATTAGAAAAGTTACTGGAACTCTGACTCCTACAACTGAAAACTAGAAACTTAGCCATTATAGTTTGAACAAATGGGGAAAATACTGCTTATATGATAAAGTTAATGTGAAATATAAAAGCAACTATTTACTTGAATCTTAGGCCATTTATTGTAACCTTTTTTTTTTCAATTAGTTTTCAGGTTTCAAAACCAATTTTCTGTTTTCTAAGCCAGAAAACAAGTTTGGCTCAAAATGAATTTTAGAAAAACAGAAATAAAAAAAATAGCTTCAATTCAAGAGGAATCAAAAAGCATCTTCTCAATGTATCACGTTTGTGGAGACAAAACAAACAAATCATAATTGAACAGTGCAAGTCTAAGTGCAATGTGGTAGATGACCTTATATATAAGCATCATTGTCTATTGTAAAAAAATCACAAACCATACCAAAAAATCATAAAACCAGAGAGAGAGAGAGAGAGAGAGAGAGAGAGAGAGAATTTTTAAGGTGAGAGATAAGTTTTTTTTTTTTTTGGGACCTGATTGGTGAAGTGAGAGCCCGTGGGGATGTGTGAGTGTGTGCGTGCGTGCGTGTGCTAGAGAGAGAAAGAGAGCACTAAGAGGAGAGACTGGTAAGGATTAGGATCCCCTAGAGTTCTTAGGGTAACTCTACCATTGAGTTCCTAAATTCCTATCCATCCATTTTGAAATGAGTGAATTAAATGTTTCACATCCATCCTCTAGAGTTCTTAGGAGTCTAATACCCCTAGCACCTTCATACCAGTGATGACTGCTGATGCAAGTCCTAAGGCCTTTTCATGGGTATATTCCTCATAGTGTACTTTGATGATATTCTCATTTGTAGTAAAACTAAGGAGCGACAATTGAACCATCACAAGTTTGCCCCATTTGGAGGAGAGGATTATATGTGAATCTTAAGAAGTGTTCCTTAAAGAGTCATCTTCCTCTTAACCTTCTTAAACATGCTTTGGTAGCAGTGCTTTTCCGCTTAAACTCACATTGCTTGCTTAGTTGCTTCACACAATTAATGACAAGAGACACAATTGTGCTAACCCCTCACATGAATCTACGGTAAAAAGTAGTAAGCCCATGAAAACTTCAAACATCATTGATATTCTTGTGCTCAGGCTACTCTACTATCACCTTAGCCTTCTGTGGCCCTTCTAGTCACCTACTTGGGTTTGCCACCTAGATTATACCTTATCGGACTAGATCAGCCCAGGATGTTATTGTGGAAAGAATTGGATAGGAGGTCAGAAAGAGGGGAGGGAATATATTTATCAGAAGGATGAAGAGTCACCTTAATCAAAAGCACTGTATCTAACTTACCTACTTACTTTATATCAGTTTTTCCCATACTAGTTGCCAAGAGATTTTGAGAAATTGCAAAAGGATTGTTTATGGGAGGGATAGGGAATGAAGTTAAGCACCACTTGGTGATTTGGGCTACAGTTTGGTCCCCAGTACAATGTAGAGGCTTGGGTATTAAAAAGCTTTTCAACCAAGCTCTTTTAAGGAATTGGCTTTGGCAATATGCTACAGTTAGGAATCTTCTTTGAGGCAGGGTAGCAAAATCCTTGGGTCATTGATGCCCTGCAGAGGTTAAGGATACATACGGTGTAAGTTTATAGAAGCACTTTAGAATTGGCTGGTATATGTTTTGAAATTTATTAAATAAGGATAAATTATACTTTTGGTCCCTAAAATTTGGTGTAGGTTCCATTTTGGTCCCTTAAATTTAAGAAGTTCAGTTTTGGTCACTAAAATTTAAAAAAGGGAACAATTCAGTCCCTCCGTTTTTTCCATTTATTATGTGACTAACAAGATATTGAGGCATCACATTTTTTTAGGGGCCAAAATCGAACCAACCACATATTTAAGAGACCAAAATTGAACCAACTCCTTTATATGGATAAATTGATCCCAAATTGTGTGAATTTGAGTGAAAATTTGGACTAAATAAAAGCATTGCATAGGCATGTACTAAATCTTACATTGAGCATGTGCTAAGTCCCACATCAAGCGTTTGATTGAGTCAAAATTGTGTGAATTTGTGTGAAAATTTGGACTATTAAAGCATTGCATAGGCATGTGCTAAGTCCCACATCAAACGTTTGATTGAGTCCCATATTAAGCATGTGCTAGGTTGATCTAGGCTATATAAGCTATTATGGAGTGCTCTAATTGTAACTAATTTTTTGGAGTATAGCGTATATGTGGCCAACTCATCCCCAAGTCATCACAAATGGGTTGAACAATGTTTACAAATCAGAATTTTGATGTGTGGTTTCGTTATCAAACTTTTTGCAAGGAGACAGTGGCAAATTTTATGACAAGCCATTTAAAACGGCAATGGTGCTGGCAAAGGTGACTTTTATTCTTTTGGAGAGTAGCAAAAGGTAAAACTCTAATAGTAGATAACCTAATGAAGCACAAGAAATCACTGTTAAATTGTATGTACAATGAGAGAGTTAATCTCCTTCACCTACATTATGTTATTGCAAGGGAATTGTGGTCATTAGTTTTCTCTTCATTTGAGATTTCTTGGGTTATGCCTAATTTGGCAAGGGAGCTGTAGTTGAGTTGGAGAGACAATTTCATATGTGTGGAGTTTTATACCCTAATACTTAAACAAGAGAATTTGGAGGGAGAGAAATGCTAGATACTTGCGATGGAACTAAAGTCTCTTTGCTCAATCAAAACCATTATTTCTAATCTCTTTTTGATTGGATGAGAGTGATCAGGGAATTTGTTTCTTTCTCCTTTTTTAATTTATTAGATATTTGAAGTTTTTTAAATTTTAGACTGTATTTTTTTTTTTTTTTTTTTACTTGCCAATGAGCTCTAGCTCAAATAGCACCTCCTCCCCATAAGAAATGGTGGAGGTTAAGGTCATGGGTCCATAACCTAGCATATAAGGAGTATAATTTAATGTGATGCAAACTTTTATTTTTTTGATAAGTAACATAAAAATTTTATTAAAAAAAACATAGTCCAGTACATAGGAAATGTACTAAAGAGGCAAAAACATCAAGAAACCAAATTAAAATGATCAAGCAAAACAGGAAGGAAAAGACAAGAAAAAATGGTAAAACTAAACACCATTTGAGAAGAGTAAAAAAGCAAAAAGACTTAAACTCAAGAATGGGCCGTTCGCATCCCTCAAAACTTCTAGTATTCCGTTCCCACCAGATACACCACATCAAACAGTGGCGGCACAATCCTCCATATAGCTATATTGCGATGTCGCCTGAATTGCATGACCAATAATCCAACAAATCCACTACCCTTTGCGGCATCACCCAACAAATACCAAACAAGCAAAAGACCATACTCCACATCTCATATACTATAGGACAGTGAAGGAGGAGATGATCTACATATTCCCCACACCTTTTGCACATATACCACCACTCAAGAACAACAAAATGCCTCTTCTGAAGATTATCCGTAGTTAGAATCTTGCCTAAGGCAGAAGTCCAAGAGAAAAAAACTACCCAAGGAGGAACCTTCGATTGCCACACCATTTTCCACGGGAAAGAAACGACAGTAGAAGGGGATAGAGAATGATAATACTCACTCACCTCGAAACCTCGACCACTAGCTGGCTTAGCAATGGTCTATGTGTTAGTAATTGAAAATAGTGTTAAAAGCTTGTGGGACTGGGAAGACATGAGCATGTCTTTGGTATAACAGTCAAGAGACACTGTCGACGTGGCTTGAATCATGGAGGTGCACCAAATGTACACAGATGACATGAGCATGTCTTTGGTATAACAGTCAAGAGACACTGTCGACGTGGCTTGAATCATGGAGATGCACCAAATGTACTTTAGTTTGCATCTGTGTACATTTGGTGCACCTCCATGATTCAAGCCACATCGACAGTGTCTCTTGACTGTTATACCAAAGACATGCTCATGTCTTCCCTGTCCCGCAAGCTTTTAACACTATTTTCAATTACTAACACATAAAACCATTGCTAAGCCAGGTAAATGATAGAAAAAACTCAAAAAACATGTATTATGATCAATTCTATCAACCTTTAAGTTCTGGAGCATCCTACCAGAAACTAGGGTGGAAAATGTGAAACAGCACATTTACTATACCAATGACTGCAGATAACTGTAATCTGCAAAGAAATCAATACTATGACCCAACGAAGGCCCAAGAAGCTCATTTGGAGCAGCATCAGGGAATTGGATCCCATCATCAAGTGTGAAGTCCAGATATCTTAATTACCTGAACATAACCCTTTTGAAGGGGAAATTAATCACATTTGTTCTCCCAGCTACCTTCAGAAGCCCCGATACAGGCTGCAAAACATTAATCAGAAATAATTTTTTCACCATCATTTTTTCTCCCATAAAAGTTTCAGCACATTGAAATCATGCCCAAGCATCAATGCACCTCCCATTTCCAGTCCTCCAACTTCAACTCTCACAGACAGTCCAAAAAGTAATTACCACAAAAATTTGAAAATAGAACCTAGAGAATAACCAGCAGAGAGAACTAACATTTGACTTCTTAATCAGGCAATAGAAAGAGACTTCTCCCTTAGTTACTTACATCACCCATCTATAAAAGACAAACACCACCACGCTCCAGCCTATTATCTTGCCCCAACATGTTGCAAAGTCCAAAGACTCATCAACATATTTTCCATCTTAGTTTTCTGTTTTCGTACCCTCATTATGTCTTCCCACCATTGAATACTTCTTTGAGAAGTTACATGTATATGATGAGAAAATTGAAAGAAATTTCAGCCACAAAAATAACTGTAGACATTAAGGAAGTAGTTTTGTGTGGGGTGTGCGTTTGAGAGAGAGTTTTTTTTTTTTTTTTTTTCTCTCTCTCTCTCTAGCTATCATATATGAAGTTTATCTTATCTTTGTCTTTCTACACTTCATATCTAATAAAGAGTGCACAAAAATAGACCTAAGTTCCAATACAGCTCTCTCCACTCCATCGAATATGATGATGTTTTGCTCCCTCCAAATTAACCAAATAATACAATGAGAAGTTGCAGCCCGCATTGTACTATTATGATGCTTTCTATGCACCCTTAACCAACAAGAGAATACATCTGTCACCTCAGGCAGCATCAGCCAATGCAACCCAAAGGTCAAAAACACAGAAGGTCATAACTCATGTCCAACTGGGCAATGGAGCAAAAGAATCTCCTTCTAAATTTCTAAGTAGTAACCATTGTTTTCATTTATAGTTAAGAAATTGCTTAAAAATTCTAAGTAATGTGATTAATAGTATCTCAATGATTTAAACACTACCAAACCTCATAATATGACCTCCAATGGCCTAAGCACCAAACAATGAAAATAATAACAATACTCAAAATAAAGCAAGTTTCAAATTTTTAAGAAGAACAGGTTCTAAAACATTTTGCTTCATAAATTCTCCATTATACTTTACAAAGGGAGAAAGGCTGTAAGAATAGAAGGAAAGCTCACCAAAACTCTGCCATTTCACTCGTTGGGATCTGTTTTGACAATGATTCATAGAAAATTCTCAGGGGTTCCCTCTGCGAACAAAAAGCAGCAAAAACAAGGTCTAAGTGGAATAAAATAACCGTAAGCATTTTTCAAGAAAAGAAAACACAATAGATTAGTTATCATGGATACACAACCTCTTCAGGAGGATCAGATTTCTGGCCAGGCAAAGTATACACTTTCTTCTCTCTCACTCTGGTAGCTGTCTTCTTTGTTGTTGTTGTTGTTGTTGTCGTCGTCTTTTTGGAGGATACTGATGTTGTTTTTGAGGATCCTGATGTTGGTTTTGAGGATCCTGGTGTTGGTTTTGATTTTACCTTCACAGTTGAGAAAAAAATATCCTATATGAAATCAAGATAATTGATAGAGAAAAGAGGAGGATTTCATATAAAAGGGACCAGAATCCAGTAAAAGACACTAATACTACTCCACCAACCAGTTCTGCAGTTCAATTCAAACCCTTTTTTTTTCATTGCAAATTGTACAAATTTATTTACAAAAACCACATCCATATTGACCAATTCATCACAATTTCTTGAACCCAATCCGCAAACTTCAGAATCCAAATAACCTCATCTACTACAGATTCAAAACCCACATACCAAACTCAAAATCTCACAACCAATCAATACACAGCAAAGCAATTCATCAATCCCACATACCCAAATAACCCAACTGAGAAACCAATCAATAAAAACACCATTCTAAAGCTCAAAAGAATTAATACAATTATACAAATAAAAAAAGCAAGGTACTTCAATTCCAGATGGGTACCTCAGTTTTTGCGACGGCAGTGACAGATTTCATCTTTGAATCAACAGGCTGCTTGCTTGAGCTCACAGATTTCTGCTTTGAATCAATAAGCTTTCCCTTTGAAGAACCATCTTGATTGCCTGGCCTCATTTTCACCACTGTGCTTTTGTTCTCTGAAGCCATTGACACACTTTGCTATTGATCTGATTACCCCCTTTTCTTTTCTTTTTTATCTTCTTATCATCAGCCTCACTAGTGTGTCACTCCTTGTAACAATCTCCTACGTATCTGTGTATAAAAAAAATTAAATTAAAAATAATTAAAAATAAATGCATATTTATTTACATAGCAAAAAAATAAAAATAAAGACAAAGATTTTTCACGTACAATATTACGTAAGTGTTAGATTTGCTAGTTGATGTTTGTTTAACTGCTTTGTTAGGTTTTTTTTTGTTAACGGATGAATGAATCAAATCAGAGGTGCCGCCTATGTTGTACCTGGTAGCTGGTGATCGGTACTTTTAGCGTGAGTGAGTTGGTAGTAAAAAGACTGTTTTCTCCTCGTAGTATTGCTCGCATAAGTCGATGGGTAAAGGCTAAATTGGTCATGTTACTATCCATGTCTAGATCTTGTTTAATTTTCTTTTACGTATGTAAGTAAAACAAAAAAAAGTAAAAATTTGTTTTCACTTTTCACTGACTTTCACGTGAACGGTAGTCGGAACGTGTGTTCAACGTCGTTACTCGTTAGTACTTTCCCTGTCAAATCCTTAACGGTTTCTTGCCCAACAAACGAAACAAAACAAGGTCAAGTGCGGCTGAAATAAATTTAGGATCCGGCACACATTAAGAGGCTGTTTGGTTGGCTTGTTTCCATAGCTCAATTTTTTGTTTTCATAACTCGTTGTTTCTAATTTTGAAAATATTTTATTAAGAATTGAAAAAGCTGTCATTACTTTTTCAATTTTCGAGAAAATTTTTTCCAAAAATAGAAATTACTATGTGCCCTAAGAGCACACATTAGTAAAATTCATAAATTTAAGTTTCATATGCTGGATTGAATTTTCATGAAGTGAGTGTCATTACTTTTTCAATTTTCGAGAAATTTTTTTCCAAAAATAGAAATTACTATGTGCCCTAAGAGCACACATTAGTAAAATTCATAAATTTAAGTTTCATATGCTCGATTGAATTTTCATGAAGTAAGTGTTCTAATGGATAGGTTTTTTTTATTTTATTTGATTTTGTATTTTTATGTTTTTTGTGTTTTTAAAAGAGAGAGACATAAAAATTAAGCAAAATTATATATTTAATCATGTTTTTAATAGAGATGAGTTATAGAAATCTAACTGAGCTAATCTCATGTGGGTAAAATGTCAAATTTCAAACTATAAGTAAGCACAGCCAAACTACAAATGTGTAAATTGTAATTCCCCCCCCCCCCATTTTTTTTTTCTTTTGGATTTTTGATAATCAAAGGTTTTCATTAATCAGTCTCAAACCTTTTTGAGTATATAATTATTTTCTCGTATGTAAAATTATTATAGTGATTCTAAAAATACTGACAAGAGATTTCTAAATTCAGAATCTCAAGGATATCGCAATTTTATTAGTAAAAATGTAAAATTTACAAAGATGCTTTAACTTGGTTGACTAGAGACCCCAGAAAATGAAGTAAATCAAGCAAAAGATAGCACAAAAAGGATCTATAATGAAGTGTGAGAACAGTAGTTACCTTTGGACATCGCGAACAATACAGCAACTGAGACAGAAATATAAAGGTCACCATTCTCCAACTCTTGAAGTAATTCAAATTCCAAAGACTTTCTATTTTTTATCAAAGGTTATGCTAACGGGTATGCTTAAAACAATGGTTAACAATCTATTTTAGAAAAATTTTAACACTACTTTTATAGGAAATGGAAAAAACTGTCAAAATATTAATTGGTTTTTTTTCCCATAAAAACTTCCTTTAATTAAATGGATTGTTTCTCAAAAAAAAAAAAAAAAAAAAGGATAGTTAATCATTGCCCTAAGAGCATCCGTTAACATTTCCCTTTTATCAATCACTTGTTTCGATTTTCAATTCATATATAAAATAAATAAATAACTTAAATTCTTGTATACCAGTTTCGAGAAAAAAAAAAAAAAAAAAAAAAAAAAAAACTATTAACCTCTGATACAGAAAGTAGCTCATTTAGTTCAGAGATGAGGTCGCACAATTGAACCAAAAAGGAAGAGGGCAACGAATTTTCGGATAAATTTTAGCTAAAAATCTTTTTTTTTTTATATATATAATTAAAATATGATTGGATTTGGATATTAATATTAATCCAAGCTAAAATCAAAACAAACTCATAAGAAGAACAGAAGGAACTTGTGATGGAAAACTAAGAACCAAAATTTTTTTTTTTTGATAAGTAACTAAGAAACAAAATATTGAAATACATCAACCTAAAGAAGAGCTGTTAAAAACATACAAAAAAAGACAAGGTTTGTGTAAATAAACGCTACCAACAGAGAGGTCAACTAATTTTAAAAGAAAGAATTTAGAAAACACTGGCAGTTGACTTTGAGAGTAGAGTAAGATAAAGAGAGAGGTATATATGCTCAGCAAAATAACTTCCTTCTGTATAAAAATATATACATCAAAAGAATTTGTTATCTGTTTCTTGTTCCAAATTTACTTGAGTGTCCTCCTGCCTATTTCATTTGCTTCTTATTCCACTTGCCCACTAGGGACTCTTTCAATTCAACTCCAGAAACACAAGGTCTGCAATGTGTCTCTGTCATCTGGGGCTTAATTGATGAAACCTATTGTACCAAACTGAGTGTAGAATCATATGAAAGATATCATACTTCTCAGGCTTAGCATGCCAAAGAAAATGCTTTTGTACCTTCTTCACCCTCATCTGCATCTGGAGATACCTCTTCTCTGGGATCGAAAGGAGTATACTCTTCAATTTTGGAATATCCTCCTCCAAGACAAAAACAGCAAAGGATTCCCAATTCAAAACTTCAAAAAACGGTGGCACAAAATTGTCAGATATAATCACTGGGACGCATTCATAAAATATGGCTTCCACTATGCGTGGGCTGTTGACTTCATAACCCTTTGCGCATATACAATACTTGCTGTTCTTCATGTGACGGAGATAATTCTTATTTCCCTTGGACTTAGGCATTCGACCAAAGATTTTCATGTCAGGATCTTTATTTTCCCAGTGCTGTAACAGAATTGGCCGTAAATAGCCGTGCATTTTTCCTGCAAAGAAAGCAAGAGTTGACCTCTGGGAAGCAGATTTGCCTCCAATATCCCTGAGTGGATTTTTAACCAAATGCACATATGTTTCAGGAAGAGACACGTCCTTGCCTAAAACAAAACCTTCTTTGACATCAGCATTGCAGAGAGCTCTTAAGCACTTAGCCATAAGTTTATTTGTTTCTGTTGGGGCCTGAAGAAGTGAAACTTTATTAAAACAGTATAATGTAATTTGTGATGATCCAAAATTCAAGGTTTCATTGCCAAATAAAAATGACATCATGGAATTGTTTAAAGAAATTGGCAATTGAGCCACACATTTTAGAATAGAGAGAATACTATTTAAAGCCATGGATATGATGCCTTCTATGTAAAGAACAAATGAATTTTTAGGTCATTCTTTCCAATACAGAAAAGAAAAAAAAAATTAAGGTTAACATTATTTTAGAAAAATAAATTCACATTTAAATAATTTGTTATTTACACACACGCTTGATGGGGTTGAACCCAAAACCTCAACCTCTACCCACTTTATGGGAAATGGAAATGCAATCTGAGTCAGAGTTCATTGGCAAAAACTCGTTTTCAATGTCATGTAAAGAAAAATGGAATCAACTCAGTTCCCGTGGAGTCCTAAATGCTCTCAAGTATTTACAAAACATAATTTGAAAAGAAGCTCGAAAATCATACCCAGTCATGGCAAGCAACAAGAAAATGATCAGCTCCCCCAGTTCTGTTCCAGAAAGGATATTTTGCTTCAATCAGATCCAAATAGTTCTTCAAATACTTTATAAGGTTATCAAAGCTGTGTGAATTAGCTATATACAAGGTTTCCTCCAACATTAGAGAGCTGAAGGGTAAGTAAAACAGATGGGCTTTTCTAGGGTCTTTAGTAATGAATTTTTTGTTAGCCTCCAGCAGCTTCATGAACCATCCCTCAGATGCATATATTCCAGTGAGTCGTGGCTGGTGTAATACAGGTTTTTTTCCTTCCCTGTAAATATATACCTTGAGAGTGTCTTCCATTAATTCATAGCTCCTGCAAATTTGGATGATATAAATCAGCCAAAGATGTGAAGTACTTGACCAACAGTTACTAATTTGTTTGCAAGGTAGATTGTAGCTACAAAAGTTGTGCATCTTTGAAAGAAAAATGAAATTATGAATGATGAAAAAAGCAACAAGTATTTGCATATTTCACAATTAGATAACATGAAAACAAGAATGTTCTTCCTATTTGGAATTAGGAAAACATAGCCCAAAGGCCTTTTGCTTAGCTGGTAATCATTGGGTAGAATTGAGGTAGGTCTAACATTAAAATATAGATAAGCCAAAATATAAATAAATTAGAGGCTTTTCTTTTGGGAGGTTGGGGGGTGGAAGAGAAGAAGGAAGAATTTGACATACATGAACACATAAAATGGCAGTTTCTTTCTAGCAGTCCTACCCACAGCTCATACAGGTCAAAATAAACAACTAACAAATACTTTATCAGTGTGATTGCTTTGCGAGGAAGAATGGAAGAGAACAAGGGAATTTGGAGGCAGGAAGAGCTCTGATATTTTCTAGTTGAACTTGGAAGTTACCTTGGTCAGAGTAGAAACAATCATATAGCTTTTGGGGAAGAAAATATCAGATGTAATTTTTTTTGGCTGAATAAATATCACATGTAATGACACCTCAAGGACATGTTCTTAAAACAGAAATTCACCATAAGGAAAAAAAAATATATATATTCAACAAATGTGACTTACTCACCTTTTGAACATGGAAACATTCCTATAAAGAGGGGCATAAAGATTTGGATCATTCTTTATGATAGGTGCATTCTCGACCAGTGACTTTGCATGTAGCAGTTCTTGGTCAACTGCTGAAGGCCATTGTGGTGTCTACAAACAAAATGGAAACATTAAGGAAAAAGACTAAAGCATTTTCTTTTAAACATATTAATTGCCAAAAATATCCTCTCCACCTAAAGCTGAAGTTAACACATACCACTGAATGGTATGAAGCACGATTCTGAAGCAACAAATTGTTCATCTCAGATATTGAAACCACTGAAGAGGTTGGCATCTCAAGCTCTTTATTCACCCCAGTGACTCTGTTCAGGGAAGAAATGGAAGAATTATCCCCCAATGGATTGGGTTCACCTCTCAAATTCCCAGAGTTTTCATTAAAATCGGGAGCTGTTGTTCTGTCTTTATCCAATAAAGTCGTGTTGGAATCAACAACAGGTGGTGTACTTTCTATATCTACAACAGATTGAGAAGATGCATATGATGAAGTCATAGGAGGTAACGCAGGTGAATGGGTTGCAAAACCAGCATCTGAACTTTCAATATGTTCTGATGTGGAAGAGTTTTCATCCTTTTCAATCTTATGCATTGAAAAGTTACTATTTGTAGTATCATTCTTGACATAAAGACTCTGTTCAGGTTCTCTAGCTTCCTCTGGTGCAGATCCATCATCTACATTCTTGATAGTATCAGCCATGGAAATTTTATTTGGCTCTACCAAATTTTCAGATGAAGACTCCTTAACAGCATTGATATCCTCATCAAATTTTAGAGATTGGTTTGTGCCTCCATTTCTATCTCGTAAAGAAGCATCCTGTGGGTTTCTGTCCTTTCCATTGAAGATTCCGGTATTATTAGCTCTCTCATTAATAGCATATGTAGTGTTTGAACCAATCAAAACTGTCATGTTATTAATCATCTCAGATTTATTTGGTGAATGTCCAGTCCAGATGCTACCATTTCTCGCTGCCAAAACCTTATCGGCAGAAAATAAAGATGAGAGAACGTTACCATATGGAAGTTCAAAATACTGGAACACTAAAATCGCAGCAAACATCAAGACTGTAACCCATATCAAACTCTTGGTTTCCACCTGACATAAACGTAACAGTTGTTGATCCATTCTGAGAGAATACTCGGTCAATTGCTATTCTAAATGAACAAAATCAGCCCTGCACATTAATCCAAAGCCTCAAGTTTATTAGAAAGAAAGCCCTTTTCCCGATTGTTAAAACACTTAACAAAATAAAAAGAATCACTAGCAGAAAAGTTAACACAATAAGGGATAATTCAAGATAAATTAAAACTTAAAAGCATTTATAAAACATCTCTGAGCATGAAAAAAGTCCATATACATGCAATAACCACTGGGTTTATCCTGACTGAATAAATAACTTGCTATTAAAACAAATTAGGACAATTAGATTGATGTGATTATTCCCATAGACAATAAGATAATAATGCTCCTTTATAACTGGATAGTGTACACTACCAGAACTTAGTTTTTTTACAATTATTAAGTTCAAATATGTTGAGCCTTTTTGTATCATACTAACCAACCAAAAGGATATAAAAGCATCCAAATTTGTTTTAATTAATATCTATTTTATTTTTCATTAAAAAAATATCTATTTTCTCAGTATCCAAACAGATTATAAGTTGGAACTTAATATAACATCATAACAAGTTAATTGTAAATCAACTGCCTCTCAACAGAACACTGTTCATCCAATTTGCATGAATACCCAAAAATCAGGTTCCTTTTTTTTTTTTTTTTTTTTTTTTTTGCACGGTTTGATAATGTGGGTGTCTAGAGGCCTTCGAGACCTTGACTATTTCCCCGGGACCAAGTACTTATAGGGAGGAACGGGAGGCAGCCCCAAGATACCAACTTTGGAATTTTGAGACCTTTGAACCACTAGAACAACCCCTTGGGAATCAATATGGTTCCTAGTTGCCAATCAATAAACATAATCAAACCAAATTCAGAAACTTCAAATTTCTACCAAAAAACCTTAACTTCCACTAAGAAAATTAACAACATTGCACTCGTATTCAACGCCATGCAAGTAAAACAATGTTCATTCATTCTTCGGTTGAAAAAAAAGATAATTCATCAAACAAAAAAAAAAAAAAAAAATCACTCATTAATCTAAAACCAAAAAAAGATAGTTCATAATAACAATAAACAAATACTAATCAAACAAAACCCATTGCATGTCACACTAAAGAAAGAAGAACCAGAAACACAACCCAATAAATAAATAATGAAAAAAAAAATCGATTATTCTAAATTTATCAACTGGGTTAAACAATGTATTAAGTACCTGGTTTATGAGGCTTGAGCTGCTAGCTTGCTACGCTCTTCTTTAAATTGGTTTGGGCTAAAAAAGCTATGTCCTTTGATATATATATATATATATATATATAGCACCGATTCTTTGCTTTATAAAAAAGGAAAGAATAGCCCTGATTATTTTTCCCTTATTTTGAGGTGGGGGAATTGAATTCAGACAGTAGCTCTGATTCTGAGACTCCTCGAATTGCAAAAACGGAAAAAGTAAAACCATGATTCAATATTCATGAGCTTGGGACAAGAAAGCCTTGGGCCCGTGGCATTGTCGACTTGGAATATTTTGTACCAGGTGGATGACCACATGTTAGTTGTTATGAGCTCGTCTCTCTGTGACTGTGATGCCAAAAATAAAGAGTTCTTCAACGGACACAATGAAATTCTTACAATATTTTCTTAATTTTTATCTGAGATAATTCTATCGTTTGGATGATTCTTTAGTAGTTAAAGAGAAACCGGCATACCCAAATTACGCCCTCTTTTTTATATAAATTTGAACCCAAAAAAAGGAATTCTAATTTTGGATATTTTTAATTAGAATATCAAGAAATATCATTCGACCTAAAATACATTTAAGTAATTTGATTAATGAAACTTTATTGTAGCTAGTTATTACAAATTTAACTTAAAAACTAATATTACTATATAGGGTAAACTAAGTATTTTGTCCCTATCCTATGCACCATATTTTAATTTAGACCATAATTTTTCAATTGTGTCAATTTAGTTCCCAACCTTTCAGTATCGTATCAATTTAGTCCTTACTGTTATTTTTTTGGATGACAATTGATGATGCTTCTAATACCCAAAATAAAAAATTTGCTTTCATTAATGTGACAATACACTAAAATTTTATTTTGGTCGTTTAACATGTTATCAATTTTCATTTAAGATATAACAACGAGGACTAAATTGACACAACACTAAAAGGTTTGAGACCAAATTGACACAATTGAAAGGTTGTGGACCAAATTAAAATATGTTATAAAGGATAGGGACTAAATTTGTAATTTACCCTACTATATATTTTGAAAATTTAACCGTTAAATTGCATATTCTTTTTTTTCTTAACTTGTATGTCAAATTTTGTGTCAATCAAATATTATTTACTATTCAATCCATAAACTTTTTTATGTATAATTTTAAGCTACAAAAATTTCAAATTTAAACATTTAATTGATGACATGGTTATTAATTTTTGATTTTCTAGAAATTTTGCAAGTATAAAGAACATAAGAAAAAGATATTAAGTAGAGT
Organism: Quercus variabilis; assembly: GCA_030445155.1. Lineage (NCBI taxonomy): Eukaryota > Viridiplantae > Streptophyta > Magnoliopsida > Fagales > Fagaceae > Quercus > Quercus variabilis. The sequence continues at coordinate 37,815,088 of CP129456.1, forward strand.
TATAGTCACTGATTACAAACTATCCTTAGATAATGGAGTTATACGGTGTATTTAATATAGTTAACCTAGCTAGGTAAGGTATGATACATTTGTTATTACCTTTGTATCACATTCTGCAATACCAACTTTGTTTTCTTTGTGAGTTCTAGTTAACTCAATTGTTAAAATTTTTTATTGTTAAATAAGAGATTAGGGGTTCAATTCCTGCCTACACCAAAAACTGATTGATGTCTTGATTTGACAATAAAGAGTTATTATCAATAGCGGATATCATAGGTTAAAACTATTTCTCCAAAAAAAAAAAAAAAATCTTTCTGTCTTTGTTTTCATTTTTGTTTAAATTCCTTGTATATTTACATTATTGACTAGTAACTTTACATCATACTTTTTTTGTTTCCTTTTTTTTTTTTTTTTTTTTTCATTTTTGTTTAAATTCCTTGAATATTTACATTATTGACCAGTGACTTTACATCATCCTTTTTTTTGTTTCCTTTTTATGTTTAAAATCTTTATATTATTTCAGCGGATGGTAATTTATGACAGTAACTAATAACTACATCATGTTTGTTGTTAATCTTATATCACATTATTTTTTGTTAGTTTACTTTTGTTTTTGGTTTAAATTTTTTATATTTAAGAAGTGTTAAGTTCACAATATTTTCACAATAAATTAATCATAGGTGATAAGTTATTGTTGGTTCTAATTTTAATCTACAACTTCAATTATTTTTTTGACCACATATTACAACCAATAACAACCTACAACTTAAAACTTATTGTGAAAATATTGTGAACATAACATTTCTCTATATAATCATTACTAGATAATAATAATGACACAAGTGTGTTACCTGTAAACGTGATCTATTGTTTAACCACAAAATTTTTATGCTCTTCTTTTTGTGGGTGGTTTTACCTCTTTTTTTTCTAGTTTTCTTCGTTCATATTATTTGTTTGTGAGATCATTTTCAATTTTATAATAGTTTTCACAATCACGAAGTGCTTTTTTGAAAGACCCTTTTGCTCAACAAATTGGTATCAAACCTCTACTAACAATGGTAACTAACTTTATGGAAGCGGAGCGGGAAAGAGTGACACCAAAGAAGACAATGAAAAAAACAAAGGCCCCAAAGATGTAGGGTTATTTTAGCAACAAGGCCCCCAAAAGTGAGCATTACCCAGTCTTGTATCCTAAAAAAAATTACAATTGTGCTATAGTACCATCACAAATTTATGATGATACTCCATCACAAATTACAAGTGTGCTATAGCACACTTGTAAACATAAAATACTCATTTTTATTCTCTCTCTCTCTCTCTCTCTCTCTCTCTCTCTCTCTCTCTCTCTCTCTCTCTCTGTGTGTTGGCATGGTGGCTTTGCTACCATGGTTGATGGATTTCTAAATCGATAACGGCAAGATCAATGATGGTTTTTTTGTGGGTTTTTCTTGGTGATTATTGGTGTCGGTTTCTCTCGTGGTTGTTGACATGGGTTTCTCTTGGTGGTTCTTGCAGTGGTTGCTTTTTTGTGGTTTTTTTTTTTTTTTTGAGAAACTTTTGTTGTTGTTGTTGATAGTGGGTTTGGTGGTTTTTATTAATGGGTTTTGGTGGTTGGCATGGTGGTGGCTACTGTGGTTATGGTGGTGGTTGTTGGCTGGTGTTGTGGTGGGTTTGCTTGGTGGTGGCTAGGTTTTTTTTCCTTGGTGCCATGGCTAGGTTTGTTTGGTGCCAGGGTGGGTTGGTGGGTAACTTGGTGGTGGTGTGGGTAGTGGTTTGGATGAGGGTTTTGTAGTGGTGTGGGCAGTGGTTGTAGTGGGTTTTGTTGGTGGATGTGGTGGTGAGTTGGGTTGTGTTTGGCTTGATGGCAGTGGGATGTGAATGCTAAGTGTGTTGGGAGTAGGCCTAAACCTATAGCACCATCAGGTTGTGATGACAATGACAGTTGGGGCAGTGAGAGAGAAAGCAAATTTGTTTGATAGAAAAGAGGGGAAAGGTAGAAAGAAAAATCTACCAAATCAGCTATATCGATATGCCTATCAAACTTAAATATATACAATCAAGATTAGGGGTGTGCAGGCTAACCCACCAACACATTAAAACCGACCCAATCCAATCCAACCTACTAGGTTGGGTTGGTTTTTAGAGGTTGGTGAGTTGCAATGGGTTATAAAAAAAAATTTTATAGTGGGTCAAGTTGGGTTCAGGTCATTTGATTCACAAATCTGCCTAACCTGACCCAACCCACCTATATTTAATATATATTTAAATTTAAAAATATTTTTGAAAATATATTATACAATTTTGTTATTTATTTTTTTAACCAGCTTCCTAAATAAAACTCAAACCATTAGTTCTCCTCATATTGTTTGTGTTGGTTTAGTATTATGTTTAAGATTATTTGATTATAAATTTTCTCTTATATTTAGTGATGTTGTTCTAATTCTCAATTTAATATTAATAATGGTAATTAAAAAATGGGATAATTACAGTAAACCCACCTGAGGTTTGGCCCGTTTTCACTTTGCCTACCCGTGGTTCAAAACTTATCACTTTACCCACCTGAACTTCAATCTGTTACTCCCCCGTTGCCCACCTCACCCCCAGACGTTAGACAAACACGTTTTAATTCCAAATTAGAACATATCACGGATCAAACAACACAAACTCACTCTCTTCTCACTCTCTTTCCCTCGCGAGCCCTACGAACGCGAAAATCCCTGTAACTGAATCTGATATTGACATTCTGTTGCAAGTGTAAACCCAGACGAGCAACAGGTTGTTCGAGGGACTAAAACCCTGGTAAGAAATCAGTCACTGTTTGGGTTTTTACTTTGGGCTCGTGGTTGTTTTTTGTGTTTTTAGTAATCAATCAATGGTCAATGTTACATGTAATGGAATGAGAATATTGGTTGTGTTTGTTGATGCTTATGAAAAATGTGACCACCTGTTCTTTGGATTTGTGTTTGTTTGTGGGCATTTTGTCTGTCGTGGTCATTGTGTCTCACAGTGGCCCCGAGTTTCAATTAGCTTTAAATTTTAGTGTTTGCATGTGCTATTTATTAAAACAGAATAAAAAAAAAAAGCAAAAAATGTGGTCCCTCTGTGTGTGTTGCATCCCAAAAGCAAAACAGAATACTTTGGTGTTTCTATTACTCTTTTGTTGTTTACAATTCTTTAATTGTTAATTGTATACGTGTCAAATGGTAATTTGTTATTGCAGATGGATAAGGAAGTGAAATTGGAGGTACATTATGGGGGTGCTTTTCTATGGAACCCTAGTTTAGAATACTTTGGTGGGAAAGTTGAAATAGTGTATAGGGATCCTGATTTGCTTAGTTATTTTGAACTAAAAGGTATATGTGAGGAATTGGGGATTGATGAACCGTGTAGGGTTCATTATTTAGGTCCTGAGGGCAACTTAGAGCAAGACTTGAGGCTCACACAAGATGATCAAGATGTGGTACCCCTGTACAAGCCTAATGAGGAAGGGCCAAAAGACACCATCATACTGTATGTGGAGAGTGGTAATGCTCCACTTGCAGTTGAAGTTCCTGATGGTGCAGGGGTTGGTGTAGGAGTTGGTGTAGGAGCTGGTGTAGGGGTTGGTGTAGGAGCTGGTGCAGAGGGTGCAGGGGCTGGTGCAGGGGGTGTAGGGGCTGGTGCAGGGGGTGCTACAGGGGGTGATGATCTGGAGGAGGAGTTCGATTGGTTGAATGAAGGTCTGGAAGGAGAAGACTTTGCTGATGACATTTTTGGTGAGTCTTCTCCACCTCATCCAAACACTGATACACCTCATCATCCAAACACTGATACACCTCAGCCAAACACAGATGCACCTGGCCCAAGCAATGTTCCTCCTCCAAACATAGATTTAGATGAAGAGTGGGCTGAACTAGCTTTAGAGGATGATATGGCAAGTGTGGATAGTTCTGATGATGAGCAGGGTGGCAATTTGGAGTTCAATGAGAGGACTGATATGGAAAATGTTAGGTTGGCAAAAGGGATGAGGTTCCCAAACTCCCAGGTGTTTAGGAAGGCTTTGAGGGAGTATGTGATTCAGCATCACATTGATGTCAAGTGGAAGTTGAATGAGAAGAAGAAGATTTCTGTACATTGTAAGAACAGTTGTGGATGGAGGTGTTATGCCTCAATGGTGACTGGAGAATGCACATTTGAGATCAAGACATTTTATCCTGAGTGTACCTGCCCCCTAACATTTAAAAATGGGCAAGTTACATCAGCCTATGTGGCAAAGAGGTATTTGGGGGATTTTTGTAAGAATCCTAATTGGGAGGTCTCAGGTGTTAAGCACCATGTGATGCAGAAGGTTTCAGTTGATTTAAGTATTAGTCAGGTGTATAGAGCAAGGGCGGCAGCTAGGGGGCTGATTACTGGGAATGAAGAGGCTCAGTATGGCTTACTTAGAGATTATGCAGAAATGATATTAAGGACAGATGTAGGAAGTAGGGTGATTCTGCAAACAGAGATGGAAAATGAGAATGCAGAGCCCAATTTTAAAAGGATGTACATTAGGTACAATGCTCAGAAGGTTGGCTTTCTAGGTGGTTGTAGACCCTTTGTTGGGCTGGATGGATGCCACTTGAAGGGTAGGTTTGGTGGGCAATTATTGTCTGCCACTGCTAAGGATGGAAATGACAATATATTCCCAGTGGTAATGGCTGTGGTTGAGCAAGAGACAAAGGATAGCTGGATCTGGTTTTTGGAGCAGTTTGCAGATGACATTGGCAGGCCAGAGGAGCTCAATCTGGTATTCATCAGTGACAGGCAGAAGGTATTATCATCTATCTCATGTTCATGCCTTCATTACATGCTTAGCTTTTTACATGCTTACTTGCTTACTTGATTGCAGGGCCTTTTACCTGCAATGGAGACTCTGTTCCCAACTGTGGAGCACAGGTATTGTGTGAAGCACATATACAACAACTTCAAGGTTAACCACAAGGGCATGGAGTTGAAGAGTGTACTGTGGAGGTGTGCTGGCACAACATCAACCAGGGAATTTGAGAGGGGGATGGACCATCTTAAGAGTTTGGATGAAGAAGCTTGGAAGTACCTGGCTGATATAGAGCCTGCACAGTGGACCAAATCCCACTTTTCTTCAAGAGCTTTGACAGATTGTATGGTAAACAATCTGAGTGAGAGTTTTAACTCTATGATTGTGAAGGCTAGAGACAAGCCCATCTTATCAATGCTGGAGTGGATCAGAGTTAGGCTTATGAGCAGGCTGTATATAAAGAAGACTGGCATAGAAAAGTATGGTGGCAAGTTGTGTCCAAGCATACAAAAAAAGTTGGAGCAGTTAAAATTAGAGTCTAAGGGTTTCTGTGCAATGCCTTCTGGGAGGTATGTGTATGAGGTTGGCAATGAGAGGGAAAGACATGTGGTGGACTTGGTAAATAGGACATGCAGTTGTAGATTATGGAATTTGACAGGAATCCCCTGCAAGCATGGAGTTGCAGCCATTTGTGTGAATCGTGAGAAACCAGAAGACTACACCCATCCATGCTACTACAAGGATGCTTATGTGGAGACATGCAAGACACCCATACCTCCCATGCCTGGCCAGTCTGAGTGGATGTCAAGTGGCCAAGCCAAGCCTGTTGCACCTGTTGTCTTTAAGCCACCAGGCAGGCCACCCATGAAGAGGAAGAGAGATGCTGATGAGCCGAACCCTTATAAGGTGTCTAGAGCAAACAGGCCACTGAGGTGTGGAAGGTGTCATCAGGAAGGGCACAATGCAAGGGGATGCAAGGCCAATGTCACTGGTGAGACACCATGGGAGAGGAGGCAGAGATTGCAGAAAGGGAAATCTGTAAGTTTTTACAATTTTTTTTTATTCAAATGCAAAATGCCAATAACTGACACTGTAAAAACATGCTCATATTTGGTTGCAGGGAAGTGGAAGGCCTTCTACACACAGTCAAGGATCCCAGGCCCCATCTTCATCACAGACCCAATCCTCAGCTCAGCCCCCACCAACACATCAGCCTTACACTATGGCCTCATCCTCATCCAACCAGGCAGCAGGGTCACAGCCACAAGCTCCAGCTCCACAGCCACAAGCTCCATGGTTAGGGCCACCAGCTCCATGGTCACAGAACCCAAGTCAGTGGTACTCTTCAGACTTCAGGTACACAGTTAGAGGAGCTCCTTGGTTCTCTTCAAGCTAGCCAGCACCACACACCCCTGCAGAAACATGGGACAGCAGAGCACCATCATCACAGCCAGCACCACACACCCTTGCAGCCAGCCAGCCTATAAGACCACCTGCTACCAGAGGAGGTGCTGCTTTGAGAGGAAAGGGTGATGCAGCTAGGGCTCAGAAATGTAGGACAAGAGGTGGAAAGGCCAGCTGTGGTGGGAGAGGCAGGGGCAGGGGCAGGGGCAGTAAATGAAGACTAAGTTAAGCCACTTTTGTTGCTATGCATAATGTATTAGGGTTATGTAGTGTTAGGGTTTTATGTAGTTTGTAGACAATGGCAGGGCACTTTTTTGTATAGCTATTCAAACACTTTTGTATTTTTGTAAGTTTTGTAAACATTGGGCAGCTGCAACTGTTTTGGTTGTTGTACCAAATGCCTTATATTACTGGTGGTTGATGAAAGACTATTCAATACCACCTTAAGATATGAATACAATTTCCAACTTAATGACAGGTCATCTGAATTATTATTCTGATTATTGCAGTTTGTTATATGAGTTGTTATTATATGAGTTTGTTTATGGGTGCAGAGTGTATGTGTTGAATAGCAGGTGTATGTGTGCATTTGTTGTCTTTTCTTGCAAGTTGACAAGTTGTCATGCACTTTAAATTCACTTTCAACACAATTGTCTTCACACAATGCACTTTCTGCACAAACCAACACAGCTCACAACATACAACAAAACACCAACACCAACAGCTCACAGCTCACAGCTCACAAGTAGCCAATTCACTTTAAACAAAAATACCAACAACATCTAACAGAAATAACACTTTCTCTTAAAAAGGCTTATATTATTAAGTGGCTTCAAGACAGCATCTACCACCTTACATAGTTCTCATTCTCAAAAAATTCTTTCATAGTTCTATTACAAAAGCCATTGAGGACCAGCTTATATTACAAACCATCAGGCAGACTCAATCTCATCATTCCAACATTCTCACTTGAGCCAAAACATGAAAACAACATAACCAAAATAAAAAAACACCATGACAGAATTAGTGCAATTCTGCACTTTCTCTCTTGCTCTAAAGCTCTCACTGCTATCTCCTTGGCTTGAACAGAGGAAGCTCGAAACTTTCTCTCCCTCTCAGTGGCTTTTGCTGCCCTGTCTTGAGCAATTTCTGCCATTTGGGTAGCTTCTGCTACTGCCTGGATAGCTTCTGCTGCAGCCTGGGTAGCTTCTCTTTCCCTTTCATGTGCAAGTTGCAGCTTTTGTTGCACCAAATGGGCAGCTTCATTCCCACGCATACAAGTGGGATTATCAATCCATCTAAAGAAAGGGCACTTGGGACCAACTTGTTCATAAATTGAGTTGAACACATGACATTCTAATCTAACGTGAATCAACTAGATTAAGTAAAAAGTATACTTACCTTATATCGGCTACAACCCAGAAACCTTCTCCCAAAATTATCCACTGTCAGACTTGTTCTCAACACACAAGTCTCATATGTACACATATGCCCACTTGAACCTGAGTAATTTCCACTCGAAGAAGACATCTATTACCAACTTCCTATGAATCAAAGCTACCATCAACAACTTGAAACCCCAGCTCAGAACCATAAAGCAGAAATGTCATACCTGGTGATGATCTATCTTCGAATATTCAATGCCTCAAGACAACCCAAAGTCAGAACCTCACCCAGGAAACCACGATTAGGAAAATCAAAACCCCAGCTCAGTTACAGGGATTTTCGCGTTCGTAGGGCTCGCGAGGGAAAGAGAGTGAGAAGAGAGTGAGTTTGTGTTGTTTGATCCGTGATATGTTCTAATTTGGAATTAAAACGTGTTTGTCTAACGTCTGGGGGTGAGGTGGGCAACGGGGGAGTAACGGATTGAAGTTCAGGTGGGCAAAGTGATAAGTTTTGAACCACGGGTAGGCAAAGTGAAAACGGGCCAAACCTCAGGTGGGTTTACTGTAATTATCCCTTAAAAAAAACTATCCAACCCGATCCACGTGGGTTGGGTTGGACCCCTATGATGGGTTGGGTTGGGTTGTATTTTTTTAACCCACTATTGTGGGTTGGATTAAAAAAACCTCCCAACCCAACCTAATCCATGCATACCCCTAATGAAGACTAAAATATTTATAATTAATGGTTAAATTTTGACTAAGTATATTACTTGCACAAAAAACAGGTATCGCAGATTGACCCATTCTCAAAATAATAATAATAGCAATCATAATAATAGAAGAAGCATGCATTATTGTGTAAAAACATTTTAATGAATAATCTAAGGCACAATTGAGAAATATAATGACATGTCATTTATATTTGCTTTTATAGAATACAATTATGACTTATGAGGATACATTCATAGAAATATGGTTATATTTTTATTTAAGACAAAATTTAGCTACAAAATTAGTTGTAGTCTAAGGTTACAACCTTACTCAATAAAATAAACATTACTATATATTTTGAAAATCTAACCGTTGAATTGCATATTCTTTACGCTCTTAATACATATGTCAAATTTTGTGTCAAATATTATTTACCATATGATCTATAAGCTTATATTTTCTGCATAATTTTAAACTACAAAACTTACAATTTAAACAATTTACTGATGACAAAGATATTAATTTTTAATTTTCTAGAAAATTTTCATGCATGGAGGATATAAGAAGAAAAAGTAATTCAATGGTGGATTTGTCAAAATTTACCTCCAATAAAAAGATATTGAGTAAGGTTGTAGGCTAAGTCTACAACTAATTTTGTTACTAAATTTTGTCCTATCATTTATGTATTAAATGGAAGCTTATTAAGGTTTTTTTTTTCTTTTTCTTTTTTGGGTGGTGGAGGGAGGAGAGGCTTATTAGGCTCATGAGTACAATACCTTTTAAAAAAATAATTTATAGATATTTAGTGGTTGGAACACAAAATGGAAGTACTTTTTTCTTTCATTTAAATCCCCTATTTTTGGTGTGTGTACAAGATTAAAGTAGAGGTCTCATTGTCAAGAGACTTATAGTTCATTTGACAGGTCAACGTTTTCAACAGATATGTATAGAGTTATAATCTCTTAAACATGTCAATGTTTTCTCCCCTCTCTCCTATTTCAGCAAAACCATTGCTAGAATTACCATTTTTTTTTAATTTTCTCTATTTTGGCAACACTATTGCCATAATTACAATCTTTTTTTTTTTTCCCTTTCCTCCCTCCTATTTCAACACCATTGCCATAATTTTTTTGTTTAAGATTTATGCTGCAATGAGCTGTTATTGATAAACAGCTCACTGTAGCTTTGTGTCAAAAAAAATTTCATTTGAAATCTTTGATGCAATGGCTTTTTCTGTGTGTTGATGGTAAAATTTAGCATATACCATTTTTAGCATTCTTAATGGGAATGCTAAAAATACCACGCTCTCTCTACCCAACTTCTTCACAAAACCCATTCAACTACCTCTCTTTATTTGTTTTCTCTCCAATTCCAATTCCATGGCTGAAGAGAACCACCTCCACCACCACCACCTTTTCCATCACAACAAGGACAAAGATAAGCCTGTTGAAACTGTTTACTCTGAGACTATTACTGGTTATGCTACCATTGATGGCGGATATAGTGAGTCAACCACAGAAGGATATGGTGCCACCACCATCTCCACCAATGACTATAGGAAGGAAGAAAAGCACCACAAGCATCTCGAGCACCTTGGCGAGTTGGGTGCTGCTGTGACTGGTGCTTATGCCTTGGTAATTACTATCAATCGAATCTATCTATTGGTCTTTACTGTGGTTCAAACCCCATCTCCACCCCTCTCACTTTGGACCTATCTAACAATATAATAACTAGTGGATCCAAGTCCAACAATTTTAAGTTTTTAACAGACCATAACCTAGGGTTTTTTTTTATTTTAAGGACCATTTTGGAACATGAACCTACAGCTTAGTTATCACCAATATATGGTGATAGTGGGACAGATTTTGTTTGTTTGTTTTTTTTTTTTTTTTTTTAAATAATTACAATATGTCGCGAACTTCAGAACTTGAACATTTTTTCCTCTAGACCTCAAATACTTTGTGCATGGAAGGTGCCAATTTAGTTTAACAATGAATTGTAATTAACAAGTTTAACATCTTTAATATTAAGGCTAAAGTTTTTTTTTTTTCCTTTTTTTTCCAGATTATGATACATGTCAGCACGAGAAGCATGAGGCAAAGAAAGATCCAGAGCATGCCCACAGGCACAAGATAGAAGAGGAGGTTGCAGCAACGGTTGCAGTTGGATCTGGTGGATATGCCTTCCATGAGCATCATGAGAAGAAAGAGGCAAAGAAAGAAGCTGAAGAGGCACATGGAAAGAAGCACCACCATCTTTTTGGTTGAAAACATGCAACATGATCGATCCATCCACGACACATCATCTAGATCTCTCTTTCAATGTGTCTTTATTATTTGTTAACTACGTCTTTTTCTTTTCTATATTCACTTTGAGTTGTGGAGTCTATACCAGTAAGCAACTGCCCTAAATAATACTCGTGGGCGAGAGTGAGTTTGTGAATGCTTACTTGGTTGGTACATGTCCTTAATCATTGTGTTTGTGTGTCATCCGGTTTCTTAGTGTGCAATAATAAATGGCTACCATTAGGCCAATTAGTAGGAATGGCAACGGGTCGGGTTCGGGCCGGGTTTTTGCATACCTGGACCCGACCCTCAGGGCAAGACCTGCAGCCCGGACCCGGCCCGTTTAGTAAACGGATTTTTTTTCCGGGGCCCAGACTCGCCCCCGCCGGGCTCCGCGGGCCCCGTGGGCCCCGTTAAGCCCAACCAGAAAGAAAGATTTTTTGAAACATGCTCCAAAGCCCAAACTCAACATCAAACCCACGGCTACCCAACCAGAAAGAAAGATTTTTTGAAACAAGCTCCAAAGTCCAAACTCAACATCAAACCCACGGCTAAACAGACAAATCCCAAAAATCCCTTCTTTTCAAATCTCCACAGCCACACCCAAATAAATTTTTTTTTTTTTTAAATCCCATTTTTTAATCCTCAAAGCAAACCCAGAAATAACCAAACCAGCAGAGGAGATTTCAGATAAAAAAAATAAATAAATATAAAGAACTGAGGCGTGGCTAAAGGTGAGAGTCTTGGCCCTGTTCGAGATCAGAGAGAGAGAGCTGAAGGAGTGACTGTGAGGCCAAGGCGTGGCTCAGAGTGAGGTCGAGGAGTGACTGTGAGGCCGAGGCGTGGCTGCATGCTCTTGTGCATGGCTGTGTGCTCGTACGTGGCTGAGTGCTGCGTGCTCATGCCGTGCGTGGCTGCGTGAGTGACAGAGAGATTGAGTTTGATGGCGTGCATGAGTGACAGAGAGAGAGATTGAGGGCGTGAGTGACAGAGAGAGAGAGATTGAGGGTTAGGGAGAGGCGGCTGGGTCTGGGTTAGAGAATTAGGAAGTTAGGGTTTAGTTACAACCATATATATATATAGCAGGGGCATTTTAGTAATTTTTTGGTAACCGGGTCATATCCGGGTCGGGTCCGGGTTTTATTAATAAAACCCGGACCCGCTTCGGGTTTTTTTAAAAAAACCCATACTCGACCCTATTCTTTATCTAGCCGAGTAAAATCCGACCCATTAGGGTCGGGCCGGGCCGGGTATCCGCGGGTCGGATCTAAATTGCCATCCCTACCAATTAGGCTGTACTCTTGGTGTTTTTACCAGTAAGCAACTGCCCTAAATAATACTCGTGGGCGAGAGTGAGTTCGTGAATGCTTACTTGGTTGGTACATGTCCTTGATCATTGTGTTCGTGGGTCATCCGGTTTCTTAGTGTGCAATAATAAATGGCTACAATTAGGCTTTACTCTAAGTTCTCAAATGGAACAAGGCTCTCAAATTTTAACTAATAAGAATATTTTTATATCAATAAGAGTATTAATTAGCCCCTAATATTAGTATATATACTAGAATTATGACATGGCTTGACGAAGACTCATATGTAAGTTAAAGTTTTTTAAAAATAATTAAAACTAAATCATTAAATAAATAGTAATAGTTAATTCTAAAATAAGTAAATAATTTTAATAATAAACTTTTAGTTGGAGTAGAATTTAAATTTTAAAATTTAGATGCTAATGTTTTAACTAAATTAAATTATCATTAAATCTTATCCCTTAGTCAAGTGTATTGTAACTTAATATCCTAATTAAATATTAATTTACTAAGATGCAACTTGTGAAGGGGAATATTCATGAAATTCCCAGATTTGTGAGATGCAAAAATAAAGAAAAAAGAATCATACAAGACAATATTTACGTGGTTCGGTAATTTGTTTACGTCCATGGAATTGCAAGAATTTCAAATACAAGATGCGGCAGTACAATTTTCTCTCTAAAAAACAACATGAAACTCTAATCTCCAAAAATAATAGTTTTTCTATCATGCACATAGGATTCACAATAGGCTACAAAACAGACCAAAAATTTTTCCGGAGGCCACTGCCCTCGAACCCCCGAGGAGACTTGTCCATGAGCAGTACAACTTGGGCCTAGCCTCCACTCCATGAATTAAGCTTTAAAAAATCTCCCATTAAAAACTATAACAATATTATTTCAAGTTAGGTTATAATCTGAATAAATATAACTAGACTCCACAAAGCCCAACAATTTGAAAAAAACAAAACAAAAAAAAAAAACCAAAAACATGGGTTGTGTGAGATATTTAATTTTAGAAAATTTTGATAATAGACTTTTAGTTTAAATAGAATTCCTTAGTCAAAAGCCTTGTAGCTCAATATCCTAATAAAATATTAATTTAATAAGATGCAACTTGAGAAAAAAATATTAATGTAATAAGCTGCAACTTGAGAAAAAACAAAAACATCGGTTGTGTGGGATTTAAGCTTAGAAAATGTCGATAATAGACTTTTAAGTTAAATAGAATTTAAATTTGTTGAAATTTAAATGACAAATTTTTATTTAAATTAAATCGTTATTAAATATTATCCCTTAATTTGAGAAAATATATCCTAAAAAATAATATAAAATTAATTTACTAATTAGTAAGATAGTCATTTAGCGTAACACAAATTCAAAGCTTAAATTTTATTATATAATGTACACACACATTTTTGTGAAAATATTGTAAATGTAGCATTTTTTTTTAATTATTTATAAAATAAATAATAAAAAAAAAACAATTTTAAGGTAGGAAATTAGCAAAGTGCATGTGGACCACTTTCCACTCATTTCTTCTTCTTTTTCTTTTTCTTTTTTTTTTTTTTTTAAAATTTTGTAGATTTATATGTATACTAGTTATTAACAATTTTTTTTTCCAGTTTTGTGAAAAATTGATCAAGTTTCAAAAGGATTCTCCAGATAATTTGTTACTAGCAATGATCAAAAAATAATAATAAATAAAAAGTGAAAGTCTCAATAAAATAAATTCATATGAACTAGAAATTCATTAAAAATACTAAAAAATTTGCATTTAAACAAATTAGAAGAATAGACTTTAAGTAAATATATATATATATATATATATATATTATTTAATTAAATTTAGATATATAAAATGTTTCAAATTTTTTTTTTAAATTATATAAAAGCTTTCAATTTAAACATCGCCTTAATAATAATATTTTCATATGATATCAATTATTCTTCTTGACGTTATCTAAGCAATTCGTCTCTAATTATTATTTATTTTCAAAATGTAGGTGTGATTGTAAAGCACTTTGAAATTAGGTTTTAGCACAGATGTCTCTAATTTCGTGAAATAGTTCATACTCTCTTTATGAGATTTGATTTATCCTGTGTTTTTTTCATCTTCTATTTTTTGTTTTTCCCTCATCAAAACTCAAAAGGCAGTGGCAGTGCAATTCTTAAGTACCTAGAAACGTGTAGCCCGACTCCAATATCTCTGGCTCATCATTACTGTGTGTTAACAAGTCCTTTAAGTTTATGCATTCAGTTATAGCTTTGTTTTAATGTTGGTCGCAAGGCTCAAATTGTTAGGTTTAGTGTTTCGTATGGACTTGTTATTTTTATTGTAACAAATTATTTCGTTAATGGGCTCACTTATGTGAATTTGACCTTACAAAAGAGGTTTATTTTTCTTGATGTTCTGAAGTTCTATGTATATGGTTAATAGGCTTAATTAGTTTATTAATTACGTGAATCTAACCTTACAAGAGAGGTTTATTTTTCATGGTGTTCTGAAGTTTTATGTATTTGTTTTAACTATTTATCAAGAAAGCTTCTAGAATTTACTCTGAGAGAAAAACTATATTTTGTTATTGATGAGAATCAAGAAGTAAGTAAATTACATTAAGGCTCTGCCTTATATACACGATTACAGAGCAAGAGGGAAATAAACTAATCTAACTGATTTTAACAAACTAATTCAGTCCTAATATGACAGTTGTACAGCATTTACACATTCTCACATGCTAACTACTCACTTGTCAAACACTTAAATGAAACGTTGCCGTTTTCCTTTAATTTTTCTTTCTTCCTTTGCTTGTAAACTCTGTCGTTTTGATCCTCACTGCATTTGTGCTCTTCTTCTCTCTTTTGTTCCATATTGCTTACAACTTTCTCAGTTACATTCTCAACACTCCCCCTCAAGTCATGATTTACAAAATCATTGACTTGATCAGATGAGTTCTTCAGACTTGGTGAGTAGATATCTATTAAACCCAAACAATTTACCAATCTGCTAAAAGCTTGAAGTCCCAAAGCTTTGGTAAAAATGCCTGCTGTTTGAAATTGGCTTGAAACATAAAAGGTTTTAATCACACCCTCTATTATTTTGTCCCTGACCAAATGGCAGTCAACTTCTATGTGTTTCGTTCTCTCGTGAAATACAGGATTGGCTGCAATATGCAATGCAACCTGGTTGTCACAAAAAAGCTGAGCACTTCTTGGATGATCTACCTTCAAGTCCCTTAATATTTGAAGAACCCACACAATTTCACAGGTTGCAGTAGCCATTGCCCTGTATTCTACCTCTGCTGAAGATTTGGAGACTGTGCTCTGCTTCTTAAACCTCCAGGAAATTAAACAATTCCCTAAAAACACACTATAACCTTTGATGGATCTTCTAGTATCAGGGCAGCCTGCCCAATCCGCATCACAGTAGGCTTTAACTTGCATACTTGAGCTGCTAGAGAAGAACAAACCTCTACCTGGTGTACCCTTCAAATACTGCAGTACCCTATTGACTGCCAACATATGAGGCTCTCTTGGTGCAGCAAGAAACTGACTTAACCTATGCACTGCATAGGTGATGTCAGGTCTGGTCAAGGTAAAATATAACAATCTTCCAATCAATTTTCTATACTGGCTTGCATCTGGAAGAAGCTTTCCTTCGTCCTTTGCAAGATGAAAATTTTGTTCCATTGGAGTTCTAGCTGGTTTAGAACCCAAGAAGCCAGTGTCTTGCAAAATCTCCAAGCAATATTTCCTTTGATTTAGACTTATACCCCTGTCACTTCTAGCAACCTCAAGACCCAAAAAATACTTCAAAGAACCCAAATCTTTTAAGCCAAACTTAGTATCAAGTAGATGCTTCGATTCAATAATACAACTAGGGTCATTGCCAATGAGCAAGATATCATCAACATACACTAATAAAATGGTAAATGAAGATCCTTTAGTGTAGGCAAACAAGGAGCAGTCTGCCTTAGATTGAACAAAGCCAAAATTTAGCAATGTATAAGACAACTTGGCAAACCATTGCCTTGAAGCCTGTTTTAGACCATAAAGACTCTTGTTGAGCTTACACACTAAAGGACCACAACCAAAATTGGAAACACACTCCCCCTTACTGTGAAAACCTGGTGGAAGACTGATATAAACTTCCTCAGCCAAGTCACCATGGAGGAAGGCATTATTCACATCTATTTGATGAAGGAACCACCCTTTCACAGCAGCCAAAGACAAGACCATTCGGACAGAAACTGACTTAGCAACAGGAGAAAAAGTGTCAATGTAATCAAGTCCTTCCCTCTATGTATAACCCTTAGCAACCAAGCGAGCTTTATGCCTTTCAATGGAGCCATCAGACTTATACTTAATCCTATAGACCCATTTACAGCCAATAGGGACCTTACTAGGAGGAAGAGTGGTCAAAGTCCAAGTGTTTGTGAGTTCTAAAGCTGCAATTTCTTTATCCATAGCCTCTCTCCAATCAAAAGATTGGACAGCCTCATGAAAGGAAGTAAGATCTGGTGAGGTGGAGTCAACTGCCATGACAAATTGCCTATAGTTCTTACTGAGATTAGAATAAGTAAGACAAGCAAAAATGTCATAAGGCTGACCAGAAAGAGGTTTGGAACTAACTGACTTGCAAGAATAGTTTTGTAGGTAGGATGGGGGGTGATGTGGTCTGGTGGATTTTTTGATGGGTAATGGAGAAGTAGGCCTAGGTACAGACACAGGAAGAAGATCATGCTCAGAATTAACAGTGGGAGTAAAATGTGCTAAAGGAGAATCTGAAGGAGAATCAAGATTAGTAGCTATTTCTGCAGAAACAGTTTTTGCAGGATCAGGAATTTGAGTATCATTATTAAAAGAAAAGGAAGAATCTGAAATGGAAGAGTCAGGAACATAATGGGGAAAAACAAAAGAATCATAGCTAGTATCAAGAGAGAAGTGATCTGTAAACTTGGATGAGGAAGAAATGGAAGCAAGAGGAAAAATAGTCTTATAGAAAATGACATCTTTAGAGACAAAAGTAATGTTAGACTCCAAATCCAAAACCTTGTACCCTTTAATACCATTTGGATATCCTAGGAAAACACATTTTTTAGCTCTTGGTGCAAACTTGTGTCTGTTTTGACAAAGAGTAGAAGTGAAACATACGCAACCAAAAGTCCTAATATGTCCATATGAAGGAGGAACTTGAAAAAGCATTTCATAAGGGGTTTTATTATGCAAATGTGTTGAAGGTAACCTGTTGATAAGATAGACTGCAGTGAGAATGCAGTTACCCCACATTTTTAAAGGTAAGGAAGAATGAAACCTTAAGGCTCTTGCAACATTTAAAATTTGTTGATGCTTCCTCTCAACAATGGCATTTTGTTGAGGAGTTTCAACACAAGATAAGTGATGCAAGATGCCTTTTGATTTGAAAAAATCCTTCATAATGAACTCTGTCCCATTATCACTTCTAAGACACTTAATTTTTGCATCAAATTGAGTTTCAACCATTATAGAAAATTGTTGAATAAGAGCTTGTGTCTCAGACTTAGATTTAAGTAAGTAAACCCAAGTACATCTAGAATAGTCATCCACAATGGTAAGAAAGTATTTGTAACCTTTTGTGGTGGGAACTAAAAAGGGTCCCCAAAGATCACAATGCACAAGATCAAACACACATTTAGAGACATGAGTACTAACAAGAAAAGACAATCTTTTTTGTTTAGAAAAATGACAAATGTCATAGCAAGGTATTTTATTAACTTGCAAACCAGATACAAGATTATGTAGTAATGACAGTTTGGCATAAGAAGGATGCCCTAAACGAAAATGCCACAAATCAGCATTAACAATCTTATTATTGACAAAATTAAAATGAACAGAAGGTAAAGAAGCAGGTGTTTGTGAGGAAGCAGCAAGCACAGAGGATGATGGAAGTCTGTGTTGTAGCAGATAGAGGCCATTTGTTGCTTTACCCAGTCCAATCATGTTCCAATTGGCTAGGTCCTGGATAAAGCAAAAACAACCAAGGAACACAAGACAACAAAAGAGTGTTTTAGTGAGTTGACTGACAGATATGAGATTAAAAGTAAAAGATGGAACACATAAAACTCCATAAAGGGTAAGATGATCTGAAATATGAACTGTGCCTATGTGAGTAATTAAAGCCTTTTCTCCATTTGGCAAATAGACAAAGGTGTTGATGGTGGATGTAATAGTGGATAAGCAAGACACTGAGTGTACCATGTGGTCTGTGGCACCAGTGTCAATGATCCAGGTATTGGATTTGTATGCTTGTTTATCAACTATACTAGCAGAAAAAATGGAATGAGAAGGATTAGGAGGTAACCAAAAAGGATTACTTGAGAAATTTGTAAAATAAGGCATGGATGAGCCAGTACCAGCAGTAGCAACAGCATTGGACAATGGCGAAAGAACTGAAGCAGCATGGTGTGAAGCCTGAGATGAGTTAGCTTCCTTGAAGGACTGAGAAGCAAGGAAAGAGAGTAGTTGTTCACACTGACTCTAGGTGATAGGACATTTAGGTGTATTGACTAGAGGCTGTGCTTGAAACTGTGCTCCTGGATGCTGTGGTGAGCAATGCATCAAATCAAGTTGATTAGGAAAACCTTGCATAGGCTGAGAAGGAAAATTCCCAAAACCACCATTGCTCCCAAAAACACTATTGCTAGAGACCTGATTAGCAAATGCCTTCCCTTTGTGCTTATAGCCTAGAGGATATCCATGTAATTTGTAGCATTTATCAACTACATGACCCACAAGTCCACAATAAGTACAAACAGGCCTTTCTTTCCTTGGATTACGATTCTTTCCACCTTGGTTTCCATGATTCATACCCTGATTCCACCCTTAATGCCCTTGAAAGCCTTTAGGATTAGCATTATTGACATACAGAGCTGTTGGCTCAATAATCAAATCAGCTTGACCAACTTGCCTACGTTTTTCTTCTTGCAAGATCAAAGAATAGACTTTATTCAAAACAGGTAATGGCTCGGTGATCAAAATTTGACTTGTGACAGTGGAATAGTTGTCATTGAGTCTCATAAGAAATCGAAAAACTTGATCCTTTTGCTGAGCATTCAATTGATTTCTTTGAGAACCACAGGTACAAGCACAAGTACAAGTAGTAAAAGATTGAAAATGCACAAGTTCATCCCATAGAATCTTAAATCTGGTGAAATAAGAACTCACCGATAAGGAACCTTATGAAAGCTTCAAAATTTCTTTCTGAATCTCAAAGAATCTTGGAACATTTAGCTGTGAAAACCTATCACGCATATCAATCCATAAATCCCTTGCAATGTGGATGTACATGACACTGGTAGCAAGATCCTTGCTCAAAGAGTTCACCATCCATGAAAGAATTGTGGTATTTGCTCTGTGCCATACATTGTACAAAGGATGAGAAAGATCAGGTGTAGGAATCGAACCATCAAGAAAGCCAAATTTGTTCCTACCATTCAAAGAAAGAAACACTACCCTTGACCAACTAAGATAATTTTTTGGACCAATCAGTGGTTAGGAAACCAGAATAACATCTGAGGGAGGAATGAAATAAGGGCTCGAAGGGTTTGTATTTGCATCATCCATTGAAGGTGCTTGATTGGATGATCTGTGATTTGCTGTGTTGGAAGTATTGGTGGGAAGAGCTTCAGAATCTAAAGCAGTGTTGGAAGTGGAAGCCATTGATGAGCTATTCAAGCTCTGATACCATATCAAGAAAGCTTCTAGAATTTACTCTGAGAGAAAAACTATATTCTGTTATTGATCAGAATCAAGAAGTAAGTAAATTACATTAAGGCTCTGCCTTATATACACGGTTACAGAGCAAGAGGAAAATAAACTAATCTAACTGATTTTAACAAACTAATTCAGTCCTAATATGACATCTGTACAGCATTTACACATTCTCACGTGCTAACTACTCACATGTCAAACACTTAAATGAAACGTTGCTGTTTTCCTTTAATTTTCCTTTCTTCCTTTGCTTGTAGACTCTGTCGTTTTGATCCTCACTGCATTTGTGCTCTTCTTCTTTCTTTTGTTCCGTATTGCTTACAACTTTCTCAGTTACATTCTCAACACTATTATATGAATAGGAAAGATGTTCGTTATATTACCTGAAAGAGGTCTTGAAAAAGTGTCTTCAACTCCTCGCTACAAGAAAGAAAAATATGAAGATGTTGATCTAGTTGAAAATTAGGTTAGCCCTCTTTCCAAATATTTTTAAAAAAAATTTCATGTTTATCTATTTTGTTGCTTCTTATGAGGTTTTAGATTGTTTCTAATTTCATTTTTATTCTTATGTTTGAATCATATTATGAAGATTTAGTTTGAATTTTTATTACGGATATTTCATGACTCTTGGTACTCTTATTGAGCACACTGTTAACAAATTTTGTAAGAAAGATTTCAATTTTTTTTTTTCATTTGTGTATTATATATTTTTTGTAGCAAAGATTTGATTCACAGTTAGGCATTATTTTTTGTGGAAATATAATGTGCGTTTGGATACCGCTTATTTTGCTAAAAACTGAAAACAATAAAAATAATAATTTTCGGTTACTATTCACACAAAAAAAAAATATTGTTCATACACCTTAATTCATTGTTTATGTCCCATGAACAATGCAAAAGGTGCTAGTCAAAAAAAAAAAAAAAAAAAAGCACAAACTCCTTGGATGCAAACGCCAATCCAAACGGAGCCGTAATGCTCTCTTTGCCTGCAAGAGTTTTGTTGCTCTTCTATTACTTGAATGATATTTTCTTATAATTTAGGAATCCTTCTAAGAAGAGTATGTGCACACACACACACACACACACACACACACACACACACACACACACACACACACACACACACAAGTGTCGTTGCTGTTGAGGATCCAATTCACATTCTCTAATTCTTTGATCGAAGATTTGCAATTGAGGTACACTGTTAACAAATCTTTTGTGTAGAAGATTTCAATTTTTTTTTTTTTTTTTTGCATATAATTATGTTTTATTAGCAAAGATATGATTTTTTTTTGTTGGGTATAATATTTTTGTGGAAATATAATGCTCTTGTTTCCTTCAAGATTTTTTAATGCTCTTTTATTGGTTGAGTGGTTTTTTTTTTTTTTTTAATCAAGCAGGACTCTTATGTTGAGCAGAGAAATATGTAAATACAAAAGTGTTATTACTGTTGAGGATCAATCACCGGTTAAAAGTAAATTATACCCAACTTTTGATTTATATTTAGTTTGTCAATGTAGTCTCAATTAAGACTTCTCAACATTCATGGACTTATTAGTAATACAAATGAATTCTTACTCAAATGGTACTACCTACTTGCAAAAGGATATATAGTAAGTAAACCTAATATTCAAAACTACGTGAATCCATATATATTTACTAATTATATGGATAGACTCATTAAGTTGTTATTCTAATATGTACTGAAAGTTATGCCATTTGGCCCTAGGAAAAATGTTTTTGACATTGGTTGTACGGTAGGAGATTTGATTGCTCATGCTGTTGAAGGTGATGCTGAAGATATATATGTTATATGTTGGGAGAATTATGCTAGAAACATTATGTTAATCATCATTTTAAACATTACATAATATATAACAGCTGAAGATGTTGGACTTATTTTGGGCTCTTCCACATTATGCCACATATACTTTGGTAGCTTCACAATTTTTCATATAACTTTTATTTTTTTAAAGACAAAGTTTAGCAACAAAATTAGTTGTAGCTTTTGGTTACAACCTTACTTAATAAAATAAATATTACTACATATTTTGAAAATCTAATTATTGAATTATATGTTTTATATGTTCTTAATATACAAGTCAAATTTTGTATCAGTCAAATATTATTTACTAGATGATCTATAAGCTTATATTTTATGCATAAATGTAAACGACAAAAACTTGCAATTTGAACAAGTTATTGATATTTAATTTTCTAGAAATTTTGCAAGTATGAAGAATATAAGAAAGAGATGTCATCCAATGGTGGATTTGTCAAAATTCACCTTCAATAAAAAGATATTGAGTGAGGTTGATTTTGTAACTAAATTTTGTCATTTTTTTAATTCTTTATTTATCTGGCAAAAAATAATCAAATATCAACTATTCCTTTTAATACAAAATAATTAACTTGTATTTATATTCCCATTAAAACTTGTTTTTCTTGGAGTGACGTGCAAGTCTATAACTTGCTTCCAAAGCATGACTGTATGCAATGCAAATTCCTTCACAATATAAGATGTGTAGCCAATTTACTCTTCTATATAAATCTATGCATGTTGCAGCAAACTCATCTTTTGTTTCTACAAACTCTTCATCCTCAAGCTACATGAATTTCTCTTCATAGCTTTTCTTTCTTTTGTTTTTATCATGTGTGTTTTATAATATAGTTTTTTGTTGTGTTTGGCCAATGTTTGCCTCTCTCTCTCTCTCTCTCTCTCTCTACACACACACACATATATAATTTAGTAACTACCAAGATTGTTCATTGGCCATTATTATACACCTATTTTTATGATAATTTCAATTTTTGGTGCTCTAGATTTTTAAATATAGAGGGTTTGGATTAGACTAAATTACAATTTGTTTCAAAATTGTCTTATTTATGTTGCACGCGTGTGCGCACACACACACATATATATATGATAATTTGATAGCAATATTGTTTTACTGCTGTATGTTTTGATTCTAAACATATGTGTTTTGAAATGATGTTTATGGATATATTACAAATTTTATAGGTTTTAGTTTTGCTACTATTTGGTTTGAATGGAAAAAATGAATGTTGGGGTTCAATAGTGATAGCTTGACATTGTGCAATACTTGCTAATGAAAATAGGAAATCTATGGATTTTAAGAGCATTACTATTGGGGGTGGCAATAAAGTTGTATTTTACCATATAAAAAATTTGTTTTATCTATAATATCAACTCATTTTACAATATACCCTACATCTCAGTTTTTATTTTCACATACAACTAATTAAAATAATATAACTACATAATAAATTATTATTAAATAAAAAATATGTTTCTCATCTCTTTCCTCTGCTACCAACCAAGACCACCACTACTTGCTCAACAAACCATAGACCACCACTATTCACCAAACAAACCACCACAAACCACCATATTCAAACAGTAAACCCAAAAACAATTCATACCAAATACCAACACCTCCATCAGCAATACCCACAAAACCCACCACCACCTCCATCAACAAAACACACCATGTGAGGTTATCAAAAAAAAAAAAAAAAAACCCACCATGTGAGTGAGAAAAATTAGAGAAGAGACAAATGAGAGAAAGGGGAAGAGAGTCAAGAGAATGAATAGAAAGAGGAGGAAGACAGAGAAAAAGTGAGAGAAAGAGAGAGAAGATAATATTATTTTATTTATACATACTAGCTTCAATAAGTTCTAAATACCCATACTTATTATAACTAGGATGTAAAAAAAAGAAAGGTTTACATACCCGGTTGGGGGGAGGGGAGGGGGTTTAAGGCTCAAGTTGGTAAAATAGCAACTGGGGGTTTTTACACCCCTAATGCTAATGCTCTTGCCAAATTTCTTAGATCAAATGATAGTATCAGATTAAGGGAATTGTGGTTTTGTCTACAGGTATTGTAACAGTAAACACCCATTAAACAATAAATTTAGGGATATGAAAATTTTATACATATTAAATTTCTATTTTGCAAATTTTATTTTAAAGTTAGATCAAGAGCTACACTTATCAATTTTTAATTTTTTTTTCTTTTAAGTGGTACATTGGGGGAATAGATTCAATTCCAACTGCTTTAAAAGCATTCATATCAATTAGCTATTTTAATATTTCAACAAATATATAGCTAAAGACTTTTAAAAAATAATAATAATAATAATTAAAAAAAAAAAAACCCACGCGCATGCCACTTATGGCGACACACTTTCCTCGCTAAGAGCATTCGCACCCCGGATTGTAAATGCCATATGTAAGGTTTATTTAGCATTTTTCCCTCAAAAACCTCCCACATCCGGAATTGCAAATGCTCAAAATTGTAAATTTTTTTACAATCTTGCTACAATGCCATTCTACATGTAGAATGGCACTGTAGACTATTGGATATTTATTTTAATTTGATTTATTCTTTCTCTCTCCTCTCAGACTTCTCAACTCTCTCTCTCTCTTTCCTCACATTTCATCTCCCTCTCTCTCTGTGAATTGCTCTCAACTCTCACTCTCTCTCTTTGTGCTGGTGGTTGGGCTTCCACATCAGTGGATCGGCGGGTTTTGTGATTTTTTTTTTTTTTTTTTTATTTTTTTTTTTTTTTTTTTTTTTTTTTTTTTTTTTCGGTTGTGATTGGTGCTTATAGGAAGAGGTAGGTATGGCTGAAGTGGGTTGTAGGTCGTGGTTCTCTCAATTCCGATATTGTTGGGTTTTGTTGGTCGTCGGAGATCATCACCAGTGTTTGGGTTTGGTGTTGCTGGGCTTATAGGTTGCTCAAATTGGTGATGGGTTTGGTGGAAATTGGCGTGGGTCACAGCATGTGTAGTGACCCAAAAGGGGGTCTTGCATTTCATGGAATCCCACATTGCCTAGGGAAGCACATAGGGATGTGCTTATAAAGAATGCCCTCCCTTGTTGTGTATGAGGCCTTTTCCTCAGTGCAACCTAGGGAAGAACAAAACCTTGAGGGACTAAGAGAGCGTTCGGGTCACCTAAAGATGACAATATCATGCACACAGGGGTGGGGTGTGACAAATGGTATCAAAGCCATGTCCTAGCCAGAAGTGTGGGCTCCACACACTAGGATGTGTATGCTCGTAAAGGAGATGGATTGTAGTGACCCAAAAGGGGGTCTTGCATTTCATGAAATCCCACATTGCTTAGGGAAGCACATGGGGATGTGCTTATAAGGAATGCCATCCCTTGTTGTGTATAAGGCATTTTTCCTAGCGCAACCTGGGGAAGAGCAAAACCTTGAGGAACTAAGAGAGCGTTCGAGCTGCCTAAAGAGGACAATATCATGCACACGGGGCGAGGCATGACAGCATGGGTCACAGCGAGGTCAATGTTTCTAGGTTTCTGTTGTGATGCTAGTTTTTTTTTTTTTTTTTTTAAATATGGGTTCTGGTGGGATTTTGGTGGGCAGTGGGCAGTGGTGCACATGGTGGACATGGTGGAGGCACGATGGTTGTGATTGGCTAGTGGAGGTGCGATGATAGAGGTTGAAGGAAGGTGGAGGAGAAAATTGGGAAAAAAAAAAGGGAAAAATATATTTTATTGTGTAGATATATTATTTTAATGAGTAGAACAGGAAAATAAAAATTAGGATGTTAGGTGTATTGTAAAATGATATTGTATAATTGATAAAGTGGCTTTTTGAGATGGTAAAATAGAATAGAGTAAAATTTCCTAATGTGAATGCTCTAAAGCCAAAATTTTGTTTTTAAAATTGTATTTTTGCGTCAACGGTCTTTCTCTCTTCTGTCCTCTGTCTTCTTCTTCTCTCTTGACTAGTGCAACAAACCCCTATGTTCTGTATCGCTCTAAATTCTGGTGTTCCAGGCGAAATTCACCTTCCGGTCCAAAATTTGGCCAAGTCTATAGATCCACGAATTTGAAGTGAGAAAAAAAAAATTAATGAAGAAGATCTGAACTCTGATGATGAAGAAAATGAAAAAATAAATTTAATGAGCCACCGGCCGCTTAGTGAGACTAAAAGAAAGAAGAAAGAAGATGAGATGAGTATAATTTTCTTAGATATTAAATGTGAGGAAAGAGAAGCAGTGCTAGTAAACGTGTAAAGAAGAAAAAAAAATGAGGGTAAAGGTAATGGGAAAGAGTGAAATCGTCAAGCGGGAGTTGAAATAGGATAGGAAAAGACACGTCAACAATGAGTTAAAAGTTTTTTTTTTTTTTGGTCAACCATGGAAATTGCATAAAACTAGGAATTAATCAGTTTATTACATAGCAAGTTAGCTTTATCAGAAGCTATAATGCTTTCCACCATAAGCGGTGGGTTCAAAAATACAACAAAAGAGGATAAACTACTTGCACCTAATTTGGCCAACGCATTAGGGCATTGATTGGCCTTGCTAAAGACATGAGTTATCTACTTGTTAGGTATCTCCCTCACCAGGTTCCTGCAATCAATCAACAATGGTTCCATTAACAAATTGGTAGTAACATTGTTCATGAGCAAGACTAAGCTTAATGCATCCAATTCAATGATGATGTTATTCAGCCCCATTTCCTTAGCCAAGACCAGACCATCTCTAAGTGCCCACAGCTCTACCATATAGCTGTTGGTGCATCCAAGAGGCCTAGCATAACCTTTCAACCACTAGTCTTCATGATTCCTAATCACACCGCCCCCCCCCCCCCCACTCTTCCAAGATTTCCAAGGGCTAACCCATCTGAATTAAGCTTTGCCGAACCCGCTAGGCGGCTAGTGGCTTCTCCCAACCCATAGCAACTATTGTTTTGGCTTTAGGCAGCTTAGTATTCTGCCAATGGAGAAGAACTCTATACTTTCTTTGATGCTTCTCTTGAAGCTTGACCGATCCGCCTTGCTTGTTCTAAAAACAAAATTGTTTCTGTGCAACCATAGTTGCCACACTCCCACAAGAAATAAAACCTTCCAAGGAATGCCCATAAATTTGGATTTGATGTCTTCCTTGCAATTGGCTTCGAGCCATTCTCCAAGGGGTAAATTGAAGGTTTCCCTCATGCAAACCAGGTACTGAAGTTGCTACCAAAATTCATGAGCAAACACACAGCCCCTTAAAAGGTGGTCAATAGATTCATGGCTTTGGTGACATAAGCTACACATGGGGTCAAGATTTAAACCCCTTGAACCCAAAACTTCCCCAGTAGGCACACTATTATGCATATAGAGCCATAGAAAAAATTAAATCTTAAGATAAGTTCCAACTTTCCACACCGAAGCTGCCGACACAGTATCAAGGTTCAAAGGGTTTAAACCCCTTGCCAATAAATAAGCTGATTTGAGGGAAAAAAAACCCATTCTTGGAAAAAGCCCATTGAAGTGAATCCTCTGCCTCATGGTTACAAGACAATGGGGTAGCTTTAATGGCATTGAGAATATGATCAAGCAAGTCAAATGACAGACATTGTGCTTTCTATTCATGGTTTAGGTCGAAGCATTGTTTAACTGAAATGAGCTCTTCTTCTCGGTTCAAAGGTCCTTTAGTTAGACTTCTTAATGTGCCCAGGAGTAACCAAAAATCATTCCAAACCTTGGTTGTATCACCATTCTTCACAGACCATTTCAATCCCTTGACGTAAACTAGTCCTCCCTTCTTACAAGCAGACCAAACGCTAGGGCAAGGAAGCTTTTTTCCTTCTTCAGTCACTCTATTGGGGGAGAGGTACTTAGCCACTAACATTTTAGCCCAAGGAGCCTCCTTCTCACTAGCTAGCCTCCAACAGAGCTTAGCTAGCAATGCATTATCTCTATCCTTCATGCTATGCAAGCCCAAACCACCAAGCTCTTTAGGAAGTGTCACAGTACTCCATCTACCCAAATGCAACCTTCTCCTTTCTTCTGTTGATCTCCATAAGAATTTTCTTATTAACTTGTCCACTTGATCACACACTTTGACAGGAAGAAACTAACACTGCATGTAGTATTCTGCCACAGGAGCCGCGGATGTTTTACTTAGACTTATTCAAATTTACTTTCTACCCAGCAAGGTTGCAGAAATTGTCAAGCACATCAATGATAGCTTCACAGTTTTTGTAATTTGCCTTTGCAAATAGCATCACATCATCAGCAAAAAATACATGAGAGAAGCTCAGCCCACTTCTAGGAGCCCTAACCTTATCCCACCTTCTATCCTCACACATGCTAGTGATTTGAGCTCCTAAAAATTTCATGCACAACAGGAATAAATAGGGTGAAATAGGGTCACCCTGTCTAATTCCTCTCGAGGGTTGAAAAGAGTCCAACTTACTTCCATTGAACGATAAAGCCGTGGTTGAAGTAGGCACACAACTCATGATCAGATTAATCATACTCTCTTGGAGCCCGAAATGCTCAAGAACCATTTTGATAAACGGCCATTCAAGGCGATCATAGGCCTTCTCGAGATCAATTTTCACAACCATAAACTCAGTCTTCCGCTTCTTCTTCCTAAGAGAGTAGATTAATTCTTGGGCAATTATGACATTATCTATGCCCCTTCTCCCTTCAAGGAAAGCTGTTTGCATTGGGGATATTAAAGATGGCAGCAATGGACGAAGCCTCAAAACAATAATCTTTGAAATTATCTTGTATATCGTGTTGCATAGGCTTATATGTCTATACTGACTGACTGATTCAGGGCTGAGTTGCTTAGGAATCAGAGAAATTAAGGTTTGATTGAGGTATTCAGAAATTTTTTGACTTATTAACACCTCTTTGATCTCCCTCTTCACCGATTCACCCACCACTAACCAAAATATCTAGAAAAATCTAGCATGGAGTCCGTCAACACTCAGGGCTTTGTAGGGCTTCATTGATTTGAGGGCATTGCAAATTTCCCCATCCGAAGGAATGTTGGTCATGCTTCTTGCTTCTTCTTGGCCAATATTAGCACACCAATCAGAACTCCATTGAGGGGCAACAAGACAAAAGACTTGTTCAGTCTTATACAGCTTCTTAAAACTTGAATTGAATATTCCTTTCACTTCCTCTATATTGTGGCACCATTCAACCTCACTGTTTTGAACACAGGTAATCCTACTTGAAAATCAGCCTTCTCTTTCATAAAAATAAAAATAAATAATAATAATAAAAAAGCTAAAAGAGAAAATCAGCCTTCTTGGAAGGTTCCTGTTTTGCAAATAACCCAAATCAAGTTTATTTTTTTTAAAATATTTAAGTTTGTTTTAATTAAAAAAATTATCTTTCATCTCTTATTTAAATTTTTTTAATTCATTAACTTATACTATAATTTAAGCATAATAAAAATATGTAATATATATATATATATATTTATATCATCTATGACATATAATTGTTAATATATGATTTAGCTGTTATTTACAAATTTAATTTCTGTGATTGTAGTAAATAAACTAAGATTAAATCTAGCGTACTCAATACTTTTTCCGTGCATTGCACGGGTTAGCGATTAATAATAATAATAATAATAATAGTAGAAGCATGCTTTATTGTGTAAAAATATTTTAATTAATAATTTAATGTGTAATTGAGAAATATGGTGATATGTCATTTATATAAACTTTTATCGAATACAATTATGAGGATAAAACCATAGAAATATGGTTATAGTTTTATTTATTTATTTAAATGGAGTCTTATTAGGGTTTTTTATTTTTTATTTTTTGTGTTGGGGGAGGGGGAGAGGCTTATTAGGCTTATAAGTACCCAAAAAATAAATAAATAGTTTTTTGGGATTTAATGGTTGGATACAAAATTATGGTACCTTTTTCTCTCATTTAAATCCCTTATCTTCGTGTGTGTTTGTGTGCGCGCAAGATTCAATAAGAAGTTTCATAGTCAAGAGTTTTATAATTTAATTGGTAGGTCAATATTTTCAATAGATATGTCTAGGGTTATAATCCCTTCTTTTGCTGTCAATTAAAAAAAAAAAAAAAAAAAAAAAGTGGAGGCCTCCTCATATAGGAATAAGAAAATATAATAAAATTTTGGAATATCTTTTACCAAAAATTCACTTGTAGACAACTTGGGAAATTTAGTAATGATATGATAAAAACCACTTTTCTGCAAATGTCCAGCCCCTTTGAGCAAAATAAGATTGAAAAAAGAAAAGTAAAAGAAATCACTCGTTGAATATTGAAGATTTCAAATCAGCCAAGATATCAAAAAATTTATTTGAAATTGACATATGTCCTGCCAAAGAATATACAAGAATACAATGGGCAGAGAAAGAATAAAAGAAAAGATCACTGTTCTCATATTTAATTACATCAAAAGAATTTGCCAACTATTCTCCAAAATTTCTTATTCTGAGATTGCAACCTGTCTACTTCATTTCCTTCTTGTCCCAATTCCAGTAACATCCAAAAATGCATGTCAACTATGAGTTCCTTGGTTATCAGGAGCTTATTTGATAAAGTCTATTGTACCAAATTGAGTGGAGGATCATATGAAAGATATCGTACTTCACAGGTTTAGCATGCCAAAGAAAATGCTGTTGCACCTTTTTGACCCCCATCTGTAGCTCAAGATATCTCTTCTCTGGAATTGAAAGAAGTATACTTTTCAAATTTGGGATATCCTTCTCCAAGACAAATACAGCAAAGGATTCCCAGTTCAAAACTTCAAAGAAAGGTGGGACAAAATTATCCGATAAGAACACTGGGACGCACTCATAAAATATGGCCTCCACCACTCTTGGGCTGTTGACTTCATAACCTTTTGCACAAATACAGTATTTGCTGCTCTTCATGTGCTGAATATAGTTCTTATTGCCCTTGGCCTTAGGCATTTGACTAAAGATTTTCATGTCAGGATCTTTATTTTCCCAGTGCTTTAACAGAATTGGCCGTAGATAGCCATGCATGTTTCCTGCAAAGAAAGCAAGGATTGATCTTTGAGAAGGAGGTTTTCCCCCAAGACCCCTTAGTAGATTCTGAGGTGAGTGCACTAATGTTTCTGGAAGAGACACGTCCTTGCCAAGAACAAAACCTCCTTTCACATCAGCATTGCAGAGTGCTCGTATGCACTTAGCCATATATTCCCTTGTTTCTGCTGGGGCCTGAGGAAGTGGACTATAATTAGAAAAATATATTGATGTAAAGTAATTTAGATGTCATAATGATACAAAATTCAGGTTTTGGATGCCACAATAAAAATGACATTATTTAAACTGTTTAAAAAGCATTCCAAGTTTCATATGCATCCTCTAGCACAAGGTCATCACTCATAATAGAGAAGAGAGAGAAAAAGTGATCATCACTTCATCACATCAACTGATGATCAAATAAAAATTAATACTACTTCAAATTTAGGTTATTCTGCTTTACACATGACAAATAAAATCATTTAGGCAAATTTAAAACATATTTAAAATGTTATGTAAGACATAAAGGGAATCATCCAAATTTTCATTAAGACCTTGTTATGAATATGTATAAGTGAGAGGTCAAATGTAATATTGAAATTACTCAACTATAAATAACATATTTAATATTCACCCATAAATAACATGTATTTGGGTTAAGGTAAATAAATTAACCCTTAACACAATTTCCAATGTATAACAAACCTAAATGTCCTCAAGTGATTGGCAGAACATAGTTCCAAAAAAGTATGAAAAGCATACCCAGTCATGGCAAGCAACAAGAAAATGATCTGCTCCCCCAGTCCTGTTCCAGAAAGGATATTTCACTGAAATCGTGTCTAAGTAATTCTTCAAATGTTGTATAAGGTTCTTATGGTTGTGAGAATTAGGTACATATAATGTTGTCTCCAACATCCGAGAGCTGAAAGGTAAGTAAAAGAGATGGGCCTTCCTTGGCTTTTTCGTAATAATTTTTTTGTTAGCTTCCAGCAGCTTCATGAACCATCCCTCAGATGCATATATTCCCTTGAGTGGTGGCTTGTGGAAGATGGGTTTCTCACCTTCCCTGTAAATGAATACCTTGAGAGTTTTTTCCATTAACTCATAGCTCCTGCAATTTGGATGGATAAATTAGTGAAGATGCAATTCGCTTGAGCATTATAACAAAAAATTATAAAAAGATAAAAATAAAAATTGTTTGCATGTGAGGTTGCAACTAAACAGCCTGTGCACATCTTTGAAAGAAATACACCAATAAAGAATGCTAGAAAACAAACAGCCAGTATATTGCAAAATAATGCATTAATTGAATGTTTCACAAATACATATGTAAGTAAAGAAGGATATGCTGGAACTAAAAAGACATAGCCCCAAGATCTATATTTAGGTGGTAATGACAAGTCGCATAGAGGTAGGGATGACATGAATCTTGCTAAGCAGTTGACGTGGACGCAAGATACACCTTTAGATTTGTAATATTTTATCTAAACAATGAAATTGATCCATTTCAAAAGGAGAGAATTCTAATTAGGAAGGGGGGAGGGGCAAGATTCAAAAGAATTTAACAGATCAATGATACAAATATCTGCCAGTAGAGTAGCATCCATGTCATACAGTCAACTAAAGAAGCACTTTATCCTCAGTTATTGTGTGCTGATCCTTCTGCCAGTTCGTCCAGAGAAGATGCAATGTGCATAAATTTTCAATAATACTGATTGACATCAAAAGATCCTACACTTATTTCATCAACAATTCAATAGAAAATGATGTAGTGTGGCATTAGTGTGCACAGTCCATACAGCAAAAAAGTGAACTACTAACAATTACTTTATGAGTCTGGTCACTTCTTGAAAGTCACGGAGGGAGGAGGTTGAAGAGAAAAGGGGGGGGGGGGGGGTTGTGGGGTGGGTGTTGGGTTTGACACTATACTTGAAAGTTGCAGGCTCACATGGAAAATCTCACACTTCTAGTGAAAATAGAAAGTTTCACACTTTTATTCAACAGATATGATTAGCTTGCCTTTTGAACATGGAAATGTTCCTATAGAGAGGAGCATAGAGCTTGGGATCATTCTTTATGATGGGTGCATTCTTGATCAGTGATTTTGCATGCAGTAATTCTTGGTCAACAGCAGAAGATTGTGATGGTGCCTACAAACAAAATGAAAAAAAAATAATAATAAGGAAAAAGGCTGAAGCAATTTTTTGTAATTTGAATCTATTCTGCTCTCACATAATAACTGAAAAGAAAAAGATCCCGCAAAGCAGAGGTTTAACACATACTATTGACTGGGATGAAGCATGATTCAGAAGCAACAAATCATTCATCTCAGATATTGAAATTACTGCAGAGGATGTCTCAAGCCCTTTATTCACCATGGGGACTCTGTTCGCAGAAGAATTATCATCCGATGGAGTAGGGCTACCTTGCAATAGCCCAGAATTTTTATTAATCTCAGAAGCTGTCGTCCCATTTTTCTCCAATAAGGACATGTTGGAATCAACAACAGGCGTTCTAATATTTGTATCCACAGTGGTAGAAGTCACGGGCGGGCTGGGCAGCAGTGCAGGGGAAGGGGCAGCAAAACCAGTGTCTGCATTTCCAATATGCCCTGATGTGGAAGCATTAGTTCCCTTTCCAACCTTACCCACTGGAAAGTTACCATCTGTAGTATCATTCTTTTGATAAAAGCTTTGTTTAGGTTCTTTTGCCTCCTCTGGGGCAGGTCCATTACCCCAATTATTTACATTGGCAACTGTGGAATTTCCATCTAGCTCTACCAAATTCTCAGATGAAGGCTCCTTATTAGCATTATTATTTACATCTAAGCCTAAGGAATTGTTTAAGCTTCCATCTCTATCTGATAAAAAATCATTCTTTTGGTTCCTATCCATTCCTTCTGACTTTCCAATATTATCAGATCTCTCATGAATAACATGCGTATTGGTGGAGTTTGAACCATTCAAAAACGTTATGTTACCAATTGTATTGGGTTTAGATGGTGAATTTCCATCTGGGAAGCCACTATCTCCCACTCCTGAAACCTTGCCAGCAGAAAACAAAGAGAATAGAGCACCACCATAAGGAAGTTCAAAATACTGGAACACGATAATCACCCCAAACAGCATGCCCATAACCCAAAGCAATTTTTTGGTTTCCACCTGACATAAAGAATAAAGTTGTTGACCCATTTTGAGAAACCACAAACTTTATTCTTGGCTGACTTTCAATGAGCATAATCACCTCTGCAAGTTATCCCAAATGCCAAAGTTTTGTTAGAAATAAAGATCTTTTCTTAATTGCCAGGAAACTTAATATTTTCTTCAATCAGCTGTCAAATGCAGTAAAGAGACATTAAAAAAACCAAAAAAAGAAAAAGAAAAATCCACTCATACAATAACAGAAACATTTCTGAGGAGTGCAAGTCGGATAGATTATGATGATTAAATTTAGTGTGACTATTTCTGTGGAAACCAAGATGGCAATGCTGCTAATATATATTTTTTTGGGAGGGGGGGGGGGGGGGGGGGGGGGGTGGAGGAACAACCTAAACTTAGATTTCCACCATTATCTGGTTTAATAAAGCATCATACATAATTTACTTTTTAAATAAATTCTTAGTGTTCAAACAAATTTTTAGTAGATAACTATCAACTACATACACCAACCAAACAAATTAACAATAAAGTCAAATGCTTCATGAGTCATGGCAGATCGTTGTAAGTTGTAACATCCAATCTGCATTAATATCCACTAATCAAAAATCAAACAACACACTCTATAGTTCATAATTACCCACAGAAAATCATAAAGAAAAGAAATTCAGGATCTTCAAGTACCTACCAAAGCTCAAATTTACCCACTTAGCAAACAAAAGTGAACTCATATACTTCGCCATGCAAGCAAGAAGAAAGAACTGTTCAGATTTAAATACTTCACCACTCACCAAATACAAAGACACCCATTAATCTAAAGTCAAACAACATAATTTGTGCCAGTTAATTTTCAATAAAAGAACCAAAAGTAGTTAACAAGACCTTCAAGCACAAAAAAAAAAACAACAAATTTTCCACTAAAACAACAGAACATCTAATTTCAATTCCATGTTCTACAAAACAAGAACAAAAATAAAAATAAAGAGAGAGTCCAACTGTCCAAGCTTTGACTTTAGTTTCATGAACTGGGTTTGGCTCAAATTTTCATTAATTTTTTTTTTCTTGTTGTTTACTTTTTGAGATTAAACTTGAAGAAAAGTACCTGGCTTTTGAGCTTCGAGCTTCGAGCTTCAGGTCCGTCAGTTCAACGACCTTTCGAGGTTTCGTTTACTGGTTTTTCTTCTGGGGGGGCTTATAAAATATGAACGCTGTGTGACTTTAATAAGGTTTAACTCTTTGGACATTCTTCTAATCTCGACCAAAAAGAAAGCCACCTCTTTCTTTACCAAAATAAATAAATAAATAACGCTACCCTACCTCTTTGGACAAAAATGTTCTATTTTTCAATTTTACAGAAAAAACCACCCGTTCAGACAGAGATTATATAAGCTCACGAGCTCTTTAGCGATTTGACACAAATTAAATTAAAATATTAATTGTCACTGTACATGTTTTAAGTGGTCCTTCCATGTCAGCTTCCCACACATAACCCACAGGTCAAACCCAATTGAAATCAAATCCCCAAATTGAAATTCCCAAACCCTAACCCACAATGAAATCACCATTCACAACCACAACTCTTCTCACCTAATCTCCACAATCAAAGCTCCTCTCATCTCGCCGACTCCATTTACTCTCATCTTACCAATTCCCACACATAATTTTGTACATTCTTTACATTGAATGTTGAATGTATAGAATAATGTACATACTCAAAACTTGTGTACTTTGAATGTACAAATTGTGTATCTTATAGAAATTTTGTTTTTTTTTTTTTTTTTTATTGAAAGAAACAGTGTATGTTGAATGTACATAATTGTGCAAAATCGTAAAAATTGTGTACTTCGAATATACAAAATTTTGTTAATTCTTAAAAATTATGTACATTTAATTGTGTATATTCCTTGAAAAATTTTGTGTGTGTGTGTGTGTGTTTTTTTTTTTTTGATAAAAATTGTGTGTGTTTAATTTAAGGAATTGTGTACATTCTTAAAAATTGTGTACATTAAATATGTAGAAATGTGTACATTCTTAAAAATTGTATATGTTCAATGTACAAAATTACAAAATTGGGTATAGAATTTTGTACATCCTTCAAAATTATGTATGTCAACTGTATAGAATCTTGTACGTCACTTGAAAAATTGTGTGTGTGTGTGTGTGTGTGTTTGTGTTTTTTTTTTGATAAAAAAATTGTGTGTGTTTAATTTAAGAAATTGTGTACATTCTTAAAAATTGTGTACGTTAAATATGTAGAAATGTGTACATTCTTAAAAATTGTATATGTTCAATGTACAAAATTGGGTATAGAATTTTGTACATCCTTCAAGAATTTTGTACATCCTTCAAAATTATGTATGTCAAATGTATAGAATCTTGTACGTCACTTGAAAAATTGTGGCATTCAATTTTCATAATTGTGGATGTTCAATCTAAAAATTTGTGTACATTGAATTTATAGAATTTTGTAAATTTTAAAATTTTGTGTACTTTCTATATACAAAATTGTGTACGTTAAATTTACATAATTGTATGCATTTTTTAAATTGTGGGCATTCACTGCTATGTTCATTCATAAGCCGTTGATATTCCTCAATCAAACCACTAGCACCCTCAAGAATCACCTTCGGATGAGTTTGAAACTGCTTAAAATAAAATCTATTGCTTGCGTTCCAAGTTGCCCACACTGTAACAACCCACTTCTCTAATTCTTGCTTGCTCAATTTGATCTGCATCTGTTGTGCACATAATTGTGTACATTCTAAAAAATTGTGTAGGTCAGATGTACATAATAACAAATGTCATATTTATCGTCAAATTTTGTGTTTCAAATCATTAAAACGGTTTTTCAAATGGTGCATAATTAGTATTATATTTTCTGCTGAGGATTCATAACTAATCTAAAAAATTGGGACAAAGCCTTATATTATTGTTATGTATATTATTAATTTCTTAATGGTATCTAACATAATTGTTATATCTAGTAGTTTATTACTAATGTTTATTGGAGCGCAAATATCGGAGTTGCTTTGATCACGACTAAAAATTCCGGTGAAGCGGACTCATCATATAGCTTAACGGTATCCCTATTGAACTTTTCTATATTAAATTTTGTCATAATACTGAGGGAATTTAGCTTCTTTGTACTAGATAGGTTTTGATATCTGGCCCTTACTTTTGTATGGACACTAGATTGATTAAATTTGGCTGGACAATTTATCCTTATTATTATTATGGAATATGAGAGATGTTGAGTAGGAAAGCAGAATTAATGTGGTGTTTATTATTATTAATATACATATATATATATATATATATTTTTTTTTTGTTGATGATGCATTTATATTCTTCATGGTAGTTGTTCTATGTCTTGACTATTTCTTTTCACCCTGTATGTGCACATTGTGTAGTCATCGGACACACGCCTTTGCCCCAATTTCTGGTGCAAAATAGTCTAAAATATACCATTTGCACTAGAAATTGGGCCAAAGACCAGTCCAACTAAAGATTAAACAATTCTTTGCATGTACTGTTGCTGTTGGCCAAAACCAAGCAAAGCTAGGTACTATATTGACGATACCATGGATGTTGTGACTTGTGACATTGCTTTTTAAGGCTTGACCACTGTATCATTTATCAAGACATGGTGTAGTTCCGATATCCAAGTTTTCTGTCCTTGCTTCTGCCTTGAAATCGTAGTGAGGAACAGAGGATAGTGCCTTTTTTTTTTTGGGTTTCTTTCAAAAAAATGAAACAAGTTATAGATGGACACCTTGTAATTGTATATAGAACTTTCATACTCTGCAGAATGTCATATATCTTTTTTCCTTGTAATTATCCATAACTAGATCCTTTTTTCTTTCCACTGTACTTACTACATGCTATGTGGAGTCGCCAATTGTTTCGCATTCAAAACAGTCTATGGGAAGGTGGATACCACTTCCTATAAGTATAGCTATTCCAATATCATAAATTAAGGACAACAGTTTGCAAATTGTTCTTATTTAGTTACCATCTGCAAAGCAATTCTCTAGTACAAGAATAATTCATAGCAATGCTTTACTTTTCTCTATCATATTGAGGACTTAATAAAAAGCCAGCTTCAGCCATTCAGAAGTTGGATGCCACTCTCATGTGGATCACATGCAAACAAACCTGCCAAGCGTTTAGCACTTTAGCTAATTATGCTTCTTATCAAACTCAGCCTTGTATATGGATGGAGGAATGTCCTCTCTTGAAATATCCATTAGAATGGTCATCTTTTATACAATAAATAAATGAACTAGATCACAATGATATTTAGCAAAAGAACAAAATTTCTCACCAAAGTTTGAAGAGAAATTCTACAAACTTATCATATATCTTTATATTAAGTGTAAATTTTAAAAATCTAACTGTTAGATTGCATATTCTTATTACAACCTTAATACTTACAAGATTTCAAAAAAATTAAAGATCAAATACTATGTCATCAAATAAATATTATAATATCAAATTTTTATAATATAAAATTGTAAATAGTAAATAATATCTTATTTGAACAAAATTTGATACGCATGTTAAGGACATAAAGAATATAAAACTCAACAATTAAATTTTTAAAATTCACAATAATATATATATATATATATAAAAGAGGTTTGAAAATTTTATCACCAAACTATGATATAAAAATATGATATAAAAAAAAAAGTTAATTGATTAAATAGTAAATAATATCTGATTTAAACAAAATTTGATATGTATATTAAAGACATAAAGAATATAAAAATCAACAATTAAATTTTTAAAATTCACATATATAAAAAAAGTTTGATAAATTTATCACCAAACTATGATATAAAAATATGACAACGGAGCCAGTCGAATACGTAGAAACGGAAAAACAATCCAAAATTTATTAAAGGCATTGTCTTATCGCATAACTCGTGCCAACTGCCAACTATTAAATGTCTGTCAGCTAGCAGTCCAAGCAGTTAGACTTGGGATTTCTAAGAATCCGACCAACAGAGATCAGCAAATCCCTTTTTTTTTTTTTTCTTTTTTGAAGGGATCAGCAAATCTTAGTGTAACCAGCCTCCTGACAAAGAATTATGTTTGGAATACAATTTTTAACACAATTTTGTATTATAACTCTTTAGAGCATTCTCATCAGCTCTCTCATAAAAAATGCAATTTTAACACATCAAAAAACTATTTTATCATTTTAGCACATCATTTTACAATTCACCATTTATCACATCTTCTATTTTTCAATTCTATATATTAAAATAATATATTCCAATATTAAAATAACATAAAAAAAATCAACAATATATAAAAATACAAAATAAAAAAACCAACCACCCCCACCACAACCCACAGGCCACCCCCGCTGCCAGCAACCATCAACGCCCCAACCACATCCTACCCACCACCATCTCACACCAGAAATAACACAGCAGAGCACCAAAACCACCACCATAGAAAAACAAAAACAACAAAAAACACAATCCAACCGCATCCCACACACCCACTGCCGCCGCTAACCCATCCACTGCCGACCCACCCACCCATCAACACCCCACCACCGTCTCACACTAGAACCACCACAGCAGGACACCAAAACCACTACCACAGAAAAACAAAAACAACAACAAAAAACACAAAGATCGGCATCAGGTGGCGCGGCAAGGCTGAACGGAAGAGAGAAAAGCCACCCACTGCCGAACCCACGAATCAAATCGCCGCAAAAAAAAAAAAAAAAAAAAAAAAAAAACCCACAACAACAGAGATCGGCATCAGGTGGCGCGGCAAGGCTGAACGGAAGAGAGGTCGCCACCCACTGCCGAACCCACCCATCAAATCACTGCAAAAAAAAATAAAACCCACAGCAACAGAGATCGGCTCAGGTGGCGCGGCGAGGCTGAACGGAAGAGAGAAGCCACCCACTTCTGAACCCACCAATCAAATCACTGCAAAAAAAAAAAAAAAAGCCATAGCAGCAAAGATCGGCGAGGCTGAACAGAAAGAGAGAAAAGCCACAACAATGAGTATGAAAAAGAGTGAAAGAAGAGATGGGTTGTCTGAGGAAGAATGAGAGAGGAGAGGAAAAAAGAAAAAAAAAGGAATAAAGTGATGAGAGAGGAGAGAGAAAGATGAATATAAAAACAATAAATAGAAATGGCATTTGGATCCGTACGCTCTCAAAAATGAAAGCGTACTGTAGCGTGTTGTATATTTTTAGCATATTTAACATACCTGATGATGGTTTATTTTTGTGTTTGGTGTGTTAAATGTGCCAAATATTTAGCATTTGGCACATTTGAGAGACCTGATGAGAGTGCTCTTATATAATGAGTTGTGATTAGTAAGAGTATATTTTCACATAACCTATTAAGAGTATTTATGTTAGTGTTTTTAAATTTTTTGTCTATTTTATACGAAAAAATCTATTTTTTCTATTTTACACCGTTATTTTTACAAAATATTCACATCAGTTTATTTATTTTACAAGATATTTCAATAAAATATTCATTCTACTCCATTTTTTTTTTTATTTCTCTCAACTACCTCTTTTACATACGCTATTTCTCTCTTTCTACCCATTTTTTTGATTTGTTGCCCTCTCTCTACACCCATCTCTCTGGCCACCGCTCCACCAGCCATCACCTCTGGCCTTCCTCTTCCAAATCACAAAACCCATTCACCTTCCTCTCCCACCACCATCACAAAATCCCAGCCACCACCAAATCTTAACCACACACTCACCCTAACCCACCAAATCTAATCCACCACCAAATCTCACCCGCACAACCACTACCCACCGCAACCGTCTCCCATAACCCACCACCAGCAAAACGACCCACCACCACCACCACCACCACCATCTCCACCAAACGACCTCTGATATCCAGTAACCCACATCCCCAAAACTCCCCAAAAATCTTTGATCTCAACAGCTTAAACCCACCAAACGCCAAACGCTGAAACCCAAACACCGATCTCAACAACCACCGATCTCAAACACTGAAACTCAAATGCTGACGCACACCGATCTTAACAGCCACCACACACTGATCTCCAGCAAGACCCATACTACAAGCACCGATCTCCAAGCACCAGTCAATCTCTCTGTTAGTTTGTCTGTGTGGGTTTGTTTGTGTGTGGGTGTGTTTGTATGTTGATTTGTCTGTGTAGATGTGTTTGTGTGTGGGTGTGTTTGTGTACATCTAAGGAAAAAAAAAGATGAGGAGCTAAGGTTGTTGTGCATGGAGAAGAGAGAGAAAAATTGGTACGAACGGAAATTAATAAAAAACTAAATACACATGCTACAGTGCTTATGTAAATTTACACGGGTACTATAGCTCGTTAATAATTTTAGAAGATTTTGCAAGATTTTAAACTGACTGATGTGGGTTGTTTTTGAACAAAAAGTGTAAATTTGAACATTTTTTCTATTATACACACTTATACACGGACTAATATGAATGCTCTAACATATTTTTACCAATTATGACTCATCATATGGCGAGTCCTAGTACACAATTGTGCTAAAAGTTGTATCTTTAACCTATTTCCTTGATAAAAGCCACAATGGATTAACATTATTAACCAGTAGTACTTGTCACTGTGACGGTGAGTTTGGGTTCAAGTTCCAAAATAAGACATAAAATAATAAATGCCATGAATCATAATAGAATTTGCCCATATTAAAATATGGAACCAGGAAAAAAATTACAACAAATAGAGACTAAAAAGTTTCAATCTTGTATTGATACCGTTAATAGATATCAATTTTTTTAATAAAATTTAATAGTCATACAAATGCTAATGTTAACGTTTATAATTGACAATATTGGTTTGAGTATGTAAAGAATGCATTTCCACAAATCCTGAATACTTGAGCGATTTGATTGTGAATCCCTCAAATTTTTTGCAATATGATCGGTTTATTCAAGCTCAACACATTTTGTGGGCTAAGGCGAAAAATTAAAAGGAGTACTTATGAAAATTTATTAGTTTCTTCCAATATCCTACTCGTTGAACACTCATTTGCAAACCTATCAATTTGATATGTGTTTTTTGTTTTTGTATTTCTTAACTTTAGCTTTCTTTGTACTCATACCATTATGATTATGTCAAAATCATGAAATATTAACTATGTTATTGGTATGTTAAATCCCTTTCATGTAAGATATGGCCACATTTCTATGAAAATTTTTCATATGCATAGATTACTTTAACTATAAAATTAAATTTTTTGAAAACTTGCAAATTCTAAATAGTGTCATTATTATTGAATACCTCAATTCAGTTTCAAACATATATTTTTTTTTCAACCTCGCTCAAATTCATGGTTCGAAAAAGTATGGCCTAGTTTAGCTAGGGCCAACTCCCCCATATTTTGGGGTCAGACGCAAATGTAAAATGTACATTTTCACTTAATATTTTATAAGCAATACATGAATTAGAAAAAAAAAAAATCCAACATTTTTATATAATTTAATACATTAATTAATTGACTATTTTTATATATGTATAAAACGTATTTTAAAACTTTTAATTATAAAAATAAAAGAAAATCTCAAAATAAATATAATATTTTAGATGGTTAACGTCACTCTTGGTAATATTGTACTTTAGTTATTGAAAAATGGATTTCAATAATGATTTTTTTCTCAAAACTGATTAATTCTGATTTTAATTTTCATAAAAAGATAGATGAAGAGTAATGTGGGTACCATAGGCATGCTTCACAGCGTCCTAGGCCTGCTAGGCGTGCTTGGCATTCACCTAGGCATGCTTGGCAACCACCTAGGCCGTCCTCGGATGGCCTTGCATTCACCTTGGCATTTTGGCATTCACCTTGGCATGCTTGGCATTCACCTCGAACGGTGTCCTAGGAGTCCCACATTGAAGGAAATCCCCCCCCCCCCCCCACTTGCTGCCTTATAAGCTCTGAAGCGAAGTTATTCGAATAACTAAACTAATGGTACACTACTTCCTTCGCTTCAGATCTTATAAGGCAGCAAGTAGGGGGGTTTTCCTTCGATGTGGAACTCCTAGGACACCGTTCGAGGTGAATGCCAAGCATGTCAAGGTGAATGCAAGGCCATCCGAGGACGGCTTAGGTAGTTGCCAAGCATGCCTAGGTGAATGCTAAGCATGCCTAGCAGGCCTAGGACGTTGTGAAGCATGCCTATGGTACCCACAAGTAAATTTTTGGAAAATTGAAAATTTTTACATTCTTAAACTATCACAAATATAGTAAAACGTATTCATAAAATATTGAACTTTCAAAAAGAGTATAATATTTAAAAATTAATTTTTATTTTAAATTTTGGGCCTTAATTAAAAATATTACATCCTTAGACAAATAAGACAAGACATTCATTCAATTCTTTTTTTTTTTTGGTCTAACACATTCATTCAATTCACCAATAGAACATGCCTTCTTCTTTCTTTTTTTGTGTTTTTTTTTCCTAAGTGAGATTATTTTTGTGCAATCCATAAGACAGAGATATAAATGTTCTATTTTAGGGGGCTTAGACTGGATGAGCCGCCCTTTTTACTAAAACCTTTAGAAACTTTAATCGCTTGTAACACCTTTACTAGTTTTAGGACATAAGTTTTTGAAATTGCGGTATGTGTCATATTTGGTATTTTATGGGTTAGAAGTTGTTAACAACAGTTGATACATGTGATAAATTATCAATTGTCTTGAAAGTTTAATGGCTTTGTCTTCAATTCTCTCTATCATTGTTATTGACCTACATTTTCCTTTATTGTTGAGGTACGTATTCTAATTTGTTAAGGAATCTCGCTTTGTAAATTTCAGCCTTTTTTTTATTTTATTTATTTTATTTTATTTTATTTTTTTTAGTTATTGACGTTTCTAATGCATCTAGCCTATTGAGTTTATAGTTTGATTCATATATTTCATTGTCTGATATTGAAACTTGAAAAAACTGCCATAACCTCTCCCTTTGAATTGCGA
Organism: Quercus variabilis; assembly: GCA_030445155.1. Classification (NCBI taxonomy): domain Eukaryota; kingdom Viridiplantae; phylum Streptophyta; class Magnoliopsida; order Fagales; family Fagaceae; genus Quercus; species Quercus variabilis. Next base: position 37,858,674 of record CP129456.1, read on the forward strand.
ATCACTACACCCAAACCAGTTCACTTCTCCTCACAAAAGATGGCCCCGTCGAAATTTGCATTGTAGCAATTTTCTGCAGTGGCTTCCACACTTCCACTACACTATCAAGCTAGGATCTTGGTTCACCGATTGCTGAATATTGACAGTTTGACAAATTGGAATTGTTCAAGTAACTGAGTATCCATCCTTTGTACATCTCGAATTTTTGGGCATTGTAATCCTAGTCTAATTTTATTTCTTTGGTTCCAACTTCTAAGTGATCCAAGCTGTCATAGCAAGTTCCTCACATCTGTAAAGAAGTAAGGTGCTTTTCATTTGAAATAAAGAGAAATATATTTTATGGATAAAATTTTATTTTTTGTGTCTAATATTATATAAAATGTTAAGTCATTAAAATTTTAAATTATGTGTTTTTAAATTTATATTATTTAACCTAAATTATGAAATAAATCAATTTTAATTTTTCAAATGAGAAGAATCACTTTCCTAACTCTCCTATAGCAAATTAATGAGTCTATATTAAGTAAAAGAGATGGAGTTACGTTTAATTACTATCATGTCAAAGGTATAATTGGCTATGAGTGCCTATTTGAAAGGTTTTTCTATTGACCCAATGAATTCATGGTATGTCAAGTAGGAATGGCAACAGAGCGGAGTGGCGGGTTGAGTTAGGGGTGTCTTGTCTTTGTCTTGTTACTTGTTTGAGGTGAGAGCAGAACAGCTCGAAGTCAAGGCAACTTGGAGGTATCTTGCCATCCTTAATGAGGTTGCTTCGACAATTATGAAATAGAAATGAAAGATAAGTGTGACAAGTAATTGACAAAGTGCTAAAAGAGAGAAAACATGCGTTTTGCACGTTGATGATAGAATACATACTAAAAGATAAATTATAAGTAGGATTATATATTAAAAATATTACATTATATTTAAATACTTTAAATATAGATATATAAACAAAAACAAAAATATAGATATTCAAAGTGGGGCGGAATGGAGCAAGCAAAATTCATCCTCATCTCATCACCTTCCTGAAATTGACCTGTGTAGGATAGAATTGGTAAAGTAACAAGAAGAATTTTCAGTTTTTCACCATCCTTAATTTCAAAAATACGAGATTATATTACTTTTTTGTCTACATGTATTTATCATTAGATTCATTTGACTTAGGAGTTAGGTCCCTTGCTAGAGAAAACATGCATTTTGCATGCTGATAATAGAAAACATACAAAAAGATAAATTATAAGTAGGATTATGTATAAAAATATTACATTATATTTAAATACTTTAAATATATATATATATATATATATATATATATATAAACTAAAACAAATATATAGATATTCAAGGTGGGGTGGGATGGGGCATGCAAAATCCATCCTCATCTCATTACCTTCCCAAAATTGACTTGTGAATTGGTAAAGTAACAAGAAGAATTTTCACCATCCTTAATTTCAAGAATACGATATTATATTACTTTTTTGTCTACATGTATTTATCATTAGATTCATTTGACTTAGGAGTTAGGTCCCTAGCTAGAGAAAACATGCATTTTGCATTTTGCATGCTAATAATAGAATACATACAAAAAGATAAATTATAAGTAGGATTATGTATAAAAATATTACATTATATTTAAATACTTTAAATATATATAAAAACTAAAACAAATATATAGATATTCAAGGTGGGGTGGGATGGGGCATGCAAAATCCATCCTCATCTCATCACCTTCCCAAAATTGACCAGTGTAGGATAGAATTGGTAAAGTAACAAGAAGAATTTTCACCATCCTTAATTTCAAGAATACGAGATTATATTACTTTTTTGCCTACATATATTTATCATTAGATTCATTTGACTAAGGAGTTAGGTCCCTAGCTAATTTTTATCCGAGCTTCACAAGAAAGACATTCAGAGTTTGATATTGTGTGATCCATCTATTTGGTGAGACCGAATTACCTAGATGTTGCATACCAAAATCAACCGCAACCTGCTTCATTCCTAAAATAAATAAATAAACACACACACCAATCATATTTAATGGTCTAACTTGTTGATGCAATATAGCTCTATATTTTGGGTGTGGAAAATCATGATGAAATCCTTATGGTCAATCCAACTCCCACCCACTTTAATCACTCTAAATTTTAGATTGAGAGATGTCAAGGCTAACTTTCCTACCTAAAAACGAGAGCTAGAGCTCATAAATTTGAGCCCATAATAATTTAATGGTCCCTATGGGGGCAAGAATTTTTGGAAGATCTAAAGTTAGTTTTTCTCAACTATCAACTGCAAATATTGACCTATAAATGCAACTTATATTTGAAGATTTTTCCACCGCCAGGGTTAGACTGCCTGGTCATTAAAAGCCGACTTGCCAACTAAATAAAGGGCAGCTCAAACTTCAAACCAAACCCTACCCTCCTCACAGTCAAAAAGATGAGCATTTTTAGTAAAAGATAGTAGCATAAAAATAAAGAAAATTTATCAACCACAATACTTTCTTTACTGAAATTTGTTTTTGTGGCGCTTTTAATGATCTAGAGGCACTCCAAATGTCTCCATAACATCACTTTCCTAATTTAATTGTCGACAAAATTAAGTCCCGTAAATCAGATTTCATAATCACATTACACTATTAAATTCCTCATTTCACTTTCTTTTCTTTTCTTTTTCGTACCCTATTCACCCATTACCATCAGTAATATATCACCTCACATTTATCATTTATGGCCGACGGAGGGGGGGGGGGGGGGGGGGGGGAAGTGTCACTTTTGAGTAGACCTAAAATTCTTTGATAATTTCTTTTCTTTTTTAAAGGATTTTGTTAAAATATGCCCAAGTAAAATCTAATAACACTTTCAACCTAAAATTAACTTTTTTCTATTTTTCAATTTAGATGGAATTTTTTTGAAACCTTTTTAATAAGTGCCTAAGGTACACGTTAACAAAACTTTTAAAACATATATATTTCACCTGTTTTGATTGAAAATTTTTGTACCAATCAAGCAATCACCAATCAGTTAATTGGTACAAAATCATCACCTCCCCCCTCCCCCCCCCCCCCCCCCCCTACTTCTTTTTACCTTGCTTTACATTCATGCTTGTAATTAGGATTGTTCATGGGTCAGTCCAGGTCGGATTTGTGCCCAACTCAAGCTCGACTCGAATGCATCAGGTGGAGAAAATCCTAACATGCAACAGACCTGAATGGAGTTTCAGATCTGTCGGTTTGGGTCTTATTGGTTTTGGGTGCATATCGGTCGATTTCGGGTTTGCTATAGTGGATCGAAATCTGCCTGGATTTTGGCCAAAATCTTATCGAATCTCATCAGATCAAACGAGATTTGGCCAACATTTCCTTTGAATCTATAGAGATTGGGCAGAGATCTTGATGGGTTTGTCGAGATCTGGCCAAAATCTCCCTATATCGTCAAACTAAGAGTTTGGACTTACTAGTTTTGGGCCAAAACTAGTGATTTCTAATGGGGAAAGAACAACTCATCAAGCTGGTTGGGTTCGTTGATTTCTCAGACAGATAACTCGCAACTTGAATTGATAGTCTCGGGTCCTGGCACTGGTGACCCACGTTTGACCAAAATAGTGCTTTGAACAGGTGCTTTTTGAGTGGAGAGCTCGAGTTCGGGCGGTTCTTTGAGTTCGGGCGGGTGGTGGATAGCCCTACTTGTAATTCTATTCTATTACATTAATTTCAACTGGAATGATAATTTTAGTTGATACATGAATAAAACATTAGCTTTTTTTTAGCTAGTCTTTTTCATCTTCTTATAATATGAAATTTGAGTTTGATTGATTGATTCAAGCATTTACTTAATACATTTTCAAGTTGAAAGAAATAATTTTTTATGAGGGATTCTTTAATATTTAAGTATTAATTAGATATTATTTATTTAAGTATTTTTAGAAATCCTTGATATTGTTTTTTGAGATACAAAGTTACTAGCTTTTGGGGAATGATTATAAGTTAATAATTTAACATTCAGCTTTTTGAAAATAAGCTAGCTTTAAATTTTTTGTCTTACATTATGCAAATAAACTTTCAGAAATAAGTAATTCTCAAATGAACACTAACTTTTTATATTTAGTTATTATTAATGTCTCTCTTTTACATTTGATAATATGTTGGGTATACATATATGAGTAAAGTCTCACATTGAATAATTATAACATGAGTGAGTGGTCAATATAACATAGTTAGATCCAAATTCATAAGGTTAAACTTTTGAGTTAAATGGTCTCTTTATATTCTGCTCATTCGGGGTTTCTCCAATGTGTTGTCTTCCCAACATAATAGCGAATCTGCTTAAAATTGACAAGAAAAAATAAATAAATTTAAAGGGTAGAACAATATAATTCTATTTATTGAATACATTATTGGAACTTTACTTAATAATATAATCTACTGTGTGGGTGATGAATTTACAAAAACTAAACCCTCAAATTGTTAAGAAAATTGATAGTCAATGATTATTATGCACACTCATTAAAACTATTTATGATTTCAATTGAGTTGAAATTATATTGATTTAATATTTCAAGGGACTTCTTGGAGGTGTGGGAAAGAATGCAAAAGCCACCTATATATTTTTCTTTTAAAAAATTCAATTATCATTATACAGTTTTAGGACGTTTTTATACAATTTAGAGATCTTTCATTTATATAACAAGGGGCCTTATGACCTTATTTAAATTTTTGGGGAAGAGAGGGCCTTCGGTCTAGGCCTTTATCTACCTTAATTAATTCATTCCAAAAATGCTTTCTTGATTTGATATTTGAAATTTAGTTTTATTGGATTAAATTAACAACACTAATGTCAAAATACTTCATTCCAATAGATAAATTAAAATGGTCACTCGAACTAATTTGATAAACTAAAATTTCCAAAGCTATAAATAAAAACAGATAAATAAAGTTGGCATAATAGGTACTTTTAGTTTTAGATCTTAGATTCAGGGTTGGTCTGGACTGAAATACATGTTAATGCAAGTTATTATTAATATCTTAATTTCTTCTGTTTACTTTAATAGAGGTCAGCCAAAAAGTATAGTTTTAAATTATACTACTACTTTTATAATTAAAAAAAAAAAAAAAGACTATTTCATTTGTTTTAATTATTTCCCCCCACCGACTTAAATATTTGTTTATGGGTTTCTGAGATCTCTTTCTCCAATAAGAAATTGTGAAACCCAAATGCTTTTCTTGAAAAGACACGTGCTACGCTTACACTGCGTGTGGATCTCGTGTACACTATATTCCCAAAAAAAATGAACAACTCTTGGTGCTTTACGGACACGTCACCGCTGTGTTTTTTAGTTCATCTGTACCATCTGACGTGGCGTCTTACAGATAGATATTATGAGCAGAGTAACATGTATCCCTCAACAAGCAATTTGAAGAAAAACTGAGAGACAGTCTCATCAAAAAAAAAAAAACAAATTGAGAGACAGTCGTAGACGGGTCCCACCACGCGCTTTCGTACGAAATCGGGAAATTCATGCTATTCTTCCAACCTAATTAGACGTTCAAATTCATAAATAATAATAACAATAATAATAAATATATGCGTACCTCCAAAATAAAAATATAGACAAAATTGATTCAAATCAATAAATCTTGTAAAGGTTTCCAAGTTAATTTCACTTCCCCTTAATCAATTGACACTTAAAAATTTGTTGTCAATACCTCAATAGACTTGTAGTCTAATTAACACCTAATAAATTTGTTGTACTTGTTGCCTTTGCAAATTCAATCATCTATCCTTGTCCCCAAAAACTAAATAAATAAAAAAAATATTTTTAGAACTTTCTTATGAAAAAAAAGCAACGGAACTTTTTTTAAAAAATAAAAATAAAAGGTATCAAACCTTTTTAAAATAGTTAATTAACTAATATCTTAAAATCTCTTCGGTTAACTAGACCCATTAATAAATATCAAAAAATTATTGGTTCTCATTTAATGAAAACTAAAATTAACTACAAGTTCAATAATATAATTAGAAATTTCCTAATAAAATTTAAGTAAGTGCAGGGCTTTAGGCTAAAACTAAATTGAAGCATTTTATATATTTAAATATATATTTTTTAAATTTAATATTACTTAAATTTTATTATCTTGTTTTATATGCAAAATTACTAATAACCACAAAGAATTTTTTATAAAGAAAATCTAGACACAAAAGATTTGACAAAAGTTTTACAACATGTTGATGTGGGCCATGTGGCATATTGATAATGGTAAAATAAAAACGTGATGTTAGTAGTAAATCAAGATGAGAACTAGTAAAAGTTTGCAAACTCAACTATTATGAAAAATGTTAATTTTTTTTTGTGTATTGCTCTTTTATTTATTTATTTTTATTCAAAATTAAAATTCTACTTTTATCTAATTTAAGTGTATATAAATGTGAAGTTCATTCTTAGAAATTTGAACTCTGACTTTTGCCCATACTCTTTATGAGTACTTATTTTTGTGGAGTGATTATTGCACTAAAGTATGCGACAATCTCCTCTTATTTATTTTTTTTTAAAGTGTGATATTTATGACATTTTCACAATAAGTTTTAAGGGTTAAATTATTATTAGTTTTAATTTTAAGCGGCCGGATGAAAAAAATTATTTTTATTATTTTTATATTAAGAGAGAGAAGTAGAATTTGAGAGACATCCAACGAGAAAGAGAGAAAACCTCTCCTCCTTTTCTTTCCTTAAAAGCCTCTTCTCTCTGTCTCTTTCCGTGTCTCTCTTTTATAAAAGAAGAAGGCCATTTGTAAAGTTCAAAGATCGCGTGTGCGCCTTTTAAAAGTCTCTACAGTTTCTGAGAGAGAAGCCAAGCGCAACGTTATAATTTATAGATCATCAAAAGTAACGAAGAAAAAACAAACAAAGGAAAGAAAGAAAGAAACATAAATGGATAGTTTGTGTTTGAAGACAGGAATTGGGATCCATCATCATGGGACGATCTCTGCAACTGGGGAGCTCCGAACGACGCCGTCTCAGGTGGGCGCTAAGCCTCAGCAGAAAACGGTGCCGTTTTTGAGGTTTCCTTTCGCTTACCCTCTGAAGTCTCTGTCTTTGTGGCCTGGTAATAAGAATAGAGGTGGAGATGGTGGTGGTGGTGGCGGTGGTGGCAGGCACAATGGGTTGGCCTTAGACGACGCCGTTTTGGTTGACAACAACAAGACCAACAGCGTTGTTGTTAGCAATGAAATAGTGGTGGAGCAGGAAGAAGAGGAGGAGGAGGAGGAGGATTTTCATAAGAGGGAAAAAATTGAGAACTGGGTTTTGAAGATTTTGCATGTTAGATCGCTGTGGAAGGAGAGGGCTGAAGCTGGGCTTGTGTTGGAGGTAGAGAAAGAAGAGAAGGTGGAACAAGAGGGTGTGGCAGTTGGTGAAGAAGAAGAAGAAGAAGATTGTGAACTTTGTAGTGTTGCTGATCATGATGATGAAAAACAGGTTGGTTTTGATAGAGATTCGTTTTCGAGATTGCTAAGGAGGGTGTCTTTGGCCGAGGCTAGGTTGTATGCTCAAATGTCGTATTTGGGAAACTTGGCCTATTCCATTCCCAAAATCAAGGTACAAACTTTGCCCACATCTGTTTCTTTGATTTGATTTGTAATATGTTAGATTGGTATATGAATTGGTAATGTTGAAATGAATTAAAAAATGGAGCTTTTTTTAGGGGGGGGGGGGGGGGGGGGTGGTTGGTTTAGAATATATTTCATGGGTTTATGGAATGGTATGCTATGAAAAACAAAATTCCTATTTCCCATTGTAAAGTTTGTATTTTTACTGGTGGGGTTTTTCTGGGGAGGTGTACCTGATCTTAATTAGTGTTTTTTTGTTCATTGGTGGATCCACATTGCTCGAAGTTCGAGCACTTTTTGATTTGTTTTGATTATCCTCTGCTTGGTCTGAAACCAAATGGGAAATGAGAATTCACTAAATTCAGGAATCTTTTTCTGGAAATTTTTTATCAAGCGGCGGTTTTTGAATTAGATCACAGGGATATTATACAGTGGAACTGGGTTTTGGATTTTGAAGCTGATGGAATAGGTGGCCCCTTTCTGTAGAAATTCATGAAGTGAGGCCTTGAATTCCATCTGTTCCGATCCCTTCAATTCCATGATGCCTGTCATAGCTTTACCTTTCTCAAACCCCTACAGAGTATAAGATTTCTGTTACCAGGATAATAAAATTATGCCGTGATATAGGTTTTGGTTTGGCTTAAAATTATATGGTTTGATTGATTTTATTTTTCACTTTCTGCAAGAAATTTTTTGTTTATGGAGGTTCCAATTTAATGATTTTGTGCTGTATATGTGAACCCTTTGAGTTGTCTTTGTGCATAAAGGAAATCAATCATGTGAATATAGTACTCACAGAAATTCTTATGTTGACATTTGGTTTGGTGTAGTTTGGATTCCTTTTTCATTTGAAGTAAAGTATCATTTGATTTACAATCTGTATTTTATTCAGGTTGATGTTCTGTGTTCTATGTTCTACTTGCATTATTTAATAGAAAATTGTTGTTTAAATTTTTTTCCATGGATTGCATAAATCATCTATCCCACAAACTTACTTTCTGGAGATTTTAGTTTTCCAATATAAATTATATGACAATAATTATTTTGACTACTGATAATCCAGCCAGGAAATCTTTTGCAATATCATGGTTTGCGTTTTGTAACGTCATCAATTGAGAAGAAGGAATTGGCAGCACAAGCTGAGAAAAATCAGGTATCAACTGAAAGCCCAGAAGCAGAAAGTGATTTGAAAGATGAAACAGAAGGCAAGGAGCAGAAGGAAGAAGGGTATCGGATAAGTGCATCTGCTGCATATCAAATTGCTGCCTCTGCTGCCTCCTATCTGCATTCTCATACAAAGAGCATACTTCCATTCAAGTCCTCAAAAACCGAGGCTGGTGAACCTGAAGAAAGTGGCAGTAGGGATGGTTGTGCTAATATGATGAACTCAGAAATGGCTTCTTTCATGGCAACTACGGACTCAGTGACAGCCGTGGTTGCTGCAAAGGAGGAAGTGAAGCAGGCTGTTGCGGATGATTTGAACTCAGTGCGTTCATCACCCTGTGAGTGGTTCATATGTGATGAAGATCAGACTGGTACAAGATACTTTGTCATTCAGGTAGGGTTAATCAATTATTAATGCTATTTACTTTATATAAAACAATTTTCTAGGGCAGAAGGCAAAAGGGGACTGCTTCTGCACTCTGTATAAGAATTTTATACGACTTGATGAATGGTCACATTGATGCATTTTGGACTATGATCTAACAAATTGTTATTTACCTATAAAAAATAAATAAATAAAAAAAGATCAATAGAGCATTTATTGGCTGTAGTTTGACTGATTATTATGCCTTTCACCCAATGACATAAGAAGCCTGATAACTTTTGGTATCTTGTTTATATTTGGTCTTACTGAAAATTTTCCTGTGCAGGGGTCAGAATCACTAGCATCTTGGCAAGCAAATTTACTTTTTGAACCCGTTCAATTTGAGGTAAATTCTCTTTTTGACTATCTTTTGGAATTTTCCAGATACATTTCGCCATTTTTAAAGGTTTCTGTTATTTAGTATTGGTTCTGATTGTTAATGATTGAAAAAAAATAAAAAAACTAGTTATATGTTGACTTCAAAGATAAGTTTATATCAGGTGAAAGTGCTGAATGTTCTGAGCTGTCCTTCTGTGTAAAGCTAGTATAATATAAGAATCTTTGTGTGCATATTTCCCAAAATTGAGGAATGCAATACATCTTATTTGTCCAGGAACTAGATGTGGTTGTGCACAGAGGTATTTATGAAGCTGCAAAAGGTATCTATCAACAGATGTTGCCAGAGATCTGTGCACACTTAAAATCTCGTGGAGACAAAGCTACCTTCCGTTTCACTGGACACTCTCTTGGGGGAAGCTTGGCACTACTTGTAAATCTCATGTTGCTGATACGGTGCGAAGTGCCAATCTCATCCTTACTTCCTGTTATCACATTTGGTTCACCATCTATCATGTGTGGAGGTGACCGTTTGCTTCGCAAGCTTGGATTGCCGCGCAATCATGTTCAATCGATCACAATGCACAGAGACATTGTACCCCGTGCTTTCTCATGCAATTATCCTAATCACGTTGCAGAGCTTCTCAAGGCTGTCAATGGGAACTTTCGCAATCATCCTTGTCTCAACAACCAGGTAAAATTGAACTCTTTTAGAAAGAGAAGTATGAGCTTGTGAAACTAGCAATTTTTCTACAGTGATTTAAACTATCTGACCCTATTTTTGTTTATCTTTTTACTACAGAAACTACTCTTTGCTCCAATGGGGGAGATTCTAATTCTACAGCCGGATGAGAAATTCTCTCCTAACCATCATCTCCTTCCTTCAGGCACTGGTCTATACCTTCTAAGTTGCCCATTGTCAGATAGCAATGATGCAGAGAAGCAGCTCCAGGCTGCCCAAATGGTGTTCTTTAACTCACCACACCCACTTGAGATCCTAAGAGATCGTTCTGCATATGGTTCTGAAGGAACCATCCAAAGAGATCATGACATGAGCTCTTACATGAAATCTGTCAGGGGTGTGATTCGCCAAGAGCTTAACCACATCAGGAAAGCCAGGAGAGAGCAACGCCGCAAAGTTTGGTGGCCCCTTGTGACACCCCGTGGTGTCAATGCTGGTATAGTTGTGGGGAAGCCCATGATATCAATCAACATAGGCCAAGACCAGGTCAATTTCTCTGGCATCTTACATAAAGGTAGAGAATCCTTGAAACGTTTCAGTAGGCTAGTTGCATCACAGCACATGCATTTTTTTGTTGTGCTCTTGTTCCCAGCTCGATTGTTACTCTTGGGGGCATACAGTGTGTTCAATTTTCATTGACCATTTCTATTTAGGCTTGGTACATGACGTTCCATTTTTTTTATAGCACATAGTTGTATAGGTGGAGGGCACATGGCTAGCAGGGTGGTTAGATTGATTCTTTATTCATTGGTTCTGAAAGCTCAAAGTAATGCAAATTGTATTTTTTTAGATGGGGGATATCCAAACGGCATGTAAACAACACTTAAAAGTTGAAATATCAGTGGTTACAATTTACAAATGAAATTACACCATCAGTTTCTAAAAAGTTTGGTGATCTAATTTTGGATACGGTTACAATTACCGAGTCATGGTTGTTTTCTCCAATGTATACTCTCTGATATTATAGAGAGTAAATATGTTTGATGCAAGAAAATGACAGCACTGTCGTCTTAAGTTCCTTATTGGTGCTAAAACATCAATGGGAAAGAGATGAAAGCGAGGTCTTGCGTGGGTGTTATAAACACGATATCTCAGCACATCGGTGGTGGTGTGTGGTTAATATTTAGGTAGGCTAGGGACAAATGTTCGATCAGCCCAATAATTCGGCTATCCATAAATATATGTCATAAATTCATAACAAGGTAGATAGTTTTGAGGTCTCTTTGGGGAAATCATTCAGATTGTGATTTGTGAAGCTCTTTAAGTTTGTCACGGTAACATTTCAAACTACATTCCATATTTTGCTTTCAAGAGGAGATACGAAAAAAGAAAAAAAAAACAAATAGCAAAAAGCCAATTTCAATGAACCTGCGTTCTTGAGATCTTGCCCACTTGATGAGCCATGTTGAGAACGTGTTGGTTCACAGGTCTGGTCATTTTAAGGGTGCACAAAAAGCTGGGTTGCAGACAAAATAGGTGTCCCCAGTCTAAAATGGCTGACCTCTCAATTCTCAAATGCCTATCCATCCAACAAGGCTTTAGATAGATGGATAGTGGGTGAACTCAAGTACTCGACAATCTAACTTCTCTCCGCGACAACGTTTTTTTGCATATGCGCGCATTGCAATAGTGTTTAGGAGAAGATTTTTATTTTTTATTATTTATTTATTTATTTATGTATCAACTCTCTTGTAACATATAAATATCACGTAGTTGTAAAAAAAAATAATATATATATCGAATATGTGAAATAAATATTACTGCTTTTAAAGAACCTGTGGGATTTATAGTTGTAAAAAAAAAATAATGCATAGGAAATAAATATTTATGCTTTTAGGGAACCTATAATATTGTCACTTTCATATCTTATTCCCAGTTTCAGTTTTCCAAATCAGTCAATTTGTGCATGATTTTGTTGAGTGTGAATTTTGCTTTCCAGATTCTCCATTTACTTCGGCTTGAATCTAGGGAATGGTAGGATACTAAAAAAAGTTAGCTGTGGACCATTTACAAGAGGCCAAAGTCATGAATATGACATTACAATTGTTTGGTGCTATGTATAGGACCGACCTTGTGGTTGGGTGAAATAAAAAGAGGGAAAGAAATTAGCCTATTAATCAAACTATTTATTTTAATAAAAAGAGGGAAAGAAAATAGACTATTAACCAAAATTTTTTAAAGCAGTGTAAATATTTTCTTTAATAGACTATTAATCAAACTGGACAGGTGTGGGGTTAAGAACTATTTAGACTCAAAGTCAAACTGCTTTAACCAATCTAATAATAATTAGATTCGTCGTTAATTCAGAAGTGATGCTTTTCAGCCTTCTGACTCTCAAAAGCCTTTTTGGTAAACTAACTTTTGCGTAAATATCTCTCGAAAAAGTTGTTATACTTTTTTAATTTTTAAATTCTTTTTCAAAAATAAAAATTGTCGTGTACTCCGGCACCCATTGGCAAAATAGTTTAACATCTCACTAGATTACAGGCAGAAAAGTCGACTGTGCAAAACATATTGGTTGAATTGAAGAAATAACACTGTGCATGAAAACTGTAAACCTCAAACTCAAGACCTACTGTATTCTCGAAAAAAGAAGTTATTTAGTCATAGTAAAATGCTCTATTTTTGTATTAAATAAAGGGCTCTATTTGTTTAACTTAAAATGTTAATTTATTCTTAAGGTGTATTTATATTTATATTAATATTTTTAAATAAAATAAATTAATATAAACAAAATAATAATTAAAAAAAAAAAACCCTCCAGCTAGCATCAACTTCTCAGGCCTCACCTATTAAGCATCATACTTAAGTGGTTCTCTCTCTCTCTCTCTCTCTCTCTCTCTCTTCGTGCTCACCTTCTCTCGGTCATTTACAATACAATGATTTCCAAATACTCAATTGTACCTAAAACTATTTAGTGCAGTTTGGTGTACACACCTTCTCTTATATAAGAATGAGTTCCACATGTAGATCTTGCACATCGAATTCATAATTATATAAAAGAAACACGCAGTATACTGAGTATATAAAATAATTTATGTAAGCTTCACAATAGTTGCACCCTCACCCTTTCATTAAAAGGGTTCCTCACATTAGGTAATACGGTATAAGGAATGCATCACACATGAAGCAATAATAATTGGGTTAATTTTGATCCAATGTGTTTTCTGAAATATTGTTGAGCTAATTTAAATGTGAAAAGCAATAAAATTGTAGGAAAGTAATTTTTCAAAGTAGAATAAACCATGCTTAATAGCTCAGTTGAATAAGGATTTGATGCCCGGACTGTACTTTATTGGAAAGACCACAAAAAAACACAAAATCTTAGTTCACAAGTCTTAGACCTGGGTGGGTTGATCTTAAAATTTCTCATCATTTAAACTACGAGAGAAGAGATTATCAATTAAGCCAATTGAAATCTTCAATTATTGACTCCAAATCCTAACCAACTTTTGGAGCCAAAATATTGGTTTCTTAAGAAGACCACACTATGTTTTTGTCTCTCAATCTCTTTATGCCAAATTGATTTGTATAGAAACTAAGAAGTATGTACAATCCAAAACCCCCCAACATGTATGTCTCACATGTTAGGAAGACTCCTTGATGTGTTGGGAGGAAATTCTTTGTTTATTTGTTTTTATAATAAAAAAAAATTGGTATTAGACATAATTTTAATAGTTGTATTTATTTTGAAACTTAAAATATACCTGTCAATAAATAAAATAAACGATTACACATAAATATATATTAATTAATTTATTGATGTATTTTTGACGTGCCCTATCCAAAATCATGAGTTACCAAGTTATGCACTGCATTGTGTCGGTTTTTAAATCTATTCTTCTTCATATAGAAATATTTAAAGAAAATGATTCAAATTCAAGTTTTTAGTTTCAATAACCTGATTAAAGTATGAATAACATTTTTTTTTTTTTGATGAAATTTATGAATGGATTTAAGCTTTAATAATTTGATTTATAATGATTAGATATAAGATGTAATTTTAAACTCATAAAATTGTTTTTGTTTTGCAAAATATCCAAAGCGCAAAATCCATTTATATAAAACAATTTATACTACTAATTGTTTTTCAAATCCGAATGCAAACTATAAATATTTTTTTAACAAACTTTTTTTAATAAGTAAAAATATGATTATACATTCAAATGAAATATCAAATGTAGAATGCATTTGAACTGCTCCTAAGCATTAGCATTGGAAAATGCTAATGCTACTCTATTTTACCATTCCAAAACCTCACTTTATCATTATACCATCCAATTTTACAATACCTCCTACATCCCAAAACTCTATTTTTATTAAAATATTATTTTTTAATCTTTCTTTACTATTTCTTTATAACTGTTTTTTTTTTTTTTTCGGACTCACGTTTCCTGCCATTTCCAACAGTTTTTTTTTTTTCCTTTCCTTCTCCCTCAACCTCTAGCAACACCTCAACCCATCAACAACCACCGGAGCAAACCCAAAATCAACACAGCTCCGTCACGCTGATCATCGACCCAGACCCACACCACCACCACGATCTCTGCCAATCCACGCCGATCCCAAACCCAAAATCAACGCAGCTCCATCACGCCGATCATCGACCCAGACCCACATCGACCCAAACCCACACCGCCACCACGATCTTCGATCTCCGCCAATCCACGCCGATCCTAAACCCAAAATCAACACAGCTCCATCACGCCGATCATCGACCAAGACCCACATTGACCCAGACCCACACCGCCACCACGACCCGATTCTCTTCCATGACCCAGCTCCGTCACGCCCAGATCAACCCACGCCAATCCACGCCCAGATTAACCCAAATCAACACCCAGCTCTGTCACGCCCAAATCAACTCAAATCCAAAACCCATAACCCATAACCCACAGCCCACTGGCGCTGATTTGGACCACAACCACAACCACAACCCACAACCACCACAGTGACCCACACTGTCACCCACGCCAAAAAAAAAAAAAAAAAGCAACCACAGAACCAGAAGGAAGAGAGAGAGAAATTTCGGTCTGAAGAAAGGAGAGAGCAAATGAGAAACAGAGAAGGAAGAGAGAGAAGAGAACTGAAATAATGAGAGAGAGGAGAGAGAAATTTCGGTCTTAAAAGTGAATAAAAAATGATTTTTTTTTTAGAATACTTGCTACAGTACAATTCTAACTTTAGAATTGTACTGTAGCACTATTGCAAAAAATTTTACAATAATTGGATTTAGCATTGTCTGATGCAGTGGATTTTAAGACATAAAATGCCAAATTGATCTTAGATATGGCATTAGCATTCTCCAATGCTAATGTTGTAAAGAATTAAGAACTGACTTGCTTTAGTATTTATGTGCACACGACAAGATTACGACACATACGGAAAAATATGTCATAACTTTAACGGGTCTAATACACGAGTACGGACTTCATCTATGGCCAAATTAAAATAAGACCGGGAAGTGACAAAAAAAAAAACCAAAGCAGTTGTCCACTCAAACAAAAATCTTAGCAAAAGTAGTTTAATAATATGACTTGGGAGTTCGAAACCAAAGACGGCGAACCAAAGTTACTAAAAGTAAAGAATGACAGTAAACACCAGTCTAATGCATGCTTTTTTTTTTTTTTTTTTTTTTTTTTTTTTTTTTTTTTTTTTTTTTTTTTTTTTTTTTTCTGATGAATAATTGTATAGATTGACGGCAAAAGAGAAGTCGAAGATAATACACTAGTCAGTATAAATATAGTTTATTTTATTAAAATTAAAAATTTATTATTAAAAATAGTAAAAACGACAAACAAAAGTCTTGACAAAAAGTAGTTTCACTAATATGACTTGGGAGTTCGAAACTAAAGTCGGCAAACTAAAGTTACTACAAGTAAAGAATGGCAGTAGCCTATTCTGAACACCAGTCCAATCCATGATTATTTTTTTTTTTAATTTTTTTTTTCTGATGAATAATTATATAGATTGACGGCAATAGACCCAAATAATATATTTGAGTTTATTTAGATATTACTTATTTTGTTGAAATTAAAAATTTATTGCTCTTAAAAGTTAGTTGAAATTGTACAATAAAGTTATAAATAGTACTTAAAAATGCCGTGAACTTATAAATAGTAGCAAAAATAAAATAAATAGTGAAATAATTTATAATTTTTATTCCTTCCCAAATGCACATTTGATCTTATTTTGGTTTCAGATCCAAACTCTTTTGTATTTGTTTTTCTCCCATTTTAGGTTGAGTAATAAAGTATTTATTAAAAAAAAAAAAAAAAACCAGTAGCTGAAAATAAGCCCATTCCAACTACAAAACATGGCCCAACCAGTGATATCATGAGCTTGAAATTAAGATCCCTATTAACTAAAATAAAATAAAAAAATCCTGGCAGAGATAAAACTTGATCTTGGAGAAGATCTGTTCAGGGTCTAATTTATAAATGTGTTGCCTGCCCAGCCATCTTATTCCAGGCATGTATTTTAGACTTTTTAGTGTTTCTTTTGACTGAATACTGACACAATTTTTCCCCTTTTTGACAAATTAGTATGCAAGTAAAGCCATTTGGAGCTTACACATGTTTGACGAAATGCTCCTATCATTTTGAAGACCAACTCAGTAGCTCTCCCTGATTTCAACAATACCAATTTCATTTCAACTATAATTTGTAACAATGCATTAGTGAATAAGTCAATAAGGAGAGCGACATCCATTAATTAAAGGAAGCCAATACATTTCTTTCTTCTTTTTCTTCTTTCTATTTTATTTTTTGAGAAGAAGTTCTGAGCATATTATAATTTGGATTCAGAATTGGTTTTCTCAACTCAAACCTGTCTTTTGCCATTATGTAAGTGCACAAAAATGGATTGAATGGACCAAAGTGGATCAAAATGGGCCAAAGTGGACCAAAATATACCAAAATGGACAAATTTGGATTAAATTGAACTGAATGGATTAAAGTTGACAAAATAGGACTAAAGTAGACCGAATAGGATGAAAGTGGACCGAATAGGGAGAATAGTACGAATAGGACCAAAGTGAACAGAATAAGACCAAAATGGACCTAATGGATAGAATGAGAGGACCAAATTAGACCGAAGTGGACAGAATAGGTTGAATAGAAACAATGTGGACCGAATAGGACGAAAGTGGACTAAATGGGACCAAATAATAATGAATGGGACTAAATAGAATCAAAGTGGACTGAATATGAACAAATAAACTGAATATGACAGAATAAAACCAAAGTGGACCGAATATGACTAAAATGGACCGAATAGGACCAGAATGAATCGAAGTGTACTGAATAGGACCAAAGTGGATAGAACATGACCGGATAGGACTAAATAGAATCAAAGTGGATTGAATAAAATTGAATAAGATCGAATGGACCGAATATAGATTTTTTGCATAATTAGATAGGAATGCTCTAAACCACAAATATGATCAAATAATGTCGCATGTGGCTGAAAATTAGAGGAAACTGAATTCTTTAAATGTGAGGGGATATTATCCCATATATATTTTATATATGGGCGCGAGAATTTAACTTTTGGAAAATTTCAGATTGTGAATTTAATTATTGAATAATTTAGTTCTTCTACATTAAATCTCATTCTCTCTAAGATAAAAGAAATCTCTCCTAGTACAATATGTGAGTTAGAAGATTCAAACTCATGATAAAAATGTTGAGGAACATGAGCAGAGTCAAGAGTTGAGGGGTGAGGCTGAGAGGTGAGGGCTGTAAAGGGTGGGGGTTGGGGGGGGGGGGGGGAATCGTAAAAAAAAGGCTTATAGATATATCTTACAACTTTTGCTCCCTCCAAAATTATAATTAGATTTTTTTTTTGTTAAATTTCTTTAATGTATTTCTTGTTCATATGTTAAAATTTTATTATACTTATAATCAATACACTAATTTTTAATATCCCAAAATGCATTCAAAAAAGAAAGAAAGTGTTTCATATTTTATTAGTGTTTTAAGGTTCAAAACATATAAAAATTAAAGGAAAATAGGGAAATTGACAAATTAAGTTAGAGTTTTAAAAAAGAAAAAAAAAATTCTTTATGTATAATTTTATTCTTTCATCAAATTTTTGTAATAAGTATTAAAAAAGAAGAAGAAAGATAATCATAACAAATAAAGCTTTTCATTCATAACTGAAATTTTGACTTTAATGCATGATTTTTTTTTTCCTGATGAATAATCTATATATATATATATATATATATATAATTGAAACCTTTGAAACTTTCACAATTTTTCACATCAGCACAATATTTAAAAAAAATGTATTTAAATAAAATTATTTTTTTTAGTCTAAACTTAATAAGGAGTGAAACTCTATTTCTCTAACAAGTCCAACCTAAACTCAAACTCATCATTATCATTTTTTAAAAATAATTAAAAAAAAAAAAAAAGACATGCTACTACTACCAAAAAAAAAATACTATACCCTATTCTGCTACTACTAAAACATAAAAACCCTAGAACTCTTCCCTTCCTCTAAGAACCTACACAGGGCATCTGTTTCAACCCGGTGGAGAAACCTTCACAGAATATGCATGGAACAACCATTTGCCAACAAGACACTTGATGCTAACCGAGCTATAAGGCACAAGAAAGTGCAAGACCTCCTAGCTGATACTCATCAAAGCAGCGAGGCAGTAGATATTGGGAGAGCTGCTTTCAAGACCACACTTAATCTATTATCAAACACCATTTTTTCGGTGGATTTGGCTAACCCCAATTTTGACATAGCTATTAATGGACTTTCACGCATGTTTGAAGAACTTACCATCCATTGAATAAAAAATTGTTTATTTGATGGTTCTTCATTTTTATTTTATTTTTTTATTATTTTTATTTTATTTTATTTTGTAGGTTTCCTAGGAACACAACCTAGCAGGTAAGAGAATTAGTATCTTTTTTAATCTAATTTTTCTTTTAGGTGCAATAATGTTTTACGGTAGTCCTCACATAATGTCTCATATAATCTGGTATATAGAGTACATAATCTCTGTTTTCTAATTCTTTACTTTGATCTGAAGAGCATGTTCACTTAACGATAAATTTTTATTTGGTATGTTATATATAAATTTGTTGAATTTGATTTGGTTTTGAAGTAGAATTTGGGGATTTTATAAATTTTGAAATTTTAAGTCTTGGAGTTTTTGGTATTTACGTCTCAGTAGGTTGATCTTAATTTTTCACCTTAAATGCTTTTTATTTAGGTTCATGTGATTTTTTTTTCTTATTAAAAGCTATGATTTTTGGTTGATTAATTATTTTTTTGGATTAATTTCAATTAATTATTTTTTGGATTCAACATAAAAGATAATGAAATTAGGTATTATGATTTTGATATTGTTTCATGTTTTTAATTGTCCATATTGTGATTACTATGAGAAAGTCATATTACTACTCAAATTAATTTGAAATTTGGCATTTCTTCCTCGTATCATGGTCTTTGTTTATATATTTGCAATTTATATTAGTTTTCAGTGTGTGTATATATAATTATTGGAAGTTTTACTTTATTAATTTAAGAATGGTAAATTACTTTGTAGGTTTCGATAAACTATGCACTTGCAACTTAATAATATTTAATGTTAGACAACACTTCTAAACTATGGAAAAATATAAAAGTTAAATATTTCTTTCATTTTTAAAAAAATACTAACTAGCAAAATGTCTATTTACTAATAGTTAAATTTTTTTTTTAGAGTCAATAGTTTTTTGGTTCATAGCACATATTAGCAACTAGTTATATAGGTCGCGGGCAAAAGAGAAGTTGAAGATTATTGAGAATACGATAAATAAAAGTAAAAACAACAAACAAAAATCTTGGCAAAAGTAGTTTAATAATATGGCTTGGGAGTACGGCAAACTAAAGTTACTAAAAGTAAAGAATGACAGTAGCCTATTCTGAACACCAATCTAATCCATGATTTTTTTTTTTTTTTTTTCTCTTTCTGATGAATAATTATATAGATTGACGGCAAAAGAGAAGTAGAAGATAATACTCTTGAATCTATTTGAATATAATTTATTTTATTAAAATTCAAAACTTATTCCTAAAAAGTAAAGTAGGTAAAGATAAAGGCAGCAAACAAAAATCTTGGCAAAAATAGTTTAATAATTTGACTTGGGAGTTCGAAACTAAAGACGGCAAACTAAAGTTACTAAAAGTAAAGAATGACACTAGCCTATTCTGAACACCAGTCTAATCCATGATTTTTTTTTTCTTATTTTTTTTCTTTTTCTGATGAATAATTATATAGATTGACGGCAAAAGGGAAGTAGAAGATAATACATTTGGATATAGATACACTTATTTTGTTAAAATTAAAAATTTATTGTTAAAAGTACGTTAGAAAAATGTAAAAGTTAGTTAGTTAAAATAGTACAGTAAGACTTATGAATAGTATTAAAAAGTGCAATAAATCTATAAATAGTTGTAAAAATAAGTTGAATAGTAAAATAATTTATAATTGGAAAAAATTAAAAAATAACTCTTTAACTTTCATCATTTTTCATTTTAGTTCTTTAACTTTCAGTTTTGTCAATTCAGTTCTTTAACTTTCATTTTTTGTCAATTCAGGACTCCATTACAACTCAGTTAGTGGTTGCCGTTAGAACTCCTAAAACGACACCGTTTTGTGTTTTTTTTTTAATTTTTATTTATTTATTTATTTTTTATAATTCGGAATTAAAAGATAAAAAGAAAAATCTGGAAAAAAAAAAAGGGGAATGATGTCGTCGTTTCCCTTCCCCTGAATCCCTGATTATTCAATTCAATTCCCCTTTCCTTGAATTCCTGATTATTCCTACTCTCACAAATCCAATTCCATAGATTGATTACCAGATTCCCTCTCTCGGCTTATTTAAGTTATTTATAATTTTTTTTTTTTTAAGGATAAAAAGAATCATTATCCTTGACGCTTTGCAGTGTGTAATGGGACAAACTAAACTAGGTTCATTGGTTTAGGCTTTAACGAGAGGAGAAAGAGGATCTCTAAACTGAGCTGCAGTATCATCGAAGTTCGAGCTCGGCCACTAAGAAAAACCGATCTCGCCGTTCATGGCTTCTATGTTTCGCTCCCTCTCTCTATCCCTTTCTTTGTCTTTGGTTGCTAAGAAAAACCTGCAGAAAAATGAAAACATATTGGAGATTTAGACAAACATAGAGACAAATTGAACAAAATCCTTCTGCCTCTTTTGCCTCTTCTTCCTATTCCTCTTGGAACTGCAAGCTCCTTCTTTGTTTTGTTTTGATTTCGGGGAAGGGGAACGATGACACCGTTCCCCTTAATGTGTGTGTGTTTTAATTCCGAATTTATTAAAAAAAAAAAAAAAAAAAAGCAAAACGGCATCGTTTTAGGAGTTTAACGGCAGCCATTAACTGAGTTGTAACAGAGTCTTAAATTGACAAAAATTAAAAGTTAAAGGACTGAATTGACAAAACTAAAAGTTAGAAAACTGAAATGAAAAACGGTGAAAGTTAGAGTTAATTTTGCATTTTTACCTTTATAATTTATATTACTTTTCAAACTTATTTTGGTTTCCCGTCCAAAATTTTTTGTATTTGTTTTTCTCCTATTTTAGGTTGAGTAATAAAGTATTTATTCACAAAAAAAAAAAAAAAAAAAAAAACAAACAAACAAACAAAAACAAAAAGTGGAAGATAAGCCCACTCCACCTACAAAACACGGCCCAACCAGTGATATCATGAGCTTGAAAATTAAAATCCCTATTAACCAAAATAAAATAAAAAATCCTGGCAGAGATAAGACTTGATCTTGGAGCAGATCTGTTCAGGGTCTAATTTATAAAAGTGTTACCTGCCCAGCCATCTTATTCCAGGCATGTATTTTAGACTTTTCAGTGTTTCTTTGACTGAATACTGATACAGTTTTCCCCCCTTTTGACTGTAAATTAGTATGCAAGTAAAGCCATTTGGAGCATACACATGTTTGACGAAATGCTCCAATCATTTTGAAGACCAACTCAGGCAGCTCTCCCTGATATCAACAATACCAATTTCATTTCAACTATAATTTGTAACAATGCATTAGTGAATAAGTCAATAAGGAGAATGACATCCCTTAATTAAAGGAAGCCAATACATTTCTTTCTTCTTTTTCTTCTTTCTATTTGTAAGGTCAGATTTTGCAGCCCAAGCCCAAGAAGGGGTGAATTTGGAGCCCACTGAACCCAAAACAATAAACTTGTAGAGAGTGGGTGAAAGAGCAGGGCGAATAATGAAAAAAACAGTATTCAACAGCCACGCTAATTGGGGAATTTGAATTAATATATGCTCGGACGGATATGAGTGTCTAGTCCGAAGAGGTGATTTTCATTGATGAACTTCGGTTACAACTCTTAGAGTTACAGTAAAATAATGCACTCTCTTTTCTTTCTGATTTTTCCATCCTCCCTATTATCAGGGGGCTTGCCTACTTATATAGTACCTCCTCACTTTATCTTGATCGTCCACTTGTTCACCATTCGGGCATCCACTTGAGTGCCTGTCCCATCAAGGGTGTTCCCTAGCCTTGTGTGAGTGGTGGTAGCTGGGCTGATACTGTTCAAGGGTCTCTTCCACATTAATGCGGCCAGAGAAGTAGGTGCGGTGCATTTAATGCGGTGGTTGAGATCTGTCTCTTAGATATTTCTCCGATCCAGTTATATTCATTTGTGTCCGAGGTTCATTCCGTCATTACACCTGTCGAGAGGATCACTTGGGCTGCAAAGGGTTGAATGTCAGACCAAGGCTTCTCGGATACGAGGGTATTGGACTCCTCGGCGCATTGAACATATCCTCGGATCACGGCCATGCCCTTCTCCAGACATGCTCCTCTCTCAGGACCCCTAACTGAGCTTTTTCATCTCTTCGGGCAACGGTGGTCCTTAGATAGGGCCTTGGGCCCAATGCGCTTGGTTGAGCTTTTCTCCCCCACACTATTTTATTTTATTTTTTGAGAAGAAGTTCCGAGCATATTATAATTTGGATTTAGAATAGGTTTTCTCAACTTAAACTTGTCTTTTGCCATTATTTAAGTGCACAAAAATGGACCGAATGGACCGAAGTGAATCAAAATGGGCCAAAGTAGACTAAAATGGACCAAAATATATCAAAATGTACATAATTGGATTAAATTGAACTGAATGGATTGAAGTTGACAAAATAGGACTAAAGTAGACCGAATAGGATGAAAGTGGACCGAATAGGGAGAATGGTCTGAATAGGACTGAAGTGAACCGAATAAGAAAAAAATGGACATAATGGACTGAATAAGAGGACCAAATTGGACCGAAGTGGACAGATTAGATAGAATAGAAACAATGTGGACCGAATAGGACCAAAGTGGATTGAATATGACCAAATAATAATGAATGGGACCGAACAGAATCAAAGTGGACTGAATATGACCAAATAGATCGAATATGACAGAATAAAACCAAAGTGAACCGAATAGGACTGGAATGGATTGAAGTGTACTGAATAGGACCAAAGTGGATAGAACAAGACCAGATAGGACTAAATAGAACCAAAGTGGATTGAATAAAATTGAATAAGACTGAATGGACAGAATATAGATTTTTTGCATAATTAGATAGGAATGCTCTAAACCACAAATATATATCAAATAATGTCACATGTTGTTGAAATTAGAGGAAACTAAATTATTTAAATGGGAGGGGATATATTATCCCACATATATTTTATATATGGGCATGAGAATTTAACTTTTGGAAAATTTCAGATTGTGAATTTAATTATTGAATAATTGAGTTCTTCTACGTTAAATCTCATTCTCTCTAAGATAAAAGAAATCTCTCATAGTAAAATATGTGAGATAGAAGATTCAAACTCATGATAAAAATATTGAGGAACATAAGCAGAGCCAGGAGTTGAGGGGTGGGGCGGGCCGGGGGGGGGGGGGATATATCGTAAAAAAAAGGCTTATAGATATATCTTACAACTTTTGCTCCCTCCATAATTATAATTATATATTTTTTTAATTTTTAATTTTGTTTTTTTTTGTTAAATTTCTTTAATGTATTTCTTGTTCATATGTTAAAATTTTATTATACTTATAATCAATACACTAATTTTTAATATCCCAAAATGCATTAAAAAAAGAAAGAGAGTGTTTCATATTTTATCAGTGTTTTAAGGTTCAAAACATATAAAAATTAAAGGAAAATAGGGAAATTGACAAATTAAGTTAGAGTTTTAAAAAAGGAAAAAAAAAATCTTTATGTATAATTTTATTCTTTCATCAAATTTTTGTAATAAGCATTAAAAAAGAAGAAGAAGGATAATCATAACAAATAAAGCTTTTCATTCATAACTGAAATTTTGACTTAATCTCAAAATTGTTTTTGGCTTCATTAAAATATACCCACCCAAATGACTTTTTATATGTCATATTCATCTCAAACAATCTATATATATGTTCAAGTACATATGCACATATACTTGTGTATAAAATTTTGTTTCCATAAATTAAAATCATGGCTCTACTAAGAATGAATGCTTTTAGGAAAGGGTTATTTGACTAAGGAATACTTATACAAGTCATTGCCTTTTATTAGTTTTGGGGGTAAAGGTACGTACAGGTAGAACTCATTAATTAGCCTATATATATATATATATATATTTTTTTTTTTTTGGTAAAATTAATTAGCCTATATTCTTTTCTTAAACTGTGCACCATTAGCATCTCGTGTGTTCCCATTTAAGCTAACATGTTCCTTGTTTTCTTTTTGTCCCCCTCTGGCCCTCTCACTCTTTTTTTAAGGCAAGGTTCTTCCTTTTTTTTTTTTTTTGGGTGTGATATAGACTGAAGAAAAAGCTAAATTCTTGTTCAAAAGATGACAAAGAGCCCATGCTAGCCACAGTTTTTCCCTGTTGAAGTAGTTTGTTACACAAGAAATGTTATTACACAGTAACTCGAGCAATTTTTTATTTTTATTTTTTGGGTGTGGTACAGACAAAAGAAAAAGCTAAATTCTTGTTCAAAAGATGACAAAGAGCCTATGCTAGCCACGGTTTTTCCTTGTTGAAGCAGTTCGTTACACAAGAAATATTACTACACAGTAACTCGAGTAATTTTTGAAAAATCATAACATGAAATGATTGGTATGATAGTGGTCTGAGATGGATATGATACGGATACGTCACTCTAAATGAAGTGTTCATGTTTCCTAGGTTGGCTTAAAAAGGTGTAGACAAAGAGGGAAAGCATTTGTGTGTGTGTGTATGAGAGAGAGAGAGAGCTTTTATAATCACTAATATCTATAATGTTGATATGGTTAGTATTGGTCACTAATAATGATTTAGGTTTGGTTTTTATTTTTATTATTATTTTTTTTTTAACAAATAAGAATATCTAGACTTTTTTGAATATGTGATTATTTTATTGGATGTATGCAGTCTTCATGTTCTACTCTTGTTGAAATTTGAGAAACATATAGTTAGGCTATAGTGTCATTAGGAGCTGGATTGCCTAGAAGGCTGCACCCATTATCGGACATCCAGAAGACTTTTACTCTCAACCATGCACATCTCTTATCACCGGGTTTTTACGAGACTGAAACAGTTTATAGTTTGACCATTACGTTCTCCAAATACAATACGTTAAAGCCAACCTTAACCTAGTTCACTGTAGGAAAGCAAATCTTAGTGGTTCAAATCAAAAGTGGCCTACTCATAACTCCTTAAACTCCCCAAAAATAATGAAGAAAAATGATTCAATTCCAAGTTTCCTTTCAGACTCATAAGTCATATATATAAGCATGGGAAAGGCCTCGAATGGGGTGGGTGAAGCTAAACACGAATGGGTCAGCTATTGGCAATCCTGGTCTAGGTGGGTATGGAGGCATTATTAGAGATGAGAATGGTCACTGGGTAGCAGGGGTTTCTAGGAAAATTGGAATTACTAATAGTTTTGTTGTTGAATTGTTGGGCGTCGGGGATTGATTAATTATGTGTTGTAGTCTAACCCTGTTTTCTCTAAAAGTTGAAGTTGATGCAAAAGCTATTGATGATTGTCTTATGTAACTCAACTTATGTGAATAATGTGGTTTCTCCTATTTTGGGTGATTGCAGGCAGTTAATTTTCTACTTTCATTGGATTCATTTTAAGCACTACTATTGTGAAGCTAATTGGTGTGTGGACAGCCTTGCAAGGATGAGAGCTAGTTAGGATTTAGATCTAAGTCCTTTGATAATCCGCCTGTAAACTTGCTTAATGTTTATGAAGAGAAACTCAATGGGATGTACTTAAAAAGGCTTTGCCCTAAACCTGCTGTAGTTTTTTAAGCCTCATTAATGATTCGTCAATTTCCAAAAAAGAAGACATATATATGACTAATATTAATCTGGTACCCTTTTGAACTTGAAACAAATTAAAAGCACCACATCATGACACACATGATCGGTCAATACATCACAAACAAGTCCAGTTGTCGTGTTCCGTGATGACTTGAATAAAAAGAGGAAGCGATGAGTATAAGCCGTGACATGAGAAAGAAAGGAAAAATAAGCTTTTGTACTTGTTATTTAATAAATTTATATTGTAAATAGTATTGTTTTTATTTATAAGTATTTTATAATTAATCATTTTTATAGAAAATTCTAATCTTGATTCTTGATACAATTTTTTTTTTTTAATACTAAAAAATATGTAGTTATTAGAATATCTAAAACAAATTGGTTACTAGCAAAATGAAATTTATAGCAGAAAATTTAGATGAAGATATTTCCAATGGAGAATAAGTTAAGAGATAATGAAATAATGCAACTTAAAGATAATATAAAAAATAGTTATAAATTTTTCTCAATTATAAAATTTAACGATTTTGATATTTTAAAATATTTAATTTCTTTTCCAAACTTTGTTAAAGTTGCTTTTGCATAATTTTTTTTTTTCAAAATTAAAATTGATAAAATCCTACTTAAATTCCATTATATAACAAGAGGATGTGAATTAGTCTTATTATCATTCAAAAGAGAGATGTTACAAAAACTGAAATACAAATGTAAAATGACCTTTAGTTACTAGTTAGTAATTTTGTATATATAAAAAAGCAAGAATATATAGATTTTAAATTAAAAAATTATAATATGAAAAGTTAAAATAAATGTTATATAAATACTATTAAATTATTAAAAATCTGACTTATAGTTGTACTTCAAATTTTATTAAAGCAGCCCAGACTTGGCCCCCCAGCGGTACTATATAGCGTAGAGTATTCTAGCAGTTGCCTATTCATTTCTCAGGTATCAATTCTTTACTTAAAGTATGACCCCCATTCATATCACGTGTTTTGTGTCCGGTTAATGTGTGCCCTAAGGGCACACATTAAACTTTCCACTTTTGGAAACTTTTTCTTGAGAATTGAAAAAACTGTTAATACTTTTTCAATTCTCGAGAAAAATTTTTCTAAAAATAAAAATTAATGTGTGCCCTTAGGGCACACATTAGTAAAATCCATTTTATTTTCATGAGAATCTTTCTCTCTCATTTAGGTTCCCTCTTTCTCTTTTTTAAGGCAAGGTTCTAGTTCTTTATTTTTCTTTTTACTATTTTGGAAAAGGAAAAGGTTTAAATTCTTGTTCAAAAAACAATGGATTTGGAGAGAGAGATAATACTCGTTAGGGGAAATGAAATGGAATATTAATTTAATTAAACTCCACGTCTTTGGTGGACCCGGTTTTACTGCACAATCTCAAATATCATTATAAATAGTTGCTCAAATCACCAACATATGATGCAATAAATAAACTATTAGGTATATATCAAGTGTGTAAAAAACACTGCTTGCCTCCGAAAGCTCAACAGCAACTCACTGTCTTGGAAGGAGACTTGGCGACTAGAGACATTTTTTCTTGTAAGTAGAACCATCTTTCTGTAAGTGGCTAGAATAAATATTGATCCAAAGTAAATATGTGCTCTCTCAAATTATTACATTGATGGTTTCTAGGTGGCTTATTTCTTATAATGAATAAAAAGACTTGTAAGAATTCTAAACAAACTAGAAATATAATGTAATAGAAATCATTAAGTTTACTAAAAGACCAACATGGAAACTAAATTAAATAAAATCAATTAAGTATGTAATTTATGTTGCTTTCCCAATTATACTATTAGAGATTGACATTATTGTCTTCTTGATCGCAGGTGAACCCTAATCTATCAGGATAGGTGTCATTGAATCCTGGGAGGATTGCCGTTGAATGTGCTAAAGTGGCTTCAAAAATAGAAATGCTGGAGGCTCCTGCGACAACAAAAGACATGATGGAAACAGAAATAAAAATATCGTCGCTGCCCTCGCCTCTTAAGGTACTCGGATGCATAAATTTTTTTGATAGAAAGCTTCAAAATATATCATTAACCAGCTGAATTAATAACATCATTAGAGTGACTTTCCTGCAGAAACGCAGGAGCCTCTTCTAACCAAACTGCATAACTACAATCAGATCTAGCCATATACATAATGATTTAGCATTTCGAGCTAATGAAAATATCTCTCAGCCAAAAAAGTTATTATTATTTTTTTATTGTAAAATATAGGATAGGATGTTGAATTAGTAGGAGACAGATCATTTTTAGTATAAAATGATAGTACAAAGAAATCCATTGTTGCAAACTGGCTCCTCGACGGTAATCATAATTTTTTTCCGTTTTTACCTTCAGTGTTCGGAGTCGAAGAAAGATTTTTTAGACTGGGTTGATAAAAATTGGAGAGATATTGAAGCTCATTCACGTTGGATAGATAAACAGTACACACAATGCGAAGATTTCATTATCCACCCCGAATTGGAAAGCTTTGAAGATTATGAAACATTGTATCGGAGTGCCGTCAAAGGGGAATGGGAAGAAGTCCTTGAAATATGTGGTAAAAAATTGTTTTTAAGTACTGCTCCGATCATCGATTCCTTGGACACGGTATTTCACCTAGCAATCTCTGATGACCAGAAAGATATTTTTAAAAAACTTCTACAACTATTACCTCAGGAAAGTTTACGCATAGCAAGTGCTTTAAGAAGGAAAAACAAGAAAGGAAATAATCTTCTCCACATTGCAGCATCAGTGGGTAGTGTGAAGATGTGTCGCCGCATCATTGGCATCTCAAAATCAATGATAAGTACTTATAACAATGAAGGTGAGTCCCCTCTCTTCGTAGCAGCACTTTATGGTCACAAAGAGGCTTTCCTTTTCCTCCATTCTGAATGTGGCCCTAATGAAGACTACTGTATAAGAAATAATGGTGACACCATTCTCCACTGTGCTGTCGCTGAAGAACACCATGGTGAGCATTTTGATGCGTTTTATTTTAATTTTTTAAAAATAAGAAGCACTTATATGCTTTTCGATTTTTATTTTAATATTTTGAGAATTCATTGTTTATTTCTCTGTTTTATATGTTATTAATATATTACATGTCAAATTTTTTGTGTCAATCATATATTATTTGCTATTTGATCTATACTATCATTTTTATTGCATAATTTTAAAATACAAAAAGTTAAAACTATTAAAATACTATCATCTTTAACGCATAATATTAAAATGTAAAAAATTAAAAATTTGATAGATTAGATAGCTAGTTATTTACCTGTGATGATCTTGAAATTTTACAAATTTTGAAGTTAGAAGAAAAAAAATGTGATCCGACAGAAGTTGTCAAAATATGCATTCAAAATAAAATTATTGAGTAGTGTAATATATATATATATATATACACACATATACACGCATATAGAGATGTGTTCAAGTTACACCTAGCGTAACTCTTAAAGAGTTATACATGGTGTAACTCTTTAAGAGTTACACATTTTTTTATATCGTAGATTTTTAATAGATTCAATGGTTGAAAAAATAGCATTAAATGATTAAGAGTTTCTACATTATTTATCTAATTAATAACTAATTTTCTCTATCCTCATTTATTACTTTCCATAGACTTCATTGCATGTTATTTAAATGTGTCCCTTTCTTCCTTCAAAAAAAAAAAAAACTTTTGCAAGCTTAGTAACAAAAATTATTTTTATTATAGAACATAGTTTTGACACTTTGCCACCTTCTCTCATTGACTAACACTCCACAAAATCTGATGCTTTCTTTATATAAATACTCTTCTCATCCTGCTCCATTCTTTATTTTATTTTTTGATCTCAGATCCGCCCTATCTTCAATAGATTTGAGTTTTGTCATGTGTTTTTGCTATAATGCGTTGAAACTGGAAATCACAAGGCTCTTGCTCATTTTGTGAATTGTTTAGGGGCAGTTTTGGCTGACATAGTGTACTTATAAAATCACAAATTATATATCTTTAAATCTACTCACCGGCCGGCACCCAAGGATTTTGAGAGAAGAAAAATTTAAACTTTTTTAGTCTTTGTTTTTTGCCTAGATTCATATGTATCTAGCAATTTTAGGAAGAAAGGGACACAGTTAAACAACATCCAATGAGGTCTATGGAAAGTAATAAATGAGGATAGAGAAAAACTATTATTAATTAGAAAAATAAGGTGGAGAGCAATAAACATTGGGAAATGCTAACGAGTGCCCTTAGGACACTGGTTAATAATTCATTTTAGAAAAGTTTTGATACCACTTTTATGAGAAATGAAAAAAAGCTATCAAAATATTAATTACTTTTTTCTCATTTTTCATAAAAACTTTCTTTAAATGGATTATTAACCAGTGCCCTAAGGGCATTCGTCAGCATTTCTCATAAATATTTAATGCAATTTTTTCAACTGTTGGATTTTGGGTACAAAAAAGGTGTAACTTTTAAGGAGTTACACCAGGTGTAACTTGAACCCATTTCATATATATATATATATATATCAACTACTTGAGTTTCGTTTGAGTTTTAGAAGTAAATTAATTATTATTATTGTTTTTGATAGCATGGAAAGTGGATTATTAATCTGTCAAATAAATTTAACAAAATAGTTTATGAAAATTGGCAAGTTGTGCAATTGTTTAGAATCAGATAAAAAATCATTAAGTCACATATGGTTATGTGCTTGGCAGAATTGTGCTATATAATACTTCACTTGTATGGAGGTCTGGTAGATTTCACCAATGATAAACGCAAAACCCCTCTCCATCTCCTAGCAAATAAGCCTACTGCCTTCAAAAGTGGCACCGACCTTCGGTGGTTTGAAGAAATCATTTATCACTGTGAGTACTATACTGTATTTTTTTTAAGATTGATAGAGTAAATCAGGTATATAAACATCAAATCATTTTTTGTCTTTCTTTTCATTTGTTCCTACTCAATCCCTCTTTAAATATCGGATTACAAATCAGTTTAAAGAAGATAATGATTAGTGTCACACTGTCACTAAATTAAATTATCAACGCTTCCAGAACTCAAGTTTTGCAGAGTTTTTGGTTACATTTATTTTCAATTAATTAAACATTATCATATATGTCTATATTCTTTTTTATTTTTTATTTTTTTATAGATAGTTTCAATATGCTACTAATCCTGCAATATGAACTATTTTTTCCTAAGATTTTCTAGTATTTTGTATATATAAAAATGCCAATCAATCTACGAGGCTTTTGGCGTCTATATCCATTATTAATGAGCAAGATATATAGGTTGTTAAGAATATAAAGTGAGAGAGAGAGAGAGATTGAATAATTTGTATATTGATATATACTTTGTGTGTAATACTATACAATAAAGAGCCTTATATAAACATAGTATGTATGATGTACAATAAATATTAGGGTACTACAAGTATGGTACACTATGTCCAAGCCCAATGGGCTAGACTTACCTATATACTAACATAGGTAACACTCAGTTGCAAGCAGTGATGCAAATTATCAGATATTTGGAAGGCACAAAGAGCTTGGATGGAATTGTGTTTTGGATTAAGTGACTGCAATGATAAAAATTTAAAACTGGTTATATATGTATTCTTGTTTAGTGGAATAGTTACTTCTTGCTTAAATAAGAAATAAAATTGGGTTGTTAAGTAAACAAATGGAAGCTATGAATATAACATGTAGTACAATGGTTAGGAAGGCAATAGATAAAATGTTAGGTTGGAAATTTGAAATTAGGTATACTTGGGAGATCTGTCAAGGTTTTCTGCATCAACAATATCATTATCTTACATTCTTAACCGTAAAGAGTGGAATGAACAGGTACTAGGAAAAATACATTAATGTTAGAGTGAGTCATATATTTTAATTGTTCTTCATTTTCTCCAAGGCGAAAAATTGCTTGTATGATTAACAATCTCCTATAAGAAATCACCAAATAATAGTGCAACAAGAGTAAGGACGATTATACTCTGTTTCCATGTGCTATGTGACCCTCTTTCTTCTCCATCTTGTGGCATGAAAAATTCATTTACAATGTGGTTTGTGACTTAGCTGCTTTCATTTCAGCAATTGTCGAAACAGACGAACTGGAACTAATGAGGGAAGCAGAAAAGAAGCTTTTAAGACGACAAGGTACCCATGGAGGTATAAACCTAAGTGAGTAATGTTACACACACCCACACACATCACAATGTGTTACCACAAAAAAAAGAAGAAGAAGTAAACTAACATTAGTGTGTTCAGGTAGTTAGAACTAAGGGGAAGAAATTGGTCATGACTTGAGCTTCTCGTCTTATTGGTCAAGACAATGATTTTAATAAACGGATTGATATTGATTAATTGCCTTTGTGTATAGGATCCAATGGAGCTCCATGGAATCATTTACATCTTCCACCTATTTATGGAACCTGCTTTGAGTTTGTAAAACTTGTATTCAAGGGAGTGCGAAGTATATTTCTATTTTATTGTCTCTGTAATCTTCAGTATACTAGGAATACAGTGATATGAAATTTTCTTCTCTCACATAATAATAAATTCTATTAACTAAATTCATAATAGGATTTATTATTCACGTGAAAAGAGGAAGTATTACGTTGCTATACTCTAAAAGTATTTAATAATTTTCTCTGTTGCTATATATCTAGCTATTTACCAAACTAAATGACACTTTGATTTGAGATATACTTGATAACTAAGGTCCTTTTCATTTTTTCAGAATTTGGTAGAAAACGCACACCGTCTGAAGCTGATATAGAAAATGCACAAGGTAGATAGAAATTAATGTTGACACCGAAATATATTATAAGAAAAAAAAAGTTCACGCTATTTGTATGAGTCTGTTTAAGAAGTTCGAGATGCATGAGTAAAAAAAAAAAAGAGTTCGAGAACCTAGCACCCAAATACATTTCAGTGATTTGACTTGAGCTTGTTGCTATTGGTCTATTCAAGAGATTGAAATTATTAAATGGATTAATACTGATCAATTTATATATTCTCATTCTTAATTTTGTGCTGTAGGAGACCCATCACCCAATGGAGTTGAGGGGCATCAATTACTTCCACCTAATTACAGAATCTGCTTTTCGTTTGTAAAACTTGTCCTCAAGGCAGTGCTAATAATACTTGGTACTTACACGCGTTCCATTATTCTTCGTTATATATATATATATATATATATGTTAACTCTGAGTAATGTCATTGCCAGCTACGTACGTACACACATGATAGATTTCACAACAAATTTTATGACAGTTGATGTTGTGCAGTACTTCAGAACTTAAATCAATAACAGTAAGCAAGCGAAAATTAAATAATAAATTCACACAAATAACACAAGAATCAAATTAATAACAGTAAATAAGCAGAAATTAAATAACAAGCATACACAAATAGTATAAGGATTTACGTGGTTCGGCAAACTATCTACCTCTACGGCAACGACAGAGAAATTTCATTATAAAAATAGGAAAATACAGTAGTGTATAAGAATATTATTAAGAAACCTAGATCTCAATTACACCCTAGCACTATTTCATAGAAACAATAAGAATAGAAGCTGACTGTCTCTCTTTTTCTCTATTTTTTCTCTTATGGTGCTATACCTAATAGGTTATTGGAATTCTCTATATATGCCGTTCAACACAAAATTAATATATATATATATATATTATATGTTATAGGTCGGCTGTGAGCTTGTGGGCTTCAGTGGCAATTCAAACCACAAATTGAACCCACGTCAACGGCTGAGTTGTCATACTATTATTGATTTTCCCATAGGTTTATTAACACTATTTTAGTATTCAATTTAAACAATTTATCATGCAAGATAGTTGTGAAATTTATTATTCACACAAGAAAATCTTTCTGCTGCCGGAAAATTAAATTTCACTAAGTTTAATTGTATATAAGCTTAGAAGTAAATTACATGGACCTCTGTACTTATATACTAGAACGAGAGGAGAGCGGAAAAAGGAGAAATTAAAAACTAACTCCTAACAACTATCACTCGTACATTATTAGCTTTTAAGTATAACACTTGTCGTTTAACTCTTTTAGTGTAGACTATCGGCATTTAGACAGTGAAGTAAACACTGCTAAGTTTCTCATCTTGCAACTCTAGACTTATTGGTTTCCTTTATATATCCAAAATATTTATCTATTATTGAATTAGTGATGCTCCAATTACTACAAATTTTAGTACATAAGTTTTGTTTTGTTTTTATTTTTTATTTTTTATTTATATTTAATTTAATTTTAATTTTAATTGTTTTTGATGTCATCATATCAATCACGTTCATTGTTAGGTTAGTTTGTAAATCTTTAATTATAAAAAAATTAGTAATTACTTTAGTATTTTCCTTACCGAATTACTTAACAAACATCTATGAGTATGTCAGATATAATTGGTAATATAATTGGTAACATTATTGGTGGTATGGATCTTTAGGAGCTCCGAAGAAGATAAGGAAGGTAAGGATGACAAAGGTGAGGCATGAATGGTCTATTTTGATCATGAATAAACTGCTGCAGAACACTTCAATGTATCGGTTTTCAAAAGGCATACCTTCGTTTCCGTCCTATTCAATGATACCTGAGCATGCAAAATCTACTAATGATGGTGAATGGATCCCTTATGATGTCATAACTGATGAATACGGTTTACATGAGAAGTCTCTGCGTACTCAATCCAGCTTAAAAAAAGAGCATAAAAAAGGTAATCATCTTATACAACCTTTATATTTTTTCAAGGGATAATCAATTACCCAATTTATTTATAAATTTGTATATTTTATCGCATTCGAATTATTTACTTATAATGATTTATTTAAATGATTATATTTTTTGACTTTAAGTAACTGATATTTAATTTCTTAATTAAAAACCTAAAATTGGTAATAATATAATCTTCAAGTTACGTTATTTGAAAAGCAAACTTATTAATAGCAACCTCATTATCATTGGCACATATTAAATTCACCAAAAAAAGCCTTATGTGAATAAAATATAATTTTTTGGACCACAAGTTGGTAAATAGAATTAGAGCTAAACCACGTGTATACAGGGTAATTGTCGTTAGACCAAAAGAAAAAAAAAAAAAAGGAAAAAGAAAAAGAAAAAAGAAAAGATATTATTAGCCATTGTGATTTAATGGAAAGACATTGTCCTTAAAACTCCAACAAAGAACTTGAAGAATATAGGAAAATTATATAATTCACTTTTAATAGATTGGGATTATAAAAAAAAAAAAAAACATGAATATTGTAATGGTCACAATTAAATCCTAAACTACCATATGCGGAAGTAGTTTAGTGGTTAGGAAGTTTTGAGTTAGAGTAGTGACAATAACTTCACTTGAGTTAGGTTTACTTAGAGGCTCTCACGCTATGCTTGAGTTAGGTTTAAGCTGGCTAGGAACAATAACTTCACTTGCAAGTCCCTTTTAAATAAATAAACTCTTAAAAAAAGGTTACAAAAGAAATATGAATGAGGAGCCAAAGTAAAATTATAAAAATTTATCCAATATAAGAAGGTTACATAAGAAATATGAATAATTTGAGGGTCATCCATGTATATTTTTTCGTTGAAGAATCTAGCTAAATTCAAGTATAAATTTTTCATCATTGGAAAGTTCCCAAAAAGATGGTGGCTTAGTGGATGATTTTGAACTAATGTCAATTCCTAAGGAGGAGGTGGTATCTGCCTATTTGGTATAATGGGAATATATAACACTTATTTCACAAGGGGTGTCCCAAATTTGTAAGGTTCACCATCATATGAGAGGATGAGAAAGTTAACCACATGGTCCACAAGAGAAAACATGAGATACACACAAATAAATGCATACTTAATCATTACATAACATAAAATAAAGGAAAAATCTTAGTTTATAATGTACTAACCATACAAGATTTATATTGTAGATTAAACAAATGTGTACAATATTGTATACTTTTTAAAAATATATATTGTCCGCATTAATTTAATTTACAATATAATAACGTATATTTATATTATTATAGTATAATAAATAAACCAATAATTACCCTAAAGTAACCAAAATCTAGGAGATAAGTGGATAACACTTGCAGTGGTGTTGTTTTTGATTCCTCCACTACGTACACGGCCAACTTGGACCACGATTTAGTAGTGGAAGGGTTGCCTTGTGAGAAAGCCCATGGGGCGTGGGCCT
This sequence comes from Quercus variabilis, assembly GCA_030445155.1. Lineage (NCBI taxonomy): Eukaryota > Viridiplantae > Streptophyta > Magnoliopsida > Fagales > Fagaceae > Quercus > Quercus variabilis. The sequence continues at coordinate 37,895,504 of CP129456.1, forward strand.
AAGGATTCGAGAATAGTAGGCCATTAGAGCCAATGGATTACGACTGTGGCCTGGTTTCTAGCCCACTTTATACATCATCTTGGAAACTTAAAGCCCAAAATCTAACTCAGCCTATTACAAGTCTAAAACCATTAGTTATAAATGTAGGGTTACAAATATTTCACACCTGACATATTATTAATGGTAGATAATAAAGTGATATCATTGATTGGTCTAGATAAGAATTAATAAAACTATGTAAATCAAACTATTGTGAAAATTGTTATGTAAATTGTTATAAATACTAATAAAACTTTGTAAATTCAACTATTATGAAAATTGTTAAGTGAATTGTTGTGTCTACAACAATACCATGATGATGATTCTAAAAGAAGAAGAAGAAGAAGTTATAAATGATGATAAGAAACCACATTGTTATGAGGACCAATGATGGATGTAGAGTGAGTAGGTCATTTTCGTTATAATTTCCTTTGGGTCATAGTTATTAAACCCGGACTAGAGATTGACTTGGTATATGAGTTAGGTTATTGGGTCACTGCTTCAACCAGTGGATCAATGGTTGAATCATAGGGTCAAATAAAAGGATTTTAAAAATTAAATATATATAAAAGTTTGAGAAATCATAACAAAAATATGTAAATTAACAAAATAAATAAATAAATAAAAGGCATATGCCTAAATTAAACTTGCAATTATAATTCAAAATCAAGGTTTCACAAGTAATAGCATTAAAAATTCTATAAAATTCACAAGCAAAAATAAACCAATGTTATAAGATTGCAACCAATGTTAAAAAATGATAATAGTTTTGGATAAAACTGAGTAAAATTTATTGTCTTATGCAATGACAGAGGATGAAAAGAAAAAGGGAGACAATGATCAGTCAAAGGAAAAAAACGTAGAGGAGGAAGATATAACACCCATATTAGTTGCAGCAAGGAATGGAATTACTGAAATGGTTGAGACAACCCTCAGGAAATATCCCATGGCCATGTATGACGTGGATGAACACCAAAAGAACATAGTGCTATTGACAGCAGAGCATAAGCAACCTTCAGTATATAAGGTCCTACTCTCACTCAAGGAAGAGAAAATTATTAAAGAAAGTGTATTCTGTGAAGTGGATAATGAGGGAAATAGTGCATTGCATCTTACTGCGAAGAGCACAAATTTTAACTGGCCAGTTCCTGGAGCCTTATCCCAAATGCAATGGGAAATCAAATGGTATGAGGTAAGGGCCCAGAATGGCCAAGCTAAAGAGAACTTTTATTTATCATTGATTCCGTGACTCATATATTATATATTGGAAAATACTAAAGTTAATATAAAATATTTATAAATGAATGATATTAGGGATGCTAAATTTTTTACAAATATGTAATTCTTATAAACTAATTTACCGCTAACATCAAAAAATTAATTTACACATTTCATTTATTATTTTAAAAAATATACAAATTATATTCATTATTATATTGGTTTGTCAATGTTATTCATTTATTATGCCTTTTTAAATCCACCTTTCACATTTGTAAATACTTAACATTTTCTTTACAAACTAATGTGACAATCTTAATAAATAATTATTTTTTGAACAAAGTTTCTCTCCAAACTAGTTTGGAGAGAAACTCTTCAAACTTCTCATATATTTCTTTTTTGGGTGTGAATTTTGAAAATCTAACTGTTGAATTTCATGTTCCTTATGTTCTTAACATGCATATTAAATTTAGTTCAAATCAGATGTTATTTACTATTTGATCAATTAACCTATTTTTTATATACAACTTTAGATTACAAAAACTTGATGTTATAACATGTATTTGATGACATAGCAATTGATCTTTGATTTTCTTGAAATTTTGTAAGCATTAAGGATGTAATAAAAACATGAAATCTAACGGTTAGATTTTTAAAATTCACACTCAATATAAAGATATATGATGAGTTTGTAGGGCTTCTCTCCAAACTAGTTTGGAGAGACTTTATTCTTATTTTTTTGTAGTGTTATAGATACTATAAATTTTACTATATTAAGCTTACAAACTAATGTGTCATTAATCATAGAAAGGAAATTCAAATATTCATTTGAGGGCCTTCTAAAAAACACTTTATTTAAGATGTGGTTGAAGTCCATTAATCACATTTAATACCACATTAGTTTGTAAGTTTTATGTAGTAAAACTCTTAGTATATATAACATTTTTTTATATAGTTTTGTGATTGTGCAACATTAATTTGTAAGTGTTATGTAGCAAAAATTATAGTATTTTTAACATCACTCTCATAATATTTAGAGTAATGCTAGAGATACTATAAATTTTACAAATTGATGTGTAACTAATTAATAACAAAATAAGTAATTTTGATATTTATTTATTATGTTTTTAAAAATTCACAAATCATATTCATTGCTTCATAAGCTTGTTGATGTTATATTATAAAATTTGTAATAGTTTAGTATTTTTCGTATTATAACTAGGTTTACAGAATACTGTGAGAATGATGAAACAAACTATTTCTCGGGACTTGATTTTGTTACACACACACACACACACACACACAAAAAGGCATGTCGATCTTGGATGAATTATCAAGCCATTACTCAATCAGATCAGCATGTCGGAAACTAGTACAAATTGTTACAATGAAGTCACGGATTGGACCTTGCTTTTAGAAAGAAACTAATGCATTCCTTAGTTTTTACTTTGTACCATGCTTGGACTTAGGTTAATGTATACGACCATTTATGTACGTAGTAACAGAATGCATTAGGTCCTCTCCATTGGAAATAGATATGAAAGTATAACCTTGTCTCTTTATTTCAAAATGCATGCAGTATATTCAGAAATCATCGCAAAGAAACTTCCATTTTCTCAACAACGATAAGAATCAAACCCCAGGGAAGATCTTCACCGAAAACCACAAGAGGCTTGTTAAAGAGGGAAGGAGCTGGGTAAACAACACATCGAATGCATGCTCAGTCGTAGCAGGTCTCTTTGTTACAAGTACCTTTTCCACCGCAACCCACTTACCTGATGCTATTAAAAACAATACTTACAGTGAGGCATCCAAAATTTACGCTGGCTCATCCTTTGTGTCCTTCTACACTGCACTCATAGCAGTTGTCATGTTCCTTGCAATTCCCACATCTGCGTACAGTAAAAGAGATTTCCGTGACGCCTTACCACAGAAGCTTTTGTTGGGTTTAACAGCATTCTACATATCCCTAGCTTTTACCTTGGTGTCCTTCACAACTGGACATTTCTTCATCTTTAGGGATCAACTAAAATTTGTGTCTTCCACCTCGTATATAGTGATCTCCACACTGGTAACCGTGTCTTCTATGGCAGTGTTTCCACTCTACTTTCATTTGGTGTGGGCTACCTTCAAGATTGAGCCACAACGTAAATACAGGCTTAATATTCCTCGGTGGCTTTTGGAAGCTTAACTAGTATTTACGTACCTATCTTCTTCAAGAGTCTGTTGGCTCAGGTTATTGATTGATACACTTTCTTCAATAATATTGATGCTGGACTTGTACTGTGTGTTCTATTTAAATAAGGAAAAACATATTTATCTGGGTGAATTGAAAATTATCTACCTTCTTAATTAAGTTGTTGAACCACAATTTATCGTTGGGAGTTCAATTTGGTTAAATGTTTTAATTTTTATTGTCATTATGAATTTGAATGTTTGAGTTCAATTTTAATTATATTTAGTTTGTAGGAAATAAAAAATATATATAGTTGGTATTTTCATTTAAATTTGTTGGACTAGTCATTGTCTAAACAATTATGTTGATGCTTTAACATGTAATTCCAATGCTCTCATTTTTTTTGAGTGATCTTCCTAAGCGAGTTAGATATAGGACTATAAATAAATCGGGTTATTTATGAAGATATTGAGGTTGACTTGAGAAAATGCTTGTGTATATTTGTGTATTTAGCAAACAAGCCAGTCTCATACTCATGTCTAAGCTTGACTATAAAATAAATCAAGGTCAAACATAATAAGTATTGGAATTTGTGTAGATAAGACTTGATTTAATATGTACATGAAAGCAAAAAGTACTTGACCTCTGCATTTAACCATGTCAATCTCAATATAGTGAGACAATGTCATTCAAAAAGTGAGGAACAAAAATAATTTTTTTGCTTTATTTGACAAATGTGCCATTGAAGATTGCTAATATATTTTACAGGCTAAAATGTAAATTAAATTTTCCAAATTTGACTAGAATTTATTTTTGTTGTCCAACTTTACTCTCATTCAATTAAGTTTTCTAAGTTTCAAATTTATTCAATTAAGACATTATGTCCAATTTTTTTAAAAAATTGCTATTAAAAAATATATTGGTCCCATGAAAAAAGAAATAAAATCAATAAAAACATTTTATAGATTTTTTATGTGAGAAATTTTTATAAAAAAATTAATTAGTTAGTTGCATAAATAACGGTAATTTTAATGGAATTGGAATAAAGGCTTGAATTGTAGAATATGGCTTGAATTAGGAGTTCAACTACTTGTTGAATTTGGATAAGGAAGGAATTTTATTCCTTTTGGATTACTGTTGTTTGAAGTTATTAAACTCTATTAAAAGTCTTGTTTACTACTTGATTTGGAATTCCTTTTGGAATAGGAGTGATTCTCCTTTTGTGTGCGGAAAAGAAGTTTAGTCCTTCTTGGTTTTAGATATTCTAGCCTACTCAAGTCTCCTATATAAGCATAGTGCTGCTATGGAAAATTAGAGAGATGAGAGTGTGTGAGAGAAAAAGGCTCTCTCTTTGTTTGGTTATTTAATATTTATGGGTTGCAATTTGGAAAAGTGAGAAAGGTTTGTTGCCACTTGGTTTAGTATTTGGTATTTGTGAACCTTTGGTTCTTTGGTTTTGTATTTGTGAGAGAGCAAGCTATTTGGGTGTATTTGAAATTTGAGTTAGTGCCTTACACTAATTTGTATTATTCCAAATTTGTTATAGTGAAGTTTGTTTGTCATCGCCCGTGGATGTAGGCTATTGCCGAACCACGTAAATCTTGATGTTTTGTGTTTCTTTTCTTTTGGATATAATTTTCTTCATTCCTATTGTTAGTTTGAAGATCTTTCACAAGTCTAAAATATTTTCACAATTAATTTTGGTAATTTGAGCTTCTGCTATTTTACAACATGAATTGCATAAATTTGAAATTTAGGGGATTCAATTAAATAAAAAAAAAAGTACAATTATTAGATGCTTGAAATAAACACAAGCCTAATAGCACTCACACAACAATAAGAAACTTGATAGACTAAAAATGCTCTGTAAACTTCAAAAACCAAAAATATAGTTTCTCCAAATGTTTAATTTAGCAAATCAATAAGAAGAATATGATTTCAATTTTTAAAATTTATTTTTTTATAAGTGAAATAAATATTATTTACTTAATATTTAATTTTTTTAATTAAAAAAATACCTCAAAGTTATAGTCATAGACTATAGTTACATTGAATCGGTTCTAATTTGGCCCCGAGAGATAAACTCGATCTTGACTCCTTTATTACTATAGTCATTGCGTGTTCATTTCTCTAATTATCAAATTCTTTACTTCATCTTATTTGGTAAGAATCAATTTTTTTTTTTTTTTTTGAGTGATATCAATATTGTACATAATATATATAATCAAATTCTTTATGTTAACATGTTCCTTTTTGTAGGGATAAATGCCTGAAATTAGATATTGGGCCTTGGGCCTAATCCAGAGACATGACTGTGTTCGAGGAGGAGTAGATGATTGTGATGGGTTCCAATTAAAGTTTTACAATGAAAACTCGAAAATGTGTCGAAAACACAAGAGCTGTTTAGACCCCCAAATCAAAGTTACGGCTTGGTTGATTTTACACTAACTAAATACTAAGTGCGGAATAGTGTAAACACAAGCGTATAAGCAAGATAACTACTTTAATCCATATTTAAAGCAACACAGTAGTAAAAATGAAATGAACAAGAGTAGGGAAGAGAGATGCAAATACAGATAACACCGAGATGTGTTATCAAAGAGGAAACCGAAGAACTCGGCAAAAAACCTCTCCGCTGCCCTCTAAGCGGAAATCGATTTACTAGACAATCAGTTGGAATACATGGGTTAGCAAGAGACCCTTCAAGCCTAATCTACTCGATGTACCTAAGCCCTCCAAACTCCTACTTCAACAAGGCTTCTCGGAACTGTGTCTTGTCTAGCTCTCTGAATCCAGCAACAAGCTCCATGTTGCATCTGCCATCCTTGGCTTCTTCCAATACTTCCTAGTAGCACCAAAACTTCACTTGATACTCTGAAAGGGTGTGGTAAGTGTTTGGGCTATCAACTTCTTAATGGTATGGAAATGGAGAGATAGGAGATGAGAAAATTCTTAAAACAAATGTGTAGAGGATTGTGGGTATAACAATCTCTAACTCTCAGGGTGTTTGGTTAGGGTTTTCTCTCAGAATCTCTCTTTAACATTTGTGGGTAATGTGGGTATAAATAGTATAGGCATAGAAAGTGTGTATCAGACTGGACAGGCTGGCAGAATAGAATACCTCGCGGGTATCTCGCGGGAAGGCCTTATCCACGAGATACTCGTGAGGCATATCTGTCTCCATTTGGCCTGACTTTCACATTCCAGCATGTACAGGGCATATGAGTTACTTCGCGGGATGCTAAGTCGCGAGTTACCCGCGAAAACACTTCATTCTTCAATTGCTTGAGTCTTCACACACTTTCTCTCTAACACACAACCCTTACAATGAAATCCCATAGTAAATACAAGGTACAAATGATTGAATAAACTTACAAACAAATTTGGCACGGAATATAAGCTAACAAAACATATAGTTGCAAATAACAACTTTACACACAAGGAACGAACGAACGGAGGGCGGTCTGAGGAGGAAAATCTCCCTTGGATATGAGGAATAAACTTCAAATATGTATTCCAATAATCCAGGTGATCTTCCAAGAACCTCCAGCGATAAGAATGTTCATCATACACGTATAAGATTGATAGGAATTCTGAAATATCTGATGGAAAGCTGCTACCACCGCATTAAATGCACTGTAACTACTTTTCTGACCGCATTTATGTAGAGAAGACTCCTGAACAGTACTGCCTTGGCTACCACAACTCACAGAGGGCCAAAATAAGCATTTGATGGGACAAACACTCAAGTGAGGACTCAGATGACCGACAAGTGTAAGATCAAGATGGTCTAGAGGGAGCTATATAATGTAATAGACCCTTCATGAGAGGGGGGATCAGAAAAAATAGAAAAAGAGCACTGTAGTGACCAGAATTGTACTTGTAATCAATTCCATTGATCTATAAAAATATTTGCCTCCTTAGATAATGCATAGACCAAACCTTACATGTTTCGCTCTTGCATGATGGTTTTTCAAACCTATCTTAACCGTTGTTGGATTCACTAAAACCTAGTTCTTTAACTCACCATTTACAAATTTATTGCACCGAGCTCGTTAACCCATAATTTCATACATATTTGGGCTTGGATTGTAAACCGTGCCCTTACACTTTTCTCTTAAAAAAAGTTAACATGTTCCCTCGTTCTCTTTTTAAGGTAAGGTTCTAAGTATTTTTTGGTAAAGAAAAAAGGCTTAAATTTGTGTACAAAAGATGACGAAGAGAGAAAGAGAGATCACTCATTAATTATACGGAATATCAGCTTAATTAAACTCCAAGTCTTATGGGTCCCGTTTCACTACACAATCTCCTTTAACATCATTAATTAACCAACCAGGTGCACTAATAACCAACATAATGTGTGGATGACTAAATTTCTCGGTTTGAAATAAAGTCAAACAAGTAAAAATAGTGTCACAAATGTGAATTTGTATTGATGAATGTGTGGTACAATTCTTTGTTGATTACAAAAGAGTTATCCTTTGATTCGATCTCCTTGAAAGACTTGTTGATTTGGATTGTAATAATGTAATTTTGATTTGAACACAAAATATCCTTCAATTTGGTTGAGGGATAGATCGAAGATTGTTGAAACAGAATTACAATGAATTTTTGGCTATGAGCTTGTTAGAAATCCCTTGTTCTTCACGTTCTTCGTGTTCTTCGTGTGTTCTTCGTGTTCTTGATGTGTTCTTCATCTTCGAAGGTTTGTGGTGGAAGTTTTTCGGGGTTTTAGAGGCTTGAATCCGTAGAGCTTCGCTGATTTGTAGTTTGTGATGTTTCTGGAGGCTTTTGAGCTTAATTCCAGTGAACTTTGAGATGATTTGGATGATTCCTCTTCGAATGTTCTTTATATTCGAAGGTTTGTGATGGAAGTTCTTCGGTACTTTAGAGGCTTGAATCCGCAGAACTTCACTGATTTGTGATTTGTGATGTTTCTGGAGGCTTTTAAGCTTGATTCCAGTGAACTTTGAGATCTAGGAATATGCTTTGGATGATTCTTCTTTGAATGTTCTTTGTATTCGAAGTTGAAGTTCTTGAAGTTCTTCGGGGCTTTAGAGGCTTGATCCGTAGAGCTTCACTGATTTGTGATTTGTTGATGTTTTCGGACACTTTAGGCTTGATTCCCGTAGACTTTTGGATCTAGGCGGATAATTTGGATGATTTTCCTTCGAATGTTCTTTGTATTCGAAGTTGAAGTTCTTGAAGTTCTTGGAGGCTTTAGAGCTTGATTCCGGCAGAGCTTCTGGACTTCTGAGTGCTTCCAATGGCCTGGTCTCCTCCAAATCTCTAGCCCTCTAGATCTCTAGCCCCCTCCCAAATGCTTTAGGAAGGCTTCTATTTATAGGAGTTTAAGGGTAGGTTAGTGACACGTGGCGGAGCTTGATTGGTGACACGTGGCAGCGCTTGATTGGTCCGCTTATGTCATCGCCTGCACGTGCTGAACTAATTGTGTCATCGCTTACACGTGCGAAACTGCTTATGTCATCGCTTACACATGCGAAGCTGATTATGTAATCGCTTACACGTGCGATGATGCATGATTGGTTCTTGCATGACACTTGACGAATTTCTGTTGGTTTCTGAATAGTGATAGCAAAACCTAGCAGCAATATGTGGTGTTTTGTAATTGTCTGCATTTTGTGGATTTGGTAGTGTGACGTGTCAGCTTGTGATAGGTCGGGAATTTTTCCATGTCTACATAATGATAATGCTATAAATCAACTGGTAGGTTTCCGTGAGCCTTGGACGATATTACATCAGAAAGCTCAACTCCAACATATAGTCTAGGAACTTGGAAGGCGACTTGGCGGCCAGTGACATTTGTCCTGGTATAAACAGCTTCTGTAATTAATTTGTTAATGAATTGCACAACAATTTTCTTTTGTCTGAATTAGTGTGTTATTTTCAATTTATCTGTATGTAATGCAAGTAAAGAATATATATCTTGCATGGGGCTTGTTAGGAGTTCTCCTTTTATTGACTGAAGTACACTTTCGGGCTCAAAGTTTTTAAGTTTTGTTTTTGACCCTTTACATTTGATTCTGTTTTGATATTGCTTGTGTTGTCTATTTCTGACACAGTTTAGTGCCCTTAATATTTAACTATTTCACAAAATACTAATTTTAAAATGTAAGAATTGTAAGCAGAAATATATATATATATATATATATATATATATACGGATAATCAAATTACTTATGGAAATGGATTGCACTTGTAAGTTGTAAATGGTATGCATGTCATCAAATAGAATATTTAATTATAAATCAAACTAAAAATTTGCCATATTTTGCAAGATATATATTTCTATTAGTTTTTTTTTGGCTAGCTAGGTACATAGAAGTAGTTTTTTTTGTTCGCGTAGGGATGGCAATTGTTATGGGGTTCGGAGGATTGCAGACTCATTTTCAGTACTTAATGATTAAAGAAACTCCATTGTTTGCAAACTTGTTTTCCACAACCTAATCCTGGTTCTGTCCATTTTTCATCATCAGTACTGTTCCAAGTAGATGGATGCTGATACATATTGTTTTGAACAAGAGAAACCATTGGATGATGATCTCCACCACTTTGAACCCTATACAAACCTTGAATCCCATCCCGTTGAGGACGTTGCAGAAAGACTGTCTCAAAAGTGCAGCCAAAGGTGAACGGAATGAAGTCGGTAATATATGTCAAAAAGACTGGCTTTTAGATGATCCGATCACCAAGTTAGGGGGCACGGTACTCCACCTAGCAGCGTACCATAACCTAGAAGATATATTTGAACTTCTTCTACAACAATTAGTGGTACATATCCACTACAACAATTAGTGAGTAGTGGTACATTACCCAAGCTCCTGAAGCTTTATAAAGGGTTGTGGGGCGCTCTCTCTAACCGATGTGGGACTCGACGAGTTAAAGTCCAAGCTAAACGCTTGCTTGCTCGTGCCTGCACTCGGGGACGAGGACAATATGTATTATAAAGGGTTGTGGGGCGCTCTCTCTAACACACACTCTCTAGTTTGTGACTCCAAGACCACCCTTGAAGGTTTAGATCATCAGCAGTTGTTGATCTTGTTGCAGCAACTTTAGATTTACTAGATCTAATGATATGAGAATAATTTTTGACAGTGACTTTGATAGAAGAAAACATAATACCTTTAGATCTCACAAGAGCACTTCTAAAGTCTCTTCAAAACGTGCTTTAGGGTTTCTTTTAAATACTATGTAAAATAGATCTGAAATCCTAATTACTTAATGGACCAATGGGCTGTTTGGCTTAATTAAAATTCTGGCGAATCTGATTTTCTACGATTTTTGATCAGTCGGATCTAATTTTCGATCAATCAAATTTCACAAAATTTGAACTCTCCTTTCTTTTGCTTGAATGTTCTTGTATATTGACTTGTAACATCTTGAGTATTGTCTAATCAAACCTATAGATTTAGGAATTTATATCTAAATAAGTTTGTGTTCACAGTTTGTCAATAGTTCTAAACTTTAGAACCTAACACATATAGTATTAAAAAATTATAAAGATACAAAATCGTTATTTCTAAATACATTAAAATGCAATCATTTACCAACAAAGACAAAAACGAAAATAAAATATATTGTTTTAATACTAGGCTTTTGAAGTTCGAGCATTCACAGAGGTGGTGCTAAAAATTTTAGCTTTTAGTACTTCAGAAAGCTACTTCATCTATTTTACCACCTTACTTTACAACATCCAATATCAAATGTTTATTTTTTTATTACTTCATTTAAAATAATATAAACAACTTATTAAAATAATAAATGAAGAAAGAGAATTTGAGTTTTTTAATTGAATGAAGAGATATAATCTTAATAAAATATTGTATTTTATTTTTAACAACTTGTTACAGCCAATTAGTATTTATACCAGTTTACTGTAGTAGCAAAAAAAAAAAAAAAAAAAAAAAAAAACTTTAGCTTCTCCAATAACACATGATTTTTTGGTGGTAATTTTTTTTTTTTTTTTGGTTGCTAAAATACAATCACACCATTGTGAATGTTTTTATTGTTTTTGTTAAGTTATTGGGTTGGATAATTGCTATTTGGATCAAGCTAGTTAGGCTGATTGGGGAAAAGGGAGATCTAAGGTTTTGGAAGGGCGGGGGGGGGGGGGGGGGAACTACAAAAATAAAATATATAATAACTATAAAAGAAAATATTGGACCACGGGGGGCCTGGGCCCCTACCTGGGTTCATCCTTGGGATCAACCCATCTAACTATCTCATCATGGACTGGTAAGCAACCTTTAGGATTTAATATTTAACCAACATGAAACTCTAGGAGTAAGTTTAGATGCAGAGGGGAGGGGAGTAGAGGAATGCGATGGGATAGGGGGATTTAATAAAATTTGTTTGGATGATATTTGAGAGAGAGATGGGAAGGTTTTGTGGAGATTTGGAGGGGGGACTTACCCGTCTAAACCTCAAATTTTTAATTCTCAAAGATTGAGAGAAATTGGAGGCTGAAGGAGATGGGAATGTTCCACTTATGTTAAAAACTTTAAATTTTTTCTTTATGATGTCAATTTATATATGTTTTATCAAAATTAGCAAAAAATAGTTGTAATTGTTAAGGCAATTGTTCCCCCCCCCCCCCCCGTCCCACTGCTTAATTTTAAAAAGTATTCAAATAAAAGAAAGGATACTCATGAATACAAATCTTATATTCTATTTTATGTTCTACCAAACTATCAATAATGGTATGCTATGTGTGTGTGTGTGTGTGTGTGTTTTTTTTTTTTTTTTTTTTTTTTTTTTTTTTTCAATTAAATTTTTTTTTTTCAATTTAAACTTTGGTTATTTTATAAAGAAAGTAAAAAGAATATATGACAAGTCATAATTAGTGAAATATAAAGTGAAAAAAAAGGGGACAAAGCATTTGTATTCGATAATGTTCCTCCTATTCTACCTAATTTTTAGAATATACAAACAAATGAAAAGTGCAATCATTCCCCTCCCCACTGATCTCTTCCCCTCCAACCCCCTCCCTCTTACAAAGGGTAGAGAAAATTATGTATTGATGAATCAAGGAAATCCACCAATAAGCCGCACGATACTCCTTCACTCGGACGGCAACCTGCACGAAACAAAAGAGAAAAACCTGTCGAAGGACACTGGCGTGGTGCCGGCCAAATACCCTCCGAAGGTCAAGTTAGAACTTCTTTTCAACTCTAGAGTGCTAGAGAGGGTTTAATTATACGTACCTTGGTTTGTGAGAGCATTAGGGCTTTTATAGTAGTAGATGGTTGACCTCTCTTTCTTGGTTCGGAAGTCTTTTCCTTATAGAACTCTTCTTCTTGTAGAATCCCAAACGTGATGGACAAATCCCCCCCTTATAGGGAAGATTTTTACCAAATACATAAGATTTCCGGAGTCCTACTAGCGCAAGGACTCTATTTGGGCCTTTATGAGAGTGGGCCAAATTGCCCCCCTAGAGGGGTCCAGCAGGCCCATAGCCAAGCAGCCCGTCCAAATAGTTTATGTGCCCAGCCCGTCTAACTATGGTCCGTCCGTGTTAGGCCCGTCTAACCACACAAGGCCTTCCAGGGTATATCTTCCCTTTCAGTTGCCCCCTCACCCTATAAGTCCGTTAACAACAATTGAACGGACCCATGGGGTGACGGATAAAAATCGAGGATGTGTCCGTTGCACGTTTATGTCCGTGAATCTCCATCCGTACGCTGCGGGATCAGAAGCCAATTCATTAATGCACCGTGCCAAATGTCACCTTGTCAGTGGTCGTTGTTTTGAAACGAGGTGTCGCTTCGACTTCCGTGCACCTCTCTTATAAATATCGAGCCCTCGCCCCTCATTTCTCAGTTTGTTGCTGGAAGAGATTGTTAGAGCGAATCTGTCATACCTGTCAGAGCGCAGTCCGTTCGTTCTCTCAACCGTTGCCCTCCAGATCTTGCATCAATCTTCAGGTGAGTTTATTATACATTCGTCCTTTATTCTTTAGTTTTTATGCTTGCGCTTTATGTGCCTGTCGATCTTTTCAAACCCGTCAGAGTCATAGGTTCTGTCATTGCCTGTAGGCTATGTCTAGTGCGTCGAGTAACCAGTCCGTCGTTCGTGACGGAGCGGATTATGAAGGGGTATACCCGTCAGGTCACAAAGACCATGACACCTCGAGCGAGAGTAGTCCGTCATCATCTTCCTCGTCCTCAACACATGAGGGCCTGGAGATGGTCGAATTCCACGAGGCATCAGACGACGAAGAGCCATTGGTTAGGTCCGTCGTAGGGGCAGATGGACTTAGGGAGTTCATCTTGCCCCCAGAGTGGACGGTTCATGCCTTCGTATCTACCATCAAGGAGGGGCATTTCAATACCCTTAGGGACCGCTACCAACTTCCAGATCACATCCCCCTCCGTCTTCCATATAAGTCAGAAAAATGCTACTATGAGGGAATTGACGGAGTGGGAGTATACGAGCCAGTGCTTAAGGCTGGTTTAAGGTTCCCGTTGAGTTCGCTACATCGCGAACTCTTAAGCTACTTAGGCATCTCCGTCAGCCAGGTGTCCCCCAACGCCTGGAGAGTCTTTATTGCCATGGAGGTCCTATACGGAGCCATGTTAGACGGAGCGAGGAGGCTTACAATAAGAGAGTTCTTTCATTGCTACCGTCCAGACGAGATTGATAAGTCGAGGGGAATGTATAGTTTTGTTCCTAGGAGTCCCGTCTTGAAGGTCATCTATGAGACCCCGGACTCAAATAGGGACTGGAAGAGTTGGTATTTCTTCATGGAAGGTCAGGACTGGATGTGTTGTCCAGGGGAGACGGACTTCATGCCCGTCGACACAGTTTGGGGCATTTTAAACCCGTCTGGTATGGTTCGTCAATAACAACTCCGTGCATCTTACTAATTTTGTAGTGTTTCTAACCTCCGTCTTCTATGTTGCAGTTCGACGTCGACCTCAAGTTACACTTGAAGAATTTAGTTTCCTTGAGAGAATTTTCTCAAAGACAAAACCAGAGGAGTGGACGTGGGCTAAGCTCGTCAACCTCAATACAATCAACTGGTATTGTGACGGTCCCTCGCCCACCTCAGCAGCCTTAAAGTACGAGAAACAAACCCGTCTGCGTAAGTCCGTCTATCCTCGCGACCCTTTTTTTTTTTATCCTTATTACTATTTGTTTCTTAGTCCGTCATCCTATTCCAGAGATGGAGGATGCAAAGAGACGAGCAGCCATAAGACTCCAAGCTGCCAAGAATAAACAGTCCGGGACGGATCCCATGGGAACGGGCCCAAGCAAGCAACCACTGAAGAGGAAGCTGCCGGTAAAGAGCGATCGTCCACTTAAGCAGACCAAAGTCCCCCTCGACCCGGTTATTGGCTTGATGGCTGAGGGGAGCAAGTCAATCACTCCGGCCAAACATGGTGCGGGCAAAGGGCTGATGACGGGTGCCCCCGGAGAGCAGAAAAAGCCACCCGTCTTGCTCCGCGAGGATTCCAAGTACGCCTTGGAGAAACTGTCTTCGATCATTTCCCCCGAGGACTACGAGGACCTTGGGAATCACTCGACGGAGGCGATGGGGGAGACGGGCCTCTTCAATATTGCCCAGGTAATTACTCCGTCACCCTTAGTCCATCCGTTCATCTCCTTTTTTTTTTTTATTTTTTTTTTTTATTTATTGCTGTTTACTTACTTCCGTCGTTTCTCAGGCCATGGTCATGATGAAAGGTCTAATGGGACGGTGTCTCAAACACGAGACCACCATTGGCCGGATTTGTGACAAGGCTAAGGTGACGGAGGAGGAGCTGATCGACCTCAAGGCTTGGAAAGTTGTTCAAGAAAAGAAACTTAAGATGGCCGAGGCAGCCCGGGACGAGGCCGTTCAACTGGTGGAGGGCCTGAAGAGAGAGCTGGTGGAAAAGGACAACGAAGTCCGTCAGGCCAAGGAGGATGCCGTACGCGAGTACCGTGACTTCGCCAACCTGATTGCGGAACTAAGTGTCGTTTACAACAACGGGTTCGACGACGCACTCCGTCAGGTGAGGAAGTTGTACCCGGAGCTTGACCTATCCTCCGTCAGTGTCTTTGCCCCCGAGCCGTCCACCGTTCAGCCTGTTCAGTCGGAGGATACTGATGCCTTATTCGACGAGAATGCCTTAGTTCATGAGGCTCCGACGAATCATACAGCTGTGGACAGCCAGGCTAAGGTCGCTGGGGACCATCAAGCTGGAGAGGGAGACAGAGCAGAGCAGCCATGATTTATTTTGTAATAACTTAGATTTTTTTTTTTTTTTTGGCAATCGTTGAACAATTTTTGGACCCGTCATGTTTGCGGGGTTTGTATATACATTGACCGTTCATATGGTTTTTTTTTATTTTTTATTTTTTATTTTTTTTTAAATTTTTTTATGCAAGATTCGTTGTCTTTTATTTCATCTTTATGGGATGTATGTTTAAAGCGAACTCCGTTCGGCCCATTTGGTTGTCCGTAGGGTAACTTAGTTTATTGAAATAGTCCGTCTGGTAGCATAGCTTATTGAACCCGTCCGTTGGGTAGTTGATTCCTCCCTAAATGGATAGTTCGACTAGCGAACGTTTCCACGGGTCCGTTCATTATGCGAATTTAGTAGTGTTTGTTATCTGGACTTAAGGTTTTTATTTCTTTGTGCTGGTCCGACCACCCTGTGGGCAACCTTTTTGGTCCGTCTATCATATTGACTTAGTGTTTTCATCCCTTCGGGATGATCCGTCCACTTTGTGGACAACCTTATTGGTCCGTCCATCATGCGGCCTATAGGTTTTCATTTCTTTAGGAATGATTGGTCCGTCCATTGTATGGACTTAGTTTTTTCACCCCTTTGGGATGATCCGTCCACTTTGTGGACAGTTTTGGTGGTCCGTCCACTGTATGGACTTTAGTTTCCATCCCCTTGGGATGATCCGTCCATTTTGTGGACAGTTTTGGTGGTCCGTCCACTGTATGGACTTTAGTTTCCATCCCCTTGGGATGATCCGTCCATTTTGTGGACAGTTTTGGTGGTTCGTCCACTGTATGGACTTTAGTTTCCATCCCCTTGGGATGATCCGTCCACTTTGTGGACAGTTTTGGTGGTCCGTCCACTGTATGGACTTTAGTTTCCATCCCCTTGGGATGATCCGTCCACTTTGCGGACAGTTTTGGTGGTCCGTCCACTGTATGGACTTTACTTTCCATCCCCTTGGGATGACCCGTCCATTTTGTGGACAGTTTTGTTGGTCCGTCCACTGTATGGACTTTAGTTTCCATCCCCTTGGGATGACCCGTCCATTTTGTGGACAGTTTTGTTGGTCCGTCCACTGTATGGACTTTAGTTTCCATCCCCTTGGGATGACCCGTCCATTTTGTGGACAACTTTGGTGTATTAAATACTTAAGCAGAAAAAATCTTATTGCTTGGAAAAAAGGTTTTTATAGGAAAATGGTGCCTGCCCCATTGGGCTTAAAAAGGCACTAGTAGAGAGGTTTGTTCAAAGCAGCAGTATAGAAAGGTTAAAAGAAAAAAGACATAATTGTTCGAAATAAAAAACTACTGAAAGCTTTAGGAATGAGCTGGAATCTATTGGTAGTACTTCCGTAGGTGCTCAGTGTTCCACGGGTGTTGCAGTTTCCGTCCATCCATGGTTTCGAGATGGTAGGTTCCTCTTCTCTGCCAAGATGAGATCTTGTAAGGTCCTTCCCAGTTTGGGCCAAGTTTTCCTTGCGAGGGGTCTTTAGCTGCTCCCATTACCTTCCGAAGTACAAGGTCCCCGATCTGGAAGTCTCTGTGTCTGACTTTGGAGTTGTAGTACTTTGCCATGAGGTTTTGGTATCAAGCCATCCTCTGTTCGGCCGTAGCCCGAACTTCGTCGACTAGGTCCAGCTGTAGCCGCAAAGCTTCTTCATTCTTGCCTTCGTCATAGCTCTCCACTCGATAGGTTGTTAGACCTATTTCTGCTGGAATGACGGCCTCGCTCCCGTATGTCAGTCCGAATGGCGTTTCCCCTGTTGGTGTTCTTACCGTCGTGCGGTATGCCCATAAGACACTTGGCAACTCATCGAGCCATATACCTTTTGCCTCCTCGAGTCGGGTCTTGATGATTTTAAGTAGGGACCGGTTCGTGACTTCAACTTGGCCATTCGCCTGTGGATGTGCGGGCGATGAGTAATGGTTCCTAATGCCTAACTCTGAGCAAAAATCCCGGAATGCCTTGTTGTCAAACTGTTTCCCATTGTCGCAGACGAGGACCCTTGGTATCCCGAACCTGCATATGATGTTCCTCCATACGAAACCTCTGATGTTTTTCTCCGTGATAGTTGCTAGAGCTTCCGCTTCGACCCACTTAGTGAAGTAGTCGATTCCTACGACCAAGAATTTCAGCTGTCGTGCGGCCGTTGGGAAAGGGCCCATGATGTCTAGTCCCCATTGGGCGAACGGCCAAGGGGCCGCCATGGGTGTCAGTTCTTCGGCTGGTTGCCTAATTAGGTTACCAAACCTTTGACATTTGTCGCAGACTTTGACGTAGGCTTGTGCGTCCTTCTGCATTGTAGGCCAGTAGTATCCTGCCCGGATCAGCTTGTGTGCCAGAGACCGTGCCCCTGAATGGTTTCCGCAAATGCCTTCATGGACCTCCCTCATTACATAGTCGGCTTCCTCGCGACCCAAACACCTTAGATATGGTCGCGAGAATCCCCTCTTGTATAGGACATTGTTGATTATTGTGAACCGTGAGGCCCGGACTTTTAATTTTCTGGCAGCGTCCTTGTCGTCCGGGAGCGTGCCTTCCTTTAGGTAGGCCATTAGGGGCGTGGTCCAATCGTATCCTGAATTTACCTCCTGTACTTCCGTTTCATCGCTAATGGTTGAGGAGTTCTGTATGAATGATAGTACTCGGTCAGGGGTCGTCATGTTCGTAGTGGAGGCGGCTTTGGCAAGCCGGTCAGCACATTCATTCTCTCCTCTCGGGATCTGGACGAACGTGACCTGGAGGGAGTCGAT
Source organism: Quercus variabilis (assembly GCA_030445155.1). NCBI lineage: Eukaryota > Viridiplantae > Streptophyta > Magnoliopsida > Fagales > Fagaceae > Quercus > Quercus variabilis. The sequence goes on from CP129456.1 coordinate 37,913,929, forward strand.
CCGTCTCCTGACTTCCTCCAAGTATTTCTTCATTTTTTCCCCCTTGCATTCATAGACGCCACTAATCTGACTGACTATTACCTGCGAGTCGCAATGTATAACCATAGCCTCGGCGCCTGCTACTTTTGCCAGGTCTAACCCTGCCAACAATGCCTCATACTCTGCCTCATTATTGGTCGTCGGGAAGTCTAATCGGATCATGCACTCGATTGTGTCTCCGTCAGGGGTTTGAATCACCACCCCGGCGCCTCCAGCTAGCTTATTTAATGATCCGTCCGTGTGGATGTTCCACAGTCTGAGGGCTTGAGGCTCCTTCCACCCTGTTCGTGTATATTCGGCGATGAAATCAGCTATAGCTTGGCCTTTTATCGCGGTTCGCGGGCGGTAGTGTATGTCAAACTTGCTTAGCTCTATCGCCCATAGGGCCATTCGTCCGGCTGCTTCGGGGCTGCTCATTGCCCTTTCTAGGGGCTGATCTGTTAGGACGATAATGCTGTGGGCTTGGAAATATGGTTTCAGTTTTCGAGCTGCGGTTATCAGTGCGAAGGCTAGCTTCTCCATGTAGGGGTATCTTTCTTCAGCCCCCCGAAACCCCCTGCTTACGAAATAGACGGGTCGCTGCGTCCCTTCTTCTTCCCTCACGAGGGCCGCGCTTACTGCCACATTTGAAGCGCCTAGGTATAAGTAGAGATCTTCTCCTGGTTTGGATGGGCTGAGCAAAGGTGGCGAGGAAAGATATTTCTTTAGATCCTCAAATGCCTTCTGGCACTCCTCCGTCCACTCGAAAGATTTCTTCAGGACCCGGAAGAACGGTAGGCACCTGTCCATTGCTTTCGATACGAACCTGCTCAGGGAGGCGATTCTGCCGTTCAAGCTCTGTACCTCCTTTGTTGTCCTTGGTGGTTCAAGTTCTATGATGGCCCGAATTTTCTCTGGATTGACCTTTATTCCTCTTTGAGATACCATAAAACCCAAGAATTTCCCTGCCGTCACCCCGAATACACACTTGTTCGGATTCAGCTTCATTTTGTATGATCGCAGGGTATCGAATGTCTCCTGGAGGTCGCTCAGATGGTCTCTTTCGAACTGGCTCTTGACCAGCATGTCGTCAACGTAGACTTGTACATTTCTCCCCATCTGGTGTGTGAACATCTTGTCCATTAATCTCTGGTATGTTGCCCCGGCGTTCTTGAGTCCGAACGGCATCACCTTGTAGCAAAAAAGGCCCTGGCTGGTAACGAAGGACGTTTTCTCCTGATCGGGTTCCTCCATTTTGATCTGGTTGTAGCCCGAGAAGGCATCCATAAAACTTAAGAGCTGGTGTCTGGCCGTCGAGTCGACCAGCGCATCTATCCGTGGGAGGGGGTAGCTATCCTTCGGGCATGCTTTATTGAGGTCCGTGAAGTCGACGCACATCCGCCACTTTCCACTAGCTTTCTTGACCATGACCACATTCGCCAACCACTCCGGGTAATACACTTCCCTTATAAAACCTGCCTCGAGTAGCTTCCTGACCTCTTGTGCTATTGTTCTGTCCCGTTCAGGAGCGAACACTCGCTTTTTCTGCCGGACTGAGGGGTGTGAAGGGTTCACGTTCAGCCTGTGGACTATGACAGAAGGATCGATCCCGGGCATGTCTTCATGGGTCCATGCGAAGATGTCTTGGTTCTTCCTGAGAAATGTTACGAGGGCTTGGCGCACAGGTTGGTAGGCCAACATTCCAATTCTGGTGGTTCGCTCTGGTTTGGACTCGTTGAGTGTTACCACCTCCAGTTCTTCAGCTGGTTCTACCACCGTTCGCTGTTCTTCTACGCACATTGCCTGATGGTGATCTTCTATTTCTAACATGGCAATGTAGCACTCTCGGGCGGTTGCCTGATTTCCCCGTAATTCCCCAACCCCATGGTCCGTCGGGAATTTGATCATTAGGTGGTATGTGGATGTTACTGCTTTCCACGAGTTGAGTGTAGGTCGTCCGAGGATACCATTGTAAGCGGAGGAGCAGTCTACTACGAGGAACACTACGTTCTTAGTGAGTTCTTGTGGGTAATCACCCACCGTCACCGGGAGTACGATGGAACCTATTGGGAATACCCTAGTCCCTCCGAAGCCGACGAGGGGAGCGCTCACTGGCATCAATCAGGCTCTGTCTATCCCCATTTGCTGGAACGCTGTATAGTATAGAATGTCCGCTGAGCTGCCGTTGTCGATCAGCACTCGGTGGACGTTGTAATCCCCCACACGTATACTGACGACCAGTGCGTCGTCATGCGGATGATGAAGTCTCCTTGCATCTTCTTCGGTGAATCCTATGATAGGGCTTTCCATCCGTGTGGCATGGGGCCTTGGGCCCGTTGTGTGGACGTTCAGGACCGATCTGAGGTATGTCTTTCGAGTCTTTTTGGAAGAACTGGTAGGTGCGGTTCCCCCTACTATCATCTTTATGTCTCCGATGGGGGGTCTCGGACGCTCATTGTCCCGTCGAGGGGCCGGCTCCTGACGATTGTTATCCGTTTTCTCTTTGTTGATGAATTTCTGCAACTTCCCTTGTCTAATGAGGGCTTCAATCTGATGCTTTAGATCGTAGCAGTCGGCCGTGTCGTGTCCATGATCTCGGTGAAAACGACAATATTTGTCTCGCGACCGTTTGCTGGGGTCGCTTTTTAGCTTTCCCGGGAATGTTAGTGCCTCCTCTTCCTTGATTTGCATCAAGACTTGGTCAATTGGGGCGTTCAGGGGGGTGAAACTTGTGAACCTCCCGCTCGAGGGCTTAGGGCGTCTTTCGTCCCTCCTGTCTCCTGTTCTTGGTCTCTTCTGCCCTTGGTCCTGGCGCGTGTCCACATGCCGTTCCCTCTTCTTGGGCCTTTCTTCCCGTGCAAGCAGTGCGTCTTCCGCGTTCATGTACTTGGTGGCCCTGTAGAGTACTTCTGACATGGTTTTGGGGTCGTTTTTGTATAATGAGAACAAAAACTTGCCCTTCGTCAATCCGTTCGTGAAAGCTGCCACCAGTATCTTGTCGTCTGCTTCATCAATTGAGAGTGCTTCCTTATTGAAGCGGGTTATGTAGGATCTTAGCGTCTCGTCGTCCCTTTGTCTGATGCTCATCAAACACGCCGTAGACTTCTTGTATCTGTGTCCCCCTATGAAGTGTGAGGTGAACTGAGCGCTTAGTTCTTTGAAAGTGCTGATGGAATTCGGTGTCAACCGACTGAACCAAACTCTCGCAGAACCCTTCAGTGTAGTTGGGAAAGCCCTGCATATAATTTCGTCCGGTACCCCCTGCAGATGCATCAAGGTTTTGAAGGTTTCCAAGTGATCTAGAGGATCCTTTACCCCGTTATAGCTATCTATATTCGGCATGCGAAACTTGTGGGGTATGGGGAAAGAGTTCACGGCCACAGTGAAAGGTGAGTCGGTGCGATTGACCAGATCGTCAAAATCACTGGAGACTCGCCCCTTGAGGGCATTCATCATGACCTCCATCTGTTCTCTCATTGCCTACATCTCGGCGGCAATATGTGGTGGGGTTGCATTCGTGAGGGATGGCATGCTTACGTGCTGTCTCTCCGGCCTACTTGGGGCGTGGCTGCCCTCAGGTCTTTCCTGATTCCTGTTCGGATTGCTAGTCCCTTCCTGGTCTTCTGGCCGGTTATTTTGCGCTGCAGTCTTCTGGCGCAGCTGTTCCTCTAAGTCGCGGTTCTGTTTGGTGAGACGTTCCACGGCAGTACTGAGGGTCCGAACTTGTCTCTCGAGGGCAGTCGTGGGTAGTTTTTCTTCTTGCACGTCATTAGTAGTTGCCATTGAGCGGGTGAGTACCATGCAAGCCTTTTAGTTCGGGAAACGATAGTATGGCTTAATTGCTCGCTTCCCCATAGACGGCGCCAACTGATGAATCAAGGAAATCCACCAATAAGCCGCACGATACTCCTTCACTCGGACGGCAACCTGCACGAAACAAAAGAGAAAAACCTGTCGAAGGACACCGGCGTGGTGCCGGCCAAATACCCTTCGAAGGTCAAGTTAGAACTTCTTTTCAACTCTAGAGTGCTAGAGAGGGTTTAATTATGCGTACCTTGGTTTGTGAGAGCATTAGGGCTTTTATAGTAGTAGATGGTTGACCTCTCTTTCTTGGTTCGGAAGTCTTTTCCTTATAGGACTCTTCTTCTTGTAGAATCCCAAACGTGATGGACAAATCCCCCCCTTATAGGGAAGATTTTTACCAAATACATAAGATTTTCGGAGTCCTACTAGCGCAAGGACTCTATTTGGGCCTTTATGAGAGTGGGCCAAATTGCCCCCCTGGAGGGGTCCAGCGGGCCCATAGCCAAGCAGCCCGTCCAAATAGTTTATGTGCCCAGCCCGTCTAACTATGGTCTGTCCGTGTTAGGCCCGTCTAACCACACAAGGCCTTCCAGGGTATATCTTCCCTTTCATGTATTTTTCTTAAAAGCAAAACAAATAATTAAATATGTTGCACATGCACAACATATTTTAGACTCATAGCTGAAAAGAAAAAATGGTAATAGTTTTGGATAAAATTGAGTAAAATTTATTATCTTGTGCAATGGCAGGGAAAGAAAAGGAAAAGGCAGCTAGTGATCAGTCAAAGGAAACTAGTGTACAGGATTCTGCCAAAAAAGAAGAAGAAAAGAAGCGAACAGAAAGACATTGATCTTTCAGAGTTAACACCCATACTAGTAGCAGCAAAGAATGGAATTACCGAAATGGTTAAGGCAACCCTTAAGAGATATCCCATGGCCATGTATGACGTGGATAAAAACCAAAAGAACATAGTATTATTGACAGCGGAGCATAAGCAACCTTGCGTATATGAGCTCCTACTCTCACTCAAGGAAAAGAAAATTATTAAAGAAAGTATATTCGGTGAAGTGGATAAGGAGGGGAATAGTGCATTGCACCTTTCAGCAAAGAGCACAGATTTTAGGTGGCCAGTTCCGGGAGCCTTATCCCAAATGCATTGGGAAATCAAATGGTATGAGGTAAGAGCCCAGAATGGCCAAGGTAAAGAGGACTTTTATTTATCATTGATTCCTCCTATATTATATATTGGAAAATACTAAAATTATTACAAAATATTTATAAATGAGTGATATTAGGGAAGCTAAATTTTTTACAAATACATAATTTTTATAACTAATGAGTTATTAATAAAAAAAAAAAAAAAATTAATTTAGCCATTCTTTTATTATTTTTAGAAATCCACAAATTATACTCATTATTATATCGATTTGCCAATGTTATTCATTCATTATACTTTTTAAATTCATCTTTCATATTCATTGCCACAAGATAGAGTTCGTAAAGACTTAGTAATTCTTTTACAAACTATTGTGACAATTGTAGTAAATATATAATTACTTTTATGTAGTGTTATGGGTATTATAAATTTTACTACATTGACCTTACTACATTGATGTGTTACTAATCATGAAGAGGTAATTCAAATCTTCATTTAAGAGTCTTCTAAAAAAAAAAACTTCATGTAAGAGGTGGTTGAAGCCCATCAATTATATTTTCTGTAGTATATTTAGTATTTTTCAGACTTTTTTGTGATTGGTGCCATATCAGTTTGTAGGTGTTATGTAGTAAAATTTTTAGTATTTTTAACATTCACAAATTATATTTATTGTTACATTAATTTGGAGATTTAAACTATAAAATTTGTAGTAGTTTTAGTATTTTTCTTAGGTTTGGCTTGTTAGATCTTAACTAATTAGGTTTACAAAATATTGTGACAAGGATTAGATAGAATATTTCTCAGCACTTGATTTTGTTACACGTACACACAAAAAGCTTGTTGATCTTGGATGAATTATCAGCCCACCACTCGATTTGCAGATCGATCAGCATGTCGGAAACTACTGCAAATTGTTACAACGGGGTCACCGATTGGACCTTGCTTTTAGAAAGAAACTAATGCATTCCTTAGTTTGTACTTTGTACCATGCTTGGACTAAGGTTAATGCATGTATACGTTCATTTATGTAGTAATAGAATGCATTAGGTTCTCTCCATTGAAATAGACATGAAAGTATAACCTTCTTTTTATTTCGAAATGCATGCAGTGCATAAAGAAATCATTATGGAAAAGAAGCTTCCATTTCCTCCACAACAATAATAGCCAATCCCCAGAGGAGGTCTTCACCAAAAAACACCAGAATCTTGTTAAACTGGGAGGGAGCTGTCTAATCAGCACATCGAATGCATGCTCAGTCGTAGCAGGTCTCTCTGTCACAAGTACCTTTTCCACCGCAACCAACGTGCCTGAGGGTTTTGAAAGCAAAGTCAATAAGTCATCCAAAATTTACGCATGCTCATCCTTTGTGTCCTTCTACACTTCACTCATAGCAGTTGTCATGTTCCTTGCAATTCCCACATCTTGGTGTAGAGAAAGAGATTTCCGCCACGCCTTACCACTGAAACTTTTGCTGGGTTTAACAGCATTCTACATTTCCATAGCTTCTACCTTGGTATCCTTCACAACCGGACATTTCTTCATCTTTAGGAATCAAATGTCTTCCACCTCGTATATAGTGACCAACGTGCTAGTAACAGTGTCTTCTATGGCAGTGTTTCCACTCTACTTTCATTTGGTGTGGGCTACCTTCAAGAAGGTGCCACAACGTAAATACAGGGTTAATATTCCTCGCTGGTTTTTGGAAGATTAACTAGTGTTTAGTATTTACATTCCTATCTTCAAGAACCTGATGGCTCAGGTTATTGATTGATACACTTTCTCCAATAATATTGATACTAGACTTGTACTGTGTTCTATTTCAATAAAGCAAAACATATTTATCTGGGTGAATTGAATATTATCTACCTTCTTAATTAAGTTGTTGAACCACAATTTATCGTGGGGAGTTCAATTGGTTTGTATGTTTTATTTTTTATTATCATTATGAATTTGAATTTGAATGTTTTGAGTCAACTTTAATCATATATAGTTGTAGGAAATAAAAATTGTAGGTAATACATTTTTTTTTATAGAGTTTGTAATTTCATTTAAATTTGTTGGATTAGTTATTGTCTAAACAAATATGTTGATGCTTTAACATGTAATTCCAATGTTCTCATCTTTTTTAGTAATCTCCCTAAGTTAGTTAGACATAGGATGTCTATAAATGAACCAGACTAATTTATGGATAACTTGAGGTTGACTTAAGAAAATGTTTGTTTATTTTAGCATATTTAGTAAACAAGCCATTCTCATACTCATGTTTAAGTGTAACTATAAAATAAGTCAAGATCAAACATAATAATGTGCTCGTAAACAAATTTGTATGATAAGACTTGATTTAATGTGTACATAAAAGAAAAGAAGTATTTGAGTTTTGCATTTAACTATGTCAATCTCATTATATAGTGAGGAACAAAAATTGTTAGTGAGTTGATTGTCTACACTTGCGCCAATTAGGGTACTTGAAGAATAAGGGAACAAAGAACCAACGAAGAACACCGATGGGGTGCCGGCTAAAGACCATCTGAAAGTGAAGTCAGTGATAGAAGAATCTCCTAAAACTCAAGAATGTGAGAGCTAGAAAATTTCACGTACCTTAATAAAGAAGAGGATGTTTGCTTCTTATATAGTGGTTTAGAATTGACTAAGATCTCTTGAATGTAGGAGCTTTCCTTGTAGAGGAGATTTGGAGTTAAGGTTCCGAGGTCTAAGGGCTTTTCTTCCCATATAGGGAATATATGAATGTGTAGTAGAGTTTTTGGGCGTGGTGTGCAAGTTATTACCATATATGGACACATGCATGGAGAATACATAAAGACTTGAGGGACCTAGTGTACCCAATTGTTGGTATGATCATTCATTCGTTGGTATGCTCATCCATCCGTTAGTATGCAAATGACGAGGTGTGAATCGTCATTCGGGCATATACACGAGCTACTCTATGGGTCTTTGAGTTGAGTGGAAAGCCAATTCATCGGGACTTCAAGGGATTGAATGAGGCATTTATCTTGATGGGTCCTTGGTTGGTGGAGGAGGCATTTATCTTGACGGGCCAAAGACAAGGTATTTCATCTTGATGGGTCAAAGTGCCAAAAAGACTTTCTTAGACAAAAATACTTCTATCAAGTAGAACTTTTATCTTGTATAAAAAATAAAATAAAAATGCAATTTTTAATTTTTAATGCTCAAATATGTGGGATGACAACTTATTACACACTCGATCCCTCTTGTATTACCCCCGCACATTCTTGGTGTAATGGTTATTCCACACGTATAAGTGGTTGTAGGGTGTAAGGGGCATGGGCCAGAGTTTAAGTTTTCAAAAGAGAGATTCACACACATATACACTTAAATTAGGTTAGAGTAGAATTTTTATTTTGTATATATATAAAAAAAGAAAAAGAAAAGAAAAAAAAGGTCCCTCCTGTATTGCGCGGATTGGACATGTGATAATATGGGCCTAATTTTATGCGTCTGCAACGAAAACTTGGGACTGAAATCGAATAATCTTCTCCTTAATTTTCATAGAGTTAGGCCCACTTTTGATTTGGACCGTTGAGTTGCTTTCCAACACCCACTTGATTAAGGTGGGCCTTATAAACTTCGGCCTTGATGTTACATTTGAAAAACGTGGTACATGAGCAACATTTTGGCATCAGAATTTAATTTTTTACTCCTACTATCGTGTCGGTCGGACTAAAAAAATTTAAGACCAACTCGTTCCATAGGTCTCACTCTATACATGAGATTCAAATCACTTCGATGAGTTTTAAGGATAAAGCTCTAAATTTTTCTGTTACAATATTAATTGGATCATTGTTAAATTTTGCTAAATTATAAAGTTATCATTTCTAATGTGAATTTCTGCACATTTAGTCTTGTATGATTTTCTAATTATCCAAAAAAATAAACCTTGCATTATTTTCTACTTACTAGTAAATTCAAAAATATGTTTCGCACTTGTTTTATATTAAATAAATAAATAATCACACGCACCGTTGACTGCCAAACATCCAAACCCTCACAATTGGCCAAACCCTCCACCACACCCAAACCAGCAATTGAGCAACACAATTTGCAAAATTGGCTTACAAATCACCAAAAAAAGACCAAAAAAAAAAAAAAAAAAATCCAGATTTGGATGAGAGAGAGAGAGAGAGAGAGAGAGATCACGAAGGTCTTTGACGACTCTTCAAGGATCTTAGGCAGTAGCAATGATTCGTCATGACTTGTCATTGGTTGTGGAGTGGTTCTTGTATTGGCCTGTCCATTAATGGTTTTTATGGCGGTGTGCCTTAAGCCACACACGCATAGATGACCATTATAAAGTAAATAAATAAAAATTTGATTTTATTTAAAAAATTTCAAGGAGGACCTAAATTGAATAGAAAATCCTTTTGGGATAATTTTTTGTTTTTTTGTTTTGTTTTTCACAATGATTTAGAGAACACATATGGAATGGAAAATTGTTTTTTAGAACATTTTGCTAAATAAGTGAATAGAGACTATAATTTCAATGGTCACATTCCCTATCTCTGCGCTCTCCCCAAAACACTATGGGCCAAGGAGGAAGATGACACCCTCTTGTCTTGTTGTTTGCTATTAATATTTATAAGTACCTCATTAAATAGCGTGCCCTAACTACCAGTTAATGCTCTAACCTAACAAAAGATATTTTGACCTATAACATTTTTGCAACTTGTAAACATTGTAAAAATGATTGAAGTAACATCACATTTATAACGCTATAATCATTAACATTATTTTCATCACGCGAGAAGAAAAGAAGAAGAAGAAAAAGGAAGCCAAGATTCTCCACACTTTATAGAACACAATCTCTCTCTCTCTCTCATATATACAGACAAAGAAAAACACGTACAAGGTACAACGCTGAGTGAGAGCAATGGCAGAGTTGGAAGGTAAACCAGCTTTGGCAACAACTACTACTGTTTTTGATCAAGGAAAACTTCCTTTCACAAGCAAGAAAGTGGAGACATCAAACGGTGATGATAGCACTAGTAGTCCACCTCCAAAGCCATTGCTAATTGTTACACCAACTACTAGTGGCCAATACCCTGTAATCTTGTTTCTTCATGGCTTCTACCTCCGGACTTGCTTTTACTCTCAACTCCTTGAACATATTTCCTCGCATGGTTATATTGTTGTTGCTCCTCAGGTATTTCGAATCCCAATTATTTGCTTTACATGGATTTGTATCACTATCTTTATCTCTCCTTTCTATTTGTACTCTTCTAATTTAGCTTACTATGATTGTTAATTGAACTAATATCTTTCTCACTTTTTTTTTTCTTTGTGTGTGTGTGTGTGTGTCTCGTTTTTATGTTTTTGCTTGTTATCTTATTACTTGTGATTATAAAATTGGGAAATTTTGTTGTTCATTTTTTTTTTTTTTTGTGTGTGTGTGTGTGAAACAATTTCCTTATATTAACTTTTATTAAAAGTTTATTTACTTATTTACTAAATATTGTTTAAAATATGTTGAACATTAAAAAAAAAAAAATGAAGTTTTAAAATGTTGTATAATAAACAAATAAACTAAAAGTTGTTGTCAAAGATTTTTTTAAGATTTTTGTGAATAGTACTTGTATTGACAAAACTATGATACAATGGGCTCTTTTCCTTATTTTTTTATTTTTTTATTTTTATTTTTTTGCTTGGTAATTGTGGGAATAGAACCCCGAGCTGAAGGTTATCAAAGAAACCGGGTGCCATTAGGCAACAAGGCCCAGTGACGGGCCCTTTTCATTCTTGATAGGACGTCACTTATTTTGACATATATTGGTTGAATTTTTGTACCAATTTAAGATATTTTATACGTTAATCATTGTTATACAAGAGATGTTTGATGAGAAGACTAAGTAAAAATATATAACAGGGCGCCCTTTCATGGTTGTCGTATTATATATAATGTTTTCAGTTCAAAATGCAATTTTGGTCTATGAACTTTTTTTTTTTTTTTAGATTAGAAGTTAACACACAGGGAATGGGAAAATAAGACTCATAAGGGCTTACAACCGATGTGGGACTCCAATCCACTGAACCTTTTTTTGAGAGAATTTAGTTAGATTAGAAGTTAACACACAGGGGAGAGGGAAGTAAGACTCATAAGAGCTTACAATACTTATGCCATCAAAAGGGTCTATGAACTAATGTTGGTTCATCATTTATGAACTATTGAATTTTTCAATATTGTGGGGGTTTTTTTCTTAACAAATAAAAGATTTTATTAACCAAAAGAAAGGACAAAGCTATATAAAGGAATATTGTGGTCCTTATTTATTTATTTATTATGAAAAGGAATATTGTGGTCCTTTTAAATTTTTAAAAAAAGTCAATATCATCCGTACTGTTCCTTGTCCATATATTTATGCTGATCTGATCAATAAATTAAGGTTTTGGGGCTACAAATATATATATTTTTAAATGGAATATTAAATTCATGTGTTTTCATACATTTTGATCTTGTAATACTGACATGCATTTTAGTGTGCAATATATGCATTGAGGACATTTATAGCAAAAAAAAAAAAAAAAAAATGTCATATCAATAAATTGTTATTAGTAATGGAAATAATGGATAATTAAAACCTTATTAAAGCTTAGGGATTAGTGTGTGTTTTGCATTGGCTATAAAAGTCAAATTTTTTTTTTTACTATTTAGTTTATTTTTACTACTATTTATGAGTTTTATTGCACTTTTTGGTATTATTTATAGGTCTTACTGTACTATTTTAGCTACTTTTAGCTTTATTTACAGTCAATAAAAAATTTTCAGTTTTAGTTAAATAAATTGTTTCTAAATTAAAAGAATGGTTAAAACATTCTATTCAAGGATAAAATTGAAATAAGGGACTAAAAATGCTAATTTAATCATGGTTTTATATAAAGTACTATAGGGTAAATCACATCAACCATCATCGAGATTTGAGGAAATTCAAAAATTGTCTAATATTTATCAAAAATGACACAAACTCCCTGAAGATACTCTTATTTTATTTTTCTTATCATATAACATTTTGATGAAATTTTACTCTAAAAAACGCATGTTTTGATTTTATTAATTATAATGGAATGTAATTAATGAAGAGGTTGTAGAAGGGTATCTATTATCTATATCAAAACTTGGAGGGATGAAATATGGTTTATCAAAATAAGAACATACATATAGGTTTCTAACATTCTCCCAAACTTTAAGAAGGTTAGCATAATTTATCCAAAAACTTAATCACATTTCAGGAAATGGATGAATATATTTTTAATTTTTTTAGTATTGGATATGGAAATTGTTTGAAATGTGAAGAAAAGCAGGTTATCTAATGTAAATTATTTTAAGGAAAGAATGGATCTTCCACAAGCCATTTTAGAGTTATTTCAATGGTCACAAGAAGTTATTCTTCTTGAAATTGTTACAGAACTCTCTCTCATTCATGTTTGTGTCATCTTCTTTTTAAGCTATACCTCTACATACCATCGAGTGGACTCGAAGAAATTGAATCAGCAGCGAAAGTGACAGATTGGTTATCAGGTGGTCTTCAACCTCAGCTTCCTGAAAATGTTGAAGCAAACCTACAAAAGCTTGCTCTAGCAGGGCACAGCAGAGGTGGAAAAGCTGCATTTGCACTCGCACTGGGTTACGCCAAAACTTCCTTAATATTTTCAGTATTACTAAGCATAGACCCCGTGGCTGGATGTACTAAATGTTGCCGAACGCAACCCCATATTCTCACCTATGTTCCTAGATCTTTCAACTTATCAATTCCAGTTACAGTAATTGGCACTGGGTTGGGTCCAGAGCAAAAGAATTGCTTATCACCACCATGTGCTCCAGAGGGTTTGAACCACGACGAATTTTTCAATGAGTGCAAGCCTCCATGTGCACATTTTGTTGCTAAGGACTATGGTCACATGGACATGCTAAATGATGATCCATCGGGTATTGTTGGAGAATTGAGTGGCTGTATATGTGTGAATGGGAAGGGTCCAAGAGACGCCATGAGGAGGAGTGTAGGTGGGATTGCTGTGGCGTTTTTGAAGGCTTATTTGGAAGATGAGAGTGGGGATTTTGTAGCTATTTTGGCTGATCCTAGTCTTGCTCCTGCGAAGCTTGAACCAGTTGAATTCATTGAAGAATAAATTCATGCATGCATAATGCTCAAGTTTATTGGGTGTGAAAACATGGACTGTGGAGTACGTATTTGGTGAATAAGTAGCTCAATTTATTGTTTTTTTTTTGGGCCGAAATTCTATTGTATTTTCATGTGTAACAACTTATGTTTTAATCTAAAGGGCTATTAAGTATTTAAATTATTTTGGTGTGTGACTAGATAATTAATCTCTCTCTCTCAATTTGTTTACCGTTTGGATTTATTTTTTTATTTTTTTATAGTTGAGAAGATAGAATTTAAAGTCATATCATGATTGTAAACACAATTTTATGATATGGAAGGAAAGTCAAATTCCCCTACCCATATGGGACACCAATTTAGAAGGAAATTCTCTCACGCTGTAGCTTTGTGAGGAATGAGCTGAGAAATGCATACACTGCATGTATAGACATATAGTACACTAATGTAGCACATTGTATTGATTACGTATATGCATGCACAGACATATAGTACACTAATGTAGCACATTGTTTCTTGTTTTTAAATTAAATAAGCACAAAAGAGTGTCCTTGAACCTTAATTGGATAGTAAAGCATAAGAGTTTTGTTTCTTCATTCAAGGTTAGACTCCATATAACAACCTATGTTATTTGATACCAAAGATAGAGTTTCACCTCAGCTATCCAAGCATTTCTGGTTTTATCTATGTAGTACTTCTTAATTTTGGTTCTACGACACTTAAAATCGACCAGAAAAATACAAGACAAAACAAATAATAAAGAGAGAGAGACAGAGAGAGAGAGAGAGAGAATTAAGGCTGTGCTTGCAACTGGCACAGCTAATTAATAACAGATACATCAGGCTCGAATAACGTGCATGCATATGTCCACATATAAAATTGGCTCTTCGCCCTTTGCAATAAATTACAAAAGACAGCAAATTGTTGGTACTAGGACCAAATGATCACATTGTCCACATGAGTTAAAACTATTTGTCGGTGAAAATACAAAATTGATTTTGACACCATGAAGAAATTGGAATTTGATCAATTGTCTTGGTGTAAAATTGAAATCCCAAAATATTTAGGGGTAAAATTGTCATGCGTGCAGCTAGAGACAAAGAGATCCTTTCATATCAAATTGGGCCACAGTGGGCAAAATGGAATTTCCCTGTATGAAATTTACAAGTTTCCATCAAGATGTATCAAAGGTTATTTCTCATAGTTTTTTTTTTTTTTTTTTTTTTTTTTTTTTTTTTTTTTTTTTAAGAATGTCATTAGTTGAAGAATGATCTTAAAATGGACATGAATACATGGGATGTGAATTGATTTTGATTGGTCGTCAAAAAAATTCAAATGAAACAGCAGATATGTATGTGTAGGATAAACCGTGATATATAATGGGGAATTTTATAATTATTAAAACTAGTTATTTGTTTCTACAAAATAAATGATAATTTAAAAGCATAATATCTTCTAGGATTATATACCAACCAATTTTTATATACAAACCATAGTAATTTTATCATAAAATTAGAAAACTAAAATCAAAGTATTAGTATGTGTTTGGATAGAGATTATCTTAAGTCTGTGTTTTTAATGTTGCGTTTTCTTTCTCTCCTTTTTTTGGGGGGGGGGGGGCATACGTTTTAGGAGACAAGGGCTATTGTTCATGCATTGTGCATGAACAGTAGCCGCACTTTTTGAATTTTTAGCCAATTTTTGCACATCAATGGGTCTCGTGTACTGTTCACGGGACCCACAAACTTTACTTTTTAGCAATTTTTTAATTAAAAATGGGTCCAACAATACTATTCACACATTTAAAAATTATTTTGCTACAATGTTTTCAGTTTTCAGTTTTCAGTTTTAGCAAAATAAGTTCTATCAAAACGGACCTTTAATCGACATTTTGATCAAACCAAATAGTGCTAATTGACTTTAAAAGGAGCTCTTTGGCACTTTATTTTTCACACTTCAAAATTTTGTACTTTGCACAAATTTTATGATTGAAATATTTTTTAGTAAGGGTAAGTACAAGTTTAATTGTCATAAGAGGAAGTTCCCAATGTATTCAAAACATTGAGGATCCTTCTCTGATGAATAGAACAAAAGAGGGGACTCCTGTTTCCCTTCTCTTCAGTTTTTTTGAGTACGTGTTCGTTTGAGAATAGCTTATTTAGCTGAAATTGAAAACTTTTTGCTAAAAATACTGTAAATAAATGTAAAAGTTAGCTAAATATTATAATAGGACCCATAAATAGTATTAAAAGGTATAGTAATACCTATAAATAATAGTAAAAATAAACTAAAAGTATAGATAAACTGAAAAATTTAGCTCATCTCAAACGCACACTACATATTAGAAAATTATATTACTTCTCTACAATTTCTCCAGCCCTGAAATCACAGCTTGCCCAAAAATTTTATTTTTCAGTCTACCAAACATCATTCTATCAAGAAATCATCACACCACATCACAATATAGCACAATTTCAAAGATCAAACGCGCACTAGCCTTTTAGGTACACATTAGTACCAATATCAACATAATCATATCACAATAACAAGCAACACATGGAGAGAGAGAGGGAGAGAGAGAGAGAGAGAGAGGTTCACCATGATAATTTTTTAAATAATTATCCTTCATAAGAGAAAATAGTTATTTTTACTTCATAACTCATAAGTTGTTACACATGAATACACAATATTTTCACCATGATAATTTTATTAAATAATTAGCCTTCATAAGAGACAATAGTTATTTTTACATCATAACTCAAGATTGGGATCACCCAAAATATATAGCTACTAAATCTCCACTCTCACCTTCCAAATAAGCCTTTTCACTCATTGAAATGCTCCTCGTGGTTCGATCCCTCTGTAGCACATGGTGACATGAAGCAGTTCTTTTGCTTCGGACCCAAGCCAGTGCCAATTACTGTAAAGAGAATTGATATATTGAAAGATCTAAAAACACAAATGAGAATATGGGGTTTGGGTCGGCAACATTTAGAATTATCTCCTGGCTCCTGCCACGTGATCTATGCCTAGTAGCACTGTAAATTTTAAAGAAGTTTTGGAAAATCCAAGTGCTAGTGCAAATGCAGCTTCTCCACCTCTCCTGTGGCCGCTAGAGCAAGCTTGCATCTGTTTGCATCAACATTTTCAGGAAGCTGGGGTTGGAGGCAACTTAATATCAAAACCAAAAATCATAACTAAAGTTTGGCTCAAAACCAATAACTTTAATAGAGTTCATTACAAAGCTATGACCATTAACTATAGCAATTTCAAAAGCTTTAGTTTCTAGCCTAAAAGGAGAGACATTACATTTTCAACCGATTGTTGCCCCGAATGCATGAGATAAGATTTCAACAGCTTCTATAGGGTCAGGAGTGTATTGCCGCCACCTTAGCCTGTTTGAGTACTGAGATTTGGGACATCAGTGATCGTCATGATGCTGGCGGTGATGATGCTACTTGGTTTCTTCCTTGGCACTTCGTGATAAAAAGGGGGGAAAGTTTTGGTCTATTTTGGCAGTGCTCTTAGGGGGAGAATGAGTAGGGAGTTTGTATGATTTTTATTTTATAATCTATATCCTATGTGTTTGATGAAGTTAATTCATATTTCAGGAAAGACAACTAAAAGGTGTTGAGCTTGGTAATCATCGAGGGAAAACCTCGGTTGAAATCGAGGCGATGTTGGGGAGATAAACACCTTGTACGTTTTTAGACCCCTGTAAATTAGATTGTTTAACTTAATTAATTAACCAAGTGAATACTTAGGTTTATTATTCAGATCTAAGTTAAAACAAAACAATCATATCTTGCAAAGTAACGGAAAATAAAGAAAACAATGATATGATGACTCAAGAAAATCAAACCGGTAAAAAATCTGAGGAGAATTTAACTTAGCTATCCTAAAGGTAAAAAGCAAATCCACTATAAAGAATCGAAATTTACAATAAGATTTAGATCACTAATATCCTATTGCTATCATATGTAAAACTTACTGACATGACTACGTACAAACTTTGAATCCACGGACTCCTTCTCTATTAGGTTTTTGCAACACAAGCACCCACACTTGTGACTTTAAGACTCTACTCAAAGGTTTTGGATCACCTTCAGACATTGATCTTGTATGTAGCAACTTCTACAACACTAGATCTTGAGATTCTTTAAGGAATAACACCGGTAGAAGACATGAGAGAGTTTTTTGGGTACAAAACTCTAGATACAAAGGAGGCACATTCTTCTCTTTCTGAAAAATCTATTAAAAATGTGCTTAGAGTTTCCTTTATATAGTAGAAGAAGTAGATCTAAAACCCTAATCCTTAATGGGCTTGAACTGCTGTTTGGGCTTAATTCAACTTTTGTAGATACAACTCTCGATTGGCCAAGCCTGTCTTTCAATCGGTCGAACTAGACAGATTTCAAATTCTTCTTTCTGCAACTTGTATATTCTTGAATATTGACTTATATCACCTTAAGCATTGTTTAATAATACTATAGACTCTAGGATCTATATTTAGACAAGTTTGTGTTCACGATTTGCCAATTGTTCTAAACTTTTAGAACCTAACACATCTTGAAGAGCTTTCTTGAATAATTAATATAACATATAGATACACACTTTAATCCGAAAGGCCTAAGCCTAATGATTATGTACTCATTTATGTTATATTAATTACTCATTCTTCTTATCATTATTCAGTGTGAGATTTTACTCACACATGTACATTCAATAGACTATTGGTCCCTTCATTTGATTTTATAATTTTTTTTTATCTATGTAACTAATGGAGTAATGATCGATGTGGCAATTTTTTTTAATAACATGTCATAGAGACGCAAGAGCTACTAAATACTAGATTAACAGGTCTGGTTTGAAGTTTAAGAATTTATTATGATTTTTGAATTGGTGAGGTCTAGTTTCTTAATATAAAGAAAGTGGACAACAATCTTATGATTGCATCTAAAAGGATGAAGGATATCATGCAAATTTATTCACATTTGTTTTTTCATACAATAACTAAGGAAAGAGGGATTTAAATTCAAGTTCACCTTTATATATATATATATATATATATTTATGAATCAAGTTCACTCTATCAGAAGAATCAAATTAAATAATGAAATCTACTATTAATGTGTGATGAAGGAGAGAGTATTATGCGCTGTACTTAGAAAGTACTAAATAATGCTTGATTTTATATTTGTTCTCAAGCCTCATTAAGTACTTATTTATTTATTAGACAAATAAATATCAACGAAAACTTAAAATTTTATCGAACATGAAAAGAAGGTAATTTACTGGTTGCCCATATAACAATTACACTACTACTATATTTGTGTAACATACCTACCCACGAAAAAAATTAAAAGAAGAAGAAGAAGAAGAGTGTAATATACTGTTATTTTCTAGAGAACATCTAATTTCAGAATCATGATGCCTTCCAAAGTTTGACATATATCTTAATAATTACATATTTTAAAGTTATTTGCTCTTCTCTCTCTTGCTTCTTTTTTTTATTTTTAAAGTTTATGGGAGATTGTATTTGCTCTTCACTTTTTAATCTTGAAACCTAACTGTTTTTTTTTTTTTTTTGATCGAGTACCATAACACCTCTTAAGTATTTTAATTCTTATTGCCCTTTAAAAAAAAAAAAAAAAAATCTCTCATTACTCTTAGGTTGTGATTGACATTGGCTTAAAAACCTAACTTATTTTACTATTTAGTTTTTTTTTTTTTTTTACTATTCATTGATCTCATTGCACTTTTTGGTACTATTTATAGGTTCAACTGTACTATTTCAGCTAACTTTTACATTTATTTACAGTATTTTTAGTAAAAAAAATTTAATTTTAACTAAATAAGTTGTTCTCAAGTGGACACTTAGTACCTAATTTCTGACATACTACATTATTACATAAAAGTGAATTAATAATAACATATTCGATCCTTAGTATTTACTTATCAGATTAGTTTTCTCAAAAAAAAAAAAAAAAAAAAAAAAATCCGAATAGAATTAGGAATAGTTAATGCACTACCGACTATAGTAAAGCACACGTAAATTTTGAATCACCACCGTCATCATGATAACAATAACATACCTATGCTTTTACCACGTCCTTAATCCTACAACTACTAGGACATTAACGAGATTGTAATTTTAATTCTCTCCTCCTAATTCTATAAATACCACCCCCTCTCCCTTTTAGTTTCACTCGTCACTCTTTCTAACAAAGTTTTCTTTCTTACATAGTTTAATTTCCTGCGAATTTTTCTGTCTCGAAGGTTTTCTCAAATAAACCCCAACTAAGAAAGTACGTACTCTTTTTTCTTTGCTCTCCCTTCTAATTCTTTTTACTTCAATGTTTATTCATAGCTGCACATACTATGTACTATGTTACAACGTTTTGAGTTTGCAAGAAAAACAAAATTAGATGGTGTTTTTATCGCAAAGAATTAAGGTTTGGTTCTATTTATTTACAGAGACAAATTATTTAGAACTTCAATTTGATACGTGGGTTTGTTCAATATTGCCGTGAATAGCACAATTTCATTATGTTTTTGCCTTCAGTTACTTAATTTTTGCTTCTTTTATTTTGTTATAGATCTTAATGTTTTAATGTTTTTCAGCAAGCATGTATGGGTTTTTGTGTGATTGATCATGTGGTTGAGAGAGAGAGAGAGAGATTTTATATTATTTTATTTTTATCAGAAGAGAGAGAGATTTGAATGTATATATGTTTTATGTTCATACTAGCGTTTCGTTAACGTGTGTTGGGTTGGTCTCCTATATTAAGAAGGAAACCTGGTTGCGTGTCACCAAGAGTTTGCACTTAGTTTGGAAAAAAAAAAAAAACTCCTGGTTTTGTTTTGTTTTTCTAAGTTCTACGGTTGATGAGAAAGTCCATCATATCCTTACTTTTGATGTGAATTTACTGTGACAATTAATTGTTAAACAAAAGAGGGGTAAGGGTAAGACAGTCATTGTATTAAACAAACAGAAATCTTGCATTAATATTCTCCTAAAAACTTTAGGCATTTTGGAGTCCATGCATGCAATTGTAGAAAAGGATTATAAATACCCTTGCAGATGACAAGGTACCCCTAACCCTTTCTATGAGGGTCGATCGGTGGGTGTATAATTTATGTTCCACGAAACCTTTATTTTATTTTATTTTATTTTATCCATCTCTCTTTTGTGTGTGTGTTTGTTTCTAAAAAAAAAAAAAAAAAAAATCTTATTATTTTCTCAATTTGTGAATAGGGATTGGTGGTAGAAAATAGATCAATTTTGGTAAGAAATTATTGCTAGAGGTCTTAAAGATTATCTATTAATAGTACAAAACCTTCACATGATTTAGGACTCCTCTAAATACTTAAAAAAAAAAAAAAAAAAAAATTTGCCTTTTAATTTTGATATAAGGTTGCTCTTTTATTTCATTAAAATATAAATACTCCCGCAAAGCAATATTAAGTGAAACCATTGTACCATTGTATTGATTATTCATGTATCAACTAAGTGACACATTGTATCTCTGAGCTTATTTTTCCGTCTTCTAGTCAATGTACATTTATGAATCTAATCTAGTGTAGATTGCTTTTGATGAACCATGACCAAGGTGGAATTTTATTATGGAAAAGAGGGCTTAAGAACATTTTTCATAACAAAAGCAACAATTTTTAACTGTAATGACATTTAAAATAAAAAATTATCTTTACCCCCCAAAAAAAGTTGTCCTGTTCTATAATTCATATTGCAAGAATTAATTCAATTATTTATGCACAGGTCAAGCACCTCTTCTAGAGCTTGATTTATTTTCTTTCTTTTTCATTTATGTTTAATTATATATAGTGTGCAATTTCATCTAACTATGGTATATCCACAGCTCCCTTCAGGCCCTCTAAACATGGAATCCAACTCAGAAGAAAGTTTTCACGACAATGAAGATGTAATTGATGATTTTTATGATATATGGCTGGTAAGGACATTGTATATGATGATCTCAACTTTTATTTTATTAATATAACTAAACTAGATATTTTGAAACTAAGTAATTTTTATCTTGGAACTTAAGCATATTAATTTATTTATATAAAATTTTTAAAACCTCAATTTTTCTAAATTCAATATTATACTCTTATCTACTTTCAACAAATAATATATATAAAAATCAATAAGCCAACCCAAGAACACACTAAAACTTTGTTGTTGTAGTAAATTACTAACAAGTTTTTGTTTGATTGCTGCAGAAAAATCATCCATCTGCCTTGAGCTCTTTCGAAGAAATAAAGAGTGTGGCTCATGAGAAACAGATGGTTGTGTTTTTGGATTACGACGGAACTCTCTCACCGATTGTAAACAACCCTGATCAAGCTTTCATGTCTACTGAGGTTAGTACTTTATCTAAAAAAGTTAGAACATACATTTAGTTGTGACTTTTGACTATACATACATCATTAAAGATTATATATATACATATATATATATATATATATTTTTTAAGTAACAATTTTTTTTTTTGATAAAAATATGATACTTAATTGGTTAAACATTGTGCAATAGAAGTAATGTCTATACCATATAAAAAGTAACTTGAACCAAAAACATAAACATACTGTTTTTCTGCAAACTGACCGCACCATTAAAATGGTATATATATGGAAGTTTTATTTTATTCTTTTATTTTTTTAATAAATGAATTTGTTTCTCCAAAAACATGTTGGCTTATAGCACTCTATTTGTGCCTCTCGATTGACAGATGCGTTCAGCGGTAAGAGAAATCGGTGAACATTTCCCAACTGCAATTATCTCTGGAAGGTCTAGGGATAAGGTAAATAACTCACGCACAACTAATGAAATAATGAGCTAGACCTGATCATATACGAACTTTTTTTTACTAACAATTTTTTTTTTCTATCTACTCTAGGTGTTCCAATTTGTGAGATTGAATAACATCTATTATGCTGGAAGTCATGGGATGGATATATCAACCCCATCAGTTTCTCTCAATTATGGTAACCACGAGCATCAAACTAGGACTATTGATGAGAAGGTATATTTCTCAATTGTTTGTGGTTTATTTTCTCTACTTGGTGCTTATTGTAGTGAAAACTGTTTTATATTGTGTTCAAAACTCCTATATAAAATAATTGCAATGAAATATCCATATTGTTTTTCATTCTGAGCACATTATTTGTTTTATCTTGCAGGGTAATGACGTGGTTAACTTCTGCCCAGTACGAAATTTCTTGCCTAGAATTCAAACGGTAAGAAATGATGTATATATATGGTTGAATAACTTTGCATTCTCTTTGTCAAAGTTAATAAAATGACAAACTCATTCTAAAACGCATGATTTTTAGATAAAAATCTCCACCTTTTGTTCCTAGGTCTTTGTAGTATTAGAATGCAAATAAATTATCTCTCTTTTTTATTTTATTTTTAATTTTAAATTTTTTTAAAATTTCAATAATGTGTTTACTTCTCTTGTTGCAGATAAAGGATAAATTGGAAAAAATAGCAAAAGACATAAAAGGTGCCTCGGTTGAAGACAATAAGTTCTGCCTCTCTGTACACTTTCGGTGTGTGAATGAAGAGGTAAATAGCATAAAGCAGTAATACTAATTAATTTGATATGATATGATCAAATAAAATAAACTGATGTAATAAAAATGATATTGTCAACACCTAATTAAAATTGTGGGTACCCAAGAACCGAGGAGGAAGTTGAAAGGTCAAAGTACTAGGCCGAGGCCCGAAGAGGAATAGGAAAGGTAGTGGAGTTAACTTTAGCACAACATCGAACATGGGCTTGAGCGTAGGCCCGAGGAGAGACACCCAAGGAAGGAGATGGATTTGCTTAAGTATCATCCGGAGCTCTGTGGGATGAACGACAAAATAATAGAAATGAAGGTCAGTGGCAGACAAGTAGCAGCCGGTTTGGAGCTGTCTGTCCCATTCGCATTAAATGGTGTACACCAGCTTTACCAACTACATTAAATGTGGAAGCGACCTAAATAGTGCTAACTACAGCTATTCCAGCTATCTCCGCCACCTACTTTAGACAAAACAAGAGACAGGTGTTGAGGAGGGATAAATGTCCAGTAGAGATGGACGGAGTGGATGTAATGGGAAGGGGCTATAAAAGGAGGGGGCATGAGGATCTATAGGGGGGATTTTTTTGGGATGTTTGCTGGCCATTGTTGAGGAGCCCCGAGGAAAAACTATGCAGGTACCTAATCCTTAGGACAAAGAGGGTAATCTTCTAAACAAACAATTCTTAGGAAGGATCCATGCTTGTTGTGTTATTCCATCTTTTATAAATTCTATTGATTTGGACCAAGTTTAATCAACTCAGTCTGTTGTTTCAAGTGGGTTGCTGTGCTATACGTTGGCACAGTAGCCCACTCGAAACAACGGACTGAGTTGATTAAACTTGGTCCAAACCAATAGAATTTATAAGAGATGAAAAAGCACAACAAGCATGGATCCTTCCTGAGAATCATCTATTTAGAAGATTACCCTCTTTGTCCCAAGGATTAGGTACCTGCATAGTTTTTCCTGGGGACTCCTTAACAATGGCCAGCAAACATCCCAACAAAATCCCCCCTTTAGATCCCCATGCCCCCTCTTTTTATAGCCCATTCCCATTACATCCACTCCATCCATCTCTACTAGAGATTCATCCCCCCTCAACACCTGTCTCTTGTTGTGTCTGAAGTAGGTGGCGGCGGTAGCTGGAATAGCTGTAACCAGCACTGTTCAGGTCACTTCCTCATTTAATGTGGCTAGTAAAGATGTTGTATACCATTTAATGCGGATGGGACAGGCAGCTCCAAACTGGCTGCTACTTGTCTGCCACTGACCTTCATTTTTATTATTCTGCCTTTCATCCCACAGAGCTCTGGATGATGCTTAAGCAGATCCATCTCCTTCCTCAGGTGTCAACTCTCCTCGGGCCTATACTCGGGCCCATGTTCGATGTTGTGCTAAGGTTAACTCCACTACCCTTCCTATTCCTCTTCGGGCCTTAGCCCAGTACTTTGACTCTTCAACTTCCTTCTTGGTCCTTGGGTACCCACAAAAATCATGGAAAATTGTAATTTTACTTTTGTGGTTTTCGTGTCTAAATCATTGCAGAATGTTGGCAAGCTTAAGGAGATGGTGGAATCTACAATAGAATTCTATAATGACTTTCGTATATCTGAGGGAAAAAAGGTATAAAAAATTTTCTTGTCTCTATACTAATTATAAGATCTCTCTATTTTTTTAAATATAATTTTTCATAAAGTACTAGCCGGTAAAGTTTTATAATTCATATCTTGTGATTTTCTTTCTTAGAAAATAGATCATAGTTATTTTGTTAAAGATTTATAGTTGACTCCTAAATACTAATTTTGATTAAGGTTTAATTCTTGTTGTTTGTATTTTTGTTATAGGTCATGGAAATTCGCCCTATTATAAATTGGGATAAAGGTCGTGCTCTGCAGTACCTACTTGATACTCTTGGTTTTCAAAACTCTAGCAATGTCCTTCCTATATATATAGGAGATGATAAAACTGATGAGGATGCTTTTAAGGTATGGGTAACCTACTAGATAGTAATTCATTATTGTTACCAATTTTAAAAGGTTTTAAAATGTGGCGATTCTTCTTAAATCCTTGTTGAATCATCAATCCCCACTTTTGTTAAAAAAAAAAAAAAAAATCAAAATCAACACCCTCTTCTTCCATTTCAAATATTGATTGCATCCAGAAAATCTTGCTAAAGATAGTCTTGGTGGATGTTGCAACATTATTGATATCATGCGTTTAACTTTGTTGCTAGTTTTGATGAATAATTAGGCATGTATTTCGATCCATACTAAAATAATTTGTACGTAAATAAATGTTTGCAGATGATAAAAAGCATTGGAAGAGGATTTCCTGTAGCTGTTTCTACTACTCCAAAGGAGACAGAAGCCCTCTACTCTTTACGTGACCCAACAGAGGTCATGTCTTTCCTAATTCTTTTAGCAAAGTGGAAAATGGGTTGTACTTTAGTAAATTAGTTAAATCCCTAAATATAGAGAAAAGATTATAGGCTAATTGATGCTTGTTAATTTTTAAATCAGTGAATTAGCATCCTCGAATTAATGGTATGCTTAGGAGGTTAATTAGGTAGATGCGGTCAATAGCGAACTGGTTAATAGAAATGTGATTTTCCCTGTTACATTATTGTTATTTATGGTCAATTTTTTTATAATGGCTATTTTTTCTTATGTCTTTCCCCTATGCCAAGGATCTAAAAAGCATGCTTGTTATATACTTATGTCAATTATATGTAACATCGAGTCATGATCAATGGCTCATAATAGCCATGTTAATTGTTTGATTGAAATCAGCTTTGTGGCCCATTTTTCACTCCGAATTTTCACTTGACATTAAAACTTCCTCCATTTATTTTTCTTTTTATGAAAAGATTATTTATATATTTATTTTTATGAAAAGATTATAAGTTTTCATGGCAAAATATCAGGTATTACAACTGGTTCTATCTTTACTTATTATTGTATCAACTATGAAGGAAGTCTTGACATCAAGACCTCCTCTACTTACGTAGTACTACTAATTAATAATACATCCAAAATGTCCACATTAACGAAAAATAAGTAATATCATTGACTAAGCTAGCATAAATTTTTCACTGGAAATCTAGATCACGAACACCTACAAAAAGAGGAGTTGTCTGAGAGTCTTCAGTGCCTCAGTAAGCAAAAGATTGGACAATTTAAGGTTTTTTTTTTTTTTTCAAAAGTAATATGTGCACTGTCAATTAATTGAATTGGCAACCTCAATCTTATGCCATTTGCCTTAAAATTTTAAACTTCATTACTTCTGTATTTTTGTTTCAACAAACAGATAAAGGAAGTAGTGTTCCGGGTTTTTGGGTTTTTTCCTTTTCGATTATTATCATAATACTCATTATGTGATTTAATGTGTGAGGAATTAGTTTAACTTATATTACATGTTATTGAAAATAAAGTATATATAAAGTTTCGGTCCGTTTCAATCTAATGGGTCCAATTCAGTTTATTACCGTCCAGTTCAGTCTATTTCAATTTGTTCGGTCCAACTTAGTTCATTTTGGTCCTTCAAAATAAGAATTAAAAAAAAAATTACAAAATCTCAATCAACCAAAAGTGTTCAGTGGTCTTGTTACTTAGGGGGTGTTTGATTTTTATGTTTTCATTACTCATAACTCTGTTTTCATCACCCATAACTAAAAAATGGTGGGACTCAAGGCTGAGAAATGTGTTTGGCTTTTGTTTCCATCTCTTAATTCTATTATTTTTGAGTGGTGAGTTATGGAAATTGAAAACACATTTTAGGTGTTTTCAGTTTCCAATAGCATTTCCGTAATTAAACCTACATGCATGAACCCAATGTCAGTGCCTTGTCAAGTCCGGCTCTCCCTTTTATGTCCCCACCAACAGTTTTTTCCTTCACACCAAAAACCCAACCCACAGAAACTCTTCTCCATTCCCAAATCCAAGCATATCTCTTCACACTTCATCCCCTTTGCCCAGCCACGCTGACCGAGCCCCCACCTCATCTAACCCACAACAGCCACAACTCAGATTGGTGAACACGACGGCGAAGTTCTGGGCTTGTGTTCTCTTCTTTCTTTCTTTCCCTTTTTTTTTTTTTTTTTTTTTTTTTTTTTTTTTTTTTCTCATTGGGTTTTGGATTTGGTTGTATTTTTTTTTTCCCATTCCTTTTCACTGGGTTTCTGTTCTTCGCTTGGGATTAGAGTCCATCTCCAACGGTGAGTTGTTTCAGCGAGAGAGTTGTCAGTATGACTTCTGGAGAGTCTTGCGGCAATAGAGATGGATAACTGGACTCACCGACGGGCTTCAAGTGGGACTTTCGGCGACTATCATGCATCAAGTTGCAAGGAGCTTGAAGAGTGTGAGGGTGAGTATGATTGTGTGAGAGATCAGAAATAGGTCTTGCTATTTCTAGATATGTGTGTGTGTGTGTGTGTGTTTTTTTTTTTGATTTGGTGGTGTATCATAAATAAGTATGAATGGAGTTTTGAATTTGGGGTGATGAGCTACTTTAGGTGGTGTTAAATTGTTGAGAGTTTTTGTTGTTTGTACTTCTTTGGTTGCACTTTGGCACTGTGACTGTGGGTGAAGCGACCCTAGTGACGGTGGAGATTGGTGTCCAAGCTTCTTGTAGTTTTATGGGTTCGGGTTTGTGTTTTGGGAGAGGCACTCTGTTGAAGGGGCGAAGGGGAAATGAGAAGTGAAGAAGGGGTGTGGGGAATGGGTGTAGCGGGTACTCTAATAGAAGGGTCTGACACTCAATTCAAGTATGGGATTCAGGACGAAATGGGTAACTAAACATAAAATCCTAACAATATAATTAGTTGTCAACATTTTCAAACTATATTTTTTACTAGCATCTCGAGTTTTAGAGACTCGATTTTGGCACATAAATCGAGTCCTAAAGACTCGATTTTTATGGCCTAAACATATCCGATGTGGCATATTTTTCGACATGGTGACCCACATGGAAATCGAGTCTTAAATCGAGTTTCTAAGACTCGATTTCCAAATAAATATAAGCAAATAAGAGAGGAACCAGAACAGAGAACAACCCAGAGAAAAAAAAAAAATCAGAATGAGAAGAACCTAGAGAAAAAAGAAAAAAGAAAAAAAAAAAACCAGAAGGAGAAGATCAAATCGGACCACCGCGTGCAACCCAGAGGCCCAGGCTGCGAGCCAGGCCGCGCGGAGGCCCAGGCCGAGCGCGAACCCGGCCGCGCGCCGCCCAGCGCCAGTCCCGGTCATGCGCCGCCCAGCGCCAGTCCCGGCCACGCCTGGCTGGTGAGGCTTTCCCTCCCTCTGAGCTCTTTCTCTTTCTCTCCCTCTGATCTGAGTTCTGGTGAGGCTTTCTCTCCCTCTGAGCTCTTTCTCTGTCTCTTCCTCTGAGCTCTTTCTCTTTCTCTCCCTCTGATCTGATTTTGGATTGAGATTGATGTGTTTGAAATTTTTGAAATTTGTTTTTGGGTATTTTGGTGCATAGACTTAGAATTTTTTTTAATTTTTTTTTTGTTAGAAATCGAGTCTAAGAAACTCGATTTCTATGTAGTCGCCACGTGGAAAAATATGCCACATCAAATATGATTAGGGCATAAAAATTGAGTCTTTGAGACTCGATTTATGTGTCAAAATTGAGTTTTTAAAACTCGAGATGCTAGAAAAAAAATATAGTTTGAAATCATTGACAACTAATTATATATTTAGAATTTTATGTTTAGTTACCCATTTTGTCCTGAGATTCACAAAAAAGTGAAAATATTTGAGTGATATGAAGTGAAAACAGTTGCCAAATGAGTGGGTATTAGGAAATTTGGGTATTTTAAGTGATGAGTGATTTAAAAAAAAAAAAAAAAAAAAAAAACCCAAACAGGCCCTTAATGACCGATTTCTTGGTCCAATAATGCGGAAGCTTGTGGACAACCATTTGGGCTTCACTAGATTCACCCTTAAATCTTAATCATTCTGAGCCTCAATAAGAAACACCATCCTGGGTTCATCTCCTAATCGTACAGCCCATACAGCCTTTGACCTTGTCTTATTGGTCCATCAACTCCTCCCTCGCCACCCGTTCCGGCACTAGCCCTGCAATCTCTCATCAAATTTATCGTGTCTAGAGTGCATGTTGGATTAGAGCACATACTTTTATTTATTTATTATTATTATTTCCTTTTGTTTTACTATGTCCCCTAAGAACTTACTTTAATTTGAAAAAAAGTTAAACTATTATTTTTGACTTAGTTATCTTTTGGATAAAAATAATTAGGCAAAAATGCAATTTAGACCCATTAACTTTTGAAAAAAAAAAAGGATTGAATTAGGACTAATTAGACTAGATCAATCTCAATATGAAAATTTTGAAAAAAAAAAAAAGAATAGAAAAATTAACTAAATCTTAATACGTTCTTTTAATAAATTGATTACTAGGAATATAAAAATAAAACAAAAAATTTAGATGAAATTCACAAAAAAAAAAAAAAAGGAATTAGAAAAGAATGAAATAATACAACAAAAAATTACAATAAAAATGTTCAAATATGCAATTGAGCGATTTTGATTTTATAAAAAAGATTGGATTTCATTTCAAACTTGTTATAGTTGTTTTTTCATGAAGGAGTTTGCAAAATTAAAATTTATAAAATCCAACTTAAGCTCAATTATGTAACAAGAAGAGAGTTATTTAGTTACATTATGTAATTATCATTACAAAATGAAATGTTAGCAAAATCTAAATAGAAAAGTTTAAATTAAAAAAAAAAAAAAAAGCAAGAAGAATAGATTTTCAATTTAAAAAAAAAAAAAATATGTAAAGTAAAATAAATGTTATTTCATTAAAAGAAAAAGTTAAAGTTATAGCCTTACACTGCAAGTTACATTGATTCAGTTCTGAATTGGCCTGAAAGATAAACTCTTGACCCCTTTATTATTGTAGTTATCACGTGTTTATTTCTTAATTATCAAATTATTTACCTTTTCTTTTTTAGAAGAATCAAATTCTTTAAGTTATATCAATTGTAGGTATTTTAATCAAATTTTTAAAGTTAACATAATGTTCCCTTTCTACTAAAAAATTTACATGCTCCCTCTTTCTCTTTTTTTAAGGTGAGGTTCTGGGTTCTTTAAGTCCTTTTTTTTTAACGTGAGGTTCTGCACAAAAGACGAGGACAAGATCAGAGACATATTACTTATTAATGATATGGAATATTAGCTTAATTAAATTCCAAGTATTATGGTAACTTCTAAAGAATGATGAGACAATTATTTATCTTTTGAGTAAAGATTGTGATCTGTTTTTATGTGAGAAGAATATTCTCTTTCTCTTGCGTATGTTTGTTTTAAAAAAAAAGAAAAAAAAGAAGACATTCCGAAGTCTTATGATGGGCCCCGTTAAACTGTAAAATATCCTTTAATATCTTTAGCTAATTAACCCGGCGAATGAATAACCAACATGATGCTATAAATAAACTGGTAGGTTTCCGTGAGCCTTGGACAATATTGCATCAGAAAGCTAGCTCACCACCAACATATAGTCTTGGAAGCCGACTGGACGGCCGGTGACATTTTTCCTAGTAAGTAGAACTATTTTTCGGTAATATGTGCAATATCAAATGATTAAATTGATGCTATATATATGTGTGTGTCTCAATCCGATAATAAAGAATAATTATGTAATAAATATCATAGGTTCTATCTATTAGATAATAATAAAATTATTGAATTGGCACCATCGTCACTCCTATGCTATTTGCTATAAAATTTTAAATTTCATAACTTCTATATTTTTAAGTCAAAAAATTAACAGATAAAGAAAGTGTTCCAGATTTTGTCTTTTTCGATCGGTTTATTATCATATTGCCGTAAGTGAGTGTGTGATATTTATATAATTAGCAGACCCGAAGTACCCAAGATTTTCAATTTGTACTGTAGTATTTATTTATATATCCAACTGATCAACCCAAGATGATGATCATATAGGTTCCAGTAGATATAAGTTAGGGCACAACTTTTTCAAAAGCATAAAATCTTCTTAAGTTTCAGATGCTTGTACTCTTTTAGATTCTGTCTGCTAAATGATGCAGGGTACGTGGTAAGGCCCAGGACTACTTTTTAATGGTGCATGGGAAAACAATGTGATATTAGAGTCATTAATATGACTTAACTTTGATCTATGGTTTGTCAAACCATGATTAAGATGAAAAGAAGAAAACAAGAGTATTAGAACAACTTTTGAGGAAAACCACCAAATTTATAATACGTATACAAATGCTGATTGTTCTCCATAATCGATCATCCCTCTGCATCGTTTTTATAAAAAAACCTCACTTACCTTTTAGACTTATGACAAAATTAGGGTTTATAAATGTTTCTACAAAAAAATAATTTAGGATTTCTAAATAAACTAGGAAATGAAAAAAATAATAATAAACTAGGAAATAATAAAAATAGAGATAAGCTAGGAAAGAAAGTAAATCTAAAATTTAAAATCAACTAGAATTCTTAACTCAACTAAAAGACTAATTTGGAAACTAAATAAATTTAAATTAATTAGGGAGGTAATCTGTTGCTTTCTTCACCAAATATTGACATTATATTCTCCATTTCTGTTGGACCTCAATTTGTCATTATTCTTGCCACTGAATTTTTGTAGGATTACCGTTGGATATGCTAAAATGGAATCAAATATGGAAATACAGGATATCCCTGAGGTAAAAAGATTATTTCATACACCTTGTGTATGGCACTTCATCTCTCTTCATAAGGATGGGTTTCAAGTACAGGAACCACCTGGGAGACCTAATATTATGTGACATGAATATGTGGTATTAGACATACTTTTTAGATTTGTAATATTTAGACTGAATCATGAAATGAATTAATTTCCAAAAAAGATTACTATTTTTTGTAATACACTAAGTTCATTGAATAATTTCATCATAGATGCCACACTAATCTAAAATCACCATTTCATTGTAGCAAGTGATTGCTTCAATTTAATTAATTTAATGTTGATTCAATGATTTAGATATTGTTTTATTTTCTTGAGTAATTATTTAGTACTTAGGAAATACAACAATGTAGCACTCCCTCCTTTCATATAATAATATGGTACACTAATAAAATTTATGGCGGGATCCACTATTTATATGGGAAGAGAGAGTATAGCTTCTTTGCACTCCAAAATACCAAATAATTTTCCAAATTTCTTTTCATCTGTGACATTATAAATGTTTTATTAAGTGTTGTTTTCAACATTCCAAATATCTCCAATAATTAATTTGTTAATGAATTGCACAACATTTTTTTTTTTTTTTTTGGGTTTGAATCAATGTCTTATATTCAATTTATCTATATGTAATTCCTTTTTTGTTTTGTTTTGAGAAACTATCTATATGTAATTCAAGCAAAGAGGACCTCTCATGGGATTTATTAGGGATTATAATTTTATCGACAAAAGTATACTTTTAACCCTTAAAGTTTAGAATTGTTTTTATTTTACCCATTTATATTTGATTACGATTTTATACCAGTCTTGCCTCCATTTTTCTTAATAATTTGAACATTAAGTGCCCTTAATATTCAACTATTTCATGAAATCTTAACATTAAAATGCAATAATTTTATTGTTATAAAAAAAAAAAAAATTATGAATAGTCAGATTTCTAATAAAAATGACCTACAGTCATGCATTTCGTGAAATAGAATATTTATTTAGGGGAAATTGCAGTTAACCCATCCGTGGTTTGACTCGTTTTAACAATACACACCCGTGGTTTGAAATTTGTCACTTAACCCACCTGAGGTGGTCTCCGTTAAACCCCTGTTATCCACCTCCCCATTTTCACCATTAAAAATAGGGGTAAATGTGTCTTTTTCATTATATTTTATGTCTCTCTCCTCTTTTCTCTCCTTATTCTTCTTCACAATCAAAACCTAGAAATGTATATGGAATGATGCGTTTAATTTTCTTACCCAATGCCCACTACAATTGCCAAACATACTTTTACAATGACAAGAAAACCAATACACCTATAGTCACAAACAAAGCCACAAATCCATGTGAACATGCACCCATAGATTCACTAGCCTTCCATTGCTAAATCCAAAAATTGACTACTTAATTCTTCATAAAACAATCACAAAATAAAATACAAAAATTAAGAATAAATGGTATCCACTAGTTTGCTGGATTCTATCTTTACCCTAGGCTTTCTCTCTCTAAAACTCTAACCCCTTCTCTTTTACTGGGTTCTCTAAAAAAAAAAAAAAACACAGATTTGCAAGTAAAACAAAAATCTGCCCAAAAAAAAAAAAACCTAGCAAAGATCAGCAAGGCAACGGATAGTGGAGATCTGTTCCTTTCACACATCCTTTAACTTTCGAAACCATGTCCATGGAAGAAGATCTCAAAAACAAGGTAAAGTCCGGCCTCGAATCTTTCCTCAAAGGCAAACAGTATTACCATCGTCTAGGCCGTGTTTGAGGTGTAGCTTTCTCTTGTACGGTCCTTTCGGGACAAGGAAATCAAGCTTCGTAGCAGCCATGGCTAACTTCTTGTCCTATGATGTTTACGACATCGATGTCTTCAAGATCTTGAAAGATTCAGATCTAAACTCGTTATTGTGATCGAAGATTTTGATCGGTTTTTGATAGAGAAACCAAGGACCGAGAATTTATCAGTGAGAATGAAGTTTATGGATGGGATATTGAACTTGTGCATCGCTGAGGAGAGATTGATGGTGATTTTTGGGGGTTCTAAGGTAGAGAGAGAGAGAGAGCTCATTCCTTTTTTTTTTTTTTTTTTTTTTAGGGTTCTAATTCAATTCTAATTTTGGCTTATATAGTAAAGGAGATTTTCTAACGGAAAGGGCAAAGGTGAGTAACGAGAGTCTAATGGAGGTCACCTCAGGTGGGTTAAGTAACAACTTTTAAACCACGGGCGGGTTGGCACTGTTAAAACGGGCCAAACCACAGGTGGGTAAAATGCAATTTCCCCATTTATTTATAAAACAAACAAATAATTGTCATATTTTGTAGTATATATATTTCTGTTAGTGTTTTTTTTTTTTTTTTTTTTTTTAATTTTTTTTTTCTGCTAGGTAAATAAAAGTAGGTGCATGGGGTTTGAGACATCGAACAACATAACAATAATAAAATCTATTGTTGAAAACTTGTTCCACAAGTCTAATCCTAATTCTGCCCATTCATAAATCTTCAATGTTGTTCCAATTAGATGGATGCTGTTCAAGCGCAACCATCCTATCCCAACCTTGACATTGCAAGATTGCCTCAAAGTGCAGCCATTGGTCGTTGGGATATAGTCCATACCATATGTCGAGAAAACTGGCTTTTAAATGTCCCGATCACCAAGATGGGGGGCACGGTACTCCACATAGCAGCGTACCATAAACAAGAAATGATTTTTGAACAACTTCTACAACAATTACGGCCGCCGGGAAGTCTTCTGGCTAAAGTCTCTTTAAAAAGGAAAAACAATGTAGGAAATACTCCTCTTCACTATGCAGCAGAAGTGGGGAGCAAGAAGATATGTCGTAGCATCATTGAATTTGATAGAGCAGAATCAGCAACGTTGCTAATTGTTCATAACGATGAAGGCGAGACCCCTCTCTTCTTAGCAGTACTTCACGGTCACATAGATGTTTTTCTTTACCTCCATTTTAAATGCCACCCTGGAAGAGAACACTTCAATTACTGTACAAGGAAAAATGGTGACAGTATTCTCCATTGTGCCATCTCTGAAGAACACTATGGTGAGTTATATATGGAAGTCGATTACTATTACTAATCTGTTCAATAATTTATGACACAATGTTGGTAAATAAATGTAACAAAACAGTTGATGAGAATCGGTAGTCTGTTAGATACGCTAGAATTAATTATTTGGTCACATTTTGCTATTGTGCTTGGCAGAATTGGCCTTAATAATACTTCACCTGCATAAAGACCTTGCAAACCTTGGTAATAAGAAAGGCATAACCCCTCTCCATCTCCTTGCAAGTAAGCCTTCTGCATTCAAAAGTGGCAGCAATCTTCGATGGTTTGAAAATATCATCTATCACTGTAAGTATACTATGTATAATTTTTTAGATTGATAGTGTATCTCAAGTAAAAAAAGATCAAGGTCACTGATTTTATGGAACGTTAGGTTCTCAATACAAATGTGATTAATGCAATAGCATGATCTCGTGAAAATCTATAAGGCAATGCACATAGTTTCAGTAGATCTGGGCTCTGTTGATATCTCTTGTGCGTCTCTTAAAATGA
The DNA here is from genome assembly GCA_030445155.1 of Quercus variabilis. Classification (NCBI taxonomy): domain Eukaryota; kingdom Viridiplantae; phylum Streptophyta; class Magnoliopsida; order Fagales; family Fagaceae; genus Quercus; species Quercus variabilis. Next base: position 37,948,918 of record CP129456.1, read on the forward strand.
TTGAGGCTTTATGTATTTAGACGACATATCGTTTTGGCAAGTCTCTAATTTAGTTGCCGTGCTGCACGCTGCGGAGTTATTTTGATCACTGTGTTCAACCCAAATAATAGTGCAATAAGCCAATAAGAGTAACTAGTGTTAGGTTCTAAAGACCTAGAATTTAATGTATTTAGAACTCTAATATGTATTGTTGGCAAACCATGATCAAAACATGTTGTTTAGTCTTGTTTAGACATGCTCAAAGTTGTATTATTTATATAAAGTTGGAATAAGATGATGTAGGAATTAATAGTGCTTCTCAGCCTGGTTCGATCGATCGAAGCTTAGGCTTGATCAATCGAAAATCGGGTTAGATGCGTTTTTTCTGTAGAATTCCAACTCAGCCCTAACTCCTAAAACGTTTAGGTAAGGCAAACCTTAGCCACGTTTTAGAGGTTGCTCATATTGCTATTTTGTATAAATCTCTTGTGAGATCTAAAGTAGTTTTCCTTTACACAAAGCTTAGAGTTTTCAAGGAGGAGATGTTATCTATACCTTGATGATCAATTCAGTTGCTATCATTGAAGCTTAAAGAAAAACAAGCGTGGGTGCTTGTACTTGTAGGATAATCCAAGAAAGAAGGAGTCTATGGTCTCGGAGCTTGCACATGGTCGTGTCAATAAGTTCTACTGGTGGGTAGCAATAAAAAGTCAAGCGTAGGGGCTTGTAAGTCTTATTGTATGAATTTCGATTCTTTCAAGATAGTGGATTCAAGTTTACCTTGAGGATAGCTAGGTCAAATCCTCTCCAAGTTTTTACCGTGTGGTTCCCTGGGTCATCATATCTTTATGTTATTTATATTTCTGCTGCTTTATACTTGATATGATTGTTTGATTGTGATAACTTAGATTTGCATTATTTGACTAAGTTAATCACTTGGCTAATTAACTAAGTTAATTTGGTTGTGTTAAGGGGTCTAAAAACCGTTCAAATGGTATTAGAGCAGGTAACTCTCTGTTTGGTGATCTTTTGATCTCTGAGCTGATCCTTAATCCCTATTGTCATGGAACCAGGACACTCTCTGGTTATTCCTTCTCACTTTGATGGGAATAATTATGCTTATTGGAAAGTAAGGATGAAAACATTCCTGAAATCAATTGATGAGAGAGTCTGGAACTCTGTTGAATATGGATGGGAGAAGCCCACTACTCCTGTAAGTGAGTGACAAACTTCTCAAAAAGAAGCAGTTGGGTTCAATAGCAAAGTTATAAATGTTATCTTTAACGCTATTTCTATGGAGGAATTTAAGAGAATCTCTAATGTTGAGATTGCTCACACTGCTTGAAAAATTCTTCAAACTGTGCATGAAGGCACTAAGGCAGTTAAAATTAATAAGTTGCAGCAGTTAACATCTAGATTTGAAAGCATTAGAATGTCTAATGATGAATATTTTGATGAATTCTATGCTAAATTAAATGACATTGTTAATTCTGCATATAATCTGGGTGAAATCTATGATCAACCTAAAATTGTTAGGAAGATTCTTAGATCCTTGACTGAGGACTTTAGACCCAAAGTGACTGCTATAACTGAGAGCAAGGATGTGGACTTCATCCCTGTTGATGAACTTATAGGATCTCTTTAGTCTTATGAGTTGGACCTACCAAAAACTAGCAAATCCAAGTCAATGGCTCTTAAGTCAGTTGATGATGTTAATGCTGGTGGATTTGATGATGAGCTCTCTGCTACAAAGATTGCTTATCTTGCCAAGAACTTCAGGAACTTTCTTAGGAATAGTAACAGAAAGGCAAAATGTACAAACACTGCTGAACCTAGAAATTTTAGGAAGAATGATCCCACTAAGGTTAATAACAATGAAAAACCTAGAGAAAAAGTTGGTCAAGCTTTAATAAACTCTATGGGTACTCAGTGTTTTAGATGTCAAGGGTATGGTCATATGAAATCTGAATGTCCCACGTACTTAAGGTCTAAGGAGAAGGCTATGACTGTAACCCTTAGTGATAATGAAGTTTCTAATGATGACTCTGGATGTGATGAGGATGAAAATTTCATTACTTTCACTGCTACTACTGTAGTTAATGAAAGTGTGTCTGTTGAAGAGAACCCTTCTAATGGGGAACTCTCTAAGGATGCAGATCTTCAAGAAGTCTACAATAAACTTTGCAAAATTGTTACAAAGGACGCCATGAATGTTGAATTAGGCTTAAAGAAAATTACACCTTTTGAGCTCAAAAAGAAAAATTTGCTTGTTAAATTGTTTGATGCTAATGAACTTTTAAACAATGTGAAAACTGAGAATATGCTCTTACTTGGTAAAGTTAAATCTTTGGAACATGATTTATCTGTTGCTAGATCTGCTAATTCTAAACTTGATCAAATGTTGAGTGTTCAAAAGGCTCCTTTTGACAAATCTAGATTAGGTTTTGTTGAAAGCATCTCTGTGTCTGCACCAAATTTCACAAACTTTGTTCATTCTTCTTCCACTGAACTCCCTGTGAGTGAGGTTGTGAGTGAGATTGTCAAACTTGTAGAGGTCACACCTCCTAGGAAGATTAGTGTTGATTTGAAAAGTCTAAATCTAAGGAGTCTACCTTTTTTAAGGACAAGATGCATGGTAAGCCTGTTTGAATTTGTCATTTTTGTGGAAAGTCTGGACACATTCGTCCAAATTGTTATAAGCTGTAAGCAGCTAAGCGAGCAAATAAGCCAAAAGTATCTGTGCCTTAAGCACAAGATCCTATGACACTTATTGGTGAATTGGTAAAGGCTCTAAACCTTTATTCCAATCCTGGAATTGAAAGTCACTCTAATGTGAATAAGAACTCCAACGCTCATAGTGCATCTAAAAGGTTGTGGAAGGAAAAGGCTCGATCCAATTGAGTCTTTCTGATATGGTTCTTGTACTTTATTGCTTTAACTTTTGTGACCTTTGTTCTTTGGTTTCTTTTTACTTTTTTGTTTCTAGGATTTGCATTGCATAACATTCATGCATTTCATTTTAGGAATTTAAAAAAAAAAAAAAAAGGAAACAAATTGTGTTTTGTATTCTCTCTCTTGGTTTTTGAAAACAAGGTTGGTCAATTTATTTTCACATAACATGTCTTTGTACCTTATTTAGTTTTGATGAGCTTATTTATTACATTTGACTAGCTAGTTGAAACTTTGTAGTGCATGTTGTGTGAGAAAGATATTTATGGTGTTTACCACTTTGTCTTAATCTTGAAGTCATATGTTATTTGACTGTCGGACTTGATCCTTTTGAGAAAGACATAAATAACCATCTCACCACTGTTCACTAGCCAATCATGAACACCTTAGTGCATATCGTAAGATTCTGTACTCCAGAAAGTGTAGCACATGCACAAAAAGAAAAGAAAAGAAAAGAACGTAAGGTGTAGCCTCGGTTTAAATGATTAATGCTTAAAATTGATGTGTACTATCAGGCTTGATGCCAAATCACATAATTAAAATTGGTGTGTATATTATCCCGGCTTTTAATAAGTTTCTGAACAACTAAAATCTGTGTGTACAATATAAGACAAAATTCAAGAAACTTACATAATTGCAAGCTTATGTTCTAAGAGATGTGAGAGTTATATGATGTAACTCTTTAGATGATAGTCTCTTTTGAATTATATATGATGGATTTTGTAGACTTTGTGATTGATTTCTATTCACATATCACCTTACATGTATCTCAAGTTTTTGCTAGTTACACACACTACACAAGTTATTCTTTGCTAAACATTGTACACGTTATTGTATCTGTTTTTGGTTTGACCAACCAAGTCTGAAAAATACCTTGAGTTTTATGTATAACTGATTTGTTGCTTGAAAATTAAAAAGGGAGTTTGTTTGAAATCTAAATTTTTGGGAGAATTGGGTTTAAATCTTGGGATTTTGAAAATTTTTCATCTCATACTCATGCATGTCATACTCATTTTTCAATGCTTTGAGGAGAGTTGCTTCAAAATTTTGTTGTTTTTCAAAAACTCATTTTTTTTACAATTTCGATCGATCGAGTCTGTTTTTCGATCAATCAAAATTGTGATTAAAAATTCCTATGAGCCTCTGTCTGTTTCGATTGATCGAAATTGTTTTTCGATCAATCGAATATCGTGAATAAGGTTTTTAAAAAATCTGGGTTTGACTTATTCAACCATTTTTTTTCAAAAGTTTTTCAACTTTTCTCTCTCTCTCCGACTCGGCAAAGCATAATCATCCAATTTTTGTCGTTTTCCTCCCAAATTTTTGCAAGGTTTTTCTCTCCCATCACCAATAAGACCTTTATACCCTTTCTTTTGCATTGTTTTTTCGTGTTTTTATGCATTATTTCATGGTATTTGGGTAAATTTTCAGACTATGCATAAATTGAGATTTTTGTTTAATCAAGCCTTATTTTGTGAAATTGATCAATGAGGTTTGTTGCTATATTGATATATTCATGATCTATGTTGGTTAATTTGATCAATTTGGGGTTTTGTGAAAAATTAAAAATCCTAGGGCTTGTGTTGAATCCGATTTGGAGATTTTGTTCAATTGGGTTAAAATTGATAAAATTGGCTTGTTGGATTGATGTAATTAATCATTCTAATTTGTTTTCTAACTTGTGTGATGATCAATTAGTCAAATTTCTTTAAAAAACATTCAAGCGGTTTTAAAATTTTTGGGGTTTTTGTTAGAAACTCTATGCTCAAGTCAATTTTGTGAATTTAAACTTCAATTGAACCTAGTTTCACTGCATTAGAGCATGCATCATGACATGTAATTTTTTCATGCATTATAAAGATTTTTGTTCTATATTTGTTTTGTGCTAACTTGCAGTCTACCCTTAGTTTTTCATTTTTTTGCTTTTCTTGGTTTTGCTGTGTGTCACTGTTCTTTCCTTAGTACCATGCCTAGGAAAACTAGAGCATATAGGACTCCTTCCCCTTCTTCTGAGTCTCTCTTTAGGAGTGAGTTGTTTAAGGATGTCAAAAGCAAAGAGGCTTTTGATAAGCTGAATAGTAAGAGAAAGATTTGAGCTAAGCATTCTGTGCTGCTAGATGAGTTAGATCTTGCTATTAGGGCAAACTTTGAGATTCGAGGTTGATAGTCCCTGTTGGAGATAGATCATCCACCTCCAACCACCTTTATTAGAGAGTTTTATTCGAACCTCTCTTACCACGTCTATGATTCCAACACCCTTGTTAGGAGTTGGATACGAGGTGTTGAGTACACCATTATCCCTAGGGGTAGTGGTTGAAGCTCTTGGGGTCCTAGTCGTTAGGCAGTCTGACTATCCTTATAAGGAGTCTCCACCCTTAGATGACATCATGTCATACATCATTGGGTCTTCTATCCAGTAGGGTTTTGATCCTCGGATCACGTCCGTTGAGCTTCTTGTGACTACCTATCTTTTTCTTCGGATAGCGTGTCATTCTTGGTGGCCTATCTATCATCTCCACACCATCCCTACTGAGCGATGTGTGTTTCTGTATGCCCTTGTCTCTGGTGCTTCTATTTCTTTTCCTCATCTGTTTCTTCGTTCTTTGAACGAGATTCATAGGAGTAGCGTTATTGGTCACGCTTTTGTCTATCCTATCTTCATTCATAGGATTTTGTTGTTTTTAGGTTTAGATGGTTTTCCCGCGTCTAAGCCCGTACACGTTACTGGTCCCATAGGTGCCTCTTTCTTTCGTTTGAGGGCTGCACATTTGAGGCCTCCTCGTGTTTAGTCTTCTGGTGATGTACCCCCTTCTTCCTCTTCTACAGGTGATGCACAGGCTGAGGTGTCTGGTGCTGCTGTTGCTGCTGATGTTCCTTCACCGACTACTTCGGATGATTCAGACATTCATCGAACGTTGGATCATGTCGTGATCATTCAGGCGGCTCAAGGACAGGTTTTGGTGGACTTGCTCGATGAGGTTCGTGCGTTGCGTGCAGAGTTGGCACATTTTAGACGATCTCCTTTGCCACATCTTTTTGATGATGGATTGTGATTGCCCTTTGGCATTCCGTCACAAAAAGGAGGAGTAGATTCTGGATTAGCTTGTAGAGTTTTTGCTGATAGGGGGAGTTTTGTGATTCTTTGGAGCTTGTGGTGATTAGATTGTATCTAGGAGCTGTACCTTGTATTTACATTCTTTTGGCTCTAGATGTATCTTTGTTGGGCTATTCATGTTAGGGGGAGATACATTTATTTTGTTTCTTGTTTCACTGTTTATTGATTTATATTTTGGATTTGATATATGTCTCTATTTTGTGTTTTGGTGAAAGCAAGAATTTATTTTGTTTACTTGTATTTTTCACATATGCGTTTATGCATTTGTTGAGTATTTCAAGAAATACAAGTTGATTCAATTGAGCTGCTGTCTACATTTGGAACTGATGAATAGTAGTTAGGATTGAATTTGTTTATGTAAAGGGCTTCATTTTGTAAACTTTGAGCTTTTAGTTTGTGTTTTGTCATGGATTTCTAAAGGGAGAGTTTGTTAGGTTCTAAAGACATAGAATTTAATGTATTTAGAACTCTAATATGTATTGTTGGCAAACCATGATTAAAACAGGTTGTTTAGTCTTGTTTAGACATGCTCAAAATTGTATTATTTATGTAAAGTTGGAATAAGATGATGTAGGAATTAATAGTGCTTCTCGGCCTGGTTTGATCGATTGAAACTTAGGGTTGATCAATTGAAAATCGGGTCAGATGCATTTTTTCTACAGAATTCCAACTCAGCCCTAACTCCTAAAATGTTTCGGGTTTTATGTTTTTGCCCTAGGTATATAAGGCAAACCCTAGCCACGTTTTAGAGGTTACTCATATTGCTGTTTTGTGTAAATCTCTTATGAGATCTAGAAGAGCTTTCCTTTATACAAAGTTTAGGGTTTTCAAGGAGGAGATGTTATCTACACCTTGATGATCAATTCAGTTGTTGCCATTGAAGCTTAAATAAAAACAAGCGTGGGTGCTTGTACTTGCTGGAGAATCCAAGAAAGAAGGAGTTTGTGATCTCGGATTTTGCACGTGATCGTGTCAGTAAGTTCTATTGGTGGGTAGCAATAAGAAGTCAAGTATGGGGGTTTGTAAGTCTTATTGTATGAACTTCAATTCTTTCAAGATAGTGGATTTAAGTTTACCTTGAGGATAGTTAGGTCAAATCCTTCCCAGGTTTTTACCATGTGGTTTCCTGAGTCATCATATCTTTGTGTTATCTATATTTTCGCTGCTTTATACTTGATATGATTGTTTGATTGTGATAACCTAGATTTGCATAATTTGACTAAGTTAATCACTTGGTTAATTAACTAAGTTAATCTAGTTGTGTTAAGGGGTCTAAAAACTGTTCAACTAGGGAGATATGTTTAGCAAAAAGCTAGGGAGATATATTATGCTTTGTTTCCATGTGGTATGACCTGATCTTACTTCATCATCTTGTAGCATGAAAAAAAATCATTTACAACGTGCTTTGTAACTAATTAGCTGCTTTCATTTCAGCATTTGCCATAACAAATGACCAGGAACTAATTCGGCAAGCACGGGAAAAAACTTGTCAGGCAGCAGCAGATGAACAGAACCTTGAAAGACTACAAGTTACCCATGGAGGTAGAAATGTTAACACACACACACAATGAAACCAAAAAAAAAAAAATGTTGTCATGACTTGAGCTTCTATTGTTATTGGTCAAACACAATGAATAAACGGAGCTCCAGTACAGCTTCCATGCACCTAATTGCAGAACCTGCTTTGAGTTTGTAAAAATTGTATATGAGCCAGTATCATCTGTATGTGGCATTCCAACTTATACCGTGTTTTATCTGTTTTGTTGTCTGTGTATATGTCTATGTGTATATGTACTGAACGATTAGTAACACTTACATTTGAAATTTGGTATATGACTGAGATCTTTTTAATTTTCAGGATTAAGATGCCCAGGAAGGGTAGTTTATATAGAGGATCCATCAAATTCACAGGGATTATCCAATGGAGAACATCCACCTAATTGCAGAACATGCTTTTTGTTTATGTGCTTTTTGTTTATGAAACTTGTCTTGAAGGCAATGCTATTTATATATGGTACTCACTCGCCGTCTACCATTTTCAGTTCTGTTGCCTTTGTATATTTCCTTGCTCACATATTGGTGGTATGATTTTAGCACCTTCGGAGACGGTAAGGAAGGTAAAGATGATGAAGGTGAGGCACACATGGTCTGTTCTGATCATGAACAATTTGCTGGAAAATGCTTCAATGTATCAATTTTTACAAGGTAATCATCTTATTATATTCTAGCCTCTTTTTTTTTCTGGATAATTCCAATTTCATTATTTGTCTTTTTGATTGAATTTGAATTATTATTTTCTTGTGATCTAAATAGTTATACATAAAATCTGTTTTTAACATTATTTTCTCTTATTAACAAAAATATTTACATTAAATTAGTCTTTAAATGATGCAAAATAATTTCTTTCATCAAGTCATTTTATGAATTCTGAAATATATTTTAAAGAACATTGATCATAACTAGTATCCTTTAAATATTTTAGATCAAGATTTTTTTTTGGTTAAATAATATTACTGATTGTGAAAGATTGTTATTAATACCCTAGCAAATATTTATACACCAATAACCAATTTTTACGAACTAAACCAATTTTAATCCAACACTACCAATTAATACCAAATATAAATTATTAAACAATTTCAAAAACAAGTATATTCAAATAACAATAAATGAATATAAAAGGAGCAAATCAAGGATAACACCTGATGTGTTATCAAAGAGGAAACCGGAATCCTTAGTGAAAAACTTGAAAAATCTCTTCAATGAACCTCCACTAGTATGAATAGTTGCAATACATAATTATTACAAGAACACTTCAAGTCTAAGCTATCCTATATACTTGGGCTTTCCAAACTTTAGCTAGTAACTGATTTCTTGCAGTCCTTTCTTCATCTAATATCGAAGTCCACATGTTAAGCAACCAACAATAAGTCACCAAGACACCTCTTGGATTTGGGGTGAAGCTTCTTCTTTGGTTTCCAGCATCAATCACTCAGGAATATCGTTTCTAACATCAATCACTCTGGAATATGACTTTGAAGGTAATATGGTAGTGATGGTAAATCTCTCAAGACTCAAGATATGAAATGGTGAGAGAGAAAGAAAAGAGAAAACAATGGGGTTCTTTAAGGGAATGCATGGGTTTTCCCTCTCTTAAAGGAACGAGGAGTATTTTGCTTTCTGTATTCACAATCTGCTCTTCTAGGGTTTTTTCTTACGTTTCTGGAGTAAATTGGAATGCGTTCAGATAAACAGAAACGGGCTGGCTGAAAGTAAAGTTAATAGCTAGAATTCCATCATTGAGCTAGTTGCAACCACAACTAGGTCGCGAGTTCCAAGGGAAATGCGATTCTTATTAGTAAGATTTTAAAAGGCTTTCTCCTTTTTCATACAATGGATTCTGCTCCCTATAGATATTTGAAGGCACACATGCCCTTAGAGCAAAAATAGGAAATACTCTAGAATAATCTAGAGTATTTTGGAAGCACACAAGAACATCTAGATCAAATTCTGGTTTCCACGAAGTGAGTGGATTACATGGGTATTTATGAGCTAGCTAGAGTTGTTACATCTATGACTAACACCTTCGTAGTTAATTGCTGCATGTATCACTCATAACATTCACACATGAATTACATTGATTTTGTAAATGTATAACACTAAGTACATTTCTAGAAAAATATGTTCAATGTATATATCTATATGTCAAGGTTGTTCTCCAACAAAAATAAGAAGTTCAAGATTTGATATTTACCAACACTAAACATTTACAGAAATTTATGTACTTTTCTTAAGAAAAAATAAAGATGTTGCAGGGAAAAAATGATGTAGTTTAAATATGAATTTGAAGTAAAATTTGTTGTCTTCTGTAATGACAGATAAAGAAAGGAAAAAGGATGATATTGATCAACCTGCAACGGCAATAATAATTGCAGCGAAGAATAGAATTACTGAAATGGTTGAGAAAATCCTTGAACAACATCCTATAGCTATGTATGACGAGGATAGAGACCGGAAGAACGTAGTGCTATTGACAGTGAAGCATAAGCAACCTCGTGTATATGAACTCCTACTCTTACTCAGGAAGAAAAATACATTAAAATACAGTATATTTAATGTAGTGGATTGCGACGGGAATAGTGCATTGCATCTTGCAGCAGAAGCAGATTTTAATTGGCCAGTTCTAGGAGCTGCATCACAAATGCAATGGGAAATCAAGTGGTATGAGGTATGCATAACAGCCAGGCTAGAGAGGACTTTTGCTTGATCATTGATTCCAAGGCCATTTTATAAATAATATGTTTTATGGGTTTGACTTGCTAGGTGATAACTAGGTTTATAGAATAACATGAGGAAGATAATACAAAATATTTCTTAGTCTGTAGTTTGTACTTTGTTGCAAGCTTGGGCTTATAGTTTCAGTATACAACGATAGATATGGTGAAGGAATAACCACGTCATTTTTTTTTTCCCTGGAATGCAGTACATAAAGAACTCAATGCAAAGAAGCTCAGGCCTTCCTCTTCTCAATAAGAATGGCCAAACCCCAGAGGAGGTCTTCACCGAAAAACACAAGGATCTTGTTAAAATGGGTTGTGAGTGGCTAACTAGCACATGCAATGCATGCTCAGTCGTAGCAGGTCTCTTTGTCACGATCACCTTTACTACATCAACCACAGTGCCTGATGGTGTCAAAGAAGTAAACAAAAACAACAAGGCATCCAAAGTTTTGGCCGTCTCATCCTTCGTCTCTTTCTGCACTTCACTCATTGCTGTGGTCATGTTCCTTTCAATTCTCACATCAGGTTACAGAAAAAAAGATTTCCACCACACTTTACTATCAAAGCTTTTGGTCGGCCTAACAGCGTTCTGCGTTTCTATAGTTACAACCTTGATATCTGTTTCCAGCGGACATTTTTTCATCTTCAGGGACCAACGGAATAATGCAGCTTCCTTGTATATGGTGACCTGCTTGTTGCTTTTAACATTCTTTGTTATTACGCAGTTTCCGATGTACCTTCATTTGCTGTGGGCTAACTTGAAGAAGGTGCCACAACGTAGATACTGGCTTCATTTGGACGGTTAAACTTGTATTTATAATTCAGAAATATCTATTACATGCATGCTGGCACACAAAAAGGAACACGCATGCACATACACACCAGATTTAAACTAAAAAATTGTGATTTTCCAGTCACAATTTCCAATATTCCTATCTTTCTTCCAGAGTTTGATGCTAAGGTTATTGATTGATTGATAAACTCATTTACACTTTTTCCAAAAAGATTGATGCTGGACTTGTATTTGTTTGTGTGTTCTATTTCGGATTTTTTGAGAAAATAACTATAAAATTCATACTATATTATTAGTTAGACAACGTTTCAAACTAATTTAGTTTCTAAACAAATCAAGTCCAGAGGACTCGATTTTGCTCACTGAAAATCGAGTCCAGAGGACTCGAGTTCCAAACTCGAGTGTGAGACACTTGACTTCCAGTGCAATTTCGCATAGCAAAATCAAGTCCAAAGGACTCGATTTGTTAAAAACCAAATTAGTTTGAAACGTTACTTAACTAATAATATAGTCTGAATTTTATAGTTATTTTCTCAAAAAATCATTCTATTTCGATAAAATAAAACAAATATCTAAGGGAATTAAATGTTATATACCTTCTTAATTAAGTTGTTGGACTACAATTTTTCGTTGGGAGTTCAATTTGTGTAAATGCTTTATTTTTTATTATCACTTTTCGTAGACCCATGTGATGTGTGGAAATAAATAATTATTTTGTATGATAATATAATGTATACTTTTTTGAGAAATTTTTTTGAAGAAAATTTGCTCTCCCTATAAATTAAACAATTTCTATTTGGTCCAATTTGGTCTATTCTTTGTTTTTGAGTTACAAAATATAAAGAAAAATACTAAAATAGACATTAGAAATTAGACATATAAGCCCTAAAAATGATAAATATTTTGAAGTCTAATTCGGTCCACATTAGTTTTTATCCTGTCCATCTTGTCCTTTTCGATCGAATTTGTTTCTATTCTGTCCAATTCTACCCATTCGATCTTATTCTATCCACTTTGGCCTAATTTGGTCCATTTAGTACATATTGGCCCTATTCAGTCCATATTGGTCTTGTTATGTTCACTTTGGTCTAATTTGGTCCATTTAGTCCACATTGACCATATTCAGGCCACACTAGTTCTGTTCAGTCGACCTCGGTCCTACTCAGTCCATTTTGTCCACTTTGGTCCTATTTAGTCCATTCTGTCCACTTTGATCCACTTTAGTCCTATTTGGGCGATTCAGTCTAATTTGGTCCTATTTGGTCCATTTTGTCAACTTTGGTTCTATTCGGTCCATTTTGTCCACTTTAGTCCTATTCATTACACAATGCTCTTATTCAGTCCACTTCAGTCCTATTCCGACCACTTCAATCTTATTCCGTCGACTTTGGACCTATTGGGTCCATTCTGTCCATTTTAGTCTTATTTGGTCCACCCTGTTCCTATTCAGTCCATTCAGTCATATTCTCTCCATTTGGTTCACTTTGTTTCATTTGGTCCATTTAGATCACTTTGGTTCATTTTGGTCTACTTCGATTTATTTTTGTACATTTAGATAATGAGAAAAAGACGTTTTTGGGTTGAAAGCACCAAATCTATATCCAAATTTATTTATTTATTTATTTTTTAAATCTCAAACTTTTAATATCTAAAATCTTATGCATAGCATTTATTGTTACTACGGTTTTGTTGAGACACATTAATGTAGCTATTTCAATCCATTTCGATACGACTAAATTTAATTGAAAGTTGTTCTATACATAAAGGTTATGAATATACAAATGTAATCTTTAGGAGAGTTATTCATTTGTTTTAATGTCGTTATTTTTAAATGAATTGCATGAGATTGATTATACATTTAAGCAAAATAAATAAATATATACATATGTATGTATGTATAATTTTTATTTAAATAAATTATTCAAATTATTCATTATTTTAAAAGAGATTATCATGATATATAATCAAACCTCATATTCAAATTTATGCTAAATATGTATAATTTATTATGTAAATTTTATTGTAAAGAGAGAGACTACTTGTGATGGGAAGCTAAAAAAATACAACACCAAAACGTATTGAAAGTTCACTTGGTGTATAAAACATTAATGAATGTTTAAACCCCCAATTTTAAATATAACCAACACAAACTTATACTTAAACAATAAATGTGTAGAATAATAAGTACAAGCAAAAACCCAAATAGGTAAACAACTCTACACCATAATTAGTCACAACACAGCAGCAATTGAAAGGCAAGAGTAAGGGTTAGAGAGATGGAAACACAAAGATAACACTGGCACGTATTATCGAAAAGGAAACCGAAGAACTTGGCGAAAAACTTTCCGCTGCCCTCCAAGCGGTAAAATGATCCACTAAAGAGTAAAGTTGGGATACACGAATAGTAGTAAACCCTTCAAGCCTAATCTACCCAATGTACCTAGGTACTCCAAACTTCTTGCTCCAGCAGGGTTAAGCCTAACCGTATCTTCTTTAGCTTCTCTGATCCCGTAATAAGCCCATTGCATCAACCAAATGAATTGGTCATATAAGGTTGAAAATTATCAACTATCGTGTTGGCTTTATTCCGTACCAATTTGCTTGTAAATTAAGCACTTAGTAACCCTGTATTTAGGTGGGATTATTGTAAGGGTAGTGTGTGAGAAGTTGTGAAGAAAAACTCAAGTATGTGCAAAGAAGCAGAGCTTCGTGACTAGGACTCGCGGGTGGCTCGCGGCTGCAAGTCGCCAACTTTAGGCACGTGAGATGCACGCAGGGAAGCTGAAAGGTCGCGCCAGCTGTCGCACTACAGGACAAAAGTCCCAGGCTGGCAAGGCCGTTATGTCGTGACTTGATTTCGCGATTTGGACAAGCCACGAGACCAAGCCGCCAATTTATCCTGTTTGGCAAAAATGTGTCTCTTTGTATTCTTATACCACCTCACTATACATAGACCCTTATACCCACTAAATGTGTAGAGCTTCTAGAGAGAATTTTGTGAGAGAAAACCCTAGAGAAAAACAAGATTGCCACATCCCCAATCTTCATCTAAGTGACTCTATAAATTCCTCTACTCTCTTCCTCTCCATTGTCATACCCTTGAGAGGTCATTTACCAAATCCTTATCTTACCACACCCACGTATGTGAAAAGGTTCATTTGGTGCTAAGGGAAACAGTTTGGAAGGAACCAATATACATTGGTTGATGCTATGGTTTAGTAGCGGAATCCGGGAAGCTAAAGAAGAAATAGGTTCGGCGCAACCTCATTGGAGTAAGAAGCTTGGAGGGCTTAGGTACCTGGGTAGATTAGGCTTGGAGGGTCTTCTGCTGTTTATGTATACCAACTACATTTTTTAGTGGATTTTATCACCGCTTGGAGGGCAGCGAAGAGGTTTTACGCCGAGGACTTTGGTTTCCTCTTCGATAACACATCGTGTGTTGTTCGTGTGTTTGCATCGTTCTTCCCTTTATCTTTGCCTTATATTTACTGCTGTGGATGTGTTTATATTTGGCTTAGATTGTCTATTAATTCTGTTATTGGCTTATTATCATGTTTCACACATTAATTGTTTGATATAAAGCTTGAATTGGTATTTTTATATTTTGGGGTCTAAACATTCAAGGGCGTTTCATACTCATATTGAACTTTCAATTGGTATCAGAGCAGGTACACTTGTTGTGGTTTAAATACCTAAGTGTGATCCTTGACCCATGTGTTATTTACCGTGGATGTTGCATTGTATGCATCTTTATATGATTTGGTTGGTGTTGATTGTAACTTGCCACGTGTTTATGAAAATGCCTTTATGAGTGTGAATCCTCATAATTGTGATGCTATGTTACATGAATCTTTGGATGTTATTGATATTCCTAACATCAAACTCTTAAAGAAAAAGGCTAAGAAGTTTAATAAGGATTTGAACAAGTTATTTTGTGAAAAGGATGATTTGATTGTTAAGCTCAATGAATCCAATAAATTGGTTGAAAAATATAAGAAACTTGCTGAAAATTCTGTTGAAAAGCTGAAAGAGTTTAAATGTTTGAATATGGACTTGGATGCTAAACTTGTTTTGTCTAACAAACTTGTTGATGAGCTAAAATGTGAAAATGAATCTCTTAAAATGCATGCCAAGTGTTTGATTGCTGAACCTATTGTTAAAAGAGATGAAATTATTTGTTGCAATCATGTTGTGGTACCCGGTTTTGTGCCTATTGTGTGTTTTACTCCAAAGGACAAATCAGTGTACATTCCTCCACATAAAAGGAATCAAAAGGTGGAGAAAAAGGCTGTTAAGTCAAAGCCTCCATTTAGGTCTCAACCAAAGGCTTTGGATGGATCTAAGTTTGTTCCAACTTGCCACCATTGTGGTGTGATTGGTCATTTAAGACCTCAATACTTTAAGTTTCATGCTTTTAAAAGAATCAAAAGAAAAGAGAAATTTGAGCCTCTTGGAAGTTGTGTTAAAAAGAGTAAACCGGATTTGAGTGAAAATAACATGTTGTTAAAGAAAGTGTTTAATGCTCTTAACTCCTTGACTATGTGCATCTCCGGTTCTCATTCCTCTAACCCTCGTCTCACTTCTCATGAGTCACTCATTCCAAACAATCATTCCGTTTAGATGAGAAAGGGTTCTTATGATTGAGCTTTTGCTCTTTTGGTCCTTAATCTAATTCTTTCGATTTTTGTGGAACCCTTCATGCATTGCATGTTATATCTTTATGCATTTTTTGCATCTTGCATTTATTCATATGCATTGTTTTTGTTTTGATCTTACTTTTTGTTTTAATTTTGTGTGAGTAAAAAATCCAAAACCACATAAAAAGTGAAAAATTCAAAAAGTTTGATTGTATATGTTTGAGCACATATCATATGTGAGTTTTGCCTTGTACCTTCGTACAAATGGCTTTGTGCATTTACGAGCTTAGCTTGTTCTTTATGCACCTATATCTTTGTGGGAAAAATCTTGACATCTTTGTGTGATTGTTGTAAATCAATCTTCAAGCTTGTCATGAATGATTAGTCAATAGTCTTGCTGGTTTTGAGACATGCATAGACTTGTGCTTATATATCTTCCCAATCTTTATTTTGTTGTTTTTGCTTATAGAGCTCACCAAATGTAAATCTCCAAATGAAAAGAGATATTGAGCTGTAAAAGCCTGTCGCACATACTAGTATTTGACTAGGAAAAAGGGAAAGCGACTAAAATAAAATATATGATGCCCAAAAAGCCAAAAGGCTTATTCACCATATTGAAATATCAAAAAGATCAGGCATCGATCTCTAAAATGAGATATATTGATTCAAAAAGATCAAATGATATGAATTGTAAAGAAGTCAAATGAAAAGCTTTAAAGATATGTAATCATTCTCTTGTGGGAGGTCATATATGTTCATTTCTATAATTGAGATAAACTATTTGATTTAGTACTAGTTGTGTATGACTTGATCGAATTGATCATTGAAGCTTCATTCTAGACTAAGGACTATTCCATGCTTGATACACACACACAACATACATGCCTAATGTTCAATAAATGCCTTATTCATTTGTTCGATTGTACTTGTTTAAATGTGATGTGTGTGAGCTCAACTTTATATGGATCAATCCAAAAAGATTTTTGATCATTTTATATGTGAAATTTTAAAATACTCGCAAGTGTACGAACCGTACCGAAGTATAGTTTGACAAGAACGAGGTCGAACCCACAGGGACTTGAATGAACGTAGGAAAATTAATTAAACCTTAACCAAATTAATCCTAATCTAGTTTAATAAAAATTGGTTGTTTTGAAATTAAATAAACTAAGCAAATAATAAAATTAAGCAAATAGTTAAACTAAGCAAAAGATATAAAGCAATAAAAAGATGTAAACAATCAAGGGAAAGGAATTAAGGTTTTGGAATCCGCCTTGTAAGTCATACCATCATATATTTATGATCATTAATTTTTCCCAACTCACTACATGATAATCTAGAAATCAATCTTGCTATCATGGAAAATATCCTCATTAAAATCCTTATTTTCAAAATCAAAAGCATGTTCTTCTTCGCTTCTTAAGTATAAAACCAAATCATCAATTGTATCCATAGCCAAACAAATCACAAGATATATCCAATTCTAAAAATCAAATCATAACTTGTATCCATTGACAAACAAATCACAAACGATATCCAATTTTATAATCAAGAATTAATAAACCAAGCATTCAATTAATTAAGACAAATCCTAAATCATGAGAAAAACATGACTGAACTCATATCTAGAATCTCATCTTAGTCAATTGATATGAAGCAAGAACAATTTAAATCATTAAAGAACAACTATTGTGGGAAAAATCAAATCACATAAATATTAATGATAATCCTTAACAAGGTTTCATCCTCAACCCTAATTAAAAATTTAGCTACTCATGGTAATTGAAATAAAACAAAAGAATAAAATACTAAACATAAAACTAGACAAATAAAATAGAGAAAGAAATAGTCACAATACTATCATGGAGAAAAGCTATAGAGAAGCCACATGCGGCACTGCCTCTTGCTCCAATTTTCTATTTTGCATCTCAGCCCTAGCACTAGTCTCTCCCTAATTTTTCCCTAAAAAGCCTTTAAATAGGTCAATGAATCCTATTACAAGTTGAATTCCTGTTTGGAGAAAATCCCAGACTTTTAGGCTTCACTTAACCGACTATTTAGGCCCACTTAACGTCAGAATTAGGGCTCCTGGTAAACTACAAAGTTGTAGCCCTTTAAGTTAACTTTCCAGCCCAACTTGAATCATCTCAATTGGACATCTGAGTCGAAAGTTATGCCAAAAATACTAACTGATGTGCAGGCTGGAATCCTAATCCGAATTGGACTTGGATTTGGTGCAAATTTCCTTTGATTCCTTACTCCAATTGGACTTAAATTTAATATTCATGCCTGGCTGGATGTAAGTTGGCTTGATTCAATTGGCCTAGCCCCACTTTGCATGTAAAACCCTTGTTACCTGCAACACAAAGATATTATATAATCAGTCACAAAATAACATAAAAGTAAGGCCAAATATGTAGATATGTGAGTACTTTATCGTATATATTTCATGCACATCAAATGCCCCCAAACCTACATTTTGCTAGTCCTCGAGCAAAACAGATAAAGAGTAAAACAAAACAAAGAAATTAAAAACAAAGAAAAAGGAAATCCTAACTAATTCACTTTCGCTGGAAATTTCGATTGCATTTAGCGTATGCAACAAGCCTTTAAACCCCTAGCTTACACTAGTGGACGAGTTGTTGTCTCGTGAGGGTTTGCAGGGAATATAACCACAAAATTCTGAGAAAGAATACTAAAAAAAAAATAAAAACAAAACAAAGAGAATCAAACAAACTTTTTTTTTTTTTTTTCAATTGCCTTGTGCCAAGAGAATTAGTTTAAGTTCAAAAACACTACAAATGCTAAAGAAATTTCTCATGCCATCAAAACTCAATGTGAGTGAAAAGTGGTAGCCAACCCAAACATACTCTTAGTTTTAGAATAAACTTGACTCGAATCTCTATTTGAAAGTATGCTTCAACTCAAATCTTTCTGGTGTTATCACTCAACAAATGAAATCACTCTGAAATGGGGTGTACACTCTCAACAACATATGTGAGCGGAATAATGTAAGCAAAATCAAACATCTCACATATAAACCACATGAAAAACGCTTAATCAATAAAGAACAAGTAGTCTCATGAAAGGATGTCAAAAAGAATTTATACCACACTTTTTTCTTCTTAGTCATATCAATATCTGAACTACACAATCTTCAAGATCAAATAAGGACTTTATTAGGACGTAATGTAGGGTAAAAGTAAATGGAATGAAATAAATATGGGTGAAGGTAAATAATAACAAGTGTTTTCAAGATTTGTTGGAATGTCAACTCTTTTTGGAATTTCCACTCAACATTTTTTTTTTTTCACCTCTTTTTCTTTAAAGCAGTACTCCTTCCTTCCATTTCACTTCTCAAAATTTGATGAGAACCCTTTTTATTTTCTTCTTTTTGACACTTTTCTTTTTCTTTTCGTTTTTTTCTCTCTTTTTTTTTTTTCAATTCCTTTTTTCTTTCTTCTTTGAATTCTCGCACAAACCACCACTTTGAAACAAACTGATCAAATTCCATCTTGAAACACTATGGATAAGGGTTTTAAGAAAGAAAGGCTAATTAAAAGGCTCAATGGGGTGACTAGCGATAATGTATCAAAAAAAAAAGAAAAACACATGTATGGCTCAAAGTAGACAAAAATGGCCTAATCTCATCTCTCAAAGACTAGTATAATTCATTCAACATCAATGACTTCAAAAAATTCAAGTGGCATAAAATCATTTTTTTTTTCTTGGCCAAAAGAAAGAATAATGAGACTACAACAAGGGAAATATATTACGCACTTCCAAATGAACATTAAGATTAGAAACAATAAATAACCTTCAAAAAAAATAATGATTGGCTCAAAACTCACAGGGGTTACAGTCTCCACATTGTTATCATCAAGATTTTCTAATCATTTTTATCCTTCAACAACAAATTGTGTCTGAGTGGCTACGTGCATGTGCAATGAATTGAGCATGAAAGCAATGAAATTCTTTAAGCAAGAGTAGTATAATGAACTCAAAACATAAACCTCAAGTTAGGCAAAAGATTTTTTTTTTTTTTTTACACAACAAAGCAAAACAAGACAAAAAGATAGAAATCTATATACATCCCCCCCAAACCTAACCAAACATTGTCCTCAATGTTAAAAATGATACTCTCAAAAATTTGTCTTGAATGAAAAGAGAGCAAAATAGTAATATGCAACATGAGAACTAAGAAGAAACAAGTAAGGTAAGGAGAAGGAGGAGACGTACCTTGATCAAGCTGATTGTTATAAATTTTAATTTCTGTCAAATATCAGCTAGAACAAAAGAAAATAAAACTAAACAAGAAAATAAACAAAAATATTAATCTAAAAGCAGAAAATAAACAAGAGAAAAAGAAAAGAAAAATAAATAAATAAATAAATGCAAACCTGATAAACACAAATGGGATCAATCCTGATAAACAGGATCATCCAAGATGACTTCTTCAACTTCTGGAGGCTCAAGTTCTAAAAATGGTTTCAAACGTTGGCCATTAACTTTAAACATATCACCATTTTTAGGATTCTCAATCTCAATAGCACCATGGGGATAAATAATGCATATTATGAATGGATTAGTCCAATGATATTGTAACTTACCTGGGTTAAAAACATGTTGAGAAGCTTTACCAATGTCTTCCAAGTGAATTCTTTGCATAACCATAGAGGAACTAATACCCTTAAGATCAACAATTTTCCAACCTATAGCTTCCTTATGCTCTTGAAGTATACTCATCAATTGGTGTTCCCAAAAGTCATCCAACTTTAGTGGTTCTACAATAGATAGGAATGGGGATGAAGAAAGTGGAAAAGGAACTACTTTTGGTTGCCAGCTATCAATACTTAAGAGAGGAACAAAATCCAACAATGCATTGACCTCCTCAATTGATTTTTCAGTATCCAAATTGCAATCAACATGGATTAAGCAAGCCTTTAGGGGATCCTCACAACTTGATTGTAGGAAAGTATCATGGACTAGGCTCCCAATCATGTTAACCTCACATATATCCTCATTGTCTAGGTCTTGCTTACTTATGTCAAAGATATTAAGCTCAACAGTCATATTTCCAAAAGAAATCTTCATCACACCACTCCGACAATTAATCAAAGCATTGGATGTGGCTAAGAAAGGGCGACCCAAAATGACATGGATTTGTGTACTGGCATTCAGAGCAGGCTCAGTGTCTAACACAACAAAATCAACAGGAAAGTAGAATGCATCCACCTTAATCAACACATCCTCAACAATACCTCTAGGGATCTTCACAGACCTATCAGCTAATTGAAGTGTCATGGTTGTGGGTTTCAACTCCCCTAAACCTAGTTGTAAATAAACTGAATATGGCATTAGGTTCACACTTGCCCCCAAATCTAGCAAAGCTCGCTCAATGAGATGATCCCCAATCTTGCATGAAATTGTAGGAGATCCAGGGTCCTTACATTTCACTGGATATTTATTCTGAATGATTGAACTGACTTGCTCTGTCAAAAATGCCTTTTTAGGGACATTTGTCTTTCTCTTCATTGTCACAAGATCTTTTAGAAACTTAGCATAAGCAGGAACTTGTTGAATTGCATCAAGAAATGGAATGTTTATTTGCACTTGCTTAAAAACCTCTAAAATGTCTCCAAATTGTGCACTTTTCTGAGGATTGATTAACCTTTGAGGAAATGGAGCTTTAGGAACAAATCTCTTATCAAGGGGGGAACTAAGATCTTGAATCGAAGTGGCGGGTGGGTTGTTCTCCTTTTCTCCATGATCATCATGTGAACTATGAGTTCCTTTTTCCTTTAACACAAAATTTTCATCATCCTCCACTTCTGGCATTTTCACTTGATTATCAACTTGCTTACCAGACCTAAGGGTAGTAATAGATTGAACATATTCTTGTCCATGGGTGGAACTAGAAGAACCATTGATGGCATACTGTCCTTTTGGGTTAGGTATGGGTTGACTAGGAAACTTTCCTTTTTCCCTCTCTCCAACTTGGGTTGCTAACTGGCCAACTTGATTTTCCAACTTTGAAATAGCTTGAGTATTCAAATGGGTGGAACTTTTCATCTCTTGAATGGCTTGGCTAGTTGATTGCATGAAACTTTTGAGAGACTCCTCCAAAGATGGTTGTTGTCTTGGTGGTGCCACAAACTGAGGTGTTGATTGAGGAATAGGAGGATATGCTTGAGTAGGTGGACGAAATTGACTTTGTTGATGCACTTGTTGTCCACCTACATTTGTGGAAGGCTGATTTTGCCTCCATGAGAAATTAGGATGGTTCCTCCAATTTGGATTGTATGTCTCTGAAAATGGACTAGCAAATGGTTTTTCATAATTATTCAGTGCATTTGCTTGCTCAGTATAAAAATCAGGATACCCAATTGCGGAAGGACACATTTGTGTTGTATGCATAGGACTTGCACAAATAGAGCATGTTTCACTTTGAACTTGATTGACATAATTCATCCCTCTTCCTAAAGCTAAAGCCTCAACCTTACGAGTGAGATTGTCCAACCTAGCTTTTATGTCTAAATCTTCACTGACTTCATACAATCCTCCTTTCTTAATTGCAGGGGCAGATCTCTCTCTACGATTGGAAAAATCCCATTGTTGTGAGCTTTCTGATAAATTCTCAAGAAATTTGTATGCCTCATTATCCATAAGACTCAAAAATCCACCACCATTCATGGACTCAATCATGTTTCGATTTGTCTGAGTCAAACCATTATAAAAATATTGTACTAGTCTCCATGTTTCAAAACCATGATGAGGATACTTTAAGATCAAGTCCTTAAATCTCTCCCAACTCTCATAAAATTTCTCTTGTTCATCCTGATAAAAATCTGCAATTTCTCTCCTTAAAGCATTGGTCTTGGCCATTGGGAAAAATTTAGAGAGGAATTTTGTAACCAATAGTTCCCATGAAGTGATAGATCCAGGTGACAAAGAATTAAGCCATGCTTTTGCTTTATCCTTCAAGGAAAAAGGGAATAAACGCAAGCGAACAGAGTCATCAGTGAAATTCTGAAACTTACAAGTAGCACAAATCTCAAGAAAATCTTTTACATGCATATAAGGGTCTTCTCTATCCAATCCATGAAAAGTAGGAAGAAGGTGAATTATCTGTGGTTTCAACTCAAAATGTGCAGCAGTGGTTGCAGGCAATACTATGCAAGATGGAGGGTTGGTGGTTATGGGTGAGAACAACTCCCTAAGAGTTTTTGAATCATCTCCTGTTTCTCCCATTGTGGATGAATAATCAAAACTAACAAGACGATTTTCTTTATCACGTACCCAAGTTCTCATACACCAAGCACAAAGAAATAAAATTTTTTTTTTGTTTTTTTTAAAAAAAAAAAAAAAAATTAACTACAACTAGTAGAAGGAAAAATTCAATTAAAACCTAATTTATTTTCCTAACCAAGTCCCCGGCAACGGCGCCAAAAACTTGTTGTGAAATTTTAAAATACTCGCAAGTGTACGAACCGTACCGAAGTATAGTTTGACAAGAACGAGGTCGAACCCACAGGGACTTGAATGAACGTAGGAAAATTAATTAAACCTTAACCAAATTAATCCTAATCTAGTTTAATAAAAATTGGTTGTTTTGAAATTAAATAAACTAAGCAAATAATAAAATTAAGCAAATAGTTAAACTAAGCAAAAGATATAAAGCAATAAAAAGATGTAAACAATCAAGGGAAAGGAATTAAGGTTTTGGAATCCGCCTTGTAAGTCATACCATCATATATTTATGATCATTAATTTTTCCCAACTCACTACATGATAATCTAGAAATCAATCTTGCTATCATGGAAAATATCCTCATTAAAATCCTTATTTTCAAAATCAAAAGCATGTTCTTCTTCGCTTCTTAAGTATAAAACCAAATCATCAATTGTATCCATAGCCAAACAAATCACAAGATATATCCAATTCTAAAAATCAAATCATAACTTGTATCCATTGACAAACAAATCACAAACGATATCCAATTTTATAATCAAGAATTAATAAACCAAGCATTCAATTAATTAAGACAAATCCTAAATCATGAGAAAAACATGATTGAACTCATATCTAGAATCCCATTTTAGTCAATTGATATGAAGCAAGAACAATTTAAATCATTAAAGAACAACTATATTGTGGGAAAAATCAAATCACATAAATATTAATGATAATCCTTAACAAGGTTTCATCCTCAACCCTAATTAAAAATTTAGCTACTCATGGTAATTGAAATAAAACAAAAGAATAAAATACTAAACATAAAACTAGACAAATAAAATAGAGAAAGAAATAGTCACAATACTATCATGGAGAAAAGTTACAGAGAAGCCACATGCGGCACTGCCTCTTGCTCCAATTTTCTATTTTGCATCTCAGCCCTAGCACTAGCCTCTCCCTAATTTTTCCCTAAAAAGCCTTTAAATAGGTCAATGAATCCTATTACAAGTTGAATTCCCGTTTGGAGAAAATCCCAGACTTTTAGGCTTCACTTAACCGACTATTTAGGCCCACTTAACGTCAGAATTAGGGCTCCTGGTAAACTACAAAGTTGTAGCCCTTTAAGTTAACTTTCCAGCCCAACTTGAATCATATCAATTGGACATCTGAGCCGAAAGTTATGCCAAAAATACTAACTGATGTGCAGGCTGGAATCCTAATCCGAATTGGACTTGGATTTGGTGCGAATTTCCTTTGATTCCTTACTCCAATTGGACTTAAATTTAATATTCATGCCTGGCTGGATGTAAGTTGGCTTGATTCAATTGGCCTAGCCCCACTTTGCATGTAAAACCCTTGTTACCTACAACACAAAGATATTATATAATCAGTCACAAAATAACATAAAAGTAAGGCCAAATATGTAGATATGTGAGTACTTTATCGTATATATTTCATGCACATCAATATGTTTTTGGAAGTGATTTTTATCACTATTTGTGTTCTTGTTTAATGCTTATATTGTTTTACAGTGTTTAAACATGTTTTGTATTGAAAAACAAGTGTCAGAATTTTTGCCGACTCGTTTTGGCGACTTGACCAGTCGCGAGTTACAGTCGCGAGTTTTGGCGACTCATTTTGGCAACTTGCCTAGTCGCAAGTTCATCCAGAAGCTTTGGCGACTCACTCGCGACTCGCTTCGCAACTTGCTTAGTCGCGAAATGCCCAGAAATAGCTTTTTAAAGGGTTTTTCGTCTGTAACTTATTTTTAACCTCTCCCATCCTCTTTTAAACCCCTCTTTCAATACTTTTACATCAAAACCCAACCAATTTGAATGGTTTTTTATTCCTTTAACATCTCTAAGATAATTTTAAACTTTTTTCATTGATTTAGATCCTTAGATTATGTTTTAGTGAGTTTTGTGCTCTTGGTTGGAATTTTCATTATAGGGGTTGGGAAAACTTAATTTTTTTCTCAAAATTTCTATATGAGATTGGTTTCTTTTGATAATTTTCTTTGGATGTTGGCCCCTTGTGGCAAAAAGAGCATGTATTAAAGATGGATTTCATGATGTTCATGCATTATTTCATATTGTTGTTCATAATGTGCATGCTAGGTGTTTGATAAAATGTCTCTTAGGCATTTTCTCACTTGTTTGGACTCCGATGAGTATCAAATTTTGGGGTTTCTCATGTTTTCTCATTAGGAACATGTTTGGTTCATTGGTTGTGTATTTAACACACCTTGCCCCACATATGCATTTTTCATGCATTGGTCATGTATTGCACTTGCCACCTCTTGCACACACCTTGCTACCTTTGTCATGAATTGGTTCATACATTGTTTCTTCATTCTAGCATGTCATGTCTTAGGATTGAGCTTTATTTTCTCATTCATCTCGCACCCCTCATGCATCATTGCACCCTCATACATTATTATCATTGTTCATACTTTCATTTCTTACCCTCTTTTCTCCTTGACCCCTTTGTCTATTCGTGTCAAAAAGGGGGATAGTATACTCTAGAGTAGTATATCGGAGAGTGTTGCCATTTCTATATGACTCTTGTGCACATTCTTAGGGGGAGAAATTCCATTTCTCGTGCACATTCGTAGGGGGAGAGATATTCCATAGGGGAGATGCATATGCCAAAGGGGAGAAGCCATTGTTTGGTCAAGTTGCTCAAATGTTTCTCGTCATGTTTACTTGATCATAATTTACTTGTTACATTATACTTGTCCATACTTGCTTTACCTTGAGGGTCTAATGTATTTTGTGCAAGTGTTTCAAGTTACAAGTATATATGTTCTAAGTTCATTACAGCTTCTATGATTCATGATAGGGGGAGTGATATGATAAGGGAAGTATTTTATATTTTGTATGATTCTGGTTTGTACCCATGTTGCTTCTGTAAGTTTTAAGGGTTTGTTTATGCACATTTTGTAGGCCTTTGTGGTTTGTGTCATGCTTTACGCAGCCTTTGTGCTTTGTTAAATCAGTACTTCCAACTAAATGTCTTGCATTTTCTTCTAAGTACTGTCACTTTTGTGCCCGTTGTAGGATTGTTCCTAGATGCACATACTTCATGTATTGTGCATTGGTTGAGTGTTAGTCATTTAAGCAATTTTACCTTGCGTTTATTGTCTTGAATGTCCGAATGTTCATTTCAGGTGTGAATGAGCATTGTGATCACTTGGCTATAGTTACTTGTATTGGTCTTGCCATGGTTTACTGCTTTATTCCATTATGCATGATCGCATTGTGCTTGCTCCATATGCATTACAAGTTTCTGTATACAATGAACTTATTGTGTTGTTGTGTTTCATGAGTTACTTGCTCTTATGGTTCTAAAGTTTCGCAGATTCTAGAGTTAGGTGTGAGTGAGTTTTCCAATTGTTTCCTACTCATGCGTTAAGTCTAGAGTTTGTTTTAGGGTTTTGTCATGGAATAGCCAAAGGGGGAGATTGTAAGGTTGAAAATTATCAACCATCGTGTTGACTTTATTCCATGCCAATTTGCTTGTAAATTAAGCACTTAGTAACCCTGTATTTAGGTGGAATTATTGTAAGGGTAGTGTGTGAGAAGTTGTGAATAAAAGCTCAAGTATGTGCAAATAAGCAGAGCTTCGTGGCTAGGACTCGCGGGTGGCTCGCGGCTGCAAGTCGCCAACTTCAGGCACGTGAGATGCACGTAAGGAAGTTGAAGGGTCGCACCAGCTGTCGCATTATAGGACAAAAGTCCCAAGCTGGCTAGGCCGTTACGTCGCGACTTGATTTCGCGATTTGGACAAACCACGAGACCAAGCCGCCAATTTATCCTGTTTGGCAAAAATGTGTCTCTTTGTATTCTCATACCATCTCACTATATATTGACCTTTATACCCACTAAATGTGTAGAGCTTCTAGAGAGAATTTTGTGAGAGAAAACTCTAGAGAAAAACAAGATTGCCTCATCCCCAATCTTCATCTAAGAGACTCTACAAATTCCTCTACTCTCTTCCTCTCTATTGTCATACCCTTGAGAGGTCATTTACCAAATCCTTATCTCACCACACCCACGTATGTGAGAAGGTTCATTTGGTGCTAAGGGAAGTAGTTTGGAAGGAACCAATATACATTAGTTGATGCTATAGTTTAGTAGTAGAATCCGGGAAGTTAAAGAAGAAATAGGTTCAGCGTAACCTCGTTGGAGCAAGAAGCTTGGAGGGTTTAGGTACCTGGGTAGATTAGGTTTGGAGGGTTTTCTACTGTTCATGTATCCCAACTACATTCTTTAGTGGATTTTATCACCGCTTGGAGGGCGGTGGAGAGGTTTTACACCGAGGACTTCGGTTTTCTTTTTGATAACACATCGTGTGTTGTCCGTGTATTTGCGTCGCTCTTCCCTTTATCTTTACCTTATATTTACTGCTGTTGATGTGTTTATATTTGGCTTCGATTGTCTATCAATTTTGTTATTGGCTTATTATCATGTTCCACACATTAATTGTTTGATATAAAACTTGAATTGGTATTTTTATATTTTGGGGTCTAAACGTTTAAGGGTGTTTCATACCCATATTGAACTTTCAGGTCATCTCCAAACTGCTTCCAAAACACCAAAATACTTCCTCACTGATATGGGTATGGTGAGATAAACATTTGGCAAATGAGCTTCTCAAGGATATGTTAATGGAGAGGGTGAGAGTAGAGGAATTTGGAGAATCAAATGTCTAAAATTGTGGATGAGTTAATCTTAGTTTTTTCTAGGGTTTCTCTCTCAAAATTCTTTTTGGAAGCGCTCTACATTTCGTGGGTATAAGGATATTTATAGTAGGGTTTGTGAAGAATGTGAAAAATCATTTTTCTACAAAACAGGGCATTCTAGTGACTTAGTCTCGCAAGTGGGATAAGTTGCAAGTTTGAGTCGCGAGTTAATTGCTGGGCCAAACTGTCAATTTTTTTCCTGTAGTGCTCCAGCTGTCTTCCTGCATGCTTCACACGTGTGGCATTTTGGTGAGTTGCTAGTTGTGAGTCACTCGTGAGATCCAGTCACGAGAAACCTCTTGAATGCTCACACACTTGAATTCTTCAAACTCTTCTCTGGAAGCTCTCTACATTTCGTGGATATAAGGGTATTTATAGTAGGGTACGTGAGGAATGTGAAAAGTCATTTTAATGCAAAACAGGGCATTCTGACGACTCAGTCTCGCAAGTAGGATGAGTCACGAGTTTGAGTCGCGAGTTAATTGCTAGGCCAGACTGTTAATTTTTTCCTTCTAGTGCTCCAGCTGTCTTCTTGCATGCTTCACACGTGTGGCATTTTGGTGAGTTGCTAGTTGTGAGTCACTCGCGAGATCCAGTCACGAGAAACCTCTTAAATGCTCACACACTTGAATTCTTCAAACTCTTCTCACACACAACCCTTATATTATTCTCACCTAAATATAGGGTATCTAATTGCTGAAATACAAGCAAATTTGGCACATAATAAAGCCAATACATGATTGAATAAATTCAACCTTACACGTATGAACCAAAATAGAGTTTTAAATCACAATGATTCATCAATATAAAGTAGAGTTGCAAGAAAAAATAAAAAATTAAGAGAAAAAGAATGACCACATTTTCAAGAGAGAATGTGAGAGAGAATAATAAGAAATTTATATAAAATAATATGAGAAGAAAAAAAAAATATAGTAATAAATACCAAATTATCCAAGTCATGTTATGTTATGTTATAATAAAATAAGATTTTATTCTTATATACTATTTTTAGAATGTAATATGATAGCATCTATGAAGTCAAAGAGAATAAAAAAGATAACAACTTAAAAACACAAAACTTAATCACATCAACCCAAAGTGGAGTTCTAAATAATACAAAAATTTATCAACCTAAAGTAGAGATGCGTGAAAAATATTTAAAAAAAAAATCCACCAAAAATGAAAAAAAAAAAATGCGAGAGAGAAAGAAAAAGAAACAACATTTTGTGTGTGGAAAATGAGAGAGAGAAAAAGAGCGAAATAACATTTTGTGTGTGAAAAAACTATGAATAGAATGAAAAAGAAAATTGTAAATTTATAGTAAGAGAAGGGGAATAAGAAAAGCAAAAAAAAAAAAAAAATAATAATAATAATAAAGGAAGATGAAGGGATTGAGGAAAAGTGAGATTAAGGTAGATAGTCTTGGGTAGATGAAAAGGTAAAAATGAGGGGAAAAGTTTGAAAAATTATAACTATAAGTTGGGAAATTAATAAGGAAAAAAAGATAATTAAAAAAAAAAGAAGAAGATAGAATGTTAAAAATTGGTGGATAATGTGACCATTTTTGTGGCTCAATATGAGCATAGCAACACTAAATGTTATGCTTCATATAGTTTATAGGAAATGAAAAGTTATATAGTTGCTCATTTTCATTTTCATTTTCTTTGACAAATGCATATTCGTGAGATAATTTTTTAGGAAAACTTGTCATCTTTTAAAATCTAATGAATATAAAAAATTTATTTAGTTTGATGTTGTATGAATATGTACAAAAAAACAAATTTGAGAAAACAAAAACTAACTTGTTTCCATAACTACTAGACCAGTTGACAAATTCTAATTTTTAGGAGATCATTGAACTAACTCACATAAAATAAAATAAAATTTTAAAATTTGGGGTGATATTAAGTGGATTAGTCACATTATCATTGAAAAAGATGATGTTAGAAAAATTGAAATACAATTGCCCCTTAATTAGTAATTTTGCATATAAAAAAGGCAACAAGAATATATTTTAAATTAAAAAATTATAATATGAAAAGTCAAATAAATACTATACAAATAATATTTAATGATAAAAAATACGACTTATAGTTAGGGTTGTAAACGAGCTAAGCTTTGTCAAGTAGTGTGTGTTTGAGTTTGGCTCATCAATAAAAATCGAATGCTTAAAACTTGGATTGAGCTTGAGACAAGCCTAAAAACAATATTTGAATTCGAGCTTGTGAGAGTGCCAAAAAGCTTGAGCTTGGCTTGGCTTGATTAATTAGTCAAGCCAAACTCGAGCTTAATATCAAGCTCAAACTTGAGCTCAAGTCAAGCTTTTTAGCTTGGCATCCAAAAACATTGCATCATCAAATGCTTATATCATAAAAATCAAGTAAACAAAAAATATATATATTTAATAATATACTCATTTTGTCATGCTTCTAACACTCGTGATTAGAAATTGTTTAAATTACAACATTACATAATTAAATCCATCCATCATCATTCATTGTCTGTAGCTTAAGTAATTATTCAAAATACAATTTTTACATCCACATTTGTTATTTGTGCAACTATAATCTTAACAAATCTAAATAAATTAATATTCCAAAACATATATGAATAAACAAGCTATAAATTAATACTCCAAAACATATGTGTAATGTCATGATGATGAGTTTATTTAGTAATCATATATCAAGCTATAAACGAGCCTGAACTCAGCATATTTTGTATCGAGTCCTATTGTTCATGAGCTTGTTCATAAACAAATTTTTTTACTTGAACTTGGCTTGTTTATTAAACAAGCCTAAAACTAATGCTCAAGCTTGGCTTATTTGTAAACAAACGAACATGAACAAGCTTTTTATCGAGCTGAGCTCAAGTTGTTTATGAACGGTTTGATTCGTTTACAGCCTTACTTATAGTTGTCATTAGGCTTCAAATTTTAGTAAAACAGCCCTGATTTGGCCTCATCACTACTGTATATAGCTATTCTGTGTTTATTTCCCAGGTATCAATTCTCTACTTAAAATATGCCCTATTGATATGTACGTGCTCTTCCTTACTTTCTTTTTTTCTTTTTCTTTTTTCTTTTTTCATTTTGTTTTGTGAAGAAGATGTTCTTCATTTCTCTCTTTTTTTTTTTTTTTTTTTTTTTGGATAAGAAAGACTCTCATTTCATTAAAAAGTAGAAAATAACATAACATCCTGAGAAAAGGTGGACATTCTTCCATCTATATTACAAAAGAATCAATATTCTTAGCAAAAGCTGCCAAAGTATTAGCTAGCTTATTTCCTTGTCGTTCCACGTGTGAGGCTTGGAATGTTTTAAACTCATGTAATCTGGAGCAAAGTCCTGAGACTACAGTAGAGATAGAGACTGGGGCATCTGTGGGGCTCTCCATAGCATGACAAACAGTAATGGAATTTGTTTCAAAAATCACATCTCTGACTCCAATGTCCCATGCAAAAACCGTAGCTTCATCTAGTGCTTTAGCCTCTACTTCTAAGGGAGCCAAAGGAAGTGGGAGGCGCTTGCTTAGGGCAGCAATGACCGATCCAAAAAAAAAAAAAACATGCAACACGTTCCCTCTTTATCTTTTTTAAGGCAAGGTTCTAGTTCCTTTCTTTTCTTTTTAATATTTAGGAACAGAAAAAGGTTTTAATTCTTGTACTTCAAAAGGCGATGGAGAGAGACTATTCATACTGGCAAATAATATGGAATATTAGCTTAATTAAACTCTAAGACTTAGGGACCCGGGTTTACTGCACAATCTCCTCTATCATTATAAATAGTTGCTCAAATCACCAAAATGATGGTATAAATAAATTGCTAGGTTTCTTCCTTTCTCATTTTATTTTTTGATAGAGTTTTAAATTATGAAGTTCGTTTTTTGTAATTGTGCTTTTTGTCATCAGTTAAGATACCAATTGGTTTTGGTGTAAACAGATATTGAATTTCAAATCTCTTATTCAACCTTCAGAGATTTTACCAGTTGAATTAACTGAAATTCACTTTAAAAAAAAAAAAAAAAAAATTTAAGTTAACATGTTCCCTCTTTGTCTTTTCTTTTTTTTTTCTTTTTTTTTTTCTTTTTTTTTTTTAAAGCAAGATTCTAGTTTATTTACTTTATTTTGGAACAGAAAATGGTTTTAATCCATGTACTTCAAAAGGCGACGGAGAGAGACAACTCATCAGGCAAATAATATGGAATATTAGCTTAATTAAACTACAAGTCTTATGGACCCGGCTTTACTGTACAATCTCCTTTTTTTTATCATTATAAATTGCTTGCTCAAATCACCAACATGATGCTGTAAATAAAGTAATAAACTGGTAGGTTTCTAGTGCGACTAGGACAATATTGCCACGGAAAGCTCAACTCCAACTTATAGTCTTGGAAGATGACTTGGCAGCAAGAGACATTTTTTCCTGTAAGTAGAACCATCTTTTTTCTTTTTTCATTTTTTTTTCTTTGGCTTAAACCATCTTTTAGTAATTAAGTGGCTAGAGATACTTGTAAAAAAAAAAAAAAAAGTGACTAGAGAGATATTGATCCGAAATAAGATGTGTTCTCTTGAATTATTACATTGATCCTTTGTAGTTAACTCAAATTTATAAAATTTCTTATAATTGAATAAGAGGCTTATATTTGACATAATGATGAAGACAATTATCATGTAACAAATTTCATATGAGCAAATCTTATCTTATTTATTAAATTAATTAACAACCTCACTCCTATAGCTATATATGGTATTTGCCATAAAATTTTAAGCTTCAAAACTTTCTTTAATAAAATATTTTTTTATGTCAAC
Organism: Quercus variabilis; assembly: GCA_030445155.1. Classification (NCBI taxonomy): domain Eukaryota; kingdom Viridiplantae; phylum Streptophyta; class Magnoliopsida; order Fagales; family Fagaceae; genus Quercus; species Quercus variabilis. The sequence goes on from CP129456.1 coordinate 37,981,679, forward strand.
AAATTAACAAATAAATTAAAGGAACTTTTCTAGGTTTTTTGCCCCGCCCCACCTTGACTTGCTTCGTCCCTTGTAGGTTTTCTCACCCCACAAAGGTCGTGGGATAGGAATGGGGCCGGATTTTAGCCCCTGCTATGGGGCAGGATGGGGATAGATTTAGACATTTTAGCTCCTCCCCACTCCATCCCCATCCAACCTTGCGTTGATAAGAGCTATAATTATAAATTTTTCATATCCTAAATTTCTACTATTTAAACAAACAAATTAATGCTAGCTTATTTAAATGCATGAATATTCGGTTTTTGTTGTTGTTGTTGTTGTTGTTGTTGTTATATTGTCTTATTAAGTACTTTGATAATATTATTTAATTATTGCTAAGAATTAGTTTGATTTGATAAGATAAAATTAGTTATAATTTCAAGCATATTTATATTAACGAAACAGATTTTATTAAAAAAATTATAACAGTTGTGAGGCAAGTTAAAATGAAATAGAATTTTAAGGGATGGGGTAGGGCCCAAGGGACGGGGATGAGGCAAGGAAGCTTTCCCCATCATACGGGGTAGGATGGGAGTAAAGATCTAATCCTTCGGCCCGGCCCCTCCCCATCATTACCATCCCTACCTTCGACTTCTAAACAAAGTAGGAAATAAATGTAGAAATAAATTAGGGAAGAATATTCAAATTCTAATAGAAATCATTATGTCTACTAAAAGACTAACATGGAAACTAAATTAAATAAAATCAATTAAGGATGTAATTTGTTTCTTTCCCAATTATATTCTTAGAGATTGACATCAACTTCTTGATTGCTGGTGAACCCTACTCTATCAGGATTAGTGCCACTGAATTCTGGGAGGATCGCTGTTGAATGTGCTAAGATGGCATCAAAAATAGAAATACAGGACGCGGACAAGTGCATGATTGATCACCCCTGGACTCCTGCGTCATCAAAGGACATATTGGAAACAAAAATAGAAATATCTAAGGTACTCCAATGCATAAAATTATTTTATTCACTTCATGTATTACACATTTATACCTCATGTAGTTTAATTGACACCTCTCATGCACAAAGTGCTTAAAAATCTAAGAGAAAAATGTTCAAACTGCAGAGTTAACAATATATTGTGACTATCTAAAAAAAAGACCCTAATTTGATATGAGAGAAAGACATGGTATTGGAAACTTTTAGATTTATCATATCTAATTTTATTCATGAAGTTGATCTATTTTAAATAGAGATGAAAGGCAACTTAGCTGCCAGAGAGAGTTGTTTTAGTAAGTACAAGGACAAAAAAATATACCATCTTCATCCCATTTTGTTGGTCCTTGTTAGAAAATTTAACTCGTTAAGGGAACATCATTCAATAATGTGATGCCTTTTAGTAAAAATAAAAAATTGTACGTATAAATTTTCAAAACAACCATAATTAATTTAAACTCTAATGATAAGATCATATATTGAATTTTTAAATAAAGTAAAGGGTAGGTTAAGAAATTATTTTTTTTGAAACTTTTTTAATTGATTGCACAAACTAAAATCTTGTTGCTCAATTGATTGTTTAACTATAGTTTAAATTGATAAGGGTAGTTTTGAAACTTAAACTTAGAAGACAATGTTTTGAATGATTCCCCCCCCCCCCCCCCCCAAAAAAAAAAAAAGTTAAATTTTCTAAACAAAATCAATGGAACAAAAATTTTATTTTTATATATTGGCGTGTTTGGGGATGTTTGTGGATCAGACTCATTTCAAGTGTAAAATGATAAATAAATAAAAAAAATCCATTAATTGCTGCAACAATTGCTACACAAACTAATCCTAATTATTCTGTCCATTTTTTTCATCTTCGTTGTTCCATATAGATGGAGATGGAGTGGATTTCAGATTGGCTTCAAGATCAAGATCATATTAAAAAATGCGAGGAGACTTCAATCTTCAACCTCGACAAGGCCCAAAGAAGATTGTTTAAAAGTGCCGTCAATGGTGATTGGGAGGATGTCCTTGTTCAATGTGAAGGACAAAATTGGGCCTTCGATGTCAAGGTCACAAAGTCAGATGACACAATATTCCACCTAGCAGCCTACAACAAACGTGAACATATTTTTGAAGGACTTCTAAAATTATTACCATGGGGAACCGATCATGAACACATCGCAATGAGTGCTTTAGAAAAGGCAAACATGGAAGGAAATACCCCTCTCCACATTGCAGCATCAGTGGGGAGTAAGAAGATGTGTCGCAGCATAGTTGAAAGATCACGGTCAAGAGCTTTACTAAGTGTTCTTAACAATAAAGGTGAGACCCCTTTCTTCTCAGCAGCTCTTCATGGTCACAAAGACGCTTTTCTATACTTGGCTTCTATCTGCAACCGGGTAGAAGGCTACTTTTACAGTCAAAGGAACGATGGTGACACTATACTCCACTGTGCCATCTCTGCAGAACACTATGGTGAGCAATATTTTTCATGCTTGAGAGGAACACTACACTCGTGCACATAGGATAATTTATGTAGAAGAGCTTTTATTAATTTCCCCCTAACTTTATTTTATTTAATATTATTTAATATTTTATCACTAAGTTTGTTTTGAAGTAAAATATAACAAATTTTACACGTAAAATGTTTTCAATATAATATTTTTGAGTATTTAGTACAACAAGTAAAATTTTTCATGCAAACTACCAAAACCGATGGCTTAATCACTAAAGCCGCTAGTGCTAGAGACCTAGTGACCAAACCGTCAGAACAGTGTCTCTAGTGACATAACTACTAGAACCGGTCGTTGGAATGACACCGATTGTCGGAGTGGCATCTCCAATCACCAAAATGACGGCACTGATCATTGGAGTGGCAACTCCAACTATGGGATAGTTGCCATTGGTTGCTGTAACAGCAACTTCGGCCATCGAACCGTCAACATCGGCTCCCCAGCTCATTGAATCAATGACCTAACCACCATATAGGGGAAGAGGAAGCCACTATATGTTTTTGTAAGATGTTTTATCAAAATTTGAAGGCTAAAACATTTTATAACTTTTTAGAAAAGGTTTTACTATAAACAAAAAATATTTTACATAATGTTTGACCAAATTTTACATGCAAAAAAAAACACATAAAAATAGAAAAAAATATATTTTACTTTAAAACAAACGAAATGTAAGTTACATTTTGAGTTTTTGAAGTGGATTATAAACGGTGAAATTATGACTTAAGTTAGTAAATAAATGTGATAGAACAGTTGATAAGAATTGACAACTTGTGCTGTTGTGCAAGAGGTGGTTGTTAATTAGAATCTAAGATACGCCTGAAATACTATTAATTAGTTATTATATTAAGTCACATTTGGTTATTATGCTTGGCAGAATTGTCCATTATAATACTTGACGAGTATGAACATCTTGTAAACGTTGTCAACAAGGATGGCAATACCCCTCTCCATCTCCTGGCACGTAAACCGTCTGCCTTCAAAAGTGGCAGCGATCTTTGCTGGTATGAAAAGATCATCTATCACTGTAAGTATACTATACAATTTTCAAGATATGTTTTTTTTTGGGTGAACAATTTCAAGATATGTTGATAGTGTATTTAAAATCACTCATTTTTTATTTCTTTTCATTTGCTCCTACCTACTCTTATTTTTCTAATATCGGATTACAAAGTTGTTGTTGTTGGGTTACACGTATGAGTGAAGTCCCACATTGAATAAAGATAAGAAAAATAAGTGGTTAATATAACATAATTCAGCACATACCCATAAGGCTTAGGCCTTTTGGGTAGGGACCATGAATACCTCACCACCTTCGCCGCACACCACCATGGGCTTTGATACCACTTGTTGGGGAGATAAATACCTTGGAGAGCTTTCTTGAGTAATTAATATAACATATAGAGATACACTTTAACCCAAAAAGGCCTAAACCGTAATGGGTATGTGCTTAATTATATTATATTAACCACTCATTATTTTCATCTTTATTCAATGTGGAGCTTCACTCACACATGTAACCCAACAGTTGTCAAGAATTTTGTAATACAAGTGGCACTTCTTGATAGATCTTGAATAAAAGCATCAAAGTCTCGAATCCTCTCATTCTATTGTAACTATGGAATTTATGTTTAAAAATAAAACCAACAATTACATAGCAGTTTGAAGAAAAATATTATTAATGTCACGGAACTAAATTATCAACCCTTCCGTAACTCAAGTTCCTTCGAATCTTAATTGACATTTACTTCCAATCAACTGTTGCTATATGTTAACTTACGGGTTAATTATCATGCATTGCATGCTGTAAGTTGGTTGATTTAGACATGTGAACTGAATAGTTTATACTTCATCCTAAATATGTCTTACCTTTACGAATATAAATCATCTATCTTAAGCTTAAAGGTGATTAGGCTGTAATTTGAAATTTAGGGTCTAAATCGTTACTAAAATTAAAAATTGGTAATCTCAAAAACCTAAAAATTCCTATATATGTATGTATGTCTGCGTGTGTGTGGAGGGGCTTAAGGAAGATAAGCTATTATTTTATTTAATTTTACACTAAAGTACTCGTTACAGTTTACGTGACTAGTCTTTTAGTGCTCAGATAACTTTCAAGTGCAGATTACTTATGTATTTATATCAGTAGTGGCTCACTAATAAGAAGAATTAAAATAGTTTAGAAATCTCAGAGTTCAATGGAAAATTTTAGTTGTAATGGAAATTTCATTATTTACCAAAAAAGGATATCTGTGTTTATTTTCATTTACAATGTGCTTCGCCGCTTTGTAACTGAACTATTTTCATTTCAGCATTTTTAACAATAGACGACGTAGAGAAGGTAATTAAGGACGCAGATAGAGTGGACCTTGAAAGAGAACAGGCTAACCATGGAGGTAGGCGCCAAAGTGATAAATGTTCAAACACACACACACATCTGAATGTGTTTCTAAAAAAAAAAGCACATTGACATTAGTTTGTTCAAGTACATAGAGAAGGGACAAAAAAAGGTTCTCATGACTTGAGCTTCTATTAATTGTTATTGGTTAGGACAATGATATTAATAAACATATTTATATTGATTGATTGTCTTTGTGTATAGGACGCCCATCGCTCAACGAAGCTCAATCAAAGCTTCCACATATTTACAAAGCCTGCTTTGAGTTTGTAAAACTTGTATCCAAGGCAGTGTTATCTATATTTGGTATTCCCCCTTATACCCTGCTTTATTTCTGTTTTGTTGTCTTTGTATATGTCAATTTAATGACACTTCCATTTGAGATATGCCTTATAACTGAGTTCCTTTTCATTTTCAGTATTTTCTTCGATTTGCTACAAGAAAAGAAAACCCCCAAGGAGGGAAGCTGATACAGAGAACCCTCAGGAAGGTAGATACTTTATATCAAAGCAAGAAATGTTCACACCACAATATGTTACAAGAAAAGAAAATGTTCACACTAATTGTATGAGTGTTAAAGAAGCTTTATTTTATTTTATTATTATGACAATTATAGAAGTTTGAGAAAAAGGTAGCACATAAATTTATTTGAGTGGTCTAACTTGAGCTTCTGTTGCTATTGGATTTAATTAAGAGAACGATACTATTAAATGAATTGGTACATTAGTTTGTAAGACTTGCGTAGCGAAATTTGTAATACCCCAACGTTACACTTATTCTTTGTATTGCAGGAGACTTATCACCCCAAGGAGATCGAGGGCCTCGGTTAGCAGTTCCACCTAATTACAAAACCTGCTGTTCGCTTGTAGGACTTGTCTCCAAGGCAGTGCTAACTATATTTGGTATCCATACACTGTCCATTAATTTCTGTTCTATTATTGTATCACTTAAAAGACACGAGTCCAATTGGTTTTATGTGTTTAGGATCGGATATGGCATGGAAGGTATGGGAGAAGAAGGTGAGGCATACGTGGTCCATTCTAATCATGAACAAACTACTGCATCACACTTCAATGTATCAGCTTCCAGCTTCACAAGGTAAATCTTCAATTCCTTCCAATTTACCCGGTGATAACTGTCCATGCAAAATTTAATTCTAGTCTGTTCTACCTTAACTTTTTTCAAGGAACTAGAAGAATGAAAGAAAATTACGGGATTCCCTTTTAAGAGTTTGGGATAAGTAAAAACTTAATCAAGAATTTTTAATTGTGACAAAGAAATCCTGAACTTAAAAAATAAATAAATAAAGTTTCAATGCGTTCTTAAAAGCATTTTGACACAACTCCTGTTAAGATGGATGTTCTTTTACTTGTGATCATCCATATTTTACTCGTTAACTTTCAAATAAGTTTCATGCAAATTATTTTCCTTATTAACTGAGCAACAATTTGAAGTTTTGTAGTAATAGAGTTTTATTTAAATTAAACTATGTGGTGTTGAATCTATTGTGTATTGAGGAGTGATGAAATAAAATTAGATGATTGATTACCAACATGAAACTTGAAACCATTTTATTTGTGCGTTTGGCACTAGATTAAAAAGTTAGTTTTTTTTACTATTTAACTTATTTTTGCTATTATTCATGAGTCCTATTGTACTTTTTGGTATTATTTATAAGTTTTATTGTACTGTTTCTACTTTCTTTTAGCTTTATTTACAGTACTTTCAAAAATAAAAAAATCAATTTCAGTTAAATAAGTTGTTCCCAAATGGATCCTAATTAAAATAATTTGAAGTTCAAGATTTAATTTATTACCAAGCTTTGGAGAAATTATGTACTTTTCTTCAAAGGGCGAATTAAAAAAGAATAAATATGTTGTAGCTGCACAATATTTTTTAGGCTCCCAAAAAAGGAAGAGTTTTGGTATTAACTGGAGTAAAATTTGTTGTCTTATGCAATGACAGAGCAGGAAAACAAAAAGGAGTTCCTTTTTCAGTCAAATGCGAAAAGTAATGCAACACCCATACTGATTGCAGCAAAGAATGGAATTTCCGAAATGGTTGAGGAAGCCCTTAAACGTGATCCCGTGGCCATGCATGACGTGGATGAGAAAAAGAAGAACATTGTGCTATTGTCAGTGGAGCATAAGCAACCTCATGTGTATGAGCTTCTACTCTCACTCGAGAAGGAGAATATTATAAAAAAAAGCATATTCTATGAAGTGGATGATGAAGGGAATAGTGCATTGCATCTTGCTGCGTTGAAAGCAGAATTTGATTGGCCAGTTCCAGGAGGCGCATCCCAAATGCAGTGGGAAATCAGATGGTATGAGGTACGAATCCAAAACAACCAAGCTTAAGAGGAATTTTCTTGATCATTGATTCCAAGGCCTCTATACATAATATTTTTCCTAGGTTTACAAAATAATGTGATGATCAGGATAACATTCTCAGCATTTGATTTTGTTGAGAGAGAGAGAGAGAGAGAGAGAGAGAGAGAGAGAGAGAGATCACTCAAAATAATTTTTTGAATGCGCTTAATACACCTCAGGACTGGTTCAAATTTTTTTTGGAGAAACTGGACCGGTTCAATTTTGAATCTTAAAGTACTGGACTTTTAATTAACTTTATAATATATTATGTCACATAAGTTTTTGAGCTCTTACAATTTTACTTATCATTATTTTAATATTTAAATATACTCTACATTTAACCCTCCATTAGAATTTTGGTAAATCATAATTTCATCAATATAGTTACATATACAAATATAATCTTAATAAATGTCTATTGATAACTATTGTAATTATAAGATTTCATATTTAGACAAAATGAAAATAAATGAAAGAAAGGATCTTATTATCGTGAACTTTCTCATGCATTATATGAATTATTGACTAGTATATTACATAATAAAAATTGGGTTCTAGTACAATACATAAAAAACTTTCTCGTGCTATATTCTTTATGTAAGAAGTGGTTACACTCTCACTAATTATTAAATTATTCATTAATTCTTACCATGCAAATCTTAAGTTGATAATACAATAGATAATACAATATAAACCAATAATTATTCTTAGTTTTCCTTGTAAATTTTACATGAATAGTATAATATAAACTACTGTTTATCTATATATTTTATGGAATGCAGTACATACAGAGATCCATGCCAAGAAGGTTCCCCTTTCTCTGCAACAAAAAAGACCAAACCCCAGAGGTGGTCTTCACCGAAAACCACGTGAGTGTTGTTACACAGGGCCGGGATTGGCTAAGCAGCACATCGGAGGCATGCTCAGTCGTAGCAGGTCTCTTTGTCTCGATAACCTTTTCCACGGCAACCTCCGTGCCCGATGACGTCAAAGATAACAAACACGATAAGGCATCCAAAATTTTTGCCGCCTCATCCTTTCTCTCCTTCTACACTTCACTCATAGCAGTGGTCATGTTCCTTTCAATTCTCACATCTGGGTGTAAAGAAAGAGATTTTCGCCGCGCCTTACCATGGAAGCTTTTGTTGGGTTTAATAGCATTCTATATGTCTATAGCTTCTACCTTGGTATCTTTCACAACCGGACATTTCTTCATCTTCAGGGCTCAACTAAAATTTGTGTCTTCCACCTCGTATATAGTGACCTACTTGCTGGTAACAGTGTCTTCTATGGCAGTCTTTCCGCTCTTCTTTCATTTGATGTGGGCTACCTTCAAGAAGGTGCCACAACGTAAATATAGGGTGACTATTCCTCATTGGCTTTATTTGGATGAGTAACTAGTATTTACATTCCAATCTTCTTCAAAAGCCTAATGACTGAGGTTATTGATTGATAAATTTTTTCCACTAATATTGATGATGGACTTGTACCATGTGTTCTATTTCAATAAAGTAAAACATTTATCTGGGAGAATTGAATATTATCTACCTAATTAATTAAGTTGTTGAAGTGCAATTTATCGTTGGGAGTCCACTTTGTCTTAATGTTTTATTTTTTATTATCATCGTGAATTTGAATGTTTTGAGTTGATCAACTTTAATTATATATAGTTTGTACGAACTAAAAATATTATAGTCATAGAGTTGGTCGTTTTCATTTAAATTTTTCGGATTAGTCTTTGTCTAAACAATTATGTTGATGCTTTAACATGTAGTTCCAATGCTCCCATCTCTTTGAGTAATCTCCCTGAGCTAGTTAGATATTGGATTATAAATTAACCAGGCTATTTAAGAATAATTTGAACATGACTTGAGAAAATGCTTAAGCTTGTTGATGTTCATGTATTTAGTAAACAAACCAGTCTCATACTCATGTTTAAGCTTGACTATAAATGAGTCAAACTCAATATTAATAATGTGTTCATAAACTAGTTTGTGTGGATAAGACTTGATTTAATGTGTGCATGAAAGCAAAAAGTATCTGACCTCTGCATTTAACTACGTCAATCTCATTATATTGAGAGAATGTCATTCAGAAAGAATAAGGAACAAAAATAGGCTTTATATATATATATATATATATATATATTTAAATATGCCACTGAAGATCGCTAATGTATTTTAATTAGCAAAAAAGTAAGAAAAATATAATTACAAATTAGACTGCATAATAATTTAGGGACAAAGTTTTTATTTCGTTCAACCCATTGCATAGTGAATCAGAAATCTATTCATATGTATTTTTTAAATAAGTCAGGTCACATGACTAATTAAATATGCAATGTGATTAAAATTATATGGTGAATAGTTTTAGCAGTTGCCATGTAGTGGGTATGAGCAGTTTACATTTTTCATAATTAAGCAAGTATATGTCTTATAGTTTCCAAAAATGTCATATGTGTTTAAAAATTTATAGTTCCATATGAGATCTGAGTCGTGAAATAAATTTGGTAATATTTATTTATAAGGTAGAACTTTAGTACAATTCTTTAGATGCAATACATTAAATTTCACAACTAAGAAACTGTATCTATATTTTTCCTTATATATATATATATCCAACGAATCAACTCAACATGATCATATCGCTTCAAGTAAACATATGTTTGGGTTACTTCACGGAGATTTCAAAATCATAAAATGTTCCAATAAGTTTCAGTACTCTTTTAGATCCTGCACAAAAGACAATCTTAATATACTTAGATATTAGAAATAACTAGCCGATTTCCATGTGCAATGCGCAAATATGGTATAAATTTATTTTAAATTATTTTATAAGAAATTATCTTTCTAACCATGCATAAACTCATTATTTGATTTAACATTTGAGGAATTAGTTTCAATTATATTACATGTTATTGAAAAGAGATTAAATTTTGTAAGGACATAGTGTAAAACCCAAGACACATCATCTTATCACATATTTAAGAATAAACACAACCATACCTAATCAATTCTAATACTCATATATAAATCTAACTAAATTAGGAGTTTATTGAGATGTTATTAGGTATGGCAAGATGTATTGAATTTTAAATAAAATGCTGATGTGACAATCTCTTATTGGATAGTGTAAAACATGAATTTTACACCCCATCCTTACTAAATTTGGACTCTATTGAAAATAGAGTAAATATAAAGTTTTGGTCCAATTTGGTTCATTTTGGTCCATAGTCCATTTCGGTCCGATTTGGTCACTTTGGTATATCTAGGCTAATTTGGTCTACTTTGGTCTATTTGGTTTACTTCAGTCTTTTAAGGTCCACTTCAATCGACATTGGTTCATTTAGTCCACTTCAGTTCATTCGCTTCATTTTAACAATTCAGTCAACTAAGGACCAATTATGTCCACTTAGGTCTATTCGGTCTACCTCAGTCCCTCTCGGTCTACTTTAGTCCTTCAAAACAAGAATTAAAAAAAGAAAACTACAGAATCTCAATAAACCAAAAACGATGAGTGGTCTTGTTAGTGATCAATTTCTTGGTCCAGCAACGCAAAGGCTCATGGGCCACCATTTGGGCTTCACTAGCATCACCCTTAATCACTGTGGGCCTCAAGAAACACCATCCCTGGTTCTTATCCTACTCGTACAGCCCATACAGCCTCTTGCTTGTCTTATTGGCCCATCACTTCGGGCACTGGCCCCATTGTCTCTCATCAAATTAATTGGGTTTAGAGTGCACGTTGGTGTTATATTATTGAGTGGATTGGAGGACCATTAACTAGACATTGCTAGTATGATGTTCTAGAGTTCTATAATTTCTGAACGATGTGATCTTTTGGTTTCTTGTGTACATATATATATATATATATTTTTTTTTTTTTTGGAGATGATGGTTTCTCGTAAATTAATTGTCTTTAGAGTTTTTCCACTTATAATTACATCTTTGATCCAACAAAAAAAAAAAAAGAAGAAAAAAACACCTTTGAATTTGCTAGAAAGGACAAAGTCATTATACTTTCTAGATTAAGTGTGCACGTTAAAAATGATAACTTCGTTTTTCTGAACCAAAAAAAATAAAAAAAATTGATAACTTCATAATTTTTTTTTCCCTAAATGATAACTTCATAATTTGGTTATAATTTGGGGTTTTACAAATATTATTGTCACGCCCCGAACCCAACTATAAGGATAAGTACGTGACAACTGCCGCACGCTTATAAAGTAAGAACCTTACAAGTGTGCAAAGCCTTTTTTAGCAACTAAAATTTTATCCTAAAAAAAAGATTAAATCAAATAAATCCAACATACCTCAACAATTTCTTTATGAATAGATCTCCAATAATTTAATAGGAACAAAATCCAAACCTTATGTACATTATGCCAATTGGCACATAAATATAAAACTATTAGAAGACCATCTTATTCAAAAATCACTAAGCTTCTTTTCCTGCTCACAATACAACATCAAAACTTCCAAAACTTGCTATTCTTCATAATTGAAAACTGGAGGGGAAAAAAGGGTGAGTTGACAACTTAATAAGTAACCAAAACCCTAATAAGTTCTATCAAGTAATAGATCTGTAAAGGAAAAGATGTAATATGTGTTTTCAAAGTTATAATATACTATGTGTGTTTCAAAATAACTGAAGCAGTTTCTTAGTCTTAGAATAATAAATTGCAAATAGATCACATTCTTTAATCTAACAAATATATAATAAATGGTTTAGAAAGTAGTCAGTTTTTCATATCTCAAAGCTACAACTTACAATATGTTCCAAAAAGATACATAAGCAGTTTTAATGACCCAAAATAATTCAAATACTCAAGCATTTCCAAATTCACACATGTAGTTTTAAGAACTCGAAATAGTTCAAATATTCAAATGTAATTCATATTTTTAATAATCTTGTGACTATGGTCATGCTATATACCCATGACTGGGCATCAGAATACCAATGAATAATCTCAATTGGCTGAGTATCAGAGTACTAATGAATAACCCCTATTAGTTTGGGTACTAGAATAGCAATGATTAACCTCCATTGGCTGGGTATTAGAGTACCAATAAACAACCCCTCATTAGTTGGGCAACAAAGTACCAATGAATAACCCTCATTGTTTTGGGTATTAGAATACCAATGAATAACCCCTATTAGTTGGGTATCAGAGTACCAATGAATAACTCTCATTAGCTGGGTATCAGAATAAATTCATAGTCAGATTGTTTATAATCATATATATGAAATCACAGTTTTTAACAAAAATATATCTTATTCAAATATATATATATATAATCATATATTCAATATTCAAATCTATTTGTGATATTTCTATAATTTTTTACTTTAAATCAATATAGCTAAAAAAAACAATTAAATAAAATAAATCTTATATTCAATGCTCATGTATATTTGTGAAAGTTCTTTATTCTTTACATTGAATCGGTATAGCTAAAAAAAATTAAATAAAATACATCATATATTCAATATTCAGATATATTTGTGATAATTTTTTACTTGAAATCAGTAATACAATAAAAATAAAATTGTAACAAATGTAAACAATTTTCAATAGTTAAAATACGCAAAATAAAACTAATTAGAATAAGGTTACTTACCTTCAAAAGTTATTCCAAAAGAAACTTTTTCCTAACACTTCCTCTAAAAATCCTTAAATTTCACCTAAAACAATTTTACAAGTATCATTTACTAAATAATTAAATCATTTAAGAAAAACTTAAAACGGTACCAGGCTAGAAGAGAAATTACTAAAAAAATAATAATAATTTCTCATTATTAACTCACAAAAATTCATATATTTATAATATATAATTTCCTTTACTTTTCTGCCACTTTTAGCTCATTTTTGAGATAAGGACAAAACTAAATATATGACTATATCATCTCTATCAAAGCACTTAGGCTTTTACGGATACACAATTTTTTTTTTTTTTTTCCTGGGTATTACAATTATCCTTGTACTTACGTCAGTGTTAATGTTGTCCTTGGACCTGCACATAAAGTTTGTAATAAATTAGACCTTTGGTTGGTATTTTCAATTAAAATAAAGCTATTTAATTACATAATATATACTTGATAATATTGACTTTTCTAAATGAGATAAATTCAAATTACACAATTGGTTTAGTTATACTAAAATTTTACTTCTTTCTTAGACGATTGATTTCTCATGTTATCATTTATCAAAATTCTGGAAATTAGTGGTCAAAAGTGCATTAAAATCTTTTTCTTCTCTTCTAAAACAGAGCTCACGGAGCTCTGTTCTTGGTAAGAGCTTTTCTTCTCACTCAGGGTGAGCTCTTTTTCTCTTTTTTCCTTGGCTTGTCTAAGGGTGAAAGAGTTGTGGTCATTCAAGTCGTTTCAGCCTTAGGAGTGCCAATATGGACTCGGAGTTCTTGCAACGTATTCAACGAATGAAGTTAACAGTAGATGAAGATGAGGCAATGACTGTACGGTCAGTACGGAGACAAGAGATTCTGGAGGAGTACTCATTAAGTCTTATAGGACAGTTTCTTACTACCAGGTCCATCAACCTTAGGGTGGCGAAAAACTTATTAAAGTCTATGTGGAAACTAGGAGACGATCTGAAGATAGTGGACGTCGACGATGGGCTCTTACAATTCAAGTTCTCAATGGAAAGCCAATTATCGTGGGTCTGGAACAATGGTCCATGTCGACAAGGAGAGCCGAACGTCCAAACTGATATTGCGTCGATGACAGCTAGGCCTAAACAGAGCATGAATACAAATAAGGAAATGGCGAAGTTTCAAGAAATTAGAACGGAAAGCCCGACAATTGCGCAACAGAATTTATTTCATAAAGATTCAATAATATCCTCTCCAAGTGCGTTACTGCCTGACTCTACAATCATGGTGGGACCAGTTATTGAACCATCAAAACCCATAAATGTGGAGGCCGAGAATCAAGGGAATGAACCACAGTGGCACCATCAAATTGATTCAGATTTTTCAAATTCAAGAGTGACTCCCACTGATAGCGTGATTTCCTCTAATTTGATTGAGGTGGTAGTCATGGATGAGGATACTGGCATCTTCAATCGTGACTTAACGGGGAAACAAGGTGAGCAAATATCTCCACCGGGTTTTGAAGGATTAGAGATAGGTTTTAAGGTTGGTTGTGGTAACGTGCAAGGAAACAAGAATAGTGGTAAGGGCCGGCCCAAAAGAAGTGATAATCAAGATAAAGGTGTCAGTCAATCTTTGTATAGCCCAAAAAAAGTTGAGTCCATGGAGCAGTCTACAATTGGAAGCCCGAAAACAATGAGGAATTGGAAGAGGCTTACCACAAGATCTCAAATTCTTATTAATGGATCAATTGTTGACGTGGAACCTGGGAATAAAAGGAAGCAAGTAGAAAATTTGATTAAGGAGGCTATGGGTGTTATGAGAAAAAAGAAACATAGAATTGTGGAGAATGAGCAAGGTGTTGTGCCAACTATGTGATCAATGAAGTTGCAGGGCAGCCATGCCGGGTATGAACACAATCCTAAGATGAAAAAAAAAAAAATCTCTTCATTTTGATGTCCATGTATATTAGGAAGATGTCGTTTGGCAGTTTTTTCAGGTTTCCTTGGCATCCAAGAGAAGATTCGCTTTTCTTACAGTAGTTTGGTTTTTGAATTTTTTCTTTGTTTTACGATGTAATCGTGCTACTCTAACATATGCTAGTGTTGTAAAAGAGAAAAAAAAGGGGTCATATGTCCCTCTTTCTCTTCCCCATTGAAGTTTATATTTCTTAATTAATAAAATCTACTATCATTTCAACTAAAAAAAAAATGCATTAACTCTCTCTTCAACCAAAAAAAAAAAAAAAAAAATCCAGTCTTCTCTCTTTAAAGTTTAAACTTAGGACCCTCCTTCACACTCTTAACTATGTATCAAATTGTTATATCTAACTATATCTTGCACGTGCTTAATGTCCCACTACAGCCACTTTTTTCTGAGTTCAACTATACACCAATAAGAATTGTTTAGATCCTAACAATATGGGATCCACATTTAGTGCTTTTTATTTATTTATTTATTTTTTTAACAAATGCTTTAAGAGTACTGATTTAACAATTATTTTATTTTTAAATTTTATGAAGAAAAATAATTGATTTTTTTGACAAATTTTTATATTTCTTATGAAAGTAATATATATATATATATATATATATATATATTTTTTTTTTTTAATACCAGATAGAATTTATACTCTAACTTAATCTAAGTGTATATGTGTGTAAAGCTCTCCCATGAAGACTTGAACCCTGACCTTTACCCCTCACACCCCATAAACATTTATACTTGTAGAGTGACCACCGCACCAAGGGTGCGTGGTGGTCCTATGAAAGTAATATTAAAAATTTTATAAAATTGTCAATTAACAAATGCCATAAAACACCCATTAATTGAGCCTTTTATTTTCTTTCCATAGAGACTTTGGGTACTTGGGTGTTAGGATATATGTGATTCACTTGTTAGGAACATATGTCACTATTTTATGTAATTGGCTAATTCTTTGACAAAACGCATTATACTTGTATTTGGGTAGATCTATGATGTGTTTGATATTTCAAGAAACCTTGTTTCAAGTTCAAGTGTTAAAGTCATGCAAGTCTGTCCAAGAATCAAGTGAGAAAGTGCTGAATTTTAAAGTTCGATAGGCTATCTATTGAGATCTTCAACTGTTTCTTATCGCAATCTCGACACCTCTCGATAGCTAGGTCAATCGATCGAGCAATTTTCTGTCCCCTCGATAGCTCGCAATAGATAGGCACGACACCTCCTTGATCAATCGAGAATTACTGAGCTTTACGAAATTCAAATTTCCAGATCTGATTTTCGGCCCATGATGACATGTATGTGTAAGGTTTCTATTCTCACAACCCTAGACCTAGATAAGGCTTATTTTAGAAGCCATCACATAAGAGAATACAAGGAGAACATATGCAAAAGGTGATCAATGCCTTATTCTCTCTGAAAGAAGTTACTGCGTCTTTGCGCCTTAGGGTTTTGTAACCAAGTGCTTCTTGATTTTTATTGTTGATGAAGTGAAGAACTTTGTAGCCAACATCTTCTTCAAGTTGTTGTGTTACTCACGTACTAGGAGTCGTGCATCTTTGATTAGTCACATACTGAGATTCGTGCAAAAAGTGTGGCATTCATATATTGAAGAGTTTAGAAGTTTTGAAGTAGTAAAATGTTAACACAATATGAAAGATTAACCTAGTTAATTAGTCAAGTGATTAACTTAGTCAAATTATGTCAATCTAGGTTAACACAATCAAAAAATCATATCAATAAATAAAGCAGTGAAAAAGTAAATAATATAATGATATGATGATCTAGGAAACTGCACAGTAAAAACCTGGGGAGGATTTGACCTAGCTATCCTCAAGGTAAACTTGAATCCACTATATGAAAGAATCGAAGTTCATACAAAAAGACTTACAAGCACCCATGCTCGACTTCCTAATGCTACCCACCAGTAGAACTTACTAACACGACCACGTGCAAGCTCCGAATCTACGGACTCCTTCTTTCTTGGATTCTCCAATCAAGTACAAGCACTCCTGCTTGTGTTTCTTTAAGCTCCAATGGCAGCAACTAGTTGATCATCAAGATGTTGATAATATCTCTACCTTGAAAACCCTAAATTTATGTGAAGGAAAGCTCCTTAAAGATCTCACAAGAGATTCACAAAAATCGCAAAATATGAGTAACAATACAACCAGAGTAACTCTCAAAACATGGCTAGGGTTTTGCCTTATATACCTAGGGCAAAAACATAAAACCCAAAACGTTTAATGAGATAAGGCTGAGTTGGAAATTCTACAGAAAAACATTTTGACCGACTTTCGATCGATCGAGTCTAACCTTTGATCGATCAAGCCAGGCCGAAATGAACTAATACATCTGTAGCCTCTCAATTCCAACTTTACATGAATTACACAATTTTGAGCAAGCCTAAGCAAGACTAAACATATTGTATTGATCATGGTTTTCCAACATTACATATTAGAGTTCTAAATACATCAAATCCTAAGTCTTTAGAACCTAACAGTTTTGTTTAAACTGTTTCAAAAATACAGGTTGTCAAAGTCTATTTGCCATAAACTCTCTTCTTGCAAAGTTTTTCAAGAGTTTGTGCTAGGATAGATTTTTTTTGTATTCAACAAGTGAATATTAGTTAAGTGATTTATAACTTCTCTCAAATGTTCATTTCTTTGTTGTAGTTTTGTCATGGATTACCAAAGGAGGAGATTGTTAAGACATGTGATTCACTTGTTAAGAACATATATCACTATTTTATATAATTAGCTAATCCTTTGACAAAACGCACTTTACTTGTATTTGGATAGATCTAGGATGTGTTTGATGCTTCAAGAAACCTTGTTTCAAATTCAAGTGTTAAAGCCATGCAAGTCTGTCTAAGAATAAAGTGAGAAAGTGTTGAATTTCAAAGCTTGATAGCTACTTGACACCTCTCGACACCTAGGCTATCTATCAAGATCTTCAGCTATTTCTTATCGTAATCTCGACACCTTTCGATAGCTAGGTCGATCGATCGAGCAATTTTCTATCCCTTTGATAGCTCTTTGATAGCTCGCAACAGATAGGCTCGACACTTTCTCGATCGATCGAGAATTACTGAACCTTACGAAATTTAGATTTCTAGATCTGATTTTCAGCCCATGCTAATATGTCTATGTAGGATTTCTTTTCTCACAACCCTAAACCTATATAAGGCTTATTTTAGAGGCCGTCACATAAGAGAATACAAGAAGAACATATGCAAAAGGTGATCAACGCCTTATTCTCTTTGAAAGAAGCTACTGCGTCTTTGCGCCTTAGGGTTTTGTAACTAAGTGCTTCTTGATCTTCATTGTTGATGAAGTGAAGAACTTTGCAGCCAACATCTTCTTTAAGTTGTTGTATTAGTCACGTACTGGGAGTTGTGCATCTTTGGTTAGTCACGTACTGGGATCTGTGCAAAAAGGGTGGTGTTCATATATTGAAAAGTTTAGAGATTCTGAAGTGGTAGAAGGCTTCTACTGTAAGTTCATCTACGGGGATTGTAGAGTCTAGGAACAAAGATTTTGTACTAAATCTAAAACTTCACTTTACTATAGTGGATTGCTCTTCGGAAAGGTTTCTCCCCAGGTTAACTAGTTTGTTTCATTGGTTTTCCTAGGTTATCATGTCTTGTTTTATTTATTTTTTTCGCTGCATAATTTTGACATGATATTGATGTTTGTTTGTTTCAACAAGTTTTATTCATAATATATCTAATTAACAATTTGGGTTTAAAACTTGTTAATTCTATCAATCGGGGTCTAAATTTCCCAACAGGTACGAGAGAAGTTATATTTTATCATCGTGTTTACTTTCATTTTCTATCGTCACTAGTTATCCAAATTACAACATACTTAATCAAAATGTAAGACTCCAATTTTATTTTCAATCACCAGCCTACCACTCTGTAAAGTGCTTGAGTCGCGTTTTCTTTTTTTCCAAACTTTATTTTCCACCATAGTTTTCAAGAGAGCTTTCATTTAAAAAATAGAAAACAAAAATCTAATCTCGGACTTTCTACATGGCCTGGTGGGACTAATATGATGGTTGATATTATGGAAGTATGAAGAAAGCACATATGATGCTCTTTTTAAAGGACAGAAACTAAACTGTTAGTTTTTGAATTGTAAACCTTGAATCCATAAGGGGTTTCTTGAATTCACAAGGTGATAAATTGAAATTCACCGGAGAAAAGTTTTAGAGAAACTTTGAAATTTTATTGATAATAATATGTTTTGCCTTTAATGGCTATAAAACATATAAATACTGAGATGGTAAAACTCTAAGACGATTAGGAAATGTTTGAAACCCTAATTCGCACTAATTACGAGATTAGGTAACAAAATACCAAAAATGCAAAATTGAGTTAAATGCAAAATCATAAATTATTGACCTTAAGGGTCATCTAAAAACAAACGAGACCTTATTTTGATTTTTAAACTAAAAATTATTAAGAAAAAACAAATATTATTATAAATAACAAAAACAATATTTTCAGGGTCTTAACTATGGGTGTGCAAAAAACCGAGGAACCAAAAAAACTACTCGAAACCGAAAAAAATATTGCCAAAATTTCAGTTCGGTTTCGGTTTCAGTTATGGATTTTTTCACCCTGAAATCGACCGAACCAACCGATATATATATATATATATATATATATATATATATATATATATACTATGTAACTTTAATACATAACTGGTCAATGGCTTAGTAGTATGCTCCTTTGGGTTTGGCTAGCTGATTCCAAGTTCGAGCCTACACGTGGGTTGTGGGTTTTTTTGCTATTTAATTTTTTAAAACCCTAGAGCATGAAATAAATATGGAATACCCCTATGATATAAAACACTAGAGCATGCTATTTTATTCTTTTCTTCAGCCACCCCTTCCCCAACTTTTTCACTCAATTTTTTATCTTGTCTCTTTCTACCATTCTCGCTTCAGTTCAGTGTGATTGTTTGACACACACATAGAGAACAAAATGGAAGAAGAAACTTTCCCAAGCTTTCTTCACTCAAATTCTTCAGTCTCTCTCTCTCTCTCTCTCTCCGAGTTTCTTCTCTTCGCTTTAAATCGATGAAGACCAACTGTAACATAGCTCTACTTCCCTGATCTTTCATATATCTCAGATTCTCATATAATCGTTGAGTTTTTTTTTTTTTTTTTTTTTTTTTTTTTTTTTTTTTTTTTTTAACACTTTAGGTTGTGTTTGTTTTGTTTCGTTTATATTGTGATTTTTTTTTTCAAGTGAACAATGATTTTTCTTTAGAGTGATCTATGTGAAAAGTTTTGAACTTATGGTTTTTATCAATTCTGAGTGTGATTTTATATGCTTTGGTTTTTGCTCTATCGTTTGAAAGAGTGTGATTTTGAAAATCTCAATAAACCTCTTTTTGGAAAAAAGAAAACCGACCGAAATCGATTGAAACCGAAATACACCGAAATCGATTGATTTCCAATCATTTTGGTCGGTTTCGGTTGAGAATTTCACAAACCGAAATATTCAGTTTTAGTAGGCCATACCCATACAAACCGACCGAAACCGAACCCAGCACACCCCTAGCCTTAACGAAGGAATTTGTCTAAATTTAGGTGACGCTCGAGTTTCTCAAAATTAGATTAGAATGCTATTTCTACTAGCACCCCCTTTTGATCTTGTGTTATAACTTCCGGCATCCTTACTGCTCTAGAAAGGCATGTGCTGTCTGTTCTACATCAATAGTGTCCATCAACTTGCTGCATGTGTTCGATGGAATTGGAGAAAAAGGAGACATGAAATAAATAAATAAATGAAAGCTTCAAATCAAAAGTGGCCTACTCATAATAAGTAATGTGGTAATTTGTAATTGGTTGAAAATTTGTTTCTCAACAAGGGTCATAAAAAAAAAATTACACAATCAAGGTGTTGTATCAAACACAGTTAAAATATATCTGTCATTATTTTCAACTATGTAAAGATCTTTTTTTTCTTTGGGAAATTGCACTTTGCCCACCTATGACTTGTTCAATAAACACTTTGCCTACCTTTGATTTAAAAATTAGCACTTTATCCTCTTGAGGTTAGCTCCATTTGTCTCCTGCTATCTACCTCTATTAAAAATAAGAGTAAATTTGTATATTTGTTACATTTTTATGTCAAGGGAAAATAATAGGGAAAATACATTATTGGTCCCTTAAGTTTACATACTAAGTACTATGAGTCCTTCAAGTTTGAATTGAGCACTGTTAGTCCCTTAGGTTTAAAAAATGAGCTCAATTGGTCAGTTCATTAACAACAGTTAGTTTTAGTGCCTACCTAGCTAACGGAGTTATGATGTGGCAAATTTTAAGTGACGTGGCATCTAATTTATTATTAAAAAATTAATATCCAATATCTGACTCATTTAAAAACCATTACTTTATTAGAACCCAGCCTAATTCAAGTGACTCGTTTAGAAACAAATATTCCCAATTTCAAATAATATTACCCAGATGAGATATCCTTAACAACGCAGTCATCCACCACTCAACTGCCTCCTCCTTCCTCAAGACATATTCCTCTAACACGCAAAGCCACTGGTGTCACATATCTTTTGACGTTGAAAAACATATGTTATTTTCTTGAGCTTTATGAGTTAGCTACTAGCCTAGTAGACTACTAGTGCCAACTTCATTCATGGACTGCATAAAACTCTTCGGTGTAATTACTTGCTCTTCTATACTGTTCTTTTCATTGTTCTCTCATAAACACCACAATACATTAGATATTATAATCAATTAACATGCTTAGTTTTGATTTTAAAAGTAAAAGTAATATGTAGTTGAGTTGTTCATCACACTAGTGATTGTATGTATCAGAGAGATGGGTCAAGATGGAGGAGGACGGGGGTGAGAGTGGTGGACAACCAATATTTACATTAATAGTATAATAAATAAACCAATAATTACCCTTAAGTAACCAAAATCTAGGAGATAAGTAGATAAGACGTGTAGTGGTGTTGTTTCTGAATCCTCAACTAGGGCTATACACAGTGTGGTGCAGTCGGTTTTTGTGGCCATTTTTGCACCGCACTGGAATCTTCGGTTTCCTAAAAACCCAAGCCATCGCCGCGCCTGAGGAACGGTTCTTCGGCAATATCAGTGGCGGTTCCAGTCAGTGTGGTGGTCAATGTCCACCTGTCTAGCTATCATAGACACAAAAAGGAAGAGATATCTAAAACCAAAATCAAACCCAGAAAACTCAATGATTCAAACCACAAATCAAAACTTAGATCAAATCTAAATATCAAAAGATTCAAAACCCATTACAAACCCAAATATTAAAACCCATTACAAACCACCTATCTGACTGAGCTGAGTGATGGAGTGAGGTAGCTGTCTAACTGATGAGTGATGACTGAGTTCTGAGTCTAAGAGGCAAGAGTGTGAGACTTGAGACTTGAGAGGAGTAGAAGTCTAAAGAGTAAAGAGGAGAAATGAGAGCAACTAAGTAGGAGACAACTCAAGAAAAAAGACATTTGTGGTTGAGATCAAAAGAGAAAAAAATATCTTGCACAATGACTGATTTCATTAGTGACTCAAATAGTGACAGGCATCCTTTTTTTATTTTTTTTATTTTTATTTTTTAATATTTTTATTTTCAAAAAATGCAAGTGGCATGACTATAACACACTAACCGATACGGCCACAACATTTTTATTTTATTTTTTTAATATATTTTATTTTTTTTTCAAAAAATGCAAGTGGGAGACACTAGAGTTACCTAAGAGCATTAGTATTGGAGAACGCTAATGCTATATCTAAGGTGTTTTTAGCATTTCAACTCTTAAAAACTGCTGCATCAAGAAATGCTAAAGGCAAGAATTGCAATTTTTTTGCAATTCTTGCTACAGTGCAATTCTACCTTTAGAATTGCACTATAGCACAATTCTAAACCGAATAAGTAATTTTTTATTCCATCTCTCCTTCAGTCCTCTCTCCCTCTCACTCCCACTCTGTCTCTCCGTCTCCTACTCCATCTCTCCGTCTCTCTTTCTCTCATCTCACATCTCTCTTTCTCGTTCAAGGCTTGCACTGGAGATGGTGGGTTTGGATCAGTGTGGTGGTGGGTTGGGTGTGCTGGAGATGGCTCGTGGTGGTGGTGGGTTCGTGGTTTGATCTGGGCATGGTAGTGGGTTGGGATCGGTTGATGGTGGGTTTGGATTGGCGTGGATCAGCGGGCTGGGTGTGCTGGAGATGGCTCTGATGGGTTTGACAAAGGTTTGAATCGAAGAGGGTGTGGGTTGTTGGAGATGGCTCCAATGGGTTTGACAGAGGTTTGAATCGAAGAGGGTGGGTTGCTGTGTTTGACCGTGGGTTGCTGTGTCGTGCTTGGTTGGCGAGGTCTGGGTTCTACGTTTTGGTCGGCGTGGGTCATGGAGTGGGTTTTTATTTTATTTATTTTATTTTTTTTTTATGTGGGTTTTTGTTTCGGTGGGATTTTGGTGGGCAGTGGTGGCATGGTGGGCGTGATGGAGGCGCGGTGGTGGTGACTGGGCAGTGGAGGAGCAGTGTAGAGGTTAAGGGAAGGTGGAGAAATTCTCTGATGCTGGTGATTGGAAAAAAAATAAAAGATAAAAAATATTTCGTGGTGGCGGTGTGGGTCTGGGTCGATGATCGGATCATGGAAGAGGATCGGGTCGTGGTGGCGGTGGCTCTGGTGATTATTATTTTTGAATGGGTTTGCTCCGGTGGGTTTCAAATCGGTTGGGTTTCAAATCGGCGATTGTTGTTGATGGGTTTGCTTCAGTGGTTGTTGATGGGTTGAGGTGTTGATGGGTTGAGGTGTCGTGGCTGTGGTTGTTGATGGCTTGTTTGTTGCTAGAGGTTGAGGGAGAAGGAGAGGAAAAAAAAAAAAAAAAACTGTTGGAAAGTGCAGGAAACATGAGTCTAAAAAAAAAAAAAATAGTTATAAAGAAATAGTAAAAAAAGATTAAAAAATAATATTTTAATAAAAATAGAGTTTTGGGATGTAGGAGGTATTGTAAAATTAGATGGTATAATGGTAAAGTGAGGTTTTGGAATGGTAAAATAGAGTAGTATTAGCATTTTTCAATGCTAATGCTCTTCTACATAAGACCACTCAAAGTCTTAAACTATTCCTCCTAACACGCGCACACATTTTTTTACTAAAAAAAGGAGCTCACACACGTTAACTCCTTTTTTATTCAAATTTTTCTTTTTTTGAAAAGGACGACCCTGTTCAGTGCTCAAGGATGAACGTTGCCTCTTCTTACTTAGTTCTTAGAAGTTAGAACGTTAGGCCTCTTCAGCTCTTCTTATACATATTAACATATATATATATATATATATATATATATATATATATATATATAACACGTTGGGTCGGTTTGGTCATTGTCAATGTGCAAATCTCGGCGTCGATGGCCGCACTGGTCCGACATCGGTATTGAAGATCCACCGCCGACCATTGTGCCTGAAACCTTCGGTGGAGTTTTGAGCGGGACGGGGCAGTGCGATCAGACCGGTTTTGTCGGTGCTGGTATATTCTTGAATAGGCCTATCCTCAACTACGTGCACGACCAACTTGGACCACGATTTAGTAGTGGAAAAGTTGCCTTGTGAGAAAGCCCTCAAGGCGTGGGCCTAAGGATTCGAGCATAGTAGTGCTATTGACAGTGGAGCATAAGCAACCTTGTGTATATAAGCTCCTACTCTCACTCAAGGAAGAGAAAATTATTAAAGAAAGTGTATTCTATGAATTAGATAATAAGGGGAATAGTGCATTGCATCTTGCTGCGAAGAGCTCAAATTTTAAGTGGCCAGTTCCAGGTGACTTATCCCAAATGCAATAGGAAATCAAATGGTATGAGGTAAGAGCTCAAAATGGCCAAGTTAAAGAGGACTTTTATTTATCATTGATTCCAATACTCCTATATTATATATACAAAAATACTAAAATTACTAAAAATTATCTATAAATGAGTGATATTAGGAATGCTAAAATTTTTACAAATACATCATTTTTAAAAACGAATTTGTCACTAATAACAAAAAATTAATTTAGACATTTCATTTATTATTTTTAGAAATTCACAAATTATATTCATTATTATATCAGCTTGTCAATGTTATTCATTTATTATGCTTTTAAAATCCACCTTTCACATTTGTAAGACTTAACATTTCCTTTACAAACTAATGTGACAATCTTAATAAATAATTACTTTTCTATAGTGCTACGGATATTATAAATTTTACTACATTGAATTTAAACACTAATGTGTCACTAATCATATATAGAAATGATATATATAAATGAAGATTTGAATTTCCTTTCTATTGTTTCTCAGCAATATATGTATATAATATTGTTTCTTAGCAATATATTATATACATATATTGCTGAGAAACAATAGAAAGGAAATTCAAATCTTCATTTAAGGGTATTCTTATACTAATAATAATTTAAAAAAAAAAAAAAAAAAAAAAAACTTCATTTAAGTGGTGGTTGAAGTCTATCGATCACTTTCATGACTACATTAGGTTGTAAATTTTATTTAGTAAAACTAGTAATATACTTAGTATTTTTTATACATTTTTGTGATTAGTGTCATATCAATTTGTAAGTGTTATATAATAAAAGTTTTAGTATCTTTAACATCACTCTCATAATATTTAGAGTAATGCTAGAGATATTATAGATTTTACAAATTTATATGTAACTAATTAATAACAAAATAAGTAATTTTGATATTCATTTATTATGCTTTTTAAAATTCACAAATCATATTCATTGCTTTGTAAGTTTGTTGATGTTAAATTATAAAATTTATAGTAGCTTTAGTATTTATCTTATGTTAGATCTTAACTAGGTTTACATAATATTGTGAGGAGGATAAGACAAACTATTTCTCAGCACTTGATTTTGTTACATGCACACACAAAAAAGCTTGTAGATCTTGGATGAATGATCAACCCATTACTCGATCAGATCAGCATGTCGGAAACTAGTACAAATTGTTACAATGGGTTCACTGATTGAACCTTGCTTTTAGAGAGAAACTAATGCATTCATTAGTTTGTACTTTGTACCATGCTTGGACTAAGGTTAATGCATGTATACGTTCATTTATGTAGTAACAGAATGCATTAGGTCCTCTCCATTTGAAATAGATATAAAAGTATAACCTTGTCTTTTTATTTTCGAAATGCATGCAATACATTAAGAAATCTTTATTGCAAAGAAGCTTCCATTTCCTCGGCAACAATAATAGCCAAACCCCAGAGGAGGTCTTCACGAAGGACCACCAGAAACTTGTTGAACAGGGAGGGAATTGGCTAAGCAACACATCGAATGCATGCTCAGTGGTAGCAGGTCTCTTTGTCTCAAGTACCTCTTCCACCGCAACCAATGAGCCTGATGGTTTTGAAACCACAGTCAATAAGGCATCCAAAATTTACGCTTGCTCATCCTTTGGGTCCTTCTACTCTTCACTCATAACAGTTGTCATGCTCCTTGCAATTCCCACATCTGGGTGTAGAGAAAGAGATTTCCGCCACGCCTTACCACTGAAGCTTTTGCTGGGTTTAACAGCATTCTACATTTCCATAGCTTCTACCTTGGTGTCCTTCACAACCGGACATTTCTTCATCTTTAGGAATCAACTAAAATTTAGGTCTTCCACCTCCTATATAGTGACCTGTGCTCTGGTAACAGTGCCTTCTATGGCAGTGTTTCCACTCTACTTTCATTTGGTGTGGGCTACCTTTAAGAAGGTGCCACAATGTAACTACAGGGTTGATATTCCTCGCTGGTTCTTCGAAGAGTAACTAGTATTTACATTCCTATCATCAAGAATCTGATGGCTCAGGCCATTGATTGATACACCTTCTCCAATAATATTGACGCTGAACTTGTACTGTGTGTTCTATTGCAATAAAGCAAACCATATTTATCTGGGTGAATTGAATACTATCTACCTTCTTAATTAAGTTATTGAACCAAAATGTATCGTTGGGATTGGTCTGAATGTTTTATTTTTTATTATCATTATGAATTTGAATTTGAATGTTTTGAGTCAACTTCAATTATATATAGTTGTAGGAAATAAAAATTTTAATAGGGTTTGTATTTTCATTTAAATTTGTTGGATTAGTCATTGTCTAAACAAATATGTTGATCTTTAACATGTAATTCCAATGGTTGCATCTTTTTAGTAATCTCCCTAAGCTAGTTAGACATAGGATTATAATGATCCGTTTGGATTTTAGGAGGAGAGTAAAGTAGAGTAGAATTGACTTAAAATTAGTCAATTTTCAGTTACTTCTACTTTACTCCCTCTCCGTCTCTCTCCCCCCTCAATCCAAATAAGCCCTAAATAAACCAAACTATTTATGAATAATTTGAGGTTGACTTCAGAAAATGTTTGTTTTTATTACTGTATTTAGCAAACGGGCCAGTCTCGTACTCATGTTTAAGCTTGACTATAAAATGGATTAAGCTCAAACATAAAGTGTTCATAAACAAGTTCGTATGTATAAGACTTAATTTGATGTGTACATCCTTTGCATTTAACTATGTCAATCTCAGTATATTGTGATAATGTCATTCAAAAAGAGAGAGGAACAAAAATAAGTTTTTTGCTTTATTTACAAAAATAAATCAAACATTAGTGTTTGCATAGTAAAATTTGAGGTGAGATTTTAATTTTTAATTTTAATTTTTCAAAATTGACCCCACTGCGTTTTGTATTTTAATTTATGGAAACTGTTTTAAAAATGGCTTACTCAACAAGCCCTTGCTTTTGGGATATTGATCAAAAGAAAAAACTAGAACCTGATATGTATATATATATATATATATATATATATATATATATATAATTTTAAATTTAAGCAAAAAATGGTAGAACAGACATCTTCCTTTGCCTCAATTCGACCTGTAACAGCAACCTAGAGAGTAGAGATCCCTATTACAGAAAAAAGGGTGGTGAGACTGTTCTACACTGCTCCCTCAAGAGGGAGTGTTCTACACTAATGTTTAACTTCAGCAAAAAGTTTTGTCATGTTATTATTTCTTTAATTTTTGCTCTCCAATAATGAAAAAAAAAATGCTAATAGCAGTACTATATAAAACCTTTGCAAATTATGAGACCCCATAATCATTTTACAGCTTAATCACTTTTAAATCCTTAACTACGTACTAAATAGTCTAAATTTTAAGTGATTAACCAAATTTCATATTACATACATATATAAACACAAGCTAAATTAAATATAAATCAATAAAAAACTTAAGGGACCAATAATGTTCATTGGGTAAATTTCCTGAACTAAGAGTGCAGTTTCATCAAAAGTTTAAATTAGCAAAAAAGTAAGAAGAATATAATTTCAATTTTAATAAAAAAATTGTATAGTGTAATAGATATTATTTAATTTTTTTAATTAAAAAAATAGCTTAATGTTATAGCCATAGACTAGTTACATTGAATTAGTTCTGATTTGGCCCCGAAAGATAATCTCGATCTTGACTCCTTTATTACTATAGTTATTGCGTGTTCATTTCTCTAGTATCAAATTCTTTACTTCATCTTTTTTTGATAAGAATCAAATTCTTTAGGTGATATCAATATTGTACATAATTTAATCAAATACTTTAAAATAACATGTTCCCCTTCTTTTAAAAAAGTTAACATGTTCCCTTGTTCTCTTTTTCAAGGTAAGGTTCTAGATTTTTTTCGGTAAAGAAAAAAGGCTTAAATTTGTGTACAAAAGACGAAGAAGAGAGAAAGAGAGATTACTCATTAATGATATGGAATATTAGCTGAATTATACTCCAAGACTTATGGGTCCCGTTTCACTTCACAATCTCCTTTACCATCATTAATTAATTAAGCAGGTGCACTAATAACCTACATAATGATAATGCTATAAATAAACTGGTAGGTTTCCGTGAGCCTTGGACGATATTGCATCAGAAAGCTCAACACCAGCATATCATATAGTATTGGAACTTGGAAGGCGACTTGGCAGCCAGTGACATCTTTCCTGGTATAAACAACTTCAGTAATTAATTTGTTAATGAATTGCCAAAACTTTTTTTTTTTTTTTTTGTCTGAATTAATGTGTTATGTTCAATTAAATTTTCTATGTGTAATTCAAGTAAAGAACATCTTGCATTGGGTTTCTTAGGGGTTCTCCTTTTATTGACTAAAGTACACTATTGGGCCTCAAAGTTTTAAGTTTTGTTTCTGACCCTTTACATTTGATTCTGTTTCGATTTGCTTATGTTGACTATTTCTGTTAATAATCCAATAGTTTAGTGCCCTTAATTTTTAACTATTTTCACAAAATACTAATTCTAAAATGTAAGAATTGTAAATAGAAAAAAAAATTATGGATAATCAAATTACTAATGGAAATGGATTGCACTTGTAAATGGTATGCATGTCATCAAATAGAATATTTAATTATAAATCAAACTAAAAAATTGCCATATTTTGCAGGATATATATTTCTATTAGTTTTTTTTTTTTTTTGGCATAGGGATGGCAATTGGTATGGGGTTCGGAGGATTGCAGATTCATTTTCAGTATTTAATGATTAAAAAAGGTTCCGTTGTTGCAAACTTGTTTCCACAACCCTAATCCTAATTCTGTCCATTTTTCATCTTCACTGTTCCAAGTAGATGGATGCTGATACATATTGTCTTGAACAAGAGAAACCATTGGATGATGATCTCCACTTCGAACCCTATCCAAACCTTGAATCCCATCCTCTTGAGGACGTTGCAGAAAGATTGTCTCAAAGTGCAGCCAAAGGTGAATGGAATGAAGTCGGTAAGATATGTCAAAAAGACTGGCTTTTAGATGTTCCGATCACCAAGTTAGGGGGCACGGTACTCCACCTAGCAGCGTACCATAACCTAGAAGATATATTTGAACTTCTTCTACAACAATTAGCTCCCGGAAGTCTTCTCGCAGAAACTTATTTAAAAAGGAAAAACTTCAAAGGAAATACCCCTCTTCACTATGCAGCATCAGTGGGGAGTGTGAGGATGTGTCGTAGCATCATAGATAAAGCAGACTCAACAACATTGCTAAGTGTTCGCAACAATGAAGGCGAGACCCCTCTCTTCTCTGCAGTACTCCATGGTCACAAAGATGCTTTCCTTTACCTCGATTCTATCTGCTGCCCCGAAGAAATCTCCAATTACTGGACAAGGAAAAATGATGACACTATTCTCCTTTGTGCCATCTCTGAAGAACACTATGGTGAGTATTTTCTTGCTTAAGAGGAATACAATGATGGGTAATTTTATAATTCTTTCCTCTCAGGTATGGGTCTTAATGATGAAACTCATTATTCTGTTAAAGAAATGAGTATACATTTATCTTATTCTCATAATCCACTATAATTTTTCATTGTTAGATATTTTACAATATTAAATTTCATTTTGATGTTGTGCTTGGCAGAATTGTCCTTAATAATACTACGCAAGTATAGAGCTCTTGTAAACCTTGGTAATAAAGATGGCACGACCCCCCTCCATCTCCTAGCGAGTAAGCCTTCCGCCTTCAAAAGTGGCAACGATCTACGATGGTTTGAAAACTTCATCTATCACTGTAAGTACTTTATATCTAAGGCAAAAATAATTCTTGTAAGGTTAACAACCCCATATTAGAAATTAAATCATCAAATAATAGTGCAATAAGAGTACGTAGGGAGATAACACTTTGTTTCCATGTGTTATGAGTCTTATGACCTGATCTTACTTCATCATCTTGTAGCATGAAAAAAATGATTTAAAATAATGTGCTTAGTAACTATGCTGCTTTCATTTCAGCATTTGCCATAACAGACGAACAGGAACTATTTTTGGAAGCAGATGAACAGAACCTTGAAACGCCACAAGTTACCGATGGAGGTAGGCACCAAATTGAGTAATGTTCACACACTCACACATCACAATGAGTTACTAAACAAAAAAGTACACAAAATTATTAGTGTGTTCAAGTAGATAGAGATAAAACGAAGGGTACATTGAATATAAATGCAATCATATTGGGGTAATTTATGAAATTTGATTGAAATATGACTCCATTCTATCTTCCGATCATGTTACAAATTCAAATTTCTATACTTGTGTTATCACCAAATATATATGTATAAGCTTAGGTTTTATATTATAGTTTTTTGCATTCATTGTAATTAATTGAAAATCTATGTAATGTACAGAAAAATTTAACAAATATGATTTTTAAAAATCTTTTTTGCTTAACAATGAAATTTAATAGTTACAGCAAATATCAATAAACATTCATTAAGACTGTGTTTGTAAGCGGAACTATATATTCTACTATTTAAAAAAAAAATTATTTGGTAAGATTTTAATGGAATGTTTAAATATAAAATAAAATTTAAATTAATGCAAAATCTATAATAGATTAATTATGTGTAAAATTATAAGGCCTGAAATGCTTATGAAGCAAAACAGATTGAAATCAACAAAAAGTCAAATTTTTTTGGTTTTATATATATTATTATAAATTATAAATTATAAATACTTTTTATTTTTTATATAAAAAAATTATAGTTTTTTTTTTTTTTTTTTGGAAAAGAAAAAGATTATAGTTATAGGTACTTATTTCTATTCATAAATAATCATCATTAACATAATACCAACCTTGCCTTAAGACAAGCCAAAAAAAATTGGTCATTGGTGTCATGACTTGCTTTTATTGTTATCGGTCAGGACAATAATATTAATAGCGGATTGGTATTGATTGATTGTCTTTGTGAATAGGACACCGATCAACCAACGGAGCTACAGGGAAACAACTTCCACCAAATTACAGAACCTGCTTTCAACTTGTAGAACCTGTATACAAGGCAGTGTCATCTGTATTTGGTATTCCTCTTTAAACTGTGTTTCATATTTGTTACGTAGTTGTTTTATATGATTAGGATCATCTACAGTTCTTAGAATATTTACTAAACTATTAATGGCACGTTCGTTCGAGATATGCTTTATAATTGAGATACTTATCATTTTCAGCATTTAGCAAAAAGAATGCAAGGAATGCAGTCAAGGAAGTTGATACAGAGAACCCTGAAAGAGCCCAAGGTAGATATCAAAGCGAGAAATGTTCACACTACAATATGTTAGAAGAAAAACAAAAAAATGTTCACACTAATTTATGGTGTGCTTGTGGCTAAGAAGTTTGAGCAAAAAATTACCACTCAAAATTATTTTAGTGGTTTGACTTGTGCTTCTGTTGCAATTGGTCTGTTTAAGAGACTGATAAAATGGATTGCTGATACTGATCAATTTTGTACTGTAGGAGCTCAACGGCATGAGCATCAATTACAACTTCCACCTAATTACAGTTCCTGCTTTTTGTTTGTAAAACATGTCTTCAAGGCAGTGCTATGTATATTTGGTATTCATTTTCCATCCACTATTTTCTGTTCTGTTTCCTTTATATATTTCCTTGCTCACATTGGTGGTATACTGGTATATGTCTTTAGAACATTTGGAATTGGTAAGGAAGGTAAGGATGACGAAGGTGAGGCACACATGGTCTATTCTGATCATGAACGAACTGCTGAAAAACGCTTCAATGTATCAGTATTCATCAGTACGCAAAAGCTTAAATAATAAGCATGAAAAAGGTAACTATCTAATCCTAGTCTATTCTACCCTAAATTTTTTTAGGGATAGTTACAAATTCATTAATTTTGTTTTTAATGGAATTCGAATTATTTTCTTATGATTTAAATAAGAAAATATAATTCAAATTATTTTCTTACTTAAAAATACCTAAAATTGATAATAATATATTCTTTAAATTCTGTTCTTTAAAAAGTAAACTCATTAAAGGAAATAGTGACTTTCACTTTAGATGCCAGGCTAAATATATAAGAAAAATAAAATATTACATCTGAAGAATAAGCTACAAAGAATATATATATGCACACATTTTTTTATATTACACACTGATACTTAAAATGTGTCTATATCTTGATTTAGCATATGTTATTTTGTTATATATAACAAAAGTATTTACATCAAGTTAGTCTTTACATAATAAAAAGTAAAATTTATTTTCTTGTGCAATGACAGAGAAAAACGAAAGGGAAAAGGCAGTCATTGATCTACCTGCAGAGGCAATACTAATTGCAGCAAAGAATGGAATTACCGAAATGGTAGAGAAAATCATTGAAATTTATCCTGTGGCCATGTATGACGTGGATAAAGACCAGAAGAACATAGTGCTACTAACAGTGGAATATAAGCAACCAAGTGTTTATGAACTCCTACTCTCACTCAGGGAAAAGAATGTTATAAAAGACAGTGTATTTACTGAAGTGGATCATGAAGGTAACAGTGCGTTGCATCTTGCCGCGACGAAAGCAGAATTTAATTGGCCAGTCCCAGGAGCTGCATCCCAAATGCAATGGGAAATCAGATGGTATGAGGTATGAGCCCGGCCAAAACATTAAAGTTTAAGAGTTTTTCTTTTTGATAATTCAATAGTTGAGAGTAAGGAGATTTGATGTCTCTATAACAAACATTAGAAAATAACTATGAAGTACGGGTGCGTTTCGGGATTCGGTTGCGGGTGCGGGTGCGGCGGGACTCGGCGATTAAAAAATTATTAAAAATATTTTTATTTATATTTTCTATATATTTTTACTATTAAAATATTCATAAAAAACACATTGTTATGCCTTGATTCACAAAACAAAGAAAGAAGAAGACAAGAAACACATTACTATGCCTTTGAGGTCAGAATTTTGGCTATTCCGGCGAGTTTTAAGGCCGATATCGGCCTGTTTAGGCCATTTCCGGCATATTTCGGCCGTATCGGTCGCCGGCCGATACGATCCGATACGGCCGATATTGACCGATTCTGGCCGAATCGAGCTTCGTCGGCGCAAATCGAGCCTCGTTGCCAAGAAAAAAAAATATATATAGACAACCGCGAGTCGCCGCGTCCCGCATCAGGCCGCGTCGGACTCGGGGGACTCGGGTGCGGCACCCTCCCAGCCGAGTCTGTGCTTTCTAGGAAAATAATAGTTGAGCTCCAAAAGTCTTAACTGTTACCTATATAATATGTTTCCTTAGTTTTGGTTTGCTAGGTTGTGGTGGAGCCACGTATGGTTAGTTAGTGTTTATATATGGATTATCTCAAAATTTTGAAAGATTATTAAGTATATCTACTTTGTGGCCTCCCAATCCTAATTATTAAAATTGATACTATAAATAAAATAATTTAAAAATATATAAAAGAAATAAAGTATAAGATTCCTTATATTCATTTGAAAAAATCACAATCCTATAAATGAGAGTTTTTTTAACTACAAATTGGATTATAAAGTACATGATTTATATCTTGAATTTGTGTTTATAGTATTATTTTATATATCTGTACATTGTAGGAAGATAATAATTAGGAAGAAAACAATACTTAATCATCATATTTTTATTTGCACACTAAAAAAAATTCAAATTCCTAGCCCACCACTAACTAGGCTTACAGAATAATGTGATGAGGATAGCACAAAATATTTTTGAGCATTTGATTTTGGGAGAGAGAGTGAGATTTTGGATGGTATTTTAGTCATAAATGATATATTAAAGTCAAAGCATAATCAAAATTCAAATGGAAATCAACTAGCTTCTAATTGTAATCTAATTTTGCATCAAATGTCCATTTTAAATTTCTTAATTTTGGTGTCAAGTGATTCATATGTAATATTATGTTCTAAAGTCTAAATGACCACCTCACACACATGGATAAGACAATTTTATCATCATTATTATTGAATTTTTTCGTTAATAGAAAAGTGAGTCACAAATTAGTTTTTATTTATAATACAATGAGTATGTCGATCTTGGATGAATAATTAAGCCACAACCTAACCATGGTATGTCGGAAATCAACTACTATAGATTAATACAATGGGGTCACAAACATGCTTTCAGAAAGAAACAAATGTGTTCTTAGTTTGTAACATGACCACAGATGTAGGAAAGAATAATCTTGTCTTTTAATTTTGGGATGTAGTACATAAAGAACTCCATGAAAAGAGGCTTCCTTCCTCTCCTCAACAAGAATGGCCAAACCCCAGAAGAGGTCTTCACCAAAAACCACGAGGATCTTGTTAAAGAAGGCGGGAATTGGCTAATAAGCACATCAGATGCCTGCTCAGTAGTAGCAGGTCTCTTCGTCTCCATTACCTTTTCCACGGCAACCGCCCTACCTGATGGTATTGAAGGCAACAAACATAGTAATGCATCCAAAATTTTTGCGGGTTCATCCTTTGTCTCCTTCTACTCTTCGCTCTTAGCAGTAGTCATGTTCCTTGCAATTCTCACATCTGGGTGTAGAGAAAGAGATTTTCGCCACGCCTTACCATGGAAACTTTTGCTAGGCTTAACAGCATTCTACATGTCGATAGCTTCTACCTTGGTATCTTTCACAACCGGACATTTCTTCATCTTCAGGGATCAACTAAAATTTGTGTCTTCCACCTCGTATATGGTGGCCTACCTGCTAGTAACATTGTTTTCTATGGGAGTATTTCCTCTCTACTTTCATTTGGCGTGGGCTACCTTGAAAAAGGTGCCACAACGTAAATACCGGGTGAATATTCCTCATTGGCTTTTGGAAGATTAACAAGTATTTACATTCCAATCTTCGTCAAGGGTTTGATGGTTTAGGTTATTGATTAATATACTTTTTCCACTAATATTGATGTTGGACTTGTACTGTGTGTTCTATTTCAATAAAGTAAAACATTTATCTATTTATTTGTTTCTACACACACAATATATATATATATATATATATATATATATATATTTTGCTTGAAAGTAGTATAATCAATTTCATGCAATTCATTTAAAAGTAATGTTGTTAAAACAAATAAGAATTGCCCTAAAGATTACATTTGTATATTCAAAACTTTTTGCTTAGAAAGAATTTCACATAAATTTAGCCAAACTAAAATAGACCGAAAAACTATGTTAATGTAGCTCAATATAGGAGTGTAGTAATAATAAATACTATACTTAAGATTTTAGACATTACAAGTTTAAAATCTATAATTTTATTTTTTTTAAGAATTTGGATTTATAATGGATTCTCTCAACTCAAAACTGCATGTCTTTTGTCATTATGTAAGTGCACAAAACTGGATTAAATGGATTGAAGTGGACCAAATTGGACCAAAGTATTCCAAAATAACCGAATTGGATCAAATTGAATTGAGTGGATTGAAGTGGACAGAATAGGGCTAAAGTGGACCGAAATATAAAAATTAGGACTAAAGCAGACTGAATAGGGAGAATGGTATGAATAGGACTAACGTGGAATGAATAAGACAAAAGTGGACTAAGGTGGACCGAATAAGATCAAAGTGGACCGAATCAGACCAAAATGGACTAAATTGGACTAAAGTGGACCTAATAAGAATGAATGGGACCAAATAGGACCAAATTAGACTAAATAGAATCAAAGTGGACTGATATGACCAAAGTGAACCAAATAGGACTAAATAAAACCAAAGTAGACCAAATAGAACCAAAAGGACTAAATAGGACCAGAATGGACAAAAGTGTACCGAATAAGACCAAAGTGGACAAAATGGATGGAATAGGACCAAAGTAGATTGAATAGGACTAAATAAAACTGAAGTGGACGGAATAAAACTGAATAAGACCAAATAGACCAAACAAGACTAAAGTGGATCAAATATAGATTTTTTGCATAATAAAATAGGAGTACTCTAAATCACAAATGTATATCACATGTGGCTGAAAATTAGAGGAAATTGAATTATTTAAATGGGAAGGGATATTATATATGTGTGTGTGCAAGCATGCACTTGAGAATTTAAATTTTGGACTTTGAATTTAATTATTGTATAGTTGAGTTCTTTTATGTTAATTCTCATTTTCTTTAAGACAAAAGAAATCTCTCCTAGTACAATATGTGAGATAGAAGATTTGAACTTATGATAAAAATGTTGAGAAACATGCGTAGAGCCAAGAGGTGAGGAGTGAGAAGTGAGGGCTGTAAAGAGGAGGGGGGAGGGGGTGGGGAATCTCCAATTTTTTTATTTTTTTATTATCAATATATTAAAATTTTATCATACTTATAATCAATATACCATTTTTTTATTATCCCAAAATGCATTCAAAAAAGAAAGAAAGTGTTTCATATTTTATCAGTGTTCTAAGGTTCAAAACATATAAAAAGAAAAGGAAAATAGGGCAAATGACAAATTAAGTTAGAGTTTTAACACAGGAAAAAAAAAATCTTTATGCATTATTTTATTCTTTCATCATTTTGACTTCATTAAAAAAAATTTCTGACTTCATTAATATTTACCCGAATGACT
The DNA here is from genome assembly GCA_030445155.1 of Quercus variabilis. Lineage (NCBI taxonomy): Eukaryota > Viridiplantae > Streptophyta > Magnoliopsida > Fagales > Fagaceae > Quercus > Quercus variabilis. The sequence continues at coordinate 38,018,932 of CP129456.1, forward strand.
TTTTGGGGGTGTTTGGTAAGTAATTTTAAACAACAATTTTCAGTTTTTAAACAACATTTTATGCAGTTCAACGCACTTTTTCACTCCCATGTATTTTCATAAAAAATTTTAAACAACAATTTTCAGTTTTTAAAAATATGTACCAAACGGACTTTTTATATTTCATATTCATCTCAAACAATCTCCATATATGTTCAAGTACTTTATTTTTCTTTTTTCTTTTTCTTTTTCTTTTTTCTTTTTTTTTTTGTTGAGAAAACCAATATGTTCAAGTACATATGCATACATACTTATGTATAAAATTTCGTTTCCAGAAAGTCAAATCATGTCTCTGCTATTAAGAATGGATGCTTTTAGGAAAGGGTTATTTGAATAGGGAATATTTATACAAATCAATACAAGATGGAGGTGTTTCCATCTTTTATTTCGCAAGCTTCCTCCTAGTGTATAGTTTGTTTTGTTTTGAATAAAAATATTTGCTGTTTAATCTCAAAAAAAAAAAAAATAAATAAATAAATAAAATAATGAGGGTAAAGGTGCGTACAAGTACAACTCATTAATTAGCCTATATTCTTTTCTTAAAATATGCACCATTAGCATAGCGTGTGTTCTCATTTAAGCTGACATTTTCCTTCTTTTCTTTTTTCTTTTTGTCCCCCTCTCTCTTTTTTAAGGCTAGCTTCTAGTTCCTTTTTTATTTTTTTTTTGTGTGATACAGACAAAAGAAAAGCTAAATTCTTTGCTCATAAGATGACAAAGAGACCAAGCTAGCCACGGTTTTTTCCTGTTGAAGCAATTCATTACACGTGAACTAATCCAGGAGACGCCTACTAACAACAAGAAATGTTACTAATGTGATACTGCTCTAAATAGATTCTTTCATCCCATGCTTAAATTAAGATAGAAAATGATTATAGAAAGTAACTAGATATTGTTATTATTAGAAGTAGATGCTATAAGTTGAAATTAAAAAAAAAAAACTGTGTATTGATTTTTTTTTTTTGGTGAAAAACAACTAGCTAGACATTGATTCTACTATTGTAGTTGTTCTAGATGTTACCTATATTATATTGGAGTCACTCCTTATTTAGAAGTGTTGTTGATATTTAATTATTTATTACTTTTTCGATTATCAAAGAAAAAAAAAAGATATTTACTACTTTTTTTGTATTTCCTTAATTTCAGCCATCTTTAATTGTGGCAGTCCTCGAAGGAGTGAAGAATTTTCACATCTTGTACTTTCATTTGACATGGGCTATTTTCAAGAAAGTCTCGCACCATCACCACATTATAACTCTGGCTGGTTTTCATATTAAGCATTAAGTAAAAATGTTCCTTCCTAGCTTTTTCAAGACCCACTGATGAGTCAAATTTAATATCGATAGGGTCGTCAATGGGCTGGGTCGGGTTGGCCCGGTCCATTTTTACTTGGCCCAAGGGCACAATGGGCTGGGCATAATAGGCTATTAACTAGTTAACGGGTCGGGTCGGGTCGGGCTGGGTCGAAAGAGAAAACCTCAGCCCATGACCCTGCCCATGGGCAATGCCCATTTCGTCTTTAATGGGCTAGGTTACTAAGTTGAGCCTAATGGGCTACCCATGAGATTGTGTTAGCATATTATTTTATTATTTATAGAAATAAATAATCAATTTTTAATAAGGAAATAATCAATCTAGTTTTTTTAAAAGGAAAGGATCAAAGACTTTAATACTTAATTACAATTTTTTTTTTTGGTCAAATCTGTTTAATTTTTTTAAATAAGGCTTCAAATAGTTTTTTATTTTTATCTTTAATAAAAAAAATCAAATGGTTAATTCAAATTTGCTAGACTACTAGAAAAATATATATTTAGTAAACTAAGTTTAGCACAATTACTTTAAGTATCTTAGTGGTTGGGAGAGTTTTCTTAAGAAATTCTATTACAATATCTCAAGATCAATTCTTCATACACTTCCTATATATTTTTGTTAAAAATTTTAAGTTATTGGACTAGGCAACGGGTTGGGCCAACGGGCTGGGCTACTGGGCTAGCCCACTGGGTGCCCATGGGCATAAAAACTAGCCCACGGCCTAACCCACTAGGCTAGTGGGCTACCCAGGAGCCTTAATAAGAACGGGCTGGGCTGCCCATTAGCCCGATGGGCTGCTGGGTTTTTGGGTCGGCCCGTGGGCCATGGGCTATTTGATGACCCTTATATCGATAAAGACATTTATTTATTTCCTATCATGATCAACTTGTACCATGTGTGCATCTCATCTATTGAATATTAAGTTTCTTCTTAATTAATACTTCTTCTTCTTCTTCTTTTGACTGAAAGGTAGAATATTAATACTTCTGCAATTTCCAAAGGAATTAAGACTAGAGTTTTATCATTGGGAGAGTTTTAATAATTTTTCTAGAACTATCATGATCATGACTGCCTTACAAATAGCACCCTAGCTCAACACTTCGCAACAGAAATGGTATAGCTTCTTGTACCAAAAAGAAAAAATTGCACCTCATACACTTACAGTTTCATGGTTCAAGAAGGGGCAGCGAAAGAAAGGGAACATATTCCTTTTCCCTACCTTAGGAGAGTCGTGCTAGACACCCTTTGATGAACTATAGTTTCAGCTTGATGGGAGATAATGGCTTCCTACACAAAAGAGAGCCATACGTTGTTAGCACCTCATTAGTAAAAAAAGAGACCAGTACGGGTATTGTAGAACCATTTTGCTTTAACGTTGCTGATTTCAATCTTAACATCCTTTTTGAGATTTGGAAACCCATGGAAGCGAAATAAAGTGCAGTTTTCATTCTGACAAGATTTGGGACTTGATGAGAATAAGGGCAGTTTTCATTATGAAGCAAGTTAGCGTTAAAGCAACCACCAAGAAAGGCGGTCTAGTGGTCTTGGCGTGAATACAAGAGTGCAGCGTTATTTGAGGACCCATGTTCACCCCCAATGGATGGAACGTGGGAATTTCCTCTTACAGTTAGCCCAAGAGTACTAGTCTTCTCGTGAGACTAACGTAAGATCTGTTGTTACCCTAGACAACAGTAACTATGACTTAATTCAATATTTCCTAAGAGGTGTGTTAACGTGTTTGGTGTTGTGGGATTTAGGCGCAATTAGATTACTTGTATAGCACACATTCTTATACTACACTTTTACTTGTACTACACTCATATGTCTCCTATATAAAGCCATTCATGTATATTCTTTCATTAAGAAATACAATACAATTATTCAGTATTTTTAACATGGTATCAAAGTTATTGCTCTAACATTTTCTTATCAGTCTTGTCTTTATTAGTGTCATTTTATTCTCAACATTGCTTCTGTCATTACAACAGCTGTCGCAGCCTTTCGCTGTAGAACCTTCGACGCCTTTCAGCCATCGTCCTTGGGTTCTGGACTTGCAACCGCTGCCGTTGTGGAGTCCCGCACCACACAGACCGCTACACTTATCGTCTTCGCCATGCATCTTGCTCTAATAAATATTTTTCAGGTACCATAGTCATCATCTCGCCTCGATTTACTCAATCGTGGAAACCTTATCGTCATCGGAGCTTGCACACGCCTTTACATGCCGCCCAAAGATTCTACGTCCAAGATCACGCACTTCACGCGCCGACACACACCGGCAGTCTTTTTCATGCATCGCCACGTGCCTACATGCGCCAAATTTGCACCTACTGACTTCAGCCCCAGGTGACGTCATCTCTGCCATGTCATTTGATGAAGAATAAATTCATCAAAATAATCCAACTTAAAGATAATAACAAAAAAATAATTATAATTTTTTTAAATTATAAAATTTAATGATTTTGCTATATAAAAATATTGACTTTTTTTTTTCCAAAGTTTGTTACAATTGCTTTTTCATAATTTCTTTTTGAAAAAAATTAAAATTAATAAAATCTTACTTAAATTCCCTTATATAATAAGAAGATTAAGTGAATTACTCTTATTATCGCTCAAAAGGGAAATGTTAGAAAAACTGAAATACAAATGGCCTCTAATAGTTTAGTTAGTAATTTTGTATGTTTGCTTTTAGACCCCTTAAAACACAACCAGATTAACATAGTTAATTAGCCAAGTGATTACTTAGTCAAATTATCTGATCTAGGTTAACACAAATATATCATATCAATATAAAGTGTGAAAAATAAAGAACATAAAGATATGATAACTCAGGAAAATCAAACTGGTAAAAAATCTGGGGAGGATTTAACCTAACTATCCTCAAGGTAAAACAACAAAACCACTATGAAAGAATTGAAGTTTGTACAGTTGCGACTTAGATCACTAACATCCTATTACTACCTCATGTAGAAAACTTACTACTACAACTCCATGATAGCTCCGAGTCCATAGATTACTTCTTTTTTTGGTCTTTGCAAAACACAATCACTCTCGTTTGTGACTTTGAGATCCCACTCAAAAGTTTAGCAACACAAACTCTCCAGTTTGTGACACCAAGACCACCCTTGAAGGTTTAGATCATCAGCACCTTTGATGACTAGAGAATGCAACAACTTCTATAACATCGGATCTTGAGATTCTTCAAGTAATAACACTGTTAGAAAATATGGAAGAGCTTTTTAGGTACAAAATTCTAAATACAAAATAGACACACTCTTCTCTCTTTGAAAAGTCTTATAAAAACGTGTTTAAAGTTTCTTTTATATAGTGGGAGAAATAAATCTGAAACCCTAATCCTTAATGATCTTGAACTACTGTTTGAGTTTAATTAAAATTCTGTAAATACGACTTTCAATCGGTTGAGCCTGTTCTTCGATCGAACAAGCCAGACAAATTCTAAAATCTTCTTTCTATAACTTGTATGTTCTTGTGTGTTCATGATTTGCCAATTACTTTAAACTTTTAGAACTTAACATTGTATATATAAAAAAGCAAGAATATATATATTTTAATTTAAAAAAATTATAATATGAAAAGTTAAAAATAAATGTTATATAAATAATATTAAATTATTAAAAATCTGACTACTTGTAGTTGTCGTACTTCAAAGTTTAATAAAGCAACCCTGATTTGGCCCACATCACTACTGTATAGTACTATAGTTACGTTGATTTCTCAAGTATAAATTCTTTACTTAAAATATGAACCCATTGCTCTCACGTGTTCTTCCTTTCCCTTTATTTTATTTTTATGGGAATCTTCCTCTCTCATTTAAGTTAACAGGTTCTAGTTCTTTTTTTCTTTTTGCTATTTTGGAAAAGGTTTAAATTCTTGTTCAAAAAACGATGTTCTTGGAGAGAGACTACTCACTAGGGAAAATGATATGGAATATTAACTTAATTAAACTCCAAGTCTTTGGTGGACCCCCTTAACCCCAAAAAAGAAAAGAAAAGAAAAGAAGGTCTTTGGTGGACCCGCTTTTACTGCACAATCTCAAATATCATTATAAATAGGTATCTTGTGAGCCTCGGCATCAAGTGTGTATACACTGCTTGCCCCGGAAAGCTCAACAGCAACTCATAGTTTTAGAAGGAGACTTTCTGTTTTTTTCTTTTTCTCTTTTTTGGAGAAGATCTTGGAACGAGACTTGGCGACCAGAGACATTTGTTCTTGTTGTAAGTAGAACCATCTTTCGGTAAGTGGCTAGAGATATTGTTCAATGTAATTATCATATGTGCTCTCTCAAATTATTACATTCATGCTTTCTAGCTAGCTGGCTTAATTTGAAAATTTTCTATAATTAAATAAAAGACTTGTAATTTACATGATGATAATTAAAGACAATTATCATGTAACAAATATCATATGTTCAAATCTTTTTGGAGAAATTAATTGACAACCTCGCTACTATAGTACTTGCCATAAAATTTTGAACTTCATATAAAGGAACTATTCCAGGTTTATGTTTTATTTACCCTTTTTTTTTTTTTTGAGAAAAATTTTATTTACTTTACGATTTATATTGCAATATTTGAATGCGGCGTAATATGCAGACTCGAAGTACATGTTATGGTTTCCAAAGATGTCAAATATGTAAAATATTTATTAAACATCCAATGGATCGACAATAGTTTCAGATTCCTACTGCTGAATGCTGCAACTGAAAGAAATCTAGAATTAGAATTGATAATTTATGGTTTTTCAAGCCATTGATCAAGACAAAGAGAAAAAGATAAAAGAATGTTTGAGAGCAATATTATATTTGTGTAACTTTATGCAATATTATATAATGTAATGACTTTTGAATAGATTAATATTTTGAAAATTCGTTGTTGGATTATATGTTTTCTATATTATTAATACATTGTATCCTAAATTTTGTGTCAATCATATGTTATTTATTATTTAATCCATATTATTATCTTTAGTTCATAATTTTAATATACAAAAAGTTAAAAAATTTGATAAATTAGATAAATTTTGTAAATATGAAAATTATAAGAAGAAAATGTAATCTAATAAGAGTTGTCAGAATGTTAAACTAACTCAATAATTTTATATATATATATATATATATTACTGTTTTATTCATCAACTACTTGAGTTTCGTTTGAGTTTTGGAAGTAAATTATTATTGTTGTTTTTGATAGCATAGAAGTGGATTATTAATTTGTCAAATAAATATAACAAACATTTTATGAAAATTGGCAAGTTGTGCAATTATTTGTAGTTAGTTACTTAGTTACGTTGTTAATTGTTATTATTATTATTATTATTTAGAATCAGATAAAAGAATTATTAAGTCACATTTGGTTATTGTGCTTGGCAGAATTGTCCTACAAAATACTTGACTTGTATGTAGAGCTCGTAGAATTTACCAATAATAAACGCATAAGCCCTCTCCATCACCTAGCAAATAAGCCTTACGCCTTCAAAAGTGGCAGCAATTTTCGATGGTTTGAAGAAATCATCTATCACTGTGAGTATACCGTAAAAGTTTTAAGATTGACAAGAGTATCTCAAGTAAATAAACATCAAATCACTATTATATCTTTCTTTTAATTTGCTCCTGCCCGCTTCCTCTTTTAATATTGTATTACAAATCAGTTAAAAGAAGAAAATGATTAGTGTCACACTGTGACACTGTCACTGAATTAAATTATCAACCTTTCCAGAACTGAAGTTCCGCAAAATTTTTAGTTACATTTATTTCCAATTAACCTTTACTATATGTCTGTATCCATTGTTAATTGTGTTTGGAAGGCACAAAGAGCTCGGATGGAATTGTATTTTGGATTAAGTGACTTAAATCATAAAAATTTAAAAGTGGTTATGTATTTTGTTTAGTGGAATAGTTGCTTCTTATTTTAATAAGAAATAAAAATTGGGTTGTTAAGTAAACAATGGAAGCTATGAATATAACATATAGCACACACAATGGTTAGTAAGGCAATATAGATGAAATGTTAGGTTGGCAATTTGAAATTAGGTATACTTAGGAGATCTCAGATCTGTCAAGGTTTTCAGCAACAAAAATATCGTTATATTACATTCTTACCTATAAAGAGTGGAATGAACTGGTACAAGGACAAATACATTGATGTTAGAGTGAGTCATATATTTTAATTGCTCTTCATTTTCGCTATCGAAGGCAAAAAGAATTCACGTATGATTAACAATCTCCTATAAAAGAAATCACCAAATAATAGTGCAACAAGAAGAGTACGGAAGATTATTCTCTGTTTCCATGCGGTATGTGACCCGAACTATCTTCATCATCTTGTGGCATCAAAATTCATTTACAATGTGGTGTGTGACTTAGCTGTTTTCATTTCAGCAATTGTCGGAATAGACGACCGAACAGGAACTAATTAGCGAATCAGAAAAGAAGCATTTAAGATCAGAAGATATCGATGGAGGTATACACCAAAGTGAGAAATGTTCACAAGCACATCACAATGTGTTAACCAAAAAAAAAAAAGGTAAACTAGCATTAGTGTGTTCAAGTAGTTTTTTTTAGAGGAAAAGTGTGTTCAAGTAGTTAGAGATAAAAGCTAAGGGAAAAAAAAAATTGATGTCATGACTTGAGCTTCTATTGTTATTGGTCAAGACAATGATTATAAACGACGGATTGATATTGATTCATTGTCTTTTGTATAGGATCCAACGGAGCTCTATGGGATAAGTTACAACATCCACCTAATTACAGAACCTGCTTTGAGTTTGTAAAACTTGTATTCGGAGCAGTGCCATGTATATTTCTGTTTTATTGTCTTCATAAGCTTAGCACACTAGGAGTACGGTTATATGGAATTTCCTCCTCTCGCGTAATAATAGATTTCAGTACAATAATAGAATTTATTATTCATGTGAAAAGAGAGAGTATTATGTTTTTAAAGTTTAAGAATATCTAATAATTTTCCTCTTCGTATATATGTACCTATTTACCATGCTAAATGACACTTTGATTTGAGATATACTTTATAACTAAGCTCTTTTTCATTTTTCAGCAATTTTTAGAAAATGCACAAGGAAGAAAGCTGATATAGAGAACCCTGTAAGACCCGATGTTACCCAAGGAGGTAGATTTCAAAGCGAGAGATTAATGTTCACACCGTTATATGTTATAAGAAAAAAAAAATGTTCGCTAATTGTTTGAGAAGCTAGCACACAAATACAATTCACAATTTCAGTGATTTGACTTGAGCTTGTTGCTATTGGTCTATTCAAGAGAATGATATTATTAAATGGATTAATACTGATCAATTTATTCTCATTCTTTATTTTGTGCTGCAGGACACCCATCACCCTATCGAGTTGAGGGGCATCAATTACAACTTCCACCTAATTACAGAACCTGCTTTTCGCTTGTAAAACTTGTCTACTTTTGGCTTGTAAAACTTGTATCCAAGGCAGTGCTCATAATACTTGGTATTTATACGTGGATTGAGATCTAGTACAATTGCACCATGCAACTAACCCCCTCCTTCTCACAATAGCTTTTTACTTTTTCTCATTTTTTTGAATTTAATGGTTTGCAACTTTAAATCTCAGTTATCCATAGCAATTGCATCAGGTGCAATGCCCTAGGTATTGCACCTAATCTTAATCCCTTGTACGCAGTTCCTTATTTTCTGTTATATATGTTTCCTTTGAGTAATGCCAGCTATGTACGCACATAATATATTTCACAAAAAAAATTAGTAGTTGTCATATTATTATTAATTTTAACATAGATCTACCAACACTATTATAATATCCATCATTAACAATTTGTCACTCCAAGTTCTTGTGAAATTCATTATTCACACACAAGAAAATCTTTTGCTTGGCTAGATAGAAAATTTCACCATGTGCAATTGCATATAAGCTTAGCAAACATTGCTAAGTCTGTCCATCTTGTAACTCTAGACTTACTGATTGCCTTTATATATATGTCCAAAATATCTATCTATTATTGAATTACTAATGCTCTAATTATTACAAAATTTAGTACATAAGTTTTACTACAAAAATGGCATATCATTTTTTAAGCATACATTAAAAAAGTAATTATGAAATTTATTATAATTGTTGTTGTTGTCATATCAACCACGTTCATTGTTACATTAGCTTGTAAATCTGTTAGGTTCTAAAAGTTTAGAACAATTAGCAAATTGTGAACAAAAACTTGTCAAGATATAAATCCTAGAGTCTATAGGTATTATTAGACAATACTCAAGGTGATTCAAGTCAATATTCAAAAACATGCAAGCTATAGAAAGAAGAATTTAGAAACTACCTGGTTTGATCGATCGAAAGACAGGCTCAACCAATTGAAACACGTATCTGTAGAATTCTATTTCAGCCCAAAACTCTACTTAAACGTATTAGATTTCAAGTAAAACACTTCTAGTATATAAAGAAAACTCTAAGCACATTTTTATGAGGCTTTTCAAAGAGAGAAGAGTGTGCCTCCTTTGTATCTAGGGTTTTGTATCTAAAAAGCTCTCTCATGTCTTCTACCGGTGTTATTTCTTGAAGAATCTCAAGATCCGGTATTGTAGAAGTTGCTGCCTTCTCTAGTCATCAAAGGTGCTAATGATCTAAATCTTCAAGGGTGGTCTTGGAGTCACAAACAAGAGAGATTGTGTTTTTTGTCACAAGTGTTGGTGCTTGTATTGCAAAAGCTAAGGAAAGAAGTAGTCCGTAAACTCAGAGCTATTATAGGGTTGTGGTAGTAAGTTTTCTACTCAAGGTAGCAATAAGATGTTAGTGGTCTAAGTTCTATTTTACAAACTTCAATTCTTTCTAGTGGATTACCTTGGGGATAGTTAGGTTAAATCATCACCATATTTTTTACCGGTTTGATTTTCCTGAGTCATCATATCATTGTGTTCTTTATATTTTTCGCTACTTTACATGATAAGATTTGATTGTATTAATCTAGATTTGAATAATTTATCTAAGTAATCACTTGGCTAAATAATTATGTTAAACAACTTGTGTTTTAAGGGGTCTAAAAACGTACAAAATCTATTATTATAAAATTAGTAATAACTTCAATGTTTTCTTTATTCAATTGCTTAACAAACATCTGTAAGTATATCAGATTTAATTGGTAACTTATTGGTGGTATGGATCTTCAGGAGCTCCGGAGATGGTAAGGAAGGTAAGGACGACGAAGGAGAGGAATGTATCGTCTGTTCGGATCATGAACAAGCTTTTGAAGAACACTTCAACGTATCAATTTTCAAAAGACATACCTTCGTTTTCGTCCCTCTATCCAGTGTTACCTGATCATGCAAATTCTCAAAAAGATGATGAGTATAGCCCTTATGGTTTAATTGAGAAGCATCTGCGTACTCCATCCAGCGTAAATGAAGAGCTTGGAAAAGGTAATCATCTAATTCAACCTTAATATTTTTCAAGAGATAATCAAACACACAATTTATTTATTAATTTGTGTATTTTATGGCATTCGAATTATTTACTTAATATGATTTATTTAAATAATTATATTTTACGACTTTATGTAACTAATATTTAATTTCTTAATTAAAAAGCCTAAAATTGATATAATAATATAATCTTCCAATTACGTTATTTGAAAAGTAAACTTATTTAAATAGAATTAGAGCTAAACCACGGGTATAAAGGGTAATTGTCGTTAGACCAAAAGAAAAAAGAAAAAAAAAAAGGAAAAAGAAAAGATAGTATTAGCCATTTTGATTTAGTGGAAAGACAAAGAACTTGAAAAATGAAGGAAAGTTATAAAATTTACTTTTAATAGATTGGGATTAAAAAAATAAAATCATGAATGTTGTAATGTCCACAATTAAATCCTAAACTATCATATGCAAAAGTAGTTTAAGTGTTTAGGAGTTGTGGGTTAAAGTAGTAGCAAACTCTACTGTTACTCAGAGGCTCTCACATTATGCTTGAGTTGTGTTTAGACTAGCCAGGAACAACAACTTCACTTGCAAGTCCCATTTTTTAAATTGCAAATAAACAATGTTACATAAGAAATATGAATGAGGGCCATACTTTAAGAATGAGAGACCAAAGTAATAACCATTATAAAAATTTATTCAATTTAAGAAGATTACATAAGAAATATGAATAATTTGGGGGCCATCCATATATATTTTGTTCTTGAAGATTTTAGCTAAATTTAAGTGTAAAATTTTCATCATTGGAAAGTTCCCAAAAAGATGGTGGCTCAGTGGATGATTTTGAACTGATGTCAATTCCTAACAAGGAGGTGGTATTTGCCTATTTGGTATAATGGGAATATATAACACTTATTTCACATGAGTTGGGTCCCAAAATTGTAGCGTTCACCAAGTATGAGAGGATGAGAAAGTTAACCACAAGAGGAAATAAGAGATACACATATAAGATTATAAGTACATATTTAATCATTACATAACATAAAATAAAGGAAAATTCTTAGTTTATAATGTACTAACAATATAAGATTTACATTAATAGTATAATAAATAAACCAATAATTACCCTAAAGTAACTAAAATCTAGGAGATAAGTAGATAAGACGCGCAGTGGGGTTGTTTTTGAATCCTCAACTACGTGCACGACCAACTTGGAGCACGATTTAGTAGTGGAAGGGTTGCCTTGCGAGAAAGCCTGCGGGGCGTGGGCCTAAGGATTTGAGCATAGTAGGCCTTTAGAGCCAACAAAGCAGCCCAAAATTAAGGAGGGATAACCAACATAAGTTATGGATGTCATAAGCCATCTGAAGAACAATGAACCAGCCCAAACCTTTCAGGCCCAGTAACAGTCAACAAAAAGGAGCTCAGCTAAGCGAATGTCGAGGTTATTTTTCCCTTTTTAAATTTTAATCCTTACTTAAATATCCTAGAAATACAATATTTTACAAAAATATTTACAAACTGTTGATATTGTGAGTGATTATTGGTAAATGAAAAAATAATATTAAAAGTAAGTCTAGATGAAAATCAATAAGAGGCTGACCATTTCAACATTTTGTAAAAATGTTGTAAAATAGTATGTAACTATAACATTACTCAACCTTGCTTATGCATGAAAATGATGAATTGCAATAGTACTATTAATATTAGTTAGAATTATTAAATAATATAGAACATTAGTTTGACTAGGACATTTGGAAGTATTAAATAGTTTTTTCTTGCAAATTTCACGATATTGGTTATGTCAAATTTCTCATTATACTACTATTACGTATAGATTGGTTAGGCCAAGTTTCCTAAAACCGCTACTATATGTCATCCATTATGGCAATTTTGGCTATAGCAGTATAAACCTGAGACCTATAGCAGCGCTTTTAAAAACGCTGCAATAGATATGGCCTACATTGGCAGTTTGTAAGTCTATAGCGCCGCTTTAGAAGGATGTACAAATTGCAGCGGTTTAAAAATGCCAATCTTGATCATATTTGTTTTTGTTAAATTTTTTTATATAAAAATAATAATAAAAAACAGTAGGGCTTATCACAGTGGTTCAAAATTACTGCAATAGGTCCAAAATTGAGAAAATATATATATATATATATATATATATATATATATTTAAAAGAGCTATTATGGCAGTTCTAAAATGCAGCAAGACATTTGAGACGAGGATATTTTCCTGATGAATTAATATTTTTACAAGCCTTTTTTTTTTGGGTAAATGTACAACTCATTAATTAGCTTATTATTCTTTTCTTAAAGTATGCACCATTGTTATCTCGTGTGCTTTCTCATTTAGCACCAGGACTACTTAATAATTTGCCTCCTCATTTAAGCAAAGTATATTCGCTTTTTCTTTTCTTCCTCCTCTCTTTCTCTTTTTCAAAGGCAAGGTTCTAGTTCCTTTGTTTTATTATGGTAAAGAAAAAGCTAAATTCTTGAACGATAGATGAAAAAGAAACCGCCCTAGCCACGGCTCATTCCTGTTGAAGCAGTTCGTTACACACTAGCTGATCAAGGTGATGCCTAACAACAACAACAACAACAACAACAACAACAAAAAGCAGCTTAGAATGTTACCATAGAAAGTAACTAGACATTGATTCTAGTTGTTGTATGTTCTAGATATTAATTACTTTTCTATTTCCTTGTTTTCTGCCATCCTTCATCGTGGCAGTAACGGATATTAAGTAACGGTTATAACCATCCTTATTTTGGTTGTGATTCTCAGTGGTGTATCATGAGGTTTTTCATCCTCATTAGGTAACGGCTATAGCCATAGATTTGAAATACTATCTAACTATAAATAATAATAAAAAACATGTTCCCTCTTTCTCTTTTTCACTTCAAGGTTCTAGTTGATTGAAACACAAAGGAGGTTGTACACAGGAGGTTCTATAAAAATTCAAAAATCCTAAGAAGCAAATTAAAAAAATTCATTTTGAGAATAAAATCATTTTTGAGAATTAAATTTAAATCTCAATAAATCTCAGCAAAATCATTTTCAATTTGGAACAAATTAAATTTAAAATTCTACCGTGAAGAATATTATTGAGAATTTCTTGTCATGCATATTATGAAAGACATTAATTTTTTTAAAATTTTTACTGCTGATGTGCAATAATTCAGTCTTTTGAGCATCGTTTTGATGTTAAAGAGTGGGACATTAATTATAAAGCTGGTTTGGATTTTCCATAAAACTAGATTAGTCTAATATTCACGTCTTCTCTCAATTTTCGAATTGGCAGCCTTGTGCATGCGCATAACATTGTGAACTTAATTGTTTTAATATTGATTTTCTTTTGCTTGTCATATTAATTAATAATTTTTTTTTTATTGAATAAGAGATATTTATTACTACTAAAGAAAAGCACATGAGGGGCCTTTGCCATCTAGATCCGCAAAACACGTGATACGAAGTTCTCCGCATGAAGCGTGGAATAATTATCCACTTTTTTTTTTTTTTTCCTTCTCTCTCCTGTGGCAACAACATAGGCCTCTGTTGACGGTATAAAAATTGATAGACATTTCCAGTACTGTGAGCTCCACAACCATCTCTTTTGCATGAATAGAAGTTTGTCCTCCAAGATGACTTCAACCTCAGTTCCTTTAAATAGTGACAGAACCGAAGAAGATTTATACAGAAAAATCAAGTCAGGTCAGTGGGATTTGGTTGTTAATGATTATGAGAAAAATTTTAAATTGGTTCACGATGATGTGTTGATCAAGATATTAGGTGGAACGGTATTGCATTTAGCTGTCTCCGACGGCGTAGATAATATTGTTGAGAAACTTGTAAAAATAATTTGTAATGAGGATGAGCAGAAGAAGGCTCTAAAAATAAAAAACAAGCAAGGGAATACCCCTTTGCATGTGGCAGCATCAACAGGGAGTCTGCGGATGTGTATCTGCATTGCTGAAGCTGATCCGTCACTGGGGAATGAACGTAACAAGGAGGGTGAGAGCCCTCTCTTCTTGGCTGCTCTTTTTGGTAGAACAGACATCTTCCTTCGTCTCCATAACATCTGCGAAAGCAAGCTAGACAACTCCTACTGTTCAAAAAATGGTGGTGAGACTATTCTACACTCTGCCATCAAGAGGGAGTGTTGGGGTGAGCATTTTTATTTGTTGAAAGTCCCTTTACCAAACAAATAACTTACGAACTAATGTTGAACTCCAGGAAAAAAATTATTTCATGTTATTATGTATAATTTTAGCTCTCCAATAATTTGATAGCAGATGATCATATGAAAATAATAGATTTTACAGTACACTGGTGAAATCGGCTGCTAATTATTCATCGAAAAAATATTGTCTGCTAATTGAATACTGCTAAAGAAGATTTTAAACGTTTCTGTTGACAGATCTGGCATATCAGATACTCCACCAAGAATGTCACCAAGAACGACAACTTGCTACCTTTTTGGACGAGAATGGAATATCGCCTCTCCATCTCTTAGCAGATAAGCCTTCTGCCTTCAAAAGTGGTTGCCGCCTTGGATGGTGGAGCAGCATAATTTATTATTGTAAGCGTTACTAACTAAATTTTCAAACCGCAAACATAAATATTTTGTTAGTGGTTGAAATCAGAGTTGCACGTACATTACTCGAGCTTGGGGCAACAAGCACACCAAATAATTTCTTGAGTCTCCATATTAATGTATTTTATTTATTTTTTTATTTTTTTATATACAAGATAGAATTTTTATTCTAACATAATATAAGTATATATGTTTGTGAAACACCTTCTTGAATACTAGAATCTTAATTTTTGTCCCTCACATTTCACAAATATTTATACATTATAGAGTGACACGGCACCAAACATTTAATGTACTTTATTTCTATTTGTTAATATTTACTCATACACATCTCTTTCATCAAAAAATACTTTGATTTATACCTGTCGTACAACATAACTTGTCATTATCCTCTATTGTTATTTGGAAGGTGTAGCGGTTGATGTGCCCAAAAGAATCGACCCGAGCAGATTGATTAAAAAATGCACAGAAGAAGAAAAAAAACACAAATTGATTCAATCTCTGTTGACTATATTTCGAGTTGGTAAGTGTAATGAATAATTACATTAAAGTTTACTTATTGCTGTTAACAGAAACAAAACATTAAGATTAATTAACTTATCTTAAAGGCATTACAAAACTTCTTTTTTCTTTTCTTTTTTTGGAGAAACAAATGCATTACAAAATTAATGATAGAACACAAATCAACAATTAATCATGGCAACTAAAGATTGTTTATACCTTTTTTTTTATTTTTATATATAAATACTAATTGCATGCATCCCTCCTCCACACACCCCGAATAGATTCAGGCAGAGAGTTCCTTTTACAACAGTTAGAGGATCTGAGAGGGCCATACTGCAAATAAAGCTAAAGCATTTGCTTTCCTTCTAACCAACAAAAATTACAAGGAAAAATAAACTTCTACAATCGGTAACGTTATTAATCAAGTTTGGGATCGGTAATGTTATGAATCAAGTTTGAGACAATCCAAGGACAAACCATATATAGTCCCATCATTTTATAGCATCAAAACAAATGTTATCATCTCCCTCTACTGTGAAATTTTGTAAGACCATTGACAACTCTAGTTTTAGTAGATACGTGAAATGAAAGTTCTAAAATTTTGAAATACCTTGAAAAAAGCCACCATCTGATTAATGATATAAGAAAGAAAAATACTTATTTTGAAGCATAGCTTTTGCAATTTAAACCAATAAACATTTTTTTGAACAAGTGATACAAAAAATTTTGTGCTACTTCAGAAATGCATATAAAAATAATGATTAAAATTTTAGCACATATACAAGAATAAAAAATCAATATAATGCTTCTTTTTCTTTTTTTTGCCTTTTACCTTTTTCTTCTTTTAAAAAGCTGTGCTCTTAGTCCGTAACCAAGCTAGTTTCTCAATTTCTAGAGCTTATTAATTTATTATTATGTGGCAAAGGTAAGAAAGCAGATGAAGAGAATCCTGAAGGATCGAATGTCAGTCCAGAATCGAGATATGAAGGTGAGGAATGCAACTGTAGTAAGTGTGTTCTAATTGTTAAAGAATACTGCATCGATTGGGCTTGAGACTTACAAAAGGTTTTTGCTTCCAAGTTGATCCTCTCCACCTAATCTTTTTTTGGATTGGATACTTTAATGACCTTATACTTCTAGTGTTAAATCTTACACATGCCATTCACCTTAATGTCTGTTAAATATAAAGATGGCCAGAAAAAGGAAAGAATATAAACTATGTCAATCTGTATAACTGATATAAGTTTAGCAAATCCCAATATACAGAGGATGAGCACTATATATTGGGGCCTAAGCTAGTTGACTTAAATAAACAAAGGATTCTTGATTGAGAATATAAAATCAATGACAATCAATATTGTCCCTGATTTTAGTCTCAATCAAGGATATATACAATAAATGCTAACATATACCATAATAAATTTCCCCTCAAACTGGAGGTGGTGTGGAAGAAGCACTATTAAATTTCTAGACAAGATCCAGAAGACAGCCTAGTGAACACATCAACGAGTTGGTCCTCAGGAGAGACTGATAGTAAATGAAGGTTGTCTTCTTGTAGGTAATGATGAATGAAGTGATAATCAATATCAATGTGCTTGATGCGCTCATGAAAAAAATTGTTGTGAGCACTATGAATAACACTGTGATTATCACAGTGAACAAGAATGCAAATGGATTAAGGGGCACCTGTTGGTCAAAAGCCAACAAAGCTAGAGAAACTCAAAGGTAGCATCAACAATAGCACGATATTCTACCTTGGTATTGGAATGGGCAACGGCTGATTGCTTCTTGCTATGCCTAGATACGAGAGAGGTGACTAGTAAGAAACAATCACCAGTAGTGGAGTTGCCCAAACGGTCAAATGCTGACAAAGATAGGACTAAAAGGAAAAGCAGGGGTTGTGGAGGAGAGTACCCTTGATGTATCAATGGGTACAAAGGATAGCATCATAGTAAACAAATCTAGGAGTGGCCATGAATTGACCGACCAGGTGAAAGGCATAGGCAATATCCAGACAAGTGACTGCATGTAAGGTAAACCAGGCTACCAACCAAGTAACGATTGAATGTGACACCAAGAAGAGTTTTGCCATCAGGGGCTGTGAGCTTTGTGTTGACCGCTAGCGGACTACTGACGAAGAACTGAAAGAGTGAATGGGGCCAAATCTTGTTCTAACTAGATGCAAACCCTTAAATTTAAAGGTTTCCTAGAATCCACAAGAAAAAAATTTGTAGTCCACCAAAAGAAGAAAAGTCAATAAAAATATTATTTATAATTAATCAATTTGAGTAATTGATTAAAATCAACTGGATCTAAATTTTCCAATACCAATATTATATATTTTTGTTAGTTTTTTAGTTTATTTGCTTATGTATAGTTTTTTAAAATCTACTTATGAATCTAATTATTTACAAATTATAATGATCTAATTTTATTTTGTGAAGGATCCCTTGCTGAAAGTGAAGAATATAAGCATTATTCATTTTGGAAATATTGTTCGGCCTCCTTTATGATTGTCACGTTTGTTATCAGTGCAATATTGCGCATTCTTGGATTTGGTACATTATCATATTACCCTTTTAATCTTGTCTTATTTTTTGTTATTTTATTTGAAAATAAGAAAAAAGTAGTGTTTATTATTCACGATCTATTACACATACATGAAGTTACAATTTCAATTGGAATTTCATGTGTATGTAAATGAGTGTAACAGCTTTTATTCATAAGAAAATGTTAATTGTGCACGTCTTTTGTATACTCTTCATTCACACCGTTAAGGTGTGTGCAAAAGAGGTGAGCACTGTAAATATGTTCGTGGAACTATATGTACATTAATATATTTGCCTATTCATATATAAGATAAATTCTGTAATATGATTCTGATGATCAGGGGAAATAAAGAAGATTAAAGAGACGCACATGTTGTCCGATTCGATCATGAAAACTGTTATCAAATCTACAAACCAGGGGCAGTACTTCGATAGAGGGACGAATCCATTGCTAACTGAAGAAACAAATGCATTCGAGGTTATTGAAAAAGTTATTAAAGAATCTTGTAAGGATTTTCAGCCACAGCTAAACGACGAGACACCCATATTGTATGCGGCAAAAAACGGAATCTTGGAAATGGTTGAGGGAATACTAGAATGTTTTCCGATGGCTATACATGACGAAACTATAGAAGGAAAAAATATAGTACTGCTGGCAGCGGAGTACAGACAAACACAAGTATACGAGCTACTCCGCAGGAGAAATTTACGGAAAGAAAGCATGTTTCAAAAACTGGATAAAAAAGGGAACAGTGCATTGCACCTTGCAGCCACACTAGGAGAGCAGAAGACTGGGCTAATTCCTGGGGCTGCACTGCAAATGCAATGGGAGATCAAGTGGTATGAGGTATGAACCAAAAAGCACCTTTCTTTTATTTTATTTTATTTAAATAAGAGTGCTATTTATCAAAGAAACAAAGATATAGACACCAATCCGCTGGAGAAGCCTGCTACTCACGCATCACAGGGACCAAATTAACCAGCCCTAACTATATACTATAAGTTTTGTCCATACTATACATACTTTAACCCTTTTTTTTTTCTTTTTTAAGTTAATATAACCTGTTCCTATTCAAACTGATACATATATTCCGCCTGCCATTAAACGCTTGAATTTTCGTTGACTCCAAATACGGTACACTGATGCAGCCAACAACAATTTGCAAAGGATGAATTTGGACCCTCCATTTTCATAGCATCTAATCCCCATTTGAGTATCTCAGGCCATGTAAAGCCAACTTGACTTGTACCACACAAACTTAGTAGATGACGAGACAAAACTGTTTAGGAATGGATGTATATCAATTCCCACCAATCAACCTCCTCTCATACTTAGCCTTGATTTCATTCCAAGAAGAGGAGCAAGTAAATCTCCCAGATTTTGAAATCAACTGCTGGACAAAGTTTTCAACAGACGAGAGTAATCTGTGATAACCCAGCTTGGCAATTCTCTATAATCTTGCTAGAAGACTATGCCAAGAACCCTCTTTCAGAATACTGGAAACTTTAGCATTCAAATCACTCTTGCAGAATTAATTATTAACCCTGTTTTAAAATACTGCTGGAAACTTCAGCGTGCAAATTGGCAATTAATTACCTTTCTCGGTCAATGATATCAATGGTTCATGAGAAAATTAATAGATGATTTTAGAGCACACAATGATGTGGTGCTCTTTATTATCATCTTACCATGAATTCAAAAGAATAAAACACGAAAGCACTACCCTTATAGGATTCCAAAGTTTGGTTGTGTTAAGTCTTCGCTTAAATTTAAAGTTTTTAGATCAAATGTTCAAATTCACAACTTTAGATATAATGAAAGAACAACCAATCATTTTTTATTTTTTTTTTTTATAATAATTTTTAAGTTTTACACATTCTTTATGCCCCAACGTAAATTCATATATTGTAAATTTGGAATTTTATATTACCTTTGATTATATATATATATATATAATCAAATAAGATTCTTGTTAGAAGTTATATCACTTCTATCCTCTAATATAAAGTAAATGACATTTTAAGAAAATCATTACATTTTTATCTTTCAATTTAATATTAATTATCATTTCAAACCCACAAACATAAATTATGATCGTGGAAGAACTATTTTGGACTTGATTTCATAACCTTGTTAATGATCTTATCATCCTGTGGTTTGAATTCGAGCATTGAATACAGGCAACAATTTTTGGGAAGGTAATTAAAATTTGGGAGTGATACCTAAATTACTAGTATATATAGCCCGTGAAGCAAAAAGAATAAAAAAATTATAGTAAAATAATAAAATAATAAATTCCAAATTCTTTTTTCATTTTCTTGATGAATTTCCAAAATCCTAATAATTGTTCTTTTCTTTTTGTTGTTGTTGTTGCTGTTGTTGTTTTCCTTGGTCTTAATCAATACAGCACATAAAGGACTCCATGCCACCAGGCTTCCTTCATCTCTCCAACAATGATGGCAAAACCCCAGGGGAGATCTTCATGGATACCCATAAAAATCTTGTGGACGAGGGTGGGAAGTGGCTAAGCAACACATCGAATGCATGCTCAATTGTAGCAGGTCTCTTTGTCACAGTTGCCTTTAACATGTCAACCACTGTGCCTGGTGATGTGGATGACAACGGCTATCCCCGCCTCGAAAAACAGCTAGCATTTAACATTTTCGCCATCTCATCCTATATATCCTTCTATTCTTCACTGTTAGCGGTCATCATGTTCCTGGCAATCCTCACCTCCGGCTACAAAGAAAGCAGTTTTCGTAGTACCCTACCAATGAAGCTTTTGTTGGCTTTAACGGCGTTCTACTTGTCTATAGCATCTACCGCAATATGTTTTTCTGCTGCACACTTCTTCATTCTAAGAGAAAGACTGAAATCTGCAGCTTTTCCATCATATTCATGGGCAGTCCTGCTGCTAATATTCTTTGCTATAGCAGGGTTTCCGTTGTACTTTCATTTGACCTGGGCTATCTTCAGGAAAGTGCCACATCATCACCACATGATAACTCCAGCTGGTTTTCATATTAAACACTAAGTAAAAATGCTCCTTCCTAGTCGATAAAGTCATTTATATCCTATGATGATCAACTTGTACCGGGTGTGTGATCTATTGAATATTATCTTTCTTCTTTATTAATACCAGCGAGATATTCTACAATTGCTAAAGGATTATAGGACTTGAATTTTATCATTGGGAATTTCAATAATTTGTCTAGAGCTATCATGATTCATATCTGCTTACTCTTGCATTACTTTCTACCTTAGAGCATTAATATAAGGAGATGCATACACACACACACAGGACTTGAATTTTATCATTGGGAATTTCAATAATTTGTCTAGAGCTATCATGATTCATATCTGCTTACTCTTGCATTACTTTCTACCTTAGAGCATTAATATAAGGAGATGCACACGCACACATGCGCGCGCGCGCGCACACACACACACACACACAACCTATCTTGCATCATCAATCACTACTTTATCTATTTGACCAATTAATTTTACAACTTACCTTATATTTCATATTTTATTTATACATGCAACCCAATAAAATAACATAAATTAACTAATTAAATAATAAAAAATACTATTCTCTCTTTTAAAATAGCAACTGGAGGTATTTACACCCCTAGATGTTGGTGCTATTACAAATAGCATCCCCAACTCTTTGCAACTGAAATGGTATAGTTTCTCGTGCCAAAAGGAAAAAAAAAAAAAAATTGCACCTTACTTACACTATCATGTAGGTCTATTCATGGGTTGGATGACGACGAGTTTGTGCCCAACCTGGACTCGACCCGACATTATTGGCTAGGGAAGATTTTGTTAGGGATATATGTGATGTAATTAGCTAATCATTTGACAAAATGCACTTTACTTGTAATTGAGTAGATCTAGGACGGGTTTAGTACTTCAAGAAACAAGTATTCAGGTTTAGTATTGAAGCCATACAAATCTGACCAATAAACAAGTGAAGAAGTGTTATTCATTAAAACTCGACATATATCTCGATAGAATCCTTTCTATCGAGATTTAATGTTGAAGCTCGATACAAGCTGTATCCGTCAAGAATTATGAAATCTAGTTTTCCAGATCTAATAACATGCATATACTTGAATATTTGTGTAGGGTTTCTTTTCTTACAACCCTAGATATGTATAAGGATTATTTTTAAGGGTCGTCATAAGTTGTTGCAATTGTTGTTACATGCATTGTGTGACCAGAAACAAAAATTGCCCTAGTTCATCTTTCTCTTTGTAAAAGCTACTATGTTTTTATGCTAAGGGTTTTTTGACCAAGGAGTTTCCTGATCTTCATTATTGGATGAATTGAAGAACTTTTCAGATTACATCTTTCTCAAGTTGGTTTGTTAGTCACGTACTAGAATCTGTGCATCATTGGTTAGTCACATACTAGGATTTGTGCATTGAACGGAGAGATTGCTGCTACAATACAAGTCCAATTAGGTATTGGGGTAAGGCTTCAATTATAGGTTAGTATTAGGTACTTGGATTCCTTTTACTTATAACCATTTGTTTTTATAATAGTGAATTCTCGGGAGTGGTGACCTTAAATTCACCTGGTGGGATTTTACCTCGATGGTTTTCCATATTCATAAACAAATCATCTATGTCAAACTTATTTTCCGTTGCATCTAGTTATTTGGTGATTTGTTTACACTATCATGCTTATTACACGTTAAATTGACTTAATTAATTAACTTGGATAATTAATTAATTAATTTGCCAGATTGGTTAATTCATTTTTGGCCTATCAAGTAGTATCAGAGCGGGCACACTCTGATTATGTTTAATCTTTGTTGTGTGATCTATTGACCCCTGTTTGTCATAGATAGAGGAAAATCTCTTATTATAATTTATTTATTTGATCGCACTAACTATGTATACTAGAAAGTATACATGAGAGCTTTCTTGGTCTCATCCAAATTAGCCAACGCTTCCTTTGGCTTAGTCCAGCGAGCTTCCAATGAACTCAGTAAAAAACCTCTCCGCCACCCTCTAAGCGATAAAATGATCCACTAAAGAATAAAGTTAGGATACACGAATAGCAATAGACCCTTTAAGCCTAATTTACCCAATGTACCTAAGCCCTCCAAGCTTCTTGCTCCAAAAAAGTTAAGCCTAACCATGTCTTTTTTAGCTTTCCAGATCCCGTAATAAGCCCATTGATCAACCAAGTGAATTGGTTCTCTCTAAACTATTTCCCAAACACCAAATAACCTCCTCATTGATATGGGTATAGTGAGTAATGATTTAACTAATGAACCTCTCAAGGATATGTCAATTGAGTGGGTGAGAGTAGAAGAATTTGATAATCAAAGGTATAAGATTGTGGATGTGTCAATCTTATTGTTTTCTAGGGTTTCTCTCTCAAAATTCTATTTGGAAGTTTTGTACATTTTATAGGTATGAGGGTATTTATAGTAGGGTATGTGAGAAATGTGAAAAGTCATTTTTCTGTAAAACAGGGTGTTCTAGCGACTCACTCGTGACTAGGATGAGTCGTGAGTTCAAGTTGCGAAATAACTAACTGGTTAGACTGTCCTTTTTGTTCTGTAATGCTCTAGCTATCGTGACCCTTCAGCTTCCTGCATGCTTCACACGTGTGGCATTTTGGTGAGTCATTAGTCGTAAGCCACTCGCAACTTCCAGTCACGAGAATGGTCTTGAATGCACACACACTTGAATTCTTCACATTTTCTCATACACAACCCTTATATGATTCCCACCTAAATACAGGGTATATAATTGCTGAAATTCAAGAAAATTTGGCATGAAATAAAGCCAACACATGGTTGAATAAATTCAACCTTATAATCTCCTCCTTTGGCTATTCCATGGCAAAACCTTAAAATAGACTCTAGACTTAAAATGTGAGTTGGGAATAGTTGCCAAAACTCACTCAAACCTAACTCTAGATTTTGTGAAACTCTTGAACCATACGAATAAGTTTTCCTGAAAATAATAACACAAAAAGTTCATTGTAAGCAGAAATCTTGAAATGCATATGGAGAAAGCACAATACGATCAAGCAAGTATAAATATGACAATTAAGAATGGCTTGACCAAATAAGAACAATCACTATAAATAGTTACCACAATGATCATTCATACAATGAATGAACATTCGGACATGCAAGCTAATAAGCTCAATGTAAAGTATCATTTGCATGTCTAACACTCAATCGATACAAAAACACTAAGGTAATTACATCAAGGATACAAGATCCAACAAGGGCACAAGAGTACTAAAGATAATGTAAGACATAATCTAAAAGTACTACATAACTACAAAGCAAAGGTACAAACTAAACAAAGACTAAATAGCTAAAACATCCAAGCATTCATAACACATAATATCCAAGTATTTTAAAACCAAAGTACTAAAAACCATAAAGTACTAGAATAAGTGCTATCAAAACCCATAAAACTATGAAAAAAACCATAAGATAGATATAAAAAATTTGAACTATTCTCCCCCTTAAGATAGGCTCCCCCTCAAGAGTTACCCTACTCCATACTACTCCCCCTTTTTTACCAGAATGGCCAAAGGTCTAGGCTAGTTCTTGAAGCTATCAAACTTGGCTTTGAGCAAGTTGATTTGGTCCTGAATGGTTGTAAGCCTGTTGGAGTGCTCAGTTTGGACATCCCTTAAGCTATCAATCCTCTCAAGAATGATTTAAAAAGCATCTGGAGGTACTAATAAAGACAATGAAGCTCTGCTCCTTCCACGACCACCACCTCTTTAGTGTTTGCAGGAAGTGCTTGTTTAGGTTCATCCACTTCCTCATCACTTGGAAGACGAACTCTGCTCCTTATGATTGTTTGAGCGTTAATAGTAAGAGGTACACCTATGAGGCTTATGTCCTGTGAAGTCTCCACAACTTTTTCATGGAGGATCCTCATGATCAAACTAGGGAGAACAAGCTTTGGCCTTTACGTTGTCCTTGTTGCTTTTGCAATGATGGAGAACACATAAGCACCGATTTCGATGTAGGTTTTCTCACGAAGCTGGATGAGGAAGATGGCTCTATCATTATTGATGGTGGTCATCTTCCTTACTGGATATAAATTGAACAACATAATGTATGTGAGGCATCTCAAGTTTGGAGGGAAGGTGGTTATGTTGAGACATTTTCCTTTTCTATCACCACCAATACAAGATTGAACTGAATCTATGGAGAGCCTTTTGTCCGTGAAAGGAGTGAAGTCTTCATGATCTAGTGATAGGCCAAGAATTTATTGACCTCTTTGGTAAATTAACCAATTAATTAGCCAAGTGAATTAATTAGGTTCAATTACATGCAATAAGCATGGTAGCACAAACAAATCACCAATTAAACTAAATACAGCGGAAATTAAATTTGACACGGGCGATTTGTTTATAAATGAGAAAAACCACTGAGACAAAACCCCATCGGGTGAATTTAAGGTCACCACTCTCGAGAATCCATTATTACAAGTAAAATGAATCTCAGTACCTAATACCAATCTACAGTCAAACTCTTACCCCAATACATAATTGGACTTGTAATGTAGTGATAATATCTCCTTTCAATGCACAGCTCCCAGTATGTAACTAACCAATCAATGCACAAATCTAAGTACATGACTAACACACCAACTTGAGAAAAGTGTCGGTTGCAAAGTTGTTCAATTCATCTAGATGATGAAAATCAAGAAACTCATTGGTTACAAAACCCTTAGCGCAAAGACGCAGTAGTTTCTACAAGAGAAAGATGAACTATGGCAAATTGTCTCTATTCATAATATGCATGTAACAACAAGTGCAACCCAACTTTGTATCACTCAAGACAACCCTTAAAATAATCCTTATATATGTCTAGGGTTGTGAGGGGGGAAAAAAAAAACCTACACAAATAACTTGGATCTGCATGAAAAACAAATCTGGAAATCTAAATTTCATGATTCTCGATAGATACAGCTTCTATCGAGAGCTATCAAGAATCAGGCATTAAACCTTGATAGATATTATTTGTCGAGCTTTAATGAACAACACTTCTTCACTTGTTTCTTCAACAAATTTGTATGGCTTCAATACTAGACTTGAACTCTTATTCCTTGAAGTACTAAACTCATCATAGATCTACCAAATTATAAGTAAAGTGCATTTTGTCAATAGATTAGCCAATTCTATATGATATATGTTTTAACAAGTTCCACATATGTCCTAACAATCTCCCCATTTGGCAATTTATGACAAAACCATAATAAACAAATGAAGTATAAGAGAAGTCATAAATCACTAAACTCATAATCACTTATTGAGTACCAAAAAAAAAAAAAAAAAATCTAATCCTAACACAAACTCTTGAAAAAATTTGCAAGAGAGTTTATGGCATGATAGATTTTGACAACCTATCTTTCTAAAACACTTTAAATAAAACTCATCAAGACATCTTAGTGTGAAACAGAAATAAAAGATTGCATACGTAAGAAACATGTGTATAAAGAGAGAAAAAAAACAGCACATTAAGAGATAGGTAAATGATTAAAACATCATCATATATATAAAAGAAAAATAAGTACGATATTTGTTATCACTAAATGGTCACAAGACCGGTGTACAAAAGGATAATGTAACTACAAAGAAAGAAAAGAAAAGTACATAAATCCTCACTACATCCCTCATAAAAACAAAAGACACTCCTCCTATAAAAAATGTCCTACGCTAACTCCCCCCCTTAAATACATGACTACTCTTATCCCAAAACTACTTCCCTTTTTTGTCACGAATGACAAAGGGTAAGTCACTAAGAAGTGGTTATCTCCCCATCACTAAAAGAGCTAGCATCCTCGTCCTTAGAAGCCTCTAGAGAAGGAGAGAAAGATGGAGACGTGGTAAAGCCGCCCATGCGAGCCTGTCATTATGTAATACAACTAACATAGGTGTTCACCTTATACAACTCAGTAGTGAGTGTATCAAGACGAGCATTCATGCACTCAAGTTGCACCATGTTGGCTTCAAGCATCACACCACCCGTTGAAGAAGAAGAAGCAGAGGTGGATGGAATGAAAAGGGCTGGAGGAGTCGCTGTCTCAGTTCGTGGCCTCTTCTGTCGAAGCTAGGCCTCGCTCCGTCGAACAAATGCCATGCTAATGGCCCTCATAATGGTGAAGAAAGGAGACTCAGGATAACGGACGAAAAGATGGTGAATAATCCTCGTGATAGCCGAAGGGAAAATGAGCTTATCACAAGTTACCGTATCTTTATAGACATCAAAGAGAGAGAGAGAATGAAGAGAGAAGGAAAGTCTATAGTGAGATCCTCAATGAGGGTAAGGAAAAAGCGAGAACAAGGCTTGGTAATGGAGTTATAGTGAGACAAGGGATGGAGAACAAAAGTCATCACCATGTTTAGGAACCTAGGACCTTTTACAAAGGCCAAGCATGAGGTGTTTTGGCATTCACCCCATGAAGAAGGTGTCTCACAAAAAAGAGATAGAAGTTGACTCGATTCTCAGATGTGGACAAGCTGATTAGTTAGGATGCGCTACCAGTGGAATATGTAGTATCTTGGAAATAAGCTACAGAGTGACTACAATACGTGTACCTCAAATCTGTATAGCAAACTAAGGTATAGAGGTATTGAAACCGTGCATGTTGGAGTTGAAATCCTGTATGATCACGGTGGGACAACTCACGGGTATCTCACAAAGAGATTCCCATCCCTGACTATGAATGATAGTAAGTAGAGTAGCATCGGAAAAGTCTGATAGAACCACGTGGCACTCCAAATGAACACGACGTCTAGAGAAGTTCTCTAAGAATTTCTTACAGGTCTTCTCATCATGGAACCGAATGTGAAGAGGAGTGGGGTCAGAAGAAGATGTCTTGAAACGAAGAGGGTTTTGAGACAAAGCGGATTTACACTTGGGTGCCATGTGTAGACTATCAGAGAGAGAGAGAGAGAGAGAGAGAGAGAAAAGCACCATCACAACAGAGTACCAAAAATAAAGAAAAAAGAGGGTACGTATACATGAAATGTGCATGAGCATGTGACGTGCTAAAAATAATTACATCATGGGTTCAATCTAATCCAAACTTATCAGCACGCAATTTTAACATATAAACAAACATTTAAATGCATGAAACATTGTGAAAATGTAAATAGAATGCAATGCATGATCATATAGCAGCAAATAAGCAAAACCCAACCCACAAATTTCACAAAATACTCATTAGTTTTCAAAAACCCCAAAAATTTCAAGAAAACCTTAAACCTAGGTCTAAATGATTTATTGAGAAAAGAAGTCCAAGGGTCTCGATAGATAGCTATCTGTCGAGAAACTATCGAGCTTGATGAAAAAGAGTTTTTCAAAGAGAGGAAAAACATACAGAAATGAATGCAATTAGGCAAGCTACTCAACCAAAGATCCAAACAACATGTTAAGCTCTCAAAAACATCTCTCAACAAAAAAATGCAAAGCATTCATAGATCCAAAACACACACATACACCCTAAACAAGTCTAACCAATTTTATATATCAAAAATAAGTCAGGACAGTTTAGTGAGTATACATTAATACATGTATTTTTTGTAATGGCCAAATCACATTGTACCTGCACATGTATCAAAAGCAACAAGGAATTTTGTGCGTTGTGTGTGAAAACATTTGCAAGGGTGCATAAGTGTCTCATGTTATGACGATTTGAGATATGAGAAAATCGATTTAACTCACATACAATTATAACTACTTGATGGGGACTATTACCTTCGATGTACATCCTATAACTTCCACATCTCCTAGAAACAAGCTTGCAACCATATTTAAAAGCATTTTGATTCTTTTTGCTTTTGTTTTTCTTTTGACCATATCATGCATGGGCATATAAGAGAATGAATAAATACCCAATTATGTTAAGCTTAAAGATAACAAATTTGCTATGTTGAACCTACCTTAGGAGTGCCGTGCTCGACACCCTTTGATGAACTAGTTTCATGTTTATGTGAGATAGTGGCTTCCTACACAAAAGAGAGCCATACGTTGTTATAAGCACCTCATTAGTCAAAAAAGAGACAAGTACGGGTATAGTAGAACCATTTTGCTTTAACCTTGCTGATTTCAATCTCAACATCCTTTTTGAGATTTACAAACCCATGGAAGCCAAATAAAGTGAAGTTTTCATTCTGAAAAGATTTGGGACTTAATGAGAATAAAGGGCAATCAAGTTATCGTTAAAGCACAAGGCCAAAGACTCGTGAATGCATTTGATTGCAAATCACTTACACACGTATCAATTCCATGACGTGTAGATGTTAAGGGCATTTTTGTTTGGATAACAAATCAAATAGGCCCAAAGCCCACCAGACCACTTACCGACAAAAATCAAGCCCAGATTATAGACAAGGCCTGTGCAAGGTAGTTATCAGATTGACTCAAAATAGGCCTATAAAAAGCCCTGCCCGTGATCACAAAGTTTGGCCCCTATGCCTAGCCAAGTCAACATACAGCAATACCATGATTGGAGGCCCACATAGCAGCCCAAAAGAAAGGAGGGGTAACCAACATAAGTTATGGATATCATAACAAAATGAAAAACAATGAGCCGGCCCAAACCTTCCAGGCCCAGTACCTGTCAACAAAAAGGAGCTTTAGCTAAGACAAAATCCAGGTTATTTTTCCCATTTTAGATTTTAATTGTATTCAAATATTAAGAATTTTGTATGAACACATAGTTATCTTGAAAATTATCTTAAAAATTAAAGAGAAAAGAAAAAAAATATTTTCTTTTTTTGGTAGTAAATACTGGATTATAAAGTACTTAATTTATATCTTGAGTTTGTGTTTATGGTATTATTTTATATTTCTATAGATAGTAGGAAGATAATATTTTTGAAGAAAACAATACTTCATCATCATATATTTTATTCCGCACACTAAAAAAAAATTCAAATTCCTAGCCCACCACGAACTAGGTTTACAGAATAATGTGAGGAGGATAACACAAAATATTTCTGAACATTTGATTTTGGATAGTTTTTTAGAGTATAATCAAAATCCAAATGGAATTCAATTAGCTTCTAATGGTAAATCTAATTTTGCATCAAATATCTATTTTAATTTTTTTAATTTTGCTGTCAAGTGATTCATACATAATATTATGTTCTAAACTCTAAATAGATAGGACCATTTTATTATTACTATTGTTGAATGTTTTTGTTCAAAAAAGCAAGTTACAAATTAGTTTTTATTTAAAACACAATTAGAGAGAGTATGTCGATCTTTGATGAACAATCAAACACCTACTTAACCATGGCATATTTCAGAAATGAACTACTATAGATTAGTACAATAGGGTAACCAACATGCTTTCAGAAAGAAACAAATGCGTTCCTTAGTTTGTAACATGACAGGTCTTGTGTTCAGTTTCTCACTATACAACCATAAATGTAGGAAAGAATAACCTTGTCTTTTAATTTTGGGATGTAGTACATAAAGAACTCCATGAAAAGAGGCTTCCTTCCTCTCCTCAACAAGAATGGCCAAACCCCAGAAGAGGTCTTCGTCAAAAACCACAAGGATCTTGTTAAACAGAGTAGGGATTGGCTAATAAGTTTTATTTATTTCTACGCATTTATATATATATATATATATATGTATGTATGTATGTATGTATTTTTTTGCTTGAACATATAATCAACGTCATGCAATTCATTTAAATATAATGTTGTTAAAGCAAATGAGTTTTGCTTTAAAGATTACATTTGTATATTCAAAACTTCCAAGTTTATAAAGAATTTCACTTAAATTTAGCCAAATCAAAATAGACTGAAAAGCTACGTTGATTTGGCTCAATAGAAGTGCAACAACAATTAATGTTATATTTAAGATTTTAGATATTATAAGTTTGAGATCTATATTTTTTTTTTTATAAATAAATTTGGATTTAGAATAGGTTCTCTCAACTCAAACCTGTCTTTTGCCATTATGTAAGTGCACAAAAATGGACTAAATGGAATTAATGGATCAAGTAGACCAAAATGGATCAAAATAGACTAAAGTAGCCGAAAATGGACTAAATTGAACTGAATGGACTAAAGTTAACCGAAGTAGACCGAATAAGATGAAAATGGTCCGAATAGGACCGAACTGAACCGAATAGGACAAAAGCGGGCATAATGAACCGAATAGGACCAAATTGGACAGAATGGTCTGAATAGAAACAATGTGGACCAAATAGGACCAAAGTGGGCAAAGTTAAACCCAAATGGACTGAATAGGACCAAATCGGACAAAATAATAATGAATGGGACTGAATAGAATCAAAGTGGACTGAATAGAACTGAAGTAGACCAAATATGACTAAATGGACCAAATAGGACAGAATAAAACCAAAGTGAACCGAATAGGACTAAAATGGACAGAAGTGTACTGAATAATACCAAAGTAAACAGAATAAGACCAAATAGGACCAAAGTAGACTGAATAAGATTGATTAGAAACAAAGTAGACTGAATAAAACTGAATAAGAATGGACCGAATAAGACCAAAGTGGACCGAATATAGATTTTTTGCATAATTAGATAGGAATGGAATGCTCTAAACCACAAATATATATCAAATAATGTCACATGGGGCTGAAAATTAGAGGAAACTGAAATATTTAAATGGGAAGGGATATCTTACAACTTTTGTTCCCTCCGCAATTATAATTAGATTTTTTCTTTTTTCTTTTCTCTTTTTTCTTTTTTCTTTTTTCTTTTTTTTTCTTTTTTTTTTTTTGGTTAAATTTCTTTTATGTATTTCTTATTCATATATTAAAATTTTAACATACTTATAATCAATACACTAATTGTTTTATATCCCAAAATGCATTCAAAAAAGAAAGAAAGTACGTTTCATATTTTATCAGTGATTTAAGGTTCAAAACATATAAAAATTAAATGAAAATAGGGAAAATGACAAATTAAGTTAGAGTTTTAACAAAGGAAAAAAATAATTTTCTTTATGTATTATTTTATTCTTTCATCAAAATTTGTGTAATAAATATTTAAAAAGAAGAAGAAGGATAATCATAACAAATAAAGCTTTAATTTTCATTCATAACTGAAATTTTGAATTCATTAAAAAAGAAAATTGACGTCATTAATGTATTCCCAAATGACTTTTTATATTTCATATTCATCTCAAACAATCTATATATATGTTCAAGTACATATGCATATATACTTGTGTATAAAATTTTGTTTCCATAAAGTTAAATCATGGCTCTACTACTAAGAATGAATGCTTTTAGGAAAGGGTTATTTGACTAAGGAATACTTATACATGCAAGTCAGGGCCGTTTGGTACATTTGTTTAAACATATGTTTTCAGTTTTTAAATAATATTACACATATTTCTGTGGACGATTAAATTTCTCGGTTCGAAATAAGTCAAACAAGTAAAATAGTGTCACAAATGTGAATTTGTATTGATGAATGTGTGGTACAATTCTCTGTGATTACAAAAGAATTATCCTCTGATTCGATCTCCTTGAAAGACTTGTTGATTGGAATTGTAATAATGTGATTTTGATTTGAACACAAAATATCCTTCAATTTGATTGAGGGATAGATCGAAGATTATTGAAACAAAATTATAATGAATCTCTGGCTATGAGCTTGTTAGAAATCCCTTGTTCTTCACGTTCTTCGTGTTCTTGATGTGTTCTTCGTCTTCGAAGGTTTGTGGTGGAAGTTCTTCGGGGCTTTAGAAGCTTGAATCCGTAGAGCTTCGCTGATTTGTGGTTTGTGATGTTTCTGGAGGCTTTTGAGCTTGATTCCAGTAAACTTTGAGATCTAAGAATATGATTTGGATGATTCCTCTTCGAATGTTCTTTGTATTCGAAGGTCTGTGGTGGAAGTTCTTCGGGGCTTTAGAGGCTTGAATCCGTAGAGCTTCGCTAACTTGTGGTTTGTGAGGTTTCTGGAGGCTTTTGAGCTTGATTCCAGTGAACTTTTGGATCTAGGTGGATAATTTGGATGATTTTCCTTCGAATGTTCTTCATATTCGAAGTTGAAATTCTTGAAGTTCTTGGAGGCTTTAGAGCTTGATTCCGACAGAGCTTCTGGACTTCTGAGTGCTTCCAATGGCCTGGTCCCCTCTCCAAATCTCTAGATCTCTCCCAAATCTCTAGATCTCTCTAGCCCCCCTTCAAATGCTTTAGGAAGGCTTCTATTTATAGAAGTTTAGGGGTAGGTAAGCGACACGTGGCGGAGTCTGATTGGTGACACGTGACAGAGCTTGATTGGTCCGCTTATGTCATCGCCTGCACATGCTGGACTAATTGTGTCATCGCTTACACGTACGATGCTGATTATGTCATCGCTTACACGCGCGATGATGTGTGATTGGTTTTTGCATGACACTTGGCAAATTTCTGTTGGTTTCTGAATAGTGATAGCAAAACCTAGCAGCAATATGTGGCGCTTTGTAATTGGCTGTATTTTGTGGATTTGGTAGTGTGACGTGTCAGCTTGTGATAGGTCGGAAATTTTTCCATGTCTACAATTTCTATACATTTTTTCACTCACATGTATTTTCAAAAAATACAAACAACGTTACTAGAATAATGTACAAGTACAACTCATTAATTAGCCTATATTCTTTTCTTAAACTATGAACCATTAGCATCGCGTGTGTTCCCACTTAAGCTAACATATTCCTTCTTTTCTTTTTTATTTTTGTCCCTCTGGTCGTCTCTCCTTTTTAAGGCAAGGTTCTAGTTCTTTCTTCTTTTTTTTGGGTTTGGTATAGACAAAAGAAAAGGCTAAATTTATGTTCAAAAGATGACAAAGAAACCATCCTAGCCACGGCTTTTTCCTGTTGAAGCAGTTCGTTACACACGAACTAATCCGAAAGACGCCTACTAACAACAAGAAATGTTACTAATGTGACACTGCCCTAACAATAAGGTTTTTTTTCTTTTTTTTTGAAACAACTAGCTAGACATAGATTCTTTTTTTGGCTGAGAAGCTAGACATTATTCTAGTTGTTCTATATATATGTTACCTATATTATTTTGGAGTCACTCCTTATATTGAACTTTTGTCGATATTTAATTATTTATTATTACTCTCTCTCAAAAAAAAAATTTATTATTACTTTTTCATTGTCGGAAGAAAAAAAAAAAAAAAAAGAAGAAGAAAAAGATAATTACTACTTTTTATTTTCGTATTTCCTTAATTTCAGCCATTTTTTATTGTGGCAGTACTGGATATTAGGTAACGGCTATAACCATCCTTAGGAGTGAAGAATTTTCACCAAACTGAGGTCGTGATTCTGAGTGATCATGTATCCTGAGATTTTCTATAATGGGGTTTAAGTGGTTCTCCCGTATTTGGTGTCGGACATCGTGGATACTCAGGCCTGCTATTCTGGTCTGCAGGCAAGGTTGTCCTTGTTAGACAGCCTACATTTTTTTGGAACTGATGTACATAACATGATAACACCATCATATTGGCCTTTCTACAGTTATTGCGTGCATGTTCATATCTCCCATTTCAATCGTTTCCTTAAAGATATGCACAATTGATGATCCCATGAACGCTTTATCATTTAACTTGTTAATGTTCCCTCTTTAGTCTTTCGCTTTTTCAAAGACAAGGTTCTTTTTGTTTTTTATGAACTTCAAACACAAGGTTCTATTTGATTGAAAAACAGTAGGTTGAATGGAATGTCACTCTCACAAAGTCATAGTATTGTTTATATTCTGCTTATATATTTCGGAGTACAAGATAGGATTTAGAAGTTGGAACTTGGATCAGATAAAAACAGGGGCGGCTCCAGGATTTTTGTTCAGGGGGGTCAATAAGAAACATAAATTTCAATACTATAGGTAACAAATATAAACAATATGCAGCATTATTTTAAATACTATATTCCAACCAACTTCCATACATTTTAAACCATTTAGGAATAAATCAACGCATAAGTCCACCAATTTTCGTTTGAGGAAAATTGTGTTCATGAGGTTGAAAATGTATTTTTTGTAAATAATATCTTCTTAAGTTCATCATACTAGCAAAAGAATAAAAAATAAACTTTAAGTTCATTAACATATCACTACAAAAAACTGGACAATGGCATTTGTGAAACGCCACTATAGGTACTAAAAACGCCACTATAGGCCCATTTTGGCTATAGTGGCATTTACAAACGCTACTATTGTACCGCCATTATAGACCTATAATGGCGCTTTTATAAAACGCCACTATAGGTCAGCCTATAGTGGCGTTTGCAAACGCCACTATAGACCCTAGTTTAAACGCCACTATAGCATTTTTAAAAAAAATAAAAAAAAATTGGTCTATAGTGGCGTTTGACCCTAGTTTAAACGCCACTATAGCATTTTAAAAAAAAAAAAAAAATTGGTCTATAGTGGCGTTTGCAAACGCCACTATAGGTTTGTAGTGACGGTACAATAGTGGCATTTGTAAAACGCCACTATAGACCCTACAAACGCCACTATAGCCAAAAAACCACCAAAAAAAAATTTTGATTACTAAAAATTAATTTTTGGTAATCAAAAGATTTTTTTTTTTTTTGACGTGAAAAAGTTTTTTTTAGTTGAATTAAGATTATAATTAAATTAATATTATAATTTTAATTAAATTAAAAGATACAAAACAAAATACATAAAACAAAATACAAATCCTATAGCAATCTCAGCAAATTCAAAATGAGATACAAACCCACTTGAAAAAAATTCAAAATCAAACCCAACGTGCTCACATCCAAAATTTTTTTTAAAAAAAATAGTAACTCCAAATACAAACACTAAACCTATCCCAGCAAATTCAAAATGAGACACAAACCCACCTAAAAAAATTCAAAATCAAACACAACATGCTCACATCCAAAAAAAAAAAAAAAATAGCAAATCCACCCCACGAAGCAAAGTTGACAACAAACAAAGAATAGACCAAAACTATTAGCAGAAAAGAAATAGACCAAAATAATCATAATTTTTTTTTTAATAAAAAAAGCTTACCTGCAACTATACAACCAATGGCTTCAAACACCATCTACAAATTTGAACAAAATCAGTAAGCTACAATACCATCTGCAAATCCAAAACCCACAAACATTAACACCACCATAAATAAAACAAAAGAAATAAAATCAAAATGGAGAGAAACAAAAAAGAATCAATTCAAGTGTGAATTGAAAGAAGAGTGAAAGAAAAAGTAAAGAAGAAAGATGGAGGAGTGGAGATAAGGGAGAAGAAGAAGGAAAGAAAAACAAAACAAAAAAACAAAAGAGAAAGGAAGTCCGCTGAGACTTGGCATGGAGAGTTAAGGGAGAAAAAGAGAGAAATGAAGAAAACAAAAAAAGCAAAAGAGAAAGGAATTTGTCTGAGGCTTGGCGTAGAGATAAGGGAGAGATATGGGAGAGTGGGGGTAGGTGAGGGGCTTTAATGTTTTTTTAAAATATATATATATATATATATATATATATATATATATAAAGAGAAATGATAAGTATGTATGTGTGTGTATATATATAAATGATATATTCATAATATTTTCACAACAAATTTTAAGTAGTAGGTTGTTATTGATTATTATTGTTGGGGCAAAAAAGGGTAATTCTACAGTACCCCCTCTTTTTTTTTGGGGATACGGTACCCACTAGCAAGCAACCTATTATATTAGGTTACCAAAATATCACATTTGATGGTTCCATCTTCACATTGTGTAGTACTAACATCACATGTGATTGTACTTTTGTCACATTCGGTAGTACCATCTTCACATTGTACAATACCAACATCACATGTGACTGTACTTTTGTCACATTCAGTGGTTCCTTTATTTTTTTCTCACATTTGATGGTACTATCCTCACATTGTGTAATACTAACATCACATGTGATTGTACTTTTGTCCCATTCGGTAATTCCCTTATTTTTATTCTCACATTTGATGGTATCATCCTCACATTGTGTAGTATTAACATTACATGTGACTGTACTTTTATCACATTTAGTGGTTCCTTTATTTTTTTTCTCACATTTGATGATACCATCCTCACATTGTGTAGTACTAACATCATATGTGATTGTATTTTTATCACATTCGGTGGTTCCCTTATTTTTTCTTACATTTAATGGTACCATCTTCACATTGCACAGTATCAACATTACATGTGACTGTACTTTTGTCCCATTCGGTGGTTCCTTTATTTTTTTTTCTCACATTTGATGGTACCATCCTCATATTGTGCAGTACCAACATCACATGTAACTGTATTTTGCCACATTTGGTGGTTCCTTTATTATTTTTTTTGTCACATTTGATGGTACCATCCTCATATTGTGCAGTACCAACATCACGTGTGACTGTATTTTGCCACATTTGGTGGTTCCTTTATTATTTTTTTTCTCACATTTGATGGTACCATTCTCACATTACGCAGTACCAATATCATATGTGACTGTGCTTTTGTCACATTCAGTGGTTCCCTTATTTTTTTTCCTCACATTTTATGGTACCATCCTCACATTGTGTAGTACTAACATCATATGTGATTGTATTTTTATCACATTCGGTGGTTCCCTTATTTTTTCTTACATTTGATGGTACCATCTTCACATTGCGCAATATCAACATTACATGTGACTGTACTTTTGTCCCATTCGGTGGTTCCTTTATTTTTTTTCTCACATTTGATGGTACCATTCTCACATTGTGCAGTACCAACATCACATGTGACTGTATTTTGCCACATTTGGTGGTTCCTTTATTATTTTTTTTCTCACATTTGATGGTACCATTCTCACATTACACAGTACCAACATCATATGTGACTGTACTTTTGTCACATTCGGTGGTTCCCTTATTTTTTTTTCCTCACATTTTATGGTACCATCCTCACATTACGCAGTACCAACATCATATGTAACTGTATTTTTGTTACATTTGGTGGATCCCTTATTTTTTTTCTCATATTTGATGGTACCATCTTCACATTGTACAGTACAAACATCACATGTGACTATATTTTTGTCACATTCTGTGGTTCCTTTATTTTTTTTTCACATTTAATGGTACCATCCACACATTGCGTAATATTAACACCACATGTGACTGTACTTTAATCACATTCGGTGGTTCCCTTTGGCGTAAATGTACTTTTAATCCCTACATTTTGGTTTTTTTCCATTTTAGTCCCTACATTTTAATTTTATCACTTTTAGTCCCTAAATCAATTAACATGTTCCATTTTGGTCCTTTCCATTAGCCCACTATCGGAATTTTCTTAGGTGGCAAACTGAGTGCATTGTTGGCACATTAAATGCTGACATGGTCAATTAAAAAATAATAAAAAATTTTAATTAGCATTTAAAGTTTGCCATGTTAGCTTCTAAATATAAAAAAAATTTATTAATCAGTTTTAACGAAATTAAAAAAGAAAAAACAAAATTAAAAACAATAAAAAACGTCAATTCATATCTAATTCATTTTAAACAAGAACACAATCACAGATTTAAACATCAATATAAGAACATAAAGTACAAACCCAATACCAAACACAAAAAACACAAACTCAAATTTAAACATTAACACAAGATCACAAACACAAAGAACACAATAACAAACATAAACCATTTACTCTCAAGAAATAGTTGGAGGGAGCCGATTGGATTGGAGGATGGGTGAAGAGAGAGAGAGATCGTAGATTTGGGTTTGCTTACCCAAATGAAAATCTCTAAAGATCTCTTTCTCAGACCAAAATCTCCCTCTCTCTTTCATCTTTCTAAAGCTTTAAAGTCTCTCTCTTAGATTGTGGATTTGGAAAAATCTCTAAAGCTCTCTCTCGGATCAATGGTTGTGAACTGGTGGTTGGTCCAATGGTCAGTGGGGGTGGATCGTTGGATGGGTTTAATGTTGGTGTGGGTTGCAATGGCTTGATGGACTGATCGGTGATAGTGGTGGCTCAGATCGTGGATTTAGAAAAATCTCTAAAGCTCTCTCACCGATCAATGGTTGTGAAGTGGTGGTTGGTCCGGTGGCCAGTGGGGGTGGATCGTTGGATGGGTTTGACGTTGGTGTGGGTTACAGTGACTTGATGGACTGATTGTTGACAGTGGTGGTGACTGGTGGTTTGATCTATTCATGTGGGTTTTAGATTGCAAGAGTAGTTGGTTGGTTGGTCAGATTAGTGATCACTAGTTGGGTTTG
Organism: Quercus variabilis; assembly: GCA_030445155.1. NCBI lineage: Eukaryota > Viridiplantae > Streptophyta > Magnoliopsida > Fagales > Fagaceae > Quercus > Quercus variabilis. Next base: position 38,058,586 of record CP129456.1, read on the forward strand.
TTGTTGGTTTGGGTTTTGGATTGCAAGGTATTTTCTGGGTTTCGATGAGGCGATTGACCAAAAACGCTGAGCACAACAATGTCAGGCTGGGTTTCGGGTTGCTACTGTGTTTATTTTAAATTTCTGGGTTTCTTTTTTTCATGTGGATTTTATTATTTTTTTAGGTTTATGGGTTTGATTTGTTGGAGGATTCGGTGGAGGAAAAGGATTTTGAATGAATTTTTGCATGTTTATTTGCTGAGAAAATGTAATAAAAGAAAAGAAAATATTGATTATTTTAATTTTCTGGGCAACCTTCATGTTCTTTCCCGAAGGACATGAAGAACATGTTACTTTGTTCTTCCGAAAATAATTTAGATACATCATATAGCTAAGATTGCATACATCATATGTCTGTTTGGTTTTCCATAATTTCTGGTAGCTTATTGTGTGTGTGTATATATATATCTTTTTATTTTTTATTTTATCAAAAGACATAGTTCTGATAGCTTATATTAAATATGCGAATTAGTTGGAAGCTACTACCCCCATCCACAAACCGGAGTGAGAGAATGATAGACAGAGAATCAGACAAAGAAGATATCAACTTGGGAGAAGAAAAAATAACAACTTTTTAAAGCATTGATTTAAATAATCTCTACGTACTAAAAAATGATGCTATGAACTTATTTATAATAATTAGACAAATAGATTAAAAAATCTATTAGCCTGATGGATGCTAAACTGCAATAGTATTTACAATATTCATTATATAAAAGAAAGTTTCCATCCCAGCTTTAATCAAGGTTTGCATAAGCTTTTAGTTCAAAGAAGGGGGGGGAGGGGGGTGGAGCATTCCCTTCTTGCAACTTTATCAATTACAGGTCTTTCATCATTTGCAACTCCTCTCTCCAGACCCAATATGACCATAAGCACTGCTTATCTTCTTGTCAGCAATATGACAAAGCCGAGTCCTTTAGCACCACTACAATGCATTAAGTCCCAATGGATTGTCCTTGCTCTATTTCATAGAATGGTATTATCAAATCAGAACTGAAGGGGGAAAATATCAAGGAGGTGATAACAACATTATGAATAATAATAAAATAGTTCAATTATAATTACTAAAAGGAAAGTTCTAGCGTCAAGATCACAGATGTGGATTCTCATAGACAAGTAAGATGAGAGAAGTTTAGCATTACAACCTGCAGACCAAATAAGAGAAAGGACAGGTATTTCAGCACTATAAAGGGAAGGAAACCATCTTAACGGAAACTTCTCTCTTGCCACTCTTTGAAGTTTGAACTTTGATGCCAAAGGAAAAACTGATATTTGTTTAATGTATTAGTTTCAAACACCTTCAGATAATTTTTAAAATTTATATCCAAATCTTATCAATATATGCTCTATTTCTTAAAAAAAAAAAAACTATACTTCAAAGCTGCACCAACTAATGCTTACTTAAAAAAAAAAAAAAAAAAAAAACCTAGTGGAGTTCATCATCTCTCTATTAATTACAAAGATAATTGATACAAGCCCATAAATCTATAATATTCCATCTTCATTGGGGTTGGAGACTTTGGCATAAAATATACATGATATCATTGTTAAAACTCTCTAATCAAAATTTAGAACTATAAATTAGATTCTTCATAACTACCTAAGAGAAACAAAGGATGACACCCATAAATTATAAGGAAATGAGCATGTAATGGAAACTAAGTACTTTCTCCAAGCTTAACTTGTGCCAAATTGCTTACAATCCGACAATTTCATGCACACTGCTCTTTTTACTAGTAATAAATTGACCCAAAAAAAAATTGTTGTAATGGAAGTATAAACCTGAAATCAATGAAATACTAAAAAAGCTTCCCTTTGGTACAGAACATAATCAACATGGTATTTTTTCAAGCTCTCACCTCCTATTTCTCCTTCAATCTCATCTCATCATCTAATTTCACCGTTCCCAAATCCTACTGATGCAAAGTAATAAGGTTCCCAATACCTAAAAACAATTCAATTTTTCAGACAACAGCAAAAAAAAAAAAAAAAAAAAAAAAAAAAAAAAAAAAAAAAAAAAAAAAAGATAAATAAAATTTCAATTACAGAGAGTCAGACTAACTAATTTTTGGCACTTCTGACTTTTGTGAAAGAGAGGTCAAGCTACATCATTTTATGAGTCACCAATTGACAACTATATGATGTATCCACCTAAAGAGAGCAACCCTTTAGCATTGTAATTCTCGTAACAAATAAGGAGGACCTGTATTGTTTAAATATAGCAATATGAGCTATCTAATACAGAGGACCTGAGAGGTCCAACCTATATTGTTTAAATAGCAATACAAGCTATCTAATACATACCTTTAGTCATAGGTGCTTAGCTAAAAAGAGTAGGAACTAAATTAGCCAAGATTACTCTTACAATACACTTCATAAAATTCTGTTAAACAAGATGGAGTGCAATGTTCAACATAGGCTGTTTATAGCCATAAACTTTAATGCAGTAAGCTACGCAAAGCTTACTGTCAAATAAGCACACGGAGAAGTTCCGTATGTCAAAAAGAGTGTGTTTTTGAACGCCATAAGACATGCTACTGAAAAAGGCAAGCAAAAACATTATAATACATCCCTCACATAAAAGAAATTCAAAAACTAATACATCCCTCCCCTGAATTGGATCCTTATTTTCTGTGAGTAGGAAGTGAAGGGAATTAGCCAATTTAGAGAGCAGTCTGGTGCATTTCTCAATCTAACAAATTACCCTCAAGACTGCACAACATGCATAAAAAATAGCTTAAAGTCACTTCAAAGTTTGTAATTGACAATTTTACAGATATCTCCTATGCATTCCCAAAATTAGTATTAAAATAAAATATATTTATGTATCTAATGTATATAGATCAATGCTAAGATTATACGCACACCAAAGTTAAACTAAAATCAGGAATTGAGAGTTTCACAACAAGTGCACAAAATTCTACAAAACAACATTACTTTGCTTTTACAAATAATTTTTTTTGAAAACTCAACAATACAAATTTAAATAAAAGGAATGTGCAGAGCTAATAATCAACATGTCCACTAGCAGGTTAAAAAATAATTAATAGTATAATTGCATGAATGACTTAATGAAATAATCAAGTAGCTTCTGGGCATAAAACAAAGCCAAACGATAATTTTGTAAAAAAAAAAAAAAAAAAACAAAAGAGAATCCGTTACTAGTTAAGAAAAAAAAAATTGTAAGAAAAACTTACTAGTTAAGAATTGCTCCTAATTTTCCTGTAAATTTTCTTTTTCATTCTTGGTTATCTTGCCTAATTAAAATCAAAATACAAATCATCCATTCGGTGCTTTGACCTCAGAGTACTAAATGAAAAGAAAAGAAAATTTAGTATGTATCTTTCAGGTTCTATAATTTATTTGTATATCAACTTTCTGGACTAAGCACAAAACATAACTAATGGCATTAGAAATGTTCTCAACAGCATCTGCCTGGGGATCCTGCTCTCTTTATTTCATATGAACAGATTTTCAATAAATAAAATAAGCATCTGTTGATATGAAGATATGAATATGATACAACTCAATTTACCTAGCGAGACAGTCATAAAGAAAACCTTGCCATTAAGTAAGTACTAGCATCAAAAGCAGCAGTCCATTTAACCCTAGTTAGCCATCCGAAAATGCTACTGACTGATTCAATATGTCAATATAAAATTACAGGATGTTTAAAAAATTTTCGTTATTTTCATCTACAATCTCTTTAAATTTTTTTTTGATAAATTAGAAAATTTTATTAGCACAGACACCAGAAACAACCTGAGACGCTGTTCTCAAAACAAGACAAATAGCAAGCAAAAGTACAAAAAACCAAATTCTGTACTAGCCAAAATGCAACACAAAATCTCTCAAACTTTAAAACTAGAAAACACTCAAAATTTGATTCCAAGATGCTGCAACAGCTACAGAATTACAGCTTAGATGTACATCACATAGAAAAGAAATGAAAAAGAAACGATGAAATAGCAACTCTATAACTGTGTCCTCCCTAGGACATAAAAGAAAAAAAAATTATTTCTTTATAAAAACCCTTCCACCTTGAATACACAAGTGTTGCCTTTTCCCTCTACTAACCAATAAAATAAAAAATAAAAATAAAATTTCAACACCACACTAACAAGAGCCCACACCCCCCAATGAGCATAACAGAGCCACAACAAGAAGTTTTGGAAAAACTGAATCCCTAAGAAGCATTTCAACAAATATGTTCTGTGCCACTTATAAGAAAGAACAAAATTGGTACCTCACTAGCGCAGAAGTGTGCCAAAGTTACAGTGAAATGAAATTGAAGAGAGAAATTCCAAAAGTCTTTCAACAATTTAAAAAGAAAAGGGGAACAAAAAAATGACAGAGAAATTAGGGATTTGCTTGATACTTACCTTATACAAAATAAAAAAATTTGATCCTTTAAGAAATCCTCAACGGTGAGTAAATGAGGGACGTCGATGGGCTGAAGTGAAGAAATTGACGGACATGGGAGAGAAGCAATCTGAGTTTTTTTAAGGGAAGGAGCACACGAGAGCGAGAGAGGATATGAAGTTGAGAGAGACCCACCTATTTTTCGTTTTTGTTTCTGGCTTTTATATACTGACCTAGCTTACCGGTAACAGGTTTCAAACTAAACTTAAATCAATGGTCACTATTAAAATAACACTAATTAATGGTTTAGATTTAGGTGGGTACCGTACCCACTAAAAAAGATAAGGGGTACAGTAGACTGACCCGGCAAAAAAATAATCTTAGTGTTATGTTCAAATTTAAACTAATAACAATTAACTACCTATAATTTGTTGTGAAAATGTTGTGAATGTAGCATCTCTCATACATAATATATATATATATATATATATATATGTATATATATATAAAGAGAAATGATATGTCAACTATATTTTTACAAGAAATTTTAAGTGGTAGGTTGTTACTGATTGTTATTATTGGCGTAAAAAAGTAATCTTAGTGTTAGGTTCAAATTTAAACCAATAACAACTAACCACCTATGATTTGTTGTGAAAATATTGTGAAAATGTTGTGGATATAACATTTTTCATACATAAAAAAAATAAAATATGTATATATATATAAAGAGAAATGATATGTCAACAACATTTTCACAACATTTTTATAACAAATTTTAAGTGGTAGGTTGTTACTGATTGTTATTATTGGAGCAAAAAAGTAATCTTAGTGTTAAGTTCAAATTTAAACCAATAACAACTAACCACCTATGATTTGTTGTGAAAATATTGTGAAAATGTTGTGGATATAGCATTTTTCATACATAAAAAAAATAAAATATGTATATATATATATATAAAGAGAAATGATATGTCAACAACATTTTCACAACATTTTTATAACAAATTTTAAGTGGTAAGTTATTACTGATTGTTATTGTTGGGGCAAAAAAATAATCTTAGTGTTAGGTTCAAATTTAAATCAACAACAATTAACTACCTATAATTTCTTGTGAAAATATTGTGAAAATGTTGTGGATGTAGCAGCTCTCATACATAAAAAAAAAAAAAAAAAAATATATATATATATATATATATATATGTATATATATATATATATAAAGAAAAATGATATGTCAACAACATTTTTACAAGAAATTTTAAGTGATAGATTGTTACTGATTGTTATTATTGGGGCAAAAAAGTAATCTTAGTGTTAGGTTTAAATTTAAACCAATAACAACTAACCACCTATGATTTGTTGTGAAAATATTGTGAAAATGTTGTGAATGTAGCATTTTTCATACATAAAAAAAATAAAATATGTATATATATAAAGAGAAATGATATGTCAACAACATTTTCACAACATTTTTATAACAAATTTTAAGTGGTAGGTTGTTACTGATTGTTATTGCTAGAGTAAAAAAGTAATTTTAGTGTTAAATTCAAATTTAAACAAATAACAACTAATTACTTATAATTTTTTGTCAAAATACTATAAAATTATTGTGAATCTAACATCTCTCAATTAAATATAAATATATAATAATATATACATTTAAATAAATATAAATATATAATAATATATACATTTAAATAAATATATATATTTATAATATATTCAAATATTTTGGAATATGCCATAGAATATTCTAGTCATATTCTATGGCATATTCCATTTCTTTATGTATGCTGGAATTCATTGAGTTGTTTTTTTTTTTTTTTTTTTTTTTTTTTTTTCCTTAATTTTTTTTTATTCTAGGCTATAGTGGCATTTGACAAACGCCACTATAGGCATAGTAAAAAACGCCACTATAGGTTCTTGTCTTACTAATGCCTATAGTGGCGTTTGTCAAACGCCACTATAGGCTCCCTCTTTTATTTATTTATTTATTTTTTTTTCTGTTTGTGCTGGAATCTTTTTTTTTTTTTTTTTTAATTCTAGGCTATAGTGGCATTTGACAAACGCCACTATAGGTCGTGAGAAACGTTGCTGTAAACCCATTTTTTAAAACGCCACTATAGAACCCTCCAAACGCCACTATAGATATGGCTATAGCAGCATTTGTAGAAAACGCCACTATAGGTCAAGTTTTTTGTAGTGTATTTTTTTTCTAATACAATAAACATATTAATTATTATTGTTAAATTTATCAATAAAAAAATTATTGTTGTTAAGTGATTTTTTTGCAATTCTTTAATTTTTTTTACTATCCTTTAAATACAGTAACAGTAAAGACACATTAGAGACTCAAAAATTCAATTTATAAGTTTACAATACAAAGCCCCATAAACACAATTCACAGTAATAGTAAAGACACATAGAGACAGCCCCACACTATTGCAATTCTTTAATTTGTTTACAATTCTTTAATTTATAAGTTTGCAATACAAACACCAACCCCACAGGCCCACACAACTCACAGACTCAAAAACTCAAGTTACTCAACAACAAAAAATCAAAACACTATAAACCGTATAACCCCACAGCCCCCCACCCCACCCAACCCCCAAACACGGTCAGAGCTGAGAGCACAAACTCAGAGACTCAAAAACTCAACAACAAAAAATCAAAAAACACTATAAACTGTATAACCCCAGCCCCCCAAAAAACACACGATCAAATACTCAAAACTTAACAAAAAAAATCAAAAGACTATAACCACACACACATAGTGATTCAATGAAAAAGTATATCAAAACAAAATTAACAATGAAAGAAATAGAGAAAGAGAGAGCTAAAAAACTAGATGAAGCAGCGATGGCGGCAGATCAAGGACAGCCCCAGCGGCGGCACCGCGGCAAATTCTTACGGCTACAGAGCGGCAAATTTTTTTGTGTGTGAAGCAACTTTTTTCCTTTGGGTTTGGATAGTGAAGAAGAATCGTGGGGGATTTTGGGGGCAGCGTCTACGCAAGTAACGCAGCAGCAGATTTTAGGTTTTATTGGTCCCTTTTTTTTTTTTTGTAATGATTTTTCAAATTTTGATTTATGGGCTTTTTATTTCTAAGATTAAAGAACAAAATTTTGCTGTTGGATTTTTTTTTTTTTTTTAATGAAGTTTTTGCTGGGCTTAAAAAAAAGGCCAGGTTCAAGTGAGGGTGTGCAAATTTTTATTGCAAGGGTTCAAAATTTTTTTTTTAATTATATATATATATGTGTGTGTGTGTGTGTATAAAATTTCAGGTCAGGGGGTTCATTTGAACCCCTAGCTCCAACGTAGCGCCGCCCCTGGATAAAGATTATAGAAATTCAAAAATCCTAAGAAGCAAATAATAATAATAACAATAACAATAATAATAATGATAAGGCTAGTCCAACATCAATTGTGTCTCAATATAATCATAACACTGTGCACTTAATTGTTTTAATGTTGATTTTCACTTGCTTGTTATGTTAATTAATATGGATTTTTTATTTCTTGAATAAGAGGTATTTATCAGTACTAAAAGAACATTAGGGCCTTTGCCATCTCGATTCACAGCACATGTGGTAGCACCACAAGTTCCCAGCATGGAATAATTAATTATCCACTTTTTCTTTTTTCTTTTTTCTTTCTCTGTTCCTTGTCCCTTTTTTTTTTCCTTCTGTGCCAACATCATTGGGCTTTGTTGATGCTTGATACTATAAAAATTGATAGACAGTTCCGGTAGTGTGAGCTCCACAAACATACCTTTTGCATAAAATAGAAGTATGTTCTACAGAAAATTTTGAAGAAACTATGAATTTCGAAAAAAAATTATATAAAAAAATCAGGTCCCGGCAGTGGTATGACGTTGTCGACATATATCGGGAAAATTTTGATCAGGCTCACAAGGTGATAGAGATGTGCCTTGCATGTAGCTATCGCTCATGGCTCAGAAGATACTGTTGAGGAACTTTTAAAAATAATTCATGCTAACAAAAAGGAGTTCGAGAATGCTCTAAAATATAAAAACGATCAAGGGAATACCCCTTTGCATGTGGCAGCATCAACAGGGAGTCTGAGTACGTGTATCTGCATTGCTGAAGCTGAGCCATCTATGGGGAATGAACGTAACAAGGAGGGTAAGAGCCCTCTCTTCTTGGCTGCTCTGCTTGGTAGAACAGAGATTTTCTTTCACCTCCATTCCATCTGTGAAAGCCACCTAGACACATCCTACTATAGAAAAGAAGATGGTGAGACAATTCTACACTGTGCCATCAAAAGGGAGTATTGGGGTGAGCATTTTAATTAATTTGTTGCAATTCACTTCATGCCTGTCAGATAATTTAATTTAATAAACTAATGTTTAAACCAATAGTTGCTACATGTTTACTTGTAACAAAATCATAGAATCTACAGTATATTGGTGAAATTGGTTGGCTGATTGAATACTTGCTAAACCATATTTTAAACGTTGTGGTTGACAGATTTGGCATATCGGATACTTCTCCTACACGGAGAACTTGCTACTTGTGTGGATGAGAATGGAATATTGCCGATCCATCTCTTAGCAGACAAGCCTTCTGCCTTCCGAAGTGGTTGCCACCTTGGATGGTGGAGCATCATCATTTATCATTGTTAAGTGTTACTAAATTGTCAAGCCGATGGGAATGGTCTTAGTTGTTAAAATCCGAGTCGTTCAATACATTCACGAGAGATTATTAGGTGCAATTAGCACACCTAATAATTTCTCTACGTTATACCTTCGAATTATTTCTGTTGTACAGCATTACATGTCATTATTTTCTGTTGTTTTTTCGAAGGGACACCGGTTGACGTGCCTAAGAAAATTGATAAGAGTCTTACAAGACCATTGAATAAAAGGCGTGAACACAAATTTCCGGAGAACTACCAAACATGCGTCAGCTTCATTCAATTGCTGTGGAGGTGGACTTTAATTCAAGTTGGTAAGTGAAATAAAATCTTATATTAAGAATAACTAATTAAAGTCACTTAAAAAAAATCACATTAAAACAAATGATGGAACAAGAAATTATGGCAATGGGAATGAATGAGTGATTTTGTTTTAGAAGGAAGGAATGAGCAGCAGTTCGAAACTTTTTCTCCTTAGAACCCTAAGCATTTTATATATAGGAAAGTACCAATTCAGTTATAAAGCCTTTGACCGTGATTAATACTTAATATAACATAACTGGTTCAAGACTATAAACTTAAGTTTTGGGGTTTAATATAATGTCCATGTATGCTATATTAGCTTCTCATTTGAAGTCTCCTACATTATTTTCTCAGCAAAAACTTTAACACACACAAAAATACATAACCAATGAAAAGCCTCTCTTTTTTCTTTTCTTTTTTTATATTTATATTTAATTATGTGTGCGCTTCGTCACATAACCAAACTAGTTCCTAATTTCTCTCCTAATCTCTATCGGCTATTATAGGAAAAGTATGTGACAGAGTCAAAAATGCAGATGAAGAGAATCCTGAAAGATCGAATGTTACCACTAAATCGAGACATGAAGGTGAGTAGTGCAATTGTAACAAGTGTGTTTTAAATGCTAAAAATCCTGCATCGGTTGGGTTCAAGACTTAGTAAAGGTTTATGTCCAAGTTGGTCCTCTCCACCTATTAATTTTTGGGTTGGATACTTTAATGGCCTTCTAATACTATGCTAAATCTTACATATGCCATTTAACTTTGTGCCCATAAAATTCTATTCTTTTAGGTTAAAATTTTTTTTTTTTTAATAAGTTCTTAACTTTTTTTTTTTTTTTTCTAAAGCCTATCTTCTTTTAGGTACAACTTTTCAGCAAAAAAACTACATCCAATGGTAGACTACTAGTGAATCTTACTATTTGCACATTATAATAATCTAATCTTATTTTTGGAAGGATCCCAAAGTGAAGATCTTAAGCATTATTCATTTTGGAAATATTGTTGCGTCCCCTGTATGATCATCATGTTTGCTTGCAGAGGAATAAAGCGCATTCTTGGATTTGGTACGCCATCCTTTTCACTTTTTAGCCTTCCTTATTTTATGTTTCTCCATTTGAAAATAGGAAAATCTTAATGGAAAATACTTGTTACAAGTAGTGTTTATTATACATTAATATTTATTGCACACATATTTACACATGAAAATTGCATTGAAAATGTGAGTCACTCCTTTGAGTTGTGTCCACAAGGTTAGCACAGTAAAGATGTTCAAGCAGGGCCAAACCCACAAGGGGTATGGCCCACCTTTAATATTACATATAAAAGTAAAATTTAAAAAATTATCAAAAGAACTCATTAAAAAAAAATTAGACATCACATTTCTGTGATTATGCACACTGAGATCAAATGTAGCTGTGTGGTGTGTGAAGTTTTTTACTTTTTTCTGAACTTCACACCATGTTACTTAATTATTTTAATTTTTTTTTCTTTTAAATTTAACATACTTTTGTTGTTAAGTTGTTTGACCTTTATTTGTTCATTGTTTGTAACACCGGTTTTTTTTCTTGGCAACAGTAATTAGATCAAAAAATATTTTACATGTAATTAGAAGGTATATATAACTTTTATTTGATTATTACATTATGGAAAATTTAGCTACAAATATTTGGTTTTTTTGAAAGAAAAATACAAATCATTCCGAATTAATGAAGGGTTCTAGCTAGCTGCTGCAAACAACTGTACCCACCTCCTCTCGCTCTGATATCTTTATCACTCTCGATCCATTTTGAAGAATTCTTGTAACCTCTATGAAGGATTAGGTTTACAATATTGTAACACAAGCAAACATAACGTTCTCTCCCTCTGGTTTAATTGGATCAAAACACCATGACTATCTCTATTAGAAAAAATGTTCACAACCCACTTTGTACATCAGATATGAAAATCAATATTATCTCGAATTTTCTCACTCATCCTATGCAATTTCCAATCGGCAAACCAAGCACATTTGCGTTCACATCCCATTGAAAAACAATCAATTTTTTTTCAAATAATTTTCAGAACCAACAATCCATTTAATTTCTCTATCAAAGAATACAAACTACAATGCCACTGTACCAACCCCACCCCCCCACCCCCCCCAAAAAAAAAAAAAAAAAATACACCCACAACGTCATCAATTAATTATTAAGCATTAGTATCCTATAAAGAGAAATTAAGAATTAGTAAATTTGGTGACAGCCTTAGTTCCCCAAGATAGCTGGATACACCATATCAACAATTTATAAATAAAAAAATAAAAATAGTTTGTAGCCCAACTATTATTCTTTTTTTTTTTTTTTTTTTTTTTTTTTTTTTGCTGAAAGAACTATTTATCGTGTTATTGATCTTACATTAGGTGGTGAGCTTTTTGTAAAAAGGCAAAACTTAGATGCACCCCCAATTAATTCAAATACATACTTGCATTTATCAAGGAAACACATGCAAACAGTTTTGCTTTTCAATGACAATTAAATTAAACTAGCTTGTATCTTCATGCATATCTATGAATACACTTAAAGATATATAATAAGATGCATAATATAATTCTTATATATATAATTTAAATACTATTGATAATCATTTTTATATTTTGTTAAATCTTTAAAAAAATTTGTAAGAATATTATTAGGTATAAAATGTAAATTGTCTATGTTTTTATTTATTTTTAATTATTGTGAAATACTTTTTTTTTTTAACGATTCATTTATTCTAGACTTTTTAGTTTTTGTATTTAATAACTCATTTGAATCAATATTTATGATGTGGTCCCATATTTGATTTTAAAATTAAGAAATAAAATTCTTTAAAAATAAATAATTTATGACACATAGTGCAGAATTGGAATTTTAATTTAGAATTTTAATTTGAGATTCCTTCAGCTCCACTTATTATTATATATATAGATAAAGTTATATGTTTGAATTTAATTAGAGAATCTAATATATGCATTTGAGTAACGATATCTATGTTTTAGTCTTTGTAAAATTAGTACCAAAAATTCAGCATTTTTCATATTAATATTTTGTTAACATAGTACTAGTTTGCATTAAAAAATTGTTTGTTTGGCCCTCGAATTAAAATCCTGGTTCGGCCCTGTATTCATGTAACTATATGTACATTAATATATTTGGCTGTTCATAATATATATTCTGTTATATGGTTCTGAGGATCAGGGGAAATAAAGAAGATAAAAGAGACGCACAGATTGTCCGTTAAGATCATGAAACTTTGTATCAAACCTATAAGTGTAGAGCACTACTTCGACGGAGGGACGAACCCTTAGCTAACTAGATATGAAGATGAAGACTTTAGTTTTATTACTGCATGTAGGGATATTGTGTCGGCATATCATATACAGCCACAGGAAGAGAACGAGACACCCATATTGTCTGCGGCAAAAAATGGAATCAAAGAAATGGTTATGGGAATACTACACAAGTTTCCAATGGCTATCCATGACGAAACGAGAGATGGAAAAAATATAGTACTGTTGGCAGCCAAGTACAGACGAACACAAGTATATGAGCTATTCCGCAAAAGCCATTTACGGATTGAAAGTATGTTTCATAAACTGGATAACAACGGGAATAGCGCACTGCACCTTGCACCTGAACTAGGAGAGCAGAAGTCGGGCGACTTCGGCCTAATTCCTGGGGCTGCATTGCAAATGCAATGGGAGATTAAGTGGTATGAGGTATGAATCAAAAGTGCACTTTTCTTCTTTCTTTCTTTTTTTGGATAAATAAAATAAGTAATACTCTTATTAATCAAAGAAACAAAGATATGAGCACCAATCCAAGTAAGGAAATTATGTGGTATGAGGTTTGACCACCTACATCTATAGGATAAAACTCTAGAAGTTATATTTGTGCTGTATACTTAATTCATGTTTACAAAAAACCTTAAGCAAGATTTATATATATAAAGATTAGGAATTAGGAATTTAGGATTAGCCTAACTGGACATTACACTAAATTGAGCCCCTTAAGCCATTACATCGTATACTATATAATAAAATGTTGTTCCTAAAAGCCGTGGTTAGACAAAGTAGCAAACTTCTCTATGCACCAAGTGCATACATTCTCATTAATTATTAAAAAAAATTTCTCCATAATATAAAGATAGTTTATCCTAGATTAAACTACACAACCAATAATTTACTTCACATAAAACTATATTTTTTGAGTTTTAAACCTTATAATTTTAAGTAAATTCTTGATAGTTGAGTTTAATTCAAGATAAAATATTGAAACATTATCAACAAAGAAAATATTAATAAAGCTTGTGCCAAGTATTTTAATATGTGTATATGTTACACCAATAGTTTATACAAAATAATTTAAATGAATTTACATATTTGTTGAATGTTGTAAACCTTACCAAGTGGCTCACTAATTGTTAATACAATTTCGAGTAAAGTCATGCATCACATGGGCATATCTTAGTAATAGTAAACATTAAAATTATTATTTTTAACAATTTCCCTCAAACTCAAGGTAAAAGTTTGATGATGCCTTAAGTTTGAAATAAAAGCTTGTAAAGATCCCTCAAAGTAGGCTTGAATAATGTCTTGAAAGTTACCAAATTGGATGATAGATTGGCACATGATATGATATAAATTTATAAGTGGACTGGTGAATTTGGTATATACAAGGTGCAAATGCGCCAATTTGAGTATTTTTTTAGCCTTACATGAGAAAACAACCCAAATCAAAATGTATGCCCTAAAAAAATAATTAGACATGATAGGCTCCATTGAAAAAGTCCACTAGTCAAACTAATAGTCAAAAGTCAACAATTGGAGGGCTAGTCAATAATAAAAGAAAGTCAAAAGTTTAGTAGTATTACATCCAGATCAAAACTGGTTCGAGAATTCAGGTCATATCAAAAAGAGAACTTGTTGACATAGCAAGTGACATATATCATTGACATCGTTGGTACGGGCTTAGGGCTGACGTAAAATGACTAAATTGTGACACATGGCATGGTATTTAAACCACTTGTAGCTTTTTTTTTTTTTTTTTTAGAAGAAAACCACTTGCAGCTTTAAACATTAACCTGGAAAAAACTTGGGCAATGATGCACCTTTAGGGTGCCAATTGATAACCTTTCTTGATCAGTGACGTCATTGAGTCAATCGCCCTTATAGGACTGTACCAAAGTTTGTTGTGTTGGGTATTGGCTTTAAATATAAAGTTTCTAGGTCTAACATTCAAGTACACAAACCTTAGACACAAAGAAAGAATTGGATAACCATTCTTTTAGTTTTTAGCTTTTTTGTTTTACACATTTTAATGTAAAAAAAAATGCATAAATTGTAAATTTGGAACTTTATATTACCTCAATTTTAGATATAAATTAAAATAAAATGACTTTAAGAAAACAACCATACTTTTATGTTTCTGTTTAATATAAATCATATCATTTCAAAGCTAGAAATGAAAATTAGAATCATGAGAGAACTATATATGTTGGACTTGGACTTGGTCGAGTGTCTATTTATAATAGTGGAAAATAGTTTTTGGATTTGAACTTCGAATCCATGCAACAATGGCTGGGAAAGTGTTTGAAATTTTGGTGGGCTAGCCTACCATTATTATATACAATAGCCCGAGAAAAAAAAATTAAAATTTAAAATTCCAATTTTAAAAAAAAAAAAAAAAAATTCTTGATGAATTAATTCCAAAATTCTAATAGCCATTATTCTTCTGTTGTTATTGTTGTCATTGTTTCCTTTGGTCTTAATGAGTACAGCACATAATGAACTCCATGCCACGAGGCTTCCTTCATCTCTCCAACAACGCAGACAAAACTCTAGGGGAGATCTTCATGGAACAGCATGAGAAACTTGTGAAAGAGGGTGGGAAGTGGTTACATGACACATCGAATGCATGCTCAATTGTTGCAGGTCTCTTTGTCACAGTGGCCTTTAACATGTCAACCACCGTGCCTGGTAACGTGGATGACGAAGGCAATCCCCACTTCGAAAGGCAGCTAGCATTTAATATTTTTGCCATTTCATCCTATGTCTCCTTCTATTCTTCATTGTTATCGGTGATCATGTTCCTTGCAATCCTGACCTCCGATCGCAAAGAAAGTAGTTTTCGTAGTACCCTACCAATGAAGCTTTTGTTGGCTTTAACAGCGTTCTATGTGTCTATAGCATCTACCGCAATATGTTTTTCTACGGCACACTTCTTCATTTTAAGAAAAAAGCTGAAATCTGCAGCTTTTCCATCATATTCATGGGCAGTCCTGCTACTAATATTCTTTGCTATAGCAGGCTTTCTGCTGTACTTTCATTTGACATGGGCTATCTTCAAGAAAGTCCCACGTTATCACCACCTGATAACTCTGGTTGGCTTTCATATTAAACATTAAGTAAAATTGTTCCTTCCTAGCTTATTCAAGAGTCTTGATTTATTTACATATAAATAAAATTAGATCAAGACCCACTGGTGAGTCAGATTTATAACGATAAAGTCATTTATTAATTTATTTCCTGTGATGATCAACTTGTACCCCGTGTGTGATCTATTGAATATTATCTTTCTTCTTAATAAATAGTAGCAAGATGTTCTGCAATTGCCAAAGGATAGTTATAAGACTTGAATTTTATCACTGGGAGCACTTATCAAAAAAGAATTTTATCATTGGGGGTCTCAATAATGAGTTGGATTTACCATCAGTGCTCTTTTAACTAAATATATTATTTTGTTTTAAATATACAAAGGCAAGTGATAGTGAATTTTAATCTCTACCATTTATTTAATTAATGGATGATATGGTAGTTTCTCAATAAAAAAAAAAAATCAGTTAAAAAAGCCCTAAAAATAAGTCAAACCCCTCAATAATTTGTCAAGAGGTATCAGTATTCACAATTGCCTGCTCCTGCATTATTTTTTACCTTACAAATAGCACCCTCAACACTTTGCAACAGAAATGGTATATAGTTTCTTGCACCAAAAAGATTTTAAAAATAAAATAAAATAAATTTGCACCTCACTTACAATTCAATGGTTAAAGAAGGGGCAGCAAAATAAGACAGGTAACACATTCCTTTTCCCTACCTTAACTAGGAGAGTCGCGCTCAACACCCTTTGATGAACAGCTTGTTTCAGGTTGATGAGAGATAGTGGCTAAGGCTTCCTACACAAAAGAGAGCCATACCTTGTTAGGACCTCATTAGTCAAAAAAGAGACCAGTACGGGTAAAAGTAGGTACGTAGAACCTTTGTGCTTTTACCTTGCTAATTTGATTTCAATCTCAACATCCTTTGGAAACCCATGAGGCAAAATAGGGTGGAACAAGGGTTAGGGTTCTGTTTGTCTTAGCCTTCTTGATGAGAATAAAGAGTAGTTTTCATTCTGAAGCAAGTTAACGTTGAAGTACAAGGCAAAAGACCCGTGATGCATTTTATTACAAAATACAAATCAGTGAAACACTCACAGTACTGTCACACCCGTATCAATTCCATAACGTGCATGTATTCCGGAGGCTTTAGATAACAAATTAAATAGGCCCAAAGCCCACCTGCCCATTTGCCGACGGAATCAAACTCAGATTATAGACAGGAGTCCGTGCAAGGTAGTTACGAGATTGACTTGAAATGGGCCCACAAAAAGCCCAGCCCTTGACCACAAAAGTTTGGCTACTAGCCTTGTCAACATACAACAACAACATGATTTGAGACCTGCACGGAATCCCAAGAAAAGGAGGGATCACCAACATAAGTTATGGATGTCATAAACAAAATGAAAAACACTGAACCAGCCCAGACCTGTGAGGCCCAATACCAGTCAACAAAAAGGAGCTTCGGCTAAGCCATTATCCCAGTTATTTTTTCTGGTCTAGGTAAAAAATGCAAAACTTACCTTCTAATTTTGCTTTTATTCAATGAAGTTTTATAAGTTTCAAAATTAAGTATTCAATCTAGGCCTCTCATTAACCTCCATTCAGTTTGGCAATTTCAAAATATTTATTAAATAAAATTAATATTTTATTATTATTTAAAATTTTTTAAAACATTAATTTAAAAAAAAAAAAAAAAAAAAAAAACAAACAAACAAACTAGAAACTGAAACCTAGAAACAACGATTAAACCCAAGTTCCTTTGCCCCCAAACAATAGAGCCCAAAAACATTCCACCTTCTAAGATCCGAAATTAAACTAAAAACAAAAACGTATTGGAACTGAAAAGCACTTCTTCTTTTCAATTAGCTACAAAAGCAACGAGGAAGACATAGAAGATGACTAGGGACCAAATATCTCACAAAAATGCTCTTTGATTCTTCTCCACAAATACAAACCTGGGAAAATGGATTTTTACCTTGAATTTGAAAACTATATAGCAAAATACTCCTGTTTTGAAATTTAATTTTAACAAAATTGAGTTATGTATAAAATTCGATATTCTCAAAAACAAGTTCTAGGTATATTTTTAAGTAGAACTCAACATTAGCAATATTGAGTTCCACTTAAATTTTCAAAAACTTTAAATGGCAAAATATGCGTAGAACTCGATATTAGCAATGTCGAGTTTCACTTATAATTCAATTTTGTTAAAATGGAATTCCAAAAATATGGGCATTTTCCTATATAGTTTCAAATTAGGGGTAAATTAATACCCATTTTGGCCAACACTCCAAAATTTGGAAATTCTAACCACAATTTCAATGGTAACGGGAATACGCCTGACGGCAAAGGCCTACAAAGATAGAGACGCTTTCATTGCTTAGATTTATGGCGATAGGGTGGACCACAAATATGATAAGAAGCACCACTCAATCTATAGGTCAAAGACAGAGACATAATACCAGTTGCATCTCTAATCTTTGAAAAATTGGAGTCTTTTCCACATAATAGCGTCAACCAAGGACCAGACACCGGAGAGAAATCCCTAGTAACTTCATCGCTCCAAAATCTTTTGACAAACTCCAAAACATGACTTGTAACAAAAAATGTTTTAAATGAGAGACTTTTCTTTAGATATATTATAGTACACTGAAACTTTTAATTATGGTAAGTGGCCGCCACCTTCTCGTTGGCGAACCCTTCCCTAGCTTAATTTGTAGCAATTAGAAGGGAAAATGCTAGAGTAACTAATTTTTTTCAATTTTGGCTTTTTTTTTAATATTTAAATTAACCTTTTAAAAAAAATTGAAATAATAATAAAATAATAATTTTATTTATTAAATATATTAAAATTACCAAAATGACGCTACTTTGGGTGTGTTTAATAGATTAGTTTAATAGAGGCTAACGTGAGCCTTCGTTGAACATTTTTAAACTAAAAAAAATTTAAAAGCTTGAAATGAATTATAGTAAAACTTGGAATCAAGGGGCTCTCAAAGATGGAGGTGTAGGGACAAAGCCAAAAATTTGCTGGGTGGCCAGGAGAGAACCTCTAGGACCAAATATGGTGATGCTCAAATCTTTCAAATCACAAATCAAACAATGAGAGCAAAAAGAAATTGTCAAACTCAGTCACTTTATTAGTCTGATCGATCCACCTTTTTTTTTTCTTTCTAAAATTACAAGGAGAGTGAAATTAAAACTTTTTCACAAATGCTATGCATGCACATGTGGTAGCATGCACATAGCATAAAAGTAATATTTTAATATCACTCTTAGCCACACCAACTTAGAAATCATAAATTCAAGTAACAGTTTATTTATTTATTTAGGCTATGTATAAAACAGTTTGTGTATGATGAACACCACTATGACATAAGATAGAAATGATACACTTTTGTAGTCGTTATTTTATAATTTCATATTGTAAATAATATATCTTTTATTTATAAATATTTTATAATTCATAATTTAATAGAACAATAATCTTGATTAATTTGAAGATTTTGAAGAGAGAAAAAAAGACTTGAAAAATTAATAGAATGTCAAAATAAATTGGTAACTAGCAATATAAAAATTATATCATAAAATTTAGATGAAAGATATCTCAAATGAAAAAGATACTTGTATTAGGGACAAGGGCCCAAAATTTTATATTGGGCCTTAGACTTTGTCCGAGGAGGTTGATTTGTCCGAGGACCAATAAATAGTAGCGAAAATGTCAAGTTCAAAGTCCCATAAGTGAGATGCAAATAGAGAGAATGGGAAAGGTAGTCCGTGGAGGCTCACCTTCTTGGATTAGCAAAGTACAAATCAAATACATGTCTTATTATTCAAGGTGACTTTCCTGGAAGTTCTACTGACAGGACGCATATTGTGAACGCACAAAAGGGAGGAAAGCTTAGAAATATCTAAAGAAAAACTACTGCTACCGCATTAAATATTTTGCAGCTAACTTTTTAACCACATGTATATGGAGAAGACTCCTGAACAGTGCTGTCTTGGCTATCCCAACTCACAAAGAATTAGAAAGGGTGTCCAATGAGACAAGCACTCAAGTAGTAGTTTGGATGATCAAAAAATGGAAAGCCAAGATCATTAAGAGAGAGATATATAATGTAAGAGACCCTTGCAGGGAAGGAGATTGAAAAATGAAGAAAGAGACACTATAGCAATCTAGAATCAGACTTGTAACCATACTTAAGAACATTATGTAAGAACTAGTCTCCTTGAATATTGCTAAATACTTTTTTGTTCAGTTTAAACTTGTTTATTTTCACTCTTTTGTCATCAAGCCTACCTAACTTGTTGTTTGATTAACTAAAATCCAGTTTTTTAACCCATTCTCTACAAATTCATTGTTTTGAGCTTTTTGGGTCTAAGTCCATTCTATTAGGTTCTAAAACTTAGGATTTTATGTATTTAGAACTCTAATGTGTATTGTTGGCAAACCATGATCAAAACAAGCTGTTTAGTCTTGTTTAAACTTGCTCAAAGTTTGTCCTTTTATGTAAAGTTAGAATCGAGCTGATGCAGAAGTTATTGTGCATTTCGATCTAGCTCGATTGATCGAAACTTAGGCTTGATCAGTCGAAAATCGGGCAGATGCAAAAGTTAAGGGATCTAAAACCATACAAATGGTATCAGCACAGGTAACTCTTTTTTTTAGATCTTTTGATCTAAAAGCTGATTCTTGACTCCTATTATCATGAATAATTTGAAGTGTTTTTTTGCTCATATTTGTAATAATTTGAATAAAAAGGACACTGTTGTTTCTATTGATTTTATTAATGCCTGTGAAACTCTCCTTAAGGAATTATTGAAATCTATGAAAATTTCTAAGAAATTCAAGGAAGAGTTAAAATTGGCTAATCTTGAAAAGAGGAATTGGTTGTTAGATTAGATGAGTTTAATAAAAAGAATGAATTTTTAAGAAATCAAATTTCCTCTCAAGATGAGAAGATGAAAAGCTTGGAACAAGAGATAGTTGAATCTAAAGCTAAAATTAAAAATTTGACTAGTACTAAGTCTGCTGCTAATAACAGAAATGTTTTTGTTTCTCTTAAGCCTAAAACTGAGAAAGTTTATATCCCTCCTTTCAAAAGGAATAATAAAGAAAATGCTTATTTTGCTAGGTCAGACAAAGGTAAAAGTTCTAATGTAAACGCTGAAATTTTTAAACCTATATCTAAACTTATTGTTAGAGAGCATAATAAATCTATTTTTGTGCATTCCTGTCACCTTTGTGGTGTTGTTAGTCATATTAAACCAAATTGTTCTTTGTTGAGGCAAAAACCAAAATTTGAAACTAAATTTGTTGTTAGGAATACTGATTTTCCTAAATTTGTTCTTGTTTGTCACTTTTATAGTGTTTCTGGTCACATTCGTCCTAATTATCATAAATTAAAATTTAAACATTCTGTATATCAATCTAGGATATGTGATGATATTTCTTCTGCCATAAATCCAAATAAATTGTTTCATATGCTTTTGAAAAATTTAAGCTTGTTGGCTTGTGAAAGAAAATTGCTGAATTTCAGTCTTTCTTAGAAACTTGATGTAATCTCTCAAATACACTCTGCTTCACATTGATTTTCACCTACAAAGTCGAAAACTCATACTATATGGGTGAGAAAAGATTCTTTAAGATAAGTGTTGCTGACTTGTCCCTAATTTAATTCTTTTAATTATTTTGTGGACATTTTTTTTTTTTTTTTTTTTATGTTTTTGAAAAATTTTCAAAAACGCAAAAATATTTTATTTTGAGTCTTGTTTTATTTTTCTTGAGGATTACATGAATTATGATATATCTCTCTTGATTTAGAACATGCTTAACATTGTGGAAAAACTTAAATAGTATGTGTTGTATATGTGCTAAACTATTTCTGATTTTGTGTGAGTATGTACTAATTGTACATATACTCAAGAGTTAATTAAGAAATTGATATTTCTTATTTGTGTACCTTCTATAGATTAGTTAAGCACTATCATGCATTGCAGTTGCATTATTCATTTAGTAGAATGTGTGCTTTTTGTTTTGGGTCATAATTTTTTTTTAAACCAAAAAGATTTTTGTGATTTGTATTATAGATCTTGGATTTGAAATCAAGGTTTACTATATTATCTTTACATAACATGTTTATGTATATTGTTTAGTTTTAATGAACTTATTTATTACACTTTACTAATTTGAGTTTTGTAGTGTATGTTGTGCAGGAAAGATGTTTATAGTTTTTTATCACTTTTTCTTGATCTTGAAGTCACATGCATTTAATTATCGGACTTGATCCTTTTGGAAAAGGCATAAATAATCATCTCACTACTGTTTACTAGCCAATCATGAACACCTTAGTGCATATTGTAAGATTTTGTACTCGAGAAAGTGTAGCACATGCATAAAAAGAACATAAAGTGCAGTCTCGGTTTAAATACTAAAATTGGTGTGTATATTATTGGATTATAATTTTATCAATTAAATAAAATTGATGTGTATATTATCCCGGCTATTTTAATAAGCTTCTGCTGAATTAAAATTGATGTGTACATTATGAGATAAATAAAAAAAATTTACATGATTGCAAGTTTTTATTCTAGGAGATGTGAGAGTTATATGATGTAACTCTTTAGGTGATAGTCTCTTTCAAATTTATAATGAATTTTGTAGAAATTGAGTTTGATTTCTATTCACATATCACCTCATATGTATCTCAAATTTTTGCTAGTTGCACACAATACACAAGTTACTATTTGCCAAAGTTGGTACATTATATTGTATGTGATCTTGTTGTGGCTATCCAAGATTGAAAATTCCTTGATCTTAATGCAAAATGTGTTTAAAGTTTGAGATTTGAGGACAAATTGATTAAAAATATTGATTTTGGAAGATCTGGGTTAAATTCAAAGTTTTTTTGAAAAAATTTTCATCTCATACTCATGCATTTTATTCATAAAACATTGTGCTTTAAGAAGTTTCTGCATTAAATTGCTCTGTTTTTCAAAAATTTGAGTTTTCCAAATAGTGTCAAGTGCAAATTTTTTTCTCTATTCATGCAACTGTTTATGGGTCACATGGTGTCAAGTTTGCATTTATTGAAAGAGAGAATATTTTTCTTCATGTGTATTCTCATCTTAGTTTTTGACTTTTGTTTATGTGTTCCCCCCACCCCCCCCCCCCCTTTAACTTTTCCCCAACACTTTTTCCCAAAACATGTTTTGTTTGTCCTATTTTTATAGAAGGAGAAATGTTGTTTTTAACCTTTTTTGTTCATAAGGGGAGTTATCTCTATTTTCTATAAAGTTGAATTGTTTTGTATTCCCTCAATTGTCTATTTTCTCTTGACCTTTGTCACTCTTTGTTTGAGTTATCTTTGTCAATTCATGACAAAAATGAGGGGATTTAGATGAAATGTGGGAATATGCGTGAAAAATACAAGAATGTTCTGTTTAGGGGGAGTTAACATTGTTTTTGATGTATCTAACTTAGGGGGAAAGTTAGTTTGCATATTTGTTGATTTACTATTTTTCTATCACACATGCGTTTATGCGTTCATTGAGTATTTTGAGAATTATAGGTTGATTCAATTGAGTTGCTGTCTGCACTTGCAACTGATAGATAGCAATTAGAATTGGATTTGTTTTGTAAAGAGTTTTATTTTGTAAACTTTGAGTTTTTAGTTTGTGTTTTATCACGGATTACCAAAAGGGAAGTTTGTTAGGTTCTAAAACTTAGGATTTCATATATTTAGAACTCTAATATGTATTGTTAGCAAACCATAATCAAAACAGGTTGTTTAGTCTTGTTTAGACTTGCTCAAAGTTGGTTCTTTTATACAAAGTTGGAATCAAATTGATGTAGAAGTTATTGTGCATTTCGACCTGGCTCGATTGATCGAAACTTAGGCCCGATTAATCAAAAAACGAGCAGATGCGTTTTTTTCTGCAGATTTCCAACTTAGCCCTAACTTCTAAAGCATTTAGGGTTTTATTTTTTTACCTTATGTATATAAGGCAAACCTTAGTCACGTTTTAGAAGTTGCTCATATTGTTATTTGTGTGAATTTCTTGTGAGATCTATGAGGAGTTTTCCTTCAAACAAACCTATGATTATCAAGGAGGAGATTTCTTCTAAAACTTAATGATCATTTAGTTGCTGTCATAAGAGCTTAAAGATACAAAAGCGGGAGTGCTTATACTTGTTAGAGAATCCAAAAAATGAGTCCATGGTCCCGAAACTTACATGTGGTCGTGTTAGTAAGTTTCTACTGGTGGGTAGCAATAGAATGTTAGTGGTCTAAATTCTATTGTAAAACTTCTATTCTTTCTATAATTGATTCAAGTTTACCTTGAGAATAACTAGATTAAATCATCCCCAAGTTTTTTATCGGTTTGGTTTTTCTAGGTGATCATATCTTTGTATTATTTATATTTTCCTCTACTTTACATGATATGATTGTCTAATTATGATAACCTAGATCTGGAATTTAGACTAAGTAATAACTTAACTAATTAACTAGATTAATCCGGTTGTGTTTTAAGGGGTCTAAAACCATACACATTCATACCTTGGGCTATGAACTCAAGTTTGGTCCTTACAATACTTTTCAAAAATAGTTAGAAATTTAATGATTTTGATTATATGAAAAGATTGGATTTTTTTTTTTTTTTTTGGGAATTTTGTTACCATTGCTTTTGTATAATTTTTTATAAAATTGAAATTAATAAAAGCCTATTTAAACTCAGTTATGTAACTAGAAGATTAAGTAAATTAGTCATATTATCATTTAGAAACAAGATGTTAGCAAAACAAAAATACAAAAGCTTAATTAGTAATTTTGCATATATCAAAAAACAAAAAGAACAGATTTTATATAAAAAAAATTATGTAAATATTATATAAAATAATATTTAAGTATAAAAATCTTACTTATAGTTGTCTTTAGGATTCAAATTAAATTAAATCAGCCCTGATTTGGCCTCATAGCTATTGTATAAAGCCCTTGCCTGTTCGTTAATTTCTCAGGTATCAAATCTTTAATTAAAATCTGACCAAATGATATCATGTGTTCTTCCTTTCTCTTTTTTTATATTTTTAACATGTTCCCTCCTTTTCTTTTTCAAGGCAAGGATCTAGTTCTTTTTTTCTTTTTCTTTTGAAAAAGAAAAAGGTTTAATTTCTTGTTCCAAAGACGACAAAGAGACTCCTTTGGGCGTAAATGATATAGAGTACGACAATTATTAATAGAAAAACCCTTCAAGATCTCACTAGAAAATTAACAAGACTATATATTTTAAAAATATAACTATTAGACTAGATGTTTTTTGTATTCTTAATATGCATGTTAAATTTCATTCAATTAGAATATTAATTACTTTTTCATTCATAAATGTATTTTTTTGCATATTTTAAGATTTTAAAAACTTGAAATTTAAATATTTGATTGAAACGTCATTACTAATCTTTAATCTTTTTGAAATTTTGCAAGTATAAATAATATAATAAGAAAATATAATATAATAATATATTTGTCAAAATTCACATCCAATAAAAATATATATTTAAAATTTAAAGATATTTTTCAAACTAAATTTGGAATAAAACTTTATCCTATGCAATTTATTAACTTGATTAAACAAGAAGTTTTATTCTTAAAAAAAAAAAAATTATGGGCCCCATTTTACTGCACAATTTCCTATATCATATAAAACTTTGTCCTATGCAATTTATTAACTTGATTAAACAAGAAGTTTTATTCTTAAAAAAAAAAAAAAAAAATTATGGGCCCCATTTTACTGCACAATTTCCTATATCATATACATCTTTAGCCAGCTTGCATGAATCCCCAACATGATAAATAAACTGGTAGGTTCAGAAAGCTCACACTCAACACCCAACGTCTTGTCTTGGAAAGCGACTTCGTGGCCAGAGACATTTTTTCTTGTAAGTAGAACTATTTTTCGGTAAGTGGCTAGAGATATTTATCAAAAGTAATAACACACTCTCAAATGATTAGAATTGGTGTTTTGTAGTTAGCTTACTTAATTTGCAAAATCTCTTATTGCAAATAAGAAATTTATGATTGAATTTCGCTTAACAAAAAAAATATATAAATTATTGGTTCCTTGAGATGATAGTAAATAGTAATTATCATATAACAAATATTATAGGTTCAGATCTTATTGTATTTATTAATTTTTTTTAAAAAAAAATTGATTGATTAACAGCCTCACTCCTTATACTATTTGGCAAAAAAATATGACCTTCACAACTTCTGCATTTTTATGTTAACAAATTAACAGGTAAAGAAATTGTTCTACATTTTTTCCCCTTTTCAGTTTATTACCATATTGCAATATGTGAGTGTGTGATTGCATAATATGCAGACCTGAAGTGCATGTCATGGTTTCCAAAGATGTCAAATATGTTCAAAAGTTTACAGCTCCTTGTGGGATATAGGATTTTGAATTTGGTATTATTTATTTATATATCCAATGGATCAACCCAATATGATATTATAGAGTCACTAATATGACTCAACTTTGATCTAGATAGACTAGGAAAGAAAATATATCTAAAAGAATAGTGCTATATGCGTAACATTTTCATAACAAAACTTAAGTGACAAATTGTTATTGGTTCTTTTATAGATCCACTATTGGCATCATTTTTTTTACATACTATTAATATATAGCTAGCCACATAGCTTTTGTTTTGAAAATGTTATGCTCTTTATTGATTGTAAAATTCAAATTCAAATTCAAATAAATGACTAATTTAGAAACTATATAAATTAAAATTAAGGGTAAAATACACTTAACACCTCTAGTGTTTGGGCTAACGCTAACCAATTCTAAATTTTTTCAAAACTCTTCATCAACTTGGTCCCTAAATTGGTAAACTCTCTCTCTCTCTCTCTCTCTCTCTCTCTCTCTCTCTCTGATTAGAGACTAAATTGGTCTGTTTTAAAAACTTTTGAACCTAGCTAATTTTAGCCTAAACATCAAAGTTATCAACTATATTTTAGCCTTAAAATTAATTAAGAATGTAATCTGTTGCTTTTGCAGTTATATAGTAAAATGCTAGCATCATCTTCTCGATTGCAGCTAGAAATTTGTCAAGATTGTAGCCTCTAAATTCTAGGAGGATTATTGATGAAGTCTGAACATGCTGAAATGAAATTAGATATAGAAACACATGATGAAAAGCTCGGTCAACCCCACTTGACTCCTACGTTAGCAAAGGACAATAAGGTATGCTGATGCAAAAAATTGTTTCGTGTATACTACATTTTCTTCTTACATATGGGTAACATATATAAGATCCATATGTAAGACCTCATATGTAAGACCTAATTTTATATGAGAATATGATATAATACTAAACACACCTTTAAATTTGTAATATTTAATCTGAATCACAAAATAAATCTGCTTTAAAAAGAATATCATTTTCCATAATAAGTTTAGTTTATTGAATAATTTCATCATAGATACTATAAAATTTCTTTGTAGGAAACCATCCCTTCAATTTAATTAATTTAAAGTTGATTTAATGATTTAGAAATTGTTTTATTTTCTTGAGTAATTATTTAGCATTCATGGAGTACAACTATACACTAATCATTCCTCTCACATGCATAATAATAAGTCAACAACAACAAATCTTAATTTTAAAATTTTTGGGTCGACTATGAATTCTTAACAAATTAGTTAGGGTCAACCACATATATTTTTTTCCCCTACATTCTATTTCATTTGAAATCATACTCTTTGTTATTTTTTTTCTTAATTGATAACTCATTTTTTATTACTTCTACTAATGTTATTTTGGATCTTTCTCTCCCTATTTTTATTCCCTATCTCAACTTGGATCAATTCACTTTATATTTCTAGTGCATTAATTACTCTCCTTTGAACGCAACCAAATCATCTAAAGTGACTCCTCTTCTTCTTTTCATTAAATGAACTACCTTGTATAGATATCATTTGTACCATTTTTTTTTTTCATTATATACTACTCCAATAATCACAACTTTTCATGTATTCTTTTTTACTTTCCTTATATATATATATATATATATATATATTAAAAAAAAAAAAACTAAGGTTTAAAATGAATTAGTTAATGAAGTGCACCACGATTTCTTTTTTTTCTTTTTCTTATCAAATTAATGTCTTTCATTTTGGCCCTTTAGTTTTTAATTTTTTTTTTTTTTTTTTTAATTTTGGCCTTTCATGTTTGTATATTGGTCTTATGGTCTATTTCCAATAGTAATCTGACCTCTAAGTACCTTTTATATGTAATTATTTCACAAAATACTAGCTCTCTAAAATGTTGTGAAAATATAAGAATTTTATTCTTTTCGGCCAAAAAAAAAAAAAAAAAACCAAAAACAAAAACAAAAGCAAATACAAAACAAACAAATAAACATATTAAGGATGGTCAAATTACTAATAGAAATGGACCTCTAAGTGGTATGCGAAATTCCTGTCATCATGAAATAGAAATTTTATTTATCTTTTAAAAAATTCCATATTTTGTAGTATATATATTTTACATTTAGCTTGTAAGCTATATATTTTCTTTAGTGCTTTTTATGATAGAAGTAGGCGGGGGTTTAAATCTCAGACTTTGAATACCACAAAGATAAAATATTTCATTGTATAGAAATGTCTCTTCTTCTTCTTCTTCTTCTTTTCTTTTCTTTTTTCCCTTTCTCTTTGTCCCTTTCTCTTTTTCTTTTTCCCCTTTCTCTTTGTCCCTTTATCTTTTTCTTTTTCTTTGTCTTTTGTTTTTTGTTGTTTGTTTTTTTTTTTTTTTTTTGGGCACAGGGATGGTATGGGGTTCGTAGGATTGCATTAGCACAAGACTCATTTCCTGGAACATAACGATATTTAAAATAAATAAATAAAATTTTAAAACAATTGTTGCAAACTTGTTCAACAACCCTAATCCTAATTCTGTCCATTTTTCATATTCATTGTTCTAAGTTGAAAGATTCTTTTGATCCACTTCGGCTTGAAGAAAAAGCCCCATCATCAGAGGAAGATCCCCTTAGATCCCGGACCTTGAAGAAGGAAGCAGAAAGATTGTCTCAAAGTGCCGCTAAAGGTGATTGGAATGAAGTCCAGAAAATATGTCAAGCAAACTGGCTTTTCGATATCCCGATCACCAAGTTAGGGGACACGGTACTCCATCTAGCAGTCTACAATAAGCAAGAAAATATTTTTGAACTTCTGATACAACAATTTTCTTCGGGAAGTCTTCACGTGATATCTTATTTAAAAAAGAAAAACGCCAAAGGAGATACCCCTCTCCACCATGCAGCATTAGTGGGGAGCGAGAAAATGTGTCGCATCATCACTGAATTTCACCCAACAACGTTGCTAAGTGTTCCTAACGATGAAGGTGAGACCCCTCTCTTCTCAGCAGCACTTCATGGTCGCAAAGATGCTTTCCTTTACCTCCATTCTATATGCGGCCCTGAAGAACGATCCAATTACTGTAAAAGGAGCAATGGTGACTCTATTCTCCATTGTGCCATCTCTGAAGAACATTATGGTGAGTAAATAAATGTGAACAAATATTTTAATTTTATGACAATTGGAAAGTTGTGCATGATAGGTTGTTATTATTAGATACGCCAGAATTATTAATCATATTTGCTGGTTATTGTGCTTGGCAGAATTGTGCTTAATAATACTTCGTCGGTATAAAGACCTTGTAAACCATCGTAATAATTTTGGCATGACCCCTCTCCATCTCCTAGCAAGTAAGCCTTCCGCCTTTAAAAGTGGCAGCAATCTCCGATGGTTTGAAAGTATCATCTATCACTGTAAGTACATGCTATAAATTTTTCCAGATTGATGTATAGCTTATCTCAAGTAAATAAACATCAAGTCACTGATTTTGTCTGAATTCTTTTCATTTGCTCCTACGTAACCCATGCACTCCCTCATTTAATATTTCAGTTTGAAGAAAGAAAATATGATTAGTGTCACCGGATTAAATTATCAGCATTTACAGAACTCAAGTTCCTTCGAATTTTTATCTACATTTATTTCCAATTTAATTAGTTGTTGCTATATATATATATATATATATATATATCGAAAGGGTTAATTGATATGCATATTTAGGGCTTAATTTCCACTCAAAGTAGTCTATGTATTTTTTTTTTTGGTAGAATAGTCTATGTATTATATATGAAACAACAGTACTAGTTCTTTGACCTCTTTTCTGCAAATATCCGTAGTTTCCCATACCATTTGAAAGCTGGAACTTCTCAAATCTGCATCAGCGCCTATTGGGGTATAAAGTGACTAGGTCCAAAGAAAAATGCATTGATGTTAATACTGACATATGAAAATTTCTTTTGACTTTAAATATAACTTTTGCAATGTAAAATTTCTTGGGCGTTAAATAAGATGAAATCAGCTTCAAAGTCGTAAGCAGCGGAGAAAGAGAGGAGAGAGAAAGATGCTGGTTTTGCGTAGGTATGAGGTCAAGAAACTGAGAGTGACGTCGGTGAGTGAAAGAGGCCGAGAGAGTGAGAACTTTTTTTTTTCTTTTTTTCTTATTCTTATTTTCATTTCAGAGATATATAATGTCATAACGATAAAAACTAAATTGATACAATACTGAAAATGTTAGAAATTAAATTGTTATAATTAAAAAATTGAGATCAAATTAAAATAAAATATAAAAGATAGAGACCAATTTTGTAATTTATCTAGTAAGTATCATGAGATATATATATATATATATATATATATATAACAGTAAAAAAACTGGAAAATTTAGGATGAAACATGTTATGTGATTCTTCTTTGTCTGACACAATTGAAATGTTAACGGTACAACAGTGTTATAACAGTTTTTTTTTTTTTTTTTTTTGTCAATATCTAGATATATTCAAGTTTTTTTTTTCTTAAATTTTGTTTTATTTAATTTTCTTAATTACTTCACTGAAAAAAAAAAAATTGTGGAGCCCCCACTGCATATTTTGCAAAAAATATACAATATTTTTTTTAATTTTAAAATACATATTTTACGTGTCTACAATGTTTTACATTTTTAATTGATAACATGTAAAATAATATTTTCCCAAGATACTGGCATATTGTGGACGCTAGTTAATATAATAATATGCAAGATTAACACGTGTTGGATAGAGGTTATCATTTATCAATGATGGCATGGCTGTAGACTATGTTCTTAGACATGAGGTTATAATGTTGATCACAAGATAGTGAATCAAATTCACCTACAGTATGCTATTGTAGTGGAAGAGCATGACGAGAAGGATGTAATTTGATTGTGGTGACAAAAGCTGTACATGTATGTCTATTCATATTCTTACACTAACATGTGTGTGCATAGAGTAAAGTTTGCATAAATAGTTATGAAAAAACTTACCTTAAAACCAATTTTTTGACAGAAGAAAATTTCAGTACACTATATAATAATTGATAAAACATTTCATGTGTGCTTTTACATTACCTATTTAATAAATTATGTGACATTTTTAAATAATACATATGAGTTGACACATATATTTTTATCTAAACCAGTTTTGTGAATAACTTTGTCCAATCAAATTATGGTACTAACAAAATTATGCTTAACTATAATACTATTTATCATTTATATTGTAGTGTGATCAAGTAGAAGATGATGGAATGTGAGGGCAATCAAACTGTAATCGGTGTGCATCACACATCCTATGTTTCCGTTGGACTAGTAATAAATTTATAATATATTCCATGTGAAGCCATTCATTTGGAATATTCAAACTCAATAGACACAATCCTTCCAATAGTCATGTCTATTTAACAAACACAACTATTATAGTTATAGGTGGAATATTTGTTCCGAAAGGACTAGTTTATCTATAATTTTTTTTTTAATACGAAATAAAAATTTTACTCTAGTCTAATCTAAATGTATATATGTATGAAGTCTCTTCTTGAAAACTTGAACTACAGTCATTACTCTCACACCCCACAAGTATTTATACTTATGAAATGACTATCACGTCAAGGGTGTGCAGATAATGTATCTATAATTAAAATGCATTGAGAGTGAGTCATATATTTTAATTGTTACCTCCGAGGGTGGTTGGTCTAGTGCTCATGAACTCACTCTTAAAGGTTTGGAGGTGAAAGTCTCAAATTCTAATCCTGTAACGAGAAGCACTTAGGATAAAAATCTCCTTACTTTTGGCTTATATTCACTAGTGTTCTCAATGGGGCTACATAGTTATGGCTTATTTGGATTCTCTGCTCCTGCATGCCTAGGTTTAGCAAGTAAGGTGTTACTATGATCACGCTTAAGTGGAAGATGTCAACTTAAATCGCTCTCCCTACCTTCTTTTTTTCATTAAAATAAATATATTTATTTGTTCTTCATTTTCTGTATCTATGGCAAAATATTTATTGACAGATTCACAACCTCCCATCAGAAATCAGCAAATAATAGCGCAATAAGAGTAACTAGGGAGATTAAAGTTCATTTCCTTGTAGTATGACCGGATCTTACATCATCATCTTGTAGCTTGAAAAAATCATTTACAATGTGGTTTGTAACTAAGCTGCTTTCATTTCAGCATTTTCCACAACAGACGAGGAACTAATTTCGCGAGCAGATGATCAGAACCTTGAAAGAGAACGAGTCACCCATGGAGGTAAACACCAAAGTGAGAAATGTACGTTCACACACGCGCGTCTCAATGTGTTACTAAAGAATATATATATATATATATATATATATATATACATTTAACATTATTAGTTTGTTCAAGTAGATAGAGAAAAAACTAAAGGCACCTTGGGTATCAAAAAAAAAAAAAAATCCAAAAATGAAATAGTTATTCATTTGTAACCATCATTCAATTGTTTGGTTACCTTGTCATTGCAAGGAATAATTATTCTTATGGAATGACTATTCATTATGTGTACTGAACTATTAATAATGACACTTTCATTAGAGATATTTTTTATAACTGATATCCTTAATTTTCATTGTCAGCATTTGACAGAAAAGGTTCAAAGAAAGCAGTCGGCGAAGTTGATGCAGAGGACCCTGAAAGACACCACTTCACCTGGGGAGGTAGATATCAAAGTGAGAAATGATCACAATACTATATGTAATGAGAAAGAAAAATGATAACACTACTTGTGTGCTTGTGTCTAAGAAGTTTGAGAAAAAACTTCCCCACAATTTTTATTTATTTTTCTGAGTAACTACTACCCAAATTCATTTTAGTGGTTTGACTTGTGATTCTTTTGCGATTGGTCTATTTGAGAGAATGAAATTATGGATTGATAAGGATCAATTTTGAACTGTAGGATACGAGTCTCGCAATGGAGCTCGAGGGCATCGATTTCCATATAATTACAAAACCTGCTGTTTGTTTGTAAAACTTGTCTTCAAGGCATTGCGATATTTATTTATTGGTATTCATTAACCTTCCACTGTTTTCTGTTCTGTTTTCTTTATATATTTCCTTGCTCATATATTGGTGGTATATTTTTAGAACCTTTGAAGAAGGCAAAGGAGGTAAGGAGGACGAAGGAGAGGCACACATGGTCTGTTCTGATCATGAACGAACTGCTGAAGGACGCTGAGATGTATCCGATTCCGCCTTCATCAGTACGCCAAAGCGGAGACAAAAAGCTTGAAAAAGGTAACGATCTAGTCCAGTAGTCCTAGTTATATTCTAGACTATTTTTTTTTAAAGATAATTACTTTTTTTTTTTTTTCCAATTTAGAATTATTATCCTATTATAAATAGTTTAGTTTATTTATTTAGAGGTAATAACACTCCCCCCTTTTGAAGTATAGGAGAATGACATTTCACCCCGAACTCGGAAAAAAAAAATTCCTCTCTTGAAGTTTGAAAAAATTAATACTCTCCTTTTTTCTGTTTATAATAATAACTAAATATTCTAAATTTCTTTAAAAATATTTTTACAATAGGTTAACCATAATCAGTAAAAACATAATTGATAAATTTAAAATAAAAACAAAAAATTTAAAATACATTTTAATTAAAAATTTAAAACGGCTGATTTTAATTTTAAAATTGGGGATAATTTTGGAAACTGACCTTTAAGCAAAGGGCAGGATAGAGTACAATATTTTAAATATTAATTTAACAAAATTTGGTTAAACGGATATCAAGTGGAGAAATTTTTTTTTTTTTCCTTCAAATTTAGAGTAGAGTATCATTTTTCCAAAACTCAAGGGAAAAGTATAATTATCCCATTTATTATTATTATTTTAATTTGACTATTGTAATGGAAGCGAAGAGATTTAAATCTTGCATCTCTTAGAAAAACCAAAAGGTGTCAAGTGCTAACTAATTGAGTTATAAAACTTTTAATTGTATATGGTTTAAATAATTATTCATTATGTAAATAATATTTAATCTCTTAATTTATATTACAATCTTTAAAAAGAAAATCTAGTAAATGAAATATGGGGACAACAAATTTTTTTTATTAGAAGCCCAGCTAAACATTAAAAAAAAAAAAAAAAAAAAAAAAAAAAAAAAAAAACAACAACAACAACAACAACAACAACATTGAAGAATATCGTTATATATTACAAGATTTAGCATTTTTTATTTATAAAAAATAAAATATACTTCCATCAAAGATTTACTTATCTACTTTTGGGAACATATAACTTACATATGTTCTGGCTTTCTTTGGTATAATGAAATAAGCTTTGAATGTAAAGTTTTGTTTCAAAATTAAGAAATTGAAAGGAAACTTGAAAGGAAGATTTCACTTAGACAAATAAAAAAAACAAAGAAGAAGAGGGTTTCACGTTGCGTTCCGCAAAGAATTCTGACATAACTCCGATTTAGATGGGTTATACCCGTGCACATCTTTTTTCCTTGAAGGATACCTTCAACATTATTTGTCATTTTTATTCTTTGCAATTTTTTTTTTTTGGAAGGTACACCGCAGGCTGATGCGACTGAGAAAATCAATTCGAGACAATT
Source organism: Quercus variabilis (assembly GCA_030445155.1). Classification (NCBI taxonomy): domain Eukaryota; kingdom Viridiplantae; phylum Streptophyta; class Magnoliopsida; order Fagales; family Fagaceae; genus Quercus; species Quercus variabilis. The sequence continues at coordinate 38,093,355 of CP129456.1, forward strand.
GACAAAAATATGTGAAGACAAATTTCCCAGGAACTACCAAACATGCATCAACTTCATTCAAGTTCTGTGCGATATGGCTCAAGATGGTAAGTGAAACGAATACGTACATTAAGAATAACATATCTAAAAAACATTGCAAAATCAATAACATAACATGATCGATCATGGCAACTAAAGATTTTTAGACTTATGTCAAGGAATACACTTTGTTTAATGAGTTACGTATCATATAAAACTAAATATAGAGGGAAAGAAACAACTGCGTTATTAATCATTTACATAGATATAATACTTTTTTTTTTCAAAACAAAAAGATACAATACTTTTCGTCATCCAAAGGGACACACACACATATGTATGTATGTATGTAAAAGAGAGGGAATTGCTTAATAGTCAGAGCGCCATGGACCTCCTCCCTCTCCCCTGATTATATGCACATATTAAATTGATGAAAAAAAAAATCTTATGTGAAAAAAAAAAAAAAAAAAAAAAATCTTTCACCCAACAAGTTTCTAAAGAAAATTATAAGAATGAAAATAAAATATAGAAGAGCGAAGGAAAATTATAAAACAGAGTTTAGGATAGGTAAAAAATAGATTATGGTACATTTTTGGCCCTTAACATTTGAATTTGCTTTCAATTTTACTAGTTATGATTTAAAAATTATGGTCATTTATGTTTGATTTAGTTTTCATGTTAGTCATACCATTTATTTTCATTAATAATTTGATCATTAAGTATCTTTCATATTTAATTATTTCAAAAAATTCTATTTGTAAAATACTGTGTTATGTAGGAATTTCATTGTCATAAATAAACAAATATATTATGGATAATCAGAATACTAACAAAAATATTCTGAAATCAAACATAAAATATCATATTCGAAGAGATTTGAATAGTCTTGTTGGTTTTTTTTTTTTTTTTGGTTGAAAAGTGAAGTATTGTGACAAAATTATGAAATTAAAAGGAAAATTTATACCCATTCGTCCCATATTATATATGCCTTGCACACCATCTCTAAATCTTTGTCAGACCCTATGTTCCTTTATCCAAGAAATGGCCTTGGCAGTTTCATCTATTTCTTCATTCACCAGAACTTTTACCCTCACTCATAACATTCATACATGTACTTCATCAATTTCCTACATGAATAATTTTATAGTACATTTCTCGAAAGATATGTTCAATCATCAATGTATCAAAATGTCATGTTCATTTTCCGACAAAAATAATTCGAAGTTCAAGATTTGATTTATTACCAAGATTTGATTATAATTGAAGTTAAAATTATTGTCTTATGCATTGACAGAGAAAGAAAAGGAAGGAGACACTGAGCCTACAGAGGTAATACTAATGGCAGCGAAGAATGGAATTACTGAAATGGTGAGAAAAATCCTTGAAATTTATCCTGTGGCCATGTATGATGTGGATAAAGACCAAAAGAACATAGTGCTATTGACAGTGGAGCATAAGCAACCTTGTGTATATGAACTCCTACTCTCTCTCAAGAAGAAGAATGTTATAAGAGACAGCTTATTTAGTGAAGTGGATAGTAAAGGTAACAGTGTACTGCATCTTGCTGCGACAAAAGCGGAATTTAATTGGCCAGTTCCAGGAGCAGCATCCCAAATGCAATGGGAAATCAGATGGTATGAGGTACGAGCCCAAAACATATCCAAGTTTAAGAGGACTTTTTTGTTGTTGTTGATATATGCTAAGAAATTTCTACGCATGACATATACTTCATCATAATTTTTCTTTATCATAAAATCAAAAAACCAATTGGTTTTTGGTGAGATTCAAACCATATATCTCATTTAAAGATAAAAGACTTTACTTGTAAAACTAACTAAATTATTGCTCTTTATGGGGTAATTTTTTTAATAAAAAAAAAAATCTCAAATAGTTAATGTTTATCTATGGATTATCTCAAAATTTTAAATTATTATTAAGTATATCAACTTGCCACTAATATGAGTCTACCATTGACATCAATGTTTTACTCACCAATATCAATTTGTCACCTAAAATTTGTTATGAAAATGTTATGAACATAACGTTACTAAAAAAAAGTCCTAACTCCCCACTAACTAGGTTTGAGGATAATTTAGACAAACTATTTCTCAACATTTGATTTTGTTATAAACACAAAGAGGGATTTTGGATAACATTTTCAATTTTGTTTTAATACAACTAGAGAGAGAGCACGTAGATCTTGGATAAAGGACAGAGACCACCGCACCACTACAGCATGTCTGAAACTACCATATCGGGGTTATCAACTGGATCTTGCTCTCAGAAAGAAACAAATTAATGCGTTCCTTAGCTTCTACTATGCTAGCTAGGTCTTAGGTTCAATTTACAACCATAGATGCAGTGAAAAGTATGAAACAATAACTAACCTTGTCTTTCCCTTCTTTTTCTTGTTATTTTATTTTATTTTTTTGTTTGTGGCACGCAGTACATAAAGAACTCCATGGAAAGAAGCCCCCTTCCTCTCCTCAACAAGAAAGGCCAAACCCCAGAGGAGATTTTCACCAAAACACATGAGGATCTTGTTAAACAAGGAGGGGATTGGCTAAGCAGCACAGCAAATGCATGCTCGGTCGTAGCAGGTCTCTTTGTCACGAGTACCTTTTCCACGGCAACCAACTTGCCTGAGGTTGTTGAAGGAAATAAACACTCCGAGGCATCCAAAATTTTCGCCGGCTCATCCTTTGTCTCCTTTTACACTTCACTCGTAGCAGTGGTCATGTTCCTTTCAATTCTCACATCTGGGTATAGAGAAAAAGATTTCCGCCATGCCTTACCATGGAAGCTTTTACTGGGTTTAACAGCATTCTACATGTCCATAGCTTCTACCTTGGTATCTTTCACAACCGGACATTTCTTCATTTTTAGGAATCAACTAAAATCTGTGTCTTCCACCTCGTATACGGTGGCCTACGCGTTGGTAACATTGTTTTCTATGGCAGTGTTTCCACTTTACTTTCATTTGGTGTGGGCTACCTTGAAGAAGGTGCCACAACGTAAATACAGGGTGACTATTCCTCACTGGCTTTCGGAAGATTAACTAGTATTTACTTTCCTATATTCTTCAAGAGTCTGATGGCTCATGGTTATTAATGATTGATATACTTTCTCCAATAATATTGATGCTAGACTTGTACTGTGTGTTCTATTTCAATAAAGCAAAACATATTCGTCTGGGTGAATTGAGAATTATCTACCTTCTTAATTAAGTTGTTGGACTACAATTTGCTATTGGGAGTTCAATTTGTTAGAATGCTCTATTTTTTATTACCATTATGAATTTAAATGTCGTGAATTCAACTTTATATATAGTTTCTAGGAAATAAAATTTTATAGAGTTGGTCAGTTTCATTTAAATTTGTTATATTAGTCATTGTCAAAACAAATATGTTGATGCTTTAACATGTAATTCCAATGCTGACATCTTTATGAGTAATCTAGCTACTTGAGCTAGTTAGAAATTGGGCAATAAATAGGTCATGCTATTTATTATGAATAACTAGAGCTTGACTTAATTAAGAAAAAATTTGTTTATGCTCGTATATATTTCGCAAACAAGCCAATCTCATACTTAAAAGTAGGTTTGATTATTAAACAAGCGAAATTCAAACATAATAATATATTTATGAACAAATTTATATGAATGAAACTTGATTAAATTAATGTGTACATAACAGCAAAAAATATTTGACCTCTGTATTTAATTATGTCATTCTCATCATATTGAGAAAACGTCCTTCAAAAAAGTGAGGACTTAGGAACAAAAAAAAAAAAAAGATTTTTTGCTTTATTTACAAATGTGACAATGAAAATCACTGATGTTTTTTATTTAGTGTTTGCATAGTACAATTTGAGATGAAGTTTTAATTTTTAAGTTTAATTTTTTAAAATTGATGCCACCGCATTTTGTTTTTAAAGTTATGAAAACTGTTTTTAAAATGACTTACCCAACAAGCCCTTGCTTTTGGAATATTAAAATTTAAAAGTAAAAACTTGAACCTGCAGATATTGGTATTTTATTTTATTATTATTTAAAAAAAAAAAAACAAGTAGCCAAGAATGGTAAGTAAGACCCCGACAGAAATCGTGAAAACAAACACTGGAAAGATTTTTTGTCGAGTTTTTGCGGCTTGTCTTAGATCTGAACTTTTGGGATCAAAGGATTTTTTTTTAGATTTTGCGGTGGTGGAATGTTATTTATTTATTTACTTTAACCTGTGTAAAAAAATTATATAAAGAGTTTTTTAGATTATTTTAACATGCTGTAGTAACTTTTTGGTAATTTAAAATGAAGAATTTTAATTTGCATAACTAGATTGGAATGGCCTTTTTTTTTCTTTTTTTTTTATAAGATTGGATATTGTCCTACTGTCATAGGCTGAAAATTAGAGGAAATTGAAATGTTTAAATAATGGGAGTTGCTATTATCCAATATCTGTTTTCTATATGGGCTTGGGTTTGGAAATTTTTGGGTTGTAAATTTAATTATTGAATAATTGAGTTATTCTGTGGTAAATTTCATTCTCTCTAAGAAAAAAGAAATGTCGCCTAGTACATGGTGCCCCTACACGAAAATAAGGTATATCTTCACGCTAGGAAATGGAAAATAGTTTTCAATATTTGTAATTTCATGCTCATTTTTAGTCAAACCAAGTTTTCCAAATAAATCCAAATGAGGAAACCTTTTTGATGATACCTTTATAAAAATGTCGCATGAATTCCAGTTACTCTGATCACACAAATGATCTCGAAGGAGTGTCGGAGGCACCCCATATAGCTTATAGAACTGAGTATTTCAATGGAGAAAATATAAAAGTAAAGTTGCATTGCTGCTTTTAATCAACAGTGAGTCTTGAAAGTAGCAAATCTCAACACGAGCTCTTCGGTGTGACATGATTGTGAATCAATTAGAACTGAATATGACGAAACAAAGTGCGAGGGGCAAAGGTAAGCGTGCTCGCCAAATTCACCAGAGTCCTCTAGCGATTCATCGAATCAAGAAGGACAAGTTTCTTCAAAAAATGTTCATGAATGGCGATCCCTGTTCTATGGTTTTGCTTTACAGCGGTTTTAAGCTATGCAAAGCACCAAAATCATTTTATAAAATAAACGTTTAGATGATACAAAGGAAAACCATTAAAACAATAGAAAGGGATTAGGAAATAAGAAATTACAAATTCTAAAACACCTATACAAAATTTAAAGATTTTATTGAGAAAAAAAAATAAATAAAAAAATTAGAAACAACAACATGAAGCTTATGTATTTCTTCTGTGTGTACTGTATCTAAATAAATATATGTGTTAGGTAACCTGGTGTGGTTTGATCAAAATTTGCACAATCAGTAACTAGATTAGCATTTTTTTTCTCTCTCAAAGAAAAAAAAAAAAAGATTAGCATTTTTTTCAATGGTACCAATAATTTATAACTTTTTCACGCTTATCGTACACATTAAATTTCATATAGATTGGATTTAATTTATTATCAAATTTATAGTTAACTGTATATAGTATGTTTCTTAAACATAAAAGACTAAAGCTCTGAATAATTTATAGATAAAACAATTCCTAAATCTCTGACCATATTAGTCCTTGACAGACATAGTTAGTATATATAATAACAATATATAATTCAATTGATACCTTTGATATTTCTAACAAATGTCTACCAATCATAAATAGCTAGACATTCACTCTTTTCCATTTTACCTATCCATACTACCAAAATAGCATTCACTACTCACTATATATACAATTATTATCATAAGCATGACATGGCATAAAAGTGATCTTACTGCACTAGCTGGAATCTCTCTCTCAAATTATAGTGAGTAGTGGAATTGGGCATGCCATCCAAGGATTATCAATCAACTTCTCAACATCTCATAGATCATGAGGAGGAAATGGAAACATTTTAGAGCTCTCAACATATATTAATACGTAAATTTTCTATAAAATAGATAATGGTAAACCTTGGGTAAGATTTTAAAAAATAAAAATAAAAATAAACAAAAACAAAAACCCTACAATTTATAACGATAACAAATTAAACTTTGTACTTTTAATTTAATTGTTACAAACTAAACTATATGTGACAATCAAAACACTCATCTCTCACTCCCAGTTCAACGGAAAATATCACCATTAATTGTCTTCAGGAAGGGAAAAAACATGCCATAAATTTTAAACTATAAGTTTTTTTTTTTTTTCTTTAGTCATAAAACTTTTAGGATGGGAATATATATATATATATATATATATATTTGATGGGGAATATTTTATGAAGGAATACTAGTACGAGTCATTGATTTTTTTTTTCTGGTTAAGGTACAACTCATTAATTATTCAGCAAAAAAAAAAAAAAAAAAAAAAAAAAACTCATTAATTAGCTTTTCTTTTCGTCACACACACACCCAAAAAAAGAAAAAGAAAAAGAAAAAAAAAAGAGGCTTATTCTTTTCTTATACAATGCTTAATTGATATCATTTGTGCTCTCTCATTTAGCCTTTAGGCCAACATGTTCCCTCTTTCTTTCCTTTTTTTTTTGGTACATAGAAACCTCTTTCTCTGTTTTAGATATTAACAAGGCAAGGTTCTAGTTCCTTTTTTTATCGTAAAGAAAAAGCTAATTTTTTGTTCAAAAGATGATGAAAGTGAAACTACTCATTCCGGCAAATAAATGGACTGAAGTAATATTGATTGGATGTTATAAAATAAAGAAATGAAAATGAATGAAATGTAAGTAATCTTGTTTGGGAGTAACATAGAGAGAATGAAATTGAATCAATTTGATAATATTACTATTAAACCGCTATTTTAAAATAAATTGTTGAATATATAGGAGTATTTTGGAAGTTTTAGTAAAAAATTCAATAAATCTAATTACATTTCCTCTTATTCCTCCCAATTTCAGGATAATGAAAATTTGAGATTTTAAGGGAATAGAGATGAATGAGTGTTCCCTCCTACTCATTTCATTATCTCTCACTTAAACTCTAAAATAAGATAATGGACTTTCTATTTCCCCCATTAAAACTCTCAAACAAGAAAATTGAAGAATATTTTAAAATTATTTTTTTTCATTCCTTTCAATTCTATTTCATTCCCTCCTAAAAAAAGACGGCTTAAACTATGCACCATTAGTGGTGTGCTTTCTCATTTAAGCTAACATATTCCCTATTTCTTTTCTTCTTTTCCCTAGTAAAGGTACAACTCACTAATTTTTTTTGACTGAACAACTCATTAATTAATTAGCTTATTCTTTTCTTTTTCTTTTTTGTGAAGATATTCTTTTCTTAAACTATGCACCATTGGCAGTATGCTTTCTCATTTAAGCCCTCTTTCTTTTATTTTTTCCCCCTCCCTCTCTTATTTAAAGGTAAGACTCTAGTTCCTTTCTTTTCTTTTTTGGTAAAGACGAAAGAAAAAGATAAATTCTTGTTCAATAGATGAAAAAGAGACCACCCTAACCACGTTTTATTCCTGTTGAAGCAGTTCGTTACACATGGGAGATGCCTACTAACAAGAAGAGAAAAGCTTAGAATGTTGTTAAATATTGTGACACTGGTTGAAATACATCCAATGTTTATATTAGAACAAATATGATAATATGAAGTAAGTAGACATTTATACTAATTGTAGTAGGTTAGTTATATTATATTGGAGTCACTGCTTAATATAGAACTGTTGTCCATATGTATTACTTTTTCGTATTTTCTTGTTTTCAGCCATTTTTTATCGTGGTAGAAATGGATATTAGTAAACGATTTGTGTTGGTGACACATAAAGTAGCACAATTTGTGCCACAATTCGCACATATGATAAGTTGTAAGTGATAAAGAAGTGTCCCCAAATGAGTCCACAATCACACTTCTACTACTCACATCTCGCCATATTGGCGAGTTGTGACACAAATTGTGCTACTTTGTGCGGCACCGACTTAACTTTTAGTTAACAGGTATATAACCACACTCATGTAATCATGCTGGGCGTATTTTTCAATGATGTATCCTGAGGTTTCAATTTTCTATGATGGGTTTTAACCAAGGAAGTGAATTCCGTACCGTACCGGCCGTACCGGCCGGAATATACCGTACCGGCCAGTAATCCGGTACAAAATACCCCTCTGTTTCGTACCGGAAAAAATACCGGCCGTACCGGCCAATTTCGGGCAATACCGGCCGGTACCGGGCGTACCGGCCGGTACAGAAAAAAGTTTTTTTTTTTTTTTTTTTTTTTTTAAGTTTTGTAATTTTTGAATTTTTGTTAGGACAAAATGGTAACTTATTTGCATTAACTTATTAGTATTATTTGTTTTCTTAGTATGCAATGGTAACTTTTAATCTTTCTATTTTTTATATTATGTTTTTTTTTCTTTTAATTGATACTAAAGTCTAAAACCATGAATAATTAATTCTGAATTAAGGAAATGTTTTATGATAAACTTTTATATTTATTATTATTATTATTATATATATATATATATATACACACATACATACATACATATATACATACATATATATATATATATATATATATATATATATATATGCATATATATATATTTATTTATTTATTTATTTATAAATATAAAAAATAGCGGTAAACCCGAAACGGTACACCGGTATTGGCCGGTATCCGAAATATATCGTACCGCTGGCCAAACCGGTACAGCCTCCGGTACGGTATTGACTCCCTTGGTTTTAACTGAATATGCTGGATTTGGTACTTGGAGTCCGACGTCGATGGTTAGGACTCATTTGGTAAATATGAGCAGACTAGATTATCTTTATAAGGTATTTGGTATCAAATGATATCATATTAGCTATATTAAAATCTAATAAATAAAATATATGTGTACAAAAATAACTACCCCACTAATAAATGAGAGACATATCTTGATTGGTAATTATTTTTGCACACATATTTTTCATTTATTAGATTTTGACATAGGTAATATAATATCATTCGATAAAAATTACTTTTATCTTACTGGACAAACTACCTTTTTTTCATTTTGCTGAACTATGACATGACACCATTAACAGTAGGTTGAATGAAAGTGTCACTCTCACAATCTGTGTATAGTATTACATGCATGCATTCTATTTGTATATTTGAGAGTATGTCAAAATGCCAAATACTATTATTTATCGAAATATATATCACTATTTTAAAAATATGCAGAGGTTTATCACATTTTTTAAACTCAAGATTTATTATTTACCGAAATATATATCAATCTACTACTGTTTTGGAAATATGTAGAGATTTGTCACTTTTTTGAAACTCGAGTTCTTTGAAAAAATTACCTTCAAACTAGAGTACTCTAAAAGTGGTATATTCTTACATATTTTTAAAACAGTGGTAGATTGATCTATATTTCGATAAACAGTGCTATTGTAACATTTTTGCCTTTGAGAGCACAATATATACGATTTAGAAGTTGGAATAGATAAAGATTATAGAAATTCAAAAATCCTTAAAAGCAAATTTAAAGTAACAATAATAATAATAAGGCTATTTCAACATCAATTATATCTCAATATAATCATATTCAATTTGGAACAAATTAAATTTAAAATAATAACCGTGAAAATATTAGTGTGCATTATTCAAAGTTTTACCGCTAATGTGAAATAATTCAGTCTTAAGAGCATCTCATTGGAGGACAAACCTCTATATTAATTAGCCTATTTTTTTTTCCTAAACTATGCACTGTTAGCATCATGAGTCGGTGTGCTTTCTCATTAATTAAGCTAACATATTCTCTCTCTTTTTTAAGGCAAGGTTCTAGTTCCTTTATTTATTTATTTGGGCCAAAATGGCAAAATGCCCATGTCTGAAACTATTTAGAAATATGTTCCTGTTTTAAAACTCAATTTTTAGAAAATCGAGTTTCAAATGTAAAATTCAATTTTTGGACAATCGAGTTATAGGAAACTGAAACTTAAAAATAAATAAATAAATTCTAGAACTCAAGTTCCACAATTTTTTTTTTTTTTTAAATTTCGGTTCGCTATAACTCGATTGTCCAAAAATCAAGTTTTACATTGAAACTCAATTTTTAGAAAATCGAGTTTCAAAACGGAGACATTTTGCTAAAAAGTTTTAGCGAAGATGGCAAATGCCAATTTTGGCCTACTTATTTGGCAAAGACTAAAGAAAAAACTAAATTCTTGTTAAAAAGATGACAAAGAGACCACCCTAGCAGTTCATTACACACGAACTGATCCGGGATAGATGCCTATTAACAACAAGAAAAGCTTGGACTGTTACTAAACATTGTGACACTGGCCTAATAAATCCAATGATTAAATTATATATATGTGTGTGTGAGAGAGAGAGAGAGATTATGATTATAGTTGAAAGTAATTCTTCTTCAAAAGATGAAAAAAAGTAATGGCTATGTATTACTTAGAAGTGTACTCGATATGTATTACTTTTTCGTATATTCTTGTTTTCAGTAAATGGATATAACCACCCTCATTTTGTGGTCGTGTTTCTCAGTGGTGTTTCATTTTTTTTTTTTTTTTTTTGATTGGAAACATATGACTGAACTTCATTGATCTGGACAACAGTCCAAGGACATTACATCAATCAGAATCTGATGTTCAATTAAGGGAGGAGTATCCTCAACCCATACAACATTATCTTCCACATTCATTGCATTCCTAGCTAACAAGTGTGCCGCTACATTGGTTTTTCTATTAGTATGCACAGCCTTCCAAGAATTGAATTGCAGCAGAAAACTTTTTAGGCCTTCGACAATCTTCAGAATGGGAAGAGCAGGAGGGTTGGAGCCATTTAAAGCTTGTATAACTTGTTGTGAATCTCCTTCCACCACAATATCTTTCAGCCCAAGGTCCTAAGCTAAAAGGATACTCGCTTCAGCAGCTTTTGCTTTTGCTTCAAGAGCCCCCAGCTGGTATACAACTTTCTTGCACATTGCTCCCATCATCTCCCCATGGTCATTCCTAGGGCTGTCCAGCGGGTAAAAGACCCGACCAACCCGCCCGGATCCGACCGACCTGAGGCCCAGCGGGTGGACCCGAAGTCCATGGTGGGTCAGATTCGGTTTTCCCTCTAGGAAAACCCGAATAATCGGTTCGGGTTACGGGTTAAAGGGGTAAAAACCCGTAGAACCCGACCCGACCGATGATTTAAGATAAATATATATATATATATATATATATATATATATGCGTGTTATCACTGCAGATCACGTGAAGTCTGAGAGGAGCATTACTGATTTGACTAAAGGCTGAATTGTTTAGTGCAACACGCAAGAGAGATGGGACTAAAAGCTGAAATTTCACACCTTCCACACAAAAGGAAATCAGATTTACACCTCCTCCCTCAGTTCAGTTCACTCTTCACTTCACTCACTCTCTCTCTCTCTCTCTCTCTCTCTCTCTCTTTCTCTCTACCCACTCCAACTAGTCGGCTACCCTTCAAAGTTCAAATCAAACTCAGATTTTCCCTTTCCCATGGCTCTGGACCTAGTCATGAATCATGGTTTAGGTTTAGGGTTTCAAGACACAACTTGGCTACTCTTTTCAAAATCAAAATCAGATCTCCCATACCCCTACTTACTCGGCTCAGACTCAAAACCCTCATATCTCTCTCTTATAAATTGGTCTTTCCTTGAGTCTTCTCCGCTCTCTCTGTTCTCTAGTCCCTCTAGTGATTTCAAAATCTCTCCTTTTTATTTTGAAACAAATACTCCGTTTCTTTTACATCAAAATCTTTTAAGTTTCTTCACTTCACCGAGTTGCTACTTGCTGTTGCCGCTGCCTCACAGCCCACCTGACGCGGCCATCTTCACTCCATGGGTCTTCTTAATCTCTTAGTCTCGGCTTCTTAGTCTCAGATCAGGTAAAAAAAATTTCCCTTTTCATCCCTCTTTTTTTGTATTTTATGTTTGTGATGTGGGTTTATCATTTTGTTCAAATGATTTATTTTTTGATATGTAATAAGAATCATACGAAAAGTAACTTAAGGGATCTTGTTCAAATGATTTAAAACTTAAAGATTAGTGACCAAAACGGAACAATAGATTGGATTCAAAGATGAAACCCTAAATTTTTTTTATTTGATTTGTTGGTCAAAGACTTGATTTATCAATTTTCAAAGATGGAACCCCTAATATGAGTGTGTTTGTTTGTGTTATCATTATAGTTAGTTTGATTCATTATTTTAGTGTGCTCTGACTCTGAGTGTGATTTGTATCTGCCCTATTTTATTCCTTGTTTTGTTTTTGTTTTTATTTTTTTAATTTTTTATTTATGATCAATATACTTGTATGATGTATCTACAATGTAAAAGAAGAATATGAATCCTTGTTTTAAAAAGATAAAATCTAAACGCATTTTTATTTTCTTAGCTGCCTATTTTATTCCTTTTTTTTTTAACTCTGATTAATATACTTGTATGAGTTGTATCTTCACTGTAAAAAAAAAAGAAAAAGAAAACAAAAGCAGATGAATCCCTATTTTAAAAAAGATGAAATCCAAACACATTCTTATTTTCTTATCTGATTGTATTTTACTGCTTGTTTGTTTGATTCATTTTGCTTTTCTAACTTATAAATTTGAAATCCTAATTTTATGCAGCATTGAAAGTTGTTCAAGTAGGCTTTTTACTTCCGTTGCAAGGTTGAATCCCTAACAGCTAAGAGTTCTCTGAGGTATCATTTCTCTTCTGTTGTATCACTTTTAACTTCTTGTTATTGTTTGTGTTACTTTTGAGTTTTGTCATTGTTTGAGGAATATTCGACTGCAATAATTGTGTTTACAAATTGATGACGATATGTCTTTGTGATTTCTTTTTGAGTCTTTTATTTTCTCTTTCTCATTAGAGCTGTTCGGCCACCCAATCTATGTATTATTTATTTACATGTAAAATGTTATATCAATCCATTGCTTCATGCCTTCATGTCTTGATCAAAGTTATCATACTAAATAGGATTGGGTTATCTTCTCATCAACTAAGAGTTTAGAAGTCCTACTTTTTTCCTCTTAAATTATAGGAAAGGTCATTCTTAATTGTAAGTTTGATACTCATATGAATTCTTTGACAATTAGATAGAGATTCAGATATGATGCACCCTTTCACTAGACTTGATAATTTGATGTATTCTTGCACATTGTCTTTTAAATTTTTTGGTCAATCTTGTTAGTTGATTGAGCATACATTCCAATCAGTACTTGTGAAGTCAATTATTATGCATAAATATAATGATATTTTTTATTCTACAAAGCCCCAGTGTATGTGACTTTGCCCTTTAAGAGGTCAACTACAATGATCTTTCTTAGGATCAGTTTTTTTATGGTTGTTTGTTGATGTCTTTAGGTTATGGAACTATCTAGTGATGCACTCCCTTCCCAAACAACACCTACTGCCCAAACTGAACCTGTTGCCCACGCTGTATCTGCTGCCACTCCAACTAATGCTGAGGTTCCTCCCCTTCCACCTAAAGGTAAAGGCAAGGTGTGTAATAATAGGAGAAAATCTACTGCTTGGGACCATTTTGAAAAAGTAGATATAGGTGAGGGTCATTTTAAGGCTGTTTGCAATTACTGTCAAAAAACTTATCTAGCTGATACTAAGGGGCATGGTACTACTAATTTGTTGAATCATACACCAGTTTGTGTTAAGAACCCTAATAGAGATACACTTAAAGGGCAACAAACCTTAGCGTTTGAACCCAAAATGGATGGGGAGGAAGGGTTTCAGCTTGTACCAACAGCCTTTACTGTTGAGGCTTCTAGAAAGGCACTTGCTGAAATGGTTATAATAGATGAGTTGCCTTTTAGGTTTGTAGAAGGGTATGAGTTTCAAAGATATGCAACAACCTTACAACCTAAGTTGCGAATTAGGGATATCCCTTCTCGTCAAACTGTGGCTAGGGATGTGATTGGCATTTATGGTGTTGAGAGAGAGAAACTAAGGGGGGCCTTGAAGGGTCGTAGGGTGTGTCTTACTACGGACACATGGACTAGTATTCAAAATCGGTGTTATATGTCCCTTACCGGTCATTTTATTGATGATGAGTGGAAATTGCATAAGAGAATTTTGAATTTTTGTCAAGTTGAAGACCATAAAGGGGAGACTATAGGTAGAAAGATTGAGATGTGTTTGCGTGAGTGGGGTATTAATGGCATATTCACTTTAACAGTGGACAATGCAAGCTCAAATGGTGCCACCATTAAGTTTTTAGAAAATGTAACCAAAGATTGGGAGGGGACTGTTTTAGAACATGAGTTCTTACATATGAGGTGTTGTGCACATATCCTAAATCTGATTGTGGGGGACGGCATGAGAGAAATTGATGCATCCATTGCTAAGGTGCGTGAAGCTGTGAGGTATGTGAAGTCCTCACCAAATAGGAATCAAACTTTTGTGGGTTTTGTGGAGAGATTAGGTATTGAGTCTAAGTCTCTTCTTTGTCTAGATGTATCAACTAGGTGGAACTCTACCTACCTAATGTTAGAAACTGCACAAAAATTTGAGAAAGTGTTCATACGAATGGACTTTGAGGATGATAGTTATTCTTCATTCTTTATGAACAAGGAGAATAGTGGTGGTATGGGATCTCTTAGTGGTATTGATTTCCAAAATTGTAGGACATTTGTGGATTTTTTGAAGCTTTTTTACAATGCAACGAAAAAGTTTTCAGGTTCTTTGTATGTTACTGCAAACACCTTTTTTGATGAGATGTTTGTCATTCAAGAGAATATTTCCCATTTAAGTAAATCTCAAAACCACCTCTTGAAAAACATGGCAACTAAAATGGAATCTAAATTTGATAAGTATTGGGGGAAAGGGGATAAAATGAACCATCTTTTGTATGTGGCTGTGATTCTTGATCCAAGAAAGAAGTTGAGGTTTTTGAAGTTTTGTTTTTCTGAAATTTATGAGAATGAAGTGGCTGATGTGATGGTTGAATTGGTGAGGGGTTCCTTGGTCAAGTTGTATGATTTTTACTCTAGTATTGATACACCAAATGTACAAGTACCTAGTGGGAGTGAGAGGACACACATAGAAGGTGAGTCAATTGGTTGCAGCGATCCATATGCGATGGTTAATTCTAGGTTTGACCGTTTCTTAGAGGCTGAGCAATCCATAGGGTGTAGCAATGAGATTGACAAATATTTGGATGAAAATTGTGAAAGTAGAAGGGGGGATGTGAAATTTGAGATATTGGGGTGGTGGAAGGCCAATTCAAATAGGTATCAAGTGCTGTCCAAATTGGCTAGGGATGTGCTAGCTGTACCTGTTTCTACTGTTGCGTCTGAGTCAGCGTTTAGTACCGGAGGACGCATACTTGATCCATTTCGGAGTTCACTTTCTCCACTCATGGTTCAAGATCTTGTTTGTGCACAAGATTGGCTTCAAGCCTTGGTTCCAATTTCTTTTCGCAAATCAAAGGATGAGGTAGAGGCCTTGGAAGATGAATTTCATGATTTAGGTAATATGTTAACTTTCAAACTTTTTGTCTATTAAGTGCTATTAAATGTGTCTTATGCAAATGAAATTTAATCTAATAGCCTACATTTATTTCTCTTTTTTAGTTATAGGTCAAGCAGCAGCAGCAGGTGGTGGAAGTTCAAGTTCAAGCTCAAGCAAAGTTATCCCAATTAGTCTTGATGACTAATCACTAACTGGGTAAGTTTCTGCCCTTACTGTTGTTTTTAGTTATTACTATTTTGTATTTTTTGTTCTTGTGCTTATATTTTTATTGATAAATATGTTCTTACTTTTCTTGTAGGAGGAAGGACACATTTTGTAGATGAGGCAGATTTTTGGATACATATTGGAAGTTTTTTTGGACAGTACTTTTCTATTTTGTTAACTCTTGCTTATGGGAAAGAAATCTTATTAAGTTTATAGGTTTTCTTTTCTATGAGTCATGGACTAAACTATAGAGTAGTTGCTCTTTAATGCTTTAGAAAAGCTATTTTTTGGAAATACTTAGGTATTTCATAATTGTAACTAATTATAACTAGCTTCTTCCTTGGTTGTTTACTGCCTTAACACTTGCAGTAACTACCTTTCTGCCTTCTCTGGCTTTATGGAAATATTGCAAGATGCTCTTGTTATCTTTTTTTTGCCATACTTGTGGTGTGGTTGTGATTGTGATTTAATTATTTGTTAGAATTTGTTTGCTGGTTTGTGTAAGTTGTGTTACATGTATGGAATGGTTGGCACAACTTGGCAGGTTTAATAGGTTGAGATGTGCTTTTGTGCATATTAGACTTTCTTGATTTGTTTTTGGATTTTTAAAGTATTGCCCAGGTGTTAATGTTAAGGGCCTTTTGAAAGAATTTTCTTTATTGTATTGTGTGGTCTTAACAGGTGGATGAGATATTATGTTTTTATGTGCTTGCTAATTGCCCAGGTTTTTGAGTGTTATTTAGTGTATTTGTTGACACTAGGTAGAAACATTAAATTTGTACTCATAAGGCTTGGAGGCCCAATTAATGGCATCATACAAGCTGGATTTTTGGATTTTTAAGGTATTGCACAGGTCTTAATGTTAAGGGCCTTTTGAAAAAATATTCTTTCTTGTATTGTGTGGTTTTAACAGGTGATTAGAAAGAGATATTATGCGTTTTTATGTGCTTGTTAATTGCCCAGGTTTTTGAGTGTTATTTAAAGTATTTGTTGAGGCTAGGTAGAAATATTAAATTTGTACTCGTAAGGCTTGGAGGCCCAATTAATGTCATTATACAAGCTGAGCTTGAAGGCCCAATTTGAAATAAAGGATGTGAAAAGAGCCCATTAATTTGTTAAAACTAAACCCATTAATTTGGGCCCAAAAGTGCTGTCAAAAATTGAGTTTAGAAAAATTTTTGGCAAAATCACAAATTCAGCCCAATTCGAAGCCCAAACCCGTCTAACCGACTAATCCGACCCGTTTAACCGATGACCCGACCTGCCGGGTTTGACTCATATATTGGGTCGGTTCCGGGTTACAATTTTAGTAACCCAATCCAATCGGGTCGGTTTCGGATCAGGCACAAACCCAATCCGACCCGACCCGTGGACAGTCCTAGTCATTCCTAATGACCACCCCAAAACCACAGCAACTCAGGTTGTTGAAGACCGCTGCATCTGTATTGACCTTGTATTTTCCTTTAAGAGGAAGTCTCCAGCGCTCAGTGGTGTTTCTATAATGGGGTTTAACCGATTTTCCTGGATTTGGTGCTTGCTTAGGCCTTTTATTTGTCATATTACTGTCCTTTTTGGACAGTCTACATTGCGTATATACACCCAAAAAAAAAAAAAATTGACAATATCTTTGACACTTACCAATGTTAAAAGTTTGTACTACTTGTTTTTATTTGAAATGATTGATTGACATTATTTTTTTTTATTTATCACTAAAAATCTTTCATATTTAGTGTCAAATTTTTTATTTTTTATTTTTAAATTATAAACTTTCTCGCCTACAGCTTTTGTTCAGTTTCTTGAACTGGCATGCAACCAATGGTCTTTTCACAGTCATTGCGTGCATGTTCATATCTCCCATATCAATGATTTCCATGAAGTGTGAAAAATGCACAATTGATGAGACCATGTGTCCTTTCTCATAGTTGTCATTTCCCCTCTTTTTCTCTTTCCAGGCAAGGTTTGAGTTGATTGAAACACACTGTAGGTGAATGATGTCACTCAATATGTGTGGTATTGTATGTAAAATAAAGTTTCTCTTTTTTTAGAGAAATTTTTCAAATTTTTCATATATTTTTTTTGTGTAAATTTTAAAAATTTATGCGTTGAATTTTATGATCTTTATGTTCTTAACATGCATATCAAATTTTGTTCAAATTAAATATTATTTACTATTTGATCAATTAACTTATTTTTTATATACAACTTTAAATTACAAAAATTTGAAATTATAACATTTATTTGATGACATAACAATTGATCTTTGATTTTTTTGAAATTTTATAAGCATTAAGGATGTAGTAAGAACATGCAATCTAACGGTTAGATTTTCAAAATAGAATTTTGTTCTTGAAACTTTGTTCTTGTATGTATTCTATTTATATATTTGAGAGTACAAAATAAGGTTTAGAAGGTGGAATAGATAAAGATTATAGAAATTCCCAAATCCTAAGAAGTGAAATAATAATAATAATAATAATAGTCCAATAATTATATCTCAATATTATCACATTCAATATGGAACAAATTAAATTTAAAATTTTACCGTGAAGAATGTTTGTTAGAATTTCTTGTCATCCGTGATATGAAAGACATTATTTAAAGTTTTACCATTAATGTGAAATAATTCAAGTCTTATAGGCATCATTTCGGAGGACAAACCTCTACTTCATGTTAATTTGTCTTTTTGATAAATTAAGCTGGTTTAGATTTTCTATAAAACATTAAAACTAGATTAGTCTAATTTTTATATGGAATAATAATTCTTTTGTCCTATTTTTTGTTTTTTACTTTATGGTCCGCTAATTATAGTACATATCTCATAAAAAAAAAAATTATAGTACGTATATCATGTGCTTAATTTTTTTTTTTTTTTTTTTTGGTCATCTTTTTGAGCTTAAATATGCCTTCTCTCAGTTTTCAAATTGGCAGCCATAAGCATGCGCATAACACGCACTTAACATGTGGTGCCAAGTTATTAAGCATGGAATAATTATCCAAATTCCACTTTTGTTTTCCTTCTTTCTTTTTCATTCCCTCACACACACGCACTCTCTCTCTCTCTTCTTTTCGTCTGTCTTTTTTTTTTTTTTTCCTGTGGCAACATCATAGGCCTCCGTTGATACTTGACAGTATAAAAATTGATAGACATTTCCAGTCTTGTGATCTCCATAACCATCTCTTTTGCACGAAAATAGAAATTTGTCCTCCAAGATGTCAATTATTAGTTCATTAACTCCTGAGGAACGTACACCATTTCTCAGTTTCCAAAAAGATTTATACAGAAAAATCAAGGCAGGTGAGTGGGATGAGGCTGTCAATCTCTATTGGGAAAATTTTGAATGGGCTCACGGGAGGCTGCTGATCAAGAAGCTAGGTGGAACGGTATTGCATTTTGCTGTATCCCACGGCCCAGATAAAATTGTTGAGCAACTCGTAGAAATTTGTGAGAAAAAGGAGAAGAAGGAGGTTCTAAAAATCAGAGACATGCAAGGGAATGTCCCTTTGCATTTGGCAGCATCAACAGGGAGTCTGAGGAAGTGTATCTGCATTGCTGAAGCTGATCCGTCATTGGGGAATGCACGTAACAAGGAAGGTGAGAGCCCTCTCTTCTCGGCTGCTATTCTTGGTAGAACCGAGATCTTCCTTTGCCTCCGTTCTATCTGTAATAACGAACTAGACAGTTCCTACTTCAGAAAAACCGGTGGTGAGACTATTTTACACTGTGCCATCAAGAGGAATTGTTGGGGTGAGCATTTTAATTTGTTCAAAGTCACTTCGCCTATCAAATAACTTATGAACTAATATTTAACTTTTAGGAAAAAAATTTGTCATCTTATGATATTAATTTTCACTCTCCAATAATTTGATGTCAGATATCATATAACCAATAGTTGCTACATGTAATATTTTACATCATGAATAATCATGTCTACTTGTAAGAAAATTTTAGGATTTATAGTATACTGGTGAAATTGGCTTCTAATTATTCATGAAAAGAAAAAAAAGATTAAAAAAAAGGGAAATTATCTGCTGATTGAATTCTGTTAAAGAATACCAATTTTAAACATTGTTGTTGACAGATTTGGCATATCAGCTACTTCTCCTAAACCATTCTAAAAAAAAAAGGCTACTTCTCCCAAACGGTGGACTTGCTACTTCTGTGGACGAAAAAGGAAATACGCCTCTCCATTTCTCAGCAGATAAGCCTTCCGCCTTCAAAAGTGGTTGCCGCCTTGGATGGTGGAGCAGCATCATTTATTATTGTAAGTATTATCTTGGACAGTATTATTGTAAAAAATATTATGTCTACAATATTTTTATAACATTTTTACAATAATTTTATAATAAATTTTAGATTATAAGTTTTTACTAGTTTTAATTAAAATTCATTATTGACATCATTTTTTTATCCACTAATTAAAACTTGTCACTTATGATTTGATATGAAATTATTGTGAGAGAGATGTTTTGTTTACAACAATTTTACAATATTTTTACAACAAATCATAGGTGGTTAGTTGTTATTGATTCAAATTTGAAGCTAACAATAATATTACTTTTTTGCCCCAACAATAACAATTAGTAATAACCTGCTACTTAGGATTTGTTGTAAAAATGTTATAAACATATCATTTCTCTTATTGTAAATATGTTGTGGACATCTCATTTCTAAATTGTCAAGCTGCAAACATAAGATTTTGTTATTTGTTGAAATCCAAGTTGTACATACATTATGAAAATTTACCAGTTTAGACCCCAAATTATGGCTTATATCAAATTCAAACTAATTTCTTATTTAAGCCCAATTGTTAATACGGTTGGCTAACTGATATATGCATATGAATACACAAACACAATAGAAAATTCCAAAACAATCATAAGCACTCAAACACCATAAAAAGTGTTTACGGGGAGAAAACTCAAAATCGGACAAAAAAATTCTTTGTGGCCTAAAGCACCAACCAATTCTATGTGTGTAAGGCTTGGGTCTCCTATGATTTGGCAATTTGAGAGGGTGAAGATAGAGACTACAATGGGATTTTCTCCTAAGGAAAATGGGTAGCTCTCTCACTCTTCAATCTAAGAATTGGGTGTTGTATCTTCTGAGATTAGAGGTTTATATATGAGAGGGATAATTGGATGGGTACAATAAAAATGGGAGTAACCGAATTCTCTCAAGTTCGCAATCTTGCTTGACCAAGGATCAGACGAGGGTCAGGCAAGATTGCTATAATTGTTTTTCAAAAATTGCAACTCACTTGACAGCCTTGCCTATCCAAACTCGCTCAACTGAGATTTTCAATGCAGCAATTTCAAATCCAGCACTTCAACCTTTCAACTAGTACAATGTAGTCCACAAAAGTACGAAATACGTTGAAATTAATAGCATGAAGATACGTAGAATTTTGACACAAAAGAATGTACTTTTGAGTTTTGGCAAAAAATATACCAACACATGAATCCTAACACAATACGTGAGATATTAATAATTACAATACCAAGGACACCAAATATTTCTCGAAATTAATGTACTTTTTTTTTTCTTTCTATTTGTTAATAGAAACTCATACACATCTCTTTCATCAAAGGATACTTTGATTTATATCTGTCGCACAACATAACTTGTCATTATCCTCTGTTGTTATTTGGAAGGTATAGCGATTGGTGTGCCCCAAGAAATCGACCCCAGACAATTGATTGAAAGATGCAATAAAAAAAAACACGACTCCATTCAATCGCTGTGGACTATGATTCGAGTTGGTAAGTGAAATGAATCCTTACATTGAGAATAACTTATCTTAAAGAAACTGCAAATCTAATGATATTACACCAAATCAATAAATTATGGCAACTAAAGATTGTTTAAACCTACATCAGGGGAATGAAATTTTGTAAGACCATTTACAACTCTAGTTTTAGTAGATACATGAAATGAAGATTTCCGAATTTTGAACATTACCTTAAAATTAAAACGCCCCCTCTGATAATATAAGAAAGAAAAATATTGTTTCTCAAAAAAAAAAAAAAAAAAAATACAACTTTTATACACAAATTTGAGTGCTACTTCAGAAAATATAATGGTTAAAATTTTAGCACATGTACTGATACACGAGAATAAAAAATTAATAGGAAGTCCCTCCCACCCCCCTTCTTCTTCTTTTAAATTGATCTGTGCGTAACCTAGCAAGTTTCCTTATTTCTAGTGGTTATTATAGGAAACGTATGTGACAAAGGCAAGAAAGCAGATGAAGAGAATCCTGAAAGCTCAAATGTTAGTCCCAAATCAGGACATGAAGGTGAGGAATGAAATTGTATAAAGTGTGTTCTAATTGCTAAAGAATCTGTTGGAAATTGATGCTCTTCACACACTCACGCTTCCAATCATTCTCAAACCACTCAATATATAGAAGAGATTCATGCTCACAAAACACACAAAGGGAGAGAGAGTGGAGACGGAAGAGTAGG
This sequence comes from Quercus variabilis, assembly GCA_030445155.1. NCBI lineage: Eukaryota > Viridiplantae > Streptophyta > Magnoliopsida > Fagales > Fagaceae > Quercus > Quercus variabilis. The sequence goes on from CP129456.1 coordinate 38,115,536, forward strand.
AGAACTCTTTAATACTTGTATTGCTCTTACTTCATTCTTGCTTTGAAATTCATAGACGCATGGAGTATATATACTCAACATGACACCCTAACTTGTGTTTATTACATAACTCCAAAAAAAAACTCTCACATGCATTTATTATATATATATATATCACATGAAATAACGAGGGAAGTATATACTTCCCTCTTTATTTCATGTTTTTTTTTTTTTTGAAAGATATTTCATGTATTTTTAATTCTTATACTAATAAAATTCATAAATAAAAAAGAGTTTCCTAACCTAAATTAAGTTTTATTGTTAACTTAAACTTAATTTCTAATCACTTTGAGTAAGGCACACAATAGTGGTTATCAAGATCTTGATTCATATCTTATGATCTTAAAATCCTAATTAAGATACACATCCTTAAAACATCTTGAATCCTTTTAGGATTTGTATTGAAGTGGAATCCTTTTAGGATCCCTAACTAGGTCTTAGGATCTAATAGGATCGTGATACCAAAGATCATGAGCTATAAAGAAAACATCAATATTTAAAATAAAAAAAAATAAATAAATAAAACTTATTTCAGGCCTCCAAATGGAACCCAAAGGCCCCAAATTGATTAAAAAACATAATAAATAGATCAGCCCAGTGGCCCCAACCCAAATTGATAAAAAATAAAATAAAATAAAAATAAAACGCTCGAAGTCTCATCTCACCCTAATCTAATCGACAAAATCACAAAAAATAGAAGAGATGAGAAGAGACTAGAGAGTTGAATGCAAGTGTGAGAAGGATAAAGAAATTCATGCTATTAGTGATGCATTTGAGTTTGATAATGCCAATGAAAATGAAGTGAATGAACCTCCAAATACAACATTAAGAGATTTTGATGATTATACAATGGATAATTCGGGCCATGTGGCCGCTAACTATGATGAGAATATTGTTTATAATGATCAACCCTAATTTAAGGAACCCAATCAAGATAACCAAAATTTTTGTCTTGATGATTGAGTGTGTTTGTGGCATTGTTTGAAATATCATTATTTGCCTTGTGTTGTTTATGTGAGATAATATGTATGTTCATGGTATTAAAACTTAGAACTTGGTATTTGTAAGTTGTAACTTTAAACTTTATTTATGTATTTTTAATTTGGTGTACTTTGCCTTTTATTAGTAATTTGTATAAAAAAAGACTACTTGTGTTCATTGTTTATTTAACATATATTATGAATTATAATTATAAGTATTTTTTAATATATATATTTTTAATCGGAAAGTAGGCTCTAATGATTCTTGTGCCGATCCTACGATCCAGTCCCCAAACCCTCTCACTAATCCTATGTAGGGTCTCAATCCTGATGTAGCATATAGAAGATATCATACTACTCCACATGCAACCATAACTTCATGTATTTTAAATAACTCCAAAAAAAACTCTCACATAGTCACGTGAATTAATTATATAAATTTTGATAAATTACTCATTGTATTAAAAGTTTAAACTATTAGAAAATTGTGAATTTAATCACTTAATTATAATTTTAACATTCTCCTTCACGTGTAGACCCAAACTCACTTTCCCTTAATAAGTGGTATCCAACATGTGGGATTTTTAACATTTTTAAATGGAAGGGAAAGTAAAGATAGATTTAAGATTTTGTACTCTGATATTATGATAAATTACCAATTGTTTCAAAAACTTAGTTATTAGGAAATTGTGAGTTTAATCACTTAATTATAATTCCAACAAACTTCCCTTGTTATTTTATTGTGTTACTAAGTGTTAATTTGAAAATCTAATGATTCTCAAAACCGGAAAACAAATAAATAAATAAAAAATTCCAGAAAATCTAAAGTACAAATACAAAGTACTATACCTAATTTTTATACTTTAGCTTATTAGATTATTTTTAAAAATTAAATATATAATATAAAATAAGTAAATAAAACTTAAATTTTTAAGGTACAACTATATTTTAACAAATTTTCAGCAAAACAACAGCATCCACATAGAAGCTAAATCTACTAATAAATCTTATTATTTGCACATTATAATGAGCTGATTTTATTTTGTGAAGGATCCCAAGCCAAAAGTGAAGATCAAAAGCATTATTGGTTTTGGAAATATTGTTGCGCCCCCATTATGATTATCAAAATTGTTTGCAGAACAACAGTGTACATTCTTGGATTTGGTACACATTCTTTTTACTTTTTATACTTGCCCTATTTTCTGTTTCTCCATTTTTTCTCTCTCAAAAATAAATAAATAAAATTGTCACGTATGTACTTTTCATTCACACTGTTGAGTGCACAAGAAGTAACCACTGTAAATATGTTCATGTAACTATGTGTACATTTATATTTTTACCTGTTCATAATATAGTATTCTCTTGTATGATTCTGAGGATCAGAGGAGATAAAGAAGATAAAAAAGACGCACATGTTGTCGGTTGAGATCATGAAACTTATTATGAAACCTGTAAAAGTAGAACAGTACTCCGAGAGAGGGAGAGACCCTTTACTAAGTGAATATGAAAATGATTTCAATATTCTTGATATTCCTGATCGTGACTTGGACTGTAGCTTACGACCTTCAGTAGAAATGTGGAAGAATTCACAGCCACAGGTAAATGACGAGACATCCATATTGTCTGCGGCAAAAAATGGTATCATAGAAATGGTTGAGGGAATACTAGATAGGTATCCGATGGCTATCCATGACGAAACAAGGAAAGGGAAAAATATAGTGCTGTTGGCAGCGGAGTACAGACAAACACAAGTATATGAGCTATTCCGCAAGGGCAAATTTCAGAAACAAAGCTTGTTTCAAAAACTGGACAACGAAGGGAATAGTGCATTGCACCTTGCAGCCACACCAAGTGAGCAGAAGTCTGGACTAATTCCTGGGGCTGCATTGCAAATGCAATGGGAGATCAAGTGGTATGAGGTATGAACCAAAGAGTACCAAATCTTCTTCTTTTTTTTTTTTTTTTTTTGATAAATAATCAAAATTATTGATCAAAGAAACAAAGATACAAACACCAAGTCACCAATCCACGGCCAAAACCTGCTAGGCTGCTACTCATGCATCAGAGGGACCACACCACCCTAACAACATACTATGCCTTGTTCTACTAGTAAAAAAAAAAAAAAAAAAATTAAGACTCTCCAGTTTGTTACAACAGCTTACATAGAATTTCACTATCATGACCCCATTTAACCAGCCCATATCAATTCCCACCAGTCATCCTAATTTCATTCCAAGTAAAGGAGATTTCGAAATCAACTGATGGAAAAAGATTTCAACAGATAAGAGTAATCTGTGATAACCCAGCTTGGAAATTTGCTATTATCTATTTATCTTGCCAGACGGCTATGCCAAGAACCCTGTTTTAGAATACTAGAAACTTTAGCATTCAAATCACTTTCAGCATTAAATATTAATCAGGGACAAACTTGGGCAATAATGCACATTTTGGTTATTTTAGGTCTTGGCTTTAGATATAAAGAGAAAATTATTAGGTATTCTCAGAGTACCATAAATGTATACTCTCTCATCTCACATAAATGATGGGTCCTACTATGAATTTAATTAGTGAAACCCACTAGTTATGTGAGAAGAAAGAATACGCATTTATGATACTCCGGGAGTACACAATAATTTCCTGACATATAGATTTTAGATCAAATGTTCAAATTCACAACCTTAGATACAATGAAAGAACAATCATTCCTCTTTTATATTTTTTAAATTTCACACATTATTTATGTCGCAAAATAAATGCATATATTGTAAATTTGGAACTTTATATAATCTCTAAATTTTTTTTTAATAAAAAAAAAAAAAATCAAATTGAATAAGATTCTTGTTACAAGTTATCACTTTTATCCTCCAATATAAAGTAAATGAGATTTTTAAAAAACCACTACATTTTTATCTTTCATTTTAATAGTAGTTATATCATTTCAAACCCACAAACATAAATTAGGATCGTAGGAGAACTCTTTTGGACTTGAATTCGTAACCTTGTTAATGATCCTATGGTCTACTAGTGTCTATATTAGGGGAATAGTTTTGAACTTGAACATTGAATCCAGGCAACAATTGGTGGGAACGCGGGAAGGTGTTTGAAATTTGTGTGTGCTACCACTTGTATAGCCCGTGAAGCCACCAAAAAAAAATGTAAATTCTTTTTTAATTTTCTTAATGAAATTCCAAAATCCTAATAACCATTATTCTTCTTTTTTGTTGTTGTTGTCGTCCTTGTTTTCTTTGGTATTAATGAATACAGCACATAAAGAACTCCTTGCCACCAGGCTTTCTTCATCTCTTAAACAACAAGGGCAAAAGCTCAGAGGAGATCTTCAAGGAAAATCATAAGGATCTTGTCGAAAAGGGCGGGAAGTGGCTAAGCAGCACATCGAAAGCATGCTCAGTTGTAGCAGGTCTCTTTGTCACAGCTGCCTTTAACATGTCAACCACCGTGCCTGGTGCTGTGAATCAAGAAGGCACTCCTAATCTCGAAAACCAAATGCCATTTTATATTTTCGCCATCTCATCCTATGTCTCCTTCTATTCCTCACTATTAGCAGTGATCATGTTCCTTGCAATCCTCACCTCTGGGTACAAAGAAAGCAGTTTTCGTAGTCCCTTACCAATCAAGCTTTTGTTGGGATTAACAGCATTCTACGGGTCTATAGTATCTACCTCAATATCATTTTCTGCAGGACATTTCTTCATCGTTAAAGATAAACTGAAATATGCAGCTTTTCCGGTATATTCTGGGGTATTGCTACTGTTAATACTCTTTGCTATAGCGGGGTTTCCGCTGTACTTTCATTTGACATGCGCTATCTTCAAGAAGGTGCCACATCATCAATACAGGATAACTCGGGCTGGTTTTTATCTTAAACATTAAGTAATATGTTCCTTCCTAGCTTATTCAAGAGTCAAGACCCTGATGAGTCAGATTTAATATTGATAAAGTCATTTGTTCATTTCCTATGATGATCAATTTGTACCATGTGATCTATTGAGTACTAAGCTCTTAATTAATAACAAGATGGTCCGCAATTGCCAATGGTGTTACTGTACTAGAATTTTATAATTGGGAGTCTCAATTTTGTCTAGAGCCATCATGACTGCCTACTCTTGCATTACTTTTTACCTTACAAATAGCACCCTCAACACTTTGCAACAGAAATGGTATAGCTTCTTGTACCCAAAACCAAAAGAAAAAAATTTCACCTCACTTACAATTTCATGGTTAAAGAAGGGGCAGCAAAAGACAAGGAACATGTTCCTTATCCCTACCTTAGGAGAGTCATGCTTGACATCCTTTGATGAACTAGTTTCAGATTTATGAGAGAGAGTAGCTTCCTACACAAAAGAGAGCCATACGTTGTTAGCACCTCATTAGTCAAAAAAGAGACTAGTACGAGTAAAGTAGAACCATTTTGCTTTTAACTTGTTGATTCCAATCTCAACATCCTTTATAAGATTTGGAAACCCATGGAGGTAGCATATGGTATAACGAAAAATTATTATGTAATCCAAAAGTAAATTCCCACCTTCTCACATAAGGGTGGGCCCTATGGTGGGCGAGGTCCACCCAGTTCCAGCTTAACAATATAAGCTATTAATGTCGTCACCTAAGGCCTTAAGTTTAAAAAAGGCCCCAAATTTTAATTTAATTAAGCCCAAATATTAGTTAATAAATAAAATAATATTTTTTATCTAATGAAAAACAAGGAAAAAAAAGAAATAGAAATTTTTCATTCACAACACTTTTACAACAAATTCTAAGTAACAGATTGTTATTAATGAAAAAAAAAATAATTTTAGTGATGAGTTCAAATTAGAACTAGTAACAACTTAGCACTTAGGATTTGTTGTGAAAAATATTATGAAAGTAGCACTTCTAAAAGAAAAAGCAACGCAAAAAAATTCATAACATTTTTCACAATAGTTGAGTTGGCAAACTTTAACTAATTCACACCTAGGTCTACCACCAAGATGACTCTTTTTCTTACCACTCTCATTCTACCACATTAAAAGGTGTGAAAAGTTTTGTCAAATTTTTTGTGTCTATAGACTTTCTAAATAAATAAAAGAATTCTATGTAGTTCATGTTAATTAGTAATAATTTTGCATCTAAAAAAAGATAATAGAGTTTAAATAATATTTAATTTTTTTGAAGTCACATTTAAGTATATAAAAGACTTCAATTTCAATTTTTGTCTTAGATCCCTAAATGTATTAAGCTGGGTTCACCTCTATGTGAGAAGAAGAGAGTATACTCCCATAATATAAAATAACAACTCTAATGAAGTGAAATAAGGGTTAGGGTTGTGTTTGGCTTAGCCGAAAGAAAGGAGAACAGATTTGGAGCTTGGCGAGAATAAAGGGCAGTTTTCATAAGCAAGTTAACGTTCAGGCATGAGGCAAAAGACCCGCGAACGAATTTGATTACAAATTAGTTACACACGTATGAATTCCATGACACGTGTATTCGGGGGCTAATGCTTAATTGGATAGATGTTAAGGGAATTTATGTTTGGATAACAAAACAAATAGGCCCAAGGCTAATCGGCCTATTTACCGACAAAATCCAGCTTAGATTATAGACAAGGCCGTGCAAGGTAGTTTTGACTTATGAGATTGACTCAAAATGGGCCTAAATAAAGCCTATACCGTGACCACAAAGTTTGGCTTTCGTCCAAGACAACATACAACAACAGCACAATTGGAGGCCCACACAGTAGCCCAAAAGAAAGGAGGGATCATAAACATGAGTTATGGATGTCAAAAGCAAAATGAATAACAATGATCTGGTCCAAACTCTTCGGATCTAGTACCATGTATATTAAAATATTTAGTATTCTAAATAAAAATAAATAAATAAATAAAAGGTTGGGCTAAGCTAATAATTTTGGCTTATACGAAGCTCCTTTTTTTTTTTTTTTTCTTTTTCTTTTTTTCTTTTTTTGGGCTAAGCCAATAATATTGACCCAATATCTAGGTTATTTCTCCCTTTTTTAAATTCTAATTAATTACATTCCGATTCCAATTTGTTGTTAAGTGCCTTAATATTGAAATGCAAGGATCCGTCAAAGATAAATGGAGTTGTAGGGACAAAGTTAAAAATCTACCCAAGGGAACCTCTAGGAGAAAATATGATGAGGCTCAAATCTTTCAGATCACAGATCAAACAACGAGAGAGCAAAAAGAAACGTCAAATTCACTCATCACTCTATCACTATGGTCCATCATTTTTCTCTGAACTTAAAACCAAAGTGAAATTACAATATTTTCAAAAATACTGAGATAGGATTTAAGTTTGGTTCCTTTTTTTTTTTTAAGGTCACGTCACATGGCAGCACATATGATATAAATTTTATTTTTTTAATATCCACGTTAATTACATCAATTTTGACACAATATGAAAAAGTTAATGAACTAAACTAACATGTTAAAAATGTTAAAAACCATTTTAACACATAAGGCAACCATTAGGGACCAAAATAATAACTTACTCTCACTCCAAAAAAACTGTACTATTGTGACGGGCCAAAACCGTCGCAAAGCCCAAAAAACTGCCACTAAAGGTCTATCTAGCCTATTGCGGCGGGGGCTATTGCAGCAGTTCTACCCACCACTGTTGTGGTGCCACTATAGATCTATTGCAGCAGTCACAAAAAGCGCCGCAATAGTTCACCCATTTAGCAGCACTTTTGGCCTATTGCGGCAAGCAGAAAACCATTGTCATATGAAGTTACCATTCAGGTCAAATGACCTTTTAGCAGTGGGCATTAAGTGCCATTATAGGGTTTATTAAATAATAGACTGTATGCAACTTTTAGCAGCGATTACTCTCGCCGCTATATGTGTAAGGCTTTAGCAGCGTGCTATAAACGCCGCTATAGGTTTCCAATTATTTCATAATTTTAGTCCTTCAGCGGTGTTTTTTGCTCGCCGCTATAGGTTAATTTTTTTCCCTCCTGCATTCTAAAACCACATTTCTATTACAAATAACCTGTAACAATTTTAGCTCCACTAAGACATTACCACAAATGTCTTCAAATAGGGCTGTAAACGAGCCAAGCTCAAGCGAGTAGTGCCTGTTTGAGCTTGGCTCATCGGTAAAAATAAAATGCTCAAACTTGGCTCAAGCTTGAGACAAGCTTAAATATAATGTTTGAACTCGAGCTCGTGGGAAAATCCAAAAGCTTGAGCTCAGCTTGGCTTGGCTTGATAAATTAATCAAGCCAAGCTTGAGCTTAACATTAAGCTCAAACTCAAGCTCAAGTCACGCTTTTTTGCTCAAGATCTAACAAAATTGCATTATCAAGTGCTCAAATCTCCAACAATCAAGTAAACAAAAATAAGAAAATAATATACTCTTTTGTTCATGCTTCTAATTCCACTTGTGATTAGCAATTACTCAAATTAAAGCTTTACATAATTAAATCTACCCATTCCAACTACATACCATACTCCACAACCACAATCCACTAATTACAAAGTTAAGTTATTATCAACAAATTCAACCAACAAGATTTTTCTAAGTTATATAGAAATTTCATAAACAACCATAACTTGGAAATCAAAACGATTTTGCAATATCAAACAAACTACAGTGAAAACAACTATAAAAATATATAGAAAATTTTTAAACATGAAAATTTACCTATGGTGAGAGAAGGCTATGAATGTCCTGGAGGATGGAGGTAGAAAGTCAAATACTACACCGGAACTAGAGCTATTGTCGGAGCTCTTTGCACACCCATTAGAACCCTTAAATTACATGGTGATTCGGTGAACACCAAACTCTAAATCCTCTTTGCTAGAATCTAACTCTTCCAAATCTAGGACTTGTTCATTTGTTGCAAAGAGATATAGGGTAGATTTGGTGGAATTTCTTGGCCTCACGAGAGAGAGAGAAAGAGAGCTGATCAATTCGAACCTTGAGAATTTGGGGAAAAGAAAGAAACTGATAATAGAGAGAAAGATTAAAGCTTCTCAAAGAAGCTTCGGTCTTTCCAAGAAAGCCTAAGAGTTTTAGGCTGCAGACTGCATAGGACAAAAATGGACTCCATTGAGTGACAACCGAGAATTTCAGTTTGAATGAAACTGAATTGGGTTTTTTTTGTTCAATGATAGTTTCGATATAGAGAACTCAGAGAAGAAACTAAACTAGTAAACTGACTTGGGTTTTTTTTTCGATGGAAAGACCGAAACTAAACTAGTAAACTAACTAGTAGAGAGAACTCAGATGGAAAGGATACTTAGCATTACTTTTATTTACTTTACTTAGAAAATGACTAAACTAGTAAACTGGCAACAAAGGGACACCTAAGGGCTAAGATGGTGAAGTCCAACTGTATGCACAAAGTACTATTGTACTGGAGAACTCTAGAAGAGTAGAAGTGGAAACTGAAAAGTCTAGAAAAAGCAAGAATTCCGGTCTTGTTTTATTTATTTATTTATTTATTTTGCTAAAAATGTTTATAAAAAAAAAAAAAAGGGAAAGAAAAAAACTTAAAGTAATGGGCACTAAAAGTGGTCTCATGTGGAAAATTTTATTATTAAAATATGTGTAATGTAAAAATATTTAGTTTATTTAGCAAATATATACCAAGCCTTTTATGAAGCTGCACACAAGCTTAAGCTTGGCTTGTGCTAAGGCTCAAGCTTGGCTTATTTATAAACAAACAAACTTGAATGAGCTTTTTATCGAGCCGAGCTCAAGTTGTTCATAATCAGCTTAGTTCGTTTACAGCCATATCTCCAAACTAACATTATATTAATATAGAAATATATTATCAAATACATAACATTGTCTATAACCATCATCAAAGTTCCAAGCTAATACCACAATCAAAATTCCAAAGTATTTAAACAATCGATCAAGTCCCACTAATATGAAATTAAGATTAAGTAAACAAATGGCAAAATTTACAAACCAAATGGATTTATGGTAGGAAGGTAGCAAGATCACATAAACTAAAGGCCCTCACCTTGATAGCATACTTCCTCATGGGGAACTACATCTCCTTCTTCTTCTCCCGTTCAGTCTTCAATGATGCCTATGCAAACAAAAAGAAAGTAAAATAAATCAGGCAATAGCCAAGCCAAACACCCCAAGCACAAATATAAACATGTTAATGGGACAAGACTATACAAGTACACAACACAAAATGTAAACCCTTCTTATTTTCTCAACAAGCTATGAACAACTAAAAGGTGAAAAAACCTATACAACATTAGTCCTGCAATAATTCACCCAAAATGTTCCAAAAACTTATGGCAATTCCAATTTAACATTTTTCAATTACCCCATATTTAATAACATAAACAAACACACACAAAATTTAAAAAACTATCACAATAGATGAACCAAAATTGGAAATGGCATACCCAATAAAGTAAAAAGTAACAAGCATAAAAAAATGCATATATGAATCAAACTCGCAAACAAACATACCTGGCACTTGGTAAGCCTTCTCCTAATGGCCCTAGTCTTCTTGGTAAGCCAATCTTGTAATAGTTGACATGCACCAACAATACAAACAATTAGTCTGATCTTAACACAGCCAAGTCTCAAATAATTGCATTAGAACATAATGAATTCTTTAAGAAATTTCACACAAACATTGAGATATAATTTTAAGGAGAAGAGACTAACCAGAGAGAGGTTTTGAAACTCTAATCATTAAGGCAAAATATAATGAGTGATAACAAAAGTATTAAATACACTCATCATCACTAGAGTAATCATCATTGGACTCGTCATTATTAGACTCATAAACATCATCGCTAAACTCTTCATCATCGATAAAGTCTTGTTCAAGCAATTCATCCTCACTGATCAACGGTGTATTATAAATGGTTCCTTCTTCATTAACTCGAGCCCAAGCATGGCTGTCATTTGCATCATCACACGCATCATCAGTAGTTATATTATAAGAGACATTCTCAAGATAGGTATCCACTTTATCATCATCATTATGTGAAGCATTAATACCAACATCAAACACCTCCCTAGGTTTTGTTTTGACCACCACTGCCCAATCATTATGTCTCACATCTTCCACATAAAACACTTGTAAAGCTTGAGATGCTAATACATAAGGCTCATCAATTAATTAATCACCCGTGTGTATCAATCGTGAAAAATTGACAAGGGAAAATCCAAACTTATCTTTTTTGCATCCTCTCCCACTAATAACGTCAACCCATTGACATTTGAATAGTACATATCGATACTTGTTAAAGTAGTTCAACTCAATAATATCAATTAGTACACTATAATAAGTAGCACCACCTTTAATAACAACACAAACTCCACTGTTTTGAATTTTCCTAATTGCCTCAGAGTCTTTGGTGTGAAACTTCAAATTATTTATAACATAACACTTGAACTATTTTGCTTCATTATCTAGATATCGAGTAAGCCATATGACTTTATCAGAGAGTTTCTTTTTCTCTGATGCATCAATTGACATCACCTATAATAGACAATAACGTTTATTATAAGTATTCTATCTAAAGTGTTACAACCAAGTTTTATATATAGACATCGACATCACCTATTATAGACAATAAAGTTATATATATATATATATATATATATATATATATATATATATATGTTTTACTTACATAGTTCCTAAACCAACTATAGAATTTTTCCAAGTGCTGCTTTTGAATAACATCATCGGTTACATAAAAAGGAGATTTAGCCTTGATCTTCACTATGTGTACACTATGTAGACAAACGTGTTAGTGTCAACTTAAAGTATTGTACTTCAATGTCATGAACGAATACGCAATGACATATTACTTACTCGTGAAATAGGGTGATTTCTTCATAATTGAATAGTACATAAAAATGTGCTTGGATCCATGAATTTGAATTTAGTATTATAATGCTTACCATCGCACCCATGGATTTCTTGACATTCTTTACAGGCCAATTGAATGCAATTTCAATAGATTTAAAATAGCATGAGCAGAATGCTAAGCATTCCTCTGCTATATACCCTTTTGTAATTAAGCTTTCTTGATAAGTTTTATTATGCACGTACGAATTAAGTCTTGACAAGTAACTATTGGAAAATCCAAGATCAACAACTAGAAATTGATAAGTTAAGCAAAACCAAATAGACCAAGTTAACATGCGTTACCTCTCTATGGAATACATCTAACGATAATGAACTAGGCCACCAACTTTGGCTTTACTAGCCAAATGCATGATTAGATGTACCATCACTATAAAGAAAGAGGAAGGGAATATCATTTTCAATTTACACAATATCAATGCAATTCTTTCTCTAGAGCCCCAAGTTCCTCCATATTTAATACTTTGGAGCATATCTCCCTAAAGAAACAAGATAAATCTATTAAATGCCTACTCACTTCAAGGGGAAAAGATCCACGTATTGCTATTAGAAAAGTTATTGCATTAAGATGTGATTATCATGGCTCTTCATCCCACTAATCTTGCGTTCTTTGAATTTAACGTAACATGAGATGTTTGAAGAGTATCCATTTGGCACTCTTACATCCTTCAAAACTTACTGAAAACTATCCTTTTCACAAGCATTTATATGGTAGTAGGCATGTGGCATACAGGTCTAATCATTCCCAACTTTTTCCAAGTGAAGTTCACTTCTTATACTCATATCCTTTAAGTTTGACATGCCTTCAAATTATCCTTTGTCTTGCCATCCAAGTTCAACAATGTGATGATTATATTATCGACTACATTTTTTTCAATATGTATCACATTAAGATTATGATGCAGCACATGGTGCTCCCAATAAGGGAAGGTGAAAAATATACTTCTCTTCTTCTATAAAGTTAAGGCTTCCTCCTCTCTTATTCTTTTATTTGGCAAATTAACTGTTTTCTTTCCAAACACATGATCGACTATAACATCTATTTGTAACATGATTTCTCCTCCGAATACTGTAATAGGAGCTAATCTTGTATCAACATACCTATCAAATGAATTTTTCTACTTACGAAATTTATGATCACTATCCAAGAATCGCCTATGTCCAATGTAACTAAATTTTCTTCCATACCTTAACCAACGAGACTAATTATCATAGTTACAAGGGAGACATGTAAGAGCACCTTTGGTGCTCCAACCCAAGATATCACCATATGTAGGAAAATCATTTATAGTCCACAACAATACAGCATGCATTTGGAATTATTTTTTAGAAGACACATCAAACGTTTCTACTCCAACATCCCATTACTCCTTCAGTTCTTCTACTAAGGGTTGCAAGTAAATGTCTATATCGTTCTCGGGCGAGGTTGAACTGGGAATTAATAATGATAATATGAAAGAAGACATTTTCATGCACATCCATGGAGGGAGATTGTATGGGATCAAAATGATAGGTCATGTACTATGAGTACTATTCATATTTCCATATAGGTTGAATCCATTAGCTACTAATCCAAGCCTCACATTACGAGGCTCGGATGAGAACTCTATGTACTTAGAGTCAAATGATGTCCAAGCTTCAGAATCAATAGGATGCCTTAGTAACTCGTCATTCACACAACCATTGGCATGCCACTTCATATGATTAGCTGTTTCAGAAGACATAAATAATCATTGCAATCTTAGCTTTAAGGGGAACCACTATAGGATCTTTGCAGGTCCCTTCTTTTTTTCTCCTTGGAGGAAGCATTAGTACTTTATTGACCTTTAGACTTGTTACTTTCCCATTTTGAACAGTTACAGTTCGGATAAGCTTCAAGGTTGGCATTCTCCTTCCAATATAAAATACAATCTTTAGGACAAGCATGAATCTTATCATAGCTCAAGCCCAAATCCTTAATAATCTTCATAGCCTCATAACAATCTTTTGATAACTTAGCATTTGAAGGAATAAAATCAAGCAAAAATTGTAGTAACATGGTAAATAATTTGTTGGTCCAACCATTAAGACACTTCATTTGGTACAAATGCACAATAGCTGACAATTTGCTAAAATGCTTACAACTTTCATAACAAGGTTGATTAGTGATGATGCAAAAAATCAACAGTTGAGGTCCTCATTGTAGTAAATGGACGATATTGTGGATGAGGTCATCTCTGTAGGTGAGAATCTTGCAGAATGAACTGAGGGGAAGAGTAACACGTCAGTGTGGCATCAGCCAAACCATCTCCTATGCTTAAGACAGTAAAGGAGAGATTCTAGAGAGAAAATGAGTTAAGAGTGATTTCGTACAGTCTTTGTGTGTACCTTTAGCTTTTGTTGTCTTCTCTTTGTTTGGAGATCACAGCTCATTTTGTGACTATTGCTCTGTCCGTTACATTTCGTCATTAATGTTCGTAATAAATGTGTAACATCTTATCTAGGTGAATGACGATCTGTGTGAAGTGACGATGGTAATTTTCTGGTTCATCAACTGCCCCTTTGTTCATTTTCTCGTCTTTCAAACGAGATAAGAACAAATTCGTCTAACCTTTTGTATTCCATGTACTGTGCATTTATGACGATTTGGTGCATGGGTGGTTGGGCGCCACGTGTATGTCTAGGATGTGTTCGATGTGTGAACATGTCTCAGTTTTCCCGTGTGAGTTTCGGCCACTTGTTTTGCATTTTTCCCTCCTCTTCCTTTTTTCTGTGTTTTTCCTTATTCAACTTCCTATTCTAGGGGTTGTCTTCTCCTCAGAGCTTCATCTCTCTGTCCTACGTTTCCTAATAAGTCCTTTGTGCTTCTTATTCTTTTCTGATTTTTCCATGGTAGATTATTCTGTTGTTAGAGTAGACTGTCCTTCGATAGCTTTCTTTTTCGCTCACTTAGGTAGTTTACTTAAGTCCGTAGAGGGAGAGTGTCTTGATAGGGTCTTCGTAGGGGAGGACTGTTCGTATACTTCTGTCTTTACTTCTTTGTTTCCTTTAGTTTCCCATTCTGTTGAGGTAGCTAGGTTACTAAAGATGTCCAGGTAAGGTCTAGTGACTTGGAGATGGGGTTACCCTTGTCTGATGATCGTGTGGTCTCAGAGGCCACTTCTGTTTCTACCCCTTATAAAACTTGGAAAATTTCGTGTTCCCTTACGAGGAAGGACGAACAGCGAATTATAGACAAATTTCAGTTCCCTAATTCTGTAAAAATTAGTATCCCAAGTGACGAAGAGAGGGCTTGTCACTTGTATGTTGATAAGGTTTGCTTCTATAAGGCAGACTTTACCAATGGTCTTCGTTTCCCTGCTTATCCCTTTGTTAGGGAACTTTTTTCTTACCAGCATCCTGCTCCAGCATAGTTGGTACCTAATTCTTGGCAAATCCTTATTTCTTGCATGGTGGTGTGGATGTCCACCAATGATGGTGATGTTATTAGGGGGGATGAATTCCTCCACTTTTATCATCTTAGAAAATCCAAAGACCCTAGCTATTATGAGTTCAAACCGTGGGATAGGGCCTCTAGGTTAATTCTTTATTACCCCTCATCTCTCTGAAACTGGAAGCCAAATTTCTTTTTTGTCTTTGGAAGTGGTTGGGAGTTTGTCCTTGGTGAGGACTTGGACGAAGCCCCTAAATTTTTTCGTAGTTGGGGAGTTCCTGCGTCTGGTGCGTCTTTTCAGTTGCTTTTCTCTTTTTTCCTAAGTGACAATGATAAATGACATACTTGCACTTTTGCTTTGTAGCTTCCCAGCATCCTCGTCTGAAGAGAGATACCAGCATTGTGCTAAGAAAGTGAAGGAGTATCTTGAGTCCGTCAAGGATTTTAATGAACTTGTTTCCCTTCAGGCTTTGTTTTTACATTTTTTTGGGTCCAGAACCATCTACCAAGGTTTAGAAAAATTTGGAAGTTGTGAGAAAGAGTACGTATTTCTGCCTTCTTCTTTCTTTCTTTCTTTCTTTCTTTCTTTCTTCTTCTTCTTCTTCTTCTTCTTCTTTTAATATTATTATTATTTTTTTTTATAAACTTTTATCTTCGTCCTTTCAGGAATGACGACTAGATTTAGCAAACAGAAACTAGCTAAGACCCAAGAGAAAAAGGCAAAAGTTGGCACTGTTAGTGGTCTCTGGTCTAGGAAAAAGGTCGGTGATGCCTCTAAGAAAGATACTATGATAATGCCTCCTCCTACCCATTTGCCTGCCAAGCGTCTTGCCTCCCCATTTCGTCATTAAAGATGATTGCTTCTGGTGGGGAGGAGACTAGGAAGAAGAAGAAAGTTGGTGGTAAGTCTTTCCTTCCTACCTTCTAGGACAATATTGATGCAGTGGCTTTAAAGGCTCATGATGTGCTTTCTGTGGATGATCTAAGCCCTCTAATGGCGAAGTCATCTAGTGAGGTGACATTGTCTCATATCCAGAAGCTTGTGCAGGTAAGCATTGTGGGCTAGTTTTTTACTTATTCCTTCTCTTTGTTTTACTTCTACTAAAGGAAAAATTTCTTGTAGGCTTTAGGGGAGTCTCTGTTCATCTCTGGGAAGCTCCTAGTCTTAGAGAGGAAGGTGGCCACATTTGAGCCCTTGGTTAAGTCCTTATCTGCTGAGAATGAGATGTTGAAAAACAAGGTTGCTATTCTTATTGTTGAAGCCAAAAATGACAAGGAGCATGTGGCAACCTTGGAAAAAAGCCTACAACTAAAGAAGGACTTTTGCAAGCTAAAGGACAAGCAGATTGGTGATCTTGAGTTGAAACTACAAAATGTTAGGGCCGTGGCTATACAAGACTTCAAAGACTCTGACAAGCATTTTGATGACTTGTGCAAGTACTATGTGGAGGGCTTTGATCTCCTCATAAAGTGGATGGCCAAACATCATCCTGACTTGGACATCTCTGGCTTTGTTGTTGGCGATGTTGAGAAGGAGCTCATGGCTAATCGTCCTTCTGAGGTGACAGCAGAGAATGTGATAAAGGAAGCCGCAGACGTTGCCGAAGTGATGGAGGAGGCTACAATTACAACCCCTGTAGAGCTTGTCCCTGATGAGCAGTAACATTACTTTTTTTTTTCTTTTTCTTTTTTCCTTGCAAGGCAAGAACAATATTCCTCTTTGGGCCTGTTGTTTTGGGCAACTAAACAATTCTTTTGGGCCCATTGTTTTGGGCAACTCTTATGGATTTCTTGCTTTTAGTTGTAGTAACCAACTCTTTTATGCTTTGACTTTGAACGGCTTCTTATTGAGTTATATTTGAATGACGGTGTTAGTTGTATTTGATCAACTTAACATTTTTTAGCTGTGCTTGAATAGTTTTTTGTTTAGTCATGTTTGAATAATGATGTTAATTGTGTTTGAACAACTTAGCATTTTTTAGCTATGTTTGAATAGTTTTTTATTGAGTCATGTTTGAATGACGATGTTAGTTGTGTTTAAATAACTTAGTATTTTTTCGCTGTGTTTGAATAGCTTTTTGTTTAGCCATATTTGAATGACGATGTTAGTTGTATTTGAACAACTTAACATTTTTTAGCCGTGTTTAAACAGCTTTTTATTTAGCTATGTTTGAATGACGAAGTTAGTTGTGTTTGAACAATTTAGCATTTTTTAGCTATGTTTGAAGAACTTTTTGTTGAGTCATGTTTGAATGACGATGTTAGTTGTGTTTGAACAACTTAGTATTTTTTAGCTGTATTTGAACAGCTTTTTGTTTGAATATTTGAACAACCATGTTTGAATAACATTGTTGCGCTCTACTCATGACTTAAAGTTGTGGTATTGGAGCGTCTTTTAGGTTAACCATTTTTGTTTCATCTTGAATGATGATTATATTGGTTGTATTTGAACACCTCTAATTTTGTCGACTTTGGTAGTTGTGTATTAACAAATTTAATGGCTATGATGCTGTTAATTGTGCGTAAATAGCTTTTGGTTTGAAATTTTAATGACGGATGTCCATGAGACATCTCCTAAGGATGACTCTACATTTTAACATGATATCTCCTTTGCTTTAAGTAGATGTAGCCACATCACCTATTAATAAACCAACGATAAAAATTAAAACTAAATGAAACCTCATTAAATTTCAAGCAAAAACTAACAGAGCCCACCTAAGACTAATGTTGTTTCTAATGCTTCCTACCACTGTGAACTTTAATGTTTAAATGTAAAATGATAGAGAGTTGAGGAATGCTAGAATTCGCATTAACTGTATTGAATATTAAACAAAAGGCAAAAACTACATTTTCGTCCCTACATTTTCACGCGATTCCCACTTTGGTCCCTATATTTTATTTTCATCGCTTTTAATCCCTATTTAGAAAAATGTCATCTATTTTAGTCCTTTCCGTCAATACCCTAACAACAAAGTCCTAGGTGGCAAACAGAGTGCATCACTGGCACACTAAATGCTGACATCAGAATTAAAATAATAATATAATATATTATTTAGCATTTTAAAAATGCCAAGTCATCTTTTAAAAACAAAAAATTAATTTATGAATTTTAAATAAATGAAAAAAGAAAAAAGAAAAAAGAGAGAGGAAAAACAGAAATAAAAACAAAAAATAATATAAATTGAGATCTAGCTTTATTTAAATATGTATGTGAAGCTCCTTTTTGGTGACTTGAACCCAAGTTTTTGCTTTCTCTCAGCCACAAAAATTTTGTACTTGTAAAATGGTCATCATGCAAAGGGTACGGTAGTAATTTAACTCATTGATGAACAATCAAATTGTTTATGCAATCCTATACGGTGTATGTGACCAAATTAGATATTCATGTCATCAGATCTTCTCATTATGCTACACCCATCTAACAGCTAATATTGAAGCATTTGGCCTATAAAATGGCAGTAAGGCACAAAGCTCGGAAAGCTATCCCAATTCTGAAACCCAAGTATTTGATTCTAATAGCTTAAAAATTGGCTCCATGGGTTCAGAAGAAACCCCAAAACCCCATGCAGTTTTTCTCCCATACCCATCACAAGGTCATGTAACACCCCTGATGCGACTAGCCAAGCTCCTTATTCACTCAAGGGGCTTTCATATAACCTTTGTTAACACTGAGTTCAACCACAGACGCTTAATCAAGTCCAAAGGACTTGACTATGTAAAGGGTCTGCCTGATTTTCGATTTGAAACGATACCAGACGGGTTGCCACCATCCGATCGTGATGCAAAACAAGATATCCCAGCGCTATGTGAAACCCTTTATTATAAAATATATGTATATATATAGCGCTATGTGAAACCCTTTATTATAAAAAAAATATATATATATATATATATATATATATATATATATATATTTATATGGGAAAATAAGCAAATAAACCCCGTCAGTGTTTATCAAAAAAAAAAAAAAATTTAGTGACCTATTGTTCTTTCTTGATATCAGAAACATGAAATCAACGATATGTTGATTTCATTAGAAACCAAGACCTGACAGTCGTCCAATGCCTCGCTCTATTCGGAGAAAGACCAAGAGTCATTGATGGGTCTGACTATAGCACATCACTAGGAATTAGATTTAAGCCTTCCCATGAAGGATCAAGAACCGACCTTCGAGCTCTAGATAATTCCTCCAAAGAACCAAGAGATAATGACTTGGGCTCGAAATTGAAACTTACTCTACACCTCTTCTTCTATTTTGCTCTCTTTGATTTGAAGCCTCGCCACCTTCTTCTTTCTTGAATGTTACACCACTACGGGCTGCAGCTATCATTATGCCAGAATCTCAAAAATGCTGGGTTAATGGCTCTGTGGGTATTTTGTTTAAATTTGGGTGGGAGTTGTGTTTGATTTTCTGGGTTTGTGCTCATGTGTTTTGGGTTTGATTTTCTTGTGTTCTTGTGTTTGATTTTTTGGGTTTGTGCTTGAAATTTTTGGGTTTGTGTTAATTTTCTGGGTTTGTATTCTTTGGGTTTTGAAAATTTTGGGTGCTCAATCTGGGTTTTTTCTCTCCTCTCACATTAGATTTTTAAAAAATCTTCTTTTTTTTTTAACCAATTTATGGTATTTCTGGGTTTTGGCTAATCATGTGTGTTTCAGCTGATATTGTGTTTGGTTGCCAATAAAACAATGACTGGGTTTGTGTTCTTGTCTGTTCTTTCTCAAAATAAAATTAGATCTCAATTTATATTATTTTTTGTTTTTATTTCTATTTTTTCATTTAGTTAAAATTCAAAAATTAATTTTTTGTTTTTAAAAAATGATGTGGCATTTTTAATGCTAAATAATATATTATATTATTATTTTAATGCTGACATCAGCATTTAGTGTGCTAGCGATGCACTCTTTCTGCCACCTAGAACTTTGCCATTAGAGCATTGATGGAAATGACTAAAATAGATGATGTTTTTCTAAATAGGGACTAAAAGTGGTGAAAATAAAAGATTGAGACTAAAGTGGAAATCGCGTGAAAATGTAAAGACGAAAATGTGGTTTTCGCCTAAACAAAATGAATCAAGTAAAATAATTACTAACTAAGCTACTTATATACAATCATAAAACAAAGCATGGCTCTAGGCGCGAAACAAGCTAATAGAATTTTAACTAACTAACTAATGGCAAATTGACAGCTGTTTCCTCTAACTGAATTCTTCTTGCCCTTTGCACGTGTGACTTCTGTGAGTTCATTAATCAAAACTCCCCGTTTTGAACTTCTTCTTTTCTTCGTCGTTTCACTCTTAAGTCTACCTTTACCTCTGTCGTTTGCAATTTCTTTGTCTTCAACAAATTTAACCAACACATCGTTGTCTTCACAACACACGCCTAAAAAAATAAAAATAAAAAGGCTTATTCTTTTCTTAAACAATGCTTAATTGATATTTTGTGCTTTCTTATTTAGCCTTTAGGCCAACATGTTCCCTCTTTCTTTCCATTTTTTGGAACGTAGAGACCTCTTTCTCTGTTTTAGATATTAGTATGGCAAGGTTCTAGAGATGACGATGAAAGTGAAACTACTCATTCCGGCAAATGATATGGAATATTAGTATATTACTATACTAGCCACTGTTTAATGTTTACTCTTGTTAAAGGCGTTGGTTAATTACACAACAACTGATCAAGGAGATGCTTGCTAACAAGAAGAAAAGCTTAGAATGGCAGTGACCTAAACAATTCAAATGCTTAAATCATTAAAAATATATATATGATTATAGAAAGTAACTAGCCATTAATTATAGTTGTTGTCTGTTACCTAAATGTCCATCTGCATTGCCGAAGCTTATCCTTCATTGGGGATAGCACACAACGAGGACGGTGAGACCCCTCTCTTCTTGGCCGCGCTTTATGGTGAAATAGACATCTTCCTTCAACTCCATTCCATCTGTTGCTGCAAGCTAAACAACTCCTACCATAGAAAAAATAGTGGCGAGACTATTCCACGTACACTGTGCCATCAAGAGTGAGCGTTGGGGGGAGCATTTTAATTTGTTGAAAGTTTTTGAGTTCACCTATATATCAAATGCACAGGAATAGATTGTGTTACTTTATAATGTTTAATTTCCCCTCTCCATCAATTTGATGTCAGATTATCTTACCAATAGTTGCTACATGTAATATTTAACATCATGAATAATCATGTTTACTTGTAACAAAATTTTAGACATTACACTACACTGCTAATTACTGTCATTTGGCAGATTTGGCATATGAGATACTTCAACTGCACAAAGAACTTGCTAATAGTGTGAACGAGAAAGGAATAGGGCCTCTCCATCTCTTAGCAGAAAAGCCTTCCGCCTTCTGAAGTGGTTGCTATCTTGGATGGTGGAACAGCATCATTTATTAATGTTAAGTGTTATACTAAATTTGAATTAAACATAACATTATTAGAGGGATTATTGCTAATATTATTATTTGGATAATTCAATAGTTACAAACTTAAAATAAAGAGAGGGTTAATTTGAATTCCGAACATCCACGTTAAAAATACTAAAATGTACTGATTAGGTTACAATGCTATTGGCTTTGCTTAAGAAATTATTAGTTGCAACTAATACACTTAATAATTTCTTTGCATTGGCATACTTTTTTCTATTTGTTAATATATGCACGTACATATCTCTTTTCTTCAAAGGTTACCTTTAAGTGATATCTATGGTACAATATTACATGTTATTATTCTCTGTTATTGTTTTGGAAGTTACAACGGCTGATTTGCCCAAGGAAATCAATACAACATTACTAAACAAATTTCCGAAGAACGACCAAACATGCATCAACTTCATCCAATTTCTGTACAATATGGTTCAAGCTGGTAAGTGAAATGAATCCTTACATTAAGAATAACTTATTACAAAGGCATTGCAAAACCAAATTACAGAACACGAAATCTCATGGCAACTAAAGCATTCGGCTTTTGAATTGAAGTAAGAGTTTCACATTCACCTTTTCACTTCATATTTAAATGTGGGCATTATCTTTTCACCTTTTAAACTGTGGATGTAAATTGTATATAAGAAAATATTTTCTCTTAAAATAATAAGCGAATATGACTGCTACATCGCACATGCATATATAGATCATGATTAAAACTTTAGCACATACACTATAAAAACAATGTAAATCAATTTTTTATTTTTTATTTTTTTTAATTGCTGTGTGCCTAAGTCTGCCACGAAGCTACCTTCCGTTTCTAGTATTTACCGGAATAAGACCATATAATAAAGGCAAGAAAGCTGATGAAGAGAATCCCAAAGGATCGATTTATGTCACTCTCAAATCAAGTCATGAAGGTGAGGAATTCAAATGGATGTATGATTCTGTAACGTTACAGAATCATACATCGGTTGAGTTTAAGACTTCACTACACTTGGGACTTTATAAGGGAACAAAACGGATATAATAGAAAAATAAAAAATTAAGATAGAATGTTAATCGCTCTTTTTTGAATGTTTGAAAGAAAATGATTGGAATAGAATAGAAAGTAACTTGTTTGAGAGTTTAATAACAAGAGAATGAAATAAATATTTTAAAAAATCTTTTTTATTCCCTCCTATTTTCCTCTCCAAAATAAATTGTTACCATATGTTAATGCTAAATCTTACAAATACCAGTTACCTTAATGTTATTGATCAAGCCCAACTCAAAACTAAATTTGCTAATTTACCTTATTATTTGCATATTATAATGAACCGTTTATTTTGTAAAGGAACATCCCAAACCGAAAGTGAAGATCGAAATAGTGTCAGAGCAAAATTGGGCAGTCTTGGATTTGGTACACCATCTTATTAGCATTTTAGCCTTTTCTTATTAAGATTAAATTACACTTTTGATTCTTAAATTTGGATTTTTTTTTTTTTTTTTTTTTTTTTTTTTTTTTTTTTTTTTTTTTTTTTTTTGTCTCTTAAGTTTAAAATTTGTAATCCATAATGAAAATTCTCAAACATAAGAGACCACAATGAAAATAAATCCAAATGTTAAGAATCAAAAGTGTAAACCAGTTTAATATTAATGTTTCAGATAAGACGTGTACACGTGGTGAGCATGGTAAACATGTGCATGTTACTATGTGCATATTAAAATATTTTTTGTTCATATATAACATATATTCAATTTTATGATTGCGAGGATTAGAGGAAATAAAGAAGATAAAAGAGAAGCACTTATTTTCCGCTGCAATCTTGAAATTTGTTGTCGGATCTATAAAAGTAGAACAGTTCTTCGAACACGGGAGAGACCCTGTTCTAACACCATATAAAACTGATCAGTCAGATTTTGTCAGTGTTCCTGAAGAAGAGCCCACTGATGGTGAGAAGGGCAGCAATCCACAACCAGAGTTAAAAAATGAGTCACCATGTAAAACTGATCAGTCTGATGAATCTGATACTAAGATTACCAAGATTTCTAAATAAAATCCTGATGGTGAGAAGGGCAGCAAGTCTCCCCCTAAAGTTAAAATATGAGCCACCCTTATTGACTGCAGCAAAAAATGGTATCATGGAAATGGTCAAGGAAGATTTCCAATGGCTATCCATGCCACAATCAAAGAAAAAAATATAATACTGGCGGCAGTAGAGAACAGACAACCTCAAATATATCAACTATTGTCCAGGAGCAAATTACGGGCAAATTTACGGACAAATAGCATGTTTCAAGCACGGGATAAAGACAAAAACAACGTATTGCATCTTGCCGCTAAGCTATAAGAGCATCAGTCTTGGCTAATTCCTGGGGCTGCATTGCAAATGCAGTCAAAGATCAAGTGGTACGAGGTATGAACTCAAAACCATATAAGGATCATCCCTATATGAAATTGAACTAAATATTATAGATCAAAAAGTATATCCAATATCACGTAACTTTATACATTGTATTTGTAATAAAATATAAACCTTGAAATAGTTCTCGATTTTACTTGAAATTCATTTCACTTATATTAAGATCTTTTTTTCAGATTTTTTTTTTTTTTCCTGGGAATTGGACATTTGAATAATGTTAAGGATATGATATTTTTCATAACTACTAATATGACCTGTGTTATAATTGGAGCAACCAGATCACTTTGAACAAAACTCAACACTGATATATTTTGTTAGAAAAAAAAAAGTGTTAAATCCCTATAATTTTTATTTTATTTTATAATATAGAGTTATATCCCTTCACTTGAGAGACTTGTCTGTTTTACTTTTTTCATCATTAAATGTATAATTTCTACTCAAATTGTTTAAGACACTCAAAACTGCACGTGTTACGTATACGTATTATTTTTTCAATGCAGCTTGTCAAGAGCACTGTGCCAAAATACTTACTTTACCAAATCAACAACGACAGTAAGACCCCTGCAGATATTTTCACTGAAAGTCACAAGAATCTTGTCAAAGAGGGAGGTGAATGGCTAAACAAAACCTCTGAATCCTGCTCAGTTGTGGCTGCACTCATTGCCACTGTTGCCTTTGCAACGTCAACCACTGTCCCAGGTGGTGTCAAGGCAAATAGTGGCACGCCAATCCTCGAAAGTCATCCAGCATTTGACATCTTTGCTGTAACCTCACTTGTTGCCCTATGTTTCTCCGTCACTGCCTTGTTCTTGTTCCTCTCCATTCTCCCTTCTCGGTACCAAGAAAAAGATTTCCGTGTAGACTTACCAGGGAAACTTTTGCTTGGCTTAACTTCATTGTTCGTATCCATTGCCGCGATGTTAATATCTTTCTGTGCTGGACATTTCTTTGTGCTCAAGGATAAACTTAAAGACAGGGCACTTCCAGTGTATGTGGTGACGTGCCTGCCCATTACATTTTATGCCATTTCACAATTCCCGCTCTACTTTGATCTTGTAAGGGCTCATTTTAAGAATGTACCTCGGCCGAGACACACGATGGTGTCTCTCTAGGGTGTTTCTGCTGGACTGCTGCTACATTCTGCTTCTTTATGTTTTAATATTTTACTTTTTCTCTATCCATCGAGTTTCTTGGTTTACTTCATGTTTGAAATAATTAAGCTGCTTGTTTTACGAGTTCTATGTCAAGCAATATATCTGCTTGTGTATGTCTTTTATTTGGGCTTGGAATTTTGACTTTAAAGAAAGGTTTGGACTGTGAATATAATTATTGAATAATAGAGTTCTTCAATGTTAAATCTCATCCTCTCTCTCACACAAGAAATCTCACCTCCTAACATGATTTATAGAAAATAACGTATATTTTCACACTTTGAAATCCTCAATTAAGCATAGTTCGTAATGGAATGATAGATATCTCAATTATTTCTTTCTCATTACATACTCATTTCTAGCCAAACCGAGTTATCCACATAAATCCGACTGGTAAAACGTTTTTGCAATACCTCTACAAAATGAGGCATTTAATCTACAAGTGGTATAAAAGCTTTTTGATTTTCCTAACTTTCAACAACTAATTAAGACAATTTGTTGAGAAGCACCTAATTTTCAACCGTGTGTTAAGTGTAGTTTGTGCTTCAATTGCAAATTGGATTTTTAATTTTAATTTTTTTTTTTTATTATAGAGTTTTAACCCATGGTATTTCCTTTTGATGATTGCGTACTTTATCATTAGATCAAAACACTGATCAGATTTTTGGTGTCAACGGAAATTGAACCCTAAATCTCTTATTCAACCATTAAAGACTTTACTAGTTACCTGAAACTCACTTAAAAAAATAAAATAAAAAAATAAAAAAAAAAGTTTTGGTAGACAGTTATCTCTGTATTTTATCCTAACAGCTAATTACTAATTATAGGTTTACCTGCTTGTAAAGTTTTGGTAGACATACATTTCTTAATCTTCAGGAATCAACTAAAAATTGTGTCATCCACCTTGTATATAGTGGCCCACCTACCGGTAACATTGTTTCCTATGGGAGTGTTTCTACTCTACTTTCATTTGGCGTGGGCTACCTTGAAAAAGGTGCCACAAAATAAATACATGGTGAATACTCATCACTGGCTTTTGGAAGATAATTAACTAGTATTTACATTCCAATCTTCTTCAAGGGTTTGATGGCTCAAGTTATTGATTGATATACTTTTTCCACTAACATTGATGCTGAACTTGTACTGTGCGTTCTATTTCAAAAAAAGTAAAGCAATTATTTGTGTGAATTCAATATTATCTTCCTTCTTAATTAATTTGTTGGACTACAATTAATTGTTGGGAGTTCAATTTGTTGAATGTTCTATTTTGAGTAAATTGTAAATTACACTCTAAAGTTTGGGAGTATTTTAATTTCACATGCTAAAGTTTAAGAATTTGGATTTCACCCCCTAAAGTTTTGGGGTGTTTAAATTTTATACCCTCAAATTCTGAAACTTCAAGGGTAAAATCTAAACACCTCCAAACTTTAGGAAGTAAAACTCAAACATCCTTAAAATTTAGAGGGTAAAATCCAAATTCTGAAACATCATGAGCATAAAATCCAAATACCCCAAAACTTCAGGGGGTAAAATCCAAATTTTAAAACTTTAGTAAAAAATCCAAACACTCCTAAACTTTAATGGTGAAATTTGTATGTGAGTTCAACTTTCTATATAGTTAATTTGTAGGGAAAAAAAATTAGGGTTCGTTATTTTCATTTAAATTTGTTAGATTAGTCATGGTCTTAACAAATATATATATATATATATATATATATATATATATATATATAATTGTAATTTCCAACTAGCCTTTGTTGTCTTTAATTTTGTGCCAAATTTGATTGTAATTTCTTTAATCATTTCCTTGTATTTATGTGGATTTATTTGTAAGTGATAAGTGTGAGAGATTGGGGAAGAATCAAGCGTCAAAAAAGAATCAGTGCAGCTCGCAAGTAGTTCGCGAGAAGAGTAACTTGTGAAAGGCAACATGTGAAGCACATGACTAGAAACTGAAGAGTCATGCCAGGCTGTCAAATTCGCAAATACTTCACGAGAAAGGCCATCTCGCGAGGTACCCACGAAACTCTCTATTTGGCAAAAAGAAAAAGTGTTTTACCAAAAATTTTACCTACACTATATATATTCTCATTACCCATGAAATGTAAAGAGTACTTTTTAGAGAGGAAACCCTAGTAAAAATACTTAAGAGTTAAAGATTGTTATACCCACAATCATCTACACATTTTCTCTTGGTTTTTCGCCGAGTTCTTCAACTTTCTCTTCGATAACACGTCTTGATGTTATCTTATGTTTGTATCTCTCTTTCCTACTCTTTAAGCTTTTCTTTTATTGTTCTTTGTAGTTGAATATGGCTTAGAATAGTGTTACTAGTTTATTGCACTCATTTACTCTTGTTCCAAAACTTTGATAAGTTAGAGTAAAAGCAATCTAGCCGTATTTTTAAAATTGGGGTCTAAATAAACTTTAATGTTTTCACACCAATTTGAGCTTTCAATTTGTATCAGAGCTAGTTAGGCATAGGACTATAAATAAGTTGTGCTATTTATGAAGAACTAGTCATTCTCCCATTCATTGTATGGATAGTTAAATAAAAATTACAAACACACACACACACACACACATATATATAAATTTTTTTCTTTATTTTACTTGAAGGTATAATCAACCTCATGCAATCCATTTAAAAGTAATGATATTAAAACAAATGAGTAATTATCCTAACAATTACAATCGTATTATTGTATATTCCTAGCCTTTATGTTTGGAAAGACTTTCACTTAAATTTAGAGAGGCTGAAAAATTACATTAATGTGGCTTAATAGGAATGTAGCAATAATAAATGTTATTCTTAAGATTTTAGATATTACAAGTTGAGATCTATATATATATATATATATTAATAAATTTGGATTTAGAATAGGTGCTCTAAATTGAAACATGTCTTTTCCCATTATATAAGTGCACAAAAATGGACCAAATGTATTGAAAGGACCGAAATAGACTATAATGGACTGAATTAAACCACATGGATCAAAATTGACCGAATAGGACTGAAGTGGACAAAATAAGACCGAATAGGACCAAATAAGACTGAATGGATTGAATAGGATCAAAGTAGACATAATGGACTGAATGGACTGAATAAGACCGATGTGGACAAAATAAGACTAAAGTGGATTGAATAGAACTGAAGTGGACTGAATAAAACCAAATGGACCGAATAGGACCAAAGTAGACCAAATAAAACCGAATAGGACCAAAGTGTATAGAATGGGCCCAAGTGGATAGAATGGACTAAAGAGGACTGAATAAGGCCAAAGAGGATCGGATAAACCTAAATGGACAGAATAGAACCAAGTTGATCGAATAGGACCAAATGGACCGAATATGACTGAATATGTCCAAATAGGACCAAGGTGGACTGAATAGGACCAAATTATACTAGAAAAGACTGAATAGGACCAAATAAACCTAAGTGGACTAAATAAGACTAAATTGGACTGAACAAGACCAATTGGACCGAATAGAACTAATGTGGACCAAATAGGACCATATAAATCCAAAGTGGACCAAATATGACCGAATAGGACCAAAGTGGACAAAATGAACTGAATATGATCAAAGTGCATAGAATAGATCGAAGAGGACTGAGTAAGACCAAAATGGACTGAATATAACCAATTGGACCGAGTAGGGCCAAATTGGATCAGATAAGATTGAATAGGACCAAATAAAACCTAAATGGACTAAATTGGACCGAATAAGACCAAATTGCACTGAATAGAACTAAAGTGGACTAAATAAGACCAAATAAAACCAAAGTGGACAGAATTGACCAAATATGACCGAAGTGGACTGAATAGGACCAAAGTGGATCAAATAAGACCAAAGTGGACTAAAATAGAACCAAAGTGAAGCAAATAAGACAGAATGAACCGAATAGGACCAAAGTGGACCGAATAAGACTAAATGGACCGAATAGAACCAAAGTGAACTGAATAGAACCAAATGGACTAAATAAGACTGAATGGACTGAATAATACTAAGGTGAACAAAATGGACCGAATATGACCGCAATAGTCAAAATAGAGCGGAGTGGACCAATTAGGACCGTAGTGGACTGACTTGTGTATAAAGAGTTTATTATGATAAAGTCAAATCCTAAATCTACCGCTAAGAATGAATGCTTTTATCGGATGTCCCCGAAGGGACAAGAATGAATGAATGCTTTTAGGATTGGGTGACTAAGGAATATTTGTACAAGTCATTGATTTATTATTATTATTGCAGTTAAAGGTGCAAATCATTAATTAGCCTATTCTTTTTTTAAACTAATTAATGCACCACTAGTATCGCGTGTATTCCCATTTAAGTTAACATATTTCTTCTTTTCCTTTTTTCCTTTTTGTCCCCCTCTCTTTTTTGAAGACAAGGTTCTAGACTTCTAGTTCCTCCTTCTTTTTAAATTTTTAATTTTTTTTTTTTATTATAGGTATAAACAAAAGAGAAGGCTGAGGTGTAATTATTGGGTATCCATGGAATACCATAAATGCGTACTTTCCCCTCTCACATAAATAAAAGCCCCACTAATTAAACTTATGGTGAGACCCACAATTCATGTGAGAGTGAGGAGTACACATTTATAGTACTCTCAAAGTATTCAATAATTTTCCGACAAAAAGACCACCCTAGCCGTGCTAATTAAATTTATGGTGAGACCCACAATTCATGTAAGAGTGTGGAGTATACATTTATAGTACTCCTAGAGTATTCAATAATTTTCCAACAAAAAGACCACCCTAGCCATGGTTTATTCCCGTTGAAGTAGTTCATTACATTAGATATTGTTTTTTTTTTTTTTTTTTTTGCCAAGGGCCTTGTGGCCGAATTGGTATCTTTCCATACACAAAGTACTTGAGGTCTAGGGGGAAGGGTTTTCTAACTATCTCTTTTTTTGTGGGAGAAACAATAAGGTAGACACTAGATATTGATAATATCATAAGAACAAAGTTTAGCTATAAAACTTGTTGTAGCCTAAAACTACAACTTTACTCAATAAAGTAAATGTTACTACATATTTTGAAAATCGAATAATTGAATTGCATGTTTTACATGCTCTTAATATACATGCCAAATTTTGTGTTAATTGGATATTATTTACTATATAATCTATAAGCTTATATATTATGAATAATTTTAATTACAAAAACTTGCAAGTTAAACAATTTATTGGTCACATAGCTATTAATTTTTAGTTTTTTAGAAATTTTGTAAATATAGAAGATATAAGAAGAAAATGTAATCTAATTGTGGATTTCTCAAAATTCACCTCCAATAAAAATATATTGACTATAACCAATTTTGTAGTTTTTTTTTTTTTTTTGAAGAACCAATTTTGTAGTTAAACTTTGTCCAAATTATAATAATTATTGTATGTTATCAATATTATATTGGAGTCACTCCTTATATAGAACTGATGTCAATATTTATTACCTTTTCAATTGTCAAAAAATAAAAAGAAAGGTATTTATTACATTTTTCGTATTTCCTTAAGTTCAGCCATCCTTCACTGTGGCAGTACTGAATATTAGGTTACGGCTGTAACCATCCTCGGAGGAGTGAAAAATTTCATCAAACCGAGGTCGTGATTCTCAGTAGTATATCCTGAGGTTTTCTATGATGGGGTTTAACTGGTTCTCTCATATTTGGTGTCGGACACGGATTCTCAGACCTTCTATTCGCTATATTTGGTTATTCTGGTCGGGCAGGATTGTCCTTGTTGGACACTCTACATTTTTATTTTTATTTTTTGGAACTGATGTACATAACGTAACAACGTTGGCATTTCTACAGTTATTGCATGCATGTTCATATCTCCCATTCCAATCGTTTCCTTAAAGTATGAACTATGCACAATTGATGATCCCGTGAATGCTTTCTCATTTATGTTGTTAATGTTCCGTCTTTAGTCTTTCTCTTTTTCAAGGCAAGGTTCTAATTGATTGAAAAACAGTAGGTTGAATGAAATGTCACTCTTACAAAGTCACAATATTGTAGTATTTTTTATATTCTGTTTATATATTTGATAGCACAAGATAGGATTTAGAAGTTGGAACTTCGAACAGATATAGATTATAGAAATTCAAAAATACTAATAAGGAAATTAAAAATAAATAGAGAATGATAAGGTGAGTCCAATATCAATTATTATATCTCAATACAATCATAACTGTGTGGATATTCTTGGTACGATGGTCACTCTACAAGTATAAGTGTTTGTAAAGTGTGGGAAGTAAGGGCCGAGGTTTAAATCTCCAGAAAGAAAATTCACACATATATACACTTAGATTAAGCTAAAGTGAAATTTTTATCTTGTATAAAAAAAAATAAAAATAAAAATAACTGTGTTCACTTGATTTTTTTAATGTTGATTTTCTTTTGCTTGTTATGTTAATTAGTATGGATTTTTTTTTTTCTCGAATAAGAGATTTATTAGCAATAAAAGAATATTTGGGTCTTTGCTGTCTCGATCCACAAAACATGTGGTATCACTACCAAGTTCCCGGCATGGAATAATTATCCACTTTTTCTTTTCTCTTCTTTCTTTCTCTTTTCCTTCTTCATTTCTTTTTCTTCTTTTTATTTTTTTTTCCCTGTGGCAACATCATAGGGCTCTGTTGATACTTGATAGTATAAAAATTGATAGAAATTTGAAATTTCAGGTATCGTGAGCTCCACAAACATACCTTTTGCATTAAATAGAAGTATATTCTCCAGGGATGTTTAGTCCTTCAACTGCTCTTGAAAATTTCGAAATTAATGATCATTCGGAAAAAAATATCAATTTTGAAAAAAAATTATACAAAAAAATCAGGTCCCGGCAGTGGTCTGACGTTGTCAACATATATCGGGAAAATTTTGATCAGGCTCACAAGGTGATAGCCATGTTAAGGGAAACAGCCTTGCATGTAGCTATCGCCCATGGCTCAGAAGATATTGTTGAGGAACTTTTAAAAATAATTCTTGCTAACAAAAAAGAGTTCGAGAATGCTCTAAAATATAAAAACGATCAAGGGAATACCCCTTTGCATGTGGCAGCATCAACAGGGAGTCTGAGTACGTGTATTTGCATTGCTGAAGCTGAGCCATCAATGGGGAATGAACGTAATAAGGAGGGTAAGAGCCCTCTCTTCTTGGCTGCTCTGCTTGGTAGAACAGAGATTTTCCTTCACCTCCATTCCGTCTGTGAAAGCCACCTAGGCACATCCTACTATAGAAAAGAAGATGGTGAGACAATTCTACACTGTGCCATCAAAAGGGAGTATTGGGGTGAGCATTTTAATTTGTTGAAATTCACTTCATACCTATTAGATAATTTAATTTAATAAACTTATGTTTAAACCAATAGTTTCTACATGTTTGAATACTGGTTATTGAATACTTGCTAAACCATATTTTAAACATTGTGGTTGACAGATTTGGCATATCAGATACTTCTCTTACACGGAGAACTTGCGATTTGTGTGGATGAGAATGGAATATTGCCGATCCATCTCTTAGCAGAGAAGCCTTCTGCCTTCCGAAGTGGTTGCCACCTTGGATGGTGGAGCAAGATCGTTTATTATTGTAAGTGTTACTAAATTGCCAAGCTGCTTATAAAGAGTAATGCTAGGCCACAGTTTTTGCCCTAACTTATCTATATATTGAGTTGTGAGTGGTAGAATAATAAACTCACGTATTTTTTATTTTTATTTTATCGCTCACAACTTATCACATAAACAAATACAAATTGTGATCCTAACATATTTTGCATATAAAAATGAAGAAATTGATAAGGAGAATATTCTTAGTTGTTGAAATCCAAGTTGTTCAATACATTACACGAGAGATTGTTAGGTGCAACTGGCACGCCTAATAATTTGTCTGCATTAATGTACGTCTTACATTTATTAAAATATACGCCTACACATCATTTTCGTCAAAGGATACCTTCGACTTATTTATGTCATACAGCATTAAATGTCAGTATCCTCCGTTGTTTTTTCACAGGGATACCGGTTGATGTGCTTAAAAAAATCGATACGAGTCTTAAAAGGCGTGAACACAAATTTCCGGAGAACTACCAAACATGCTTCAGCTTCATTCAATTGCTGTGGAGGTGGACCATAATTCCAGTTGGTAAGTGAAATAAAATTTTACATTAAGAATAACTAATTAAAGTCAATTAAAACAACTGGTCAAAAAAAAAAAAAAAAAGTTCACTTTAAACAAATGATCGAACATAAAATTATGGCAAGTCAAGGCAACTGAAGTTTTTTCATGACAATTCGAAGGAATAAATGGTTTTTTTTTTAGAAGGAATGAATGAGTGGTTAATATAATATAAATAGTTTTAATCTATAAATTTAAGTTTTTAAAGTTAAATAGCGTTTGTGTATGTTATATTAGTTAGTTTCTCATTTGGAGTCTCCCTAGTTTTCTCTCAACAAAAATTTTGACACATACACAAAATTCAAAACCAATAGAAAGCCTCTCTTTTTTCTCATTTTAAATTTAATTATGTGTGCACTTCGTCACATAACACAACCAAGCTAGTTTCCTAATTTCTTTCCTAATCTCTAGTGGTTATTATAGGAAAAGTATGTGACAAAGGCAAAAAAGCAGATGAAGAGAATCCTGAAAGATCGAATGTTACTCTCAAATTGAGACATCAAGGTGAGATGTGCAATTGTAACAAGTGTGTTCTAATTGCTAAAGAATCTTGCGTCGATTGGATTCAAGATTCACTAAAGGATTATGTCCAAGTTGGTCCTCTCCGCCTATTAATTTTTTGGGTTGGATACTTTAATGCCCTTCTAAAATAGTGCGTATGCTAAATCTTACATATGCAATTTACCTTTATGCCCATAAAATTCTATTCTTTTTTAGTTTTTTATTTTTTAATTTTTTTTTAAAAAAAAGTCCTTAACTTATTTGTTTATTTATATTTTTTAAAGCCTATCTATTTTTAGGTACAACTTTCAGCAAAAACTGTATCCAAAGGTAGGCTAAATCTACTAATGAATCTTACCATTTGCACATTATAATAATCTAATTTAATTTTTTGAAGGATCCCGAAGTGAAGATCAGAAGCATTATTCATTTTGGAAATATTGTTGCACCCCCTTTATGATTATCACATTTGTTTGCAGAGGAATAGAGCGCATTCTTGGATTTGGTATACCATCCTTTTCACCTTTTAGTCTTGCCTTATATTTTGTATCTCCATTTGTAAATAGGAAAATCATAATGGGAAATATTTATTATGAGTAGTGCTTATTACACACTATTTGTTGCACACACATTTACCACACATAAAAATTGCATTGAAAACAAAACTTGAAATCACGATTTCCACTTAGATGTGTGCACATATTTTGTACATGTTTCATTCACGCCATTGAGCATTGAGGTGTGTCCACATGAAGTGAGCACAATAAAGATGTTCATGCACGATAAAGATGTTACTTAGTTAATGGGTGATGTGTCAATTTCTCATTAAAACAAAAAGAGATTTTTTTTTTTTTTAAAGTATTGAAAGTAAACTAAACTCATTAAATGCAATTATATGTTTGAATTTAATTAGAGATCTAATATATGCATTTAAGTAACTATGTCTAAGTTTTAACCTTCGTAAAACTAGTATCATAATTAGCCTTATTTATATTAATATTTTATTAATACTGAATTTTTTTTCTTTTTTGAGAAGATTGTTGATACTAAATAGATTGTACTAGTTTGCATAAAAAAAATTTGCACTTTGGCCTCTGAATTAAAATCTTGGTTCCATCCCTGTGTTCATGTAACTATATTTACATTAATATATTTGGTTGCTCATAATATATATTATGTTATGTGGTTTTGAGAATCAGGGGAAATAAAGAAGATAAAAGAGACGCACAGATTGTCCAATAAGATCATGAAACTTTGTATCAAACCTATAAGCGTAGAGCACTACTTCGACGGAGGGAGGGACCCTTGGCTAACTAGATATGATGAAGATGAAGACTTAAGTTTTATTAATTCCGATAGTGATGTTTCGAAGTCGAAGGATCATATACAGCCACCCATACTGTCTGCAGCAAAAAACGGAATCATAGAAATGGTTGAGCGAATACTACGCAAGTTTCCAATGGCTATCCATGACGAAACGAGCGACGGAAAAAATATAGTAATGCTGGCAGCCGAGTACAGACAAACACAGGTATATGAGCTATTCCGCAAGAGCCATATACGGATAGAAAGTATGTTTCATAAACTGGATAACGTCGGGAATAGCGCATTACACCTTGCAGCCAAACAAATAGAGCAGAAGACGGGCCTAATTCCTGGGGCTGCATTGCAAATGCAATGGGAGATCAAGTGGTATGAGGTATGAACCAAAGTGCACCCTTCTTTAGTTTATTTTTTTGATAAATAAGTAATACAATTATTAATTCATGTTTACAACTAACCTTAAGTAATTCTCACAAAAAAAAAAAAACTTAAGTAGGATATATATAGAAACTAGGAATTAGGATTAGCCTTAATTGGACATTACACTAAATTGAGTCTCTTGAGCCATTAAATCATATAACAAAAGTTGACTCCTAAAAACTGTGGTTAGATGAAGTAGCAAACATTTCTATGTACCAAGTGCTTACATTCTCATCAATTTTTTTTCTCCATAATATGAAGCTAGTTTATCCTAGATTTAACTAAGCTACCAATAATTTACTTTACATAAAACTTTATTATTTGAGTTTTATACATACATAATAATTTTGATTAAATTATTGATAGTTCAGTTTAATCTAAAATAAACTATTGAAACATTATCAGCAAAAAAATTATTAAAGCTTGTGCCAAGTGTCTTAATATGTGTATGTATTACATGAATAGTTTACACAAAATAATTTAAAAGAATTTAAATATTTTTTGGATGTTGTAAAACTTACCAAGTGTCACTAATTGTTAATACAATTTTAACAATTTTGAGTAAAGTCGTGTAACACATGGGCATATCCTAGAAATAGTAAAGATTATAATTCTTATTTTTAAAAATTTCCCTTATTGTCAAGGTAGAAGCTTGATGATGCCTTAAGTTTGAAATAAAAGGTTGTGTGAAGATCCCTCAAAGTAGGCTTCAATGATGCCTTGAAAGTGACTAGATTGGATGGATGATAGATTTGACACAATATGATTTAAATTTATAAGCGGATTGGCAAAATTCACATATACAAGACTCAAATGAGTCAATTTGAGTATTTTTAAGTCTTACATAAGAAAACAGCCCAAAATTAGAATTTATGCACACAAAAAGGCAAAACAAAACAAAAAACAATGCATGATAGACTCGATTGAAAAAGTCAACCAGTCAAAGTCAATGATCAAAATTCAATAATCAGAAGGCTAGTCAATAGTCAAAGAGAGTCAAATGTTAGTGGTATTAAATCCAAGTTAAAATTAGTTCAAGAATTCAGGTCATTTAAAAAACAAGGCTTATTGACACGGCTAGTGTCATATATCACTAACATCGTTGGTACATGCTTAGGGCTAATGAGAAATTACTAAATTGTAACACATGGTATTGTATTCAAATTTCTTGCAGCATTAAACATTAGCCTGGAAAAAACTGGAGCAATAATGCAACTTCAGGATGCCAATTGATAACCTTTCTTGGTCATTGACGTCATTGAGTCAATCTCCCTTCTAGGATTGTTCCAAAAGTTTGGTTGTGTTAGGTCTTGGCTTTAAATATAAAGTTTCTAAGTCTAATGTTCAAAATTCAATTACTCAAACCGTAGATACAGTGAAAGAATTAACCATTATATATATATTAACATGTAGTGATCAAATGGTACATGGACAACCGTAAGCACATTTAAATCAAACATAAATCTTTCGTTTAAGCTGGCAATAAGCAACAGTTACAAAGTCATTACAGGCGTCTTTTATGAACCGCTTTATGGCTGTTACAAATACCTTTATGAGCTAATTAATGATCATTACTAAGCCATTAATCTTCCAACTCAGGCTCAACGCTAGGCGAAACCAACCACAATACTTTTATCTTTCTTTTTAATATTAGTCACATCATTTCAAAGCTAGAAATGTAAATTAGAATTGTGGGAGAACTATGTTGGACTTGAATTCATGACCTTGTTAATTAATGATCCTATGGTCGAGAAAAAAGTTATTGGATTCGAACTTTGAATCCATGCAACAATGGCTAGGAAGGTGTTTGAAATTTTGGTGGGCTATCCCACTATTATATACAATAGCCTGAGAAAAAAAATTAAAAATTCCATTTTTTTTTAATTTTATAAATTTATTGATTAAATTCCAAAATCCTAATAGCCATTATTCTTTTGTTATTGTTGTAATCATTGTTTCCTTTGGTCTTAATGAATACAGCACATAATGAAGTCCATGCCACGAGGCTTCCTTCATCTCCCCAACAAATATGGCAAAACTCCAGGGGACATCTTCATGGATACACATAAACCTCTTGTCGAAGAGGGTGGGAAGTGGCTAAGCGACACATCGAATGCATGCTCAATTGTAGCAGGTCTCTTTGTCACTGTTGCCTTTAACATGTCAACCACTGTCCCTGGTGAGGTGGATGAAAAAGGCAATCCCCGCCTCGAAAGACAGCTGGCATTTAATATATTCGCCATCTCATCCTATATATCCTTCTATTCTTCACTGTTAGCGATGATCATGTTCCTTGCAATTCTCACCTCCGGGTACAAAGAAAGCAGTTTTCGTAGCACCCTACCAATGAAGCTTTTGTTGGCTTTAACAGCATTCTACATGTCTATAGCATCTACTGCGATATGTTTTTCTGCAGCACACTTCTTCATTCTAAGACAAAATCTGAAATCTGCAGCTTTTCCAGCATATTCATGGGCAGTGCTGCTACTAATATGCTTTGCTATATCAGGATTTCCACTATACTTTCATTTGACATGGGCTATCTTCAAGAGAGTGCCACATCATCACCAAATGATAACTCCAGCTGGTTTTCATATTAAACATTAAGTAAAAATTAATGTTCCTTCCTATCTTATTCAAGACCCAGTATTGATGAGTCAGATTTAATATTGATAAAGTCATTTATTTATTTCCTATGATAATCAACTTGTACCGTGTGTGTGATCTATTGAATTAAGTTTCTTCTTAATTAATACTAGTGAGATGTTCTGCAACTGCCAAAGGAGTTAAAGTAGAACCATTTTGCTTTTACCTGTTGATTTCAATCTCATTGTCCTCTTTTAGATTTGGAAATCCATGGAGGCGACATTAATATATCGTGGAACAAGGGTTAGGATTCTGTTTGGTTTAGTCGAAAGAAAGGAGAAGAGAATTGTGGGGCTTGATGAGAATAAAGGGCAGCTTTCATTCTGAAGCAAGTTAAAACCAAAGTTATGA
The DNA here is from genome assembly GCA_030445155.1 of Quercus variabilis. Taxonomy (NCBI): domain Eukaryota; kingdom Viridiplantae; phylum Streptophyta; class Magnoliopsida; order Fagales; family Fagaceae; genus Quercus; species Quercus variabilis. Next base: position 38,154,241 of record CP129456.1, read on the forward strand.
ATACCATTTTGGATTTGTTTTGGTTTGTCTAATGGAATAAAATATTTTCATACCAGCTTATTTTGGCATACTATTTTGACCTTTTTCAGTTTGTTAATTTTATATAGTTTTATAATATTTCAACTTAAAATCAAGTGTTAAAATACAAATAGTTATTCTTCTATTATTGTTATTATTATTATTATTATTTATTATTATTTTTTTGTGTTTTGGAAAATTTCTAGAGAATAGCATTGTTATTGATTTCGTACCTTTCTAACTAAAACGACTGGAAAATTTCATATCAGTCAGCTAACCGGCACGAAGCAAGTTTAGCTTCAAGATTAGCTTTTCTTTCTACTTGCCTCTGTGATTTGCAGATGGGTATTTGTTGTTAGTCAGCAACGTGAAATGGGTATTTTGGGCCGATGGGTAATTTTGAGTTTATCAATATGTGGTGGAGAGCCAGTGATAGACTCTTCCTACATGCCTAACAAACCACTCACACCATAAGGTTTAATGTTAAGGGCATTTTTTGTTTGTAAAATAAATCCAACAGGCCCAAGGCCCACCAGCACATTGACCGATAGAATCAAGCTTAGATTATAGACAGGGCCCATGCAAGGTAGTTTTGATATTGACTCAAAATGGGCCCATAAAACGCCCATCCCCTGACCACAAAAGTTTGGCCCCCATGCCTAGTCAAGTCAACATACAACAACAGTATGATATGAGGCCCACTCGGAAGCCCAAAAGAAAGGAGGAATCACCAACATAAGTTATGGATGTCATAAGCAAAATGGAAAACACTGTACCGGCCCAGACCTGCGAGGCCCAACACCAGTCTACAAGAAGGAGCTTCGGCTAAGCCAGTCTTCCAAGTTAATTTCCCCATTTTAAATTCTAGGCAAAAATACAAAACTTACTTCTTAAATTTCATCATAATTCATTTTAGTCCTTTAATTTTGTTTTTGTTTAGTTGTGTCCTCTAAGTTTCAAAAATATCCAATCAAGGCCTTTCATTAAACTCCGTTAAATTGATTCATTAGATACACCTAAAATTGTGTTATTTTGATCATTTCAAAATATTTATTAAATAAAATTTTGGTAGTTTCAAGTTATTATTTTTTTATTATTTCAAAATTTAAAAAAAATTATGTTTTTTAAAAATAAAACTAGAAATTGAAACCCAGAATCAACTATCAAACCCAAGTTCTTTTGCCCAAAATAATAGAACCAAAAAACATTCCACCTTCTAAGATCTGAAATTAAACCAAAAACAAAAACGTAAGTATTGGAAACTGAAAAGCACTTCTTCTTTTCAATTACCTCCAAAAGCAACAAAGGAGACAAAGAAGATGACTAGTCAGGAATGCAAAGGGTGCTCATCTTTGAGCAGGTACTATTTGATGATTGAAGAACCTAAGCTTGTGACCAATTCTCTCTTCTTTCTTTCTTTCTTTTTTTTTCTTTTTTTTTTTTTATTTTTTTTATTTTTTTTATTTTTTATGGTAAAAAAGAAGTTCATTGCAGCAACTAAACCGAAAACAAAGTCTCAAGGCACGCCCTATTTAAGTACAAACCATCTAACTTAGACATAAAAGTTCTAACTACGTCCACAGGCGAACGGGCAAAAATCTCTAAACAACTATCTTGGACTGCTCCCAGCCTAGCTAGCTTATCAACGCTTCTATTTGCTTCCCTATAACGATGATTAAATCTAATATGAGGAATTTGGGTAGCCAACAGCCTGCAACCCTTTCCCAAAGGGTAAATCAAATTGTTGGAGCAAGAAGGGGAAGTCGGAACATCAATGACAGACTTAGCATCTAAATCAACTTCAACAGCAGAAAATTTCATATCAACGCATAGTGAAAGACCATCACGAATGGCCCATAACTCGGCTTGAAAACTAGTGGTGATGCCTATGTTTCTAGCCAAACCCACCATCCAGTCACTGTTCTCATCCCATGTTAGACCCCCACCACTTGCTAACCCAGGATTACCCAAGGAGGATCCGTCAGTGTTAAGCTTCATCCACCCTTTAGCTGGTTTTTCCCATCTAATTGCCTTGACAACCCATGTTTCTGCTACCTTGGGATTGTAGGTTCAATGATAGAACTCCCTTACTCTCTGCATTATTACCTTAGAGTGGTTCGAGTTTGATTCTCTCACAGAAAGGCAATCCAATTCTTTTCCACAAATACAAACCCTTTTCCAACTTTCTAGCAATGTAGAGGCGAAAATGTTAGATTGTTATAAAATTTTTTACAAATTAGGTGAATAGTTACTAAGAAGTAAAAAAGTGACGTTAGTAGTAGGTCCAGTTGAAAACTAGTAAAAATTGGTTATAACAATAATTTGTACAAACATTGTAAAATAGTTTGTGGTAATAGCATTACTCATGTAGGAGCCTTCTCTCACTACACTCTATCTCACTACATCTTACACCCCTTTCCTAAGACCACCAATATCTCTGCCACTTGCATAAACTTAGAAATATAGACTTTTGGGTTTTTTTATTAAAAAAATATTTAAATTAACTTTTTTTTTTTTTTTTAATTTTGAAGTAAGAATTTAATAGTAATTTTATTTATTAAATATTTTGAAATTACCAAAATGATGCCATTTTGGGTGTGTTTAATGGATTAGTTCAATAGGGGCTAATGAGAGGCCTTGATTGAATATTATGAAACTTAGAGGATTTAATTGATAAAAAAAAAAAAAAAAAAAAGTTAGAATCCTAAAATGAATTATAATGAAACTTAGATAGTAAATTTTTCAATGTTGATTAAATTTAAATTGAATTCCAATTTTTTTATTAAGTTTCGTAATATTGGAATGCAACGATTTGTCAAAGATAGAGGTGTAGCCATGTAGGGACAGAGCCAAAAATCTGCTGGGCGGGGGTAACCTCTAGGACCAAATATGGTGAGGCTCAAATTTTACAAATCACATATCAAACGATGAGAGCAAAAAGAAACGGTTAAATTCAATTACTTTATCAGCCTGATCCACCATTTTTCTCTAAAATTACAACAAAAGTGAAATTAAATTTTTTTCACAAATGCTATGATAGGATTTTAGTTTAGTTCAGGTTTTGTTTTTGAGTTTTTATTTATTTATTTAATTTTACTAAGTTCATGTGGCAGCATGCACGTGGCATAAATTGATTGTTGGGCTCTATAAAGCCTAGTTGTGTTTGATCCGAATTATAACCCAGCCCAATAAAAAATGGTGGGTTTTTAATGAGATTTTTTTTTTTTTTAGGCTTAGTTCATAGAACGGAGACTTGACCCGAAACTCTAATCTGAAACAACGGTATTTCTATCATGCACAAGGGATCCACAATGGGCTAAAAACGAGTGGTGTGCTGTTGCAGGCAACCAAAAAAAAAACATATACTCCTAAAAATATATGTAATTGTGGGAGTTAGGATCATTTCCACGAAAAGTATCTAGCCTAGTTTTATGCTACGTGAACAAGAAAGGGGAGGGGGGTTTGAGTATAATGAAAACAATTTTAAGAAAAACAACTAAGAAACAATTCAAATTAAAGTATCGAAATCAATTAAGAGAACAAACGTTGGTCCAAGTCAACATCCACCATCGAAATTTTACAACTAGTCATCGATGTAAATATATATCAATTCACACTTTCAATATTCACCGTTGGAACTATTTTCCTATCTCTTATTAGTCGTAGTTAATTAGAAAACAAGCGATTTAATAAACCCTAACTACTAAACAACCCAAGACAAGCGCTCAAGATTTAATTTAGTAATAGTCTTAAAAACTAGAGAGATCGATGAAACTAAACAACACAAACACATGCAGTTGCGTTTAACTTAGTCAAGCATTCTTCCTAAGATCTAATAATTTTTGACGCAGCAAATCATTAAATCTTAGTTGCTTCATAAGTTAGAGAGATCAAACAATTACAGATTTGTTATCTAACTTAGTAGTAGATTGCAACAAATAATAAACTAGTAGGCCTCCTAGTAATTAAACGAAACAATAATAAAAATAGGCACAGAAGAATATCCGATATTCAAAGCATAAATTAAAAAAAAAAAAAAATTAGATCTCACAATTTTATTGATTCCAAGACTTCAGTTTCCTTCGACCAAGTATAAAAGTTTTAGCCACATAGGACCATGACAGAAACTCAAAAGAGAAAATTAGAGAAGAGTGGAGAGAGAGGCATGTGTGTGTCCAATCTGATTTCTCCTCTCCCTTTTACACGTTAATTCCCCCTTTCCCAAGCCTACAAAATCTCCTAAAAATATTCTAAATAATAATATCCAAATATGACTAATTAAGGAAAAATATTAAAAATAAAACAAAGTCCTAATATAACTAGGAAAGTGGTGTTTTTCAGTTGGAAATTTCATGCACCAGATCTGGAAACTTCCAAAAATAAACCGCATCAGATCCGCGTATTAGAATTTCAGGCAAAGGAACATTTTAGGACGTCAGCAGTGCAAGTGCAGCAACTTCAAGCCCAATTTCTACCTTGATGAGGCCTGTATCTCTCAAAACTCAAAAAACGAAGTTGTAGAGCTTTGTCTTGGCGTTCAATAGCATGTTGAATCATCTCAATCGGAGCTCGGATGAGAGAGTTATTCTTAGATTACAAAGCAATGTCAAAACTGTCCAAAATCGCCCAATTTAATATATTTTGCACTTAATGCCTCCATTTGCATCCTAAATCAAAATATAAGAATAATGAGTACATTTAGGCACCAAATAAGTATAAAATACTAAACATTAAGAGAGAAAAATATGACATTTTGCATTCTCATCAACGAGCCAAAAACTATACTATCACATTTTATATTTTTCCCAGTAAATAGTAAAATCACAACTTTGTGGACGTAAGCAAATTGCTGAACCACGTAAATATTGTCTTGTATAATTGTTTTCTTTAGTGCATACTTTTTTTTTCCTCTATTTTTGTATCTCATAGATCTTGAAATTTCATGTATATTCCCTTCATTGACTACACACATTGAGTTTGAATTACAAATCAATAGTATTGATTAATTCCAATCCCAGAAAGTGAATAATTTTAAATATATAGAAGAAATCATGAGCCATGTTTAATTTAATTATTGTACAATGAATACTAATTGTGTGCTTTTTGTGTAATTAAAGAATACAATTTTACACTTCACCATTAGGGGTGGTTGGTCTATTGATCATGGGCTTAATGGTAAGGGTTTAGGAGGTGGAGGTCCTAGGTTCAAATCTTGCAATGGGAAAGGCATGGAAAATTACTCCATGCTCTCAGCTCATGTTCACTAACGCCCTCGATGGAGTTGGCTGCATAGCTATGACTTGTCTAAATCCTCTGCTTCCTTTGGCCTAAGCCTAGTGAGTAGAATATCATTATAGCTACGATTAAGTGAAAGATGCCAACTACCCATTTTTCTCTTGGTAAAAAAGAATACAATCATATACTTCTATCAAGAGCTTTCTAATTTAATAGTACTCTCTTGTTATTTTGTAAAAGAGACCCCCATCTCCCACCTTGATATAAGCACCCAGAAAAAGAACGAAGAAGAAGATACCCCTACAGGCCTACACGTCTCCTTTCAAAGCGAGGTAAGAAATATTTTTGTTCAAAAAGAAAAGCTTGGATTCTGGTGAAAAACATGGGGTCGAATCAACATCATTTGGAATATAATTCGCTTGAGGTCCAAATCTAGTCTGTCCTTTTTAACTTGACATTCAATTTGATGTTATATTCCCATATACAAGACCCAAATGAGCCAATTTGAGTGTTTTTAAGTCTTACATAAGAAAACAGCCCAAAATTGGAATTTATGCGCACAAAAAAAACAAAACAAAACAAAAAACAATGCATGATAGACATGATTGAAAAAGTCAACTAGTCAAAATAAAACCAAATGGGACTATATTTAGAATTTATATCACTTCAAATATAAAAGTCAATTACATTTTAAGAAAACAACCATACCTCTTATCTTTCTTTCTAATATTAGTCACATTATTTCAAAGCTAGAAATGTAAATTAGAATCATGTGAGAACTATGTTGGACTTGAATTCATAACCTTGTTAATTAATGATCCTATGGTCGAGAAAAAAGTTTTTTGGATTCGAACTTTGAATCCACGCAACAACAGCTGAGAGGGTGTTTGAAATTTTGGTGGGCTACCACTATTATATACAGTAGCCAAAGAAAAAAAATTTTAAAATTCTAAATTTTTTTTTAATATAAATTTCTTGATGAAATTCCAAAATCCTAATGGCCATTATTCTTTTGTTTCCTTTGGTCTTAATGAATACAACACATAATGAACTCCATGCTACAAGGCTTCCTTCATCTCTCCAACGGAGACGGCAAAACTCCAGGGGACATCTTCATGGATACGCATAAAAATTAAAAAACTTGGGGAAGAGAGTGGGAAGTGGCTAAGCGACACATTGAATACATGCTCAATTGTAGCAAGTCTCTTTGTCACAGTTGTCTTTAACATGTCAATCACCGTCCCTGGTGATGTGGATGAAAAAGTTAGAAACTTGAAACGAATTATAGTGAAACTTAGATAGTAAATTTTTCAATTTTACTTAAATTTTAATTAAATTCCAATTTTTATATTAAGTTTCTTAATATTGGAATGCAAGGATCTGTCAAAGATGAAGGTGTAGCCGTGTAGGGACGAAGCCAACAATCTACTGGGTGGGGGAACCTCTAGGACCAAATTTGGTGAGGCTCAAAATTTTCAAATTACCAAACAATGAGAGCAAAAGAAACGGTCAAATTCACCCACTTTATCAGTCTGATCCACCATTTTTCTCTAAAATTACAACTAAAGTGAAATTAAATTCTCTTCGCAAATGCTATGATAGGATTTTAGTTTAGTTCAGGTTTTGTTTTTGAGTTTTTTTTTTTTATATAATTTATTTAATTTTACTAAGGTCATGTGGCAGCATGAATATGGCATAAATTGATTATTGGGCTCTGTAGAGTCTAGTTGTGTTTGTTTCGGGTTATAAACCAACATGATAAAAAAAGTGATTTTTTAATGAGATTTTTTTTTTTTTATGCTTAGTCCATGGAACTTAGGCTTGACCCAAAACCCTAATTTGAAACAACGGTATTTCTATTATGCACAGAGGATCCACAATGGGCTAAAAACGAGCTAAAAATTATACTGCTGCATCTTATATTTTTCCTTGTGAATAGTATAATCACAACTCCGTGGACGTAGGTAAATTGCTAAATCACGTAAATATTGTCTTGTATAATTTTTTTTTCTTTAACACATTATTTTCTCTATTTTTACATCTCATGGATTTGAAAATTTTATGTATATTCCCTTCATTCACTACACACATTGAGTTTGAATTACAAATCAATAGTATTGATTAATTCAAATCCCAGAAAGTGAATAATTTTCAATATATAGAAGGAATCATGAGCCATGCTTGATTTAATTATTGTACGATGAATATTAATTGTGTGCTTTTTGTGTAATTAAAGAATACAATCTTACACTTCACCATCGGGGGTGGTTGGTCTAGTGGTTATGGGCTCAATCCTAAAGGTTTAAGAGGTTTAGGCCTTAGGTTCGAACCCCACAATGGAAAGCACCTGGAAAATTACTCTATACTCTTAGCTTATACTTACTAGAGACCTAAATGAGGCTGAGTGCATAGCTATGGCTCATTCAGATCATTTGCTCCCACAAGCCCAGGTCCAGCAGGAGTATCACTATAATTACGCTCAAATGAAAGACGTCAACTCAGGTCTTCCCTTTTTACCCATTTTTCTCTCGGCAAAAAAGATTACAATCTTACACTTCTATCAAGAGCTTTCTAGTTTAATAGGACTGTCTTATTATTCTATAAAAGAGAGTCCCATCTCCCACCTTGATATAAGCACTAAAAAAAAAATAAGGGGGGGGGGGGGAGGGGGAGCCCCACAGACCTAAACATCTTTTTTTTTTTCTTTTTTTTTTTTTAGAGCGAGATAAGAAATATTTTTGTTCAAAAGAAAAAGCTTGGATTGGGATGAAAAACATGGAGTCGAGTCAACATCATTTGGAATATAATTCGCTTGAGGTCCAAGTCTAGTCTCTCCTTTTTTTCCTTTTTCTTTTTTTGAGAATTTAGTCTCTCCTTTTTAACTTTTTTTTTTTTTTTTTTTTTTTTTTTTTTTTTTTTTTTTTTTTTTTTTATGTCAAGGAACACGCCAGTCTCTCCTTTTTACCTTGAAGTTTGATTCGATTCGAGGTTTTATTTCATAAACTTATTTGGTAGAAATTCCCCAAAACTATGTTCACTGTCAGTCTGTCACTATGTTTTTCAAAAGCCTAAATAATGTTGGACAATTAATTGCACCTACTGTTGATTTTCTTTCCAGTTTCTATTAGTTTCTGTTATTCTGATTGTCAGGCGGCAAAAGTGTTTTTTTTTTTTTTTTTTGGAATACTAATGACAAATTTCTAGAAAATATAAGAAAATACGTATAATATTATTTAAAAATTGAAAATATATGATTAAGTAAGTGTACCAAACAGTACTCAATTTACAAGTTACAGATATGCTGGTAAACATGTGGAAGAAGCTTTCCTTAAAGTAGTGTTTATGTAAGTTTCTTTGTAGCACTAGCACAGGACTCGGTCGATCTCCAGTATAAAATCAAAACACAAGTCCCAGTTAGTTTCACCATCTCCTACTCATCTGACTCCACTCGTTTCCTGCCCTTGTTCCTGTTAGCGAAAATGGCTTCCACCATAGACGACCAATCGAATCTGGAACCTGAGAAAATCAAGAAAGAATTGTTCAAAATGGCCATGAGAGGCCAATGGGATGACGTGGTTAAAATATATGGTGAAAATGAAACGGTCCGCAAGGCCAAGCTCACAAGTTCAGGGGACACAGCATTACACATTGCTGTCTCCGATGGCAAAGAAGAGGTAGTCAGAAAACTTGTGGGATGTATCTCCGCTCAACCAGATAAAAAAGAGGTTCTGCAAATTAAAAACGAGCAAGGGAGTACCCCTCTCCATATTGCTGCATCAATGGGGAATGTGGCTATGTGTGAATGCATAGCAAAAGTTGATCTAAAATTGGTGGGTGCTCGTAATGATGACGGAGAGACCCCTTTTTTCTTGGCAGCGCTCTATGGTAAAAAAAACGCCTTTCTTCGTCTTCACCAGATCTGTGGTACCGAAAATGGCTATAAATATTCAAGGAGGAAGGATGGTGACACTATTCTTCATTGCGCCATCGCTGGAGATTATTTTCGTGAGTATTTTAACTGTTTAAATATATCTTTCTTTAATAATTTCTAATCATAACTAATAACTTTCTATGATTTTGTGTTCATTTTAATTTTTTTATAAGGAAGGAAAAACAAATATGCATGAGCTATGTTATAATTAGGAGAACATAAAGTAAAACATGATTAAAATCGATTTTCATTCAAAATAGTGTAGGCAGATACTTGTAATTTTAGAGAATTTGGGCTAACTGATATGGAGTACTCATATCTTCTTTCTATTTTGGTGCTAACTACTAAGACATGTTTCAAATGTTGCTTTCTTTTTTGGGACAGATTTGGCATTTAGAATAATTCACTTGTATGAAGAAAAACTAGTTAACTCTTTCAATGAGAAAGGATGGACCCCTCTTCATTTGCTAGCAAGCAAGCCTTCCGCCTTCAGAAGTAGTAGCCACCTTGGAGGATGGTATAAAATGATTTATTACTGTAAGTATCAGTAAATGAGCAATCATGAACAGAATCATATCATAGATTTAAAATAGAGTCTGAATTTGGTAGGTTGGGTTGTAAAATCCATATTTTACATCATTTAATAAGAGATTATTACATCAGCTTTTTACTTAAAATTCAATATATCTAACAATGTTAATAAACTCACATTTAAGTTGAATTTTTAACTGCGTATTAGAATTGATTGAGTGTGGCCATGCATATTCTTTAATATATAATATAATGATGTAATATGTTGAAATTGGAGGGATAAAACTAGAATTTTATACTATATCCTTATAAAATTTAATCACCTAAACTATAGGTCTTGAAATGAAATATTTCCCTAATAATTTATTTTACTGTTTTACATATATTGTGGTATGTCTTGTACCTCATAATCGGCAAAAATCAGTTATCACGGTATGTGTGACTTGGTATTAAATACGTATATTCTAGATTTAATTAAGAATCATAAAAATATGGATTTTACATTTAAGAATCATGGCCTAAAATAGTTTTATTTTAAAATATGGATTTTATTTTATTTTTCTTATTTTTGGAAGGTATCTTTGTTGATGAGCTCGAGCATGAATCATCTGATCACCTGCGAAAAAACAATCAGAATTTGAAAGATGCATCTGTCAAAGAGCCCGAGACGCCAACAGGACCAAATAACAGTCTCAATGACCAAAGTGATCTGAATGTTCAAGATATCATTATTTATGATCTTGAGCCTGAAAACGGTCTCGATGACCAAAAGAAACAGGATTATCCAGAGAACTACAGAACATGCCTCGACTTATTGCAATTTTTTTGGGATTCAGTTGGTAGGTGACTGAATCTTTTGGGTGTGTGTGTGTGTGTGTGTGTTAGCTGCTAATAAAATATATCATAATTATAAACATCATACCGACAGAATGGAATCATATATTATATGAATTGATCATTTTATTTTGTTTGTGTTTTATTGTTAATTATTTATTATCAATCCATAGGACTTGTCTTTCTTTCTTTCTTTCATCATCATCTTCTTCTTCTTCTTCTTCTTTGTGAATTAATCCATAGGACTTAACTACCTTCTTCCCCACCACCACCCACCCCCCCCCCCCCCGGCGGCCCCAAAAAAAAAAAGAAAAAGAAAAAAGAGAGAGATGTGTGGTAACAAAATTAAGAACCAATGAAGAATGATTCTAAGTGTGCGTTTGACATTGACATGAATTACTTTTATAACTTATTTTACTATTTAATTTATTTTTAATATTATTTATAGTTTTTACTACTTTTTACTATTTATAAGTCTTATTATACTATTTTAATTAATTTTTATCTTTATTTATAATATTTTTAGTAAAAAAAAAATTTAATTTTAACAAAATAAATAAAAAATTTTAATTTCAATAAAGTGGATCATACACTAGTACTATGACCCGTTACAGTTTTAAAATTTTTGAACTCTTCGTACATGAATTCATGAATGACCTGCTCATGTTCTTAACCAAAACTTTTGACCAACTGTTCCTCTAAAAGAAAAGAACTTTTGACCAGCTCTAGTGACCCACCTTGAAGGTTTGAATACTGCAGTGACGCGCTTGTTTGTCTATATTATTTTATTTGTCCATATTATTATTTATGAAGTTTTTTGTTTGAAATTTTCATTTTTTTTTGGTTTAAAAATACACTTATATCTTTATATTTATGCAAAGATAAAAGTATATGATAATTTAATAAAAATATAACTTTGACTCCCATTGAAACTTTACCTAAAAAGTGAGGTCCTTCTTTTATTAATTTTTAAATTATTTTATTTATTTATTGTAAGGACTCATTTTGATTGGACCCAGGATATAAACGGGTTTACAGTTTAACAAGCCCAAACAATGAATTTGTAGAGAATGGGTAGAAGAATTAGGCGCTGGCCGTCGTCCCCCATTCAAAAATCTCTTTCCTCTTATATAAAATATGCTTGTAACTTGTTTACAACTGGGGAATTCTCCTTGGCCCATGGCCGAGAAGCCCTTTTTATTTTTGGCTTTCTCCCCCCCCCCCCCCTTATTTTACTTTACTCGTTTTTCTTATATAGTCTTCATCTTCCTATCTCCTTCTTCCATCTGTTGATCATCCATTCGCCTCCTTTCTGGCCGTCCGTCCCATCAGAGGCCTTATCGGTACTCAAGTGGTTCACTCTGATCAACGTTGCCCTGCTAAGGGGTTATATCCCCATTAATGCGGCCAGAGGGGTTAGGTGAATGCATTAAGTGTGAATGTGACAGCTTGCTCTGGGCTTGTCCCCTTCCAAAAATTATCTTTCGTATGCCGAGGATGAAGAGGTCCTCGGCGTAGGTAAAAAAGAGACTTTGTCTAACTTAGTCTTGGCTGGTCAGTCATCCTTGGCGCCGGCCTTTGGGCCTATCACGCGATGGGCTGTGGCTGCCAGGCCCATGGGCCCCACAATAGCCCCTCAAAACCCTGCTGCACGTTCCCTCGGACGGGGAGGAGGGTTTTGATACCTACGGGCCCTCCTAGACGAATCACCCCACTTTGGTTTATGCTAATGCTGGCGACTTTTCGACTACTCGATGTGCGTTTTTTGCGTTTCAAGACTTAATGTGCCCCCACATTAAATTTTGGCGGCACCACATTTCCCGCTTTCAATGGTGTAATGGTAATCGTTCGGTGGGGATCTCCTACTTTTAAGGGCAGGCAGTTACATTTGGGGGACCTAAAAGGGGGAATATAAGCACTTGTATAAACCGCCTAGTTTCCTCATTTTCGCGCTTACAACCATTGATGCGTATGACTTGAGTCTAGTTCAACTTGCACTTTTCCTGAAGAGAATCGCCATACTTCTGTAAGTCTTCTTCTTCTAGCGACCCCAAATTTCCTTGATTTTACTTCTCCTTTTCTTCTTTTAGAACTTTTAGTCGTCCTTTGGGAATGGGTAAGTTTAAGAAGTTGGTTGAGTCCGACGAGATGATGAACAAATTCATTGTCGACTATGGGATACCCAATAATGTGAGTCTGAAGTACTGTGAAGAGGGGGAGTGGTACCTTAAGAGGAGAGAGGGTGAAGTCGTGATCCCGATAGTCGCTTTCGTAGAGGGAGGGATGAGAATTCCTATGAGGCTGGTGACCCTCAATTACCTTAGGCATTTTCACTTGGCTCCTACCCAGTGTGCCATGAATGTATTTAGGATATTAGGGTGTGTAGATATCTTGAATGAGAAAATGAGGCTGAGACTAACTCACCACGATGTAAACTGGTGCTACAACCTTCATCACCTGAGGGGTAAGACATACTATATGAAGACAAGGGACGATAGGATTCGTCTCATCCAGTGTCTTCCTGATTCCAATAAGGGATTGACTCAAGATTTCCTCATAGTGTCGGGGGAGTGGCACAACGGCTTTCATTGCCCAACAATAGAGGGGGAGCCAGGTAGGATATCCGAAGTAGGAGACAATCTAAGTTTCAGTATTTTTATCTCTATTACCATATATCCGCCTTGGTTTATTAACCATAGGAGTTTCATTTTTCTTTTCACAGATCCGCACGCCTTTGCACGTCATTTCCACCTAGTTAACAAAGCGGATTTGGAAACCGTTCTTAGGTCGGACCTTTTCCTAAACGAACCTGATAACCAGGTCAGAGCCGCTCATCAAATCCTTGGATGCGACCTAGCTCAGAAATCATTCCCAATCCTGAAGCACGTAATTAGAGCTCGTGACCCTTGGCTTACGCAAATCACCGTAGTGGAGGACGGTTTTGCATTTTCCGAGGGATCTTACATACCTGAAGGCATATCACTAACAGGTCTCTCCTCATCCTAACAAGTAACGGTGGCCGAGGAAGGACTATCTAAGAAGGCAAAGGAGGTGGTTGAACTGAGTTCTTCCGAAGACGAATATAGTGTGCTTGACCTAGCTGATCAGTCCGAGGATCCCCCTGGTGACCTAGGAGATTCTCATTTGTCCGAAGCCGACCTTCGATCCTTAAGAGCTAGTACCCAGGCTGAGATGGGTTTAAAAAGACAGCCCCAAACCAATCTTCTTGACTTGCTCGAAAGCGGTTCCAAAGAGGGTGTACCAGAAGAGTCGCAGCCGAAGCCCCCAACACCTCCGCCCCAGACACTAACTGTGCAAACTAGGTCATCTTCTGTCCCTGTAGCACCAAACCCTCAAACAAAGTCTTTCGAGCTGAAAAGGAAAAGACTTGCCAAGGGTAAGGAGCCGATGGATAGGAGTAAATCCTACTCCCCGCCCGAGAAGGATAAATCTCGAAGGCCTCCGAAACAACTGAAACTCGGTGGTCCACAGAGAAGTAAGAAGACCGTCCAATCGTCTGAGGCTCAAGCCTGGCTGCCCGCTGCCATGCTTCATGATCAGCCCCTGACGGATGACGCGTCTATACGGGAATCTCAAGGGGTTGAGGGGGCCCTCGTAGCTGATGCCCTGGAGAAGTCTCTTCTTCTTCCCACCGACATGGCTGAGCTTGAAAGAATGAGTGGGTCCGAGGTTGTCCTTAACCTTAAGAAGTATCTGGGCATGGTGAGTCCTTTGGTACTTATTTATTTTATTCAAACTTCGTCGTTTAATGCCTTCCTTTTTCTTCATGGAATTATTTGTTTTTTTATCGACAGGCCATCCAGGCTCTATTTAGGTTGGACGAGGAGGTCGATGGTCAAAGCAGTGCCTTGGCACAAGAGCGTGACAAGTTCTTGAAAGCTGCTAGTACCCTTAAAAAGTCTGAGGCTGACCTAAAAAAGGCAACCGAGGACCTAGAGGAGATGAGAAAGGCCAGAGATACTGCTGCCTCCGACCTGGCCGCGGCCAAGAAGCAAGCTGAGGACCAAACCACCCGCTTGCAAGACATTGAGGGCCAGCTACGGAGTGCTAAGGAGGACAATGACTACCTGAAGTAAGAGTTGACTAAGGCAATTCATGAGAAAGGTATTGCCGAGTATGCTAGGGATGAGGCTGTGAGAGCCAAAGATGAGGTAGTATTTGCAAAAATAGATGCTGAGCGCTCTGTAGAACAGGCAGAGGAGGAGGCCTTTGCAAATGGGGTAGCCAAGACTAAAGCCATTCTTCGGGTGTAAGTTCCTGCAGTATGCAGGCATTACTGCTCTCAGACCTGGCATGAAGCTCTCAACCAAGCAGGGATTGACACCTCATCTGACCTTAGGAGGGAGGATAGGGTATATTACCCTATTGCAATTCGCGAGACTACCCCTGTTGCTCCTGAGGAGGGATCTTCATTACCAGCGGTTGAGAGTCATGATAAGACCGCTGAGGATATATCTTTGACTAACCAACCATCCGAGGAGATTGAACCCCAGAGGACGTTGGGGGGAGCTAGAGCCGAGGGTCAGAAAATACCACAAGATGTGGCTAGACTCCCTGCGGACCCTTCGAAGCAAAGCCCTTAGGCCTTAGCTAAAGCCTTCGATTTGCTGATCGAACTAACTTGTCTACTGAGTTGAGGGAACTGGTATACGACATAGGATAATTTTGTTTATTTTCTCTTTCATTTTATTTTTCTTGCCCTAGGGGTGTTGTAAGGAAATTGTATACTTTCTGTTTGAGCTGAATGCATAGTACTTTGCTTCTAACTACAGATATTTTCTTTTGTTTGCCTTACTAGAATATTCTGCTCAATATTTGTACTCTATTTTGGAATTAGTCTCATGAAATTGCCTGTTATCCTTCAAATATAAATATAAAGGCCGTATCATAGTTTAACTCTAGGTAACGCTTTTATTTTTCTCCAAATATTTATTTTCTCCATAGGTTCGAGTCCGAGGACCATGCAATACCTTGGTTCTGTCTACCACTTCTATTTTTCTGCAAGTATCTAGTTTCTCCATAGGTTTGAGTCCGAGGACCATGCAATACCTTGGTTCTGTCTAGTACCCAAGTATAATGATGTGTATAGTTTTACCATAGGCTTGGGTCTGAGGACCATGCAATACCTTGGTTCTGTCTACCACTTCTATTTTTCTGCAAGTATCTAGTTTCCCCATAGGTTTGAGTCCGAGGACCATGCAATATCTTGATTCTATCTAATACCCAGGTATAATGGTGTGTATAGTTTTACCATAGGCTTGGGTCCAAGGACCATGCAATACCTTGGTTCTGTCTACCACTTCTATTTTTCTACAACAGAGATTTGTCCTCGAACCGCTGTACTGGAGGTGATTCCTCCTTGGATCGGATTATGATTTTTACACGTGGCGTTGATCTTGCCTTTAGCTCGAGGCCTTATCTTTTTCCTTTACGAGGCGTCCTTTGGCGGTTCGTTTTCTGCGCTCAACATTTCGGTGCGCGAGACGCGCCCTCATTAATGTCCTTGTGAATTAACACGAGTCCAACAGTC
Source organism: Quercus variabilis (assembly GCA_030445155.1). NCBI lineage: Eukaryota > Viridiplantae > Streptophyta > Magnoliopsida > Fagales > Fagaceae > Quercus > Quercus variabilis. The sequence goes on from CP129456.1 coordinate 38,170,341, forward strand.
TACGGCCTCCTTGAAAATTGGTAGCTTCATTATTAGCCCAACTGATAATTCTCTTTTCGAACTCTGCATGAATTAATTCTCACCAACCCCCATCCCCTATATAAGGTGAGGAGATGGTTTCTCCACAATCCATGGACCTCTTAACACAAACAGAAAAAAGAAAACACATTCCTCCAGCTCCCCAAATCCTTTTAACAATCCCGTCGAAATTGTGACCGGAATTGGCAAAAGTCGGCATGGCCGCAGCCCCCACTGGGCTTCCGATGCGGCAGAATCTAGGCATAACCCCGATGGCGCCCCACAAAGTGGCCCAGAGGGATGTTGTTAGAGTACCTAACGTCTCTCCTCAGAGCGCACCCCCGACGAAGAAGACGGGCAAATTCACCTCATGGGCGGTGCCCGAGTGTTGCCGTCTCCAACGGCCAACACTCGTGAGGATCGGAGAGAATCAAGGGAGCATCATTGGGGAAGGTATCCCGGAGCCCTTGCATCTGCTTCTCTCTTTGTTCCAGCTCCGCCCCGCCGAGAATTGAGTTGTCGGTGGCCTGGAAACATAATGGCCCTCCCCCTTCTCTGCCTTTTGCGTCAAGCTCTCCCATTCTCTTTATGCCAATAAAGGGACGGCTTGACACTTCCCTTCGGCTAGCTTTTTCTAGGACGGCTTCACTTGGGCCTCTGATTGTAGAAATAGCTGGTGGGATTAGCTTGTAAATTTGTGTGAAACACACCTGCCTGAGCCTCTGATTGTAATTTGTACTGTTTCTATTTGTGAAATAATAATATCAAAATTTCTCTTTTCACTGTCAGATCTTCTATATATATATATATATATATATATATATATATATATATATTTTAACCTATAGTAAAACGACCACTTGGAACAATCGCTTGGTGCGCCGGCCAGCACCTTAATCCTTCCCACAGACGGCGCCAATTGTAAGGACTCATTTTGATTGGACCCAGGATATAAACGGGTTTACAGTTTAACAAGCCCAAACAATGAATTTGTAGAGAATGGGTAGAAGGATTAGGCGCTGGCCGTCGTCCCCCATGCAAGAATCTCTTTCCTCTTATATAAAATATGCTTGTAATTTGTTTACAACTGGGGAATTCTCCTCGGCCCATGGCCGAGAAGCCCTTTTTATTTTTGGCTTTCTCCCCCCCTCTTATTTTACTTTACTCGCTTTTCTTATATAGTCTTCATCTTCCTATCTCCTTCTTCCATCTGCTGATCATCCATTCGCCTCCCTTCTGGCCGTCCGTCCCATCAGAGGCCTTATCGGTACTCAAGTGGTTCACTCTGATCAATGTTACCCTGCTAAGGGGTTATATCCCCATTAATGCGGCCAGAGGGGTTAGGTGAATGCATTAAGTGTGAATGTGACAGCTTGCTCTGGGCTTGTCCCCTTCCAAAAATTATCTTTCGTATGCCGAGGATGAAGAGGTCCTCGGCATAGGTAAAAAAGAGACTTTGTCTAACTTAGCCTTGGCTGGTCAGTCATCCTCGGCGCCAGCCTTTGGGCCTATCACGCGATGGGCTGTGGCTGCCAGGCCAATAGGCCCCACATTTATAAATTAAATTCTTAAAATAAAATTATATATAAAAAATAAAGACAATTATTTTTTTTGGGCTGTAAAATAGGACCATTTTCACTAAACTTAAAAAAAAAAAAAAAAAAAAAAAAAAAAAAAAAAAAAAAAAAACTCATCACACGTGCTAGTTTTAACTTACTAGTTTACGGATCTATTTTTTTAGTTATTTTATTTAAATATTATTTTTTTATTATTCTTCATCGTCTCTTTCTCTCTCTTCCTCTTCGTCTCTCTCTTCTCTGACACAAAGCAAGCAAACCCACAAAAGAGCAAAGAGCAACCCGTCACACCAACAACCCAAGCCGTGACCCACCAACCCAACCACCACAACCCAAGCCATGACCCAACAACCACACCCACGACACATCACAGCAACCCACGGATCAACAACCCACCACAAACCAATCAGAACCCACACAACCAGCCACAACCCACAATCCACCGACCCACAGGCCACAACCCACCGACCAACATCCACAAAATCCACTGACCCACAAGCCCCAACCCAATCAGACCACACTCGCGAAACTGACCACGCCATCGCCGATCTTAACCCACCGACCCACCATGCCGATCTCACTATGCTCACCGATCTCATTATGCTCGTCGATCTAAACCCACCACGCCAGTCAGAGGAAAAGAAGAGAAAGAGTGATGAGACTTTGAGTCAGAGGAAAAGAAAAAGGGAGGGAGACAGGATTCAGGTCTGGCTTAGAAGTTGAAGAGCAAGGTTGAGGTCATTTCTGCTGAGACCTACTCAAGATAAGGGCACCACAACCAATAGCAAAAGGGAGGGAGACACGGTTCAAACCAGGTTAAATAACGACTCCTAGGTGCAAAAGGATCCTAGTGGTCACAACTGGAAAGGGAAGGACAATCTGCTTAGAATTGTTCCAGTGTTTGTCTATTATGGTCTGAGTTATTTATGAGTCTACACAAATCTATAGGTTCATGTATGCCCAGTGCCCACTAGTATTTATTTATGGGAAATACTAACGAGTGTCCTTAGAACACTAATTAAGAATTCAGTTAAAGAAAGTTTTTATGGAAAAAAAAAGAAAATAATAATTAATGTTTTGACAATTTTTTTCATTTTCTATAAAAGTGATGTCAAAACTTTCATAAAATAAATTGTTAATAAATGCCATAAGAGCAATCGTTAACATGACTTTTTATTTATTTCTATTAAGTAAAATTAAAGGAAATGAGAGGAGTGGATATGTTATATGTGTCAATCCCAAGTGCATCTCAAAACTCTCAAAATGCATTATATATGCATTAGGCATTTATAAAGCTAACATCTAATGTCCTCTTTTTTTTTTTTTTTTTGAAAGGATCTAATGTCCTCTTTCTTTCGTTGCTTTTTGTGATAATTAATTTCCTCTTTGGATTTACACATTTATAAAAAGATTGACATACACAAAGCGCAAAGCCATAATTAATGCATATTCTTATAGTTATGACTTATTTGGTATCTGCTAGTGAACAAACTTTGTTTCTTCTTCTTATCAGTCGTTAAAACAAAGAGTGGAGTGGCAACAGATGAAGAGAACCCTAGAGCTGAAGCAGGTAATCAAGCTGAGGTGTGACACCTCAGATATTAGAGATTAAATTTTTTAAAGGTATTACACGTACATATGTCTAATCTCAGAATAATAAGTACAAAGTTGATCTGAAAAATAAAAAATAGTTACGGAAGAATCCCAAATATAATCAATATTTTTGGGATATCACAGGAAAGGGTATATATGGTGTAATGTAAGGGTTATCACAATATCCCTTTCCATAAATGATAAAATGACATATATAATACTAGTGTGTCTGTCAGCTATAGTTTTAATGCCACTATTGGTGCTACTAAGTAGTACTAACTAAGCAAATATTGTTGAAAAGTTAAAGTCTTGCAAATTATAAACACAAGTAATTGAATTGTTTTCCAGCCTAACCATAATACGGTGAAGGCTCTGCATTTATATATAAATGTACAAATGATTAGATACAAAATATATTTGAGATACAATGAGTTTGAAATACAGAGAAGTTTGACATACAAATAACTCTTTTTATCTTATTACAATCTACAAATTTAGTTATCACCTTATCACAAATATTTGAACTCTTGGACTCTATGAGCTGGTTCTTATCCTCAACACAAATCAATTGGCATCTTTTGGTATTGTCAACAAAGATGTTCAAAGTTCAAATATCTTATTCTTCATTATAACTATCAAATTTATCCAAAAAAAAAAAAACAACTAAGCAAATATTTGTAGCAAAGAATAGGAAAAAAAGATAGAAAGATTGGATTAGATTTTTTTTTTTTTTTTTGAGATAGTTTTAACATATGGCGTTCACTCCTAAACTAAATACCTTTTCTTTGCATGCTAATTTTTAATTCCCCACCAAAAAACAAAAAAGTTTTGTAATTGTTAAACCAGTCATACTGGCTAGTTTTAATTCAGTGGAGAAAAAATAAATTAAATAATATGTTACCGTGAGCTAATTTTTGGGATGGACCAAATTGTAAAATCAATGAGGTCCTATGTTGTCCTGACTTAATCTTTAACACTGAGGTCCAAGCATTGTGTAGACTATAACTCTTGAACCTTGTTACTTAAGCATCGCAATCATCTATCTCATTCAGGATCCAATGCTACCGATGGAGTACTGGGGCATGAACTGTTTCCAGCTAATTATGGCACCTGCTTTGAGTTTGTCAAGTTCGCATCCAAGGCAATGCTGGTCATTTTTGGACTAGGTAAATGTCATTGTAGAGGAATGCTATGAAGCATAAACGCAGTTTTTGTTCACAATCTTGTTTACAACTTACTAAAATGGCAAATTTTGATTGAAGAAACGTCTTCACTTGAACCCATCCTCATTCCACTTTACTATATATCAATCAAAATAGGTCATTTCAACAGTTTTGTTCACTAGATTTTTTAGTCATTATATAACCATATATCCTCACCTCTGCCTTTTCTTTTCTTTTTTCTTTTTTTTGTTTATAATATTATTTTTTCTTAAAATATTATGTTACAAATATTTTATTATTAAATGAAATGGTATCTACGTTATCACATTTTTCTTTCCCCACTAAAGCTATCTCATAAGATATATTTTTTTTCTCCTAAATAAAATGTGCATGCACACACAAGGTAGTGACGTACTCATGCATTATGTACATATACAAGATAATTCACATGTTCTCTAATTTAAAATATAAATTGTATTATGTTAATAAGGATCTACTGGGATAAGAAAGATACAAGAGAAGAAAAAGAAGCACACATGGGCCGTTCAGATCATGAACGAACTTCTTCTTTATACTTCATCATATGAATATGATGACACTGGGGAGAACCCAGTGGCAGCAATAATATCCCCAAAAGATACAGAGACGACAGTGCCTTATGATGTTAGTGGCAGCACCGTCCATGCAACAATTTCCCCAACAGATACAGAGACAGTGCCTTATGATGTTAGTGGCAGCACCGTCATGGACGGAGGTATTATTGGACTTTGGGGGGCAATGTCCCCCTAATTTTTTTAATTAAAAAATACTATAGTATTTTTTGTTCAATACTTATAAATAGATAGATAGATAGATACTAATTTTAATAATTTTGTTCAATAAAATTACATTTTGCCCCTCTTAATTATATCTTTTTAGTGTTGTACTCTGATTATATAATGTATTATAAACCCGGTTTAAAATACTAATATTACTATTTTCATGTGTATTCTAATAAGTATTATTGTTTACTAAAAAAAAAAAATGTTTATTCCACATTGGTTATGTGTGTCTTAATTATATCATTAATTCTTTAAAAAGTAATACTACTGTAGGGTCAGATTTTGCGGCCCAAGCCCAAGAAGGGGTGGATTTGGAGCCCACTAAACCAAAAACAATAAATTTGTAGAGAGTGGGTGAAAGAGCTAGGCGAATAATGAAAATAACAGTATTCAACAGCCACGCTAGTGGGGGAATTTGAATTAATGTGTGCTCGGACAGATATAAGTGTCTCGTCCGAAGAGATGATTTTCATTGATGAACTTGGGTTACAATTCTTAGAGCTCCCGTAAAATAATACCCCCTTTCTTTTTTTTCTTCTTTATCAGGGGGCTTGCCTACTTATATAGTACCCCCTCACTTTATCTCGATCGTCCACTTGTTCATCACCCGGACATCCACTTGAGTGTCTGTCCCATCAAAGGTGTTCTCTAGACTTGTGTGAGTGGTGGTAGCTGGGCTGATACTGTTCAGGGGTCTTTTCCACATTAATGCGGCCAGAGAAGTAGGTGCAGTGCATTTAATGTGGTGGTTGAGATCTGTCTCTTAGATATTTCTCCGATCCCGTTATATTCATTCGTGTCCAAGGTTCATTCCGTCACTACACTTGTCGAGAGGATCACTTGGGCTGTAAAGGGTTGAATGTCAGACTAAGGCTCTTCGGATTCGAGGGTATTGAACTCCTCAGCGCATTGAACATATCCTCGAATCACGGCCATACCCTTCTCCAGACATGCTCCTTTCTCAGGGCCCCTAACTAAGCTTTTTCATCTCTTCGGACAACGGTGGTCCTTAGATAGGGCCTTGGGCCCAATGCGCTTGGTTGGGCTTTTCTCCCCCACAATAGCCCCTCAAAATTGTAGTTTTTCCCTCGCATCCGAAGAGAAAAAGTAGGATTTTGACCTGCCACGGAACAAAAAGCTTGAGTGCAGGCAAATTCGAGCTGGCACGTGTGTAGGGGCCTAGGAATAGACACTTCATTAATGCCGTTGCGGTTTCCATATTCCCAAGCCGCTGCATTAATTGCACCAGGTGGCGCCTTGTCCTTCGTATCTAACGGTGAGCGATCGATCCAACGGTTGTGGTTCTTTCTTCGGAATTTGGGCGGGAGTGCCCCTGACCCTTCGCTTGACCCCGTATAAAGCTTCAGAGGAAGTTATTTCTTCCTCACTTTGCAAATCTTCAGACGCTCCAGCAAGAACAGACGCGCCGCTCCGTATAAATCTCTCAGTCGCTGCTTTCAGGCCTCCCTAGAATCATCACGAACCCTCCTACGAGCCTGAAATCTTCCCTCCGATTTGGCCCTGGTGAGTCATCGTCCACCAACTCATTTAGTTCTCTCTTCGGCCAACTGTTTCATTTAAGCACCATGGGAAAGCTCGAGTACATGGTGGATAGCCCTGAGCAACTAGAGGCGTTTAGGGCCACGTATCGCATACCCCCTAACGTGGGTGTGAGGTATTGCCCCCCAGAAAAGATACTAACAAACCGGAAAACGGGAGAGGTGGTGATCCCCCTCATCGCCTTCAAAGAAGAAGGAATGACAATCCCCATGGGTCCCATCACCACTAATTACCTTCGGAACCATAGGCTTACTCCCTGGCAGTGCGCGCCCAATATGTTTAGGATCCTAGAAGCGATTGAGGACCTTGAGCGCCACATGGGGTTGGGCCTCACCTGGCTAGATGTGGTACATATGTACGAATGCCACAGCCAGCAAGATGCTAGATACTACTTAAAATCCCGGTCGGATGTTGTCAGGCTCATTTCCTGCCTTCCCAAATCCAACAAAGGGATGAAAGATGACTACGTGATCGTCTCGAGCGCCTGGCGTGACGGCCATGGTTGCCCGACCACGCATGGGGAGCCAGGTGGGACATGTTAGACTTAGGCACACTAACTACAGGCTTAGGGTTCTCGTCTTTCAACGGTTTTTGATTCCTCTTCGGTCTCTACTTCTAAGTTTCTAACCTTTTTTTTTTTTTTTGGCTTGCAACAGATAAGAGACAAGTTTCTCCTCGGCTCAGCCTAACGAATATTGCCGCCCTCAACTACCTTTTGAGGTCAGAGATCTTCGTGAGCGAGGACGGGCAACTACGATCTGCTCCCCTTATTCTCGGATATACAGGGAAACCAAAGGGTTTCCAACCGGTCGGCAACGCAATTGTCCAGGGAGACCCTCGCCTTGCGCGTATTGACGTTGGTCGGACGGGCTTCTTGGCGCCATACGATCTTGAACCTGTACCCCGTCCAAATCCTCGGATCATACCTCCCCTTGTTCAACCCCTCCAGCAAGTTCCCCTCGGACAAGAGATTGAAGGTAAGGGGGCCGGCTCTTCCACTTCCTCGCTAGAAGAACAAATAGACGGATTTCAGTTTGAGGGAGAAGCTTCAGGAGTACACCAGGTGGTAGAGGTTTCAGACGCTGAGGAAGAAACCTACGAGCTGTCAGGCGCCCATCTTAATTTGCTAGCCACTCATTTAGAAGACTCCTCGGACGACGATATGGATTTGAGGAGTTTGATGAAGGGCAGGGGCAAAAAGCTCGAGTCGAAAGGTGCTGGGACATCTACAATAGTGGTGACACTTCCTCCGGTGCTTACCCAGGTCCCTGACCCAAATTTGAAACCTACGCCAAACCTACAGAAGAAGAGACCCCACAATGAGGTTGGGGAGAAACAGGTGCCACCAACTAAGGGGACTAAGCAGCAAAAGGTGGCGAAAGACAACCGAACCCACAGGGCCTCCTCTACTGAAAGCCGAGAGGAGCCTTTAGGTGTAGATGTACGCCGAGGAGGAGGACCTCGAATCTGGTCTCCAAAATTGGAGTTGGATGGCGCTCCAATCCTGTGGGATACCTCCCTCAGGAATTATGACGGAGGAAGGGCAGGCTATGTCGCCGAGGCCCTGCAGCAACCACTCCTCCTCCCACATGATATGGCCTCCTTCAAGCGCTTCACCCAGCAGGAGCTATTCATGTCCCTAAAAAGGGATTTAGCCATGGTAAGTGCACCTTTCCTAAGTTTAGGTTTTATCCTTAACCGGCTTTGTTCCTTCTTAGCCTAATATTGGAGATGTTATTATGCAGATTACTCAGCAGGTTTACGTGGCCAATGGGTTGAACAAGGAGTCCTGGCTCAAAGCCCAAGCAGCATCCCAGTCCCAGTTTGAGGCAGAGGCATCTCTTGGCAAGCTGAAAGAGGAGCATGCTCAGATGTCTGAGGAGCTTAAAGAGGTGACTTCTCAAAAGCGAAGCCTCGATGCCGGGATCAAGAATGCAGAAAAATAAGCCGAGGAACAGCGCAAACAATTACACATGGCAGAGATCAACCTGGCAACCGAGAGGGAGCTGGTGAAGGGTCTCAGAGCTGAGCTGCAAAAGGCCAAGACGAATGCCCAAGTGGCTGAGCGAAACGCCAGGCTGGCCAAGGAGGCGGTTGAAGCCGAAAGGAAGGCGGCGTACCAGCTGGGGGTAGAGACGACTACATCCCAGCTTCTGGAGCAATTCGCCTCGGTCAGCCAAGATTACTGCGGCATAAGTTGGGGCAAGGCCCTGGATGCAGCTGGAGTCCCTGCCGACTCAGAGATGAGGCTGCTTGGGAGCGTATACTATGATCCTGATATCCGAGAGCTCCCAGGAACAGATCCCCCTCCTGCTCCACAGCTTCCAGAGGCTTCAGAGCCAATCGTGGTCAGCCAAGCGCCTCCACTCACTCTTGGTGCACCCAAAGGGGCTAGTCAGCCGGATGACATGGGTAAATCGGTTGAGCCAACCAAAGACAAAGGCCAAGGTTCAGGCAAAGAGAAAATTCCTGTTGAGGCCAAGGGCCAAGCCCCTGAAGCATCTGAACGGATAGGCCACGTTGCTGACCCCGGGCTTCCTCCAGCGAAAGAGTAGATGCATAGGGCTTTCATTTTGCACTTGTATTATTTTTTTTTTTTTTTGTTCCTTGCTTAAGGAATTGTAACTTTTCTTTTTTTTTTTTTTTTTGTTGACCCTGCATGTAGACCTTTTTTCTTTAATGGAATAGTTCCCTATTTGTCTTTGATGTTTTTGATACATGTTTTATTACTTATTATTGCCACACACATAACTATACGTTGCAATTATGACATAACAATGCAAGTAACTTGATTGATACGTCGTATTGATGGCGTGAGTAATCGAAGTTAACATTGAAAAGGATAGGCCAAATAAGAGTTATTGATGAGTAATGATTGGAATGAGTACTTATGTGAGTTTCGCATACCTTTCCAAATTAAACATAAGTTGTTGCCCCTCGGTTTCAAATTAAACATAACTGTCGTTTGGTTCAAGGATTGTGGGACGCGGATGTATTCGAATGTTAACTAGCCCTAGTCATCTGGTCCGAGGACTACAGACATGACTGGTTTTAAGTTTAAACACTTAGAGAACTGCACCGGAGTGTTAACTAACCCTAGTCATCTGGTCCGAGGGCTACAAGCATGACTGGATTTAAGTTTAAACACTAGAACTGTAACTGAGTGCTAACTAACCCAAATTATCTGGTCCGAGGACTACAGGCATGATTGGATTTAAGTTTAAACATTATAGAACCGTAACTGAGTGCTAACTAACCCAAATCATCTGGTCCGAGGACTACAGGCATGACTGGATTTAAGTTTAAACACCATAGAACTGTAACTGAGTACTAACTAACCCAAATCATCTGGTCCGAGGACTACAGGCATGATTGGATTTAAGTTTAAACACCATAGAACTGTAACTGAGTGCTAACTAACCCAAATCATCTGGTCCGAGGACTACAGGCATGATTGGATTTAAGTTTAAACACCATAGAACTGTAACTGAGTGCTAACTAACCCAAATCATCTGGTCCGAGGACTACAGGCATGATTGGATTTAAGTTTAAACACTATAGAACCGTAACTGAGTGCTAACTAACCCAAATCATCTGGTCCGAGGACTACAGGCATGACTGGATTTAAGTTTAAACACCATAGAACTGTAACTGAGTGCTAACTAACCCAAATCATCTGGTCCGAGGACTACAGGCATGATTGGATTTAAGTTTAAACACCATAGAACTGTAACTGAGTGCTAACTAACCCAAATCATCTGGTTCGAGGACTACAGGCATGATTGGATTTAAGTTTAAACACCATAGAACTGTAACTGAGTGTTAACTAACCCAAATCATCTGGTCCGAGAACTACAGGCATGATTGGATTTAAGTTTAAACACCATAGAACTGTAACTGAGTGCTAACTAACCCAAATCATCTGGTCCGAGGACTACAGGCATGATTGGATTTAAGTTTAAACACCATAGAACTGTAACTGAGTGCTAACTAACCCAAATCATCTGGTCCGAGGACTACAGGCATGATTGGATTTAAGTTTAAACACCATAGAACTGTAACTGAGTGCTAACTAACCCAAATCATCTGGTCCGAGGACTACAGGCATGATTGGATTTAAGTTTAAACACCATAGAACTGTAACTGAGTGCTAACTAACCCAAATCATCTGGTTCGAGGACTACAGGCATGATTGGATTTAAGTTTAAACACCATAGAACTGTAACTGAGTGCTAACTAACCCAAATCATCTGGTCCGAGGACTACAGGCATGATTGGATTTAAGTTTAAACACCTGAGAGTTCTTTACGTAGTGAGTTGACACGTCGGTTGAAGAAAAGATTTGATTAATAAAAGTACCTCTTGAGGTTATTTACATTCCATGGACGCGGTATTACGCAACCATCTAGGTCTTCTAAGAAATATGCCCCAATGCCTGCTCCAGAGGTGATGCGATATGGTCCTTCCCAATTGGGTCCTAGTTTTCCCCAAGCCGGGTTCTTCGCGTTGCCCATAACTTTCCTCAGCACTAGATCACCAGGCTCCAGGGGCCTTAGCTTTACGTTAGCATCATAGCCTTGCCTGAGTTTCTGTTGATAGTGTGCCAGCCGAACCATTGCATTCTCCCTCCTTTCCTCAATCAAGTCTAAGTTCTTCTGTAGTTGCTCATCGTTGTCGGCTGGACTGAATGAGCTAGTTTTTATCGTTGGGAACCCAGTTTCCAGAGGAATGACAGCTTCAGCTCCATAGGTCATTGAGAAGGGGGTCTCCCCGGTAGACCTACGAGGCGTAGTCCTTTAAGCCCAAAGTACGTGCGGCAGCTCGTCTACCCATCTGCCCTTTGCATCATCTAACCTCTTCTTTAAGCCATTCAGTATGACCTTGTTGACGGCTTCCGCTTGTCCATTGCCCTGGGGATAGGCTGGAGTGGAGTATCTGTTCATAATTCCCAGCTCACTGCAGTAGTTCCTGAATGCCCTGCTATCAAACTGCAAGCCATTGTCTGAGATGAGAGTGTGAGGAACTCCAAACCGAGTGACAATATTCTTCCATACGAACTTTTGCACATCAACGTCTCTGATATTGGCTAGTGGTTCGGCTTCAACCCACTTGGTGAAATAGTCTGTTCCGACCAAGATGTACTTCTTGTTCCCTGCAGCTTTGGGGAAGGGTCCCACAATATCCAAGCCCCATTGGGCAAAGGGCCATGGGCTAGATAGCGGATTAAGATTTCCTCCTGGCTGGTGAATGTTTGGAGCGAAGCGCTGACATTGATCGCACTTTTTGACGTATTCGTGTGCCTCCTTTTGCATGTTAGGCCACCAATAGCCTTGGGTGAGAGCTCGGTGAGCCAAGGACCTACCTCCAGTGTGGCTCCCACAGATTCCTTCGTGCAGCTCTTCCAGCAATGTCTCAGTCGCCTCGGGGTGTACACATAACAAATATGGTCCCGAATAGGAGCGTTTGTACAGTTTCTGGTCCTCGGATAACCAGAACTTAGTCGCTTTCCTCCGAACTTTATCAGCTTCATCCTTCTCGTCAGGCAATATATCTTCTTTGAGGAATTTGATTAAAGGATCCATCCAGGACGGCCCTGCCCTGACCTGGTGAACCTGGACTGCCTCTGATTTTGCTTCTGTAGGCCTATGCAAGTCCTCGACAAGGATGATCCTCGGTAGGTCCTGCGCCGAAGAGGTGGCAAGCGTGGCTAAGGAGTCAGCATGTGATTTGCCACTTCTGGGGATGTGCAGCAATTTGAAAAAGTCGAACTCTGATTGCAGGTGTTTAACACAGCTCAAATACCCCTGCATTCTTTCGTCCTTTGCCTCAAACTCGCCTTGTACTTGACCTACTACCAGTCTTGAGTCTAAGAACAACTCCACAGACTTCCCACCCATTCTACGAACCATAGTCATTCCCATCAGTAGGGCCTCATATTCCGCCTCATTATTCGTTGTCGAGAAGTCCAGCCTTAACGATTTCTCGATAATGATTTTCTCAAGGGATATCAGTACTAGCCCAACTCCGGAACCTCTCTGATTTGTCGCGCCATCGACGTACACTTCCCAATGGGAGGGATTCTGTTGGGAGATCATGCCAACTGATTTTTCATCCATGCCTGACGGGGGCTCTACTTCTTCTAACTGGGGCTCCGTGAACTCAGCCACCAAATCCGCGAGGACCTGTCCCTTGACCGAAGTGCGGGGCATATATCTTATATCAAAAGCCTCTAAGATTGTACCCCACTTGGCAATCCGACCAGTGTAATCAGCACTTCGGAGTATAACTTTGAGTGGGAGTTGTGTAAGAACGATGACCGTGTGGGCTTGGAAGTAGTGAGGTAGCTTCCGCGTGCCAAGCACTACTGCTAGGATAGCTTTCTCTAAAGGCAAGTAACGAATCTCAGCCTCATGCAACGACTTGCTTACGTAGTAAACGGGCCTTTGCACACCAGAGTCCGATTGTATCAACACAGGCTTACTGCATAGGGAGCTACAGCGATGTAGGCGAACAGCACCTCATCAGGCTCAGGACTGGACATGATGGGTGGCCGAGCCAGATAATCCTTGAGTTGCTGGAATGCCAAAGCACATTCCTCAGTCCATTCGAATCCCTTCCACTTGTTGAGTAGAGAGAAGAATGGGCGACACCTGTCTGCTGACCTGGAGATGAACCGACTGAGGGCAGTGGTCATTCCGGTTAGCTTCTGAACCTCCTTGGGATTCCGAGGAGCATGTAGATCGTTGATGGCCTTTATCTGGTCGGGGTTGACTTCGATTCCCTTGTGGGTGACCATGTATCCTAAAAACTTGCCGGACCCTACCCCAAAAGAGCACTTAGAAGCATTTAGACGTAGCTTGTGCCTTCGTAGAATCTCAAAGGTACTTTCAAGGTCTCTCACATGCTCAGCTATAACCTTGCTCTTCACCACCATGTCATCTATGTAAACCTCGATATTTTTGCCCAGCCGTGGCTCGAACATCCTCGTCATCATCCTCTGGTAGGTAGCTCCCGCTTTTTTCAGGCCGAACGGCATCACTTTATAGTGGTAGTTGCCAATAAGGGTGACAAAAGCAGTTTTCTTCTGGTCCTCCAGGGCTAATGGTATCTGGTGGTAGCCTTGGAAGGCGTCCAGGAAGCTCATCCGAGGGTGGCCGACAGTGGCATCCACCAGCTGATCAATTTTCGGCATAGAGAACGGATCTTTGGGACATGCCCTATTCAAATCCGTGAAGTCTACGCATACTCGCCACTTCCCACTCTTCTTCTTCACCACCACGGTGTTTGCGAGCCACTCGGGATAAAAAACTTCTTTGATAGCCCCAGCTTCTTTGAGTTTCGCTACTTCGTCTCTCACTGCATCAGCATGTTCCTTGGATGGGCGCCGAATAGGCTGTTTCTTGGGGGTGACTAGTGGATTCACCTTCAAGTGATGGCATATAAACTCCGGGTCCACCCCGGGGGCTTCGTAAGCACTCTAGGCAAACACATCGAGATTTCGCTTGAGGAACTCTATCAGCTCCTCCTTCTCTTGAAGAGGCAGCTGAGATCCGACTTGAAAGAACCTATCAGGATCATCTCCAATGACCACTCTCGTCAGATCCTCACATCGAGTGTCTTCATCTGGTTCTTCAGAGGGAACTCCCCGAGACTGTAGTTGCTATAAATCCCTCCCAGCTACGTCCGAGGACTCGGTTGGGACCTTATGTTGGATGGCAGCTACCAAGCACTGTCAGGCGACAGACTGGTCCCCTCGGATCTCATGTATCTATCCTCCCGATGGATATTTGACCTTCTGATGCAAAGTAGAGGGAATGGCCCCAAGTGCGTGAATCCAGGGTCTGCCCACGAGTGCCGTGTAGGGCGAATATGCGTCCACAACTATAAAGTCCAACTCCACCACCTCGGAGCCAGACTGCACCGGTAAGCGTATCCGGCCTTTCGGGATGACAGGCCGTCCTTCAAAGCTCAAGAGGGGAGAATCGTATGGCGTCAGGTCTTGGGGCTTTAGGCCTAGCCCCTTGTAGAGGTCGGAGTACATTATCTCCACAGCACTGCCCTGGTCCACCATCACCCTCTTCACATCATACCCTCCTATTCTGAGGGTGATGACTAGTGCATCATCATGGGGTTGGATGGTGCCAATCATGTCTTCGTCCGAGAATCCCATAACCAACGGGGCAACAGACTTGGCCCTCTTCGATCCTCGGTCTGACTCCCCTACGGATGGTCGGCCTACCGACATGACTTTCAATGGCTAGGACCCTGTTCTCCCTAGCATGGCGAAGACGATGTTTATGGTGCCTAGCGGCGGCTTTGAGGGGTCATCTCTGTGTGGCCCTGAACCCGCCTGCCCTCGGCCGCTGGAGGGGTGCAAGAGGTGTTTCAATTTACCGTCGCGAACCAGCTGGTCCAAGTGATCCCACAGGCTCCTACAATCCTCCGTGGTGTGCCCATGGTCTTGATGGTACTGATAGTAGAGATTGTGGTTGCGTCTCTCGAGGTTTCCTACCATCTTGTTCGGCCACCTGAAGAATGATTCATTCTTGATTTTTTCCAGGACCTGATGCACTGGCTCTTTGAACACGGTGTTGACCGCTTGAGGATTCGTCAATCCTGATTGCTCGGCAAAGTCCCTCCTCGGTTTGTTGTAATTATAACAGTCCGGCCGCGAATCCCTCCTTTCCTGAGGGATAACCTTGTCCTTTCCCTTGCCCTGCTGCCGATCCTCTTCAACCCTCTTGTACTTCTCTATGCGGTCCATTAGCTGACGCACGTTCGTGACCGGTTTGCCAGATAGAGATGCCCTCAAGCCATGGTCAGTGGGGAGACCGAGCTTGAATGTGCTGAGGGCCATTGCATCATTGTTACCCTCCACCTTATTGAACATCTCCCAGTACCTGTCTGAATATGCCTTCAATGACTCGCCTTCCTGCATAGACAATGATAGCAACGAAGAAAAGGGCCTGGCCACCCTTCGGCACGTGACAAAACGGGAGCCGAACGCCTGAGTAAGCTCCTTGAAGGAGTTGATGGAGCCTGCCTTCAAGCCGTCAAACCACCTCATGGCAACAGGCCCAAGACTGGAAGGGAAAACCTTGCACATCAGAGCCTCGTCTCTGGAGTAGACAGCCATCCTTTGGTTAAAATAACTCACATGCTCCACGGGGTCAGTTTTACCATTGTAGATGGTGAAAGTGGGCTGGTTAAAGCGCCGAGGAAGTCTGGCCTCCTCAATCCTGCGCGTGAAAGGTGATTTAGATATCTGATTCAGAGCCCTATTCATGGCATCATTCTCCATATCCCCACACGACGGGCTCCTACGTTGCCTCTTGCGATGTCCTCCTCATAAGTGTAGGACTCGCTGGCTGGTGTCTTAGATTTGTGTTGATAAGAGACATCCTGCTCATCATCAAGATCATCCTCAGAGTATAAGGAAGCCCGTTTCCTCTTTGCATAGCGTAACTCCCTCTTTAGTTTTTCCACTTCCAGTTGCAAGTCACGGTTCTTCTTTGCATGGGACATGTGACTTCCGCCCTGTGATTGGCTCTGGCTAAGACGCACAGTGTGTACACTGCCCTCACGATTTTGTTTCCTCTCTAAGTTGACAAAATGGTCCACGTGTTGGGACGCCCTAGATTCTGCTTGTTGTTCACCTTGTCCTGCCATTATCAACTGTTGTTTTCACTCTTGCACAAGCTCTCCCCACAGACGGCGCCAATTGTAAGGTCAGATTTTGCGGCCTAAGCCCAAGAAGGGGTGGATTTGGAGCCCACTGAACCCAAAACAATAAATTTGTAGAGAGTGGGTGAAAGAGCTAGGCGAATAATGAAAATAACAGTATTCAACAGCCACGCTAGTGGGGGAATTTGAATTAATGTGTGCTCGGACAGATATAAGTGTCTCGTCCGAAGAGGTGATTTTCATTGATGAACTTGGGTTACAATTCTTAGAGCTCCCGTAAAATAATACCCCCTTTCTTTTTTTTCTTCTTTATCAGGGGGCTTGCCTACTTATATAGTACCCCCTCACTTTATCTCGATCGTCCACTTGTTCATCACCCGGACATCCACTTGAGTGCCTGTCCCATCAAAGGTGTTCTTTAGCCTTGTGTGAGTGGTGGTAGCTGGGCTGATACTGTTCAGGGGTCTCTTCCACATTAATGCGGCCAGAGAAGTAGGTGCAGTGCATTTAATGCGGTGGTTGAGATCTGTCTCTTAGATATTTCTCCGATCCCGTTATATTCATTCGTGTCCGAGGTTCATTCCGTCACTACACCTGTCGAGAGGATCACTTGGGCTGCAAAGGGTTGAATGTCAGACTAAGGCTCTTCGGATCCGAGGATATTGAACTCCTCGGCGCATTGAACATAACCTCGGATCACGGCCATACCCTTCTCCAGACATGCTCCTTTCTCAGGGCCCCTAACTAAGCTTTTTCATCTCTTCGGACAACGGTGATCCTTAGATAGGGCCTTGGGCCCAATGCGCTTGGTTGGGCTTTTCTCCCCCACAACTACATTCATAAACTTTTTTACAACAATTTTACAAACTATTGAGTTAACAAATTCTTAATGGTTTGCATCTAAGTCCAACATTTATATCATTTTTTTACTTACCAATAACCAATCACTACATCAGTAATTTATAATATATAAAAAAAAGTTTGCAACTTTAGTATTTTCTTCCTTTAAAAGGTTATAAAAAATTATATATCCAAAATATAGAATAAAATTCGCAGGTGAATCCTCCTTCGAGGTTCAGAAGCCAATAGCTCTCCCAAATACTGATAATTTGAAAACTAACCAAGAAGACAAAAACAAAGAAACTGGTGATACCGATAACACAAAACAAGGCATGTATAATGCGCTATATATCCTTTTCACTTGTGAACTTTCTGATTAGCTTACAAAACTCATAGAGGGAATTCATTAAACACTAAAACAAAAACAAAAGATCCTAGGGGGTATTTAGGAAAAAAAATTGTTTTAAGAGGATAGGAGTTTATAAGATTTTTTCCCCTTAAGGAAAGAGAAAATAAGAAAATAGCAAATCTAAGAGACACTTAACATCAATGTTGTTGTTGTTGTACATCTATCAAACATGACACCTTAATACTCGTAAAAAAAAAAATTATAAATTTTCCTAGGCCTTTAGACTTATTGAAGAGAAATGGCCTACAAGTCAAAGTCAACAAATACATATTGTAAATGGAGTAATGCTTATTACGCACACTTTAATACACACACTTTTACACACAATTGAAATTGTGACTTCGTGTCTTGAAGAGTTAAAGTCATGATTTCAAAGTTAAAAGTCATGACTTGAAGTCATGATTTCAATTGCTTTTTTAATTGTGTGTAGAAGTGTATGCAACAGTATTTATCCTTTCAAAATGCATTATTTGGCTGGGTGATTTAGGTCTCATTAAGGCTCGCCTCCAAAAAAAACACAGCATAACTTTTCCATGCTTTCTTCTCCATTTTTTTTTTCTTTTTACTTTTTTTTTATTAGCAATATTTCAATAATTCATTGAGTCATTTGACTATTTTGCTCCTCTCAACTTAAGACTATCCCCCTTTTGTTTTTTTTTTTTTTTTTTTTTTTTTTTTTTTTTTTTTTTAATTTGCAGTTACAATAGGTGTTTTTGTTGAAAATACAAGAAAATATCAATTGAACTATAAGATTCTCACACATTACTTTATTTAAAAACAATATACATCTTACATTAATAATACAATGTAAACTAAGAATATTTTTAACCAAATTATTGAAATGAACTAAAAAGTTAGAGAGACGATAATAGAAAGCTATCCAACTTGGGGAAAAAAATAAAGATTTATTTGCTTCACGTACCTATTGCCCCTTTAGCAATATATATATATATATATATATATATATATGTTGCAAACAGTTTAAACAAAGACCAAACATTGCTTTAGTGCCCCTTGTGTTATTGGCAGCGAAGGAGAAACATGCTGAAAAGGTAAAGGTAAAGAGGGAGACTCCCGTATTAATTGCAGCTAAGAATGGTATCACTGAAATTGTGGAGAAGATCCTGGAACTTTTTCCCGTTGCCATACATGACATGAATGAACACAAGAAGAATATAGTGTTGTTGGCGGTGGAGAACAGGCAACCACATGTTTATCAGCTTCTGCTACAAAAAAATGTGTTGAAAGAAAGCGTGTTTCGGAGAGTGGATGACGAAGGTAATAGTGCCTTGCATCTCGCGGCAAAGTTTGGAGAGCATAAGCCTTGGCTAATTCCTGGAGCAGCATTGCAAATGCAATGGGAAATCAAGTGGCATGAGGTATGATTCTTCAATAAAATTGGTGAACTCATGAGCTCTCTGGTTCATTACCAGAATCCTTTACGGGGGGTGGGGTTAATCTAATTAGTTTAATTTGCCATATCAATTTTTCCGCTTGTCTCTAATTTTCTACTCATGTCTTGCATCCCAACCCTAGTTAAATCAATGGGTTAAAATATCCTAAAATGTAAATTAATGAGTCGAAAATTAAGATTACCTTAGAAGATATATGTTAGAATTATGGTTAAATAATTAAATTTATTATTCTTTAATATCTTATGTTTTTCAAACAATTAGTAATCTATCATGTTATAAGGGCAAATTGCCAAGAGCCTCTTAAGCTTATTGTTCAATTAGTTGGCATCTACTAATATTTTCAATACAAACATTCAAAATTCAATTCCTTATTTTCTCATTGTAATTATAGAATTTCAAAAAAAAAAAAAAATGAGCATACTTGTAGTTCAATTAATTGGCAATTACCTACAAACTAATCAAACTTTTTATCCAATTCCAGTCAACATTAATTTGTTGAGTTTAATGTTAACTCATTAGGTTGTAAAAGTAAAACTCATATGGTAAAACTAGCTAACATGTGAGCAATTCATACATACAATTACTTAAATATGATCTTACAATCGAGCACGTATCATCTTTTTATTGTTGATTGTAACCCAAACTTATAGCCAAATATTGTTTCCAAGAGTAACAAAGTCATTTATTTTTGTTAAGAAAATGCTAAAGTTGTAACAAAGTCAGTATAATAAATTAAAACATCTTTGAATCATTTATTGTAATTAATGAAACAGAATTGTATACTAGAATTAGTACTCTAATCTCTCTTTTTGAACCTTTTGTTATTTCAGTTTGTCAGAGATTCCATGCCCTTCCACTTCTTCCAACGCTACAACAAGAAGGACGAGACCTCAAGGGAGATATTCACCGAAACCCACAAGAATCTCGCCAAAGATGGCAGCAAATGGCTAACCAGCACCTCTGAATCTTGCTCCGTAGTCGCTGCACTCATAGCCACCGTGGCCTTTGCCAGCGCCACCACAGTCCCCGGTGGCGTTAAGCAGGATAGTGGCACTCCAACACTTGAAAACCAGCCTGCATTCGACGCCTTTGCCATCTCATCACTCATTGCGCTCTGCTTCTCTGTCACGGCTTTGGTCATGTTCCTCTCCATCTTAACATCTCGGTACCAAGAGAAGGATTTTCGTCGTAACCTGCCAATGAAACTTCTGCTGGGTTTGACATCACTGTTCGTTTCCATAGCTTCCATGTTGATTGCCTTCTGTGCGGGACATTTCTTTGTGCTAAAGGATAAACTGAAATATGCAGCGTTTCCAGTGTATGCAGTGACCTGCCTGCCGATAACATTTTTTGCAGTTGCGCAGTTTCCACTGTACTTTGATCTTATATGGGCTATTTTCGTGAAGGTGCCACAACGTAGCTACAAGGTGGTTCCTCTTTAATGTGTGAGTTTATTTCATTATTATAATTATAATTTTTTTTTTTTTTTTTCATTTTATGGAATTTGATGTTTAAGAGTGTTTCAAAGATTTTACAAATTTTATCATTTGAGCTTTAAAAACATGTATTAATTTTTAAATACACAAAAAAAATTGATATTAAGTGTTATATCGGCCGTTTGTAAGTTTAAAAAAATTAGTAATAATTTTAACATTCTTCGTTAATTATTTATGATTACATCATTATTGTTATTCGAACATATTACAATAATTCAAATAAGCAATAGTACTTAATTTTATAATATGGTGGCTCTAAATTATATCTCAAAAGAATGGGTGAGGACGTGCACACTTGATCCAATCTTGTCCCGCCGTATTATCATTCCTAGGCTTTGCTTATTTGGTGATTTTTTTTCTTTTTTTTTTTTTATGTTGATTTTTTTAGAATCTCATCATTTCAAGAAAGCATCTCTTATAAAAGATGTACCTAACACAAATAATTCATGAATGAAGTATTTAACTCCAGGGATAAATTGAAAAAGAAATATTTATTGGTTCTATTTGAAGCCAATAGGAGATAAAATTCTATCTCCTATTTCAATTAGTATTTATGTAATAACACAATAAGTGAATTTTATATAAAATTATGTTGGTTCCACCAATCTTTCACATAAATGACTTGATATAATTGTTACAAGAGATAAATTCTCAATTTTTTCCAAGTATGATACATTTATACCCAACTCATTTTTTTAACAACATAAACCTACAAAATAAGCTCCCACAAACACAGAGAATCATAACTTGTGATAAGTTATGATTATCATCATCCCTTGTCTTCTCTCTCAGCTCTCTTCTTTTTCTTTTATTTGTATCAATGTCACCTCTTTAAGGATATGATAAAATATCTCCACCCAACACCGATCTGCTGATCCAATATTCCCAATTTATGTGAGTTCTCGCATTATAGAGAGGGCTTGATAGAGACGATTCGCCCATTATCCAACCACATCATGCACGCTAAACATTGTACAGTGAAATATCTATGGATAAAATGACCTAAACATGAAGCCACATTGTTAGATTTTATTTGTTACACTCAAAAAGTCAGTTACCATTTCAAGATTATAGATAAATTTAAGCCGGCATTAATGTCTACCTCGTGATTTTTTTTTTTTTTTTCTACTCTTTAAAAGCCTCTCTATGAATTCACAAATAACAAGATTTCTCTGCAAATATTGCATCTTATCCTCCAATTGACTTCAAAATCTTGTCTGTAAGATCCCAAAAAGGAACCAAATCATGAAAATATGAAATTGATCTCGATGGTGGTCATTAATTACTATCCTAAATTATTATCACACAGTCCGAGTGAAACCTGTAGAGATACACCTAAATCAATGACTAGCTCCAATCTCTGTGAGTGCTTTCTTGACCTGACCTAGCTCTAGTAAAAATTAAAAATAATGAAGTCTAATGACACACAGTTTTCATAACCTTTTTGAGTGCTACATAGTCCATTCTAAAATGTAAACCTTAATAGCAAAAATTTGGCCATCAAAGGTTTTTCATTGTAGATGCATCTTAATAGCAAAAATAAATATAATCTTAGATGCTCACATATATGAGCCTCTAAGATTATATCTATTTTCTTCTACATATTTTGTTTATATACTTTATCATTATACTAATTAAAGCCTTGTCTCTCCTTTTCTAACATGTATCGAAGTTTCCTTTTTATCTTCTGTAATAATCATGCATTTAAAATTAGGGATAAAAATCTTTTTAATCTCATTCCAACCCTAGCTCAAATGAAGTTTTGTCAGAATTCTCCAACCACCCCACCCTAATTATAAAAAAAAAATAAAAAAAAAAAACTTTAAAGGGGGGGTTGGGGCCGCGGGGGGGGGGGGGGGGGGGGTGGTAGACATGTTATGTAAAATTGTGTGACATTTCAGTAAAATTTGCCGTTAACAGCATGCAAGATATGATTATGGGCTGGCGTTTAGTCTTTTCCCCCTAATGATTATATCAGGGTTTCCACTGTACTTACGTTTGACATGGGCTATCTTCAAGAAAGAGCCACATCATCACCACATGATAACTTCAGCTGGTTTTCATATTAAACATTAAGTAAAAAATTAATGTTCCTTCCTATCTTATTCAAGACCTAGTACCGAAAAGTCAGATTTAATATCGATAAAGTCATATTTATTTCTTATGACAATCAACTACTGTGTGTGTAATCTATTGAATATTAAGTTTCTTCTTAATTAATACTAGTTAGATGTTTTGCAACTGCCAAAAGAGTTATAAGACTAGAATTTTATCGTTGGGAGTCTCAATAATTTGTCTAGAGCTATTATGATTCTTGACTGCCTGCTCCTGCATTACTTTCTACCTTACAAATTGCACCCTCAACACTTTTGCAACAGAAATGGTACAGCTTCTTGTACCTAAAAGAAAAAATTGCACCCCACTTACAATTTCATGGTTAAAGAAGGGGTAACAAAAGACAGGGAACATATTCCTTTTTCCCTACCTTAGGAGAGTCGTGCTCGAAACCCTTTGATGAACTGGTTTCAGGTATATGAGAGGGAGTGGCTTCCTAGTTCCTACACAAAAGAGAACCTTACCTTGTTAGCACCTAATTAGTCAAAAAAAAAAAAAAAAAAAAAGAAGAAGAGACCAGTACAGGTATAGTAGAACCATTTTGCTTTTACCTTGCTGATTTCAATCTCACCATCCTTTTCTAGATTTGGAAATCCATGGAGGCGACATACTGTGGAACAAGGGTTAGGGTTCTGTTTGGCCTAGTCGAAAGAAAGGAGAAGAGAATTGTGGGGCTTGATAATGGGAATAAAGGGCAGTTTTCATCAGGGCTGGCCTTAGACATTTTGGGGCCTTAAGCAAGAACTAAAAATGAGGCCTTTTTATACTTATATATTAATTAAATTAATATTTATTTAATATTTTTATGTTATAATATATTTCATTTAAAATCTATTTTTCTTACCTTTTGAGATGCAAATTAATTAATTAAATTTTTGTATTCAAGTTCTTCTAACATCTTTTTTTCAATCGATAATATAGCTAATCCACTTAATCTTTCTTGGGACATTGTCGATCTTAGATACGATTTTATTAATTTTAATTTTGAAAAACTTGTTCATTTGTGACATTTTCATCATTATTTTCATTTTCTTCTAAATTATTTTGAAATTCATTATCAAGATTTGTTATATTGCAAAATTGAATATCATTGTTATCTCTTGCAATTGTATCATTTCATTATCTTCTAACTCTTTTTGGTGAATTTTTTGCTTATTTGTGATATTTTCATCTAAATTTTGTGTTATATTTTTTTTATTACTAATAACAAATTTATCCATTGATCATTTTGGAGACACAATTAATTTTTATTCTTTTATTCTTTTTTTTAAGTTTTTTTTTTATATCCAGATGCATATTTTTTAGTAGACATTTCTAATTAAACAATATATTTATACAGACTAAAATAAAAAATAACTTTCAAGTATAGAGAAAATGGGAAATAGAACTTGATTTATTTAAAAAGTATTGTTGTAGTTTCATCGAACAATAACAAGTTTTAGCAATCTCAACCTATATAAATAAAGACTTATCAAATATATTACCACTAACTAATATATATATATATATATATATAAACACAAGATTAAAATTTAAAAAAAAAATTAAGTATAAGCATAACAAAAATTTAAGCACAGCAATAATACAATGCTTATTAATAAGACTCACCAAAAAAAAAAACACCAAAAAAATTGAAGGCCCAAACAAAGTGAGACGTTCAGGCAAGAGGCAGACCCATTGGACAAATAAAATGAACAGAAAGGCTGAACTGAAAGTCTAGCGCCCAAATATTATACCTGATACGCACTGCACCGTGTATCAGAAAACTCAAAGTCCTAGAGCCGTTGAGAGAGGCGGAGACTCTGGAGAGCAGATTTAGAGAAGGAATGAGAGTCAGAGAGGCGGAGAAAGCTTGCAGCTTGCTTGAGCAGTTGAGAGAGGCGGAGGAAGCTCGAGAGAGGCGGAGAGCAGAGAGAAAGAAGCAGAGGGAACAGTAAAACAAAAAATTTTAGGGATTTGAGTTGTTTTATTTTTTAGATTTGTGATTGTCTTGTGATTAATCTCTTAGACCAAATTTGTAATTTACCTTGTTGATTTTTGGTTTGTCTATGATAATAATATTATTTTTGGACAATAATTTTGTTTCGAACCAATGTTTTACCGGATCTCTCAAAATTTTTGTTTTTTTTTGGTTAAAAAGATGTGCCGGATATTTCCTGAAATTATTATTATTTTTTTTTTTTTGGGGGGAATTACGCTTTGCTCATATGTGGGTTACTCCAAAAACACTTTGCCTAATTGTAGTTTAAAAATTAACACTTTATTTGCTTGAAGTTGGTTCCAGTTATCTTTCATTATCTACCTCTGTTAAAAATAGAAATAAATTTATATTTATATTACCATTTCATGTTTCTCTTCTGTCAAAATATAAAAACTAAAAATTTAAAATAAAAGAAGATCTAAAAAATAATAAAAACTTAACTTTTACATCTTTTCATGAATCAACTTTTAAATCTTCTATTTTAACGCATTAAAAATTTCATGAATCAACTTTTAGATCTTCTATTTTAACGCATTAAAAATTGAACCATGTGTTTCCTCACCTGAACCAAAGAATGGGAAAAAAAAAAAAAAAAAATCAATTAAGTTCACCAGGTCTTACTCTAAGAAGCACCACGGCCTAAGCTAAGTTCACAGAAAGAATTCATCTAAACTAACCCAGTTCTTTCCTTCAAGCTAACAATAGAAAGAGGATGATATGTATCTTGCAATCCTAGACATGAGTGCATATATAACTACCAGTGCAGTAACAAAGCTCCTTGGTTGTATAGATAAAATACACCAACCAACGCAAGCATAAAAATGAAGACAGTGCTGGAAATACAAACAAAGAATGAAGAGGGCATTTAGGACAGTGACGTGATAAACTAAGCTTCATGAATCTAAACAAAATATAAATATAAAAAGATCCTTACAGAGTGAACAATTGGCTGCCAAAACCAAGGGCAGCAGCAAATAAGGATTTATACTTTGGAAACCGGAAAACATCACCATAAAGATGCATAATTTCAATTTTTAATGCATTAAAATAGAAGATTTAAAAGTTGATACAAGAAAGAAAGATGTAAAAGTTAGGTTTTAATTTTTGCAAAACTTAACTTTTAGATCTTCTTTTCCCTTCATTTTTTAGTTTTTTATATTTTGAGAGGAGAGAGACATAAAAAGGTAATAAAAATACAAATTTACTCATATTTTTTACCGATGTGGGTAATAGAAGATAAACGGAGCTAACCTCAGGTGGGTAAAGTGTCAATTTTTAAACCACAGGTAAACAAAGTGTTTTTTGGACAAAATCACAGGTGGGCAAAGTGTAATTTCTCCTTCTTCCTCTTTCTTTTTTTTTTTTCTTTTTTTTTTTTTTTTTTTTTTTTTTTTTTTCCTTACTGCACATTCTTTTCTAAAATTTTGGGACTCCTTCCACTTGGGGCCTTAGGCAAATTCGCCAAAGGGCAGGGCCGGCCCTGGTTTTCATCCTGAAGCAAGTTAACGTTAAAACTTAAAATACAAGGCAAATGAACCACGAACTCATTTTTGTTTGGATAACAAGTCAAACAGGCCCAAGGCCTACCAGCCCATTGACCGATAAAATCAAGGTTATTATGAGATTGACTCAAAATGGGCCCATAAAAAGCCCAGCCCCTGACCACAAAAGGTTGGCCTATATGCATGCCTAGCCAAGTCAACATACAACAACATCTCTCCGCCGCTTTGTGTGGCGGTCATTTGAAATATTAAAGAAAAAAAAATTAGGAGCACAGTGTTGTTCAAAATTGGTTTGACCGTAGGCTTGCAAGTTGTAAATGTAAATAACAATCATGGGCTTGGGTAATGTTTTGGAGTGGGCCTATTCTAAAAGGGTAATAGCGGCTTTTGCATTTTTGAATGGTGTGGACTGTCTTCTGACTAAAACCTAAAAAGGTAAATTATAGAGTTTTCCGGTAGATTACATCATTTGTTTATTATTATACTAACAAACATTTATTTGTTTAAAATTGCTTGAGTTAATAATTAATTTTTGTTTAAAAAAATTTTTTAACTAACAATTTTAAACAAATAGTAATTTATTAGTGGGATGATGGACCACGTCACTTGTCTACGATGTTGATCTTATAATTTCTCTATTTGTAGGGTGTGAAAATTAATATTCAGGTATTTTATTAAAAATATAAGAGAAATTATTTTAGTGGCCAAATCAAAACGAACCTTGAAATGGAATTCCAGGATTTCAATTGATCATACACCTTATCCACCATGTACGCCAATATTGATCATTTGTGGCATCAATATATATATATATATATATATATTGATCATTGGTTTTATGTTGTATATGAATTTTTTTGGGTACTGTACATGATATTATTTTTACTCTTTTTTTATCTACTTATTTTGTTGAGCCCATCTTATTCTTGTTTTTACTGTTTTTCTTTTCAATAACTTTAGAGTCACCATAATTTTTATAAAATTATTAAGACAGCAAATTGTTAATAATAAATAATAAAGTAAATCTTATCAAAAATAATAATAATAATAAAGTAATATAAGTGATAAACCAAATAAAAATCAATACATGCAAATAAGTCAATTCAACTTTTGTAAAAATTTATTATATCTATAACATTAATATTTTCTTTTACCTTTTCTTTTGCATACATTCCCGATCTTTTTCTTTTTCTTTTTCTTTGAATACATTCTTAAAAGAAGAACCGAAACGCATACCAAATGAACAAATGCTTTTTTTTAAAAAGGACAATGCATCTTTCAAGAGAGAGTAGCTGCTTCCCTTTTTTTTTTTTCTTTTTTTTTTTTTGGAGAAGGAAAAAAGAGTAGTAGTTGTTTAGATAGAGGAAGAAGTCCTAGGGAAGAATAAATTTTAATCTATGTTGGTAAGTATATAAGTCCAATATATGGTGTTTGAATGTAGCTTTTTACAGAAAAAATCTATTTGTTGAAAACTGATTGAAATATAATTGCATATCGAAAATATATAGCTTTGAAAACCGTATAAAGTGGGGTAAGAATCCAATTTTGTTCAGAAGGAAAAGCTTGGATTCTGGTGTGAAAAACAGGGGTCGAATCATCATCATTTGGAACATACTTCGCTTGAGGTCCAAGTCTAGTGGAATAATCTATTGTTTTTTAACATGACATTCTATTCGACGTATATTTCTTAAACTTATTTCGTAGAGATTCCCCCAAACTCTGTTCACTGTCACTAATTTCATCAAAAGCCAAATTGACTCCTATAATGTTGCACAATTAATTCCACTGTTTGTTTATTTTCTTTCCAGATTCTATTGGTTTCTGTCTTTCTGCTTGGCAGGCGGCGGCAAAAGGTTTTTTTTTTTTTCCTGATCCTTATTTTAAATACTAACTACAAACTTAAAGACGAGGTAATCTCAATCTACAAGCTACAAATATGCTAGTAAAATCTACAGCATGTGGAAGAAGCTTTCCTTGAAAGTGTTAGTGTGTTTCTTTATGGCACTAGCACAGACTCGGTCTCTAGTATAATATATCAATACACAAGTTCCAGTTTCCCCCATCTTCTACTCATCTAACTCCACTCATTTCCTGTCCTCCTTTGTTACTGTTAGAAAAAATGGCTTCCACCATAGACCAACTGAATCTAGACATGGAGAGCGTCAAAAAGGATTTGTTCAAAATGGCCATGAAAGGCGAATGGGATAACGTGGTTGCAATATATAGGACAAATGCAATGGCCCAGACGGCCAAGCTCACCAGGTCAGGGGACACAGCATTACACATTGCTGTCTCCGATAGCCAAGAAGACATAGTCCAAGAACTTGTAGAATGTATTTCCACTCACCGAAAAGGCAAAGAGAACGAGGTTCTAGAAATTGGAAACGAGCAAGGGAATACTCCTCTCCATATTGCTGCATCGATAGGGAGTGTGGCTATGTGTCAGTGCATTGCAGATGTTGATAAATCATTGGTGGGTGCTCGTAATCACGACAAAGAGACCCCTTTTTTCTTGGCAGTTCTCTATGGTAAAAAAGAAGCCTTTCTTTGTCTTCACCAGCTCTGTGGTACCAAGAATGGCTATGCATATTCAAGGAGGATGGATGGTGACACTATTCTTCATTGCGCTATCTCTGGAGACTATTTTGGTGAGTATTTTAACTATTTATATATATGTATGCTTCTTTAATAATTCAGTAATTTGCAACATATGTTACGTATTAAAGAGGTTGAGGAAGCAGCAAAATACTTGTTATTTAGAGAATTTGGGCTACTGATTTTTTATTTGGGTACTAAGACATGTTTCAATTTTTTTTTTTTTTTCTTTTTTTTTTGAGAAGCAAGACATGTTTCAAATTATTGTTGCTTTTTTGACAGATTTGGCATTTAGAATAATTCACCTGTATGACAAACTAGTTAACTCTTTCAATGAGCAAGGATGGACCCCTCTTCATTTATTAGCGAGCAAGCCTTCTGTTTTCAGAAATGGTAGCCACCTTGGACGATGGTATAAAATGATTTATCATTGTAAGTAACACTGTATAGTATATAGTCACATTGAACAAAATGTTTTCAAATTTCATCCTCCTTTGTAATTGCATTAATTTACAACAACTTATTACTTCCCGAACTCCTTTCCCCCCCAAAAAAAAAAAAATCTCGAACTCAAAATTCTAGTCTTATATATATATTTTTTATATAATTAAAATAGAACTTTTTAAGTGTACGTACATTTATATATTTTAATATAAGCTAAATCTATTTTATAAATTGATACATTTAAGATTCAAATTTCTAATGAATGTATGGGCATGAGATACATAATCAATCCTTTTTCCTTCCTTCCTCCCCATTGTTTTTTTTTTTTTTGGCATCCACGATGTGTGCATGGCAATTAAGTGCTCTCTTTAATTATTGAGATAGTTTACTTAATTTTTAAAATACTTTATTTTAGGTAAAACTTTATTACCTAAGTTTCAAGAATTTAAAATTCTACTCCAGATAAAATTATATATCAAAAGTTTCAAATAATTTAAAAATAAAATATTATGTTTTTCTTAATTATTTAGATTATATGATAATTTTGGTTTTTAATATACATGAAAAAGCTTGTACATTATATATCGTAAATTCGTAATATAACAAGCAACTCAATTCACACGTATTATTCGTTGTAATGTGTTTGTCACATGGCTCAATAATTCTTAATCTATTTTCAGTGATATTAGTAAATATATATATATATATATATATATTTACATATAGTTAATATTTTTTATTTGTGTATTATTTTTAACTACAGCACACTGCAGGCTACTAATAATAATTTAATAATAAAAAATTGAATAAGAAAAGATGAAATGGGACTTTTCCTATGATATAGACACTTTAACTTTAACCTCTTTTTCAGTCAAAAATAAAAAACTTTAACTTTATTTTATTTCTCTAAGTGGCACTTTAACTTTAATTTATTATTTTATTTTTTATTAATATAATCAATATTCAATATCCGATCTATCACGGATCATTGATTTACCATCCTCTATTGTTATTTGGAAGGTATCTTTGTTGATGAGCTCAAGAAGGAACCATCTGATGACCATCCAACGGGACCAAATAACAATCTCAATCACCAAAAGAAGAAGAAGTATCCAGAGAATTACAGAACATGTAACAACTTCTGGAAATTAATGTATTGGAATGTGGTTTTACTCATCAACTTCCTCCAGTGGTTTTGGAATGTGGTTACTGGTGGTATGAGACTGAATCTTTGTTTTAATATTTGTTTAAGTACAGTAAATATCTTACAAACATCATACCAACGGGATCATATTGTGTCTGATTTAATTGTTTGATATAAATGGCCCTCCTTGCGCGCAGATGCCCTAAGATAAAATTATGTTCCCTCATTTTGATTTTACAATGAAATACTTCTTTCTCATATAAATAAAAGTATCAATTATATTAAAAAAGAAGTACAATAAACATGATAATAATTAAATGAATTGATATTATATATTAGCGGCATGATAAATATTTTTTCATGATTAAAATCTTATTTTATATACATTTTAATTGAGAGAAAACAATACAGACTTTAAATATTTCTATTGAAAATATTAAGAAAGTGTAAATTTTCGAGAGATGAAATAAAAAATAAAATAAATATAAAAAAGCCTCCACTTTTGAAGGGGAAAATATCATCTGAGCCTGCACCAAAGAACAATCTACTAACTAGATATGGCCCCACAAACGGTGGGACTCATAATTTGTGAGTAATCCATTCCATAACTGGGCTCATAAGAGTATTAGCATTCGGTTTTTAAAAAAAATATCATTTTATCATCTCAAAAGTTACTTTATCTATTATACCATACTATTTTACAGCATACCCAACATCCCAAATTTTATTTTTACATACAACACATTAAAATAGTATAAATTACACAATAACATAATATAAAAAAATCTATTTGTCTTCTCTCTTCATCTGTGTTCTCTCTCTAATTTTTGTCTCTCTGTTTCCTTCTCTCAACCACCCGCCACGAACCCAAACCCAAAACAACCACCCACCACCAAACCCAAACCCAGAACAACCACCACCAAACCCAATCAGCACCACCATCAAACCCAATCAATACAACCACCAAACTAACCCAAACCCAATGAACATCGCCACCAAACCCAATCAGCACCACCACCATACCCAATCAGCACCCACGGCAAAAACCTAAATCCACAACAAAAACCCACAGCAAACTCACATACAAAAACCCATGGCAAACCCACAGCAAACCCAAATACAAAAATTTGGAGAAAACCCCCCAACAAACCACCACCATCAATCCACACAAATATTTGTCGTGATAGAAGTTGCCACTACTGCTGAACCCCAACTTCGCTTTTAGGTATTTTTCGCTTTTGCACTCTGATCTGATTTTTCATTTGGTTCTCAAAAAAAAAAAAAAAAAACTAAACTAAACCAAACCGATTTGAGTTCCACCTCATACGCCACTCCATGCTAATCTGAGAGTAAGAAAGGATAGAGAGACTAAGATAGAGAGGGTGGGAAGAGAGAGAGAGAGAGAGGTTGGGAGGCTGAGATGAGATGAGAGCGACTTGGAGAGAGAGAGAGAGAGAGAGAGAGAGAGAGAAGTGCGTTAGGGAGAGATCAAGAGAGGAAGAGGAAGAAGCTTTTGAGGAGAATAAATTTAAAAAAAAAAAAAAAAAACAGTATTTAATTTTTGCAAGTGAGCTACAATATCGTCATAAATTTAGAATAGTACTATAACACAATTATAAACTTTTTTACAATTACAAGACAGGGTAATGAGAATTTTTTGTACTTTGACACTAAAATATAACATATTATACCATATGCAAGACTGGGTACTGATGCTCTAAATAAGATAATTGGTCCCATCGAAGGCTTGGAGCTTAAATAAAGTAATACGTATGTCTTGCTATTGACCAAACCTTCTCCTTCTTCTTCTTCTTCTTCTATTTTTTTCTTTTTTAGCTACATGCGTACTTAACATCTAAATAAGATTGGCATCCACGAAGCCCAAAGCCACACGGACATAATGCCTATGTAGTTATGACTCGTTTCCTTTGTGCTTGCTATTGACGAAACTTTGTTTTTTAGCTCAAAAAAAGATGGTGCGAACAGATGCACACAACTTTGATGAAAGATCAAAGGTTATAAACACAGCAGATAATAATAGTGGAGTACCAACAGATGTAGAGAACCCTAAAGGATCAAAGATGAAACCAGCTGGAGGAGGTAATCAAGGTGAGCCTACTTTTTGCACGGCTCATTCCTTAATCTTTAATCACTGGGGTCCACGCTATCTGTAAACTTCAACTCTTGAACTATATTATTTCTCGTTCAGGATCCGATGCTACCAATGGGGCTCAGGGGCATAAACTGTTTCCAGCTAATTATGGCACCTGCTTCGAGTTTGTCAAGTTTGCATCTAAGGCAATGCTGGTCATTTTGGGACTAGGTACGTCATTAACGTAGAGCAATGCCATGAAGTATGAATAAAATAATTTTTACAATTTGTAAAAATGTAAATCATGATTAGAGTAACATCTCTCATAATTCATCACTCATAACATTTTTATCAAACGATAAGAAAAACAAATTATGTCAACAGTTAAAAAAAAAAAAAAACTTATTGCTAGATTTCTTGGTCATTATATAACCATTCCCACTTCTTTTATATATATATATATATATATAAAAAACTTAAAAATACCGTTCCTAATTTGTCAAATACTCAAAAAGGCATTTCAATTAAAGTTTTACTCCCTACAGAATATGGAAAACGTCCAGACGCCTTGCTCAGGTGAATGTAAGATTGAATCTTAAGTCCCTATCTGATATCTCTGAGTCTGACGATACTAATTAACACCTTCATTATCATGCCAAGCTAGCTAGTGTGGCCTTGCACACGCATAAGCTAAGCTGCGTGTTTCTCCTTCACTTCACACAAGCATGCGTGCGTGCGTGCTTGCACATACTCATATATGTTCAAGATCATTCACACTGTTTCTATGTTATAATATGAATTCATTGAATTGTACTATGTTAATAAGGATCTACTGTGATAAGAAAGATAGAAGAGAAGAAACAGAAGCACACATGGGCTGTTCAGATCATGAACGAACTTCTACAATCTACTTCAACATACGAATATGATGACGCAGCGGGGACGAGCCCCATGGCAGTAACAGATAGTGATCCGACAAAGCCTTATGCTGTTAGTGATGGCGGCACTGTCAACTTTGCAGGCGAGGGCTCCACGTTGGATCCAGAAGCTCTGACAACTGATACTGTGGGAACTAAACCAGAAGAAAAAAACAGGGTAATTGGCGGTACCGATAATACAGACGAAGGTATAATCCGCTATCTTTCTCACTTCTGTACTAAATTTCTGATTAGCTCACGACACTCATAGAGATATTCATAAGACAAAAACAAAAATCCTAGGGCATACATAGGGAAAATTTTGTTTTTTAGAGGGTGGAAGTTTAAAGCATATATATAGGAGAGATATGTAACCATTTGTAAGATTTTAGGGCCTGTTTGAATACTGCTTATTGTTAAAAACTAAAAATTTATTGTTAAAAACACTGTAACAAAATAATTTTTAAATTATAAATAGTGCCCATGTAACCCAGTTTTAAAGTTATATTTGTAGAATTCCGTACCTGTTCGTGAACAGTGCACGGGACCCAAGGAAAAACGCAAACGCTAGCTGCATTTGCTATCCAAACTCACACTTAATTTAAAATATTAAATAAAATCTCATTTAAAATTTTAAATGATATAATATCTTGTATTGGTTTAGATTCAAAACAAAACAAAATATTAACAATGAAAGATACTACTCTTTAAATGTAAAGAATCCTAAAAAGATCATTAACAAATATATTAAGGTTAGGCATGCATCCAACTTTGCCACAATTGTACTGCAAGAAGTTCAACTGTGAGTCTACTTATACCAAATAAGAAAATAGCAATGTTAGAAACACAAATGTCAATTAATATTGACGTAGCATCAATTTTTTTTCACAAACTTATATCAAATGGCAGGTTGTTATTGACGTAACATCAATTTCACATGGCTCCATTAATATTATCTTTGTTATACAACAATTAGAATATGACACCTTAATAATTATGAAAATTTTGTAAAATATGTTGCATCCCAAAACTTATTGAAAAAAATTTGGTCCACATGTAAGCCAAAACTGACAAATACATTTTTTATACTTCTTAAGTGAGGAAGGGGGATTCAAACCATTGATGTCTCCATTGAATTGAAGCTGACAAATAAATTTTTTATACTTCTTAAGTGAGGAAGTGGGATTCAAACTATTGATGTCTACATTGAATTAGTAATAGTGTTAGGTTACAAAACTCTTGATAGTACATATTTCAATAGGCATTATCAGGTTTGTGTGATCCAAACCTCATTTGGGATAGCCTTCCATATATAAAACACATAACACTTTTTCCATTTTTATTTATTTATGGGTTTAGTTAATGGATGCCCTTAAGACATTTGTTAATTGATCATTTAAAAAAAAAAATTGATACAATTTTATAGAAAATATAAAATAAAAAAAATTGTCAAAAAATTTAGTTAATTTTTTCTTTTCGGATTAAATTTTTTAAAAAATATTCCCTAAATCAATGCCCCTAAGGTATCCATTAACTTTTCCTTTTTTATTTTTATTATTTTACTAATCTTCATTGAAAATAAAAATAAAATCCCAATTATTGGAATGGCACCAAAGAGTGAGGGAAGATACTAGAAAAACTATCAAAATTTTAAATATAAAATATAAAATAAAAAGAAGAAAAGAAAAGAAAGATTGATTTGCTTTAGTCGATCAGCCCATGCCACTTAACTGCACCTTGTTGTTATTAGCAGCGAAGAAGGAACCCCCAGCAAAGAAGGAGTCTCCCATATTAATTGCAGCAAAAAATGGTATCACTGAAATTGTGGAGAATATCCTGAAACATTTTCCAGTTGCCATACATGACATGAATGAACACAAGAAGAATATAGTGCTGTTGGCGGTGGAGAACAGACAGCCACATGTATATCAACTCCTGCTACGAAGAAATTTTCGGACAGATAGCGTATTTCGGAGAGTGGATAACAAAGGGAATAGTGCCTTGCATCTCGCGGCAAAGCTTGGAGACCATAAGCCTTGGCTAATTCCAGGAGCAGCATTGCAAATTCAATGGGAAATCAAGTGGCACGAGGTACGAAAAAGGTTAAAGATCCTATTAGTTATTGGGGCTCTCTAGGATCCTTTAGGGGGAAAAAAGGTCTAGAATATAATTTTTCCATATCAATTTTTCTTTTTCTTAAAAGGAAAAAACAATAAGAAGAGCCCCAATAACTAATAGGAATCAATACTTGTAAATCCTAGATAGCATAGGAACTGTAGATGGGAGTTTGTAGGAGCTCCCTTTCCAAGCTTTGAACACAAACTTGTGTGTGTTTGAAGCTAAGGGAATTAAATCTTGCTATTGGATTAAATTATTAAATTCATTATTTTTAAGAGAATATCATGGTATTATAGTAAATAGTCGCAGGTTCAAATCTTGCCTCTACCTTACCTTTCTCATTTAAATTTTTTCTTATGTTGTGCCCCACTTAATAAGAATAATATAGGCCCACACATAAATGAAAGTGTTAAATTAAGTATTATATTCAACATTTCCTGTCTTAACTGCTCTCTCTCTCTCTCTCTTCCTTTCCCTCTCTCCTGTGTGTGTATTTGTTTCTCAAAAAAAAAAGAATGGGTAATTGTCCCACATTGCTTAAGAGAGTGTGTTGTGTGTAATATAACTTGCCCTATACTCCTTTAAAAGTTACCATAGTTTTTGAGTGAAGTTATGATGTACCTTTGTATTAGAACTTATTTCCCTCTCCCCTGTGTGTATGTTTGTTTCTCAAAAAAAAAAAAAAAAAAAAAACTGCTCTCTCTCACACACGCACAACCCACACACTACATGTCCTTCAATACAACAACCACAAACTATGAAACTTTCTATCCAATTCCACTTGTTAATGTATTTAGATTTAGGAAGCTCTCAAGTCCACTCTTAAGCCCACCATACTATTGTACTTGAATCCATCATACTATCACCCTTACAATTATAAAATTACTTATACTAATAATTTGTCCTAAGACTAAGAGTAACAAAGTTATGAAATTTTGTTATTTCCTTATTACCTCTCCCCCTTTGTGTGTTTGTTTCTCAAAAAATATTATGTTATTTCAGTTTGTGAAGGAATCCATGCCCTTCCACTTTTTCCCCCGCCAAAACAAGGATGGAAAGACCTCCAGAGAGATATTCACCGAAACCCACAAGAAGCTTGTCGAAGATGGCAGTCAGTGGCTAACAAGCACCTCAAATTCATGCTCCGTAGTCGCTGCACTCATTGCAACCGTGGCCTTTGCCAGCTCCACCACAGTTCCCGGAGGCGTCAGGCAAGAAAGTGGCACTCCAACTCTCGAAAACCAGCCTGCATTCGATGTCTTCGCCATATCATCACTCGTCGCACTTTGCTTCTCCGTCACGGCCTTGGTCCTGTTTCTCTCCATCTTAACATCTCGATACCAAGAGAAGGATTTTGGGGGAGACCTACCAAGGAAGCTTTTGCTAGGTTTAACATCATTGTTCGTTTCAATAGCTTCCATGTTGATTGCCTTTTGTGCAGGACATTTCTTTGTGCTAAAGGATCAACTGAAATATGCAGCGTTTCCAGTGTACGCAGTGACTTGCCTGCCGATAACCTTTTTTGCAGTAGCGCAGTTTCCACTGTACTTTGATCTTATATGGGCTACCTTCACGAAGGTGCCACAACGTAGCTACAAGGTGGTTCTTTAATGTGTGAGTTCTTTTTCTTTTTTTTTCATTTATAAAATTTGATGTAAGAGTATTACTAGGAATATTACAAATTTTATTATATGGACTTTACAAACATGTAATAGTTATTAATTTTATGACATGGTGGCTCTAAATTATATCTCAAAAGAACTCATCTACATGGGAAATTTTCCTTTATCCAACCACCTCCTGCCTCATTGTCCGTCACTAATCCTAAACATATGCTCTGAAATATTTAAGGATAAAACGTTCTAGACATAATCCACATTGTTAGATTTTATTTTACTTACGTTTCTCAAATATATATATATATATATATATATATTAAAAAAAGATTTTATTTTACTTATACATTCAAAACTCAATTACTGTTTCAAGATTATAGACAATTCTCAGCCGATATTAATGTAAACCTCAGTATTTTATTTTTTGGCTCTTTCAAAGTCTCTCTATGAATTCACAAATCAACAAGACTTATCTGCAAACATTGCATCTTAGCTTCCAATTGGCTTCAAAGTCTTGTCTGTAAGATCCCATAAAGGAACCAAATTATGAAAATATGAAATTGTCTCGATGGTGGTCATTAATCATTATCCTAAAATGTTATCACACAGTCTGAGTGAAACCTGTTGAGATACACCTCAATGACTAGCTCGAATCTCCGTGATGCTTTCTTGATTGACCTATATAGCTCTAGTAAAAATTGAAAATAAGTCTAATGACACAAAGTTTTCATAAAGACTGCTCCATTCTAAAATATAAACCTTAATAGAAAAATTTGGCCATCAAAGGTTTTTATGGTAGATCACGGTTTTGAAACCTGGATCAGACAATACGGTCCGACCGGGTTAATCAGAAACTGTTCACCAACACAGTTCTTTAAACCTCAAGAACTAGCCTATGTAAAAAAGTTAGTGTTGACCACAGTTGAACCTTCTGAGTTTGAAAACCATAAATGGTTCTCACAGGTTAGACCATTAGAGGTTTATTTTGGGTACTTACAGGTTTGTAGCCATTGTTGAAGGCCGAAGCTTCAACCAAGCAAGATGCTATTGGATGAGATCACACCGCCATCTTCCTGTATTTATTCTCTGTCTCGCTTGCACTCTCTCTCTCTCTCTTTGCATTTTCATTTTAAACAATGTTGTTTCTGCATATTTTCTCTAAAGTCTAGTCTTCTTCTAGGCCATGGCTGAAAAACTAATTTCTCTCTTAACTATTTTATTGGGTCTCATAAAATAAAAGTAAAAATAAAAATTATTGGGTACTAAAATGTGCTTTGGCATGACTTAAGATAATTTAGAAACTCAATATCTTTTTTTTTTTTTATAGAATTTAATAACTCTTTTTTGTATTATGAAAGTTATGTTATAAAAAATACTATCTATATTTATTTTGGACTATTTTAGTCAAATTTTCAATTCATCGTATGGTCCAAATTTCAAAACCATATTGTAGATGTGAGCCTCTAAGATTATACTTATTTTCTCCTTCATATTTTGTTTATAAACTTATATCATTGTACTAAAGCCTCCCCTCCACTTTTCTAACATGTATCAAAGTCATTCTCAAAAAAAAAAAAAAAAAAAAAAAAAAAAAAAAAAAAAAACCATGTATCAAAGTTTCCTTTTTTATCTTCTGTAATAACCATGCAATTAAAATTAGGGTTAATTGCATGGTTAACCATGTAATGATATTTTTTTATGGTGTTTCATGTTTATAGTTTGAACCACACTTTCCCCTTTCCTAATATCTATCTATCCAAAAAGAAAAACAAACAAATAAAGCACTAAACGTCTATTTTTTGAGCAATCTAGGACTTCAATTACACATGAAATACATTCACGAGACACGACTTTTGCTTACAATTTGCTAATCTAACACTATGAATCCAACAGTACACGTCTATTAAGTGTGTTTTGGTCAGTAACATTGTTTGATTCTCCTGTAGATGAGAACTTGAGTTTTAAATCCCTCACCCACTACCTTGATGTAAGCCAAAGAAGCCTAAAACTTTCCCCCCAAAAAAAAAAAAAAAATTAAATTAAATTAAATAAATTAATTAATAAATTTAAGTGAGATAAGAATTCTTTTTATTCAAAAAGAAAAGCTTGGATTCTGATGAGAAAAACATGGGGTCGAGTCATCGTCACTTTGAACGTACTTCGCTTTACCAAAGAATAAAGACATTCTTCGCTTGGGGTCCGAGTCTTGTACGGTAATCTCCTTTTCAACTTGACAATAATTCACTATGGGAGGCGTTAAATATTTTGTAACTTTTTATGTAGAAATTACTCAAATTACTCAGAAGCTTAATGGACTCCTATGAATAATATTGGGCAATTAATTAATTGTGTTGCTGATTTTCTCTTCTTATTTTTATTCGTTTCTGATTGGCAGGAGCTACCGGATGTAAAAGTGTTTCTATTTATTTTTTCTAAATAATAGCTAGAAACTTCAAGACAAGGTAGTCCTAGTCTCCAAGCTACAAATATGCTAGTAAGTACGCTACAGCAAGTGGAAGAAGCTTTCCTTAAAGCTTGTGTGTTTCTTTGTGACACTCGCACAGAACTCATTTTCTAGTATAAATCAATACACAAGTCCCAGTTTCTTCATCTTCTACTCAACCCTAGTCCTAACTCCTCTCATTTCCTATCTTCCTTGATCCTGTTTTAGAAAATGGCTTCCACCACAGACCAACTGAATCTGGAAATGGAGAGCATCAAGAAAGATTTTTTCAAATTGGCCATGAAAGCGAATGGAATAGCGTGGTTGAATTCTATAAAAATCCAATGGCCCTCAAGGTCAAGCTCACCAGGTCAGGAGACACAGCATTACACATTGCTGTCTCCGATAGCCAAAAAGACAAAGTCCAAGAACTTGAGGAATATATTTCCTCTTAACCAGAAAGCAAAGCGGTTCTAGAAATTAAAAACGAGCAAGGGAGTACCCCTCTCCATATCGCTGCATCAATGGGGAGTGTGGCTATGTGTGAGTGCATCGCACAAGTTGATAAATCATTGATGGGTGCTCGTAATCATGACAACGAGACCCCTTTTTTCTTGGCAGAGCTCTGTGGTTAAAAAGAAGCTTATCTTTGTCTTCACAAGCTCTGTGGTATCGAGAATGGGTACAATTAATGTAGGAGGAAGGATGGTGACACTATCCTTCATTGCAGCATCTCTGGAGACTATTTCGGTCAATCGGTGAGTTTTAATACTAGAGATACCACAATTTTATTTTATAAATTAATTTGTCATCAATCATATATAAAAAACTATTCTATATTTATTCATTTTTGTTGTTGAAATACACCATATTTATTTATTATCATGTCAATTTATAATATATGTAACCATTTTCTTAGGAATGTTTCTTTACTAATTTACACTATGTAATAAGTGCTTGAGGAAGCAACAAAATGGGGTTGGCAGATATTTGTTATTAGTGAATTTGGGCTATTAATGGGGTATTCTTATATTTTCCTTTATTTTTGGGTACGTATTTCAAATGTTGCACTGTTGACAGATTTGGCATTCAGAATAATTCACATGTATGAAAAACTAGTTAACTATGTCAATGACCAAGGATTGTCCCCTCTTCATATATTAGCGAGCAAGCCTTCCGCTTTCAGAAGTGGTAGCCACATTGGAGGATGGTATAAATTGATTTATCACTGTAAGTATCACTAAATAGTCACATATATGGAACAAAATCTCTTCAAGTTTCATCCTCCTTTTCTATTGCGATTATAAACGCTTATTAATTAGTACTTCCCTATGTTCTAGGCAAAACTCAAAATTCTAGAGTTTTATATCAAATTTTTCTTTTGGAATATTCAAAACGATAGTAATTTGAATAATTGTGTTAAAAATTAAATACTATTTTATTTTCACAGTTTTATTCCATAATCTGAAAACCCATTTATCATGGCATGCGTGACTTCGTGTTGATACGTATGTTCTAGATTTTAAAGTCGAGATAAAATTGCTTGCGGATCCACTAGTAGGCAGTGGCACAGCAAATTAATGAAAGGATGGCATGGATAAAAATTATTGGCCTCATATATATGTTCCATTTATACTTTACCAGGTTCACGTACACTTTTTTTTTTTTTCATTTTTTCTCATTTTTTTTTCTGAGAAAGAATTCTTATAAATTAACTAAAGTTTGATTCTCAACAAAAGAAAAAAAAAAGTTTAAAATGAAGAAAAAAAAAACAAAAAATAAATACATGGGATATTGCAATTGATGAAAACTAAAATGTGATATTAAGAATTTTTATTCATGGGCATGTGGCTCATTATCAATATATCCTTTTGTTTGTTTTTTATTTATTTACCCACAAGTGTGCATGACAAATATTTAGTCGCTAGTCATGTCATAAAATATTTTTATAAAAATATAAAATAAAATTAATGGTAGAGTTTACAATCAAACAAATTTGAAGAAAAATCCATTCAACTCATTATGTGGCTCCCCTTAAAAAAGAAAAAAGAAAAAAAAAACACTCATTATGTGGCAGTTAAATTGATCATTCACTTCTATAATCTATAGTCTATAATCTTTATAAAACTGAAAGAATTTGACTTATAGTTGGCTTACATAAACTTCTAACGATTCACAATTTTTTTTTTTTAAGAAAGAGGACTCACAATTTTATACATAATATAATCTATATTTCTTAATTAAATTTAAGCAACCATATATTAGAATACTGGCACATCCTATAGTTTCATATTATTATAACAACAACAACAACAACAACAACAACAACAACAACAACAACAACAACAATAATAATAAAAGTTTCATATAAAAATCATATTATGTTAAAATTTTCTCATATATATTATACTGTACCAACTAATATATTTTTAGTTGCAATACATTTTTAATGAATCATTTAATATTTATTTAAATAATATATGTGAATGACTTTCTAAATTGTCATCTAAATTGTTACCTATCATTAGTAGGTAAAAAGAATATTTCTCCAAACTACATTGTCATGAGATGAATAATAATTTCCTTATTATGTGAAATGAAACTTTTCCTATTACAATGTATACGCACTTACCAAAAGATATATACGCACTTTATTAGCTTTTAACTCTCTCTTTTTTTCCCAAAAAAAAAAAAAAAACTCTCTTTTTTGTTTTTCTTTTTTCTTTCCCTTAAACTATAAGTGCACTTTAACTTTAACTTATACTTTATTTTTTATAAATGTGATCAATATGCATTTTATCACGATATATTATCTTCTATTGTTATTTCGAAGGTATCTTTGTTGATGAGCTCGAACAGGAACCATCTGATCACTTGACAAAGAGTCTCAATGGCCAAACCATTCAGAATTTGGAAATCGTCTTTGTTGATGAGATAGAGAAGGAACCATCTGATCACCTGCCAGCGATACCAGAAATCATTGTCGGTGGCGAGATCAAAATTGAAGAGAAAGAACCATCTGATTATCCGGCAACGGGAACAAAAAACGGTGTCCATGACCAAAAGAAGCAGAAGTATCCGGAGAACTACAAAACATGCGTCAACTTCTTGCAATTGTTTTGGACTGTGGTGTCAGTTGGTATGTGACTAAATCTTTATTTATTTCTTTATTAACTAGTAAAATACCTTATAAACATCATTGCTTAGAGAGAAATCTTTCAAATTCCTCTTATATATTTGAATTTGAATAAATATGTACTTACTATTAAAATGATAGGTGAAAACATATTCTCATATAGGATTTAAAATAAGATAATTTGCTTTAAAATATGGACGGCTCCAATGGATGAAATTATGAGGAAGAGTAGTTTGGAATGAAAACGGTCATGTTCAAAGAAAAGCGACTAACATATGAATAAAAATGAGTAAGTTGATTCAAA
Source organism: Quercus variabilis (assembly GCA_030445155.1). Classification (NCBI taxonomy): domain Eukaryota; kingdom Viridiplantae; phylum Streptophyta; class Magnoliopsida; order Fagales; family Fagaceae; genus Quercus; species Quercus variabilis. The sequence continues at coordinate 38,213,324 of CP129456.1, forward strand.
TTGGAGGAACAAATAGAGAAAAACCAAAAATAATACTAGTAGAAATAGTAAAAATAACATGTTAATTAAGTTACAGAGAATATATAGAACTTTGGATAAAATATAAATTTTGCAAAAAAAGAATACATTCGACCTATCTTGACTAATTAATTAATTGAAAATTTGTATCTGATTCGAAAAAAATTTAAGATTAAGGCTTAATTGTTGCTATTATCTGTAATGATTAGTGGCTTGAATAGTGCACGTGGGAGTGCATAGTCCTTGTCTTGAAAGAACTTGTAAACTAAGTCCTTGTTGGTTTACTTTGACTTGGATTTTGTATTGTACTCCACGACAAAAGGCCCATGTCTCTTGCTTAAATGTACACTAGTTATGCGGCTATCGTTCCATGAGTTATGAGTGCCGCAATATTAATTAGAATAAGTTTCTCTACTCTGTGTTATTTTGATAGAGTTCTAAGGATTTTCTCTAGTCACGTGCTTCACTTTTGGGTGTATTGGGGGTTTGGGTATTGTGAGAGTGTTTTGGTTAGTGTGATTGTTTCTTATTTGGCTACACACCCAACAAATAGATATTTTCACTTCCTCTATTCTCAACAAATTGGTATCAAAGCTTCTGCTTTTATAACATTATCCATTGTACGTACCATGCCTCCTCTTACCAAAGGATGCACTCCACCAATAAGTCCTATAAATGAGGTTTCAAAAACATTCTTTGAGGTTTTAATTTTTCCTTATAACTCTTTAAGGTTTCCATATCCACCAAATAAACTATTGAAACTAAGTTTTGATAGCTTTTATGAATGGAAAAATCATGTTAACATGATAGGACAAGTGGTTCAAATTAGTTGGTGAGTATTCTTAATGTAATTATATGATAATCAAGTGATTTTTTCGTCCATAAAAGCTTATAGAATTTAAGCCTAGAGGTTAATTTGGCGGTTATGAAAACCTCAAAGAGTTATAAGGAAAAATTAAAACCACATATGGTGTTTTTGCAACTATCCCAAACCCAAAGAGGTGCTTTTGACCTATATTATATCCACGGAATACTTTCTCGTATGAGCAGTGAGAAAGAGAACCGAGACAGCATTGGTTAAAATTCAAGCTATTATGAACCTTTTTGAGATGATAGAAGATGTTCAAGTGGTTATCTTGGGTGGCTTCTTATGTGCCGTTGGATTATTTTACGGGTATTTGCTTTTCTACCGACCAAAAATTGAAGACTACTGGATAATAGGATAGGAGAGGATTCGATCCTTCACCTAACATCATCAATTTTAATGGTTGTTTTGGATGGTGATATTCGAAGAGAAAACTTTTGCTTTTAAATTAATTTTAATTTGAATTATTTAAATAAAGTATGAGAAGTATAATTTTATACATAAAACTAATATATAGATTAAGCTCTATTAATATTTGGATATAGGTTTAAGTCCTAAGTTTATACCAAAACTCTCTTAGTAGTTTAATCACTTATAAAGTCAACTGATAAGTTCCAATCAGCTCAACTAATAAATTCTATTATTATCGAATAAGAGATGTAGAATCATACTACACCTACATTAAAACCAATTGATGTCAACCTTATAAAGTCAAACTCTAACTCCCTCTTCAAATGTCACATTTGTAAAACGATTAGGATACATGAACCCAAGGCAATAGGGACATAATGCAAGTTTTTTTAATTTTAACTCATTACTATGTGTTATATAGTGACCAAACTACTTTTTTCTTATCTGTCCTAGAATTGAATGTGGTGCGAAAGGTTACGGATGCACAGAACCCTAAACGATCAAAGGATGCACATGAACCAGGTAATCAAGATAAGCCGTGACACCTCGAGTTCTATGGATTAAATTTTATAAAGTAATTACACGAACATTCGTTGAGTTTCACAATAATTGTGTACTTCACATAGATGAGATTGGTGCTCCCCTGTCTCTTCAGTTTTCATAAAACTGTTGGTGCTACTAATGAAGCAAATAGTTGTAGCAAACACAGAAAAAAAAAATGGATATGATATAAAAGGGAGAAACTATTTTGGACAATTGAAAAAAAAATAGAACTCGAGTTCCATTAATTCAAGAAACTCAAGTTCATGAACTCGAGTTCCATTCGAGTTCCAGAAAAAAAAAAAATAAAAAAAAAAAAAAATCTAAGTTCACATTCGCTATAACTTAATTGTCCAAAAATCGAGTTTTACATTTGAAACTCAATTTTTAGAAAATCGAGTTTCAAAACAGGGGTATTTCCATAAATAGTTTCAAAAAGAGGGCATTTTATTGGAAAGTTTGTGAGAAATGAGTAAAAGTTCATTTTGGCCTCTATAATTACATGCTAATTTTACAAAAAATTACAAGTCTGCATTTGTAATCGTTAAAATAGTCATATACTGACTCATTTTAATCAAAGGAGGAAAATATTATAGGCCAATTTTTGGGACGGATCAAATTGTTGAATCAATGAGGTCCTAGTGTCATCATGACTTATCTTTAGTCACTGAGATAAGCATTGTGTAAACTACAACTCTTGAACCTTGTTTATCTAAGCATCACAATTATCTACCTTATTCAGGATTCAGTGCTACCAAAGGAGCTCAAGGGCATCAACTGTTTCCAGCTAATTATGGCATCTGCTTTGAGTGTGTCAAGCTTGCATCCAAGGCCATGCTAGTCATTATGGGATTAGGTATGTCACTATGGAGCAAAGTTTGAACATAATTTTTACCATATTCTTTTGTACAATTTGCTAAAATGACAAGTTATGATTGGAGAAATATCTTTCATATAAACCTTATCTATCACTTATACTTCTTACTATACACCAATCAAAATATATAGGTCATATCAATATTTAAAAAAAAAAAATTAATCACTAAATGTATTAGTCATTATATATAACGAGTGATTTTAGGACCACAATCTTTACTACACTTTTTTTCTTACAAATATCTTATGTAGTAAATTGTGATCGGCTGTCTAACATTTTTTCTCCATCACTCACAATCAACCATATATAATAGTTATGGTAAATGGTGTGGGAATGGGTGTGATACTAGAATTTTTGTTATTTAACCATTGATTACAACCTCCATTCTTTTGTATCAAATATTATTTGTCCTAAAAAAGTGTTACAAACTTTTTTGTTATTACTAAAACATCGTAACTATATAAGGCTAGGTTCCCTTGAAGTGCCTAGTAACAGTCTTCGGTCCTGAATTTTCTTTTCAAGGGGTTTTAAAACTTAAAAGTGCTTTAAGAGAAAATTTTAGCAAGAATTGTCAAATATTTGTCAATTTCGTTAAAACAATTTTAAGGACCCCTTTAAATTTTTTAGAGGGTAATAAAACACTCGACAATTCAATATTCATACTTTATAAATTCCAAACTTTAAACACTCAAAATCATAAATAGCTTTTTCAATTAGAAGAACTACCTTAGGTGAAGCAATTTTTCTGGCGAGGCCTTCTTTAGGGATCAGAAGCCAGTACCTCCTCCTCCTATTGATACTTTGAAAACTAACAAATTAAGAAGACAACAGCAAGGAAACTGGCAGTGACAATAAAACAAAAGAAGGTACAATGATCTGATTTTCTTCTTACCTTGTTTTTTGATAATTTGATAGTTACAATAAGGATAAGAATTTTCAACTTTAAATGTTTTCATTAGAAACACTAGAATGTGACAACCAATTGAGTTATAAAACTCTTAGCTACTATCATTCTCACCTCTAAACTTTTTTACTAGCTTACAAAACACAGTGGCCATAGGGGTATTCCTGAAAGAAAATTCCAAATGGGGTATTTTGGGAAATTTTTGTTTTAACTTTTAATACTAGGGGTTTTAAAACATTTTTCCCCCCATAAGGAAAGAGAGAATTTTTCAAGGTTTGCTAACGGAAAATACAATTCTTACTTAGACTTTTGATTCTAGAATAAGCAAAGAGTTTTGTGACTAATAACATTGTCCAGTTTTTCTAGGTAAAAAACCTAGATTCAAATACCCATAAGGAAAAAAGCAATTAATAAGCATGTTAGGGCTAGTCCACCATCCGACTTTGTCATTTGTGAGCATGTTACCAAATAAGAAAATAAATAAGTGAATTATGTGTATTGCATTTGCACATAACATAGATACATGTCATTTTCTTAGTTTGGGTTGAAGCTTACTTAGGGCTCCAAAAATGTTTAGAGTCAAATTCTATCCTTAAGATATAGCAAATGTAATAGACACTAATTAACATCATTTTTTTTATACACCAATAAAATATACATGACACCTTAATAATTGTAAAAAACATTATAAAATTTTATTTGTTTTTTTAAGAAAATGGTCCAAACGTGAGTCGAAGCCAAAAATGCATATTGCAATAGGCATTATCAGGCTGGGCAATTCAAGCTTAGGCTGGCCTTCCATAAAAACACAACATAACTTTTTCCTGCTTGCTTATTCAATAATTCTTGAAGTCATTTGATATTATGTTGTCCCTCGGCTTTAAACTATCTTTCTTTCTTTTCTTTTCTTTTTTCTTTTTTTAATAATTCGATAATTAAAATAAAGATGTCTTCGTTGATACAAAAGAAATACTCATTGAACTATTTGGAATGCCCTAAAAAGTTGAGGGATGATAATAGAAAGCTATCAATTAGGGGAAAAAAAAAAGGATTTATATAATTATATCTACTTCACGTACTGCTACTTTAGCAATGAATGTTGCAAACAGTTTAAACAAAGATCAAACGTTACTTAAGTGCCCCTTGTGTTATTGGCAGCAAAGGATAAACCCACTGAGAAGGTAAAGAAGGAGAGCCCCATATTAATTGCAGCTAAGAATGGTATCACCGAAATTGTGGCGAATATCCTGGAACTCTTTCCCGTTGCCGTACATGACATGAATGAAAACAATAAGAATATAGTGTTGTTGGCGGTGGAGAACAGGCAACCACATGTATATGAAGTTATGAACTGCTACAAAAAAGTAGGATGAAAGAGAGCGTTTTTTTGAGAGTGGATGACGAAGGTAATAGTGCCTTGCATCTCGCGGCAAAGCTAGGGGAGCATAAGCCTTGGCTAATTCCCGGAGCAGCATTGCAAATGCAATGGGAAATCAAGTGGCATGAGGTATATATGAGGGATACAGTTCGAGTTCCTCTCGTAAAATTGGTGAATTCATTCTAGTGCTTTTTTTTTTTTTTTGGGGAGAATTTTTAGCTCATTGTTGGAATCCTTTACTACTACAACATTGTCCCAAAATTGGGATAGACTATGAATGCTCAACAAATTAGATTGCGTCAGTCTCAAGAATTGCTAGAATTCTTTAGAGGGAAAATTCTAAAATCTAGTTGTTTAATTTGCAATATCAACAAAAAAAAAAAAAAAAAAAAAAAAATTCCTTAACTATTTCTCTGCCCATCTTCTGCGTCACAACCCTAGTTAAATTGATGAGTTAAAATATCCTAAAACAACTAAGTCAATGAGGTAAAATATCCCAAGACAAACATCCTCATTCAAAATTAAGGTTATGTTGAAAATATCTATTAAAATTATGTTTATGTTTTTCGAAGAATTAATCATTTACCATATTATCAAAGTAAGTAGCCTCAAATTTGACCCATGTCTCCAAATCAAACTAATCAAACTTTTTATCCAACTCCATTCAAGATTAATAATACTGCTAATGTTAATAATTGTAAAATTTTATAACTACTACTTAAAAAAATTCATAGACATCAAATTAATAATTAAAAAATGCTAAAATTACTAACTATTTAATTTACTACAAAAAATTTAGAAACTCGCATAACAAAGAATATGATTAGTATTGTCATGTTAACAAATAATAAATAAATTTCTTAATATGTTGCATTCGAAGTTGAGTTTGTAAAACTCATATAATAAAGGTTGTGCTATCTTAGCGTGTATAAAAATAATTTATCTGAAGAGTAACAAGTTCGTTTATTTTTGTTAAGAAAATACAAAAGTTACAACATGGTTTATAACCAAAATTTTACGAAATAATCTAACCATAAAATTATTAATGCCAATTCAATAAAGTAATAAATAAAATTTTGGATGACTCTTTTCTAGTTAATGATAATTCATTCATTTATAAGAATTTACAGTCTATATAAAATTATTTGGCTTTTGGTTGACCTCAATGTATTATGTCATGTAAGTTTTTGAGCCCTTACAATTTTGTACATTATTATTCTAATATTTATTAATTTATAATTAATTTAAATTATATTCTATATTTGAAGTACCTCTCCTTAGAATTTTAACACATCATTTTTTTTTTAAGTACTTTTTATATACAAACAGGTATACAGTCATGGTAAATGTCTAATCTGAGAATCTGTAACTTCGTATATAAACACCATCATAATAAATATTTATTAATAACTATATATCCTTTTGCTCAAAAAAAAATTATTAATAACTATCATATTTCGTGCGATATTTTTTTTTAAATCATTATGTTAAACTTTTTTTTTATAATAGAAAATTTTAAAACATTTTGTTAAACTTTTCGTATATAACACGGACTAGTTACATACTAAAATTTGTACTATAATCACTCTTTTTTTAACTTTTTAATATTTTCAGTTTGTCAAAGAGTCCATGCCCTTCCACTTCTTCCAACACTACAACAAGGGCAATACCTCAAAAGAGATATTTACCAAAACCCACAAAGATCTCGTCAAAGATGGAAGCGAGTGGCTAAGAAGCACCTCTGAATCTCGCTCCGTAGTCGCTGCACTCATAGCCACCGTGGCCTCTGAATCTTGCTCCATCTTAACATCTCGGTACCAGGAGAAGGATTTTGGCGGAGATCTACCAGGGAAGCTTTTGCTAGGCTTAACATCACTATTCGTTTCCATAGCTTCCATGTTGATTGCCTTCTGCGCTTGACATTTCTTTGTTCTAAAGAATAAACTGAAATATGCAGCGTTTCCAACGTATGCAGTGACCTGCCTGCCGATAACATTTTTTGCAGTAGCGCAATTTCCGTTGTACGTACTTTGATCTTATGTGGGCGGCCGTCAAGAAGGTGCCACAACGTAGCTACAGGGTGGTTCCTTTTTAATGTGCGAGTTTATTTCTTTTACTTTTCTAAAATTTTAAAATTTCATGTTCAAGAATGTTATAAGGGATATTACAAATTTTATTTTGGTTTTACAAACATACATGTATCTCAAATTAAGTAATAGTTATTAATTTTATAATATGGTGACTCTATACTATGTCTCGAAATAACTTTATTGCATGGGTTTTTCCCACCCCAAACAGGGAATGAGACAAGGAGCAGCACCCTTGATCCTATACTATCTCTCAATATTACCATTCCTAGGCTCAGTTTTATTTGGGTAATTTTTCTTTTTTAGTGTCCTTTTGGTAAAAATTATTTTTGCTAACTTATTTTATTATTTAGCTTATTTTTGCTACTATTTATGAATCCCACTACACTTGTTGGGTATTATTCATGGGTCTCACTGTACTATTTCAGCTAACTTTTACCTTTATTTACAATACTTTCAGCAAAAAAAATTCAGTTTTAACAAAATAAGCAGATTCCAAACGGACCCTTAATGTATAGTTTTTTAAAATCTTACTTGCACGAAAGAAAACATCTCTTATAGAAGGTATACCAAAGTATCCATGCAATAATAACAAAATGAGTGAACGCTATATAAATTATTATTATTTTAGTTATTTATCAATGTTGGTTCCACCAAACTTTCTCATGGATAACTTGAAATAATTGTCACAAGATATACTTTCTCAACTTTTTCTAAGTATAATTTATTTTTACCCAACTTATTTCTTAAACAAAAAAAAAAAAGAAAAAAAAACCAACAAAAATAAGCTCTTACAAATATAAAGAATCATAATTTGTTATGATTGTCATCATCCCCTTCCCTTTACTCTCATCTCTTTTCTTTTCTTTTCTTTTCTTTTTTTTTTAAATTTTATTAGCTAGTGTCAATAGACTCAATACCACCATGTTAAAGATGAGTAGATGACAAAGTACCTCCACCAAACACCGATCTGTTCCATTCCCGATTTGCGTAAGTTCTTTATAAAGAGAGGACTAGATAGAAATGGTTCAACCCTTATCCAATCACCTCCTGCACCATTGTCATCACTAATCCTAAACATATTCTCTGAAATATTTAAGGATAAAACATTCTAGACATAAACATAATCCACATTGTTAGAGCTCATTTTACATACGGTTTCTCAATATATATATATATATATATATTGATGATGCCGAAAAACCAACAGTAAGCTACACGATACTCGAACGCGAAGCAACACCTGCACACAACAACAAAGAGCGGACCTATCAGAAAGCACTGGTGTGGTACCGGCCGAATACCCTCCGAAGGTCAAGTTAGAGCTTCTCGCAACTCTAAAGTGCTAGAGCGGGGTTAATTATGCGTACCTTGATTTGTGAGAGTATTGGGGCTTTTATAGTAGTCGAAAGTTGACCTCTTTTACTTGGAGTCGAAGTCCTTTCCTTATAGAAGTTCTTCTGAGCATGGATTGCGGGATCCTTTCCTTATAGAACTCTGATATTGGGTGTGGGACGCAAGTAATTTCCCTATTACTTGCGTGGTGGCCAAGTCATGGATCTACAAAGAATCGTCAACCTTGGGACCGTCAGCTTACCTCATCTTCTGCAACCATGTTGGTGTCAGCTCCTTGCTACGTTCTACGCGTGGCCCGTGAGCTTTGGACTACCGTCCGTTAATTCTGGAGCCTTCAGCTTTTCCAACTTGGCTGAACCTGTCAGTCGAAGAAGTGAGAAGCTGATGGGTTAAGTCATAATTTATGTGTATCAGTTGCCCCCTACTCCATATCTCCGTCAGTTTTAGCTGACGGGTTATGGAGTTATGGTTTTTGTTGTTGAATTCCCTTCTGGCCAGGAGAGAGAAGATGACGCAGTTGGTAATAAATGCCCTAGACAGGTGGCGAATTTCAATTGGCTCCGCTTCTGGACAAAGGCGTCGCTTCGTCTTCCGTGCGTTTTCCTTATATATATACGGCGCACCTCCTCTCATTTTCTTATTTTCCTGGAGAACAAAACCCATCGCCCACCATCCGTCACTACTACCTACTGCTTGCCTGCATTTTTACCATCACTTCGTTAACCGTCACATTTGAGAAACTGGTAAGTTCCCTCTTTTTCCTTCTGCTCATGCTTTATTTCTCTTAAAAAAATTTTCGAAGCGAGGTCGTCATCCTAGGTTCTTAGATTACGTCCGTCACTTGTAGGTAGTCAGATGTCGAGTGACGCGTCGAGTGATCGGTCGTCGGTCCGAGAGGGAGCGGGCTACGACGAGGTTTTTGGTTCAGGTAGTGAGTCCGGGAGCTTTTCCTAGTCATCAGAGAGGGAGACGTCAGCCCAGACTCCTGACGAGGAGGTAGGAAGTCATGGAGACGGTTAGGTTGAGATGGTAGGTGAAGAGGGTAAAATTGAAGGGGAAGGAGAGAGTGGTGGTGACGGGGATGAAGGCAACGAGGACTCTTGTGAAGGGACTTCTGATAGTCCTGGAGGTAACCATCCCTTCATCTTCCCCAAAGAATGAGCTGTAAATAAGTTTTACCCAAAAATGACTGAAAATTTTTTTAAGGAGTTGCGTGTCCGTTTCCAGATTCCTGATCATATTCCCATCCATCTCCCTAGGGAAGGTGAAAAATGTTATACAAGAAGAACTGCAAACGTTGGTATATACGATGCCATGTTTGCTACCGGTCTTAGACTGCCCCTGATGACCTTACACTGTCAGCTGGCTGACTTTCTTGGTTTATCCGTCAGCCAAATTGCTCCAAACTCGTGGAGAATTTTCATAGGTGCCGAGGTATTGTGGGGTCGTCTGAGTGGAGGGAATCGTCAGCTTTCTTTGGACGAATTCTTTTATTGCTGTAGACCTCGGCACCTTTCTTCCTCCAAAGGGATGTATCATTTTGCCATCAGGGAGAAAGATTTGAGGCTGGTGTCCGAGATGCCAGATTCGAATAGAGCCTAGAAGAGCAGGTTCTTTTTTGTTAAAGGGACGGATTGGGTGTGCCGTTAAGAGGAATGGGAGACGATACCCCTTGGGTATTTTGACAATACTTGGGCGTTTGTAAAGGAGTCAGGTCTTAGCCGTCAGCTTTTAACCCGTCAACTTCAGCAAGTAATAGTTTCTATTTTTTAATGGTTCTAACACTCAATCTTGTTTGTGTTTTCCAGCCCTTATTCACCCCTCCATAACCGACGAGCAGGAAGACTTCATCCGTCGGGTTTTAGAGATTCCCCTAAAGGAGCGGTCATGTCGAGACTTAATTACCCTCGATTATCTTCACGCTTATTGCGGGGGTCCTGAATCGATGCCTGAAGCTCGTAGGCTAGAAGAATTCTCCCGTCACCGTGAGTAAATTTTAATTTTAGTTTTAGCCTTCATTTTTGTATTGCCGTCGGCTTCTCTTATATTTTCCTTTTGTAGAGATGGACGTGGCTAAGCAATGGATAAGGGTTGCCGCAGCCCGTCTGAAGGAGGAGAAAAAAGCAAAGGGGGAGATGATATCCTCATCGACCCCCAAGACCGTCACCAAGGGTTCTTCCAAAAGGAAAACTGACGGGGATGCCAACCATCCCCTCAAGAAGGTAGCCGTCGTTTCTGGGAGTGAACCCTCAGAGAAACTGTCTCCTGAGTCAGGTCACGCGGCTGGGAAGGGCGTGATGACTTCCTCTGGTCCCATCCTGGAGGGCCTCTATTCTCTGCTGACGTATAAGGACTTTGCCATCAAGCCGACGGACATAGATCCCTGCGCTCTGCTGGGGACGGAGGAGTTAGGAGCGTCGGCTTTGTTTGATCTCACTCGGGTAAGCCGTCTACTTTACTTTGTCTTCATCTTATTTTTATTGTTTGACAGTTGACGGTTGTGTCCTCCTTTTAGGCCTTGGTTCGCGTAAAGGCGCTTCAAGACCGCTGCGTGGCCAAGAAAGGTATCCTTACTTGCGTCAGTACTTATAACTCCAATATGAGAAACCAGTAGGCCCAATATAAAGAAGTTATGCGTCTGCTGAATGTTGACCTGAAGGAAACAAAGAAGAAGTTAGAGGAGGCGGGCCGTCAGTAGGAGCTGCTAGAACGAGAGCTGACGGTTCTTCGCAAGGAGGTGGAGACGGCCAAGGCTGACGCTGTCCGGGAGTTTCAGGAGTCAGACTCTTATATCAATTCCTGTGGTGGGTACTATAGTGTTGGGTTTGACGACTGCCTGTAGCAAGTGGCGTCAGCCTTTCCTGACTTGGACCTGTCCAAGATTACCATTGATGGACCTCCACCAGCTACACCTGCCAACGACCCCGTCACTGTTGAAAGTGACGACTTCGTGGATCTTCCTTAAGGTGACGGTGTCATCTTAGCCCAACCTGTCGCGAACCCTCCCGTCGCTATTCCTGACCCTTTGGTGGAAATTCTAGACGTAGACGAGCCTCCTGTGCAGCAGGAGTAATCAAGGCCTAAATGACGCTTTTTCCTTCTCGCCAATGTATTTTATTGCAATAGTTTTGCTTTATTTTGCAACAGTTGCATTTTACTTTACGTGTAAACAATATTCTTAAGTGCCCTTTTGGTTTTTGGGGTTACATTTATTCTTGCTTATGATATCCGTTGCCTTCTGAACATGTGTTTGGCTATTTTGCCTGTGTGCTTTATTTTCTTACTCACTTTATTTTGGTTGTGGGCTAAGGCCGTCAACCTTGGTGTGGATTGGAATTGACTATGAATCCATCAGCTTAATAAAGTCGTTGCCCTCTTGCTGGGGGATTTTTATCCGTTTATTTCCTGAAGTTTAATGTTGGGCTTTTCTACCCATCAGCTTTTTGTACTAGACATCCCTGCTTTTTGGGACCGTTATTTTATTGGGTTTGTCACTTGAACTTTTATTTTCATGGCTTGGTTATATACTTGGAGGAGCCAATTTGTCGAGAGTCTGTCTCTTTTGATGAGTCTGTCACTCTTATTGATGATTCCGTCACTTGGACTTTTATTCTTATGGCCTTTTTTATGAACTTGACAGACTCACTTTGCTGACTCTTTCAAGAGCCCGTCACTTTTGATGAGTCCGCCAGCTAATCTTACGGCTTTGTTCTAGTTATGAACCTGACAGTTCAATTTGTTGAGATCGTCTCTTTTGATGAGTCCGTCTCTTTTGAGTTCCGTCACTTGACCGTTTTGTAGATTTTGACCAATGCGTCAGTCTTTTACTAGACTGTCAAAGGTATATAGCACTTGTCCACTTTGTGGACTTGGCCAATTTTGTCAGTCTTTTATTAGACCGTCAGCCCTATTTGTTTTGTAAGTAGAAACTTTAGTTTGTTCTGCATAAACTCCTTTTGTTACCATTTAAAAAATAGTTTTGAAACATAGAACTTGCCCATCGGGCTTATTGTAGCAAAAACTAAAGTAAAAGAAAACTTGCCTATTGGGCTTATTGTAGCAATAACTAATAGTAAAAGAAAACTTGCCCATTGGGCTTATTGTAGCAAGAACTAATAGTAAAAGAAAACTTGCCCATCGGGCTTATTGTAGCAAGAACTAAAGCAACAGAAAAATCTGAGTACGACTGCAACTTACGGCGGTAGAGTGTAAACAACAGGGGGTTTCGTCCTTCACGTTGCCATCTCTGTTGGTAGTATTTTCGTAAATGTTCAGCATTCCAAGGATGTGGTAACTTCTGTCCATCCAACGTCTCCAGGTGATAGGTGCCCTTTCTTTGCCATGTTGTGACTCGGTATGGTCCTTCCCAGTTTGGGCCAAGTTTTCCCTGAGTGGGGTCTCTTGTTGCACCCATGACTTTCCTTAAAACGAGGTCTCCAACCTGGAAGCCTCTGTGTTTGATTCGGGAGTTATAGTGCTTGGCCATTCGGTCTTGGTACCGTGCGAGCCTCTATTCTGCTGTTGTCCTGACTTCGTCCACAAGGTCAAGCTGTAGACGCATGGCCTCATCGTTTTTGCTTTCGTCATGGTTGTGCACTCTGTAGCTTGTGAGGCCGACTTCGGCTGGGATGACTGCCTCACTTCCGTAGGTTAGTCGGAATGGTGTTTCTCCTGTTGGTGTTCTTGCTGTAGTTCTGTAGGCCCAGAGTATGCTTGGCAATTCTTCTGCCCATATGCCCTTTACCCCCTCAAGCTGAGTCTTGGTAATTTTGAGCAAGGATCGGTTCGTGACTTCAACCTGTCTGTTGGCTTGGGGGTGGGCAGGGGAGGAGTAGTGGTTCCGTATTCCTAACTGCGAGCAGAAGTCCCAGAAGGAGTCGTTGTCGAATTACTTTCTGTTGTCCGAGACTAGGACTCTAGGGATTTCGAATCTGCATATGATGCATCGCCAAACAAAGCTCCGTATGCACTTTTCGATGATGGTGGCCAGGGCTTCAGCTTCCACCCACTTCATGAAGTAGTCAATGCCTACAACTAAAAATTTCAGTTGTCGTATTGCCGTAGGGAACGGCCCCATGATGTCCAACCCCTATTGAGCGAACGGCCACGACGCTGCCATTAGGGTAAGTTCTTCGGGTTGTTGTTTGATGATATTGCTAAATCTCTGGCATTTGTCACATCTTTTCACATAAGTCTCGGCATCCATTTGCATAGTTGGCCAAAAGTACCCTGTTCGTATTAGCTTGTGTACCAATGCTCTTGACCTTGAGTGGTTTCCGCAGACTCCTTCGTGCACTTCTCTCATGACGTAGTCTGCTTCTTCTAGGCTTTCGCATCGTAGGTGGGGTCGAGAGAAACCCCTTTTGTAGAAAATGTCTCTTATTAGAACGAACCTTGCCGCTTGGACCTTCAGTTTTCTTGTCGCTTCCTTTTTGTCCGGCAGCGTACCACTTTTCAAATAGGAGATTAATGGCGTGGTCCAATTGCTTTTGGTACCAAGCTCTTGTACCTCGAGAGAATTTATAAGTGGAGAGAGCTGAACGAAGGAGAGTACATTATCAAAGGCGGCCATATGCTCGGTTGAAGCGGTTTTGGCTAATCGGTCAGCTCGCTCATTTTCTCCATGGGGGATCTGTATGATTTTAGCCTTCAGCTCATTTACCCTCTTCCTTACTTGGTCCAAATACTTTTTCATTCTTTCGCCTTTACACTTGTAGTCCCCATTTATCTGGTTGGTCACGACCTGAGAGTCGCAGTAAATAACCATGTTCTCGGCTCCTGCGGCTTTGGCGAGGTCAAGCCCTGCCACTAAAGCTTCGTATTCTGCTTCATTGTTGGTGGTGGGGAACTCAAGACGGACCATACACTCGATTATGTCTCCTTCGGGTGATTGTAGCACAACGCCTGCTCCCCCGGCCTGCTTATTGGAGGATCCGTCCACATGTATGCTCCATTGTGGAGGTTCTTCTGCCCCTCCATCCTCGCCATTTGTGAATTCAGCTATGAAGTCTGCAACGATCTGTCCTTTTATGGCGATTCGCGGGCGATACTGGATATCAAATTCGCTTAACTCTATAATCCATATGGCTAGTCGTCCGGCGGATTCTGGGCTACTCATCGCTCGTCGCAGAGGTTTATTAGTTAGGATGACTATCGTGTGGGCTTGAAAGTATAGCTTGAGTTTGCGCGCTGCCGTAACCAGCGTGAATGCGAGTTTTTCCATGGGCGGATATCTCTCTTCGGCTCCACGTAGTGCTCGACTAGTGTAATAGACTGGCTTTTGTACTCTGTCTTCTTCTCTTATTAAGGCAGCGCTGACGGCGGCTGGGGAGACAGCAAGGTAGAGAAAAAGTTCTTCACCCGATTGCGAAGGACTCAACAGTGGTGGGGAGGAGAGATAGGTTTTTAATTCTTCAAACACTTGTTAGCATTCGGCAGTCCGTCCACTCGAAAGATCTCTTCAGTGTGTGGAAGAATGGCAGGCATTTATCTGTTGCCCTTGATACAAATCTGTTTAGGGCTGCTATTTTGCCATTGAGGCTTTGCATTTTTTTCACATTCTTTGGTGGTGCCATCTCTGCTATGGCCTGGATTTTTTCCGGGTTGGCTTCAATGCCCCTTTGCGACACCTTGAATCCTAGGAACTTTCCTGTCGTTACTCCGAATGTGCATTTCCTTGGATTAAGCTTCATGTTGTAGGTTCGCAGAGTGTCAAACGTCTCCTCGAGGTCCTTCAGGTGGTCCTCCTCCCTTCGGCTCTTCACCAGCATATCGTCAACGTAGACTTGAACGTTCCTCCCAATTTGCCATGCAAACATCTTGTTCATGAGCCTTTGATATGTCGCACCTGCGTTTTTTAGACCAAATGGCATTACTTTGTAATAGAAGAGGCCCTGGCTAGTTACGAACGAGGTTTTCTCTTGATCGGCCTCGTGCATTCGGATTTGGTTGTATCCGGAAAAAGCATCCATAAAACTTAACAGCTGGTGTTGCGCAGTAGAGTCTACTAGAGTGTTGACCCTCGGGAGGGGGTAGCTGTCCTTCGGGCATGCTTTATTTAGATTGGTGAAGTCTACGCACATCCTCCACTTCCCGCTAGCCTTCTTGACCATAATTACGTTTGCCAGCCAATCGGGGTAGTAAACTTCCCTAATAAAATTCGCCTCTTGTAGTTTGCGGACTTCCTCAGCTATGGCCCGGTCTCTTTCTGGGGCGAACACCTATTTCTTCTGTAGGACGGGTGGAAAGGAAGGCGACACATTCAACCTATACACCATGACTGACGGATCTATTCCGGGCATGTCCTCGTGACCCCAAGCGAACACGTCTTTATTCTTTTTGAGGAAAGCTGTAAGTTCTTGTCAGACCATGGGGGTGGCAAGGGTTCCAATTTTTGTTGTTCGATCAGGTGCAGAGTCGTCAAGGAGAATTTCTTCGAGTTGCTCTATGGGTTCTATCGTTTTCCGGTGTTCTTCTATATTCATGGTTTGAAGGTGGTCTTCCATTTCCATCATGGCCACGTAGCACTCGCGTGCGGCTACTTGGTTCCCGCGTAATTCTCCAACTCTGTGACTGGTAGGGAACTTAATCATCAAATGGTAGGTCGAGGTCGCCGCCTTCCAAGAATTGAGGGTAGGTTGCCCCAGGATGGCGTTATAGGCAGACGAGCAGTTTACCACGAGGAACGTCACGTCTTTGGTGATCTGCTAGGGATAATCGCCTACCGTTACTGGTAGGGTGATCGCACTTAAGGGGAAGACCCTCGTTGCTCCGAAGCCAACAAGAGGGGCACTCGTTGGAACCAATTGCTCCCTGCCAATTCCCATCTGTTGGAATGCTGGGTAATACAAGATGTCTGCTGAGCTCCCATTGTCGACCAGCACTCGGTGTAAGTTATAGTCCCCCCCCCAGTAGACTAACGACTAACGCATCGTCGTGAGGATGGTGAAGGCGTTGCGCATCCTCTTCTGAGAATCCGATAATGGGACTCTCTCTCCTTGTTGTCTTTGGCACCAGGCCTGTCAGTTGGACATTCTGGACCATCCTGAGGTATGTTCTCCGTGCCTTCTTGGACGACCCAGTGGTCGTTTCTCCTACGATCATTCTTATGTCACCAATAGGAGGTCGGGGGCGGTCATTATCCCGTCGCTGGGGCTGCTCTTGAGGCGGTGGATCTGTTCTTTCTTTGCTCACGAACTTCTGTAATTTTCCTTGTCTTATAAGGGCCTCGATCTGTTGCTTTAGGTCGTAGCAATCAGCTGTGTCATGACCGTGGTCTCGATGGAAGCGACAGTATTTGTCTCTAGAGCACCTGCTAGGATCTCCCTTTAGTTTCCCGGGGAAGGTCAGGGTTCCTTCATCCTTGATTTGCATTAGGACTTGATTTATTGGTGTGGTTAACGGGGTGAAGCTTGTGAACCTCCCTCCTGGGGGCTTGGGACGTCTTTCTCCCCTTCGGTCTCTCGGCCTTTGTCTTTTTCACCCTTGGTCCTGTCGCTGGTCTTCCTGTCTCTCTCTCTTTCTCGGTTTTTCTTCTCGAGCTAGCAGCACGTCTTCAGCATTCATGTATTTGGTGGCCTTGTAGAGTACTTTCGACATGGTTTTGGGGTCGTTCTTGTATAGTGAGAACAAGAACTTGCCCTTTTGCAACCCATTTGTGAAGGCTGCTACGAGTATTTTGTCGTCAGCCTCATTAATCGAAAGCGCTTCCTTATTGAATCGTGTTATGTAGGATCTCAACGTCTCGTCCTCACGCTGCTTGATGCTCATTAAGCATGTCGTGGACTTTTTGTACCTGTGCCCCCCAATAAAGTGAGTAGTGAACTGAGCGCTTAGCTCCTTGAAGGTGTTGATGGAGTTCAGCGTTAAACGGCTGAACCATACCCTTGCGGGGCCTTTTAGCATTGTAGGGAAGGCCCTACACATGATTTTGTCCGCTACCCCTTGGAGGTGCACTAAAGTTTTGAACGTCTCCCAGTGATCCAGAGGGTCTTTCACCTCGTTGTAACTATCTATATGCGGCATTTGAAACTTACGTGGTAGGGGGTAGGAATTGACAGCTGCAGTGAATGACGAATCGGTGCGATTTACCAGATCGTCAAGGTCACTGGATACCCGTCCTCTGAGGGCGTTCATCATGACCTTCATTTGTTCCTTCATCGCCTGTATCTCCATGGCGACGTGTTGTTGAGTCGCATCCGTGAGGGATGGCATACTGAGATTCTGTAACTCTGCTCTGCTCGGAGCATTACTGCCTTCCGACCCTTCTCTTTCTTTTCTATCGGCACTGGTGCCTTCTTGGTCTTGTTCTTGTGTGCCACGACCTGCATTCCTCTGGCGTAACTGTTCCTTCAAGTCGTTGTTTTGCTTGGTGAGGTGCTCCACAGCTGTAGTGAGGGTCCGCACCTGTCTCTCAAGTGCAGTTGGAAGTAGTTCGTCTCCTGGAACGTTATTGGTGGTTGCCATTGAGCGAGTGAGCACCATGCAACGCTTTCGTCCGGAAAGCAATGTATGGCTTACAAATCGTAACAAATGATTCTTTTTCTCATTTTTCCCACAGACGGCGCTAACTGATGATGCCGAAAAACCAACAGTGAGCTACACGATACTCGCACGCAAAGCAGCACCTGCACACAACAACAAAGAGCGGACCTATCAGAGAGCACCGGTGTGGTACCGACCGAATACCCTCTGAAGGTCAAGTTAGAGTTTCTCACAACTCTAAAGTGCTAGAGCGGGGTTAATTATGTGTACCTTGATTTGTGAGAGTATTGGGGCTTTTATAGTAGTCGAAAGTTGACCTCTTTTACTTGGAGTCGAAATCCTTTCCTCATAGGAGTTCTTCTGAGTGTGGATTGTGGGATCCTTTCCTTATAGAACTCTGATATTAGGCGTGGGACGCAAGTAATTTCCCTATTACTTGCGTGGTGGCCAAGTCATGGATCTACAAAGAACCGTCAGCCTCGGAACCGTCAGCTTACCTCATCTTCTGCAGCCATGTTGGCGTCAGCTCCTTGCTACGTTCTACGCGTGGCCCGTGAGCTTTGGACTACCGTCCGTTAATTCTGGAGCCTTTAGCTTTTCCAACTTGGCTAAACCCGTCAGTCGAAGAAGCGAGAAGCTAACGGGTTAAGTCATAATTTATTTGTGTATCATATATATATATATATATATGTTTACTTACACATTCAAAACTCAATTACCGTTTCGGGATAATACATAAATATAAGCCGACATTAATGTAAACCTCAGAATTTTATTTATTGGCTCTTTCAAAGTCTCTCTGTGAAGTCACAAATCAACAAGACTTTATCTACAAACATTGCATCCTAGCCTCCAATAATTGGCTTCAAAATCTTGCCGGTAAGATCCCATAAAAGGAACCGAATCATGAAAATATATGAAATTGTATCGATGGTGGTCATCTATCATTATCCTAAAATGTTATCACACAATCCGAGTCAAACCTGTTGAGATATACCTAAAATAATCAATGACTAGCTCGAATATCCGTGAGTGCTTTCCCTTTTTTTTTTTTTTTTTTTAAATGTTGGTGGTACCTTTAAGCTTACCCAAATTGTACCTTGAGGCGTGGGACTATGATTACACATGCAAGCTTCCTTTTTCTTTTTTTCTTTTTTTTTTTTTCTTTAGAGGTACAATTTGGGTAAGCTTAAAGGTACCACCAACATACAACAAGGCATGCCACTACTCTTACCCACATTTTATACCATCAAGCCAGTTTGGGCCAAATGCTAAAACAACCCACAACACAAAATTGCATGAGTTGGGACTCAAACCTTTGAACAAATGGAGCTTTCGAGGGTTTCCTACCGTCAAGCCACACTCGTCGGTAATCCGTGAGTACTTTTCTTGATTGACCTAGCTCTAGTAAAAATTTAAAATAAGTCTAAAGACAAAAGTTTTTCATAACCTTTTTTGAGTACTCCATTCTAAAATATAAATCCTAGTAGCAAAAATTTGGCCATCAAAGGTTTTTTTATTGTAGATGTGGTCCTCTAAGATTGTATTTATTTTCACCTACATATTTTTGTTTATATACTTTATCATTGTACTAAAGCCTTGTCTCGATCTCCTTTTCTAACATGTATATCAAAGTTTCCTTTTTATCTTCTCTAATAACCATGCAATTAAAATTAGGGTTAAGAATCATTTTAATCTCATGCCAACCATAGCTCAAATAAAGTTTTGTCAGAATTCTCCAACCACTCCTACCTTAAAATTAAAAAAAAAAAAAAATTAAAAAAAAAAAAAAAAACAACAACAACAACAACAACAACAACAACGTAAAAAAAAGGGTTGGGGGGTGATGAGGTGAATGTGGACATATTATGGAAGATTGTGTGATATTTCGGTCAAAATTTGCTATTAACAGTATGCAAGATATGATTATGTGCTGGCTTTTAGTCCTTTCCCCTCATGATTAAAAATCATAGGAACGAATCCAAAACCCACCAAAATCTGCCCTGCTCGATTTGTCTATATCCATCTATTATAGTGAGTAGCTAGTGATGAGTACATTGAGTAGTGAGTCCAGTGATCACCAAATAATAATTTCTCAATGATGTCCCACCATTGATTCCCAGCCCAAGCCACTTCATTACAACCTGTTCAATCCCTAGCCTATTTTTAGTACTGCCATTTATGTTCTGCACAGGTTAGGTTGTTCTTATTTTTACTGAATCACTACCATTCATAGGTGGGTAAACTATTCTCTGGAAGTAATCATTTGTGATTCAGAAAAAATAAAAATAAAATAAATAAGAAGTGATCATTTGTGTAGGGTGGCAGTGGCCCTAGCTTTCTGCTAAAGTGTATGTCCCTGGCTATTCTCCGGGTGCTAAATGCTAATGGTCCTATTTTTTTCTCAAAAAATAAGAAAAGATTGACATGATTTCCAAAGCAATATAATGAATTACTAAGTCATGGTTGAGAATTTCAGGGGAAAAAATGTCATGGAAATGAGAGAACTTAAATAAGGGTATGGAGGGGAAAGTCAATGTAGGTTTGGCCAAATCTAAGCTAAAGTGTAAAAAGTAAAAACTCTACCTTTTTTATTTTAGTTAATTTTTACTGTTCACTCACATAAGCCATTTTATTCTTTCTTTATTTTATTTAAATATTTTATTTTAATTTAATTTTTCTCTCTCCACAAATATAACCTTTTTTCTCTACCACCCTTTCCCATTTTCACATTCTCTCATTTATGGATAAATCAACGCTTCACAAATTCACAAATTTTCATAATAAAATTACATATCAACCCTTCTCAAATTTTCGCCAAACAAAAGTTCAAGAACAAAAAACCTAATTCGTTTGCTCTTCAAATAACAAAAATAGGAAAACAACCCTCTATTGGAAATTAGAAACCAACCCTTTTCTATTCCTGCAACTCCACCAAATCCAATACCAAAACTAGCACCATCTTGTCCACAATTGTTTTGGGTTGGGTGTGTTTACAGATATAAAAACCCAATAATCGGATGAAAAAACCTCTTTGCAGCCAATAGCACCAAACAATCCACTAAACAAGAACAGTTAATGTGTGTGTTAGTTTTAATTTCCTCTCATATAATTCGGCAATTGGAGAGGGAGAAGGTAGAGAGAGGAAATGGGTTTTAGATCTAGGGTTTTAGGACTCTTTCTAGTTCTTCAATCTGGGTAATGAGTATACACATTTCATGGGAAATGAGAGTTTATAAAGAGAGGCTAAGGATTAGTAGTGTAAAGTTCATAACAATTCTCTCAAGTTCTAGCAATTGCGCTTAAGCCAGTATCGTAAAAATGAAAGGTGAAATTGCTGCCTCAATGGATTTGCAAAATGTGTTCACCACACCCTCTGAGTTCACTCATGTGAGTTTCTTTTGTTTGCAATTCTAAACTTCAAACATCTAACACTCCTCAACCCATTACAAATTAAAATGCAAAACTGTATATAATTACAATGAAATTTAAAATTCAAATTACACCCAAATTTGTCAAAAAATATGCCAAGGATCCTAACAAGTTTAGTTATATTTTAGCTAAAAAAAAGAGAGAACTAGCAAGTCTTGTATGAATGCTTTAGGATTTTTTTTTTTTTTTTTTTTTTAAATCGGAAAGAAACGTTGTACAAATTTTATGATAATAGTGGGCCTACTTAAACAGTGGAGAGAAATGTAAAGTTAGAAAGCATTTTATGCTGAATTTCAGCGAGATGGGCCTCACTCCTCAGTCCTTCCTAAGATGCTGAACATATAACGCATTTATCAGAAGAAAAAAAAAATCCAATATTTTAGTATTTTTTAGGATGAATAAAAGGAATATATTTTCACTCGGACCCAGGTGGGGAATGTTAGTGGAGTGGAGCAGAGCCTTATCGCTGTGATTTTTCTTTTTAATCAGTGAAGCTAACATTGCCAGCAAACCTCCCTCAACAAAGAAGTCATTTTACTATTTTAGTATTGCATTCTGAATTTTGTAAAATGGAAAGTGATGGACATTTTGGTCATTGGGGCATGATATTTTCCCCAGAATTCAAAGGCGAAAACATCGGCACTTGCTAGTGTTGTTGTTGTTGTTGTTTTTTTTTTTTTTTTTTAATGATTTGTGTGAAAGATGAGCATGTGCTGTACATAGTTTCTCTCGGCCAGTAAGATTAGATGATAGTATTAGATTTTTTTAATATAAGATAGTATTAGATGTTGTCACTCTTACATATCTACATATCATGTTTGAATACCTGTCTGCCCCACACACCATGAGAATCATATCAAACAATAGGAATGTCACACTCATCAAATTAATTTCATGCTCTAATGGAAAAGCAACCCTCATTTCACATCATGAAGGATACAAATTCAAAAGAAACAATCAAGAAACGACGCATGAATTCATTCATGCTTTGTTTGAATAAGACGAGGTGTGTCACTCACATTATATTGGCTGCCTCTCTTTCCTGTCACATTCTTGTTTGTTGTAACAAATATTTCCAAAAAAAACTTTAATTGATCTCATCTCACTCAACTTCATGTGTACAGTAACAGTGCTCACCACAGCTGTGATTTCAATTATCATGATCACAAGTAATCATGTTAATTTATGACCAAATGATAATAAAAATTTTATTATTCATCATTTTTTTTCACCTTTATGATCATGATCTCTGCTTTTCTTTTTTTCCTAAATAAAAAAGGGTGAGAGGAGAGATCAATTGACAATCATTAAGACAAACCTACCACTACCATGGTGTGGTCATTTTAATCTCTATTACTCCTATTTATGGAGAAACCAGTATCTAAAAGCCTTGGAGGAGAACCCATAAGAAAATTGACTCAATTGAGGGATTTGCAAGAACTCTTTTTACATGGTTTGAGGCATAGCATATGACTTTTAGGTCTTTAAGAGCATCTCCAGCGGTATAGGCATCCACATATATTAGCTAAATTTTGGAAAATATGTGCTCCAGCAGTGCTCCAGCAGCTTCTCTATTCCCCAATTTTTTTTTTGCTAATGAACAGTAGCTCAACAAATCTGATGAGCTACTGTTCATTAGCTATTGAATTTCTTGAATAAAATATTATAACAATTGCTTATTATATTAATTATTTCTCTCTCCTCCAGATTTCTTTTTCTCTCTCATTCTCTCCGTTGCTTCTTCTTCTTCTTTTTTTTTTTTTTTTCCTCTCATTCTCTCATTCTCTCCGTTGCCGTTGCTTCCTTTTTCTTTTCTTTTTTTCTCATAAACAAAACGAAATCAGAAAAAAAAAAAAAAAAAAAAAAAACAGAGAAACCTGATCATGAGCAAAAGAATTAATCCAAACACAAAACACAAAACAAAATCCAATTCTTAAAATAAAATTGAATCAGAACAAGCAAATATGAAAAAAAAAAAAAAAAAAAAGTCGATCTGACCCAAGCCGATCGATGGGGAGGATGACGAGCGGTGGCTGGAGCGGCGATGGAGCTGCTGTCGCGGCGGCTGGAGCGGCGGTGAAGTGCTGGAGCGGAAGTGCATGCGGTGGAGGCCCAAGCTCTCTCTCTCTCTCTCTCTCTCTCTCTCTCTCTCTGATGTGATGAAGCTCTGATGTGATGAAGGGCTGGAATGTTTGTGAGGTGAAAAATAAAATAAAAAAAAGGGGTATGTGTGTCTTGTGTGGATGAGAAAAAAAGAAAAAGAAAAAAAGAAAAAAAAGAAAAAAAACGTGGATGAAAATGAGAGGAAAGGTAGGAAAATAATATAAAAAATAAAAAATCCTAATTAAGAAATTCTATTACAATATTTTTACAATATTTTCACAGTAAATTTTAAGTAATAAATTTTTATTAGATAATATTTGTGAAAAAAATAATAATTTTAATAGTGAGTTCAAATTAGAACTAGTAACAAATTTTCACATAAATTTTATTGTGAAAGTATTGCGAAAAATGTTGTAAATATGACACTTTTCATTGAAAAATATAATTGTTGAGAATAAATATAGGAAGAATAAATGATGATAAAGAATGAATGAAGAAATAATATTTAAATGAGATAGAGAATGGGATAGAGAATCTGTTGGAAGTGTATTCGAAAAAGTGAATATGCAAAAACTAAATGTCACTGTTCATTAGCTAAACAGTACAAAAATTTGGCTAATCTGCTAGAAATGCTCTAACCGACTTGGGTCCAATAGCATTAGGCAAGGGACAACATTAATTTTAATTGAACCAACACCCTGTCATCATCCTTAAAGATTTAAACCCAAGATCTATCTATCCCACACCAAAATCCTCTACTACAAAGTCACCACTCATTATGTTACTTTTTTTTCTCTTTAATCTCAATTATGTCATATACTATCTTAAGCATTGGTTATATCACTTTTTTTATTTAATCACAATGTAAGAGCATTAATAATGCACTAAACATTAAGAATTCAAATAACAGGTTAATGTTAATGACATCTTTTTATGGTGTTTCATTTTTATAGTTTGAACCACATTCCCACTACCCCTCCCCTAATATATACCCCAAAAAAAAAAAAACCCTGAGCATTAAACATTTAGCTAGTTCAACTAAAATTTGACAACCTAACCCCCAAAAAAGTGGTCAATTTTGGCTATCTTGTAGCCAAGCAAAACAATTGATAACTATAGTGGAAGTCCAAATCTAACTAACACTGTAGCTTAGTAAAATGATATTTAAATTTTTTTAATAATAATCTCTCTCTCTCTAACACTGTAGCTTAGTAAAATGATTTTTAAAATTTTTTTAATAATAATCTCTCTCTCTCTCTCTCTCTCTCTCTCTCGCCAATAGGATCACTAATCATCATCCTTGCTAAGAGGCCTAGATTGGCCATTGTCTAACTTTTGAATTTTTTTTAATAATAATCTCTCTCTCTCTCTATCTCGCCAATAGGATCACTAATCATCATCCTTGCTAAGAGGCCTAGATTGGCCATTGTCTAACTTTTTAATTTTTTTTAATAATAATCTCTCTCTCTCTCTCTCTCTCTCTCCAATAGGATCACTAATCATCATCCTTGCTAAGAGGCCTAGATTGGCTATTGCCTAACCGAATTGGCTGTGAGATGACTATCCTAGTCGTTGGGCGGTTATTGTGGTCATGTGATAACTTCTTGTAGTTTTATCATATCACAATTTATTCAACAAATTTTCAATTTTTATAGTGGGCCTCTTTTGGATTAAAATAAGATTGCTAAGGTTTTGTTTAAATTAACAGATTTTCCATTGTTTTGACCAAAAAAATTACATCAATTTTGTTTAACATTTTAACCCAATCACAATTTAGTCTCACAAGTTTTTATTTTGATTATTACGTTTGACTCCTTTAAATTTGAATTAAATTAAATTAAATCTTAAGGGATTAAATGTGGGCTTTTGTGATAGTGTTAGAGTCAGACTATAAAGAAGTAAATTGTAATTTTCTCAAATAAAAACTTAAGAATTCTTACCTTATGTTTGGACAGAGTGAAAGGGTGAGGATGAAAAGGAGAAAAGGGAAAACATCATTAGAATTTTCAAAATTTTACTGGTATTTTCCTATTACTTTTTCCTTTTTACGCTATCTCTCCTTTCATCTCTCTCAATTCTTAAAATAGGTGGGCCATTATTGGTGGGGCCCTTTTTTTCTTTAATCTTTAAATCATTTTTGTCTCATAGTAAACTGCTGCAGAAGCAGAACCAAGCCACTGGTCTGAGTAAAACATTCAAGTCTCTCTCCCGCCATTCTTAATTACAACTTCCCATATTTTAATGGTTTCATTAAATTCGAAGGACCCCATATTGGTTCAACAATTATTGTCGTAAACAAAACAACACAAACCCTTCCTGGCTTCCCATAAAAGTCACAGTAACCAAAAAAAAAGCTTACCATCTTTAAAGCGACGTCGTTTGGATTGATTGGAGAAATCTATTTATATTTTATTTGTTGGGTTCGGTTTTAGACTAGTTTTTGTAATTTAGTTTGTCCCACTTCTACAGTTCTACAGTTCTACTTCCAACAAAGAGTGTCTGCTACTATATTATCTTTTCTTTTCGGACCTCTCCAACGGAAAGAAAGTTGGCAAAAAAGTAAAAGAAAAAAAACTTTCCCTTTTACCAAACAAAAAAGACAGAAGCAAATTTAAAGTTAAAATTTTTCATTTGGATTCCTATTCTCTTGTCTGATCTCCTACTCTCTGAAGCTCCCAGCTCCTATTTTCTGATCTGGGTCTGCAAATTCAAGCCACAAAGTGAAGTGGGTCTCTCTCCCTCTCTTTGCTTTGCTTTGCTTTGGCTCTTTATGGGGGGTTTGGGTGGGCTTAAATGTTGGTTTGGTCATTTTTCTGGTAGAGATCTTACGTAAACATTAGTGGGTGTTTGGTCTTTTCTGGTTTTTATGATTTTATATGCTGAAGAGACCAATGATATTTTATTCTATTGTAAATTAGATGCAAAATAATAATGGGTTCTGGTCTGTCATTTGTTTATAACAGAATCAGCATAATTTTTGTTGTATGATTGTGATTGCTAAAGTAAAAAACAAAGATTGATTTTTGTTCTTTTGGTGAGCGAAAAGGAACCCACTGTTATCTTTTTTTCCTTTTTGAATTGGAGTGTATCTACTCTTTGAAAGAAGCCCGCATAGTATTGTGACTGTTTTGTTTATTTGTAGCTTTGTATTTTTAAATTTTAACTTTTAGGTTCTTCTTTGATGTCTGCTGGGGTGGGGTTAATATTTGTCTCAGCTAAGGGTAGTGATTTGTGATTAAAAGGAGCTGTTTTTCTCCCCATACTTTATTTGTGTTTGAGTTGTTTTGGAGAGAGAAACCCATCTTGCTATTGTGGAGATCTGGGACTTGTTTCATCTCTTATGCCCCATGAGGACTTTCTTTCCCTCTGAGTCTTGTAAAGAAACACAGCTCAATGCTCTCAATCCACAGTCTTGGCTCCAAGTTGAAAGAGGGAAACTTTCCAAACTTTCATTGCATCCTTCTTCTTCTTCTTCTTCCTCATCCATGTAAGTTTTTTCTACTCAAATTATTCAGTTAACAGCAGCTTAATTTATTTTCCAATTCAGTGAATTAAAGTAGTTTTGGTGTTGTCTTGTTGTTTCTTGGGGGGTATAAATTGGTGTAGAGAATCTTTTATCAAGGTCCCTGAGCCACAGATACTCCCATTCTTTAAACCTGTTGATTATGTAGAAGTTTTAGCTCAAATTCATGAAGAACTCGAATCATGTCCTCCGCAAGAGAGGTCAAACCTCTGTTTATTACAATTTCAGGTGTTTAGAGGCCTTGGAGAGGTCAAACTGATGCGGAGAAGCCTCCGCGCAGCTTGGCAGAAGGCTAGCACTGTTCATGAGAAGCTTGTATTTGGGGCATGGTTGAAGTATGAGAAGCAAGGGGAAGATCTTATTGCTGACTTGCTTGGCACTTGTGTGAAATGTGCACAAGAGTTTGGGCCTATTGATGTAGCATCTCAGCTTCCCCTCAATTTAAATGTTAATTCCCATGAGTGTGTTTCAATGAATGGGAATCATGTTTCGAGGAACG
The DNA here is from genome assembly GCA_030445155.1 of Quercus variabilis. Lineage (NCBI taxonomy): Eukaryota > Viridiplantae > Streptophyta > Magnoliopsida > Fagales > Fagaceae > Quercus > Quercus variabilis. Next base: position 38,240,800 of record CP129456.1, read on the forward strand.
TTAGTTTTAGAATTGGAGATGAGAAAATAGTTTGTGATAGGCAGAAAATCTCTAGCCTTTCAGCCCCATTTAATGCTATGCTAAATGGGTGTTTCACAGAATCACTTTCTGAGGACATTGATTTGTCTGAAAACTATATCTCGCCATCAGGTATGAGGGCAGTTAAGGAATTTAGTATGACAGACAGTTTAAGTGAAGTCCCTCCAAATCTCTTGCTGGAAATATTATTTTTTGCAAACAAGTTTTGTTGTGAAAGGCTCAAAGATGCTTGTGATAGGAAACTCACATCTCTGGTTTGCTCTAGAGAAGATGCAGTGGAACTCATGGAATATGCTCTTGAAGAGAATACTCCAATTTTAGCAGCCGCATGTTTGCAAATTTTTTTACGTGATCTACCTGATTGTTTGAATGATGATCGGGTGGTGGAAATATTTATTAATGCTAATAGACAACAAAGATCAATCATGGTTGGGCCTGCCTCATTTTCCCTATACTGTTTATTAAGTGAAGTTGCCATGAATCTTGATCCTAGGTCTGGTAAAACAGCTTGTTTCCTAGAAAAGCTGATTGAGTTTGCTGAAACAGACCGGCAGAGACTATTGGGGCTTCATCAATTGGGATGTGTGAGGCTGATGAGGAAAGAGTATGATGAAGCTGAACATCTTTTTGAGGCAGCTTTGAACGCTGGCCATATATATTCTGTTGCAGGTTTGGCTAGAGTTGGTTACATCAAAGGTCATAAACTTTGGGCTTATGAGAAGCTCAGCTCTGTAATTTCCACTGTTACCCCACTTGGTTGGATGCACCAGGAGAGATCATTATACTGTGAAGGTGATAAGAGGAAGGAGGACCTTGAGAAAGCAACTGAGTTAGACCCAACTCTTACTTATCCCTACATGTATCGGGCTGCTTCATCAATGAGGAAACAGAATGCTACAGATGCACTTAAAGAAATTAATCGGATTCTTGGGTTTAAACTTGCATTAGAATGCTTGGAGCTTCGGTTTTGCTTCTTTCTGGCACTTGAGAATTATCAGTCAGCCCTTTGTGACGTTCAGGCTATTCTCACACTTTCCCCTGATTATAGGATGTTTGAGGGACGGGTGGCAGCATCCCAGCTCCGTACTCTTGTGCATGAGCATGTAGATAATTGGACTACAGCAGATTGTTGGATGCAATTGTATGAGCGGTGGTCTTCAGTTGATGATATTGGGTCTCTGTCCGTTATCTACCAGATGCTTGAATCTGATGCAGCAAAAGGGATTTTATACTTCAGACAGTCTTTGCTTCTTTTGAGGTATGTCCAGCTTTCTGATCTGTTTGGGCACTAATAAAATGACCCCTGGAGTTTAAAAGGACTGGAAACTCTCCTATCTCATCTAGTATTTTAAAACCTTTTTTTTTTTGCTTTGCAATTTAGTATATGTGTGAGTCTATTCATGCAGTGGGAATTACTTCAGGCCCCGTAAATCCTGAATTTGGCTCCATTTCTCCTCTTCTACCTATTTGATATTTTAGGTTGTAAAATATTTCTTTTTACATTGGGGTGACTAGAACCCTTAAACCTTCACTTGATCAGGTTGAACTGTCCTGAGGCAGCCATGCGGAGTTTACAATTAGCTCGCCAACATTCATCCAGTGAACATGAACGGCTGGTCTATGAGGGATGGATCTTATATGATACTGGTCATTGTGAGGAAGGGCTCCAGAAAGCAGAAGAGTCTATCAAAATCAAGAGGTCCTTTGAGGCCTTCTTCCTGAAAGCCTATGCATTGGCTGACTCTAGCCAAGATCCATCTTGTTCTTCAACTGTTGTTTCACTTCTTGAAGATGCATTGAAGTGTCCGTCAGACAGGCTTCGTAAAGGTCAGGTATGGTTGTCTATCTCTGGGCATTTTCATGGAAAACTTTCTTATTATGCACTTGCAAACAAAGGCATGTTTGGTATCATGGTTCTTTTAAAAAATTAATGTATGATTATTTCATTTTGAAAAAAGTGTAGCGGTAGTATATAGGCTCTCAATGAAGTAGTCAATACTTAATACTACAAAAACTATACTCTTAAATTTTGTCAGTTTACGTTTCTATAACTTTCCTGTGCACTTGGCTGTTTGTATTTCTTGAATTAATAAAAAATACTGTGATTTTCAATAAAATTCATGCTTTATCCAAGTCATGGATATGCCTTCATTATCCTATGCTTGCGACCTTATGGTTTCTTGGGTTAAGGTTATTTCTAGAATGATAACATGATTTTAGTTTTGATGATGTTTTTCTTGTTGGAGAAACAACTGTGGGATAGAATAAAAGACAAGCACTTGTTGCAATCAAGGGGTGATTAAATAATGTTGCACTTGTCAGGTCATCTTCTCTGCACTATGTTTATTGGGCAGATGTGCATTTATTTTTTCATGTCATTTATGGTGTTCCCTGGGATTGGCTTTGGGCCTTTCCTGTGCAGCTTAGGTGGAGGGCAAAGAACTGCCCAGTGAAAAAGAAAATAATTAAAAACATAGAAGGTTAACTGTGGATGTTTTTGGCATATAGTATGATTTTGTTCATATTTGGCTGGCCCTTGTGGAAAATTCTGGAGAGAGGACCAAAACAATTCTTCCTACAACTATGACCCATATTAAATTCTAGGTCTTTCTAAACTCAGAAATACTTATGAAGTACAGGAGTTCAATATCTAATACCATACTGACTCATACTTCAAAATTTAGCATTTGAAATTATTTAAAAGTTTCCGGGCATTGTCCCTCTGGATCCATGAGGTCCATTAGTCTTCTGTTGTTTTGATAAATTCGCACAATGGACTGCTGACTGACATTGGATTGCACTTTGGAATGTAATACTTTCTGTAACTTGGAGACAATGTGGAGTTTTAGTTCAAGAGGTTCTCTTATTGATACAATTAATCAGCGCAACTCATTGCTGAGTGATTTTATCTTGGTTGATAGACCATATCTCGACTATTTTCCCTTTCTAGTAAAGGATGTCCAATGATAAATCTCTCCTTTTTCTTTCTTTAGAGGCCTTTTTATTAGTTGTGGATATGAAAATTTTCAAATTGGGCCACCTGACTATATGAAAATTCAAGCTTTAGCAAGTGTTGAGTAGTGATAGTTGGGGCCCAACGATATTAAGGATTGCAAGAAGGTTTTAGCCTTCAGGCTTCAGAGAGACTTGATGATTGACCAGAAGGTAGCATATTTGTTGTAAACGGAAGTGAAAATGTAGAAATCTAATCAGTCCATCATGTTGCCAACCTGTAATAATGATTTGGATTTATAGAATTTCATGAATTCTGTGATCGTTATTTGAGTCCTAATATTTCCATTTGCCAGGCACTGAACAATCTTGGAAGTGTTTATGTAGACTGTGGGAAGTTAGACTTAGCAGCTAATTGTTACATTAATGCCCTTAATATCCGGCACACACGAGCCCACCAGGGCCTAGCTCGTGTTCATTTTCTCAGAAATGATAAGTCTGCTGCATATGATGAAATGACCAAACTGATTGAGAAGGCTCGGAACAATGCATCTGCCTATGAGAAGAGGTCTGAGTACTGTGATCGTGATTTTACAAAGGCAGATCTGGAGATGGTCACCCAATTAGATCCCCTCCGGGTGTACCCTTACAGATATCGAGCTGCAGGTTAGATCCCCCACCTCCCATCCCTTTTCTTATAACTGCATGACTTTAGTGGTGCCTGAAAAATCTGTAATGTAAAGATCTCAAACAATTGAAATAAATGATGACCACAAAGTCCTCAACAACTAAACAACAATTATTGTTGCTGGTGTATAATTTATGTGAAGAAATTTCCTCACTTGATACAAAAAATGAGCATGGTTAAAGCAGAATTTCTTTTGCACGTTTTTTGTATAACCTGAATTATGCGGATGTTATATCTTGTAGTGTACTTTTAAGTTTTTAGTCTTTCAGGGATTTAGTCTTCATAATGCACCACCTTTAGTGGCATAATGAAATTTGAGGTGGTGAACTCTTTTTCTTTCTTTCTCCATCTAGAGCTGTGAAATTGTACACAGATATTTCCTTTGAATAAGTCTTGTGACATAATTTTTTCACAACTTTGCTAAAGTGGCAAAATGTGAATGGTGGAAAATAAAATTGGCGTCAGTACTGGGTCCATATGAAAATTGTCTATCACTCACGACTTGCCCTCTCAGCAGGTTGTGAAAAAAATGTGTGCAGAGTAAAGTGATTTGGTGCTGCTATTGTGGTCTTTTTGATTTTTGGCTGTTGGGATTCTGTAGCTACTACTTTTATTAAGTTCATATTGTGTTTGGTTGGAGCAGTGTTAATGGACAGCCACAAAGAAAATGAAGCCATTGCTGAACTATCAAGAGCAATTTCATTCAAAGCAGACGTTCACCTTCTACATCTGCGGGCTGCGTTCCATGAGCACGTTGGCAATGTCTTAGGTGCACTACGTGACTGTCGAGCAGCTCTTTCTGTTGATCCAAACCATCAAGAAATGTTGGAGCTTCACAGCCGTGTATACAGCCATGAACCATGAATTAGAAAACGAAAATTGTAAGATTGGAAAAAAAGAAAAAAAAGAAAAGAAAAGAAAAACAAGTTAAATTATATTACCATCATGTATACTAGTGAGTTTGTGCATGTACACCATGTCATATCCTTTTTTCTTTTTCTTTTTCTTTTTCAACCCAAATTTTGTAATTTTATGTTTTAATATTGTTGGTAATATAATTTAATTTGTCACAGTAAAAATTGTCTTTCCCTTAAAGTAGTTTCCTGTTATTATAAACTGATATAGGAAAGAACATATGCAAGTTATTTTACATGGTATACTTAGTTTCTGTTACTTATTTTGCCCATGGGATTAGGGAGATGAAGCAAAAGATGAAAAGCCGGGGTTCTATTCATGCTTTGGTAACTAGTCTGTCTTTTTCACTTCTTTTGTGTGTGTGTGTTGGCCACTGGCCAGACTTTTATGGTTGCAAAAAATTGTGATCCCTACTATTATTATTGCCTCTCTATGCAAAAAGAAATCCAAAACCATGATTAACCGTTTGTTCTGTTAATTATGAGTCTTTTAGCTCAAGTAGTACTTAACTTTCCTCACTCCTTTATAAGGGTCCAGAATACGAATCCCTGATTCTGCTGTTTGTAGTAGACCACCATAAAGGGTAGGGGCAGGGTTGAGGCTGTGAATTGGGCCGTTTAAAATCTTGGTCCGACCTCAAGCTTAGGCTTTAAACACACAAGAACAAATTCACTCGCTGTGGCCTAGACCATAATGTTCTACATGTTCAAAAACTATGGGGTAACAATTTCAATACGACATCTCAATAATTATGAAAGGGGTTACAAAATTCTTACTTCACTAGACTTAATGAAAAATTAAATGATTTTCATAGGCTAAAGAATTCAACATCAGCGGATCCAGTTAGGTCAATTAATAAATTTTCTTGCTGTCGAATAAGAACTTTGGGAAATCAAAATTAATAAAGCAAATAATTTATGTGGCAATTACAAAGAATGTATATGGCAGTTTCTAAAAAGCACTACTTTTTTTTGAGAAAGCACTACTTGATAGATCTATAAGAATGCTTACATCTTCATTCGAAAGATGAAATGATAAAGTTGAAGAGAGCACTACTTTGACATAGAACGCTAAAACATTGTCATCCAAGACATGGAATGATAACGATAACGTTGTAAAAACAAATAAGTTGTTATTTTATTTTAAAAAAATTTGCTGCAATTTGATATTGATATGATTTATTTATTTAAATTTTTTGTTTGTTTTATTTATTTATAGAATTTCAACTTATGACGTCTGTTTTGTATGATTGTTTTTTCTATCATCAAACCAAGACATTAATCGATTTAGGACGTAGATGGAATTGAATCCCAAATCTATTCAAACTACCGAAATTTCTTATTCAACGAGAGACTTTTCTTAAAAAAACAAAAAGGTGTAAATGCACTTTTAGTCCCTATATTTTGCACTTTTTCCGTTTTGGTCCCTACATTTTATTTTTACTGCTTTTAGTCCATAAACCAATTAATGCATGACATTTAAGTTTTTACCGTCGACCAACTAACGAGAAAAGCTAAGATGGCAGACGAAACACCCTATTAGTGACGTGGTGCTGATGTGGCACTGATGTGGTGATTAAAATATTATTAAAAAAAATTATTTGGCATTTTTATATGCCACGTCAGCATTTTAATTTTTTATAAAAGGCCATGTAGACAATTTAAACCAAAAGAGAAAATAAATTAAAAAACAAAACTTAAATCAAACCCAATTCTTCATTTTACAGCTTGTTCTTCCCGTTCTTCCCAAATCAAACCTAGCATCCAAGAATTCAAACCCATCACAAGAACACCAAAGAAAAGAAAAAAACAAATTATCATCTCTCACTCTTTCATTGATGAACCCGAGCTCTCCCATTCATTCCCAACAAGAAAAACTCTCTCAGTCTCAAGACTCGAACAACATGACCACTCAAAATCAAGATCAACTTTTATGGTCTCAAGACCCAAACAGCATGACCCACAAGACAAACCCTAGCAAAACCCAGCAAGACCCAAACAAAATGACCCACAAAACTCATCCCACGATCCAAACCCCAGCAATCCAAGATGAACCAACCCCACTCTTTGAGTCGATTCGTGTTAATCTCAACTGTGCCAATCTAGCTCAGGCGTTAAGGTTGCATTTTCCAGTGAAGAAAAGCACCACCGCTTTGGTGGTGGAGGTGGACTCGCTAGGGTTGGCGGAGGAGAGAGAGGCCGATCTGACCCAAAGTCATCAAACCCACTACCACCATCGTTGATCAAAAAAGAGAGAGGCCAAGATCGAGCTTCATTGTGGCTGAGATGGTGGTTGAGATGGAGGCCCTCTTCCTTTGGATCTACTCCAAACCGTTGGCCTCATCTCATTCTCTCTCTCTCTCTCTCTCTCTTTTTTTTTTTTTTTTTTTTTTGTGTGTTTGTTTCTAAAGAAAAATTCTAGGTGTATGGGTTTGCTAGATATTGAATTGGTTACTAAGTTTATGGGTTTATTTCTTCGATTTATTTATGGTTTGGTTTGATTTCTTAGATTTATTTCTTGTTTTTCTGAATTTTGTGGAGTAGATTTGGTTGCTGGATTTGGATTTGGGGTTTGCTAAAGATTGGTTTATTTCATGGATTTAGGAAGAACACGAAGAACAACTTCAGTACTCACGAAAAAACAATGAAAGTAAAAAAAAAAAAAATAATAAATAAATAAATTTAAGTTTTTTTTAATTTATTTTCTTTCTTGGTTTAAATTGCCTGACATGGTTTTTTATAAAAAATTAAAATACTGACGTGACATATAAAAATGTCAAATAATATTTTTTTAATAATATTTTAATCGTCATATTAATGTCACATCAGCGCCACGTTAGCTAATAAAGTGTTTCATCTGCTATTAAACTTTTCCTATTAGTTTGCTGACAGTAAGGACTTAAATGTCATGTATTAATTAGTTTAGACACTAAAAAAAAAGAAAAAAAAAGTAAAAACTAAAAAAAAAAAGAATAAAAAAAAGCAAAATGTAAAGAATAAAATTGCATTTATACCCAAAAAAAATCAGCTTTGAGATCATTCGTTTGGTTACGCATAACAACTTCGCATCAACGAAGGAGTGACCGCCTAGCTTTGGAACCGAGCACTATATATATTTGTATACGCTTTCAAATTCAAAATGGTAAACTGACACGCAGAGAGAGAGAGAGTGTGTCCGAGTCATTCGCATTGACTCACTGACTCACTCTATCACTCTATCACCGTCGCAATCAAATCGTTCCTCTCAAGACTCAATTCATAGCCCATTCACCAGGTACAAAATATCAATCTTATTGCCCTTCTTTTTCTAGCTAAGCTATGGTTCCGTTTGGTTAACGAAAATAACTTATTGCTTGGTTGTAGTTGATTATTATTGCCTTTTGTTTCCCAGCTTCTTCAATTAATGAAATTCCAAAGCTAATTACATGAATTTCAGGTTTCTTTCTTTCCTAGGTACCAAACAAGGCATGAATATCTATTGTTAAAGCTTGAAATTTTAGTGGGTTTGTTTGTTTGTTTCTATGTTATGTTGTTTGTGAATATCTATTGTTAGCTTAAAAATTTTAATTTTATACAAAACCTAAATTTTATAAAATAGTGCAACTGAGCTACAAAGCTCTTGGCTTCAACTTGCCATTTGAAGTTGAACACCCCAGATTTCAATTTGGACTCTTTGGCTGATTCGGCGATAGATTTCTTTAACTTATTGGCAAAAATAGAGAATGGGTTTCCCTAAGAGTAGACAGATTTCTAGTGTATTCAGTTTTGCTGCTCTCTTCTAGAAACTATGTGTGTGTGTGTGTGTGTGTGTGTGTGTGAATTTACTTATTAGAGACCTTTTTATGCACGGTTTAGAAGCGATCGTGAACATGTTCTCTAAACTAGCATGTTTTTTCTTCTGAAAATATAAATATAAAGTGCACTCTGCTCCTGGTGCAGGGCAGAAAGGGGAAAAGGAGTACTAGAATACATGGTGATATTTAAGCATGCAATGCTTAATATAACATATGGTTTTGGGGTAGTATATTGTGTAATTAAAAGGGTTTCTTATGATATTCTTTTACTAATGTAAGCATTTGCTACCATATTAAAACTAGTTTATACAGCTAAAGTAACTACCGCCATTGTACATAGACTACAAATGTCTAATTGATCAGTTCCTGTATACATTGACAACAATTGTAGGTGTTTCATGTCCTGTTTTTGTGTGAGCTGCAAGGGCTGGTGGAAAGACAGATCGCATTTATATTTTGTATTGTTGGAAATACTTTGAAGAAGCAGTAACCAGAAGAGTAACACCATATAGTTTTCTCCTAATTGTTCATGTAATAGTTTTTATTTTTTAAGAATACAAGTGGCTTATGTGCTAGTATTTGGTCAATTTAATCTATTTGTATCTCTCAAATGTCAGAAATTTTGGTCGGTATTTCTTTAACTAATCACTATATCATTTCTGTGTAATATGTTTACAACTTCTACTTGCCAAAACTTCATCCATATATTAAATTGCCAACTAAATATATTATATGAGTCTTGAGAAATCTAAATTTGAATCACTTTTTGCATGACTCTGTAACTGATAGACTGAGAAGATAGGATGCCATATTCTCATGATTAGTTGATTACAGGGTGCCAAAAAATGAATATTTATGACTATCGTTTAATGAGACTTTTACTAGGAAGCGAATGAATTGACTATCAGTATAATATTGAAGCTTTTTAATTTCTTATTAGTATTCAATTTTCTACCAATTGTTGACCAAACAAACTGTCATATCTGTGCATTTCTTAAGACTCTGTTTGTTTGATTTTTCCAGAGTTTAAAGTGTTTCTCTGTATGACTTTTGGTATTTCTTTTTTCTCAGGAGTAAATTCTATTGTCCACTTCATGATGAAAGGTTTTAAAATTTCAATACTCTGGTTAGGAATTTCTGTTCTTGCGATTCCAACTTCACATGGAGTATCTGTATCATGTATGATGGCCTATGATGAAGGTGGCATTTCTACTGTGTTGGAGTCTCCTGAATGTTCTGAGTGGGTTCTTTCCACTGAATCTCTTCAAAATAAGACTTTGAACTGCCAGTCTGCCACACTTCAGGGACATAGGGACTACCAAGAAGATCGTATCTTATGTCATCTGGATATGAAAATACCACATCTTGGTACTCTCTCTTTCCTCCCTCTTGAAAGTTACCCTTACTTAAAGACTGATTTTATTTGTATTTTTGGATTTATAAATTTCAGATGTAACATGTGAAACTGTATTTTGGATCTGCTAGTGTTGGGGGAGAAAATTACATTTTAAAGCCTTCAGTTTAGGAGTAGAACAATCTAAACCCTATAGTTTTCAAAAGTTAAAAATAATAATAATAATAAAATAAAAAAATAAAATAAAATTGAACCCTATTTCAAAGAAACAAATTAAAACCCTGATTTTTCTAAAGGTAGTAAATTAAAGATTCAGCCATATTAAAAATCAAACACAATGCTAATGTATAATTTGCTACTTTTTAAAATTTTAGGATTTCCCTTAAAAAATGGAAAAAGAAAAATGAAAAAAGAAAATAAAGAGAGGGTAAAACGATATGTGCATAATGAATCCAAGAACGGGGTACCCAAATTGATTTCCTTTCTCATTTGTTAGTCAAACTAAGGTTTCATATGTTGAAGAAACACTGCTTTAGGAGCATCACTTTTCAGTTTGACAAAAACTTTTGATATTTACATTGATGTGGACAACTTATTGTTTGAAGCATGCCTTGGATGCAGGAAAAAGTGGTCTTGAGGAGGGTAAAGTTGGTGTTATGGCAGTATTTGATGGTCATGGTGGTAAGGAAGCTAGTGAGATGGCTTCAAAACTTCTGTTGGATTACTTTTACATGCATGCTTTATTCAAGTCGTACAAGCTACTGACACAGTACAAGGGAGTGTTACCTGTTACTGATAATGAAATCACACATTTGAAAATACTAAAAGAAGCATTGTTGAATACTATTCAAGAAATTGATTTCAAATTTTCTCAGGCAAGCAGAATCTATGTATTTTAGTTCTTTTAGCTGGTTTTCTTCAAATATAGATCTATGTTCCACTGTATACTTTCAGGAGGCTTTTCAAAAGAAGATTTTCTCAGGATCCACAGCCACTGTGGCTCTTCTTGTTGATGGGAAGATTTTAATTGCCAATGTTGGTGACTCAAAGGCCCTTTTATGCACGAAGAAGATTCAGTCTGGTCAGTTAATTGATTCTCTGACATCCTCTCTCTCTCTCTCTCTCTCTCTCTCTCTCTCTCTCTCTCTCTCTCTCTAATTAGTTATATTGACTCTTTAACCAGTTGCATCCAGAAGATAGTTGACCCTAATGAATGGGATTAAAGGTTTGGTTGGATTGAGTTAAATTTAGTTGTCCCTGTTAGAAGCGTGCTAAAATGGTAAAGAATACCTTCCTTAATGCTTCTACATGAAAAATGACTTTCCTAAGAAGTTGGTTGTATATTAAGCAAAGAGTATATAAACTTTTACCTTTTTTTAACCTAATAGCTGAATATCTGTACGTTTGCATGAAAATGACAGGCAACATGACAACTAGTCTTTCAGTCACTAAACTAACAGAAGATCACCATCCAGATAGAGATGATGAAAGAGCTCGAATTGAAGCAGCTGGTGGTTCTGTTGTTAGTGTTTGGGGTGTGCCTCGAGTCAATCGAATACTCACTTTGTCCAGAGCCATTGGTGATGTGTATCTAAAGAGGTGATTTCTTATTCCATTCAGAAATAGTAACCAACCTTACAGTTTTGGGAGTAAAGGCTTTGTTATTGTTTGCAAACTATATTCCATTCAGAAATAGAATGATATATTAACCTCCACCCAGCCCCCCACTTCACCCTTTCTCACACACGCAATCATAATTTTATAATGTCTAGAGTTTGCTTTCAGTTATGTTATCTGTTTCATGTTATGATTTATATATACTTCCAATTTTAATGGAGCTTGTATTCTTCTTCTTGTGTGATCAGATTTGGTGTTATAGCTGTGCCTCAAGTGACAGGTTGGCAACCTCTAGATGCCAATGATAGATTTCTGGTGGTTTCATCTGATGGTGTTTTCGAAAGCTTGACACCGCAAGATGTCTGTGATCTTATATATGATTCAAGTTCATGCTCGCCCTCATCCTCATTGAGCGATTGCATTGTAAATACAGCATTTGAGAAAGGTAGCATGGATAATTTGTCAGTTATTGTAGTTACATTATGATGTTTTATTTATTTGTATTTTTTGTTGTTGTTGTGAACTTGTTGGTAGAAAGATATCAGAATTAGATAGGCTTTAGCCAAAGTGGTTTGTAATTTCTTCTTCTTCTGATGTCTCCCTCTTCTTTTTTATTTTATTTTTTTGAATTAGCATTGGCTACATATCGTTTTATTTACTCAAAAAGAGCCTGATGAAAGATCAAAAACCCTCCCTCTCCCTAACTATTGAATTAAAAAAAAAAAAAAAAAGAAAAAGAAAAAGAAAAAGAAAAAGGCCTTTAGTGGACCAAAAGAGAGTAAAAAATAATAATAAGCTTATAATTATATATCTTAATAAATTTGGATTATTTGGTGAATTTCAATTAACTCAATTAGTAAAAGTCATTTTACTTAAATAATAGAAGTATTGGAGGTTAAAATTTAAAAAAAAAAAAAAAAAAAAAAACTATTTTTCTCAATCTAGCAAGTCGAAACCAGGGAAGTCAATACCGTACTGTACCGGCCGTAAGTACAAGTACACCCCTGTTTCGTACTGGCTGCGTACCGGCCGTACCGGCTGTTTCGGCTAGTAAATGAAAACAATAGAAACTCAGATGAAAAAAATGAAAAACAAGACTACCCATTCGAAAACTCAGATGAGAAAAATGAAAAACAAGCTAAATCCTATAAAGCTACGTTGTGCTGCGATGAGAGAGTGAAAACCATAGACTTCAGACAGAGGCGACAATGAGAATATGAGAGAAAAATGAAAAACAAGCCTGAATCCTGTGAAGCTAAGCTGTACTACGTTGAGAGAGTGAAAACCATAGGCTTCAGACAAAGGCAGCAATGAGAGTATGAGACACAGGAGGCTGCAAAAGTGTATTGTTGGCTTTTATATGGAGGTTGACCTAATAATGGATGGTACAGATTGGTTCAAGGGTTTTAAAGGTGCTTCTACACCATTTGATCTGTTTTTTGTTAATTGTGTTTGGTTACACGAATTGGTGGGGTCTGTTTGTCCAAAACTCATATCAAAGATTTAGATTATCTTTGCAATATATAGACTTCGGCTAATATATATATATATATCAAAGATAATTTATAGATTATCTTTGCTAACATATATATAATTTGTAATTTATATCTCTGCTAGATAATTTTTTTTTTTTATATATATAAATTATTATGGTCCTAATGAGTGTGTGTTTATATATATATATATATATATATAAAATAGCGGTAAATTCGAAACGGTACATCGGTATTGATCGGTATCCGAAATATATCATACCGCTAGCCGAACCGGTACAGCCTCCGATATGGTATTAACTTCCTTGGTCGAAACTACTCAAATTTAATTCTTAAGTAGGTTGAATAGGTTGAAGTGGACTAAAATGGACCTAAGTGGACCAAATGGACTAAAGTAGACTAAAACTAACCAAAGTGGACTAAAATGACCGAATTGGACTGAGTCAAAGAGCATGGATTGAAATGGACTAAATGGACTGAATTAAAAGGAAATGATCAAAATAGACTGAAATGCTATACTTAGCCTATGAAATAGGATCCTTTATTCCTGGTTGACAATATAGAAATGCCACATCATTTAAAATTTTAAATAATGTACCACTAGATTCATATTTAAATTTCTAAAATTTAATCTGAACTATGTAATGAATCCATTTAATGGAGAGGATCCTATTATAGGATTGCTTATATTCATTAAAAATGATGTACGATGAATGTACAGGAGGAGGGGCGAACTAGTTTTTTGATAGATACAACAGATTTTTAACTTATAATATCCTTATCATAATAATTGTTTTTTTTATCCTCATGCCAAAACATTAATCAATTTGCTGTATAGACAGTTTAAATTCCAAACTAATTAAGCTACAAGCAGGTTCTCCACTTTTAATTTCTTGATTGAAACTTATGTAGTATGGTTTTAGTTAAATGAAAAGATTATTAATAGGTGACGTGGCAAATGCTAATATTAAAAATAAAAAAAAAAAACAAAAAAAAAAACTTAGTTTTAATTAATTAAATCAAACGATTATTTTTTTTAAGACAATCAAACGATTATTAACAGGCAATGTGGCTAGTGCTAGCTGCTTGGACTAATCTGACATGGCAATCCTATTGCTCACCAACGTAACAGTATCACCTCCAACTACGGAACCGAGCACTATATTTAGTCATATAGATAGAGGAAGATTACTCTGAGAGAGAGAGAGAGAGAGTCCGAGTCAGAGTCATTTACAGTGACTCTCTCTCTACAACTATAACAGTCCCAATCAAATCGTTCTCTCAGATTCAAATCAAACTCTATTGATCAGGTACAACCATCAGTCTATAATGAAAAGTCCGAATCTAAACAATTTGAGGTTTCTTTCCTAGCAACCAAACAGGGCATAATGCTCTTTTTTTTTTTTTTTTTTTTTTTGGAATGGTTTTGCGTCTTCTTTTGTATGCTCAAAGTGGTTACTAAATTAGTTAACTTTTCATTCATCATGTTTATTGTGTTTATTGACTGATCATCTTAAAGTATATACTTTTTTTTTTTTTTTTTAAAAGCAGTACAATTAGCATTTCTTAAACTAATCACTGTATCATGTCTATAGAAATATCATATGAATCTATAGAAATGTAAAGTTTTGAGCAACTTTTTGCATGAATCTGTAACTGATAGACTGAGAACATTGGATGCCATGTTATCATGATTACATGCTGCCTGAAATGAACTTCTATGACTGCTGTTTATGAAACTTTTACTAGGGAGTGAACAAATTGAGTCCTAAGCTTTTGTCTCTATGCAATTTCTTACCCATTGTTAGTTTGTTTTTTCAGAGTTTAAAATCTTCTGTGTGTATGATTTTTGGGGTTTCTTTTTTCTCAGGAGTAAAATTCTATTATCCAATTCATAATGGAAGGGTTTAAAATTTCAGTACTTTGGTTAGCAATTTTTGTTATTTTGATTCCATCTTCATATGGAGTATACATGACGCGTATGATGGCAAATGAGGAAGGTGGCCTTTCTGAACGTTCTGAGTGGGATCTCTCCACTGGATCTCTTCAAAATAAGACTGTGAACTGCCAGTTTGCCACATTTCAGGGACATAGGGAGTACCAAGAGGATCGTATTGTATGTGATCTTGATATGAAGATACCACATCTAGGTACTCTCTCTTTCTTTCCTCCCTCTTGAAAATTACCCTTATTATTTTACGACTGTTTGTATTGTATGTTCACATTCATAAATTTCAGATGTAACACATGAAAAAGAGAGAGAGAGAGAGTGAGTGCGTGTAATAATATAAATTTATAATGAATCCAATAACAGGACACTCAAAGTAAGGTTTCAAATCTTGAATAAACACTGCTTTAGGAGCATGACTTCTCAAACTGACAGAAAACTTTTGATGTTTATATTGATGTGGACAAGTTATTGTTTGAAGCTTGACTTGGATGCAGGCAAAAATGGGCTTGGGGAGGGTACAGTTGGTGTTATGGCAGTATTTGATGGTCATATTGGTGAGGAAGCTAGTGAAATGGCTTCAAAACTTTTGCTGGATTACTTTTACATGCATGCTTTATTCAATACATCCGAGCTAATGGAACAGTACGAGGGAGTACCTGTAACTGAGGATGAAATAACACATTTGGAAATATTAAAAGAAGCATTGTTGAGGACTATTCGTGACATTGATTTCAAATTTTCTCAGGCAAGCAGAATCTGTTCACTTCTAGTACTTTTAACTGGTTTTCTTCACAGATTTATCTATGTTCTGCTATATGCTTTCAGGAGGCTTTTGAAAAGAGGATTTTCTCCGGATCCACAGCCACTGTGGCTCTTCTTGTTGATGGGAAGATTTTAATTGCCAATGTTGGTGACTCAAAGGCCCTTTTATGCACAAAGAAAATTCAGTCTGGTCAAGGTTCTGGTTCTCTGATATCTCCCTTTTTCTTAATGTAGTGATATTGATTACTGACTCTTAAACCAGTTGCAACCAGAAGATAATTGATCCTATTGAATAGGAATTAAGGTTTAGTTGAGTTGAGTTGAAATTAGTTGTGTCGATTAGACATGTGCTAAAATGATAAAGAATTTCTTTGTCTTTATGCTTTGACCTGAAATAGGACTTTCCTAAGCATTAGTTGTATATTAAGTAAAGGAGAATAAAAACTTTACCTTATTTTAACCTAATAATTGAATATCTGTATGTTTACAAGAAAATGACAGGTAACTTGACAGCCAGTCTTTCAGCTACTGAACTAACAGAAAATCATAGTCCAGGTAGAGATGATGAAAGAGCTCGAGTTGAAGCATCTGGTGGTATTGTTGTTACTCTTTGGGGTAAGCCTTGGGTGAATGCTGAACTTCCTATGTCCCGAGCCATTGGTGATGTGTACCAAAAGAGGTGGGTTTCTTAACTTGAATGACAGCTAAATTTTCCCTTATTTTCTCAGTTTGTCATATTTTTATTACCAAAGGCCCCCCCCCCAACTTTCCCCTTTTTAGACACACACACACACAATCCTAGTTTTTACCCAAGGTAAAAAAGTTCTGATTTTTACCATGTCTAGAGTTCACTGTCAGTTCTGTCATCTATTTCATGTTAACATATATATATATATATATATATATATGCACGCGCGCACACACGTACTTGCAATTATAATGGAGCTTGTATTTTCATTCTTTTTTGGTCAGATTTGGTGTTATAGCTGAGCCTGAAGTGACAGGTTGGCAAACTCTAGATGTCAATGATAGATTTTTGGTGGTTTCTTCTGATGGTATTTTTGAAAGCATGACACCGCAAGATGTATGTGATCTGATACATGATTCAAGTTCATGCTTGCCCTCATCCTTGTTAGCTGAATGCATAGTAAATACAGCGTTTGAGAAAGGCAGCGTGGATAATTTGTCAGTTATTGTAGTTCCATTATGATGGTTTTTATGTCAATTTGTAGGAAGAAAGATGTTAGAATTAGATACTTGGCTTTAGCTAAATTGGTTTGTAATTACTTTTTTTGGAGCATTGGCTGCACATACAATCATTTACTCAAAAACGGCATGATGAAGGATCATAACTTCTTTAACCATAATAATGGGGTACATTCATTGATGGTTTCCCCTTTCTTTTATGAAAAATTATTATGGCACTCTATGGACTACTGTTTTCTTGAATATATGCTATCTGGCTTGACCAATTTGAGTAAATAACGTAGACCAAATATTGAGGATATTCATGTCATTTACAAATGAGATTGGATTCTTTCTTTTTTTTTTTTTTTTTTTTTAGAAAATATTGGATTCATTAATAAATAAAATCAGATTGACCTAAAGTTTAGAATATATGATATGCATACCATGAAAACATGCTCTGTTGGCCACTGGGATTTTTTTTTGCTTGTCTTTGTTGGTGCATGTGGAAATTAGCATTGCTAAGGGTCAATTCAAAGTTGGGAATTTCTAAATAATGTTTTTGAGTTAAACCATTCTAAACAAAATTTCTATTTTGAAAACAGCGAAAAACAAGTTTATGTTTTGGATCTAAAAAACCTTTTTTTTCAATGTTTTTTTTAAATAAAATTGAATATCGATAAGAGATAAACAGAAAATGGTGTACACTAAAAGTGTTTACAGAACACTTTGTTATACTTATACCCTATCCAACACGTAAATAATCAAACAGCTCTGTCATATATATAGTTGCACAAGATAATGAGAAACTAAATGACAAGAATCAACTTACATAATGGCTAATCAAAACTACTGCAATGTACTCCCTTGTAAATTCTTTAAATGCATCTTCAACTAGTTCACCAGTTATTTCTAAGAGAGACAAGTAAAAATTCTTTATGAGAAAAAAGGCGTCAACAAAATAATTTTAATATTGTTAGCTACAAAAAAATATGCTTTGTAACTATGAAACAGAGTATGTACTGATCATAGTAGTCACACGACAATTGTTGCCAAGCCTTAGGGTTGTAGTATTTCAAGTATTCTCTATTCTGTGCACTTTGTATTTTTATCTATTTCAAAATTGTATGAATGTGCTATCAGCTATATAACAAAATTCGAACCCTTCCTTGCATGAAAGCCCTTTTCACCCGCTTCATAAAAGCTACAAGTAAAAGCACTTTAGATTACGTTTTAAACGTTTGTTTACTGACACATTAACTTGTAAAGTTGTAGATTAAGTATTCACTATGGGTGAGTGAAAAGTTTGTTAAAAAAACATCAATTGTCAATCTCTCTCTCTCTATTTTATATAACTAGTTGCAGAGTCATGCGATGCATGGAAATAAATAATTTTTTTATTATAATATAATGTATAATTTTTTTTCTAAAACTTTTTGAAGATAATTTATTTTACTTAAAAATTATGCAATTTTTATTTGGTCCAATTAGGTCTACTTAGATCCAATTAAACTGATTCTTTTTGTAGGTTTTCTTTTTAAGTTTAGCTCAAAAATTCATTTTTTTTTCTTCATTTTTGAGTTGAAAAGTATAAAAATTTATAATATTTGGGCTAAACTCTTTAGTTTTGAGTTAAAAAAAAAAAATACAAAGAAAAATACTAAATTAGATATTAGAAATTTAGAAATATGAGCCCTAAAAATGCATTAAAAATGATAAATATTCAAAAGTCTTATTCCGTCCACATTGAATAATGATCATCTCAAGTTATCTAGGAGGAACCTATAAAAACTTATTTATATAAATTAAATGATGATCTACATCTTGGAGTGAAGAACATCATGACAAATATTGAATGCAACTAAAAATAAATACTACTGCACGCCATTATTTTCTACTACATCAACCATGATGGACAATAGTCAAAAGTAGTTGGTCAAAATATCATATGCCACGCCCCAGAGAAAAGCGTAACAAAAGGTTACGATATTGGTCAAGTTTGGCCTTTTCAGCACTCAAATATGTCTTCTCCAAGTCGAATTCTCTTTGCTTTTCATCAGCTACAGAGCACAGTTCACGAACCCTCTCGATTTCCTTCTCCAAATAAGATTTTTCATTCACCAAGTCCTTCAAATACTGATCTCTTTCATTATTTTGTGCTTCTGTTACAGCCTCTCGAGTCTTTCTTTTTCTCTCTTCAATTGTCACAGATGGTGCATTCACATTCACACTCTCCATAACGATCGCAACTGACATTACAACATAAATCTATTATTAGCAAACATACAATAAAAACAGTGAACTATAAAGAAAGAAAAGAAATAACCAATTATATATGTACAAGATTTTTTTTTTTTTTTGGACGGCCTACAAGAAAATTAATAACTCAATACGTTAATGAACTCCATAAAATAAATAGAAAGAAAAAAAATTGAAAGTCTAACTTAAACTGAAAAAAGTTTTGGAATTTAAAAACTCAATGAATAATAAAGGAGCTAGTGAAAATGTTGTAAAACTTAACGATGATAATAGGTCTCTGTTCTGGTGGTATATATAGAGTGTTGGGATAAATCACCATCCATGTGTGAATTAAATTAAATATAGCCCAAGCAACAGAGAAAATAGAAATCTATGAAAACAATAAGAAATCAACCAGAAAGCAATAAGAAATCAACCAAAAAGAACACTAGAAATTATGTGGAGAGCCCTCCAGCATAAAGGTGAAAACCACGGGCAAATCTAATCAATCCACTGTAATAAAATAGAGATTAAAAACCCGAGTTTACAATAAATTGGGAAAATACAATAATACCTTTAGGAACAAGTACAACCTCACCACAAAACTCGGTAATAAGATCTTCAACTCTGAATACTTTAACTCTGTAAAGCACTATTTTTTTTTTCCTTCAGTAGGCTTCAAAATTGTGTTTCACTCTTCAATCTCTCAGAATCTCTCTTTCAATGAAACCACATGCACCAAGCATTATATAAAAGCTTCTGCTGACTGAGTCCTGACACTCCAAATACAATTAGGAATAGAAGTCTTGTACAACCAACGCCATAGATAATAGCCTTTTTTTTTTCTTTTTCTTTTTTTTTTAATACCTGATACTATTTTATTGTTGAATGAAATGAAGGTTTCGGTTTCAGTTTCAAAAAAAAAAAAAAAAAAAAAAGTCTTGTACACCAAGTTCACCTATTTCTTGTTGAAATAGGATTCATTAAATAAGAACTTAGATTCCCACGTGGGCTGGACTCCTAGGTACAACCATGCACCCCAACGTACGTAGGGCACCCTTGCGTTTATCAGTTTATTTAACTCGTGTCATTACATTATCATACAAAAACTTCCAAGTTAATTAGATTTAGAGATTAGTTGTAAACTCTATCTTAAAATAACCGACACATCATACGTACATCTCAATCATAGTATACACGGGTTTTGCTTTACAAAATGGGATTAGGTTCTCTATAATATAAATAGCAACTATTTTCTTTTTTTGAGAGATCAAAAGCCTCGTATCAAAAAGCTTATTTGTATTAGAATTTCTGTCCTCTATTCATATTTTCAATGAAGAATACGTCTTTGTTTTTAGTCGATGAAAGCAATTTTAACTTGGCTCCTCCAAATAGTTCTCCAACAATGATCTTTGTTGAAGAAGAAGAAGAAGAGGATGTTTATGATGATTATGATGGTGCTGTTCTTTTTATTGACTATGGGGATGATGATGAAGTGGTGTTTATTACAACGAATCTGCTGAGGATGTTGTTGATGATGTAAGATTAATTGTAGGCTTGAAAGTGATGAATATTGAAGAAGGGTCATCGTTGCTTTTGGGTAGTGAGTGTGCAGTGTGTTTGGAAGAGTTTCGTGTGGGGTGGCATGCTAAGTTGCCATGCTCACATATCTTCTATCAAAACTGCATTCTTCCATGGTTACGGATGAATGATTTTTGTCCACTTTGTCGCCATAAGATGGCATAGTTTGATAGATTCTTTGTTTGTTGATCTTAATTTTATCTCAAATTTGTCTTAGAGTTAATTTTTAGTTTGTTCTGATTAAATGTGTGATTCTTTCAAAGCACACTGAATTGAAACTCTTGTGTGTCAATGAAATAATGTTTTGAAGTTAATTTAACCATTGCAAACTCTTTTTTTTTTTTTTTAATCTATTCATACCTTGTAGAAATATCTCCTTCAGTGGTTTCACTTTGCACTTTTGATTAGCACTAAATACTTCTAAAAGGCTGCCAAGAACTATCGATTTTTTTTTTAAAAAAAAAAAAAAAGAAAAAAGAAAAGAAAAGAATTTTGTGCAAGTAATACCCTCAAAATTGTGAAAACAAATGTCAAATTTTCTAGTTGCATGAACAAATCCAAGGGTAAGGCTTCCTTGTGGACAGAGCACACGACTAATATTTCATGTTCTTAAAAGGCTTGATCACTGTGCCTACTTGCTAATATTTCACGTTGTAAAAGACCATTCTCGCTTTCCTTTCCTACATTTTGCCCTTCAATCTTCTTAAAGGAAGAATTTTTTGCCGTTAAGGGTCTGTTTGGATTGAACTTATTGTTGTTGAAACTGAAAACTGAAAACACTGTAGCAAAATAATTTTAAAATGTGTAAATAATATCGTAGGACTCATTTTTAATATTTTTAAATACATAAATAGTGATGCTACAGTACTGCTACAGTAAAAATTGTTTCTTGCACAGTACGTCCATGTGATTGTACTGTTTATGTGCAGGGAAGAAAAAAAAAAAAAAATGAAAACGCAGACTGAGAGACGCAAACGCCCAGCCCAAACGCTCACTAAGTGAGGGTTTGGATTGGGCGTCTACGTTTAGGCGTCCACGTTTTCCTCTTTTTTTTTTTCTTTTTTTTTTGGGTTGCATGCGGTTCAAATTTGACAGAGAAGCACTGTAGCGGTAATGTAACTGTACTGTTTATCAATGTTTATACACTGTTTACACAATAAAAAATATTAAAATGAGTCCCACGGTACTATTTACACATTTAAAAATTATTTTGCTACAGTATTTTCAGTTTTCAATTTCGGCAACAATAAGTTCAATTCAAACGGACCTAAGTCAAATCTTAGATGAGATTGTACATAACATGCTAAAATTATTTTTAAATGACCATTACTTCCTTATGTAATTAACACCGCCCGCTGGCCTAGTGGTACCCGGTCTCCTAATGGCCTATCAACTCAGGGGTTCAATCCCCTGCATCAACACTTACCTAGCAAAAAAATACTTCCTTATGTAATTTGAATCGTTCATTTATTAAGCAATATTGTATATTTATATATTATATCAGATTAACTATCAAATGTACATTAAAAAATTGTATACAGTAATCTTCTCCTTTTTATAAATGATGTGATATTTTTATAGTTACAAGTAACAACAAGTGTCAAAGGGAAGGAAAAATTGTATACAGTAATCTTCTTCTTTAAGAATTGTCTTGAGGGAGATTCTTCCAAACCGATTTGAAACTTTGTCCATAGCTTAGGGGCTCGGCCGTTGGGATGTGTAGAGGCAAAATTAGAAAATTGGGCACTGTGAATTGTAATAGCAAGAATATATATTAGTTTATTTACAACTGTTTCCCTCCACATGGATTTGCCGATCTTCTGGAAATACATTAGATGTTGAGGCTTTGGCTTCAATTTCCCTCCCGGACAGTTTTTGATCAATAGCTTCTATTTGGGGGTTGAACTTACAGTATGAAGACCCCAAGCAAGCCAGCAAAAACTCAAGATATTTCTACACTTCTTTATGTATGGAGTATTTCAATCAGTTAATTTTCCGAAAGCTTCCCATTTCTGACTTTCTCAATTCCTTTTCCATGTAATGAGAGGATGGAACCTGGATCTGAATAATAAATTTAAGACCATAATTTTTTAAGTGGTAGTAATCTAGTACGTCTCTTGTATGTCTAATTAGCATAAGTCAAGTATGGTACCTTGTTGGGAAAATTAAGCACCAGAAGAACCCCTGAACTCCCAAAAAATCATCCTCTGGGAGGATGTTGGAAATAAGGATGCCTTAAAGCATCATCGACACTCAATCGATCCTCCTAAAATTCGCATGCATTTAAAACCCACATCATATTCAGCTATATATCAAATATACAAGAGTGATATAACATGTTTAATCACAAAAAATTATCAGACACTATGTTTTTAAGTTCTTGTAAGCAAGTTGTAATACCCTTATTACATGCCATTGCCCAAGGAGTTGATTTAACAGCGTATAACACCTAACCCTCTTGTCACTGATTATATGGAAAATGCATCTGTGGCGTGTAATTAGGAGAAGGGAAAGTTTCAATGTGGGTATGTTAAAGAGAGAAAAATATTAGTAAACTCCTTAAAAAATTATAACAAAAAAATGGTTTGGCCAAGTGTCTATCAATAATATGATAGACATGCAATTTTGAATGAGGGAATAAATGCATTGCATGAATCCAAGGGGTCACCCACACTTAGGAGCAAAACTTATTTCACTTTAATTAATCAAAAACTTCAAAATAAATACTCTTAATCAGAACTGAGGTTCTACATTCACATCTTATAGACTAAACTTGATGTCCAATATAGCAAACAACTTACTACTTATTGCATTTTTCTGCATGAATTAATCATTTTCAAGAAAAATACTCAGGAAAAATCTAGAAATTAAAACCACTGTCTCCATTAAGGTATATATGTACTTAAACAATTTCGAAGAATGAAAATGAAAGTCTTATTCTATTCATTTCTTTAATCAAGGAAAAAAAATCTGCCTCAAACCATGCAATGCTTATAATTGCAATGACAACTTACCGGGTCCCAGAGTAATAAATGGCGTACTAGCCGCAGAGCCCAAATATTTGGAAATCTGCAGCCATTATGAAAAAAAAAAACAAAAGATTGATGAGCATAACACTTGTAAAAAGGAGCATACGAGTAACGAAATATGAATACTGATACCAACAAAAGCACGAGAAATTATAGACAAACCCTAGTTTAAGAGGATCTCTATTCTTTATCTGATGTGAAAAAAATTCTTCAGAGCATTTCCATGAGGCTGGTGAAACTCCAACCTGAATCCCAACAGACGAAATTTCATTAATAGGTGACCAGATTATATACTCAGATTGTATGCTTGGAAAAAAGAAGACCATCCTTAATAAAAAATACCACATTCCTCAAGGTCCATACCAACTCCTTTCCTAAAGGGACAGCACGTTATATCTGTTTGTAAAATAAATACCTCATGTCCTAAAACATGTCTCATGCACTTTTTCAGGCCTGTAAATTCTTATTGTATGAGTCACTGTTATACATAATATGGCAAAGATGTCAATTCTAGTACTAGAAGGGCACCATAAACAAAATCAGATCTCACACCCTCCCAAAAGATAAAAGAATCGGAAAAGAAGAGAGGGATTACGGATTTCCTAAAAGAAAACTCTGTTGGCAAACAGACACTTAATCAATGAACACAATCCAAGAGAAAGAAATACAGAACAAGCAGCCTCAAGTTTCACACAACTTAAAGAAGCGCCAAATTACATCAGCCAATATATAGCACACATGTAACATCAGGTAAAAAACTTCAAATTTCCTCTAAATTTCCCTTACTCCTAAAAAGAAATTATAACATAGAAAATTAATATATCACTACTTTTGCTCAATTAATATAACACATAGTTGTGCAAGGAGCCATAGATTCCAAGAGCATAGATGCCATGACATAGCATATTAGGAATTAAGCATGTCGTTCAACCATGCCGCTCTTAAAATAAAATCCATTTCTGCAATGTCTAATGTCTATGAATCTATCACCAAACTACTTATCCAATAAATAAAAAAGAATCTATCACCAAACTAAACTGTAAAGTCAGGGTCAAAGATGATGGAAAAAGAATGAAAAAGTATACTTAGCACACTGAAAAACACAGGAGAATATTCAGCACTAAAACACAGTACATTGTAACACTAAAACAATCTAGCCGTCACTTAGCAATAAAAGATGGTACGCTTACTTGGTCCATTGAGTGATGATGTTTTGAAGAACTCCCTGAGATTAAGATACACAATTCCATAAATGATCTAAGCCTGTCATCATAAGAAAAAGTTTCAATCATCAATCTCAGAATTTATCCAAAAAATGGACAGATCCAAAACATTCAATCTCCTTAGACAATGTAGTCTTTCTTTAATGCAAACAAATTTGATGGCTTAAATCTCACCTTATATAATCTGATAATATTCAACATTTGTATTAAAATTCAGGAACAGACAAAAAAAAAAAAAAAATCCATTTCTCCACATCATAATGAGAAGCTTTTAACAAATACTTTTCCATTTCGTTTATCAAATCTGTCATTCTTAAAGAACACTTAAGATTTAAAATAAGAATTTTAACAAGAATGTTATGCTTGGTGAAGTAGTGGGAATTAATTACAAATCCGTGCTATCTCTTTCTCTTCTAGCCACATGTCACTAACCTGATTTGATTCTAAAATCTCAGAAAGGGGATTGTTTGGTAAGGGGAAGGGAGACATCTGTAAACTGATTCTTAGTCCATTAGCTGGAGTAGGAACATCAAGTATGCATCCCTTTCGTTTTGAAGCCATAGACTTCAAACATGACATTATATAAAATTAGAGATTTGGGCCAATAAAAATCAAGTTACATATCTAATCCTTTGTCTCACATCTGCTTATCTACAGAGACTGAGAGCTTATATGGAATAATGTAATTACAGATCAGTTAACTGTAAAAGATGAAGCTGTGGGGGGTGAAGATGTAATATGAAGGCACTCGGAATGCACAAATAGCCAAAACTTTTGAACAGACGTTACTGTGGAGGAGAGGCAAATGGTTAATTGCAGAAAATTTGGCCATAAAAACCTGCTACACAGGATCCAAATATCATCCTATAGAAGAGATTATATGGCTAAGAATACTTGCTACACAGGATCAAAAAAATTTCCATTAATGTGGGAAGATATGTCAGATGATTAAAGTCTATGCCTAACACTTTTTTTAAATTATAAGTTTCACGTGCATCAAGTGGGACCTGAACCTATGATGACCTTACCCTCCAACCCATTGTTGTGCATGAAGAAAGTGTGAGCCAGAGATCATTGGGTGTCATACCAAACACTTATCATGAAATGAATTAATATTATCATGCCTAAACAATTCTGTTTTGTTTTAACATCCTTATTTTTAGCATACACTATGGCACAGGAACAGAGTTATCACATTGATTAGTGCTACATTGCTAGACAGCTTTGCACTTAGATCAGAATGTCATCTTTGGATCAGAAACCAGTCCATCAAGATTTATTTTCAAGCATGTCAATGGTTATTTGTAACAGATGCAATACTATCACTGAGAGCCACCCAAAGTACAAAATAATTTGACAATCTTAAAGTCTCCTTAAAAGCAAAACTCACTTATATGCCAGCTCTTTTAAGTCTTCATTCCAACCCTGAACATGCTGATCTAATAGAGCACGTGTTAAGGAACTTATTTGAAATACATTTGGTGATCCTAAGATCAACTCTAACATCACAACGCCAACACTCCACATATCATACCTGTCAAGTAAAGGTGATTATTAGTCCTGCAATCCAAATAAAATAAATCCAACATATGAAGATGCATACGTAGCATTGTAAAAAAGTAATATATCCTTAATATATAAACCATGCATGCTAACTTTCATATTGATTTATATCAAAGATTGACATACTTCACAGTTGTGCCTTTTGGCCCATGATACCAACTTGCATTAAGCAAGGCTTCAGGTGGAGTGTACTCATAAGTTTGTTCAGCCCTGAAGCAACCCCAAAAATGAATATGCATCATACCATTAACTGAGATATTAAAACACAGATATTGCAGAAGTAAAAAGCTTCCAAAGAAAGAAGAGATACCTAGACGGTCCAGTGGTGCCATATAAGTGCTTCAGTGTGAACTCATCTATTGCACTACCAAAGTCAATAATGCGCCTAATCCATTGAAGAAAAAGGCATTAAATCCATAGTGCAACATGCTTAAGCACAAAAAGCATAAAGTTTCAGTTACATTATTATACATCAAATAAGCACACAGAACAGTACTAAATTTCAACCATGCATAATTTCTTGTTTTGTTGATACATATATTCTAGAGTCAACCCAACCATTCATTTCTAGTCTATGCCAAAAAGAAGACCAGTACATGTATGTAATGGTGAAAGACCCAACCTCATTATTTGTGTTTTAATTGATGTAGGGGGGGGGGGGGGGGGGTGGGTGGGGGGACCCTTGCACATACATAATGTCAAATTATGTGCCAAACAATTATGGATAAATAAAGCACACTGCAACTTCAGAGCTTGCAAAGAGTCGCAAAAGAAACATTGCTTTTTAACAGAAATGGGTTAAAAGGTGATCATGGAATGTATCATAAATTGAACAATAAGCATGATATAAAAATTACATTCCCTCTACATATAAAAACATACATATAGATAAACACAAATGGGACAATCATTTTGGGCCGGACCAAGAGGAAAAGAAGGGAATGACTTGTGGGGTGGGTTACTAGCAATCAAAAATGTTAATTCATATTAAACAGGCAAAGGAGAACACAAAGATTCCCTTCCCTCCCCTGACCCCTACCACCATATAGGAAAATACACAGTGACACGTTCTGCCAGACATTGATCACTACAGCTTACACTAAAATTTGCCTGGAGGAGAAAAGAAGCTTCTTCAAACATGAAGTACTTGAATACTCTTTTGACAAATAATGCTGTCTCAATAAATCACGTTTTTGGTGGACAACCAGCCAATTTTGGAAAGTATTCATATGGAAATGACAAACTTTACCCAAATATTATTGTCATAATATGTTGCTGGATCAACCAGACTACTGTTATGAGATAAGGGAGGACCATGAAATTAAATGACAAGTAAACCACTAGCATCTGCAGTTGTTAACTAATTTCATGTAAAAATCACTTGGGACCAAAATCATGGTAACTAAGACATTGCAAAACATGATGGAATAATGCAAACCAAAGATTGCAAAGCAATGGGGTTTTAAAAGGGGAAGAAAGCCAACCAACAAACTATTGCCCAGTCAATTTGGTTGTGAGAGGTTGTGCAGAAGCTCTAGCATATGTGATAAGCTTCTTAAATGCACTAAATGAAGAGGATAGGTTGTGTGGGGAAGGGGGGATAAAGACTTCTGTTTAATATTTAAGTTTCAAAATTGCCCTTGTAAACTTTCAAGAATTCAAATATGTATTAAATCCATCGATCTGTTGGGAATTCAGTAAATTAATGACCACTTACTTTTTAAAACAAGACAAGTATTTTGAACCACCAAAAAAAACAAACACAAGATAGACAAAATAAGGCCGAAAAGCAGGTGAATGCAAACACAAGTCCATATATATATATATATATATAATTCCTACAGATATGACACAGTCAATCAACTTTTTAAAAAAAAAAATTAAAAAGAAAAAGAAAAAGAAAAAAAGAAAACCACTAGCCCATCAAATTGTATAGTAGTATGTTTTGACTCTCTCCTAATAGTTGATGAGTAGAAGCTAATGTCATTTAGCAAAAAACTTTAACAAAGAAGAAAATTTCAGTTGAAATACAATAACAGTTAGATATATTCTACAGTACATTTTGGTGATGAAATTCTTATCTCCACTTGGACTTCCTTTTAGGCATCTCCCTGTCTCCTGATCTTCAAAGCATATGACCATGTTCTCTTCCAAACATAAAAGCATTTACAATTAGCTTTTGCCCAAATAGTACTCCTTCCAATTGAGTCATGCAAAATCACAATCAAGAGGTCACAAATAAAAACTTTCCAATTGAGCTCTTTATTGCACAAATTGATGATTCTTTTCATAACCAAATAACTGGTTAATGTGGGACAATTATGATATAAATTCGCAGGAGAAAAGAATATGGAGTGATGAGCTTGGATCTTCTTTTTAAATAAAAAAAAAAAAAAAAAAAAAACTGGATTGGTAAGTTACACATGCACCCCATATGCTGACCTTATCCTCCATCCCATTATTGTGGGAGGGAGTGCAATTTGAGCTATTGCTCATTGGATCAACAAGTGCAAGAAAATTGATTTCTCATGCGTGGGTGTCTGTGTGCATATGCATGTCCATATCATTTTACTTCATAATCAGCTCTAACATAAGGTACTAATGTCCTCACCAGGTTTTATATCCCTGTGGGTGATATTGCGGTCATGACAGGACTTGATCGCCAACAACTGGGACATGAAAAGGATAGTATGTCAGGTACCTAAATGAATGCAACAGACAAAACAACTGCAAAAAATTTGGACACATGTAGTATACATAATCCAAATTATGATTCTTACTTAAAGACATATGGCAAAAGTCACACAAGTTAGAGATTTAAAATAAATTAACTTCAGCCTACTAAAAGTATGATTCACCAATTTAAGCTGAGTCATATTTATCTCCAAGCCTTGTTTTACATTCATCAATCTTTTGATAGAAACTAGAATAATTAAACAACATGAAATTTTCCTTAATATAAATTTAAGCATGTTTACTTAGCATAGGATTAACATATCTTCCAACTACACATTCACATGCCTGAAGGATGTGCCATCCATCCAAGTCAAGCAACTATTTCTATGAGATATAGCACTACAGAAAATGGGAAATTGACTAGGTTGAAAAAAAAGTTCATGATAGAGAGAAATCTGAAATGTGTATTGCAGAAATACCAACTGCCATATAAGATTGCGCATTTCCTCTTGTCCTGCTTCTGTAGTCTTCAACCAATGCCACCATTTTGAGGGACGCAAAATCTGAACACGTTTAACTTGTTCAACCCCATCTGCATTATCATCTACATCTTCAACAGTATACATAAGCTTTGACAAAGAGATGCCTTCATGACGAAATACAAGCCATATTTCATTTGATCGAGATTCAAATGACTCTACGTATCTTGCAATATGGTTTAGACCTTCTTCAAGGATAGCTCTTTGCAGTCTATCATTCAGAAATTCATTTTCAAAACTCCAAGTGTTTTCATGAATCATTGGTTCATTTGCTTCTATTAGGTCAGTGAAGCCCACATGTGATTCTTCCACAACAGAATTTGAGAGCAGCCCTCCAAGGCTTTTAGAGGCATTTGAAAAAACTTCACCAAAATACTTCTCCCGTAGACCACTCAAGTAAACAGCAGTCCCTCTCTCCACCTATTTATAGGAAGCAAATAGTAATTTATGCTATCATCCTAACAAATGCAACATAGAGGATAAAAGTGATGTACAAATTAAAAGACATCAATATTAGATCCAAACGAAATTCTAAAGATTCAATTTTAAATTGTAAAGATTATTACCATTATACGTTTCAAAATGAAGAAGTTCTCGTCAGCAGGTTCAGCATGACAATTATTTGATGAAATATGATTTGAATCAAAATGAAAAGAATTAGATGAGGTATTGTTGTTTTTTCCATTATGGTTTGAAGCATTGCTTCCTTCACGGCAGTTCCAATGAAAAGCCAACCATACTTCACCATATGATCCACGACCAAACCTCTTCTTTAGGGTGTACCTAACAGAGGAAGTCAATCAAATAATGCACCATATGTCTTAGGGTCTCTCATCAAAGAACACAGAAGATCATGTGTCACACATGCGACGTTCAAAAAAATTCTGAAACACAAAAGCTTATAAAAAAATAATAAATAATAAAAACCTTTTAACACAAAGACACCACTAAGAACAAATTCACAATTTTTTAATATGTATTTGTATGTGATCATCAAATTCCCCTGAAGAGGGGCATCTCAGATTGTAAGTACTTCACAAACAATAGTATGATGATTACAAACTGAGTTAGCACATCATTTCAAAAATTAAATTAACATAATAGGGGTACATTGCATGAAAGTGTGTACATGTATTGAATTTAAGATTTTTTTCCCCCTTTTACAAGTATATTGGTAAAAGTTGTAATTTTTTATTTATATTAGCTTCATCAGGCTAACAATCATTAAGCAGCAAAATTAAATTAAAGCAAAGCAATGTACCTCAAGTCTGGCATTACATACTCAAACGATCCATAATTTGGCCCCGTATCATGAAGAGGAATTGATTCAAGCAGACCAAGAAAATTAGCAAAGCCTTCAGGATTTATGCATTGATCTTTAGTTCCATCAACATTCATACCAAGGTGCAAGCAAAAATTCTGGTCATTATACAAATATAGAGGTCCACCTAAAAACAAAATTAGAGC
This sequence comes from Quercus variabilis, assembly GCA_030445155.1. Classification (NCBI taxonomy): domain Eukaryota; kingdom Viridiplantae; phylum Streptophyta; class Magnoliopsida; order Fagales; family Fagaceae; genus Quercus; species Quercus variabilis. The sequence goes on from CP129456.1 coordinate 38,271,865, forward strand.
TCGTTGTAAATAGATAGTGTATGTTAGGGACAAAAATGAAAGACAAATGTCTATGATTAATAAAATAAAATTCACATTATTCTCCTATGCATTAAGACAATTTGTGAGTGAAACAAAATCTAGCTTATATTTTGACATTGCAGCTAAAAGAGAGGGATTCAAACAGAAGGTTAACACATTTATTAAAAACTGAATGTAGGGGAACTTAACAGGGTTTCTATCCAAATTACTGAAAGCAATCCCAAAAACACAGGCCTCTTGGCTAGAGATAATTTATGGCAATAAAAAAAGAAAATACCATGGATTAAAGAGCCCAATGACACCTTCACTTACCACACTGTTGATCAAGGGCCTCAGGTAGAGCCTGAGGTACATAATTCACATAGTCTTCGAGGTCATCCGTTTGAGCTTGCAAGGTGTAACCCATGTGTTCATCAAGGTTCTCAGATAAATGAAAACAGCCAAAATTGCCATGTTTTCTTTCAACCTAGAGCAAGAAATGCAGCCAATATCATTCATACAAAACCTTTCCCAGTACTAATGGCACAAGTCACTAAATAAATAAATCATGGTCTCATTACATGAACCCAAAAAAATGCATGATAGATGATGTGGACATTCTTCAGGCAGGCAGTCTTCTTTTAGTAAAATGACTGCTTCAGTCTACCAAAAAAATATTGGTGGCCCACAAATCATTCTCTCAAATAACCAAATGTCCACAACCATTCAATCAAAACAATCACTTATCCAAGATATACTTCGTAAATATGTATCAGACTTTTACAACTTACATAAGATAATATAAGTTAATTTGTCAAAACTTGTTATGTTCCGGATGAGCAGAACCTCTTCCTTCATGAGAGAATAGAGATGAAATAAAATTTCATTGACAAAAATAAAGTATGGAACAATTGCAAAAGGACCACTGTTAATTGCCAAGATGCATGATAGATGATGTGGACATTAATGAACATCAATACCAAGGCCATGATTATTGGTTAAAACCACCTTAACCACCTTGCAGTTTATTATATGAAAGGAATCTGTCCCAGCTCCTTTCCCTTCATTAATCAGAAAAATATATTTATTTGAAAGGTTTATATACATTTGCACACAACAGTAGGAAAAAATCATAATTCATTTCCCTATGAGGTAATAAATGACATTAAACCAACTGCCTTGGAAAAGCAAATGGATCAAAACAAGGAAACAAAAAAATCTAAGCTTTCATACTCACCAATAACCTCTCAAACTTGAACATTAATGGATGAGCATGCTTCAAATCCACTAGGCCAGAAGTGACATCATCAGCTGATCAGGGTGAAAAATTAATGATGAGTACAATAGCAGATAAAAGAATCATCATAATGAGCCTATGTACCAAGATAAAAGTGTGATATAGACAACTGAGAAATCATTCAATATATTTTTCATCTTAAGTTCTTGACATGGTCTGTGCACTTTTAGACTACCATTGGGGGCCACGAACACACCACAAGCAGATATTTTGAACAGGCAGGTCCGCGTAAATGAACAGTAAAAGAATAACTATGATGGAAAAATTGAAAGGACAGGTGTGCCCAAGTCAAGGGCATGCCAACATGCCTATCACAGACGAGACATCAGCAAACACAAACAAGATGTGATAGAAATGAATTTAAGTTATTAAATAAGGACAAAGTTGACAAAACAATATATTGGTATTCTTTTTACAAGATAATGTGATTTTTGAAAACCCAAAAGCTACATCACTGGAGGTAAACTACCAATTTTTGGATAATTTGATAATTTAGGGTGAGGAGATTTGAACCTTAAATGTCTCTGTTGGAGATACTAAGAGGTGCCAACTAATTGAGCTACAAGGCTCTTGGCATGACAAACTACTAGTTTTGACTTCTAATCATTTGGTTTTGGCACAATTGCAATGAAGAAAAAGTTAATACTACTAAAATCATGAACAAAAGTTATAACTTTTAGACCAACTCTATGTTGGTTATTGATAAATTACCAATTGTCCCAAAAGCTTAAATTGTTAGGAAATTGTGAATTTAATCATTTAATCATAATTCTAACACCCCCCAACCTGTGTAAACCCAAACTCCACCTTAATAAGTGAGGCTCAACATGTAAGATTTTTAACATTTAATTGGGAGGTAGAATGGGGATAGAGATAGAGTTTATAATCTCCTGCTCTGATGCTACCAATTGTCTCAAAAGCTTAAGTTGTTAGAAACTAGTGAATTTGATCATTTAACCATCATTCTAAGAGTTATCTCATAAACCATATCGCCAAAATATGTGAACCCAGTTTAATCCACATCTCAAAGTCTACAAAATGATCACAGCATTTTTTCCTTTATATAGAGAAAAATTAAATGATAGGATAAACGACCTCTGAAGTTTTCGTTTTCTGATGCCCCAGTGGTTCTAATACAAAGTTACAAACTGAAGTTCTGGTTTCCATACTTATGCAATCTATAATCAGTTGGAAATTTTAAAAGCAAAGAGTCACCTGAGTTTTCATATCTGAACTTCTGTAGTCCACTTGCTGTCAAATCTCTGTCCCCCTCTTCAACACAACCTTCCTTGAGAAAATCTTCAGAAAAAACAGTAGATCCCAAAGGAACCACGACAGCTGCCATATTATCCAGACTGCCCTTTTCAAAAGCATTGTTCACTATGCAATCAGCTGATGAGTACAAGCATGAAGTAGAAAGTTCTGATTCCAGGGTACCATGACTATTTACTTCCCACAACAAATCACAAACATCCTGCAGACTCAACTTCTCAAAAACTCCATCAGATGCAGCCACCAGATAGCTATCATTTGTGGCCAGAGGTTGCCAATCTGTCACCTCTGGTGCAGATATAACACCATAACTGATAAAAAAGATTCAGAGAATACTAAATCAGAATTTCAATTAATATTTCTTTTAGTGACAAGTAAAATAAGGATGTCAGATGATAAAAAGATAAGAAATGTGAGTTTTTAATGCCAAGTCAATTAACGATTCAAACCTAGGTTCTCCACAAGGAGAGAACTGACTACAAGGCTCTTGGCAGCAGGGAAAGTTAATAGGACTTCATCACAAGCTCTTTTGGAAGTCCCAATTAAGGAAGAATACCAATTCAAATATTTTACACTGTTTGTGAACCTGACCTTTTAAAGGACACATCGCCAATTGCTCGAGAAATAGCTAGTTGACCATTTACTCGGGACACACCACCCAATTCAAGAACATAACCACCAGCAGTTTCCACCCGAATCCTTTCATCATCTCTATCTGGATGATGATCTTTCGTCAATTCCTTAACATAAAAATGAGCGAATCCATTGGATGAAGCCACTTTGAAGTTGTCATGATCTCTCACGCGCGAAACAGGGCCATTGCGTCCTTTCTGCCTATATAACCTTATTAAAGTGGCTGCAATGCATAATCAACATCAATTGAATAGCCTTTACTATGTCTTTGTTAAAATGATAAGTAAAACTCTGGCATTATAAATCATACTTTGTGTTTCAATAATCATACAAGAATATCACATCATAGCCAATGAGCTCTAGCTCAATTGGCACCTCCTCCCCTTGTAAGCACTAGGTGGAGGGTGAGGTTGTAGGTTCAAGACCCATTGGGAGCATGTGTAACTTAGCAGGTAAAAACAAATCACACCATAAATAATAACTGCAAAACATCATCTAACATTCTGAACACATAGCGCATTAGGTCAAGACCATTCTAACCTTTTGCCTCTGCAGGAGGCTGGAACTTTTCAGAGCACAAAAAGGCTTTTGAATCTCCAATGTTGGCAACTAAAATTTGACCATCTGCTATTAGTATGACGGTGGCCGTCGAACCAGAATCAAGATTCCTTCTAGATGCTTCCTTCATTACTTAAGTGAACGAATCTCAACATAAGATCAAAAGGAAGGGAATAACGCACAATAATTCTAAAACAAGCCAAGATATATCAAATAGAACTTGCCTTAGAAAATGTTGCATCAATATCATGGATTGCCCTCAACAACGCTTCCTTTAAAATTTCTAAGTGAAGAGAATCATCAAAATTCACTGGCCAAGAATACTTAAACCTAGGAAAGAATTCACAAATTAGAAGCACATACAAACAATATCCCATCAATTAAAAATCTATGCCTCAACAATGCTTCCTTTAAATTTCGAAGTGAAGAGAATCATCAAAATTCACCGGCCATGATTACTTTAACCTAGGAATGCATTCCCATTATTTGGAAGTACATAAAAACAATATCACGTTGATTAAAATTATATGGTGAGATAACATTTAGGCAGTACCATTAACAATATAAGAGCACTGTACCAAAATCAGAGGTTTTGTAGACCCAAAAACTAACATCCTGAAAAACAACAACCTTACAAATGCAATTGTATACACATGACCAACACATCCCTCAGTTAATGTTGGAAGCTGTTTTATCATATTAAAATAAATGAAACTTATTTTCTTGGAAACAATCTTACAAATTTTACATACAGAGCAATGGGGAAATATCTTTATTAAGACACATGTAAAACACAACCCCACCACTGTTCATTTGTAAGAACTTCTCATAAGTTTTTTTTTTTTTGTCTTCTTTGGTTTCTTTAGTTTACATATTTGTGTATTTAAAGTGATGTTATCAACTTTAGCAATACCACAATGGTAGAAGTAGAACACTCCATGGATCTAACACTACAAATACTGATATCTAACATTAATCATTAACACGTAGGCAAAAACACCTTCAAAAATCCAAGTAATGCTTACCTGGTTCTTTCATCCAAATTAAACACTTGAAAAACAAAATCATGTACTCTTCTATCTGGCAATCTTCCGGTGGATTGCTTCGATGATATGACTGAATATGTTGCATCCAGAAGGAAATAAGTATGCAAAATGAAATACTCCAATAAAAGCTTTGAAGCCATATCACTAGCTTCGGCACCATTATGACCATCAAAAACTGCCACGATTCCGACTGTAACCTCCTTAACCCCCATTTTGCCTGCTCCAACATCAAATTCATTACATTACAAAAGCCAACTTTACAATAAATGAAACAGCAAAACACATCTAAATTCCTTTCATTGTTGATAAATTCCCACTAGTCCCAAAAACTTAAACCGATAGGAAAGGTAAATTTACCTAATCATTACTATAACGCTCACCCTCACGAATGGACTAGACTCTCCCTTAATAAGTGGGACCCCAACATGAGGAATTTTTAACTCTTAATTGGGAAGGTAGAGTAAAGGCAAGGTTGGGACTCAGGAATCAAGATCCAACAAGTCTAGAGTCACACAAAATGTGAAAATTTGTTATTAATATCAATGATTGGCCTAGATGTTAATAAGTAAAAACTTGTCAACTTAACTATTGTAAAAATTATCGGGTCTGTAGCATTGTTTATCAAGATTACCTACTATAATGCTATGTTAAATTACCAACCAATGGTTCTGAAAAATTAGGATGATGAAAAGAAATAATATATTTAATTACTTTAACTATTTTCAATATTTCAAATCACAACCCTATATGGTATTTAATTGTTTTAATCAAAAAATTCCATTAAACAAATAAAATTTTATAATTTTCTTATAAATTCAAAATCTAACTATATCCACAATAAACATAATCTATTTCTTGTAGCTTTAATTAAATTCTCAAAAAATCTTTTGCCATTGAAAATTCTCAGCAAGCAACTAAAATTGACCTAAAAGGAAACAAAATGGAAGTACTCAGGGGTGTTTGCTGCAATTTATGCTGAATAGAATGGTATTAATGCAATTAACAACAAAAACCCTAAGAGAGAGAGAGAGAGAGAGACCAGGAAAAGGGATGCGAATATCGAGGGCACAGAGAGTGCGATCCTCTTGGGACTTTCGGCGACCTTGAAGTATCGCCATTTGGCAAGGAGCGGTGGTTGTGGTGGTGGTGAAACCGTAATTGGGGAGCGTCCAGCGGGGGCATTTTGGGGATTGAAAGACCGCGGGAGCACCGCCTTCTTTGTAGACCGTCACGCACGTCGACGATTCTCCATTAGAGCGCGTTGCAAAAAGAATCGGTAATAGGAGGAGAAGGATGATGTGAAATTTGAATGATTCATTCATTTGTTACCGTTTGGGAAACTGAAAAATTCACCGTTAGATTAGGTACTGTTATTTATATGAGAAAACTGAAAATTTTCTGGGTAAATAGGTCGGTGGTGAGCTGCAACGGAAACTAACAAGGGTTTTTATTTATGTATTTATTTTTTCTTCTAAAAACTCTTTAGTTAAGTTCGTCCATTAGCTCATTTTACTATTTTAGTATTAGTATTAGTAGGGATTTATTTATTATTATTTTTTTTTTATGTTTACGGAGTGGGAATTCATTAATTGTGAGTTAAAGAATATGCTTATTTAACCCCCCCCCCCCCCCCCCCCCCCCCAAAAAAAAATAATAATAAGCTTATAGAGACATGATTATAAGCCAGCTTATTATTATTATTATTATTATTATTATTATTTTTTACTAGTTTTACATGTGAGTCATTTACTCATAGAAGCCCTATAAAAGCACCCAAAAAGACATGTTAAGTGGAGAAATATTCTCTTTCTCATAATAAATAATGGTACAGATTAATCATTCTTATAGAAAACATGGGATCCTCTTTAGATCCAAAGAATAAATTAAAAAATGTCAAAATGTAAAACTCACTTTCTAAATTTTATCAAATTTTATTTTAGTCTTGTAAGTTGGGTTTTGTCATTTCAATTCTTTAAGTTTCATTCATTTTCAATTAAATTCTCCATTAATATGCTGTTAGTTTATGTCATTAACTTATCAAAATAGTGTCATTTTGGACCTTAATTAATAATATATTTTTTTTATTTTAGAAAAAAATTTATTAAAAAAAAAAAGAAGAAGCAGAAATCCAATTAGAGGAACCACATCTTCCCACCTACACTTGAATAAAAATTCAAACCCATATTTGAAACTCTCCAACCTCTATACCTATCAATCGTTGATGTCCAAGTAACTGCATTCCTCTCTGGCATGATATCAAACAAATTTCTAGCACCACCTATCATTTCCCCTTTGCAATACCCATCAACCATAGAGCTCCAAGAAACACATAAAACCAAATAAAAATTGTCTACTTCACTTCTGACACCTGTGTTGCCAACGATTTTGGAAGATCTTCTTGGTCTTGGCCCTTGTTCCGCTGGCGAGTGATATTTCTTTTTCAATCTGACTCTTTCTGCATTTCTATATGATTCTTTATTTTTCCTGAAGCCTTTATATGCCCAAATTTCTCGATTTATTGGTAGTCAATGAGACTGAGGTCCTTTGACTTTATATTTTATAATGTCATTCTGGACCAAAGAAAAAAAGAAAAAAAGAAAAAAAAGAAAAAAACACTAACGGCATTGTTAACATATATATCAAAATCGGCCTGTTACTGCAAGAACAAATTGAAACCAAGGTAGTTGATATGTATATTTCCCCCTCTTTCTCAGTTTCTCATATCAGGATTGAGCGGGGTGGGGTTTCATCTTTGTTATTCAGGTGGGTGGGAAGACGCTGTTCCTCTAATTGTCTCCTTCTGTTTTGTTTTGTTTTGTTTTTTTTTTTTTCCTTAAATTAAGAAATAAATAAATAAAATATTAACTAAGGTCCAAAACAACGTTATTTTGTTAAGTTAATGGCAGAAAGTAACAGTACATTAACGAATGACTTAATTAGGAAAGGATGAAACTTAGAGCATCACCATCAAGTCTTCTATAAAAGATATCATTTTGACACACTAAAAACCTACCTTATTATTTTAACACACCATTTTACAATTCACCATTTATCAAATGTTCTATTCTACAATTCAATAAATTAAAATAATATATACAATAAATTAAAATAATATTAACACAATACCCGTCCAAACAGCCACCAACCAAACACCATTGCCACCACCCAAAACTACCAAAATAAAACCCCAGAATCAACCCCCCACTACACACAACCTGCCAGCAACAACACCACCATCACCACCCACAGCCCACCTGCACCCACCACCACCCAAAACTTCCAAATTAAAGCCCCTAATCAACCCACCACCACACATAGCCTACCAGCAACACCACTACCATCACCACCCACAGCCAACCTACAAGCACCACCACCCAAATTAAAGCCCCAAATCAACCCAAAAAAAAAAATTAATACAAAAACAATAAATGTTGAGATGAACTTGCGGCTAGGCAAGAGGTAGCTTGGTGAGATCGGCCTTGGGGCATCATTGGTGAAATATATGATTGAAATGACAAATGGTGAAACCAAGAGGATGAATTTTGTATTTTGGCCATTAAAAATTACTAAAAAATCACAAAGGTGAAATATACTCTCTTCTGGGAAACTATTTCAATATTTCTATTGTTGATTACTATGAGGATTTTTTTTTGAGAGGTTTATTTTAGGTAAAACAAAAACTGTATTGTCAAAATATTAAATGATTTATTAGTTGTTAAGATAATTTTTGAATGTACAACTCAGTTACCTAAGTTTTAAAAAATTTAAATGGGGTTGGGTTATTAAAAGATTAAGGCATCAATTAATTTTTAGTGTAGGCAGATTCGATTGGTTAACATCTTTTATTTGTTTATTTTTATATATAAATAGAATATAATTTCACCTATAACGTCTACTGCATAATAATTTTTCTTATCATTAGGCTAAAATACCAATCAGTTTTTGGTACAAGTAGGGTTCAAATCTTAGATTTCTTATTTAACGACAAGAGACTTTACTAGTTGAGTCAACCAGAACATATTAGTTGGCATTTCTTGGTGTTTTCAACAAAATAAAAATATTCAGAGTTCAAACTTCTCTCCCTTGTTGTAACTATTGAAATTATCAATAACAAAAAATTAGTGGGATTCACCATTATATGAGAGGAATGAGTACCCATCATTATTTCACTATACCTTCAAAATATTGAATAATTGCTTAAGGAGAGAGAGAGAGAGAGAGAGAGAGAGAGAGATTCAACATAAAATACTTGAACTATTCAATTAAAAAAGAGATTGAGGAACTAAAACTATTCAATTATTGAACTCATAAGTCATAAGCCCAAGAACACAATGCATCCCAAATTAATTTAAAATAGCAAACAATGCATCCCATATTAATTTAAAATAGAAAACAACTTATTTCAATCCTAAAGCATACCATCAATCTTGATTGATAGAAAAACTACAAACATTCAAAAATAAAAAAGTTTCTGTATATAATATTGTAGAAGAAACCCCTAGAGTGAAATAGCCTTACAACTTGATCGGGGGACATTCTTGAAAATAGCCCAGACAATATCAACGTAGAGCGGTAACTGTTGTATGGCAAAAAAGACTATTGGTAGGCATGTTGCTGCATATACTGGAAAAACCTTATCTTTTAGTTTATTCTTCAGCATAAAGTAATGTCCAGCACAAAAAGAAATCAACATTGATGTAATGGAAACGAGGAGAGAAGTTAAGCCAAGCAAAAGTTTCTTTGGCAAGTCTCTACGAAAATCTTTCTGTTCATATCGAGAAGTGAGGATGACAAGAAACGAGAACAAAGCAGTGATGGAGAAGCAAAGAGCAACGAGTGATGAGATGGCAAAGATGGTGAGTGTTGATTGGCCTTCAAGATTTGTTGTCCCGTGTTTTATATCGATGTCACCAGGGATAGCGGTTGACGTGGAAAAGGCAACAGTAGCAATGAGTGCAGCCACAACTGAGCATGATTCAGCGGTTTTGTCAAGCCACTCGCCTCCTTTTGTGACTAAGTCCTCATGCGTTTCGTTGAAGATTTCTTCTGGGGTCTTGTTATCCTTATTTACTTGATAGCAGAAGTGTTGCGGCATGTTGTCTTTTACAAACTGCATGCATCAATATATATAGTCACTAACTCATGAAATACACAAAAAATTTATATAAAATATATATTTTTTCTCTTAATTTTATTTTTTCTTATATATAGAATTTTATATTTATAATAGTTATTAATGACCATTCTTTTGATTGTGCTTATATATTAAACTATCTATTTTATCATTTAAAGAAAAACAAACATAGCAAAATTCTAATAGAGGGAGTAAATATAAAAAGTTTAACACAGAAACCTTATTAAATTTAAATTCAATTAAAATATGCATATTAAAATATTGGTATGGAAAAATGTGGGTTTTCAAAAGTTTATGTGGAAACATTAGAAAGAAATCAACAAAAATAAAAATCTTTAGAAATTGAGAGAGAATTTATTGACTATACGTTAAAAAATAAAATTTTTGATATATTTTTTCTTTAAAAAAAAAAAAAATTATGAGAGGAGGGAATTTTCAAAAAGCTTCCCTACCCCTCCTCTGCCACTGCTTATAGGACGGTGGCATTTGCTACGATCTGCTATAATTATATTGTGTGATAAAAATCCAGGACAAAGCTGGTTTTGAGTTCATACCTCATACCACTTGATTTCCCACTGCATTTGCAATGCAGCACCAGGAATTAGCCAAGGCTTTTGCTTTCCTATCTCAGCTGCCAGATGCAATGCGTTGTTTTCATTCATATCTACTTCATGAATTAGTTTACGTTTTACAAACCTTTGCTTGAGCAGTAGCTGTAATACATGTGTTTGCCTATTCTTTGCGGCCCAAAGAACAATATTTTTACCTTCACTTTTGTCAGTAATGACCACTGGAAACTTTTTGAGTAAGTATTCAACCATTTCCGTGATACCATTTCTTGCTGCAAGCAATATGGGTGTCTCCATCTTTGTCATTTTAGACATTTCTTTACTCTTGTCATCAATGGCTACAGGAAACTTTTGAAGTATTTGCTCAACCATTTCTGTGATACCGTTTCTTGCCGCAACCAATATGGGTGTCTTTATCTCTGCTGTTTCAGGCGTTTCCTCTTTACCTGGCAATAAAATAAGTAAGGGTGTCTCTGACTTTGTAGCTTTAGGCCTTTCCTCCTTTCCTGCTAATTACACAGAGTGCATCTTCAAATGTTAGCCATGTATATATAACTGATAACAATTTAGTTATATAACTGATAACAATTTAGTTCATGAGTTTGAATTCAATAAAGATATGGTGTAAAACCATATGTTTTACAACCTCCAATAATATGCAGTTATTATATGCTGCCGATTTTCTTAGTTAAGCAATAGACACTTTCACACACAATTCTATTCTCAAAACCAATTTCATTTTTTATTTCTTTTTAAATTTTACAACCCTCTCGATCTCGAATTGCCATGTCCTCTGAGGCTCTGACCACTGCCTACCAACTCCTCAAGCGAAACCGAGTGAAGAAGTCATAGAATAGGCTAACAAAAATTACAGATTTGAGAAATAGATCATATCTTTATAAGAAGGTCGTCAAGACTACTACGAAATGTCATGATATGCTTGAGGGCAAGTCTGATTTGTTGGAAGGACGGTGGAGGGGAAATCTTGAGCTCAAGAAGAGCCCAAAACAAATAAAAAGTTTTGAATTTTTTATATTAGTTTTTTTCTTTCTTTTCTTATGTAGTTTTATATATGCTCATAACGAAATAGAGATTAGATACTTAACACAAAAAAAAAAGTTTATTTATTTATTTTTCATGATTTTTTATGGAACTTATTTATTTATTTTTAATTGGTTTGGAGAATAGGATTGTGTGTGAGGGTGCCTACTGCTTAACTTAAAAAATATGATGTGGTGGTTTCTTATCATATTTGAACCCTTAGTATATACCTACCTAACATGTTTCTCTTTAAAAAAAAAAATTACATACCTTACATCTGTATCTTCACATTGTTCAAAATCTAGGATCATATATTCACACTTAAAAGTCGGCAAAGAGCCCAGCCAAGCTGGTCTGCCCTGTTTTTACTTAGCCCATGGGCCTAGTGGGTTGGGCCGAAAGAGAAAATCTTAGTCCATAGGTAATACCATTTTGTATTTAGGCCTAATGGTCTAACCATGAGTTTTTTTTAGTAAGATTTCCTTCTTTAAAAAAAAAAAAAAAAAATTAAGAAAAGAGTCAATTTTTCCTAATAAAATTTTTTATTTTTTATTTAGGTCTTAAATAATTTTTTTTCTTCATATCCTTTGATAAATAAAATTTCCAATGTTATGTTTTTTGACACCAAAAAAAAAAAAAAAAAAAAAAAAATTCAAAAATACCAGTTTACTAGCAAAATTTATATTTAGTAAGTATACTTTAGTATAATCACTTCAAGTATCCTAATAATTAGGCGTGCTCTTAAATTATTACTCTTTTATCTTTAAGTTCAACCCCCCTCCCCACCTAAATTATTTTTGTTCTAGGTTAATTAACTTATCAGGCTAAATTATTTTTGTTCTAGGTTAATTAACTTATCAGGCTAAAGGGTTAGCCTAGTGTGCTACTGAGCTAGCTCATGGTCGATCATGTACCATTTGATGGCCCCTATTCTCACGAGCTCATGTAAAATAGCATAAAACCCAAATTATAGCCAACAAAGTCCAAAAATCATCCACATCAAGTTACAAACTAGTTATGCAAAACGGAATTTTGTTACAGTACTTGTGCAAATATACAAGTCACTCTATTATATAGCATAAAGACCAAATTATAGCCAATGAAAACCAAAAATCACCCATATCAAGGTATGAAACCAAAAAAAAAAAGAAATTAGATGCATATTAAAATTGCTACCTAAAGTTGAATATTATTAGTGGTCATTTTTATATTTTTGTCAACTCTTAAAAAAAAAAGCCTTGTAAAGATATAACGTGATAAAATATATGAGTTAATAATTCTTGGTTGACGAAAATACCATTTTTGGTCTCTACATTTTGGAGTCATTATCAATTTAGTCTATACATTAAGTTGAACTCTAAAGTTTTAGATACTCAAATAGTTACAATTTGGATTAAATTTTTTTTTTAATTTAATCATTTTATATGCTTAACAAAAATCAACATAATTTATACTTCTAAGAAAAAAACAAAAACAAAAAAACAAAAGCAAAACAAAAGAACAAAAACAAAAACATAAGTTGAACTTGAGGTTCATATAATTACTAAATATAATTGCATGAAAAATATTAAGTCAAATTTGGGATAACAGGGAAAAAAAATACAACATGACTCGTTCATGTATAAACTCTAACAAATAAATACAATATAATAGAAAATTTTTATGGGTTCTATAACATTAAAGTACCACTTCGACAATAGTACTAGAGGGAGATTCTTGCTTTTCCTTGAAAATGAGAGAAGATAATACTTTTGAACGACAAAGCGGAACTATATAAGATTTTACTTTAGAAAATATAAAATTTAGGTGCGAAAAAAGTTAAAGCAAAAAATGCTCACCGAAATACTCCCACCTAATGGCACAGTGAAGGGCAGTCTCACCATCATTTCTTCTGTAGGCGGGATTGACTGATTCAAGGTCCTTATCGGACGGTTCCAAGAGTAGGGAATGCAGGTAAAGGAAGATCGGTTTGTAACCATGAAAGGCGGCTAAGAAGAGAGGAGTTTCACCGAGCTTGTTACGAAATGGATCTTGATGATCCTCCAAATTTGGAAGTTCCGAAAACACGTCAACTTTAGCAAGAAGGATGCATATGTTCAATCTTCCAGCTGAGGCTGCCACATGCAAAGGGGTATTCCCTTCGTTGTTTGTTAACCGAAGAGAGGTCTCTGAATGGAGAGTAATTACACGTATGAGTTGTCGGACAATTTCTTCTGGCGCAATGGACACAGCTACATGCAATGCCGTATCACCTGAGGCGTTGATTCTCGCGTAAATGGCTGAGAATTTTTGTTCCTCATACATCTTAACAATATCCCCCCATTCACCTGTCATGGTATTCTTGTACAAATTGAAGGCGAGCACATCATCCTGGCTCATTCGATCCCTATCTTCTTCCATTTTCTTTGTTTTTGCTATTTCTTCCATTTTTTTCTTTCTTACAATATACTAGGAACAATGACGAAAAATATATATATTAGGTGTAAGGTTGTCTACCTCGCAATACTGGAGATGTGTGTCAGTTTTTAAGCTATTTATATATAGATAAAAGAGAGAGAGAGAGAGATTAATCCTAAATCATAAAGGAGGAATAATTACTATCTATGTTTGTTGGGAATACTTTAAATTTTCAAAAGTAGGAGTAATTGTTTTATGCGAATAACCAGCAAAAAAGAGAGAAGACAAATAAGTGAATAACACACCAATATCAATTGGTACAGAAAGGCAGGCCAAGAACATGGAAAACGAAACGGAAAAACCACAAAAAGTTATAAAGTGAAGCTCAGGAGTATCCCAGGACCTATATATGTGTTGGGGATGTTGTCGCATCTGCATGCATTGTGATTGTCACATCACATCTGTATACAAAGCAATACATGGTATTGGACCTCTTTAGAGTATTCGCACTTTGAATGCTAAAAAATATAGTATTTAACACTCACTTTATTTATTTTAATGACTCACCTTTAAATGCAGTTAACATTAAAAGTTTTATTTTAATATACAACATATTAAAATAATATAAACAACCTAATTAAATAAAGATAAAAAAAAAACCCAACAAATTCATTTCACCTAACCCCTATCTCTCTCCTCTCTCATCCTCTCTGCCTCCTCTCTCATCCTCTCTACCTGCTCTACTAGCCACCACAATCTACTACCAATACTAGCCACCACCGCAACCCACTACCACCACACCGCAACCCACAACCCACAACCCATTGCCACCCAATGAAACAACCCACCACAACTCACAAAACCCACAAAACCCACAATCTAACCCACAACCACCACAAATCACAAACCCACGGTGGTAGATTGAGAGAGAGATGAAAGATTTGGTGGAGAGAGAGAGAGAGAGAGAGAGAGAGAGAGAGAGAGAGAGAGAGAGAGAGAGAGAGAGAGAGAGAGAGAGAGAGACCCATCTCGGAACCAAAACAATGAGACGATACCCATCTTGGAACCAGGATGAGATGACAAGGGAGAGAGAGAGAGAGGTCGGTGAACCAAAGAACAAAAGAGAGAAGAAAGCTCCAATAGAAGAAGAGAGAGAGAGAAAGAGAGAGAGAGAGAGAGAAATGATATTTTAATTAAAAGATTAATAAAAGATTATTATTTTTATAAGATTTGAGCTACAGTAGGCTGTTATCTCTAATAGTCTATTATAGCTAAGTTGCTAAATTTTTTAAATATAACAACATTGATATAGTGCATTTCTTGTGAGATGAGATGCTAAAATAGGTTTTTTTTTTTTTTTTTTTTTTTTTTTTTAGCATTCTTAATGTGAATTCTCTTAAGGTTTTGCATAGGGATGACAATTTTTCCCCGCTCCTTCCCGCTTCGCCCCGCACAGGTTTTCCCCTCCTTACAAAGGTGGTGGAGCGAGGATGGGGTAAGATTTTAGCCCCGCACTGCGGGGCGGGGCAGAGATGGGTTTAGACTTTTTAGACTCACCCCGCCCCACCCTTCCCATCCCCGCCCCGCCCCGCATTGCTAAGAGTTATAATTGTAAATTTTTCATACTCTAAAACCCTACTATTTAAACAAATATATTAATATTAGCTTATTTTATTTTACCCAATGTGATTCTCTGCCTTTATTTTGTCATGTGTTATACTATGAGATTTTTTATTTTATTTTATTTTATTTTTTTATAATAATTGTCTTGTTAAACACTTGGATATATTATTCAATTTTTTTCTAAAAATTGATTTGATTTGATGAGATAAATTTAATTGTAATTTCAAGTATATTTTTATTAATGAAATAAGTTTCATTAAAAAAATATATATTAGTTGTAGGGCAAATTACAAAAAATGGAGTTTTACGAGGTGGGGCAGGGCTTCGCGGGGCCCTAAGAGGCGAGGATGGAGTAAGAAAATTTTCCCTGTCATGCGGGGTGTGACAAGGATAGGGCAAGACAAAATTTTGCGGGGCGGGGGCGAAGACCCCATCCTTTGGACATGCCTTGCCCCATTGCCATCCCTAGACTTTTGCACCATAAAATATAAGTACTTTTAAGGTATGTCAGGTATAATATGCACTGTAATATAATAATTATGAGAAATGTTATATTATTAATATTTTCACAACACTTTTATAACAAATTTTGTAGCATGTTGTTACTGGCTTTTAATGGTGAGCAATAAAGTAATTTCAGTGATGGATTCAAATTAAAAGCTTATAACAAATTGCCACATGAAATTTATTGTAAAAATGTTATGAAGTTAGTATTTCTCAATAATTATTCATATGATTTTGTTATTTTTTAGTTTGCCTATATTTTATTACAAGGAATAGTAATTCATTATAAATAGTTATTCTTCAAAATGAAGAATAATTATTCCTCCCTAAAAGATTATAGTAGTTTTTTCTTAGTAGATGAAATAATTTTTAAAATTAATATATTTCTAAATAAACAAACTTTCCATATATACATAATAATTATAAAAATAAAAAATTATAAAAAAACTCATCTCTCTCTCTCTCTCAATTTAAAAAAAAAATTATTTTTAAAGAAATATAATTATATGAGTAAGATATTTCTTAAAATAAATCTCAAGTTTTACTCTAATATTATAACTCATAACCAAATTAACTTATGAATATGTTTAATTATTCCATCATAACATATTTTGTTTTTAGTAATAAAGATTACAATTCTTGTTGTAATCCTTATTTAGTGTACCAAATATGCCCTAAGTCTCAAATGCTCCATGTTAAGTATATTAAGGAATCCTTGAATCAATCATTATTGATGTTTATCAAAATTTGAGATAATTTTTATGATTTACTATTTTTTATGTATAGTGTTATATTTGAATTTTCAAATATTAGGTCCTTTTCCCATTATTTTGAAAGGATTTTTTTTCTGGGTTTCTTAGTTAAATTCCTATCTAGTGAACATTTGATATTTAATCAAACCTACAAATTCGCAACTAAAGCCTAAACGAAAGTTAGGGTTCAGTAGTCATTACTCATTAGCAGAAAATATTTGATAGTTTTTTTTTTCACATTTTGGTGGATTTTTAAAGTTTTCATTATGGATTCAAAGGGTCCTTTGTATTAGATTTTAAGGATTTTATCTAGTGAGAACGAGATTTAACTTTTAATTTTATATCAATTGTATTGCCATTGATATGGGAACGAAGACGAAAGTAATAACTATGTTAATGCATGGTTATCAAGGAGTATAGCCCCTAAGGGCAAGTATCATCAAGTTGATGATCCATAGACTCCATAAAATTAATTAGTGACATGTCCATCGATTTAAGATTGACTGCAATTAGGAATAGTCATGCAAAATATTTTGTTTATATGGCCAACTTGAAAATAATAGATTAGATCCTTGACTTGAAGATTAATTCTTTGCTAATGCGTGCAAAGATCCTTGAAATTTGAAGATGCTACTAGTATGCTGTATGAGCATCAGTGAGTGATATTGCCCTTTTTATTTATAGATTAGCTACTCCTTAAAAAAAAAATAATAATTACATCCTATTGTGTGTCAAATAAGCTTGAAAATGATGAAACACAATGCTTGAAAGATGCAAAATTTATGTAAATTAAGGGGATGATGCTTAGAATGTGAACCCAACTTTTTAAGAGAGTAAAGCCCTGCCATAAGCTGAGCTTGAGATGAAGACAATATTTCACAAGAAGTCTCTCAAAAGGTTATATTATGGAAGATATAACCAAATTACAAAATGTGGCGAAGATTGGACTGAGAAGTCCTACAATTTCATTAACATGTCAAAGTCCATTTATTTTTTAGGTGTAAAGTGTAAAGTGTGAAACAAAACAGTGTTTTTTGGATTGCGGTGAATTTTGGAGATTTACTTTATCAAGATATATATCCAAACAGTGTTCAAATACCTTTACTTTGTTTTAAGTTAGTTCCCCCTCCCCCACAAACTGGAATCAATTTTTATGGCCCACTTCAATATTTTTATATAATTTTTGGATTTTTAAGTTTAGCTTTTTATTTCCTTACTTTAATTGTTTTTTAGGGTTTTCTAAATCAAATTTAAGTTCTTCTAGAGTAAGTACTCTAGTTAGGAATTTAGGATCAATCTAAGAATGCTCTTTCATTGTAATTAGCTTTTATGGAGCCTATATATTTGTAAGGACACAATTTGAGTCCCTACCCCAAGAGATGGATGGGTTTAGGCTCAAAAAACTCAATACAAGGAAAACTGGACTTTAATAAGACAAATAACAAGCAAAGTGGATCTAGATGACCAAAAAAAAAAAAAAAAAAAAAATGAAGATAGACTGGTTTAATCTAAAGAAAATCGTCCTTGGCACAATCCGAGAAGATCAGTTCTTATATATTTCTTCTTAAGTTTGATTACAAGTTTAATTCTTGATTGCTATAGTGTTTTTCTCTCAATTTCTCGATCCCTCATTCTCATTGCCTTCTTCCTATTTTATACTATCATTTTGCCTTCATCTCCGCCCTTCACGTATAGATTAGATTGTTGGTATTGATCTCTGTCACATTAACACCTCCCTGAAGTCTCTGGAGAGTAGCTATAAGGCTGAAAACTACTGTTCATATATCACTTCCTCATTAATACGGCTAGAGGGTTAGCTGCAGAGTATTCAATGTGGTAGCAGTAGCTTTCCCTTAGATATTTCCTACCTCCCAGTTGTTCTGTACGTTCATAACATATATCTTTATCAATAGGATTTCCTAGAATGTCACCTTTGATGACAGGACACTCTTTCTGACCTCTGCTTTGCTTAGTCGAGGAGAGGAGATACTCCTCCTCGGCTTACCTTCCCTAGCAATCTCACCCATAGTTCACTCATAGGGTCTTGAGTCTTACATACTTATCATTGTTTATTTGTCCTTGGACTGTAAAGTGTCATCGGACAAGGCCCAAGGCCCATCATATATTCTTGGACCCCTTATCCATACAATATTGATTGACATCGAATTTGTAAATGGAAAACTAAAAAATTCAATATACATTAATATTTTTTTTAGATTTAAAAAAAAAAAATTCTCGTGCATTCAAATATTTTTGTTATAGATTCAATATAGATTAAAAGCATATTTGAAGGTTTTTTTTTTTTTTTTTTTTTTTTTTTTTTTTTTTTATAATTAAAAAAAAAAGCATATGTCAAGGTAGGACAAGATTTAACCTTCTTATATATATTCTCTGTTTCACATTAAGCAGCACAATGAATCTTTGTCACTGCTCCTTCGCAATAGAATTTGACTTTTTCTTTTTCAAGGAAGAAGAGTGGGGTAGGGGATTTCAGACGTTTTTGAGCAGGACCAATGAAAATGAAAAAAAATAATATATATATATATATATATATTAATATAATATGCTATGCCGACATGAGCAAAGTAGAAGTATCTTATAAATAAATAAATAAAACTCACAGCAGTTTTTTTCTTTTTAGTAAGTAATGTTCACTTCTTTTTTTCTCCCTAGCTCCGGAAACTTCACTTTTGTAGAAGTTCGTTCTTAGAAAAATAAAAGCCCTAGGGGTTGTTTAGTAGTGTAATGAGAACAATAGTTTTCAATATTTAAACAACATTATATATATTTTTATATATTTTTTTACCCACACGTATTTTCAAAAAATATAAACAATATTACTAGAATAACATTACCAAACGGACCCTCAATATCCCAATATAGGATTCATGATTTGATAGAGAAAAAAAAATACTTAATAAAAAAGGAAAAATGTTGTAAAATAAAGGAGATAGCAGGACAAGACAAAAAACAAAAAATTGAGAATAAGTTTATATATGAACTTCTTCAAGTGATCATCCACCACCACATAAAAAAAAAAATTATTATTTTTCATCTGGAGAATTTGAGATATGGATGCTATGTCTTTTTTATATATTTTATTTCATTTGAAGAGAAATGAAAATTGCGAATTTTTGTGGTTAAGAGTTATAGATTAATATTACATTTTTTTAATTTGTTGTGTAGTATAACTTGTCATACTTTTCCTTAAAAATTATCATGACTTCTAAGTGGAGTTGTGGTGTACCTTTTTGTTAGAACCTCTTTTTCTCTTCCCTCTGTGTGTGTGTTTGTTTCTCCCAAAAAAAAAAAAAAAAAAAACTTGGTTCCCTTGGAAAAAAACAAAATTTTCTGGTTTGGTCGCTAGACACAATACTATGGGATAAAAATAGGGGCTCTTACAGTATAACCTTATTGCATCTAATCATGATTACCTAGATCAAAAATAAATATATATATATATATATATATGGAGATGGATGGAAGGGAGCAAATCCAAATGCAATGTAACGTAGCAAAATTTTGAAACTTTAAAGGGTAATCAACATTATCCTAAATCTCAAAGATGGAAAATTTCTTTTGTCTTTTGAACAATGTGAAACGAGAGTAACCTAGGTGTGGACAAAAGGGGCCATGCTCCCCAAAATGACTTTTTGTTATAAGATTTTTTATTTATTGCATTTTATGTGCTTTATCATGTAGTTAAAAACCTTTAGCCAACAAATTTTTTTTAATTTTTTGTTCGTCTTGGTTTGCCTAATAAAATACAACTATGAAGATTTCACCGAATGAGGGTGAATGAGCTTTTGGACTATTTTCAATAGCGTAATGGATGGTTTCGGGATAAAGAATTCCTTGGTGTTTAACCATGATGCAAAAAATGCATGTGTTATCACTTAGATAATGAAAACACTTCTTAATAGAAAATAAAATAAAATAATTATTAGATAATGAAAGAAACTTAAGACATATGTTATCACTTTGTTGTAATCAAATTTATCTTCTTTCATGGGCAAATTTAGTCCTACAACTAAAAGAATTCTCAACATAATTAATTATGTATATATAAAACAAATCCTTAAGGTACATTAAAGAATTCTCACCATGAAGAAACCATAGTACTCGAACAATAGAAAAAGTGAAATCACCAATCCAACACAAAGTTGTAGAATGTAGACGAAACACCCTAGAGAGAAGCCACCTTAACTTAAAGCCCGGTGGAAGGACCTTCTTGAAAGTAGCCTTTAAAAGTTGGAAGTAGGGTGGAAACTGTGCTATGGATAAAAGGATTATCGGCAGGCATATCATCGTATATACAGGGAGCGCCATATCTTTCAGTTTACTTTTTAGCAAGAAGAATTGTCCAGCACAGAAAATTGAAGGAGATTCTTCCAAACCGATTTGAAACTTTGTCCATAGCTTGGGGGCTCGGCCGTTGGGACGTGTAGAGGCAAAATTAGAAAATTGGGCACTGTGAATTGTAATAGTAAGAATATATATTAGTTTATTTACAACTGTTTCCCTCCACATGGATTTGCCGATCTTCTGGAAATACATTAGGGGTCTGTTTGGATTGAACTTATTGTTGCTGAAACTAAAAACTGAAAACTGAAAATACTATAGCAAAATAATTTTTTAAATGCGTAAATAGTATCGTGGGACCCACTTTTAATGAAAAAGTTGATAAAAAGGAGAGCTTGTGGGATTTGTGAACAGTGACAAGTGCACTGTTCACAAAAAACCGGGTCAACAGTTGCGGCTGAAAAAAAAGAAAAAAAAAAAGAAAAAAAAAGGAGAAAACGCAGACGCAGCACTTAAACGTGCTATCCAAACGCCCTCTAGATGTTGAGGCTTTGGCTTCAATTTCCCTCCCGGACAGTTTTTGATCAATAGCTTCTATTTGGGGGTTGAACTTACAGTATGAACTTAAAATCTAGAAATTAAAACCACTGTCTCCATTAAGGTATATATGTATTTAAACAATTTAGAAGAATGAAAAAGAAAGTCTTATTCTATTCATTTCTTTAATCAAGGAAAAAAAACCTGCCTCAAACCATGCAATGCTTATAATTGCAATGACAACTTACCAGGTCCCAGAGTAATAAATGGCGTACTAGCCGCAGAGCCCAAATATTTGGAAATCTGCAGCCATTATGAAAAAAAAACAAAAGATTGATGAGCATAACATTTGTAAAAAGGAGCATACGAGTAATGAAATATGAATACTGATACCAACAAAAGCATGAGAAATTATAGACAAACCCTAGTTTAAGAGGATCTCTATTCTTTATCTGATGTGAAAAAAATTCTTCAGAGCATTTCCATGAGGCTGGTGAAACTCCAACCTGAATCCCAACAGACGAAATTTCATTAATAGGTGACCAGATTATATACTCAGATTGTATGCTTGGAAAAAAGAAGACCATCCTTAATAAAAAGTACCACATTCCTCAAGGTCCATACCAACTCCTTTCCTAAAGGGACAGCACGTTATATCTGTTTGTAAAATAAATAGCTCATGTCCTAAAACATGTCTCATGCACTTTTTCAGGCCTGTAAATTCTTATTGTATGAGTCACTATTATACATAATATGGCAAGGATGTCAATTCTAGTACTAGAAGGGCACCATAAACAAAATCAGATCTCACACCCCCCCCAAAAGATAAAAGAATCGGAAAAGAAGAGAGGGATTACGGATTTCCTAAAAGAAAACTCTGTTGGCAAACAGACACTTAATCAATGAACACAATCCAAGAGAAAGAAATACAGAACAAGCAGCCTCAAGTTTCACACAACTTAAAGAAGTGCCAAATTACATCAGCCAATATATAGCACACATGTAACATCAGGTAAAAAACTTCAAATTTAACATAGAAAATTAATATAACATAGAAAATTAATATATCACTACTTTTGCACAATTAATATAACACATAGTTGTGCAAGGAGCCATAGATTCCAAGAGCATAGATGCCATGACATAGCATATTAGGAATTAAGCATGTCGTTCAACCATGCTGCTCTTAAAATAAAATCCATTTCTGCAATGTCTAATGTCTATGAATCTATCACCAAACTTCTTATCCAATAAATAAAAAAGAATCTATCACCAAATGAAACTGTAAAGTCAGGGTCAAAGATGATGGAAAAAGAATGAAAAAGTATACTTAGCACACTGAAAAACACAGGAGAATATTCAGCACTAAAACACGGTACATTGTAACACTAAAACAATCTAGCCGTCACTTAGCAATAAAAGATGGTACGCTTACTTGGTCCATTGAGTGATGATGTTTTGAAGAACTCCCTGAGATTAAGATACACAATTCCATAAATGATCTAAGCCTGTCATCATAAGAAAAAGTTTCAATCATCAATCTCAGAATTTATCCAAAAAATGGACAGATCCAAAACATTCAATCTCCTTAGACAATGTAGTCTTTCTTTAATGCAAACAAATTTGAAGGCTTAAATCTCACCTTATATAATCTGATAATATTCAACATTTGTATTAAAATTCAGGAACAGAAAAAAAAAAAAAAAAATCCATTTCTCCACATCATAATGAGAAGCTTTTAACAAATACTTTTCCATTTCGTTTATCAAATCTGTCATTCTTAAAGAACACTTAAGATTTAAAATAAGAATTTTAACAAGAATGTTATGCTTGGTGAAGTAGTGGGAATTAATTACAAATCCGTGCTATCTCTTTCCCTTCTAGCCACATGTCACTTACCCGATTTGATTCTAAAATCTCAGAAAGGGGATTGTTTGGTAAGGGGAAGGGAGACATCTGTAAACTGATTCTTAGTCCATTAGCTGGAGTAGGAACATCAAGTATGCATCCCTTTTGTTCTGAAGCCAAAGACTTCAAACATGACATTATATAAAATTAGAGATTTGGGCCAATAAAAATCAAGTTACATATCTAATCCTTTGTCTCACATCTGCTTATCTACAGAGACTGAGAGCTTATATGGAATAATGTAATTACAGATCAGTTAACTGTAAAAGATGAAGCTGTGGGGGGTGAAGATGGTTAATATGAAGGCACTTGGAATGCACAAATAGCCAAAACTTTTGAACAGACGTTACTGTGGAGGAGAGGCAAATGGTTAATTGCAGAAAATTTGGCCATAAAAACCTGCTACACAGGATCCAAATATCATCCTATAGAAGAGATTATATGGCTAAGAATACTTGCTACACAGGATCAAAAAAATTTCCATTAATGTGGGAAGATATGTCAGATGATTAAAGTCTATGCCTAACACTTTTTTTAAATTATAAGTTTCACGTGCATCAAGTGGGACCTGAACCTACGATGACCTTACCCTCCAACCCATTGTTGTGCATGAAGAAAGTGCGAGCCAGAGCTCATTGGGTGTCATACCAAACACTTATCATGAAATGAATTAATATTATCATGCCTAAACAATTCTGTTTTGTTTTAACATCCTTATTTTTTGCATACACTATGGCACAGGAACAGAGTTATCACATTGATTAGTGCTACATTGCTAGACAGCTTTGCACTTAGATCAGAATGTCATCTTCGGATCAGAAACCAGTCCATCAAGATTTATTTTCAAGCATGTCAATGGTCATTTGTAACAGATGCAATACTATCACTGAGAGCCACTCAAAGTACAATATAATTTGACAATCTTAAAGTCTCCTTAAAAGCAAAACTCACTTATATGCCAGCTCTTTTAAGTCTTCATTCCAACCCTGAATCTAATAGAGCACGTGTTAAGGAACTTATTTGAAATACATTTGGTGATCCTAAGATCAACTCTAACATCACAACGCCAACACTCCACATATCATACCTGTCAAGTAAAGGTGATTATTAGTCCTGCAATCCAAATAAAATAAATCCAACATATGAAGATGCATATGTAGCATTGTAAAAAAGTAATATATCCTTAATATGTAAACCATGCATGCTAACTTTCATATTGATTTATATCAAAGATTGACATACTGCACAGTTGTGCCTTTTGGCCCATGATACCAACTTGCATTAAGCAAGGCTTCAGGTGGAGTGTACCCATAAGTTTGTTCAGCCCTGAAGCAACCCCAAAAATGAATATGCATCATACCATTAACTGAGATATTAAAACACAGATATTGCAGAAGTAAAAAGCTTCCAAAGAAAGAAGAGATACCTAGACGGTCCAGTGGAGCCATATAAGTGCTTCAGTGTGAACTCATCTATTGCACTGCCAAAGTCAATAATGCGCCTAATCCATTGAAGAAAAAGGCATTAAATCCGTAGTGCAACGTGCTTAAGCACAAAAAGCAAAAAGTTTCAGTTACATTATTATACATCAAATAAGCACACAGAACAGTACTAAATTTCAACCATTCATAATTTCTTTGTTTTGTTGATACATATATTCTAGAGTCAACCCAACCATTCATTTCTAGTCTATGCCAAAAAGAAGACCAGTACATGTATGTAATGGTGAAAGACCCAACCTCATTATTTGTGTTTTAATTGATGTGGGGGGGGGGGGGTTGACCCTTGCACATACATAATGTCAAATTATGTGCCAAACAATTATGGATAAATAAAGCACACTGCAACTTCAGAGCTTTTAAAGAGTCGCAAAAGAAACATTGTTTTTTAACAGAAATGGGTTAAAAGGTGATCATGGAATGTATCATAAATTGAACAATAAGCATGATATAAAAATTACATTCCCTCTACATATAAAAACATACATATAGATAAACACAAATGGGACAATCATTTTGGGCCGGACCAAGAGGAAAAGAAAGGAATGACTTGTGGGGTGGGTTACTAGCAATCAAAAATGTTAACTCATATTAAACAGGCATAGGAGAACACAAAGATTTCCTTCCCTCCCCTGACCCCGACCACCATATAGGAAAATACACAGTGACACATTCTGCCAGACATTGATCACTACAGCTTACACTAAAATTTGCCTGGAGGAGAAAAGAAGCTTCTTCAAACATGAAGTATTTGAATACTCTTTTGGCAAATAATGCTGTCTCAATAAATCACGTTTTTGGTGGACAACCAGCCAATTTTGGAAAGTATTCATATGGAAATGACAAACTTTACCCAAATATTATGGTCATAATATGTTGCTGGATCAACCAGACTACTGTTATGAGATAAGGGAGGACCATGAAATTAAATGACAAGTAAACCACTAGCATCTGAAGTTGTTAACTAATTTCATGTAAAAATCACTGGGGACCAAAATCATGGTAACTAAGACATTGCAAAACATGAT
This sequence comes from Quercus variabilis, assembly GCA_030445155.1. Classification (NCBI taxonomy): domain Eukaryota; kingdom Viridiplantae; phylum Streptophyta; class Magnoliopsida; order Fagales; family Fagaceae; genus Quercus; species Quercus variabilis. Next base: position 38,297,965 of record CP129456.1, read on the forward strand.
GGAATAATGCAAACCAAAGATTGCAAAGCAATGGGGTTTTAAAAGGGGAAAGAAAGCCAACCAACAAACTATTGCCCAGTCAATTTGGTTGTGAGAGGTTGCGTAGAAGCTCTAGCATATGTGATAAGCTTCTTAAATGCACTAAATGAAGAGGATAGGTTGTGTGGGGAAGGGGGGATAAAGACTTCTGCTTAATATTTAAGTTTCAAAATTGCCCTTGTAAACTTTCAAGAATTCAAATATGTATTAAATCCATCGATCTGTTGGGAATTCAGTAAATTAATGACCACTTACTTTTTAAAACAAGACAAGTATTTTGAACCACCAAAAAAAACGATCACAAGATAGACAAAATAAGGCCGAAAAGCAGGTGAATGCAAACACAAGTCCATATATATATATATATATATATAATTCCTACAGATATGACACAGTCAATCAACTTTTTTTTAAAAAAAATTTAAAAAGAAAAAGAAAAAGAAAAAAAGAAAACCACTAGCCCATCAAATTGTATGGTAGTATGTTTTGACTCTCTCCTAATAGTTGATGAGTAGAAGCTAATGTCATTTAGCAAAAAACTTTAACAAAGAAGAAAATTTCAGTTGAAATACAATCACAGTTAGATATATTTTACAGTACATTTTGGTGATAAAATTCTTATCTCCACTTGGACTTCCTTTTAGGCATCTCCCTGTCTCCTGATCTTCAAAGCATATGACCATGTTCTCTTCCAAACATAAAAGCATTTACAATTAGCTTTTTCCCAAATAGTACTCCTTCCAATTGAGTCATGCAAAATCACAATCTATATATATATATATGGCAAGAGATCACAAATAAAAACTTTCCAATTGAGCTCTTTATTGCACAAATTGATGATTCTTTTCATAACCAAATAACTGGTTAATGTGGGACAATTATGATATAAATTCACAGGAGAAAAGAATATGGAGTGATGAGCTTGGATCTTCTTTTTAAATAAAAATAAAAAATAAAAAAACTGGATTGGTAAGTTACACATGCACCCCATAGGCTAACCTTATCCTCCATCCCATTATTGTGGGAGGGAGTGCAATTTGAGCTATTGCTCATAGGATCAACAAGTGCAAGAAAATTGATTTCTCATGCGTGGGTGTCTGTGTGCATATGCATGTCCATATCATTTTACTTAATAATCAGCTCTAACATAAGGTACTAATGTCCTCACCAGGTTTTATATCCCTGTGGGTGATATTGTGGTCATGACAGGACTTGATCGCCAACAACTGGGACATGAAAAGGATAGTATGTCAGGTATCTAAATGAATGCAACAGACAAAACAACTGCAAAAAATTTGGACACATGTAGTATACATAATCCAAATTATGATTCTTACTTAAAGACATATGGCAAAAGTCACACAAGTTAGAG